>CAMAPE010000003.1:1253750-2507500 GCA_945859875.1 Cuscuta europaea | reverse complement strand
AAATCAGGTCCTGATAACAATTTTTTAAAAAACGGGTATCGGAACCCGTAGCCTAACCGGCGCCGATTCACTGCCTGACCGGAGCCGGTTCATCATTTATTTACTATAAACCGACCTGGCTGAAGCCAAATCGGCTCGAGTTCAAGGCCTGATCGGTGCCGGTCAACACTTGGGAAATCGGTCAACGGTCTGTTGACTACCCGATTCAAGTCTGAATGTTACGAAATTTAACCACAACATGTATTAAGTCATAAACAATCATTTTATGCCATTTTGATCATTCAAAACATCACATATATTTTTATAAACATTTTCATGCATTTTTTAATAGTTCATTTCATACATGCCTACTCACCTTGGTTAATCACATCCTGAACTTTTTTAAACATCATTATGAACACATATAACATTTACTTAGGTAATCTTATACTTAACCCAAGAGTTATAAGACATTAAGTCGTTCACTCACCTCGAATGAGCTTTATTACGTTCTACCCTTCTCTGTTGGACTCCGGCGAAAATTTGGCAAACTTTGTTGAACTTTGGAGATAACACCGTCAACTATTTCAACTTCGTGAAAGCACTAGGAACACCTTAGACAAGTTCGTGAAAAGGTTTCATCATCACAAAACTCATATCAACACAAATAACCTCTAAAAGTTTATTTTCTGACGAACCAGTCACTTTGGCTTCTAAGTCCGTTCTTGAACTTGGAACTACCTTCCAACCCTTAATTCTACATTTCTAAACATGTAGAACAATTCCAGGGATCCTCCATATGATGTATGTGCCATATGATACTTGATGAAAGGAGAAAAAGTTGTTATAGGATCATTAAGAATCCCTTAATCCTTCAAGCTTTTTCTTCACTTTTCCTCTCTTAACCTCTTTTCTTGGACCTTGTTTCCTTGATCTTGAATTTGCAGCTATGGAGGATGGGTTTGGGAGCTTCTTTTCTCTTCTTTGATGGCCTTGGTCGAAGTACAATCATGATGAAGGAGGGGGATGGGTTCCCTTTTGTCTCATTTAGCAAATGAGTGAGAGAGGGACCTTTTTGGTGACTCAAAATCTTTCACCATCTCATCAAGTGTCCTACCAGCTCTCACTTAGTCAATTTGAGCACACAAAAACGTGGGGTGGTCCCCACTCATGTGGGAGGTCATCCCAATATGCCCCAATGTGTACACTTGGTCTCGAAAGTTGTATTTCTCAGACTGTTTTGATTATACTTTATTTTATATGACCAAATAAAATATACGTAGTATATCGTATTCCCAATAACTATGGGCCTTTAGAATGAATATACATTTCCCAATTTTAATTTAGGAGTCCCCGTAATTTGTTACGAGCTGTTATCTAATGATTACCAATACCGGTAATTGTGCCTCGTTTCACCAACCGGTCAATTTTGTGCTTTTTTCAATGACCCAACATGAATATACACCATCATATAAATATTATCTAGGCCAATATGAATATAATATGTGATCCCAGACTTATCGGGTGGTCCCCTCTCTCAGTGTGGGCCCACATGCATTTTACTAATCACAGAAATAAATAATAAAAATTTACATAACCTCGTAAATTCAATAAGCATTTCTCAAGATTTAATACATAATTTTGGTAAAAAGTAAATATATTTGGGAATGGTGTTACATAAGTACAAAATAATTTTTCAAATTCGGACGAAGCTAGTAAAGGTTGAAAATGAAGCAATGTTCAAAAAGAATTTATCATTTGTTTCGATTACCTCAATTTAGCCGGTGGAATTGATAAGAAAGTTTTGGTTGGTGTGCGGTGTGCCTCTATAACCAAAGTATGGCTATCGTTAAATTTAAATTGCTTTGAATTAGAGCTAATAATAATTCTTATTGTTTTCCAAGATGTGATCGGATTTATGATGGGATATGGCAAAGAACAGGAGATGAAGATAAATGGGAGGAAGTCCAAAATAAAATATATTGGAAAAGAAATTAGATTGTGTTATAAGCTGACGAGTATCCATTTGATAAAATAATATTCTTAACATGTCTTATATTGCGTTATTACCTAGACTTTTCACATATAAATATCTAGGTTACTACTACTTTCGTCCCGGCTTAAAGTACTCATTGAAAAATGACACGATCCCGAATATTGTTGGCCATCACTACCAATCAAATGTCCTTTCGCTGTATCATCGTATTCGTAGAAATTAAGAAGAATCATTCCCCGAACTTGCTGTTGACCTCTAACACAACGATAACATTCCAAAAGCAATCTACTTATTGATAATTTCATAAACAAATTAAATATGCTTTACAATGATGATGATTTTAAAAACATTTATTTATTTAATCATTTATTAGATCTCTAGTTCTTTCATGTAGTATGTAATAAGATGATGCTTTGTATGTATACTACGCATCCGCTTCATATTCATGTGAATTTTGCTGCTGCTGCTGAGCCGCGGCAGATGGCTGCTATGTAGAGCAGTTGAGTAACGGTGAGGATGATCAGGAAAGCTTCCATTGTCCTCTGTGTATGTTTTTTCAAAAGCGCTTATCAGTAATATCATGGAGCCATTTTATAGACAAACTATGTCTTATTTTGGCTGTGAACGGGATTCACAGACAAAAAAATGTCTTGCACAAACATGATGGACATAAAAGTGGGTATAAGGACTTATACAAACAACATTTTTGGCCAATATAAGAGCATCTCCAATGTGGAGATGGATTGCTCTCAAAGTGCATTCCACATCAGTCAATGGACTCTATTTAAAAATCACTCTCCAATGCAAAAAAATATAAGCCTAGTCAAGCTGACTTGGCAATCATAAAATAGACATGGGATCTTGTGGGAGGTCCAAATGTAGACCCTCACTCTCACCTCCATAGGTTAGTTGGCTTTTTCTTTCCTCTTTGAGCTTTCATTTAGGAAGTGTTTTTTGTTTAGCATTGGAGAGCAATTGGGATAGACCCTTTCATTTATTAGACAATTGGTCCACGATTGGGATAGACCCACTCCATTTCATTGCCACGTCTGCAGCAATGCACTCCACCCATTGGAGTTGCTCTAATATGCCATACATACATATATAAGTAGTACTCCCTCCCATTTTAGTTAGTCAATAATTATGTCTAACTTTGATCAATTATATACTCCGTATTTATATAGATAAAATATTGATAATATGAAAATATTTTTTGTTAAAAATACTATCATAAAATTGTAAAATTATTAAATTTTGCATAAATATATTAATTAAAATAATTGATCAAAATTTATCATCTTTAATTAAAAATGTCAAAGATGGCTAATTAAAATGGAACGGAGATAGTACTTAGTTTTTTAGTGCGTACCCTTCTTAAATACAAATGGATGGGTCCCATTAATAACTCGCCTCGGACCCATCATACAGATCCGGCAAATAAAATTAAAAAAAAATCCCTATAGGATTAAAGGAAAGATAAAGTTCATAAGCATGCCGGGACTACTATTATATATTTCTAGAATAGGATTCATACACTCCTATTTAGATAAATTTTAATGTGACATATTTTTTTAATAGGCCTAAATAAATTTTATTTGAGGAATAAAATATATTTAGTCCTATTTTGTGCTTTGTCTATGTTTTGATCCTATATTGAGCAATTTATAATTAAGGACCAAAAAATATCCAAAGTGCACTTATTTATTAATTCCCCAAATAGGACTTATTTAGTTTTATTAAAAGAATAAGTTGAGTAAAATTTCTCCAAATAAGAGTGAATAAGTCATATTTTGGGAAATTTATTTATCATTATATTGTTTTAATGCTATTTGGGAATTTTCTCAATAAAATTTATTTCGAGATTGGGTAAGCACATAAAAAAGCATGCAATGCCTCACGTAGTTTCTTGGACATATGCTAATTTCATATTCTTATCAGCAGCAGCTTGGTCGAATTCAAACTTAACTTAACTTAGTATAGTATTAAAACTCACCAGTTTGGCATTCCTGTTTTGGAGTTCAATCTCCTTCCAGGCAAATCTGCATGCCAAATGTGATACATTATTATCATGTGGTTGATAGGAGTATATATAACTATATGAGCTAGAGATCAAAGAAAGGTTTAATATACTATTTAGAATTGAATATATATACAGACGTACGTACCCCATGGCAAGGGCAGTAAGAGTCAAGGCAATCGCTGCCGCTGAAGTAGCTGCAGCATGATCAGTGTCACCGTTCCAGTGGTGAATGCCGACTATGATGGATGCAACTCCGAACACGCCCGCAATCAGGGAAAACACAACAAAGAATCCGGTAGCACCATTCCCCATTGAAAAACTTATCGGAGAGAATTGTGGAGGTAGATCCAATCCCGGGCCTGCACAACTTTGACTATTAATATCTTTCATTCTTTATTAGTAAAAAAATAAAAAAATTCAGATTTTGGAAATTTAAAATGAGCGGAATTTAAAAATATTTTTTGAAAATTTAATTTATTAGACATTAATAATTAATAAAACATAATTAAAGTAGAACATGGAACGGTACGTCCAATGTTGCAATAATTACTAAGATACGCTCTAAATGATCAACCCATCTAACCAATGCCTTAAACTAAAATATGATGTCAGAGCTCTTTTGTGCTCGATGAAACTAAACAATTGGAGACACGTACAAATTAAATGCTAATCATATAAAGGTACAAATAAAATCGATCTCCTCTATTCTTCTACTACTAAAACTAAGATTAATTGGCTAGGTTGACATACCTGGAGATCGATGTTTAGTAGCTAGTAAAAGAGCTAGTCAGTTCACATGCCCTGCTTTTAATAACGCCCCTGACCTAGTGTTAATTATTACTACGTAGGATGTAATACGAATATATTACTATCTCCGTTTCACATTATTGAAAAAATGAGTTTATGTTGTAGATTGATATTGAATTCATAGAGTAAGAATGAATCAGGATCACACAAATTTTATTTTAGTCGTCAGATCGAAAAAGAAAGATGAAACAATATTAACATTTAACACGGACGGAAGTAGTCCAGTAGATTCAATTCTTGCGTACCGATAAAGAAGCCTTCGACGATAGCTTTGTTAGTAGCCCAGGCAGCAATGGCCAAGACGATAGCATACATACAGAAATTGAGCGGCAAGAGCATTGACGCTACAGCTTTAGTCATTGCGTGTGGGATGGATATATGGTTTAAGGCCTTGGGGGGCTTTTGTCTATTTATAACGTACCTCGTACCAATACTTCACTAGGGTGCCATATCTTCGTATCGGAAACGTTTCCGTATCCGATAATCTAGGATATCCATACCCAGTGGCGGATTTGGAACTAAGATTTCAAGTGTTCAATTTTATACAAATTAAAATTTAAAGAAGAATAAATACAATTACACTAAATTGACACATGTATACTACTATGTTTTTAAAAAATTTGGGTGTTCTTGTGGAGTTTGGATCCTCTCCAGTAACTGGATACTTCCAGTTGGAGAGAGATAGAGAGGAGGGAAATTATTGTGGGGTATGTTGATGAGTAAGATAGAGAAAAAGGTAGTGATAGATAGGAAGAAAAAAGGAAATGGAGGGGAAATGGAGAGAAAAAAATGGAGAGGAGTTGGACTCGTTCTTGTGCACACTTTGGAACAAAGGAGCTCCGCCACTGCCCGTATCGTACGTTCCCGGGCCATATCTATAACTTTTAAAAGTTTCCAATTTTTTGGGGGGTTATTATTTAAAAATTTCGGACAATCGTATCTTGACGGATACACGTATCAACTTTAAAAAAACGTACCCAAAATTTACCTAACAAAATTCTTGAAAAATGAAAAACTAAAAAAAAAATTATGTGGTCACCTCTAATGGGCCTATCCCTAATTCATTCATCTGTAATTTACTCATCCGGTCTATCCCTAATTCACTTATGTAAGGAGCGAGCAAACGGCAGGCAGAACAAGCAAGCAACACAGCGAGCAAGCATCACACCGAGCAAGTCATATGCGAATCAATAATTCACTTAAGTATTTTCTACTCTTTATCTTTTGTTTTATGTCTTCATTGCGCAAGAACTTTGAATACTTGTACTTTTAATTTCAAAATTGTGGTTGTTTCACTTGTTTCTTATTTTAAATTAATGACTAATTGATTATATTTATATTTTGCGATATACTAGTGTATATGAGATAAAAGATGAATTTATTTCTAAGTATCTTGATAACGTAAAATGCTTCAATGCTTATATATATATTTTCAAAAAACAATTGTAATTTTTAATATTTATAAATACACCCCATAACTTTTAATATTTGTAAATACAATCCATATATGTATCCTAGTTTTGTTGGTTTTGTCGTATCCCCGTACCGTTTTCGCGTACCCGTACCGTATGGGTGCTACATAGTTTATAACTAAATAAACATCCCTGCGCGCGCAGCCACGTGGTTGACATGTTTTAGGTTCTTTTCTTTGTGAACCTAGCCAGCCAGCTAGCTTGCTTGCTTCCTCGTCGCATTAGATTCTTGCCGGCCAGCTGATCAGCTGTCTGATGAATGGCCGCCCTGTCCTCTCACATTCTTTAATTTGATTACCTTTTTCTATTTTCATTGCTCATTCTCGATGGAAATGGAGAGCGGAGACATCCCCGATTAGCTGGTTCTTGTCCACTCTCAACCAACTTAATTATTAACTACTCCATGAACGACGATACATTTGGAAAATTAGCAATGGCGCGCTAATAATCACATTTAAATGGTCAGTTGGATTATGTATGGTTCAAGTACCATTTGGATCCAATCCAAATACAAGTAGGCTGTTTGTTGGAACTTTTTATAGAGTCCAATCTATTGTGAGATAATAAACAGACTTGACCATACTGGTAGCTCTGAGAGTATATTTATAGGTAATAAGTGTCCAAGTAATAAAGAAACTGACTAATAATTAATTCTAATTACTTCACTATTACACCCCTCAATCTATGCAGGACGAACTACGCGTAGATTGTCTCGTAAAAACAAAAACTGTTGAGGAGCCAAACTCTTGGTGAAGATGTCAGCCAGCTGAAACTTCGTAGGAACATATTGCACCAGGAGATCACCATGAGTCACACGCTCACGAACAAAATGATATCAATGTCAAGGTGCTTACTGCAAGCATGTTGGATGGGATTGGCTCATAAATATGAAGCAGATACATTATCACATAGCAAACAAACCGGGGGTGAAAGAGGGAAACCGAGCTCAAACAAAAGGGACCGAATGTGTAATGTATCCTGAACTGTGTATGCAATGGCTCTATACTCAGCCTCAGTAGATGAGTGAGAGACATTAGGCAGTTTCTTGGATTGCCAGGAAATCAAATTAGGACCAAGAAAAATAGCATAGCCAGACGTGGAACAACTACTATAAGGACAACCAGCCCAATCATCATCGGAGTATGCCAGAACCGAGTGTGGGTGTGGCGACGGTTGAAGATGTAAACCATGGGTTTTAGTGCCCTGTAGGTACCTGAAAATTCTCTTAACAACCAACATATGTGAGGTACGGGGAGCATGCATAAATTGAGACACCAAGTGAAGAACATATGTAATATCAGGTCTAGTCATAGTTAAATACTGCAATACGCCTACCATGCTACGATACTCAGTAGGATCAGCAAGTAACTCAACATCCGTGAGAGGTAGATTGGTTCTAGTAGGTAAATGCGTGCGAACAGATTTAAGAGTATGAAGATGAAAACGATGAGAAGATCTGACACATATTTGGCCTGAGACAAAAATAAACCAGAAGAATTGCGCAATGCCTGAACCCCCAAGAAAAATGAATATCCCCTAAATCTTTCATAGCAAAATATTTCCGTAGAAGAGAAATAAAATTACTAATGAGAGTAGAGGAACTGCCATTAATAATAATGTCATCCACATATAAGAGCAAATAAATATGTGTAGCCTGATGAAAAATAAACAAGGAATTATCAGCACAACTACAAACAAATCCATGAGTGAGAAGAAAACTACTGAAACGGTGAAACCATGCCCGGGGAGCCTGTTTGAGACCATAAATGGCCTTGCGCAAGCGACAAATATGATTAGGAAATTGAGGATGAACAAACACGGGTGGTTGATGCATGTAAACCTCTTCTGTGAGATGATCATGAAGAAATGCATTTTTAACATCTAACTGACGAGTAGGCCATTTAAAGGAAACAACTAATGTAAGAACAATGCGAACAGTGATGAGTTTAACAACAAGACTAAAAGTTTTAGAAAAATCCACCCCAACTTGCTGTTTAAACCCTTGGGCAACCAGACGTGCTTTATGACGTTCAATAGAACCATCAGACCGATACTTAGTTTTATAAATCCATTTAGACCCAACCAAATTTTTGCTAGAGTCAAACGGCACTAGGTCCCAAGTTTTATTAGTGATAAGTGCATTAAATTCCTCAGCCATAGCCGCTCTCCATTTAATATCTTTATTAACCATAGAAAAACAAGTTGGATCGGGAACCAAAACCGCAGTGTTTAGATTAAAAATAGTTTTGGACTTAAAAATCGTGATTTAGAGCATGTTTTCATGGGATGTATATTTTCATGTAGTGAATTACCAGAACTCAGAACATCAGCCACCACCCCACCGACCGAGGCTACTGAATCCAACGAGCCAGAGCGAGCTGGTGAATCAGGAGTCGGAGAACCACGGCTAGAGTGGATGTCCGTACTGGAGGACAACAGAGAAACAGGCGGCTGGAGTGTCGTGTGATATGTCGGCGATGAGCTAGATGGCGGTGGTGGTAAACACAAATCCAAGGAAAAATCCACCGGGGTCATAGGCGAGCCAGTAGCAGCGGAGGACTCAGAAGAAGATCGGGAAAACGATGGTGGGTGCGGCTGGACGGTGGTGGACTCGGAGGAAAGAGGAGACACTAACTGGGAGTATGGAAAAATATTTTCATGAAACCTCACATTGCGACTAATATAAATTCTACCAGTTTTCGGATCCGGACAACGATATTGATGGATAGTGTACCCGGGGGTAGCTTATCCGAGGGGTTATTACGGAGAGTAATAAGAGATAAGTCAGAGCAAGTAAATATAGAGAGAGAAAGTATATTATAAAGTGTGGAGCGTTTTCAGCGTGGTTACAAATGGGGAAATGGGGTGCTATTTATAGTAGCAATAAATGCCGGACAGGGACACGTGTCAAGCGCCCATTGGCCGAGAGGTCACCTCAACTGGTTGGCGCTGGCAGCCGCATGTGGCCGCATTTAATGCGACTGTTGGATGGGACGTTTGTACAGGGTACGGTGATCTGTACACATGTGGTGCGGATATCATGTCGGGAAAGGTGCCCTCGGCTGTAGAGGACTAACCGAGGGCTCTGAGTACTGGGGACCCTCTTGGTGCCGAGGGCTCCAGGTGCCGAGGGCTAGTGATTTTCGCCGTTTTCCCTAGTCATCTTGTTTTCCTGTTTTGGCCCTCCTGTGGGAGTAAGAGCCCTCGGCCAGGGGGCCGAAGGCGCCCCTGGTGCGCATTGTGGGCTGCTTGGTGCTCTGGGCGCTGTGATTTGGGCCTGTTGGGCCTTCTGGGCCTGTTTGGAGTAGTAGGAGTCTGTGGGCCGGGGGTTCCCAGGCCATATACTCCATCAGGAGTCCCTCACTCCTTTTGTCGAAAGGTACTTGAGGGAAAAGGAGTAATTGTGCTTGTCCTCTGCCGTTGTTTCGTTTGTAGTTCGTAGAGTCGTGGGTAGTTTGCTGTTTGTTTATTCTGCCGAGGGTAGCCCCTCAGTTACCCACATGTCGGGACTTGAGGGGTCATGTTTGTAATTTTTGTGATTTTTCCCGAGGGGGTCCTCCAGTCCCCCACTCCTTGAGGCACTTGCAAAGTGGTGAAAAGGAGTGAAGTAGTTGCGTTGCCGTTGCGGGCCGAAGGCTGACGCTTTTCGTTTCATTTTGGGGGGATGCCTCGTTAAAAACCTCATTAGGAAAAACCCTGTGGGAAAAAATCCTAATGAGGGAAAAAGAGTGCACCGAATTCCCCCAACGATGAATCGAAAATGCGAAACCTTGGTCCAACATGGAGAATAACGGTAAAGCCGAAGGCTCCCCTTGTTCTGAGGGCTCATGTGTTGAGTAGCCGGAGGCTTGTCGTTGATGTCATGGGAGGTGCCGAAGGGGAGCCCCTCAATCTGGGGATCGAGGGCGTGATGGATGAGGGCAGTAGTTGAATTGTTACCGGGGTGTCCCCTGCTTGTTGATTAGTTGGTGATGAGGATATCCGAGGGCTCCCATTACCTGTGTGCCGTAGGCTATCCGTCAATGAGGCATACTCCCTGGGGGCTGCCCGGCCCTTACAGTGCTGAGGGGGAATCCCCGAGGGGTGGCCTGATATGAAGCCTTGGGCTTCTGAAGGAATGATCCAGAAGGCGACTGTTATGTACTGTGTGGGGCACAACCCGGGGGCATCTCTGGGTAAGTGTACCCGGAGGCTCTCCTTGATGAAGTGGAGTGAAGTAAGAAAATCCGGGGGCTCCCAGAATATAGTCTTTGGAAATATAGCCGTTGGAATATGTAACGTCAGGATATAGCCGTTGGGGGGGGGGGGGGGTACACGTGGCGCGTGGTGGTTGGCTGTCCGTGGGCGGCGTCACCGGTTGGGCGAAGACACGGCGTGTAATGATGACAGTCCATCCGGAGGCCCGGTTTCCAGGCCCAAGCCCGGATTCCAGCGCCTATAAATACCCATGGTCGGGCTTCCTTCCCCTTGTGCGAAATCCTTATAGCGAAGCTCTGCCAAATTTTCTAGAGAGAGAAACAACAGCCCTCGATCAGATTCTAAGGTCAGTTCTCCATTCACACTTCACCTCTTAGCTAGCTGTCTTTGTTGTAATACCCGAGATTAATTTAAGAGGATTAATAGTACTACTCATACCAACAGAGGTGCATCTCCTTTTAAGGGAGCTCATCACCCAAGAACTCCAAAGTTAAGCGTGCTTGCACGAGAGTAGTCTTGGGATGGGTGACCCCCTGGGAAGTTTCTCAGGGCGCGCATGAGTGAGGACAAAGTGCGCGGTAAAGGCTCGTGGTGGTTTGTGGGGACAGTACTAGAGGTCTAGAGTAACTACCTCGGATCCGTGTGGGGCCCCGGGGTGTTACAGGTGGTATCAGAGCAACCCTGCGACAGTGTGTTGACCCGTTGGATATCGGGCAGGGCACTTAGCGGGGCAAGATTCTGGGGTTCGATTCAGATTGTTAAGGGCGCAACGAGGACGTTGCTATCCTAAGTGGGGGTGATTGTAATACCCGAGATTAATTTAAGAGGATTAATAGTACTACTCATACCAACAGAGGTGCATCTCCTTTTAAGGGAGCTCATCACCCAAGAATTCCAAAGTTAAGCGTGCTTGCACGAGAGTAGTCTTGGGATGGGTGACCCCCTGGGAAGTTTCTCAGGGCGCACATGAGTGAGGACAAAGTGCGCGGTAAAGGCTCGTGGTGGTTTGTGGGGACAGTACTAGAGGTCTAGAGTAACTACCTCGGGTCCGTGTGGGGCCCCGGGGTGTTACATTTGTGGCCTTAGATCAGGTGGGTAGCTTAGAGTACTTAGCGTCTCCAAACCCTCGACGTAGTATAGCAATGTCTTCACAGAGTGATTCTCAAGACATCTCGGGGGAGCCCTCGATGGAGGATGAAGTCCTCTCGAATGTGGAGTCCTCAAACGAACAGTCCTCGGCCCAGGAGGATGTTGCGATGGCAGTAGAAGTGCAGAAGGAGCTGTTGGCTGAAGTTGAAGCCGAGGGCTTCGAGCAGGAGGTGGAAGACGAAGAGCTGGCCTTCGCCATGCAGGTTGCAGAGGAAGAGGAAGCAAAGGAGATGTAAGGAATAAATGTATTTAGATTTTGATGATGCTAGGTTAATTAGAATTTGAGAGTACTTAGCGTCTCCAAACCCTCGACGTAGTATAACAATGTCTTCACAGAGTGATTCTCAAGACATCTCGGGGGCGCCCTCGATGGAGGATGAAGTCCTCTCGAATGTGGAGTACTCAAACGAACAGTCCTCGGCCCAGGAGGATGTTGCGATGGCAGTAGAAGTGCAGAAGGAGCTGTTGGCTGAAGTTGAAGCCGAGGGCTTCGAGCAGGAGGTGGAAGATGAAGAGCTGGCCTTCGCCATGCCGGTTGCAGAGGAAGAGGAAGCAAAGGAGATGTAAGGAATAAATGTATTTAGATTTTGATGATGCTAGGTTAATTAGAATTTGAAAGTACCCCTTTAGAAATTTTGTATTAGAATTTCTTTTGTAAGTTTTAGCTTAGTCTGTCTGCCAGAGAACCACCTTGCTTCTACCAGAGTTGCTCCCAGAGTTGCTCACTAGAGAAGCCATCAGAAACTGGTCATCAGTGTTGATACCAGAGTTGGCAACAAAGGCGGACTTCAAAGATTGAACCAGAGAGCCTCATAAGACTTTGCCTAACACACCAGATTCCGAAAGCATTGACCAACGATCGTTAAACTAACGGGAAATCCCCTAACGGTTACGAACCTTTTAACGGAAACATGGTACTGTACACACATTAAATGCACATTTAATGCTGTACGTACGAAGAGATATTTAAAGCTGATGATTGACCATGTGAGTATCTTTACGCCCCCAAAATAGCAAGTCGAAGGTCCAACCGGTCAAGTCAACAGTACAAGCATTTAATGAAGCTGTCTTCTACACTCCAACGGGAAGTGACGTGCACTCGTCGTTAGGTGCACTCAAAATAAATAATCAATACAACACTGATACGTAGTATAGTGTAGTAAGGTTCGTATCCACAGGGAAAGGAATACTTTTCTTTTATATAAATAATAACAAGGGGGGTTTAGATTTGCTTGGTTTAATAACACTAAGATAAACGACCTATATGAGTTTAATTCAATGAGATGGGGACTTGGTTTTGCTTTTATCCACTTAATGAAATGTTCGTCGATCCCGGTTATATCTTTAACTATCTTCCTCTCGAATACTCAATCGAGGAGTATATCCAGTTCATCGAGGGTAGTTATTAATAACGAGATGCGTTCATTAATAAAACTTACTATCGAGTCAATATAGAACAAGCGCCGTATATTAACTTGATAGTAGCAATAAACTTAAGATGAAAACGATTGAGATTAATAACCTCAACACAAGCGGTTTATTGGTTTAATCAATATAATTAATTCCCCTTGGCATATTAACCATGAGATGCATGCATTAATATTCCAAGTTTACTACCGTTGAAAGAACCGGATTAATAACAAGCGTATTAACCGATTGATTCTAGTAATAATTAATATGAGAAACAATACTAGTTGATACTTTAAGTAATGTTTAAGATATTAACATGAAATATGAATAGGAATTAATCAATACTCAAGGAAGAATATTAAAATATATGAATCCTACTATGATTAATATCAAGATGTTAACTAATTGTCATCTTAGCAACACTCCCCAATATAATCATAGAGGAAGAAATAGTTATTACTATAACCAATGTCAAGATGTTAACTAATTGTCATCTTAGTAACACTCCCCAACTTTGATATAGAGATAGTATTTTGAAAGAAAGAATTAATATTCAAGGAAGAAGATTAAAGAAAATAACTCACAACTTACAAATTCATTAAGCTTCAAAGTAGCAAAACCAAGATGGAAGAGTTTAGCTCCTCATTTGGAGACTAAACATGATGAAAAATATAAAGAAAGAGCTATTCTATACTGAGCTTAGATGTACAAGGGATTGGATATCTTTTTGTGAAGGAAAGGAGGTGTATTTATAGGTTTTTGGGATGGGATTCGGGTACTCGATCGGGTATATACATGGTACCCGATCGAGTATGTGTGTAACACCCGATCCGAGGCATACTCGACCGGTTTCGGGCTATTTTCTAAGTGTATACCCGATCGAGTATATATGAATACCCGGTCGAGTATGCTTAGAAAGTGGTATTCGGGCTATACTCGACCGGTTTCAGGCTAGTTTCTAAGTGTATACCCGATCGAGTATATATGAATACCCGGTCGAGTATGCTTAGAAAGTGGTATTCGGGCTATACTCGACCGATCTTCGTTTGCAATTTAAAGGCATACCCGATCGGGTATGTCGGTCTACCCGATCGGGTATAGACATAGAATCGTGGCCAAAATCTTCCCTGCATGTTCCTTTGTCTTCGGATCTGATCCGATTTGAAGTTCCAACCTAATACCCGATCGAGTATAGCTAATACTCGACCGAGTATAGACCAAAATTCAGGATCTTCCTTTGTCTTTGAACTTTTGCACCTTCTCTTCACTTTTTGGGTTCACCAACTGTACTTTGGGTGACCAAAACCTGTTTAAGATCAGAATATATCTAATCTAACCTATTTACAAGAATTTAACAATCTAATCTATTACACCAAAAGTGTGTAATTTCCAAAGTAAAAGTCAAGCAAAATTAATTAAAAACATAAACATAGAAATGGAAATTACGAACGTATCAACTCCCCCACACTTAAACCTTTACTCGTCTCGAGTAAGATCAAATGTTTACAAGTGTCAATGATTGTCCAAAAGTTCCACAGTTCAACAAAAATATAATACAAACACAAAGACCACCAAGGATTACAAAGAAAAATGAGTTTTAAACTCAAATTACAAAAGAGCATCTTGGGTTTAATGGCCTCCTAGTGTTGTCTTCTTTTCTCCTCCTCTCTTCTTCTTTATCTTGAATCTTCATATTCTTCATAAGGATACAATGAGTGCCTGCAAGAAAAAACATTTCTCTCATATCTCTCATTTTGCCTAGGAGCCTTTTCAGGTTTTCATCCTAGCACCTCTTTTCATTTTCCATTCTCTCCAACTCACTCATTTTTTTTATAAGCCTTTTTTTGCTTAGATTGTCCATTTTGTTGGGTTTTCAACCTAACTAGCATTTATTTTCTTTTGTTTATATTTTTTTTTCTTTAAATTTTTTTTTTGTGTGTAAAAGTTCAAAAGAATTACATGCATAGTGCTAGGTACAAATGAGAATTACATACCATCATGAGTGTCTCCCCCGCACTTGAATCACGCACTGTCCCTAGTGCCCGCCTTCTCCTCCGTAGTAGCTCCCTCCAAAGCCGCTCCTTTGGCCACCATCTCCCATGTAAGTGTCCCCGCCATCTCCGCCGTCGTACCCTCCACCACCGGAGCCAGATCCTCCAAAGTTACCCCAATGAGTGGGGTCATACCATGAGGGTGGTGGAGGAGGGTTCGCCATGGTATGGAAGGATCCCTGCTGTGCCATAAACGAGTACATAGGCCCGTAGAACCTATGTTGGTCTTCCTCATACCGGTGTCTATCGGCCTCCCGGAGCTCCTCCAAACGTTGAAAGCCGGCCCTTTGCTCATCCTCCAATCTTTGAAAACTGGCTCTTTGCTCTTCCTCTAATCGGTTGAGCCGGTTGTCCATTTGAGCTATTCCCGTAAGAAGTTGTTGTTGACCCTCCAGAAGTTGTTGAAAGAAGTCGGGTGGTGGAGGGTTTTGGCTTTGTTCTGGGAAATCATGGCTCATGGTTGGATGGCTATGGAGTTGCTCGTAGGGCTCGTCATCGGGTTGGTTTTGGGGGAGTTCCTGTTCCGGTTCTTGAAGATGTGGTGGGAGGGCGTTTGGGAAGAGGTAATGTTGATCCGGCCTGCCTGTTTTGAAGTGGAGTTGGGGGAGTTCTGGGTTGGGCAAGAGGAAGTATTTGAGGGGTTTGGGGTGGATGTGCCAGTTGTACATATTTTTGGGCCTTTCTTCACCATAAACGGTGTGTGAAAAAGAAGTACAGCCCGAGTGGCCTAGCCAAGATATGTTCATTAAACAGTAGTCGGGTATAGGAGAGTCATCCGTATACCCGAACTTTGTGGCCAAGTGCATAATCACCCCGCCCACTACGATAGCACCCTTTGCCACACTTTCCTTCTTTAGATGAGCCCACATGAGATTACAGAGGTTGAAATCCACGTGGATACGGAATAAGGCAACCGAGATGAGGCATACATCCCCCATCCTTGTATGATGGTTGTTGGGACGTCCAAGCAAGGAGTTGGCAAGGAATTTCAAAAAGAGGCGTAAGACTGGATGTTGGACATGACTAATGTATAGTTGGGAGGAGCTAAATTTGGTCTCCCCGGTCATCTTGGTCCATAGGGTGTGGCCGAAGGCGGTATTGTCGGATATAGACTTTTGGTACGGGACCGGAATACCAAAGTGTTCGGCAAACTCAAGTTTCGTGATGGTGTGATTGTGATTAAACAATCGAAACCTGAGTTTATCATCTCTAAAGTCCTCCTCATTGTTCTCAAAGTGCACCGAGCTTAGGAATTCATAGATAATTTTTTCATTTGAGTTGTATTTCATTTTGAAAATTTTATCCATATGCAACTCATGAAAAAATTTCTTCATTATTGTGTATACTCCTAATTCCTTTAGAGCATCAAGGCATAAAAAGCGGGAAGGTTTGACTTGCCTTTCAATTGTGGACAAGAAGCGTGTGCGTTGTTCGTTGTCCACGAAAAGGATGTCCTCGTAGCCCGGGATGATTGTCCTAGTGCTTGAGCTCTGCCCTTTCTCTTTCCTTGGAGCCATTTGAAGTGATTTTGGCCTTTGAAAACCGAAATTGGAATGGTGGGGGTAGGGTTTTTCGGACCTCTGAAAGTTGGGGGAGAATGGGATTGTTGGGTATGAATGTGTAGAGGAGGATGAGGGGAGTGTTTTGGCGTTGGAATGGGTGGATTTGGTGAAGATTTGGAAGAGATATGGTAGAGAGAACGTGTAAAAATGGGGTTTGGGCGTTTTTTGTTCGAGATAGGGTTGGGAATTTGGGGAAGATGAAGTGTTTTGGGGTTGATTCGGGGTTATAAGACCCGTATACCCGATCGAGTATGTGCTGGTACTCGGTCGGGTATGGCTGGAAAGTGAAGTTTTTGAGCGGCCTGCCTCCTGTACTCGATCGGGTATGGTGGGGTTACCCGGTCGAGTATGCTTAGAAAATGAACTTTTTGAGCAGCCTGTCTCCTGTACCCGGTCGAGTATTCCTCCATACTCGATCGGGTATGTGCTTTTTTTCCATTTTTGAAGCGTGTACTCGGTCGAGTGTGGGAGTCAGTCCCCTTCAATTTTAGCATTTCTAGCAATACCCGACCGGGTGTATAGTGATACCCGATCGGGTATTGCTTATTTTTCAAATTTTGAATGCTCCCTCGATCGAGTAGTGCCCGGTCCCTTTTCTTTTTACTTATACCCGACCGAGTATAAGGTTATACTCGATCGGGTATGTCCCCAGATGTTCTAAAACCTGCATTTTTTTTTTCTTCCAAAAACCCATGATTAGTGCCCTCCCTCACTGATCTCTCAAATAATTAGAGAAAAAAAAATGAATTCTAAATACTTGAATTAAATATAAAAAAAATGAATTAAACACACTTAAATAAATAAAAAAAATTAAGATAAATGAATTAAAAATGCATTTTTTTCATTTTTTTTTTTCATTTTTTTTTAAAAATGTTTAACACACACACAAGTTAAATGAAAATTGATAAAAACAAAAACTTGGGTTGCCTCCCAAGAAGCGCCTTATTTAACGTCGCGGCACGACGCTATCATTGTTTTCAGTCATTCAAACTTGGATCATGATAGTTTATTTTCTTCACATTTTCACTCTTAGGACTTCCACAGGAGTGCTCAATTTCTCGACTCTCCACTTTGGAATTTTTTCCAGGATCAAATATCCAGATTTTCATTGATTCGTGTGGTGGGAGGAATGGGAAGAAATTATCCTTTAGTATGGTCAACAAAAAGTTTTTCGGCTCCTCAATTTTGAAGAATATTTCAGAAGTGTCATTGTCTTTTTCAAGTTTATGAGTTTTCCTCAAAATTTTCAGAATTGATGGGGGTACCTCAAAAGATGACAAGGATAGATATTTAACCTTGAAGCTCAGATTATCCTCTTCTTTGACCAGTTGGAGTTTTGTGTCCTTTTCTTCCTCTACTTCTTCTGGATTCTGGATCTCTTTTTGCATTTCCTCTTCATTTTTCAATGTGATTGCAAAAGTTTGCTGTCTAGGATCACATTCTATTTGAGAGGAAAGTTTTACCGGATCCCTTGCTTCAAGCCTACTCACGACTCCGGCTATTTGACTTACTTGAGATTCCAAGCTCAAAATGCTAGTCTTGGTCTCATTTTGGAATTGCACCATGTTTTGTTGCATGGTGGTTACGCTGTTAGCAAGAGCCCGAACCATGTCCTCCGTGGACATATTAGATTCGGAGAATGGATCATATCTCATGTGAGGTACATCATCAATCTTGGCATCTTGAGCTTTTGAGTTAAAGATAGATTCCTTTATTAGAGAAGTCAAGAAGGAAATTTGACTCTCTAAGGATGAAGTGTTGGTATCCATATACTCATAACTCATGTAAGCTCAGAAAATAGAAGAGCAAGATTTTTTTTTTTTTTTTAAAATATATCTTTTTTTTCTTGATATGAAAATAAAAGAAAAATTAATTGCCTTTCCCCGGCAACGGCGCCAAATTTGACGTGCACTCGTCGTTAGGTGCACTCAAAATAAATAATCAATACAACACTGATACGTAGTATAGTGTAGTAAGGTTCGTATCCACAGGGAAAGGAATACTTTTCTTTTATATAAATAATAACAAGGGGGGTTTAGATTTGCTTGGTTTAATAACACTAAGATAAATGACCTATATGAGTTTAATTCAATGAGATGGGGACTTGGTTTTGCTTTTATCCACTTAATGAAATGTTCGTCGATCCCGGTTATATCTTTAACTATCTTCCTCTCGAATACTCAATCGAGGAGTATATCCAGTTCATCGAGGGTAGTTATTAATAACGAGATGCGTTCATTAATAAAACTTACTATCGAGTCAATATAGAACAAACGCCGTATATTAACTTGATAGTAGCAATAAACTTAAGATGAAAACGATTGAGATTAATAACCTCAACACAAGCGGTGTATTGGTTTAATCAATATAATTAATTCCCCTTGGCATATTAACCATGAGATGCATGCATTAATATTCCAAGTTTACTACCGTTGAAAGAACCGGATTAATAACAAGCGTATTAACCGATTGATTCTAGTAATAATTAATATGAGAAACAATACTAGTTGATACTTTAAGTAATGTTTAAGATATTAACATGAAATATGAATAGGAATTAATCTATACTCAAGGAAGAATATTAAAATATATGAATCCTACTATGATTAATATCAAGATGTTAACTAATTGTCATCTTAGCAACACTCCCCAATTGACATTTATTGATGCCCCTAAATCTAACAAGGCCTTAGGAAATGTGGTGTCTCCTATTTTGCAAGGGATAGTGAACATGCCTGGGTCGTTACATTTTTCGGGGAGTTTCCTCTGAAAAATGGCCGAGACGTGTTCACTAACTCTAACCTCTTGTTTCCCTTTCAATTTATCTTTTCTTTTTGTTTTGCATAATTCTTTTAAGAATTTAGCAAAACGGGGGACATTTTTCATGAAGTTAAGAAGCGGAATGTTTACCTCACACTTTGCGAAGGTTTCATAGATGTCGGCGTCTTTTTCTAGCTTCTTTGTCTCTTTCAACGCCTCAGGGAACGGGATTTCTTGTTCATATGATGAGGGTGGGGGAAGCTTGGTTCCTGTGTTTTCCTCCTCCGGTGGGACTATTTTTTCGGGGTCCACACCCTCAGTCTCTTCATCGTTCTCTTCTGCCTCTTTCAACGTTGCACCACTTCTCAACGTTATAGCATTCACATGTTGTCTCGGATTTTGCTCCGTTTGAGATGGGAGTTTACCCGAGTCTTTTGTTTCAAGTCGGTTCACGGCATTTGCAATTTGACTGACTTGGTTTTCCAAATTCTGAATGCTGGATTTGGTCTCATGCTGAAATTGAACCATGTTTTGTTGCATGGTTGAGACATTTGAGGTGAGAGCTCGGATCATGTCCTCGGTGGACATACTTGAGCTTGACGTCTGGCCTTGGTGCTTTGGGAAAGTTGGTGGCAATGACTGATTTTGAGGATTCCCATACCTCAAATTCGGGTGATCTCTCCACCCAGGATTGTAGGAGTTAGAGTGTGGATCATACCTCTTTTGACCTTGAAATCCCAAAGCATTGACTTGCTCGGAATTCTCCTCTTGTAGTGTTGGGCAGGAATCAGTGGGGTGCCCCTGTGTCGAGCATATGCCGCAGACCTTGACTTCTTGGTGTTTTGGATTTAAAAGGAAATCCTTTACCAAAGAAGTCAAGCCGGCCACTTGACTTTCCAACGAGATGTTGGATTCCGCTGCCATGACCCGTTTTGATGATGACCTCCCATTGTAGTGCCTAGAATTCTCGGCCAACTCCGAGATGAGGTTCCTAGCTTGGGAAGGGGTTTTGTTGACAATTCCCCCTCCAGATGCTGTGTTCACCAGGCGTCTATCTTGCTCCGCAAGACCGTCATAGAAGTAGAGGATGAGGTCTTGCTCTGTATAACCGTGATATGGGCAGCTAGCGCACAACTTTTTGAAACGCTCCCAATACTCATATAATGTCTCATCATCTTTTTGTTCGATGTTGCTTATTTGTTTTTTCAAGGATGATGAGACAGATGCAGGGTAGTACCTTTCGAGGAAGCATTTTTTCATTGACGCCCATGTATCTATACTCCCTGACGGGAGATAGAATAGCCAATCCTTCGCCGTGTCTTTGAGGGAGAATGGAAAAGCCCTCAATTTGATTTGTTCCTCGGTGACTCCATTGGGGCACATGCTTGTGCAGACAATATGGAATTCCGAGAGATGTTTGTTGGGGTCCTCCCCCCTTAGGCCATGAAAGGATGGCAGTAGATGTATGAGCCCAGATTTTAGCTCAAATGTATTACCTTCATCGAGTGTAGGGAAGGTAATACATAACGGTTGTTGATTGAGATTTGGAGCAGTGAGCTCCCGTAGTGTTCTTGTCTCAAGAGCCATGGTTATTGACTCTTCGGTCTCGCTAGAATAAGAACTAGCGCTGGATGAATCTCTGATAGATGATTCCTCTGAGTCGGTATTAGAAAATTTACTTTTCAACCGCTCGAAAGTTTGTTCTATTTCTGGGTTTGTTTGATATATGATTTTGTTTATGGAGCGATGTTTAACCATAAACTCCACTAAGCTCAGAAATAGAAGAAATAAGAACTCTTTATATATTTTTTTTTGATTTTTTCTTGAAATGAGATAAAAGAAAAATTAATTGCCTTTCCCCGGCAACGGCGCCAAATTTGACGTGCACTCGTCGTTAGGTGCACTCAAATTAAAGTGGAGGTGTATTTTGAAAGAAAGAATTAATATTCAAGGGAGAAGATTAAAGAAAATAACTCACAACTTACAAATTCATTAAGCTTCAAAGTAGCAAAACCAAGATGGAAGAGTTTAGCTCCTCATTTGGAGACTAAACATGATGAAAAATATAAAGAAAGAGCTATTCTATACTGAGCTTAGATGTACAAGGGATTGGATATCTTTTTGTGAAGGAAAGGAGGTGTATTTATAGGTTTTTGGGATGGGATTCGGGTACTCGATCGGGTATATACATGGTACCCGATCGAGTATGTGTGTAACACCCGATCCGAGGCATACTCGACCGGTTTCGGGCTATTTTCTAAGTGTATACCCGATCGAGTATATATGAATACCCGGTCGAGTATGCTTAGAAAGTGGTATTCGGGCTATACTCGACCGGTTTCAGGCTAGTTTCTAAGTGTATACCCGATCGAGTATATATGAATACCCGGTCGAGTATGCTTAGAAAGTGGTATTCGGGCTATACTCGACCGATCTTCGTTTGCAATTTAAAGGCATACCCGATCGGGTATGTCGGTCTACCCGATCGGGTATAGACATAGAATCGTGGCCAAAATCTTCCCTGCATGTTCCTTTGTCTTCGGATCTGATCCGATTTGAAGTTCCAACCTAATACCCGATCGAGTATAGCTAATACTTGACCGAGTATAGACCAAAATTCAGGATCTTCCTTTGTCTTTGAACTTTTGCACCTTCTCTTCACTTTTTGGGTTCACCAACTGTACTTTGGGTGACCAAAACCTGTTTAAGCTCAGAATATATCTAATCTAACCTATTTACAAGAATTTAACAATCTAATCTATTACACCAAAAGTGTGTAATTTCCAAAGTAAAAGTCAAGCAAAACTAATTAAAAACATAAACATAGAAATGGAAATTACGAACGTATCAACTCCCCCACACTTAAACCTTTACTCGTCTCGAGTAAGATCAAATGTTTACAAGTGTCAATGATTGTCCAAAAGTTCCACAGTTCAACAAAAATATAATACAAACACAAAGACCACCAAGGATTACAAAGAAAAATGAGTTTTAAACTCAAATTACAAAAGAGCATCTTGGGTTTAATGGCCTCCTAGTGTTGTCTTCTTTTCTCCTCCTCTCTTCTTCTTTATCTTGAATCTTCATATTCTTCATAAGGATACAATGAGTGCCTGCAAGAACAAACATTTCTCTCATATCTCTCATTTTGCCTAGGAGCCTTTTCAGGTTTTCATCCTAGCACCTCTTTTCATTTTCCATTCTCTCCAACTCACTCATTTTTTTATAAGCCTTTTTTTGCTTAGATTGCCCATTTTGTTGGGTTTTCAACCTAACTAGCATTTATTTTCTTTTGTTTATATTTTTTTTTCTTTAATTTTTTTTTGTGTGTGTAAAAGTTCAAAAGAATTACATGCATAGTGCTAGGTACAAATGAGAATTACATACCATCATGAGTGTCTCCCCCGCACTTGAATCACGCACTGTCCCTAGTGCCCGCCTTCTCCTCCGTAGTAGCTCCCTCCAAAGCCGCTCCTTTGGCCACCATCTCCCATGTAAGTGTCCCCGCCATCTCCGCCGTCGTACCCTCCACCACCGGAGCCAGATCCTCCAAAGTTACCCCAATGAGTGGGGTCATACCATGAGGGTGGTGGAGGAGGGTTCGCCATGGTATGGAAGGATCCCTGCTGTGCCATAAACGAGTACATAGGCCCGTAGAACCTATGTTGGTCTTCCTCATACCGGTGTCTATCGGCCTCCCGGAGCTCCTCCAAACGTTGAAAGCCGGCCCTTTGCTCATCCTCCAATCTTTGAAAACTGGCTCTTTGCTCTTCCTCTAATCGGTTGAGCCGGTTGTCCATTTGAGCTATTCCCGTAAGAAGTTGTTGTTGACCCTCCAGAAGTTGTTGAAAGAAGTCGGGTGGTGGAGGGTTTTGGCTTTGTTCTGGGAAATCATGGCTCATGGTTGGATGGCTATGGAGTTGCTCGTAGGGCTCGTCATCGGGTTGGTTTTGGGGGAGTTCCTGTTCCGGTTCTTGAAGATGTGGTGGGAGGGCGTTTGGGAAGAGGTAATGTTGATCCGGCCTGCCTGTTTTGAAGTGGAGTTGGGGGAGTTCTGGGTTGGGCAAGAGGAAGTATTTGAGGGGTTTGGGGTGGATGTGCCAGTTGTACATATTTTTGGGCCTTTCTTCACCATAAACGGTGTGTGAAAAAGAAGTACAGCCCGAGTGGCCTAGCCAAGATATGTTCATTAAACAGTAGTCGGGTATAGGAGAGTCATCCGTATACCCGAACTTTGTGGCCAAGTGCATAATCACCCCGCCCACTACGATAGCACCCTTTGCCACACTTTCCTTCTTTAGATGAGCCCACATGAGATTACAGAGGTTGAAATCCACGTGGATACGGAATAAGGCAACCGAGATGAGGCATACATCCCCCATCCTTGTATGATGGTTGTTGGGACGTCCAAGCAAGGAGTTGTCAAGGAATTTCAAAAAGAGGCGTAGGACTGGATGTTGGACATGACTAATGTATAGTTGGGAGGAGCTAAATTTGGTCTCCCCGGTCATCTTGGTCCATAGGGTGTGGCCGAAGGCGGTATTGTCGGATATAGACTTTTGGTACGGGACCGGAATACCAAAGTGTTCGGCAAACTCAAGTTTCGTGATGGTGTGATTGTGATTAAACAATCGAAACCTGAGTTTATCATCTCTAAAGTCCTCCTCATTGTTCTCAAAGTGCACCGAGCTTAGGAATTCATAGATAATTTTTTCATTTGAGTTGTATTTCATTTTGAAAATTTTATCCATATGCAACTCATGAAAAAATTTCTTCATTATTGTGTATACTCCTAATTCCTTTAGAGCATCAAGGCATAAAAAGCGGGAAGGTTTGACTTGCCTTTCAATTGTGGACAAGAAGCGTGTGCGTTGTTCGTTGTCCATGAAAAGGATGTCCTCGTAGCCCGGGATGATTGTCCTAGTGCTTGAGCTCTGCCCTTTCTCTTTCCTTGGAGCCATTTGAAGTGATTTTGGCCTTTGAAAACCGAAATTGGAATGGTGGGGGTAGGGTTTTTCGGACCTCTGAAAGTTGGGGGAGAATGGGATTGTTGGGTATGAATGTGTAGAGGAGGATGAGGGGAGTGTTTTGGCGTTGGAATGGGTGGATTTGGTGAAGATTTGGAAGAGATATGGTAGAGAGAACGTGTAAAAATGGGGTTTGGGCGTTTTTTGTTCGAGATAGGGTTGGGAATTTGGGGAAGATGAAGTGTTTTGGGGCTGATTTGGGGTTATAAGACCCGTATACCCGATCGAGTATGTGCTGGTACTCGGTCGGGTATGGCTGGAAAGTGAAGTTTTTGAGCGGCCTGCCTCCTGTACTCGATCGGGTATGGTGGGGTTACCCGGTCGAGTATGCTTAGAAAATGAACTTTTTGAGCAGCCTGTCTCCTGTACCCGGTCGAGTATTCCTCCATACTCGATCGGGTATGTGCTTTTTTTCCATTTTTGAAGCGTGTACTCGGTCGAGTGTGGGAGTCAGTCCCCTTCAATTTTAGCATTTCTAGCAATACCCGACCGGGTGTATAGTGATACCCGATCGGGTATTGCTTATTTTTTCAAATTTTGAATGCTCCCTCGATCGAGTAGTGCCCGGTCCCTTTTCTTTTTGCTTATACCCGACCGAGTATAAGGTTATACTCGATCGGGTATGTCCCCAGATGTTCTAAAACCTGCATTTTTTTTTTCTTCCAAAAACCATGATTAGTGCCCTCCCTCACTGATCTCTCAAATAATTAGAGAAAAAAAAATGAATTCTAAATACTTGAATTAAATATAAAAAAAATGAATTAAACACACTTAAATAAATAAAAAAAAATTAAGATAAATGAATTAAAAATGCATTTTTTTCATTTTTTTTTTCATTTTTTTTTAAAAATGTTTAACACACACACAAGTTAAATGAAAATTGATAAAAATAAAAACTTGGGTTGCCTCCCAAGAAGCGCCTTATTTAACGTCGCGGCACGACGCTATCATTGTTTTCAGTCATTCAAACTTGGATCATGATAGTTTATTTTCTTCACATTTTCACTCTTAGGACTTCCACAGGAGTGCTCAATTTCTCGACTCTCCACTTTGGAATTTTTTCCAGGATCAAATATCCAGATTTTCATTGATTCGTGTGGTGGGAGGAATGGGAAGAAATTATCCTTTAGTATGGTCAACAAAAAGTTTTTCGGCTCCTCAATTTTGAAGAATATTTCAGAAGTGTCATTGTCTTTTTCAAGTTTATGAGTTTTCCTCAAAATTTTCAGAATTGATGGGGGTACCTCAACAGATGACAAGGATAGATATTTAACCTTGAAGCTCAGATTATCCTCTTCTTTGACCAGTTGGAGTTTTGTGTCCTTTTCTTCCTCTACTTCTTCTGGATTCTGGATCTCTTTTTGCATTTCCTCTTCATTTTTCAATGTGATTGCAAAAGTTTGCTGTCTAGGATCACATTCTATTTGAGAGGAAAGTTTTCCCGGATCCCTTGCTTCAAGCCTACTCACGACTCCGGCTATTTGACTTACTTGAGATTCCAAGCTCAAAATGCTAGTCTTGGTCTCATTTTGGAATTGCACCATGTTTTGTTGCATGGTGGTTACGCTGTTAGCAAGAGCCCGAACCATGTCCTCCGTGGACATATTAGATTCGGAGAATGGATCATATCTCATGTGAGGTACATCATCAATCTTGGCATCTTGAGCTTTTGAGTTAAAGATAGATTCCTTTATTAGAGAAGTCAAGAAGGAAATTTGACTCTCTAAGGATGAAGTGTTGGTATCCATATACTCATAACTCATGTAAGCTCAGAAAATAGAAGAGCAAGATTTTTTTTTTTTTTTTTTTTAAATATATCTTTTTTTTCTTGATATGAAAATAAAAGAAAAATTAATTGCCTTTCCCCGGCAACGGCGCCAAATTTGACGTGCACTCGTCGTTAGGTGCACTCAAAATAAATAATCAATACAACACTAATACGTAGTATAGTGTAGTAAGGTTCGTATCCACAGGGAAAGGAATACTTTTCTTTTATATAAATAATAACAAGGGGGGTTTAGATTTGCTTGGTTTAATAACACTAAGATAAACGACCTATGTGAGTTTAATTCAATGAGATGGGGACTTGGTTTTGCTTTTATCCACTTAATGAAATGTTCGTCGATCCCGGTTATATCTTTAACTATCTTCCTCTCGAATACTCAATCGAGGAGTATATCCAGTTCATCGAGGGTAGTTATTAATAACGAGATGCGTTCATTAATAAAACTTACTATCGAGTCAATATAGAACAAGCGCCGTATATTAACTTGATAGTAGCAATAAACTTAAGATGAAAACGATTGAGATTGATAACCTCAACACAAGCGGTTTATTGGTTTAATCAATATAATTAATTCCCCTTGGCATATTAACCATGAGATGCATGCATTAATATTCCAAGTTTGGCCCTTGAAAGAACCGGATTAATAACAAGCGTATTAACCGATTGATTCTAGTAATAATTAATATGAGAAACAATACTAGTTGATACTTTAAGTAATGTTTAAGATATTAACATGAAATATGAATAGGAATTAATCAATACTCAAGGAAGAAAATTAAAATATATGAATCCTACTATGATTAATATCAAGATGTTAACTAATTGTCATCTTAGCAACACTCCCCAATATAATCATAGAGGAAGAAATAGCTATTACTATAACCAATGTCAAGATGTTAACTAATTGTCATCTTAGTAACACTCCCCAACTTTGATATAGAGATAGTATTTTGAAAGAAAGAATTAATATTCAAAGAAGAAGATTAAAGAAAATAACTCACAACTTACAAATTCATTAAGCTTCAAAGTAGCAAAACCAAGATGGAAGAGTTTAGCTCCTCATTTGGAGACTAAACATGATGAAAAATATAAAGAAAGAGCTATTCTATACTGAGCTTAGATGTACAAGGGATTGGATATCTTTTTGTGAAGGAAAGGAGGTGTATTTATAGGTTTTTGGGATGGGATTCGGGTACTCGATCGGGTATATACATGGTACCCGATCGAGTATGTGTGTAACACCCGATCCGAGGCATACTCGACCGGTTCAGGCTATTTTCTAAGTGTATACCCGATCGAGTATATATGAATACCCGGTCGAGTATGCTTAGAAAGTGGTATTCGGGCTATACTCGACCGGTTTCAGGCTAGTTTCTAAGTGTATACCCGATCGAGTATATATGAATACCCGGTCGAGTATGCTTAGAAAGTGGTATTCGGGCTATACTCGACCGATCTTCGTTTGCAATTTAAAGGCATACCCGATCGGGTATGTCGGTCTACCCGATCGGGTATAGACATAGAATCGTGGCCAAAATCTTCCCTGCATGTTCCTTTGTCTTCGGATTTGATCCGATTTGAAGTTCCAACCTAATACCCGATCGAGTATAGCTAATACTCGACCGAGTATAGACCAAACTTCACGATCTTCTTTTGTCTTTGAACTTTTGCACCTTCTCTTCACTTTTTAGGTTCACCAACTGTACTTTGGGTGACCAAAACCTGCTTAAGCTCAGAATATGTCTAATCTAACCTATTTACAAGAATTTAACAATCTAATCTATTACACCAAAAGTGTGTAATTTCCAAAGTAAAAGTCAAGCAAAACTAATTAAAAACATAAACATAGAAATGGAAATTACGAACGTATCAACTCCCCCACACTTAAACCTTTACTCGTCTCGAGTAAGATCAAATGTTTACAAGTGTTAATGTTTGTCCAAAAGTTCCACAGTTCAACAAAAATATAATACAAACACAAAGACCACCAAGGATTACAAAGAAAAATGAGTTTTAAACTCAAATCACAAAAGAGCATCTTGGGTTTACTGGCCTCCTAGTGTTGTCTTCTTTTCTCCTCCTCTCTTCTTCTTTATCTTGAATCTTCATATTCTTCATAAGGATACAATGAGTGCCTGCAAGAACAAACATTTCTCTCATATCTCTCATTTTGCCTAGGAGCCTTTTCAGGTTTTCATCCTAGCACCTCTTTTCATTTTCCATTCTCTCCAACTCACTCATTTTGTGATTTTTTTTTATATAAGCCTTTTTTGCTTAGATTGCCCATTTTGTTGGGTTTTCAACCTAACTAGCATTTATTTTCTTTTGTTTATTTTTTTTTTCTTTAATTTTTTTTTTTGAGTGTAAAAGTTCAAAAGAATTACATGCATAGTGCTAGGTACAAATGAGAATTACATACCATCATGAGTGTCTCCCCCGCACTTGAATCACGCACTGTCTCTAGTGCCCGCCTTCTCTTCCGTAGTAGCTCCCTCCAAAACCGCTCCCTTGGCCACCATCTCCCATGTAAGTGTCCCTGCCATCTCCGCCGTCGTACCCTCCACCACCGGAGCCAGATCCTCCAAAGTTACCCCAATGAGTGGGGTCATACCATGAGGGTGGTGGAGGAGGGTTTGCCATGGTATGGAAGGATCCCTGCTGTGCCATAAACGAGTACATAGGCCCGTAGAACCTATGTTGGTCTTCCTCATACCGGTGTCTATCGGCCTCCTGGAGCTCCTCCAAACGTTGAAAGCCGGCCCTTTGCTCATCCTCCAATCTTTTAAAACCGGCTCTTTGCTCTTCC
This sequence comes from Cuscuta europaea, assembly GCA_945859875.1. Lineage (NCBI taxonomy): Eukaryota > Viridiplantae > Streptophyta > Magnoliopsida > Solanales > Convolvulaceae > Cuscuta > Cuscuta europaea. The sequence continues at coordinate 2,478,478 of CAMAPE010000003.1, read as the reverse complement.
TCTAATCGGTTGCGCCGGTTGTCCATTTGAGCTATTCCCGTTAGAAGTTGTTGTTGACCCTCCAGAAGTTGTTGAAAGAAGTCGGGTGGTGGAGGGTTTTGGCTTTGTTCTGGGAAATCATGGCTCATGGTTGGATGACTATGGAGTTGCTCGTAGGGCTCGTCATCGGGTTGGTTGTGGGGGGGTTCCTGTTCCGGTTCTTGAAGATGTGGTGGGAGGGCGTTTGGGAAGAGGTAATGTTGATCCGGCCTGCCTGTTTTGAAGTGGAGTTGGGGGAGTTCTGGGTTGGGCAAGAGGAAGTATTTGAGGGGTTTGGGGTGGATGTGCCAGTTGTACATATTTTTGGGCCTTTCTTCACCATAAACGGTGTGTGAAAAAGAAGTACAACCCGAGTGGCCTAGCCAAGATATGTTCATTAAACAGTAGTCGGGTATAGGAGAGTCATCCGTATACCCGAACTTTGTGGCCAAGTGCATAATCACCCCGCCCACTACGATAGCACCCTTTGCCACACTTTCCTTCTTTAGATGAGCCCACATGAGATTACAGAGGTTGAAATCCACGTGGATACGGAATAAGGCAACCGAGATGAGGCATACATCCCCCATCCTTGTATGATGGTTGTTGGGACGTCCAAGCAAGGAGTTGGCAAGGAATTTCAAAAAGAGGCGTAGGACTGGATGTTGGAAATGACTAATGTATAGTTGGGAGGAGCTAAATTTGGTCTCCCCGGTCATCTTGGTCCATAGGGTGTGGCCGAAGGCGGTATTGTCGGATATAGACTTTTGGTACGGGACCGGAATACCAAAGTGTTCGGCAATCTCAAGTTTCGTGATGGTGTGATTGTGATTAAACAAACGAAACCTGAGTTTATCATCCCTAAAGTCCTCCTCATTGTTCTCAAAGTGCACCGAACTTAGGAATTCATAGATAATTTTTTCATTTGAGTTGTATTGCATTTTGAAAATTTTATCCATATGCAACTCATGAAAAAATTTCTTCATTATTGAGTATACGCCTAATTCCTTTAGAGCATCAAGGCATAAAAAGCGGGAAGGTTTGACTTGCCTTTCAATTGTGGACAAGAAGCGTGTGCGTTGTTCGTTGTCCACGAAAAGGATGTCCTCGTAGCCCGGGATGATTGTCCTAGTGCTTGAGCTCTGCCCTTTCTCTTTCCTTGGAGCCATTTGAAGTGATTTTGGCCTTTGAAAACCGAAATTGGAATGGTGGGGGTAGGGTTTTTCGGACCTCTGAAAGTTGGGGGAGAATGGGATTGTTGGGTATGAATGTGTAGAGGAGGATTAGGGGAGTGTTTTGGCGTTGGAATGGGTGGATTTGGTGAAGATTTGGAAGAGATATGGTGGAGAGAAGGTGTAAAAATGGGGTTTGGGCGTTTTTTGTTCGAGATGGGGTTGGGAATTTGGGGAAGATGAAGTGTTTTGGGGCTGATTTGGGGTTATAAGACCCGTATACCCGATCGAGTATGTGCTGGTACTCGGTCGGGTATGGCTGGAAAGTGAAGTTTTTGAGCGGCCTGCCTCCTGTACTCGATCGGGTATGGTGGGGTTACCCGGTCGAGTATGCTTAGAAAATGAACTTTTTGAGCAGCCTGTCTCCTGTACCCGGTCGAGTATTCCTCCATACTCGATCGGGTATGTGCTTTTTTTCCATTTTTGAAGCGTGTACTCGGTCGAGTGTGGGAATCAGTCCCCTTCAATTTTAGCATTTCTAGCGATACCCGACCGGGTGTATAGTGATACCCGATCGGGTATTGCTTATTTTTCAAATTTTGAATGCTCCCTCGATCGAGTAGTGCCCGGTCCCTTTTCTTTTTGCTCATACCCGACCGAGTATAAGGTTATACTCGATCGGGTATGTCCCCAGATGTTCAAAAACCTGCATTTTTTTTTTTTTTTTTCAAAAACCCATGATTAGTGCCCTCCCTCTCAACCTCTCAAAGACATAATTGAAAACATTGACGGGGGGGGGGGGGGGGGGTTAACAATAAAAGAAAAATGTACCTTGCTTGGGTTGCCTCCCAAGAAGCGCCATAGTTAACGTCGTGGCACGACGCCATTGTTGTGTCCATTCTTCAAAGATTGGATCGATGAGATCCATGCATTCAATGCTTTCTTTCTGGAAACCTTCAAGGAATGGTTTGAGTTGATGTCCATTAACCTTGAGAATTTTTCCGGTATCGAGGCTTTTTATTTCCACTGCGCCATGGGTGTAGACTTTGACCACCTCGAATGGTCCTTCCCATCGTGATCTCAATTTTCCGGGGAAAAGGCGAAGGCGTGAGAGAAAAAGAAGGACTTTGTCTCCAACTTGGAAATCCTTTCTTATTATCATTTTGTCATGCCATACCTTCGTCTTTTCCTTGTAGATGGCGGCATTCTCATAGGACTCCAATCGAAGCTCTTCTAGTTCCTGGAGTTGTAGCTTCCTTTGCTCTCCTGCTTTAGCCATGTCGAGATTGAATGTTTTGACCGCCCAATAAGACTTGTGTTCAAGTTCGACCGGAAGATGACAGGCCTTACCGAACACGAGTCTATAGGGTGACATTCCAATTGGGGTTTTGAAAGCGGTCCTGTATGCCCATAAGGCATCATCCATGCGCAGGCTCCAATCCTTACGGTTCGGATTTACTGTCTTTTGAAGAATTGATTTCAGCTCTCTGTTTGATACCTCAGCTTGACCGTTTGTCTGTGGATGGTAGGCGGTTGAGAGTTTATGTGTGACGCCATATTTCTTTAACAAGGTACTCACAGTTTTGTTGTAGAAGTGAGTGCCTCTGTCGCTTATCAAGATGCGTGGTACCCCAAACCTTGAGAAGATGCGGGTTTTGAGGAATTCAGTCACTGCTTTGGCATCATCGGTCTTTGTGGCTTTTGCTTCCACCCATTTGGATACGTAATCCACCGCCAATAGAATGTATAAATTTCCATGGGAATTAGGAAAAGGTCCCATGAAATCTATTCCCCACACATCAAAGATCTCCACGTAGAGCATAGGAACTTGTGGCATCTCATGCTTTCGAGAGATGTTGCCCATGCGTTGGCAATTATCACAAGATTGACAATAGACATGTGCATCGCGGAATAAGCTTGGCCACCAAAAACCACATTCAAGTACCTTCATGGATGTTCGTTTTCCTCCAAAGTGACCACCACATGCATGTGAGTGACAAAAAGCAAGTATGGATGCAATTTCTGTTTCGGGAATGCATCTTCGAATGACCTGATCTTTGCAATGTTTCCATAAATATGGTTCATCCCATACGTATTGCTTTGCATCATGCTGGAGTTTCTCTCTTTGAGCTTTAGAGAAGCTTGGTGGAAACCTGTTTAGAACAAGGAAATTAACAATGTGAGCGTACCAAGGACGAATTTCCTTAAGGGAGAAAAGGGTCTCATCGGGAAATTCGCCTCGGATATCATCTTTGATATGATTGTTTCCTTCTCCCAAGACCAAACGGCTTAAGTGATCGGCCACCAAGTTCTCCATGCCTTTCTTGTCCTTGATCTCAACATCAAACTCGCTCAGGAGTAGTATCCATCGAATCAGCCGTGGTTTGGCCTCTTTCTTTGTCATCAAGAACCTAATAGCCGCATGATCGGTGTAAATGATCACTTTGGTACCAAGTAAGTATGACCTGAATTTTTCGAGCGCATAAACGACGGCCAACATTTCTTTTTCGGTGGTGGCGTAGTTGCGTTGGGCGTCATTGAGTGTGGTGGATGCATAATAGATTACATGAGATGCTCCTCCCACCTTTTGGCCCAAAACGGCCCCAACCGCATAGTCACTAGCATCACACATGATCTCAAAGGGGAGAGACCAATCCGGGGCTTGGATGATAGGTGCGGTTACTAATTTCTCCTTCAAAGTATTGAAGGCCTTCTTGCAGTCCTCGGAGAATATGAACTCCACCTCCTTTTGCAAAAGAGTGCATAAAGGAGATGCAATCTTTGAGAAATCTTTGAAGAACCTCCTGTAGAAACCTGCATGTCCAAGGAATGATCGTATCTCCTTGACGGTGGTAGGATAAGGTAGTGATTGGATAACCTCCACTTTTGCTTTGTCCACCTCTATTCCTTTGGACGAAATTACATGGCCTAGGACAATTCCTTCCTCCACCATAAAGTGACATTTTTCAGAGTTTAGAACAAGATTTGATTCTAAACAACTCTTCAAAACAAGAGATAGATGAAGTAGGCATGAATCAAATGAGTCTCCATGGATTGTAAAATCATCCATGAAGACTTCCATAAATAGCTCAACATATTCAGAGAATATGCTCATCATGCATCGTTGGAATGTGGCCGGGGCATTGCAAAGTCCGAATGGCATGCGCCGGTATGCAAAAGTGCCAAATGGACAAGTGAAAGTGGTATTCTCTTGATCTTCAGGGGCTATAGGCACTTGAAAGTACCCGGAGTAGCCATCAAGAAAGCAATAGAACTTATGCCCGGCAAGTCTCTCAAGCATTTGGTCGATGAAGGGTAAAGGAAAGAAATCCTTTCTAGTTACCGCATTGAGTCTACGGTAATCTATACATACCCTCCATCCATTTTGAATTCGGGTGGGCATTAGTTCTCCATGTTTGTTTTCCACTACCGTGACTCCGGTTTTCTTTGGGACCACTTGGGTTGGGCTAACCCATTTGCTGTCGGAGATGGGGAAGATTATCCCCATTTGGAGTAGTTTGATCACCTCCTTTTTGACCACCTCCATCATAGGTGGGTTTAGTCTTCGTTGCGGCTGTCGTACCGGCTTGGCCTCATCCTCCATTAAGATGCGATGCATGCAAGTAGATGGACTAATGCCTTTGATGTCGGCTATAGTCCATCCAATTGCTAGTTTATGCTCCTTGAGCACCGCTATCAATTTGCCTTCTTGTTCTCCGGTCAATTTGTTTGAGATAATGACCGGTAGTGTCTCTTTTTCCCCCAAAAACACATATTTCAAATGTGTTGGGAGTGGTTTCATCTCAACGTCGGGTGCCTGCAAAACTGAAGGTAGAGGCTTCTCCTCGGGGATGGTTAGTGGAAATGCCCTAGACCCCGGTGGCATAAGTGGGAGTTGGAAGTGAGTATCCAATTCCACTATCATAGCTTGTGTGTTGGGGGTCAGGGCAAGTTCTGAAGAGTTTTCCCCGAAGTCATTTTCAAGTATACTTAACAATTCGTCCTCTTTATTGATTTCAAAAGTATTTTGTACAAGGGGGTCAACAATATCAATGGCAAATAAAGAATGATTTTCATTTGGATATTTCATGGAGTCATAAATGTTGAATTCAACTTTATCCCCATCAAATTCCATTGTTAAGGAACCGCTAAATACGTCAATCTTTGCTCTAGCGGTTTTTAAAAATGGCCTTCCTAAAAGGATAGGTACCGCATTCTTATCATTCTCCATTTCCAAAACATAAAAGTCAGCGGGGAAAATCAAATTGTCAACCATAACTAGTACGTCTTCGACAATACCTTTAGGGTAGGCATTTGATCTATCCGCAAGTTGAATGACTACTCCGGTTTCATTTAAAGGGCCAAGCTCAAGTGATTTGTATAAAGAGTAAGGAATGACATTAATTGATGCTCCTAAATCGAGCATGGCTTTTGAAAACGTAGTTCCTCCCAACTTGCAAGGTATAGTGAACATGCCCGGGTCATTGTATTTCTTTGGAAGTTTCTTTTGAAAAACTGCCGAAACACGTTCACTAACTTGGACTTTTTGTTTTCCATTGAGTCTATGTTTCCTTTTTATTGTACATAGTTCTTTGAAAAATTTTGTGAATCTAGGGACACCCTTTATCAAGTTAAGGAGAGGGATATTTACCTCACATTTGGAGAATGTCTCATAGATGTCCTTGTCCTTCTCCAGCTTTCGTGTTTCCCTCAGAGCCTCGGGGAAGGGTGCTTCAATCTCGGGAATGACCGGTGGTGGGGTTGGGATTTGAGCTTCCACCTCCGGTTGAGTCACTTCCACCAGTTCCTCTTCTTCCTCCTCTTCGCCAATGTGGCTCTTTGCCTTCTCTTTGGCAATAACCAACTCTTTGCCACTCCGTAATGTGACTGCGTGGGCTTGTTGCCTAGGATTCGGCTCCGTTTGAGATGGTAGCCTTGCCGAATCCTTAGCTTCAAGCCTACTCACGGCATTTGAGATTTGGCTGATTTGGTTTTCCAAGTTGTGGATGCTGGATTTTGTTGTTTCTTGGAATTGAACCACACTTTGTTGCATTGTTGCCATATTCATGGCAAGTGATCGAATCATGTCTTCGGTTGACATATTCGAGTTAGAAGTTTGGCCTTGTTGTTTATATTGTGGAGGAGGAGGATTTGATGGTTGAGGAGGTTGAGAGTTTCCGTACCTTAAATTAGGATGATCCCTCCATCCCGGATTGTAGGTGTTGCTTTGAGGATTATACCTCTTTTGATTTTGGAAACCCAAAGCATTGATCTGTTCAACGTTCTCCTCTTGTAGTGTTGGGCAAGAGTCGGTGGGGTGTCCTTGTGTCGAGCATATGCCGCAGACCTTGACTTCTTGAGGTTTCGGATTTAAGAGAAAATCTTTAACCAAAGAAGTCAAGCCGGCTACTTGACTTTCCAATGAGTTGTTGGATTCTGCCGCCATAACTCGTTTTGTTGATCGCCGATCATAGTGCCTACAATTCTCGGCCAACTCCGAGATGAGGTTTGTAGCTTGAGAAGGGGTCTTGTTGACAATCCCTCCTCCACATGCGGCGTTTATCATCCGCCTATCTTCATTGCAAAGACCATCATAGAAATATAAGATGAGGTCTTGCTCCGAATAGCCATGATAAGGGCAGCTTGCACACAGTTTCTTGAATCGTTCCCAATATTCGTAGAACGATTCATCATCCTTCTGTTCCACGTTGCTGATTTGTTTTTTTAGAGAGGAGGAGACAGATGCAGGGTAGTACCTTTCCAGGAACGCTTTCTTCATGGCTGCCCATGTTCCTATACTTCCTGAAGGAAGATAGAATAACCAATCCTTTGCGGTATCCTTCAGTGAAAATGGAAATGCCCGCAGTTTGATTTGTTCTTCTGTCACACCGTTTGGGCACATGCTTGTGCAAACGACGTGGAACTCCGATAAATGTTTGTTCGGGTCTTCTCCCCTCAGGCCATGGAAGGATGGCAGCAGATGAATGAGCCCAGATTTTAGCTCAAACGTATTACCCTCATCAAGTGTAGGGAAGGTAATACACAGTGGTTGTTGGTTGAGGTTTGGAGCTGTGAGCTCCCTCAGTGTCCTTGTTTCAAGAGCCATTGTGGTTGACTCTTCGGTGTCGCTAGAACTAGAGCTAGCGGTGTATGAATCTCTGGAAGATGATTCTTCCGAGTCGGTGTTAGAAAATTTACTTTTCAACCGCTCGAAAGTTTGTTCTATTTCTGGGTTTTTGTGATATGTGATTTCGTTTATGGAACGATGTTTAACCATAAACTCCACTAAGCTCAGAAAATAGAAAAAATAAGAACTCTTTATATTTTTTTTTGTTTGGTATATATATTTTTTTTTTGATTTTTCTTGATATGAAAATAAAAGAAAAATTTATTGCCTTTCCCCGGCAACGGCGCCAAATTTGACGTGCACTCGTCGTTAGGTGCACTCAAAATAAATAATCAATACAACACTGATACGTAGTATAGTGTAGTAAGGTTCGTATCCACAGGGAAAGGAATACTTTTCTTTTATATAAATAATAACAAGGGGGGTTTAGATTTGCTTGGTTTAATAACACTAAGATAAACGACCTATATGAGTTTAATTCAATGAGATGGGGACTTGGTTTTGCTTTTATCCACTTAATGAAATGTTCGTCGATCCCGGTTATATCTTTAACTATCTTCCTCTCGAATACTCAATCGAGGAGTATATCCAGTTCATCGAGGGTAGTTATTAATAACGAGATGCGTTCATTAATAAAACTTACTATCGAGTCAATATAGAACAAGCGCCGTATATTAACTTGATAGTAGCAATAAACTTAAGATGAAAACGATTGAGATTAATAACCTCAACACAAGCGGTTTATTGGTTTAATCAATATAATTAATTCCCCTTGGCATATTAACCATGAGATGCATGCATTAATATTCCAAGTTTACTACCGTTGAAAGAACCGGATTAATAACAAGCGTATTAACCGATTGATTCTAGTAATAATTAATATGAGAAACAATACTAGTTGATACTTTAAGTAATGTTTAAGATATTAACATGAAATATGAATAGGAATTAATCAATACTCAAGGAAGAATATTAAAATATATGAATCCTACTATGATTAATATCAAGATGTTAACTAATTGTCATCTTAGCAACACTCCCCAATATAATCATAGAGGAAGAAATAGTTATTACTATAACCAATGTCAAGATGTTAACTAATTGTCATCTTAGTAACACTCCCCAACTTTGATATAGAGATAGTATTTTGAAAGAAAGAATTAATATTCAAGGAAGAAGATTAAAGAAAATAACTCACAACTTACAAATTCATTAAGCTTCAAAGTAGCAAAACCAAGATGGAAGAGTTTAGCTCCTCATTTGGAGACTAAACATGATGAAAAATATAAAGAAAGAGCTATTCTATACTGAGCTTAGATGTACAAGGGATTGGATATCTTTTTGTGAAGGAAAGGAGGTGTATTTATAGGTTTTTGGGATGGGATTCGGGTACTCGATCGGGTATACACATGGTACCCGATCGAGTATGTGTGTAACACCCGATCCGAGGCATACTCGACCGGTTTCGGGCTATTTTCTAAGTGTATACCCGATCGAGTATATATGAATACCCGGTCGAGTATGCTTAGAAAGTGGTATTCGGGCTATACTCGACCGGTTTCAGGCTAGTTTCTAAGTGTATACCCGATCGAGTATATATGAATACCCGGTCGAGTATGCTTAGAAAGTGGTATTCGGGCTATACTCGACCGATCTTCGTTTACAATTTAAAGGCATACCCGATCGGGTATGTCGGTCTACCCGATCGGGTATAGACATAGAATCGTGGCCAAAATCTTCCCTGCATGTTCCTTTGTCTTCGGATCTGATCCGATTTGAAGTTCCAACCTAATACCCGATCGAGTATAGCTAATACTCGACCGAGTATAGACCAAAATTCAGGATCTTCCTTTGTCTTTGAACTTTTGCACCTTCTCTTCACTTTTTGGGTTCACCAACTGTACTTTGGGTGACCAAAACCTGTTTAAGCTCAGAATATATCTAATCTAACCTATTTACAAGAATTTAACAATCTAATCTATTACACCAAAAGTGTGTAATTTCCAAAGTAAAAGTCAAGCAAAACTAATTAAAAACATAAACATAGAAATGGAAATTACGAACGTATCAGGAAGACTGCTCCCAGTATATAAGATACACTCTGAAGAACTACGAGAATAACTTTGCTACAACATCTGCAAAACGAACTTGCTCAGATCTTTCTACTCTACATCAAATACCTCAAAGCCTTCTTGAGATTCAAACTTCATTCTTAACAAGAAAAGGCTACAGTTGGAAGATATATTGTCTAATCCCTCATCCAACTAGCAAGTTGCAAAGTTACTCAGTTCTTCAACACTTCGAAAGCTTCATCTACTCATCCTTTGTGAAGAAGCAATGTTGGAGAAAACTGATTTTGAATCAAACACTTCTTGAAAAAGAAGGGACGTCTCAAACTAGCTGGAGTAAGTGAAGTGGGGATACTTCAAGAGACTCAGTGAAACGAGACCAGCCATCAGGAAGCAGGACTGCATCCCGGGTGGCAACTAGACTTGAAGAAGACGAGGAGTGCTTCTTAAGTTCTAGGGACTAAGGCGTTGTAAACTGTTGTTTTTGCAAGCTTAGTGGAACAGTGGACTAGAGGAACAAGTTGTTCCTTGAACCACTATAAAAACCCCGGTGTCATTTACTTTAAGCTTTTAATTCCCGCACTTAAGATCCTACTGATTAACTCTTAAAGTTGGACTCTGTGTCCAGCAGATCTTCTTTCAGAGTTATCAGAAAGGCATTTTGCCTTAGCATTTTTCTTGAGGCTACCCGAACAGAAACTTATCCGCTGCCTGGTCTAGTTCTGCCATCAGAACCTGACCATCTCTGTCACCAGATTTCGACCATTTCTGATAAGTCAGTTTTGACTTAGAGAAAAGTTTAAATTCCTGAACAGTCTATTCACCCCCCCCCCCCTCTAGACTGTTCCCATTACAAACGGGACCAACAGGAGAGGACGAGGGTGACCGTGGCCGTCCTTCCCCCTCGGGGTGCCGGTGAGGCCAGCACCTCTCGGCCGCTGAACGCGGTTCCCATCCGGGTGGCCCCCGGAAAGAAGAAGGCCAAGGTAGCTGCTCCCAAGAAGAAGGGCAACGTTGCAGATCAAGGGAAGCCCCTCGATATGCCCGAGGGGTACTCATACCTGAACACCGCCGCCTTGGAAATAAGGTCGAAGGTTGATGCGGCGGACATCTACGTCACTCAGCTTCACGTGGGCCCCTCGGCCATCGTGGTGACACCGGGTCCAGATGACGTCCTCTCCCGGGCTCTCGAGGGCTGTATAGCGGTGCACGTTCTCTCGGTGTCCATGGGGCTCCGCTTCCCCCTGCACCCTTTCCTCCGGGAGTACCTCCGGTTCGTGGGTCTGGTCCCCTGCCAGCTGACCCCGAACAGCCATTCCTACATTTCTGGCTTCCTCCAGCTCTGCAAGTCCCGGGGGGTGACGCCTAGCCTGGACCTCTTCTTCCAGAGCTTTAATCTGTGCCGGGGGGGCATACGAATGCCGAGGGCTTCGCAAACTTGCAGCAGGTGGCAATGTTCAAGCTCTTCACTGAGGCGCCCTACTCGAACAAAGGGTGGAAGGACCGGTGGTGCTACGTGAAGCTGACCGAGAGCCCCTTCCCGAGGGAGTTGCGTGACCGTTTCAGGAGGCACGAGAAGAGGAGGAGCGCCGCCCTCGAGAAAGACGGCAGGATTCTGGCCACGATCCCGGAGGGCCGGGACAAAAATATTACCATTAAGGAGTGCACCAAAGAGGAAGATCTCTACACTCTCGGGTTCCGGCGGTATCGCTTCCTGGGGGAAACAGATGAGAAGTTCCCGGTGTTTGAGGGAGCCTCCGGAGGTAGTGGCTGAGGGCACCCTCATTTTCATATCTTAGCACATAGTTTATCTGTTTTGTTTTTTTTTTGTTTCTTGTGCCTTCTGTTAGTAACCCCTCGATTTTAACCCCATACTATTTTTGCAGGTATCCCCGTGAATATGATGAACGTCAAAGGCCTTGCCCGATTCAAGAACAAGCCGGCCAAGGATCCGAAGGGGTCGGACGCGGGCGGCTAAAAGCCCGTCGGTGCGTTTTTCAAGAAGCCCGAGGGCGATGATGCTGCCGCGAAGAGGAAAACAACGACAAAGGAATCCCCCCCGGCTAGCAAGAAATCGAAGAAGGGGGACACCACGAAGAAGGACCCCCCGGGGGTGATTGTGGATGATTGCCCCGCCTCTGGGGTGCACGAGGAGATGCCGGTGGCGAAGGTGCCGAGGGGTGTCCGGGAGCCATCTCTTGAGGTCCTTACGCTCTCCCTCCCGGCTGGTACGGCCGTGTTGAATGGCACAGCTGACCCGAGGGCGCTTCTGAGAGGTATAACCCTCGATATTGACAGGGCAGCCCTCGGGGCCGATGATGACCACGCCCTCGAGGATAGGATCCTCCGGTCTTCCCTCACGGTAAGTCTATGACAGTTATCTTTCTTTTCTTTACTTCGAACTAGGAAATCATGTTCGGCCCTGCTAACCCCTTTATTTTTGCAGACCTGCATTGCCCTCGGAGAGCAGGCCCGACGGCTGGAGGAATGGCGTCTCCACAAAGCTGGGCAAGACGCAAAGATGAAGGAGCTCATTCTCAAGGACTCCAAGGCCACGAAGCTGATGGCCCAGCTTGAAGAGGACCTCCAGCTTGCGAGAGCGGAGGCCGGAAGGCTTAGGGAGGAGAAAGCCAAAGCTGAGGAGGCTGCTGCGGAGGCCGCAAAGAAAGCCGCCGAGGAGGCCGAGGCCGTTAGAGCGAAGGCTGTCGTCACAGCCCGGGAGGAGGCCATCTCCGGGTTCCTGGATGGGAGGTGGAAGGCCGAGGGACACAAGGAGTGGCTGTCCTCGGTTGTGGAGGCCTCAGTCGATGAGTGGTGCGAGGGCCCGGGCGAGGAATGGATGGCCCGAAAGGGCAAACAATATTATGATGGGGGCGAATTTTTCACCCAAGCCCTCATCTACCGGAGGATGGCTCGCCACTTGAAAATTGAGCCGAAGGACTTCGACCCGGCGGCATACGAGCTTCCCCCCTGCAGCCAGACATCCGTGTTCCTCTCCCCTCCGATGTCGAGAGGCCAGACCTGGAGGACACCGAGCTCCGGAAGGAAGCCGATGGTGACGAACCTGAGGCCGATGCAGAGGTCACTTCGAAGCCATCGGAGGTGGCGGCCCCCGGGAATGATGTTGTTTGATTTGTATCATGTACTTAGCAATTGGAACACACTCTGTAATGGTCACATTTTTATGCTTTCGGCCCCGGCCATCATTGTAACAATCACATTTATTCTTCTTTTTGATGATTGATGAATGTTAGCCCTCGGGCCTTGTGTATTTGACTTGCTTTCTTTAATTTACTTCCTCTCGAATGTATGCCGTCGTTTTCTCTTAAGTGTATGCCTTCGCCCCTTTTTTTGAATGTATGTTTAGGACTTAGAATATTTTCTTCCAAGTGCGGTGCTTCTTGTAGCCCTTGGTTACTAGTAACCTTTAGTTACTTTAACGTTTTACCAGGGGCACAATGTTCAGGACTTAGAAATATTTCTAAGTGTTTGTTCATCTGTTGGCCCCCGGCTGATCTTCCCTTCTGGTTCCGTGTTGCCTTCGTGCGATGGTCGGAGGTGAGGTGCTTAGGACTTAGAGAATTCTTCTAAGTGTTTGAATACAGTCATAGCCTTCGGTAGTTGGGCACCCTTTGCTAGATGTGTGGCCGAGGGCCCAGCAATAGTCAGGACTTAGAAAATTTTTCCAAGTGTAGTCTCATCAAGCCTTCAATTGTGTGACCCCTCGGGTTGCAGGGAGATTCGGGACTTAGAAACTTGTCACCGAGGGTAAGATCTTTTGGGACTTAGAAATTTTTCTAAGTGTAGCACGTATGTAGTAGGAGCCCAGTTGAAAGTATGTAGGACTTAGAAAATTTTCTAAGTGCTGTTGCATTACGTAGCCTTCGGCTGGTCCTCCAGTTGAAATATTGATCAGGCCGGGGGCTCAAACTTCAGGACTTAGAAAAATTTTCTAAGTGTTGCTTCCTTGTGTAGCCTTCGGTTAGCAGTGTTCTCCAATTAAGATTTCCCGAGGGCGACATTATTTTGGAATAATCCCCCTTGGTTGGCCTTTGCTGATTTGTAATAGATGCTTTCGGTTGTTGGGTGATATGTGAGCCTCCGGCTGTTGTCATTTCTTCAAAAGTGTGGACTTAGGAAAATTTGTAGGACATTGATGTTTTAGTGAATGCTGGTGGGATATAGGTGCCCTCGGAATTCACTTGAAGGGTTCTTGAGCTGCCTTAGTCAGTTGCATCCCCTTTTACAGGATAGGACCCCTCGGTAGCAATGGATGACCGATGGAAGGTGCCCTCGGCACTTATTTGAAGTGAACTCAGCTGTTTAGTGTACTTGAGACAGTCCCATCCCTTTGTATTGTTGAGTAGTAACCTTCGGGAAGTAGGAGCCTTCAGTTACCGGAGGTGTTCCCGTAGGAAGCCCTCGGTATGTTGTGATTTGTTGGAGTGTTGTACTCACTGATTTCTCGATGAGTCTACTCCCCTTCACCCCCTCTTTTTTTTTGTTGGTGGTGAAGGGAAGGCATCAAGAAACTTGGTTTATTGGTAAGGCTGGGCACAAGAATACACCAATGGCTCTCCTCCCTCGGGTTAACCTTCCGAGTTCCGAGGGGATCGAGGGTCGTTTCCTGGGCACAAGATATGGTGGTCTGTAACCTGCCTCCCCTTGGGGGATGGCGCGGAAAGCGCCTCATTTTTGAAAGTCGTCCCCTCGGCGCTAGACATAGTCCGTGGCCTGCCACACTCTTGGGGTGGTAGCGCGGGGAGCATTTCGGTTTGGAAGTCGAATCCTGGGCATTTCTCGTGCCTGTCATACCCTTGGGATGATGACGCGGAAAGCGTTCCGTTTTTGAAAGTCGAATCCTGGGCATTTCTCATGCCTGTCATACCCTGGGGGTAGTGACGCGGAAAGCGTTTCAAGGAAGGGTTTTCATTTGCACACTAGTTGCAAATGGCCGGGGGCACTACGTGCCGCCGGCACCGATGGTGGCGCCTCCGGTATATGCGTCCTCGTGGGGTACGGCTTTTAGAAACAACACTTGGTGTTAGTTTCGATATGTAGCCCCCGGTACTTGGTACCGAGGGGTCTTCTGTAGGAACTCTTAGTGTTCTTCTTCTATTTGACGTTGATGGGTGAGATGTGTACCCCCGGTACTTGGTACCGAGGGGTCTTCTGTAGGAACACTTGGTGCTCTTCTTTTTGATGTTGATGGTGGAGATGTGTACCCCCGGTACTTGGTACCGAGGGGTCTTCTGAAGTAACACTTGGTGTTCTTATTTTTGATGTTGATGGTGGAGATTTGTACCCCCAGCACTGGGTGCCGAAGGGTCTTGAAATGAAACACTTGGTGTTTCCTATTGCCGGTGATGGGAGTCCCCACCTTCGGTACTTGGTACCGAGGGGTCTTGTTTGAAACACTTGGTGTTTTCACTGTTGTTGAAGGTGTTGATGGTGTCCGCCCTCGGCACTTGGTGCCGGAGGGGGTTCTTCTCGTGGTGAGGCCTGGGGCCTGTAGTTGGTATGAGGGCTTGGCCGCTCATAAGTGTTTTGCGGTTGTTCTTGGTGTCTTGAATGTGTCTTCATTCTTCAAAATTGGAGGACTTGGGCCATAGGATAGTACATTCACTAGTTATGAGGGCTTGGCCGCTCTTACATTATTGATAAAATTTAACTAAGTGGTGTACATTCCAGTGCCTAGGGACCTCTTTCCCGTTGAGGCGTTTGAGCTTGTAAGTCCCGGGTTTGATGATGGCTGCTATGATGTAGGGACCTTTGAATTTTGGTGCCATTTTGCCTCCCTCGGTCGGTTGGCTGGCTTCCCTCCTCCGGAGGACATAGTCCCCTACTTGGAATTCTCTGGTGCGAACCTTGGCGTCGATGTAGCTTTTGACTTGCCTTCGGTAGTTTTCTGCCCGGATGAAGGCTTGCTCCCGGCGTTCTGAAAGGAGGTGGAGGTCGAGGGCCATGTTGCTGTCGTTGACCTCGGGGTCATATTGGATTACCCTCCGGATGGGAAGGGTGACTTCCGTAGGAGCTTTGGCTTCAAACCCGTAGCAGAGGGAGAAGGGTGTTTCGCCTGTTGCTCGCCGAGGGGTGGTGCGGTAGGCCCAAAGGATGTTGTGGAGTTCTTCTACCCAGCCACCGCCCTCGACCTCCATCTTCTTTTTTAGGCCCTCGAGCAAGGTCCGGTTGGCGTTCTCTACTTGCCCGTTGCCTTGAGGGTAGGCAACGGAGGAGAAGGTGTGTTTGATGCCCCATGCCTCCAGAAGGGCACAGAAGGGGGCTGCCTCAAATTGTGTTCCGTTGTCGGAGATGATCTGCTGGGGGACGCCAAACCTTGTGAGGATGTTCTTGAGGACGAAGTGACGGCACTTCGCCTCTGTGATACTGGCGAGGGGCTCAGCCTCCACCCACTTGGTAAAGTAGTCGATGGCCACAATGATGTACCTGTTGTTGGAGGTACCCCTCGGCAGAGGGCCCACAAGGTCTATCCCCCATCGAGAAAAGGGGACGGATGTGCTGATGGGGGCATAGTTGACCGCTGGCCTGCCGGGGGCTTTCTGGAAATGTTGGCATGCGGTGCACCTTCGGGCAAGGTCAGCACAATCCCTGGCCATGGTTGGCCAGAAGTAGCCCTGGAGAATGAGCCTTCGGGACATGGAGAAGGGTCCCTGGTGAGCTGAGCAAGTGCCACTGTGCACCTCCTCCATTGTGACCTCGGCTTCATCTTGATGAAGGCACCGAAGTAGCGTGCCGTTGTAAGACCGTTTGTAGAGCCTTCCGTCTTCGATGGTGTAGCTAGGAGCCCTCAGCTTTGCTAGTTTAGCGCGGGTCTCATCTTCGGGTAGCTGCCCGGCTGAGATGAAGGTGATGATATCTGAGATCCAGTCCTCTTGGCGTTGTTGTATGTTCATGACGGGGCTCGCATGGATACTCGAGAGACTGAGTTCCTCAATTTTAGCAATCTTAGAGATGTGCTCGGGGGAGTCGGCCGAGAGCTTAGATAGTATGTCGGCCTCGGAGTTCTAAGCCCTCGGTATTTGAGTGAGAGAGTGTGCCTCAAATACCTTAAGCAACTCCTTGGCCGCCTCCTTGTACTGTTTCATTCTTCCCTCCTTGGCCTCATACTCCTCGGAGATTTGGCCAACGACCAACTTGGAGTCGCATTTGATATGGATCTGCCGAGCCTTCATGTTGGCAGCCAGCCGAAGGCCACATAGGAGGGCCTCATACTCGGCCTCGTTGTTGGAGACTTTGAAGGAGAAGCGGATTGCATAGTAGGCTTTGAAGCCCTCGGGAGTAATGAGGACTACCCCTCCCCCGCATGCTTTGGTTGCGGAGGAGCCGTCGGTGTAGAGGGTCCACCAGTCATCCGAGGTAGCCGAGGGCTCGCCGTCCGTGGCCGCCCTTGCGGTACACTCCGTCACAAAGTCCGCCAGGGCTTGGCCCTTGATGGCAGGCCTCGGACGGATGCCAATGTTGTACTGGCTCAGGAAGATAGCCCATTTCACCATGCGGGAGGAACTGGTGGGGCTCCTCGATCTTGAGGGCGCCGAGGGGTTGATGAGTGAGGACATGAACCGGGTGAGCCTGAAAGTAGTGGCCCAACTTCTTGACGGTCCAAACGATGGCTAACACCGTTTTTTCCACATGAGAGTACCTGAGCTCGGCCTCCCTTAGGGTCTTGCTTACATAGAAGATGGCATGTTGGATGCCGTCTTCCTCCCGGATGAGCACGGAGCTGATGGCTGCCGGGATGACCCCAAGGTAGAGATAGAGGGTCTCCCCTACCTTTGGTTTGGAGAGCACAGGGGGTGAAGATAGATATCGTTTGAGCTCGTCGAAAGCCCCCTGGCATTCTGGAGTCCATTGAAAGCCAGCCGTCTTCCTCATGATCTGGAAGAAGGGTAGAGAATTCTCCGCTGATTTCGATAGAAAGCGGTTGAGGGCTGCCAGGAGGCCCGTCAACCGTTGAACTTCCTTCACATTGCGTGGGGGCTCCATGTTGATGATGGCCTGGATCTTCTCGGTATTGGCCTCAATACCCCTTCGGCTCACCATGTAGCCTAAGAATTTGCCCCCTTGGACGCCGAAGGTGCACTTCTTCGGGTTTAGCCGAAGGTTGAACTTTTGCATGATGGCGAAGATTTCCCGGAGGTCGTCGGCATGGCTGGAAGATTGTTTGCTCTTGACGATCATGTCGTCAACATAGGCCTCCATGGTGCGCCCTAGGACGGCCTGAAAGACTCGGGCCACCATCCGGGTGTAAGTGGCCCCTGAGTTCTTTAGGCCGAAGGCCATCACTAGGTAGCAGAAGATGCCCTCGAGAGTCATGAAGGCTGTCTTTTCGGCATCTTCCTCATGCATGAAGATCTGATGATACCCGCGGAATGCGTCGAGGAATGACATGATTTCACACCCCGCGGTCTCATCTACAAGTTGATCGATATTGGGCAAAGGAAAAGGGTCCATAGGGCACGCCTTGTTGAGATCCGTGTAGTCCACGCACATGCGGAAGGTAGGAGGCTTCTGTGCGAGGACTACGTTCGCCAGCCATGAGGGGTATTTTACCTCCTTGATGTGCTTAATAGAGAGGAGCATGGCGACCTCCTTCTTCACAAATTCCCTCCTTTCGGCGGAGAGGGGTCTTCTTCGTTGCTGTACTGCTTTTGCCGAGGGGTCCACCGAGAGGCGGTGGGTGATGACCCTTCGGCTTATTCCCGACATGTCCTCCGGCCCCCATGCAAAGACAGTGGAGTAGGCGCGGAGGGCGTCGGTGATACCGGTCTTCAGATCTTCAGGGAGCTGGGTTCCAATCTTCACGACTCTCTCCGGCTTGGCCAGATCGAGCGCAAAGTCTTCTACGTCCTCGGCTGGTTCAGCCCTCGGCCTCTTTTCTTCTTCATCGATGGTTCCGGTGATGGTGTCAACACGGAACTCCGTCTTACTTACTTTCTTCGTGACTTGAAGATAGCCAATGCCCCCCTCGGCGGGGAACTTGAGGCAGAGGTGCCTCATGGAGATGACGGCCTCGAGGTCCTCGAGGGCTGGCCGGCCGAGGATGATGTTGTGGGCGCAGTCGATGTTGACGACGACGAACTCCACTTCGAGCTGGGCTCTATGGAGCCCGTCGCTGAAGATTACCGGGAGGGTTATTACCCCCTCGGAATCAATCGTATCGCCGGTGAAGCCGGCAAGAGGGGTCTTAATGGGCCGAAGGGACCCCCTCTCCAGATGCAGCTCTCTGAAGGTGTTGAGGTACATTACATTGACGGAGCTGCCCGTGTCAATGTAAGTTCGGTGAATGATGGTGTTGTTTATTTCAGTCCGAATCACCAAGGCATCCCTGTGAGGAGAGGAAGTAGGAGGGAGATCTGCGTTGGTGAAGGTGATGGGTTCCTCCCTCAGCCGCTTTACCGGGGGCATATGGGTGACTTCCCCCACGTAAAGCGATTGAGCCCACTTTTTCCGCTGACTGGTGGAATCGCCCCCTGTATTGCCATCGGTGATCATGAGGATGTGGCGTTTTTTCTCCTGGTAGTGGGGGTACTCCTCCTCTTCCTCCTCCAAGTTTCCGATCTCCCTCTTCTTGCCGAGGGGGGTGGTGTTCGGGTTCACCCAAGCGTTTACCTTCGTGTGGTGCCCTCGGGGAGGTCCCTGATGAGAAGGTCCCTCTTGCCGAGGGCTCTGGATAAACTGGGACAGATGGCCCGCTTGTATCAATCTCTCGATGGCCGTCTTTAGCTAATGGCAGTCATCGGTTCTGTGCCCCTGATGCCGATGGAAACGACAGTAGGGGAACTGAGGGTTGATAGCATGTACCTCCGGGGGTGCGCGAGAATCGCGCTCAACGAGGCCCCTCTCCTCGGCAAAATCAAGGATGATGCTGACGGGGTGCGTCAATGGTGTCCGGGGGCGGTCCAGGAGAATGGGTTGTGCCCAAGTCTTAGGGTTGCTCTTATAACCTCCCCCGGGCTTGGCTTGGCCTTGCCGAGGGCGGTCATCAGAGGGTCCTGAAGACTTGGGATGATTTGGAGGATCCCCCGGCCCTCGGTTGTTCTTGTTGTCAGCCTTCGGGGGCTGCTGATCTGGATGCTGGTGGTATTTCTCCACCTCCTCGGCCTCAGCATATCGGTCCCCCCGCTGCAGGGCCTTTATGTAGTCGCGGGGGGGTTCAATGATGAGGCTCCTTGAAAAGTTGCCGGTGCGGAGGACGGTTTGTAGGAGGGCCAGGAGGGTCCCGTCGTCAGCACCGTCGACTTTGTCGGCTTCCGTTCTCCAGCGCTCCAGGAAGTCCTTAAGGGTCTCATCCCTCCTTTGGCGTATGGTTAGGAGGTGGGAGAAGTGCTTCCTCGTGCGACGCCTCCCGGCAAATTGCGTCAAGAATCGCTGGGCGAGTTCTTGCCACGAATCAATGCAGCCTTCGGGCAACCGGTTGAACCATTCGTATGCCGGTCCCTCTAAGGTGGAGAGGAACCAACGACACAAATATTCGTCCGACGCCCCTACCATCATCATGTTGTTCTGATATTTGTTGTAGTGTTCCTCGGGGTCCGTCTTCCCGTTGTAAGGCTGTATGTGTTGCCCTCGGTATTTTTCCGGGATCCGGGCCGCCAATACCCTTGGGGTGAATGGCGTCCGGGCCCGGAGCTGGATAATGGGTTCTCCGGAGCCCTCAACTACCTTCTTCTGCAATTCCTCCATTTTGGCCATCATGGCCTCGTATTTGAGGTCTGAACGAGGGGTGGAGGTGGTGGTGTGAGCTTTGTTGGCCTCCATTTCATCAAGTCGGCGTTGGGGGTCCTTCGGGAGGGTCTCCGCCCCCTGTGAACGAACCCGGGCCGAGTGGGCCTGGTTGATTTGGTGGCGAGCATCGTTGGCATGAAGGGGTGCCTTGCCTTTGTCCCGAGGAGGATGCTCCTCGTCTGCCCTCGAGACAGACCCTCCGCTTTCCTGGGGCCTTTGGAGTGCCTTTCCTCCGAGGCGGTCTTGGACCCCTCGGCGATCTTGCCCTCCTCCGAGTCGGTTGAGGGCGGAAGTGCGGGGCCTTTCTCTGTTGTCATTGTGGCGGTCCCGGGACTGAACTTCCTGGGAGGCCGTATCTTGGGCCACTACCCCTTCGTCATTCCCAATCCGAGGGATGGGGTTTCCGAAGGGGTGTGGCAGAGGGGGAAGCATGATGTTCTCCCCAACCTGGGGTGGAGCCGGAGCCAGGGTGCCGAAGGCACCCGGGTTCTGAGTGAGCGTCTGGATGAAGGCAGAGAGCGCCGAATGAACGTCGATGGTGAGGACCGGAGGGCTGACTTGGTCATCGCTCCGGTTCTTCTTCTTGGCCTCGATGCCGAGGCGGGCATCGGGGGCATTCTGCTGGATCTGAAGGCGTAGGTCGACAGCTGCCTGTTCCAGCCCAGCGATGACACCGCCCTCGGGAGCCCTGTGAGAGGCTTCGGGGGCGTTGACGTCGCCGATGGCCAGGTTCTTGTCTTCTATGTTTTTGGAGTTGGCACGTGTCGTTCTCACCATTTTGGTAGAGGGCTAGTGTTTGGCGAAGGGGGAGGGTTTCTTACTCGATTGTTCGACCTCTCAATGAAAGCACCAAATGATGGATAGTGTACCCGAGGGGTAGCTTATCCGAGGGGTTATTACGGGGAGTAATAAGAGAGAAGTCAGAGCACGTAAATATAGAGAGAGAAAGTATATTATAAAGTGTGGAGCGTTTTCAGCGTGGTTACAAATGGGGAAATGGGGTGCTATTTATAGTAGCAATAAATGCCGGCCAGGGACACGTGTCAAGCGTCCATTGGCCGAGAGGTCACCTCAACTGGTTGGCGCTGGCAGCCGCATGTGGCCGCATTTAATGCGGCTGTTGGATGGGACGTTTGTACAGGGTACGGTGATCTGTACGCATGTGGTGCGGATATCATGTCGGGAAAGGTGCCCTCGGCTGTAGAGGACTAACCGAGGGCTCTGAGTACTGGGGACCCTCTTGGTGCCGAGGGCTCCAGGTGCCGAGGGCTAGTGATTTTCGCCGTTTTCCCCAGTCATCTTGTTTTCCTGTTTTGGCCCTCCTGTGGGAGTAAGAGCCCTCGGCCAGGGGGCCGAAGGCGCCCCTGGTGCGCATTGTGGGCTGCTTGGTGCTCTGGGCGCTGTGATTTGGGCCTGTTGGGCCTTCTGGGCCTGTTTGAAGTAGTAGGAGTCTGTGGGCCGGGGGTTCCCGGGCCATATACTCCATCAGATATCCTTTATATTAAAACGCATACCCCACAAACACACATTGAATAGAACGAGGAAATAGCTTATTTGCGGAAGTGGCAGGAAAATTAGGATAACAGGCACAACCAAACACACGCATAAAAGAGAAGTCAGGGGTCCAGTGAAATAATTTTTGATATGGAGAAAAACCAGTGAATTTAGTAGAAGGTAAACGATTGATAATATAAGTAGCAGTCAAAATAGCCTCAACCCAAAAACTGGCTGGCAGACCAGCATCAATAAGCATGGTTCTAGCCAATTCAAGTAAATGACGATGTTTTCGTTCAGCTAAACCATTTTGTTGAGGTGTGTCAAGATACGATTTGCGAAAAAGAATTCCCTTATTACTAAAAAATGACTGCATACTTAAATTATCAAATTCACCCCCTCCATCACTCTAAAAAATTTTAATTTTATGATCAAGTAAATTTTCCACCAGACACTTAAATGATTTAAAATGCTGAAAGACTTCACTTTTATGGCGCATTGGGTAGATCCAAGTAAAACGGGAAAAATAATCAATAAAGGAAACATAATACTTAAAACCAGAAGGAGATAAAACTGGAGATTGCCACACATCTGAATGTATTAAAAATAATGGTTTACTAGCATAGTGAAAAGCATCTTGAAAGGGTAATCTTTGAGATTTGCCCAATCGACACGAAGAACAATCATGATTAAAAGAGGACACACTACAAATTTGACCAAATTTTCTAAGACAATCTAAAACTCTACTACCACAGTGTCCCAGACGGCGATGCCACAGAGGTCCACTCGTCACGCTAGAAGCGAGAGCCATAACTGGGGAAGAAGACAAACGAATGGGATCAAGACTGCCGCTACTGGAAGCTTGAAGAAGAATTGCCTTCATGGTTTTGTCCTTTAGCAAAACAGATTTTTTGTCTAAAATAACCATGCAATTATTGTCAGAACACAATTTTTGAATGGATAATAAATTATATTTAATTTGTGGAACATGGTAAACAGATCCTAAATGGAGAGGCCTTGAAAGAAAATTAATAGAAATATCACCAATATTTTTAATGGGTAAAGTAGTGCCATTCGCAACAATAACATTAAGCGGTCCGGAATAAATAGACTTATTAACTAATTTACCTTCCTGAGGGGTCATATGCACAGAAGCACCGGAGTCTGGAAACCAGACAGCGTCATTTTGATCACCCATGGGTGAAGCAAGTGCTGGAGCAGTAGGCTGGTTAAAATGGGACGGACATGAAACTGCGGAATGACCTGGAGAATAGCAAATTTGACAAACAACCGGCGGGGGAATGGAACCAAACTGTCCATCAACTAAAGGTGAGCCTGCATAGCCATGGTTAGTACCAGCAACAAAATAGGGATGCGTATATAACGATGAAAAAAACGTATTACATATAACTGAACCTGGTTGTGCAGGAGCTGGCAAACCCAGGGTAATAACCCTGCTGAAAATACCCTGCCGGAGGTTGTCCGGGCCGTGGCTGGTGGTAGGCCCCCTGCTGGCCGTAACCTGAAGCACCGTACGGTTGCTGGTGCTGTTGTCCGTATCCGCGACCGCGTCCTCGCTGCCCCCGTCCTCGACCACCGCGGCGGCCCCGACCCTGATTATATTAATTACCGCCGTGAGGATCGCCCCCAGGTGCTGGTGCTGCTACCGGAGCCACGGGCTGGGTAGCAAACGCAGCATGTTGGGGCGTTGTGTCTTGGGCATGAAGATAGCGTAGGCGGTTCTCTTGCTCCAGGAGCTTGGTCCGTAATTTTTCAAAAGTGATACCCTCAGGAAAAGTAGTCAAGGTAGTAATTATGGACTCATAATCCGGACCAAGTTCCAAAAGAGTTTGTTCAATAAAATCTTTCATAGACACCGGGGAATTAATTGTGGCTAGGGCATCTGCAATTTTTTGAATTTCATGCATGTATTGTTCAATGGACTGATTTTCTTTCTTTTTGGAAGCGGATAACATTCGTTTTAATTCCATTGAATGAGCCATACTATTAGCCATAAATTGATACTCCAAAGGATCTCAGATGGTAGAAGAAGTTTGGAGAGTGTGAACCTCAACAAGTATATCACGAGATAAAGTAGCAAACTATCAAGAACGAACTGTTTGATCTAGCTTTAACCAATAATAATACTCGTTGTTCACAACCTCTCGACGAAGATTATCATCAAAAATATATTGGGAAGAGCAGTGATCATACGGAATGGCGTTATGAACGAAGGCTGGAGAAGACCTGTCAAAAACCGGCGGCACCCATGTATTCGGATCAAGGGGCGAGCTGCTCATCGGGAATGGCGCTACGAACGAAGGCTGCAAAACTGCTGAAGTTGAGCCAAAACTGAGAGAAGCCGATGCGGAGGATGTAGAATAGGCTTCCGGCATCGTGACGGAGGAAGCCGCACCTGTGAGGGGCGGGGAGGCAGTGGTCTGCGATGCTGCCACCGTGAGCGGCGCGGTGGTGGGGTGTTTAACGGCCATAGGAAAAAAATAGGTTAAAAACCTAAACTCTTGATACCATGTGAGAATAATATACAGGCTTGACCAGACTGGTAGCCCTGAGAGTACTTTTATAGGTAATAAGTGTCCAAGTACAATAAGGAAACTGACTAATAATTAATTCTAATTATTTCACTATTATGAATTTGTGCAGCTATTTTGTCTAGATTTTTAATATGGCTTCAAATATATTTCAGCCCATTAGCACCTTTTTAAGTCATAAATTAGACATCATTTTCTTAGAAAATGTTGTGAAGTGTGTGATAGAGTATATAGACTCGAACCCTGGGTCTCATGACTATTGGGCCCGGACAGCGGCCCACACACGCTTATTGGGTGTCATTCATATTATTGTACATTATTATTCAGATGTTATAGATTAGAGTGTTATGTTATCAGTTCTTTTATGTAACCGGGTCTGTCAGGTCCATATTAGAGGCCCAGACCCGGATTTCTTCTATATACACTCCTTGTGGAGCTTGTAAACCCTAGAATCATTATTACACAAACAATACACTTTCTTCTTCTCCACTTATCTAGCTCAAATCTCTCCATTTAATTATATGTTTAGATCCATTTCATTGAGAGTTTTGAGCAAATCAAGTGAGATTCCTCTCCACAAACATCAAAAAATTCATCCCAAATACAAAAATATCAGAAAAAATCTGCCTGGAAAATGAAGAAACTGTCTTGAAAGAGTTCTGGAATTATCCAGATCTTGAGTAGATCTGGCCCAGACGCGCAGCCTCCGAAAGGTGAGGAGGAAGGACATCAAGGCTCGTAGATCCACTGTCCAGGCTTCCGGCGACTTCATCTGCTGTCTACTCGTGACTGGGATGACGTTTGGGAAGTGATGCACAGTGAGCGACCCCAGGCACGAGTTCTGCCGCCCCCCATGACAGCGTCGTTCGCCCAGCTCCGGTCTCCATGGCAGCGAGCCCAAACACGAGTTCTGCGACTCCAAGCACAAGATCTGCCGCCCCCATAACATTGCAGCGCCATTCGCCCAAGATCTCCTGGCCGCTTCCCCACCTCCGGTCTCCATCCCAGCTCAAGGAAACTCTAAGCCACGGGTACTCCTACTCATCTCCTTCGACTATGGGAGTTCGACCTCGAAATTCCGCCATTAATGGTCTCTGGAAAGCTTTCCTAATGATCCATGTAGCAGCAACGGCCCAAAGAATCTCCAACAATGAAGGTAGCATCAGAACAGAGTGGACCCCTTCTTTCTCCGGCAACACTAACTGGGCTATGGCGCCGACGGTTGAGGGCATCTGCGGCTGCCTGCAGGATCCATCTGCTATGGATTAGCCTTCTCGCCTTCGCGTTTCCTGGGTCTTCAGGGAGTATAGAAGCTCGCGTTTGGGCTACAGATTGACCTTGGACAATTCACAGCTACTTTCTAGCAGACCAGGAATAAGGGCCCAATCAACAATTTAAGGCTGGTCCACATTTTGATCCACACTCGGATTCAGCCCAACAAGAGCTAAGTGCTCTCTCTAATTTTATATAAATTATCAAAATCATAAACTGATTCAAAAACAAAAAATATCTTAAATGAAATATTTCAATAATATAGCATCAAACTTCAATCTCGAGGGGTGAGTCATCCGTGAAAAGACCCGTAAATAGCGTCTAGCGGATCCCAACTACGAACTTGAGTGACAAGTTGAACTAGATTAATAATTTATTATCATTATTTTTTTACTTAGTGTGTATTTTTTGACATTGAAAATACAGACTTATGAAATTCTGAGCACTCGCGTACACCGGGCGAGCACACACACTCGCGCCACCGGGTCACGTCAAACGAGTGTGGATAGTAAGCTCCCAATCCAAATGTTATCTAATACACACTATAGTTTCTATGTTTTGTATGAGTTATGTGTGACCTCTAGCTATCGGAAATGAACTTCAATCCCCAATGGTAGGTTCAAACATTTATGCGTGCCAAGCTCCAACTAAGTATAGAAACCTAGCTTGAGCTGCAGCTTGGAATTTTGAGTCAATTTAATTTAGGACCAAATCCAATAGCAAATTATAAGCTCAAGAAATTATAACAATTTTATTTGAATGCATAGGTGCAACTAAATGATGACATCATACCGACCACTTGGTCGTCTCTCCTGGTCATCTTTATTTGATAGCTTGAACTTCTTATAGGCCTCTCAGCCACATGTCTCGGTCACTTTATTTGATGACCTGGACATCATATTATGGGCGATCACTTGACCTATCTCTTAGTCATCTTTATTTGATGACTAGGATTACATATCATGTCGAGCTACGCACATACGAGGACCAATCTTGGCCTTCCCCTTAGCAGATGTCGACGGTTGCAGTTCCACGCCCAGGCCGAAGAGTTCACCCCTTTTGCTTCATTTTGGGGCATTCGGTTTACTCTTTTTCCCTCATTAGGATTTTTCCCACAGGGTTTTTTCCTAGTGAGGTTTTTAACAAGGCATCTCCCCATTGTGGATCAAAAGGCGTCGACCCTCGGCCCCCTATTGAAGACATCACGAGACATGCACCATTCTACTCCTCTTCATCTCACTACATTCACCTCAAGGAGTGGGGGACTGGAAGAGCGGGAGACTTAGCGCCTCCGTTAACCAAAGAAGCAGAAATTCAAAAAATTTCACGAAGTTTACTCAAAGACGATGACAGATTAGCACACAGTTCTACTCCTTTTCGCCTTGAGTACTCTCGATTCAGGGAGTGAGGGACTCCTGATAGAGTATATAGACTCAGACCCCCGGGTCTCATGCCTATTGGGCCCGGACAGCGGCCCACACACGCTTATCAGATGTCATTCATATTATTGTACATTATTATTCAGATGTTCTAGATTAGCGTTTTATGTTACTAGTTCTTTTATGTAATCGGGTCTGTCAAGCCCATATTAGAGGCCCAGACCCGGATTTATTCTATATATACTCCTTTTGGAGCTTGTAAACCCTAGAATCATTATTACACAAACAATACACTTTCTTCTTCTCCACTTATCTAGCTCAAATCTCTCCATTTAATTATATGTTTGGATCCCTATAATCCATCAGTGTGCAATTGGGTCACTTTAATAAATGAGCTCAATGAATATAGGTCAAATCAACTCATTCCCTAGGCATATAAATATTGCCTTAAAGGAAATGAGCCATTGGTATATTTACGAAAAATAAGACTAGCGCATACATCTAGAGAGAGAAGTAGCCGCACTGTGTATTTTTGAATATTGCTCTATATTAGGAGGCATCATCCTCATATTCAATACACACTTCTTCTCTTCTCTATCGTATTCTATTATTTTGATTGTTGAATACAGGGAAAAACAATTGGTATCAGAGCCGAGCGTGAAACCGATTGAAGATTGTAAGGAATAAATGTATTTAGATTTTGATGATGCTAGGTTACATAGAATTTTAAAGTACCCCATTAACAATTTTGTATTAGAAATTTTTCTTTGTAAGTATTAGCATAGTCGACTGGCCAGAGACCCTCTTGGACTTTCTGATCAGAGTTGCTCATCAGAGTTGCTATCAGAGTTGCTCCCAGAGTTGCTCATCAGAGAAGCTACCAGAGTTGGGTACCAGAGTTGGCATCAGAGGCGGTCATCAGAATCTCAACCAGAGAGCCTCACCAGATTTGCTGATACTTAGCAGAACTCGAAGACACTTCCAACGGTCGGGAAACTAACGGGAAATTCCCTAACGGCTAGGAGCCTTTCAACGGAAGATACTACTGCTCACTCATTTAATGCTCATTTAATGAGCCCCGTACCCTGTAGAGTTAAAGCTGATGATTGACCAAAAATCCTGGGAAATATATTCCTAAAATAGCAAGCCGCCGAAACTTGTGGGTCCAACCAGTCAACTCTACAGTACAAGCAATTAATAAAGCTGTCTTCTACACTCCAACGGGAAGACTGCTCCCAGTATATAAGATACACTTCGAAGAACTACAGAATAACTGTTTTGCTCTCCACAACCTTCAAGCTTTCTTGAGATTTCAAGTTCACTCACTTCAACAAGAAAAGCATACGTTGGAAAGATATCATCCTTATATCCTTTCTTCCAACAAGAGCAAAGTTCATTCAGTTCTTCAATACTTTGAAAGACTCATCTCTACATCCTTTGTGAAGAAGCTACGTTGGAGAAAACTGATTTACAATCAAACACTTCTTGAAAAAGAAGGGGTGTTTCAAACTAGCTGGAGTAAGTGAAGTGGGGATACTTCCAAGACACTCAGTGAAACGAGACCAGCCATCAGGAAGCAAGGACTGCATCCCGGGTGGCAACTAGACTTGAAAAAGACGAGGAGTGCTTCTTAAGTGCTAGGAACTAAGGCGTTGTAAACTGTTGTTTTTGCAAGCTTAGTGGAACACCCCGGTGTCATTTACTTTACGCACTTTTATTTCTGCACTTAAGATTCTGACTGCCTAACTCCCAAGACTTGGACTCTGTGTTCAGCAGATCCTGTTCTAAAGAGTTAACAGAAAGACATCTGCCTTTAGTGTTTTTTTGAGGCTACCCGGACAGAACCTAATCCGCTGCCAGGTCCAGTTCTGTCATCAGAACTCGACCTTCTCTGTCACCAGAACCGGACTTCTCTGGTAAGTCAGAGTTGACTCAGAGAAAAGTTTGAAAAACCTGAACAGTCTATTCACCCCCCTCTAGACTGTTCCCAGTATAAACGGGACCAACAAGTAGTATCGGAGCCTCCTTGTTCTTGTAATCTTTTAGGTTACTTGCTGAACAGAGATCCACTTGTTTTAGCCTCTTTTAATCTCTTAGTATGGATACTACTCTTTCAAAGAACTTGATGTTTTCAGTTACCAAGTTTGATGACTGGAGGATCGGGATGAAAGCACATCTTTGTGCCCTGCATGATGAGATGTGTGAAGTTTTAGATGCTAGCCCCTTTACTGAGTTTGCCAAGGTGAACCCAGAATATACTTTTGGTGGTGGACAACCCCAGATGATCACCAAACTGCGCCATGAATGGTCAAATGAAGAAAGAAGGAAGTACAACCTGGACAACATAGGCAAAGACATCTTGTACAAAGCTATAGATGACAAGTACTTCACCAGGATCAAGAAGTGCAACTCTGCTAAGGAAATCTGGGATACACTGACCCTCATTGAAGCTGTGACGAGCAAGAGAAGGATAACAAGCTGACCATTTCTATGAAGAAGTTTGAAGGCTTCAAGCTTCTACCCAAAGAGTGCATAGCTAAGATGTATGCATGCCTGCTCACCCTCACAGCTGATATCTCAGAGCTTGGGAAGGAACTCACTCTTAAAGAGATCAACTTGAAGGTTCTCAGAGGTCTACCTTCACCCTGGAGATGAAGGTCACTGCCATGAGAGACAGCAAAGATCTCAGAACCTACAGCACTGAGAAACTCATCTCTGATCTCAAGTCTTATGAGTTCGAGACGAATGAAGAGAAGAAAGAAGAAGTTGAGGATAGAACAACTACTGCCTTCACAGCCAGCACCTCATAGGTAAATACTTTCGACCCTTCCATACTTTTAACTGACAAATATATGGTTATTTTTGCCAGGAAGTTCAGGAAATTCATGAATCCCAAGGATGACATAAGTCCATCCTCCAGCAGAAAGCCACACCAGAAAACCAAGTCATCAGAAAGCAGTGGAGAGCTTCTCTGCTACAATTGCAGACAACCAGGGCATTTCAAAGCCAACTGTCCACACCCCATAGTCTCCAAAAGACAAGGCCAAGAAGGAGAAAAAAAGTATGAGCACAGAAGGAGGAAGGCACTTGTTACTGACCAACCAAAGAAGGATCCCTCTCTGAGACAGAGTCCAGCTCAGAATCAGAATCAGATGAGGCATTCTGTTGCCTGGATACAGAGACTGAAGACCTATGCCTTATGGGTCAATCTGATGATGAGGTATCCTCTACCTCTGCTTCTAGTTTTTCTTTGGTAGGCAAAGCTTTTGATTCAGAATCAATGTCTGAATTTTGGGAAGAGTTTAAGGCCATCCAAACCACTTACTCTTCAGTTAAAGAAGAAAACGGTAAGCTGAAGGTTGAAATTCTTGACTTAAGAAACGAGGTTGAGACCAAAATCAATCTTCTCATTAAGGAAAGAGATCAGCTGGAGGATGAAAATGTTTCTCTTCTAAAGAGAGTAAGAGAAATAGAGTCAATTGAGATCAAGTACAACACCTACCAGAAGGCCCGGTCTTCAATGGAAAGGTTACTACTTGACCAACAAATTGGCGTTGGTTTTGGTCTTGGATATGGATCAACAGAATCAGGTGAATCTTCTGTAATGCTTAGCACCAGAGTTGCTCAAGCAGAAAAGGTCATAGAGCCACTGATTTCTAGCCCCATCTGCCAAGCTGGTGTATCTGGTACCAAGGTGGTTCATGAGATTGTTAGACCAGAAAACCGAAAGTTAAAGGTTCAACCAAAACAAGTTTTGAAAACTAATGAACCTGGCAGAAAACCTAACAACAGAAAAGCTTTTCAAAATAACAGAAATCTACGAGACACTCTCATAACTATCCCACCAGAAATGATCACCAGAAAGCCCAAAGCTAATCGTCCCTCTACTCTTGATAGTATATGAGACTTCTACCCAACCAGAAAGGCTATGCAAAAATACGTAAACAGGTTGCATGATCCTCACAAGCATCTGCCCAAAGTAAATCACACTTTCGTTTACTATGATGATAAGTTCGTATTACAACACGCATTTGATGCGTGTTGGAGTCGGATTTTGATGGTTTTCCTAGCCTTAAGGTGTTGCAAGTCTCAATTTTAGCTCAAGATGTGATTATCAGGCGTTGGGTCGAGTTTCGTTGCATTTGGAGTAAAATTGAAGAATTTAGAGACCGACATCGGCGTTTAAAGAGGCAATCGGAAAGAGTTTGGAAGCATTCAAAGAAGATTTGAGAGATTTGGAGGTCAACGGGAGATTCATGAAGAAATTCTGATGAAGAAAGAGCATTTGAATCGACCTTATTTGCATCCGGGGGCATTTGGAGCAAGAAACAGCATGAAATGGTCAAGAATAGGCAAGACACGACCGTGTCTGGGCCTGGGCACGATCGTGCCTAAAGAAGAATGTCACGAGGGGCTACTGCCAGCCAGACACGATCGTGTCTGGGCCGGGCATGATCTTGCCTCCATCCGAAACGCGCGTATGTTCCGCAGGCACGGTCCCAGACACGATCGTGTCTGGCGTCGTGTCCGGCCTCGATTTGCCCTAAATAAGCCCAAATTCTTTGTTTCCTATAAATATCACCTCCCTAACCCTATTAAGGGTGGATGAGACTTAGAGAGAGCTTAAGAACGAATTAAGAGAGCTTTTCAGCCTGGTTTCTTCAACTCTTTAAGATTCTTTGTAAGTTTCTACTTTTTATTAATGACAATTATTTCTATTTTTCCCAATTCTATTGATTCTTCAATTATGAGTCGGGAGTAGTTTTAATTAGGGATTTGGGGTTGATGAAGGGGTTTATCATGATGTATGGCTAGTTTCTTGATGGTTAAAATTGCATGAATGCCGTTTAATTTGTGTTTGAACAATTTAACTGATATCTTTTGTAACCTAGAATGGCCACTAGAATTACAATTGCACATAGAATAAATTAAGAGAGATCTAATTTGTTCTAGGACACATTCACGCACACGTAATCGTTCGCTAAGAGATTAGTAGCGATTAAGGGGCCGTAAGCTCATTCGTTTTGGCAATAATTTAGGATCCTGTCGCGGGAGAGATCAGCCTGGTCCCCTAAATTATTGTACTCTATGCTGCAAGAGCGGTAAGAACTTAGTATTGGTTAGCTAGGTTCAATTAAATTAAATTCATGTAATTAAGCCTAATCTGCTAGAAATCTGATTATCCCGGAATCAATCCATGTTCCCTTCATCGTTAATCAAGAAGAACCCAAATCTTTATTTTTATTCGCTCATTCGCATTAGTTTGATTTCCATTCAACCAATCAATCTCCCATGACACATTTATTTTATTTTATTTTTAATCGCTGAATTTAGTTAATCTTTAATTCCCTTTTGTCCGTCCCTGTGGAGACGATACTTGTACTTTCACCACTATTCTACTATTCTACTATTATTTTAAGCATGATCCTCACAAGCATCTGCCCAAAGTGAATCACACTTCCGTTTACTATGACTACCAGGTGGACAATGGGTACCACCCACCAAGGTTTCATTTGATGAGACCAAAGTGGTACCGGCTACCCAGACTACATGACCCCCTAGGACCCAACATTACTTGGGTACCTAAATCTTCCTTTTATTAATGCAGGAACTGTGTGCTAGAGCCATCTCTGAGCAAGATTGGTATATTGATAGTGGATGCTCCAGACACATGACAGGTGACAAGAGTTGCCTAACAGAGTTCCAGAGATGCAAAGGACCAAGAGTTACCTTTGGAGGTAATCACAAAGAAGGTCAAACAAAAGGAAGAGGCAAGCTGATCAGGAACCAGATAATCATTGAAGATGTCTCATATGTTAAAGGCCTGAAATTCAACTTGCTGAGTGGTAGCGAGTTCTGTGACAAAGGCTACACTGTTGAATTTTCAAAAGAAGGCTATTCTGTCAAGCATGAGACAACTAAGGAAGTGATTCTGACAGCTATCAGAAAAAGAAACATATATGTTGTTGATTGGTCTACTGCAAAAGAAGGAATATGTCTGATAGCCAAAGGAGATTCAAAGCTTAGCTGGGAATGGCACAAGAAGCTGAGTCACTTGAATTTCAAAACAATCAACAAGCTAGCAAGGGATTACATTGTTGATGGACTGCCCAACATTGTGTACAAGAAGGAGAACCTGTGCAGTGCATGCCAGAAAGGAAAACAAGTGAAAATTCCTTCAAACCCATTGCTGGAGATCTGTCTAAAAGTCCTTTAAATCTGATCCACATGGATTTATTTGGACCGGTAGAGACTCTAAGTGTTGGTGGCAAAAGATACACTCTAGTCATTGTGGATGACTATTCAAGATACACTTGGATAATCTTTTTGAAGAAAAAGAATGAAACTCTGCAGAAGCTACCATCTCTGTTGAAACTATTGCAGAATGAACAGAATCGGAAAGTCAAGATCATCAGATTAGATAGAGGAACAGAGTTCGTTAACAAGGTCAGAAAGGATTTCTGTGACCAGAATAGAACCATGCACCAACTCTCTGCAGCCAGAACTCCTCAACAGAATGGAGTTGCAAAAAGAAGAATTAGAACATTGAAGGAAGCTGCAAGGACCATGATTGCTGAATCTGGTCTACCTCTCAGATACTGGGCTGAAGCAATCAACACTGCATGCTACACCCAGAACCGGAGCATGATTCACAAAACTCACGAGAAGACCCCCTATGAACTCTAGAAAGGAAGAAAACCCAACATCAGCTACTTTCATACATTTGGATGTAAATGCTATATACTCAACAATGGAAAGGAACATCTCAAGGTGTTCCAGGAGAAAGCTGATGAAGGAATGTTCTTAGGCTACTCAAGCACAAGCAAAGCCTATAGAATACTCAACAAAAGGACTCTACTTGTTGAAAAATCTATCCATGTCAAGTTTTATGATCACAACTCTATTGAAGATCTAACAGAGAAACTGAAGGAAGTGAACCTAGATGAAATACCAGAAGTGGTCACCCCAGAAGTGGTCACCCCAGAAGTGGTCACACCATAGACAGTCGCACCAGAATTGGTCACCAACTCTGTTATACCAACTCACATTCAGAATCCCATTTTGCAAGACAAAGATAGTGATGAAGATTCTGAAGATGAACAAGAAAGACCCAGACAACCCTCATCAGAACCTGATTTAACATGGTTAAGAGACCATCCTCCAAACCAAGTGATTGGACAAATCAGAAGTGGTGTACAAACTAGATCTGCCTCAACAAGAAGAGAAGCAATGTGTGCCTGCTACATATCTCAGATGGAACCTATGGCTGTAGAAGAAGCTCTTGCAGACTCAGACTGGATCAATGCAATACAAGAAGAGCTTACACAATTTGAAAGGAACAAAGTATGGGGACTTGTTCCTAGGCCAAAGCATCAGAATGACATTGGAACCAACTGAGTATTCAAGAACAAAGCAGATGAAGAAGGCAACATTATAAGGAATAAAGCAAGGCTGGTAGCCAAGGGATACTGCCAAAAAGAAGGAATTGATTTTGATGAGACCTTTGCACCAGTTGCCAGACTTGAAGCCATCAGAATCTTCCTAGCCTATGGTGCCTACAACAAAACCAAGGTCTACCAGATGGATGTCAAGAGTGCATTTCTGAATGGAGATCTTGAAGAAGAAGTTTATGTGGAACAACCACCAGGTTTTATCATTCCTACTCAATCTTCTTGTGTCCACAAGCTTAAAAAGGCCCTCTATGGTCTTAAGCAAGCTCCCAGAGCATGGTATGACACATTGTCCCTATTCCTAGTGAACCATGAGTTTACTAAGGGAAAGGTTGACAAAACTCTATTTCAAATCTCTGTTGTTAATCATATTCTGTTACTACAAATATATGTTGATGATATTATATTTGGAAGTACTGTTGGTCCTGGTTGTACTGGGTACAGTCAAGAGGGGGGTGAATAGACTGTACTGGTTTTTAACTTTTTCAAGCTAAGTACCATATTTAACAAAATTACCTGTTCTGTTGGCAGAACAGACTGGCAGCGGATGGTCTTCTGGTAGGGATTCTGTCCGATTAGCCTCTAAGAGATGCAAAGGCAGTAGGCCTTCTGTGAACTCACAGGAGGGGTTCTGCTGAACACAGAGACCCAAATTCTGGAGTTAATCAGTTAAAGATAAATGCAAGAATTAAAAGCAGTAAGTAAAAGACACCAGGAATTTTTATAGTGGTTCAAGGAGCAACTCTTTCCTCTAATCCACTATTCCACTAAGCTTGTAAAAAATCCAATTACAGAGCCTTAGTCCTAGCACTTAAGAAGCTTTCCACGTCTTCTTCAAGCCTCGATGTCTCCTGGGATGCAATTCCTTGCTTCCTTTAAGACTGATCCTTTCACTGAGCTTCCCGGAAGTATCACCACTTCACTACTCCAGTTACTTAGACGTCTTTCTCGTTTGAGAAGAGTTCTTGAGAGAACAGAGGTTTTCCAACTAGCTTCGTTACAAAAGGTTTGTAGTTGAAGTGCTTGAAGAGTTGAAGAACAGTTGGAACTTTGCTTTTTGTTGGGATATGAAGATAGACAAATATTATCTTCCCAACGTATGCCTTTCTTGTTGATGAAGATGGAGATTTTGATCTCAAGAAGGCTTGTGCGTTTGAAGGTTTAAATGTTTCTGTCTGAGCACTAGGTTTTCAAAGTTTTAGCAAAGTTATCGTTGATGTTCTTCAAGTAGTATCTTTTATATTGGGGTTGTCTTCCCGTTGGAGGAGGAGGACAACTGCATTAAATGCACGAT
The DNA here is from genome assembly GCA_945859875.1 of Cuscuta europaea. Classification (NCBI taxonomy): domain Eukaryota; kingdom Viridiplantae; phylum Streptophyta; class Magnoliopsida; order Solanales; family Convolvulaceae; genus Cuscuta; species Cuscuta europaea. Next base: position 2,442,904 of record CAMAPE010000003.1, on the reverse strand, counting down.
TAGTTGACTTGACCAGTAGGACCCGGTAATGTTGGCGGGTTACTATTTTGGGATAAGGATATCCTGAAATATCCTGGAATATCGGCCAATCGTCAGCTTTTACTCTTCAGGGTACGGGGTGCATTAAATGTGCATTTAATGCGCGTACTGTAGCTTTTCCGTTGAAATCTTCTTGACGTTGAAGGAATCTTCAGATGGTTTCACCGGCTGAAGTCGTTCCATGAAAATTCTCTAAGTGTCAGGCCTTATGGTGTCTTCAGCAAGGAGTGTGATAGAGAAGGTCTTGAGCACTTCTGTTGGAGTAAGCTATCAGAGGATCCTGAGGTCTTCTGTTAGGGGGCGAACCAACAGAGAGTCTTGACAATTATGTTGTAGTCATGTCCAACAGAGAACCAGGGGGTTTCTGTCTGAGTAAGAACCAACAGAGAGCCAAAGGTCTTCTGTCTGGACGAGGATCAACAGAGAGCCAAAGGTCTTCTGTCTGGACGAGGATCAACAGAGAGACAAAGGTCTTCTGTCTGGAGGTCTTCTGTCAGTCGACTATTCTAAGAAACTTTACAAGGAAAATTCTAATACAGAATACTAAAGAGGGGGTATTCTAAAATCCTAATTAATATAGCATCATCAAAATCTAATTACAATTATTCCTTATAATTTCCCCCTTTTTGATGATGGCAAAACCCTTTAACTATTTCCAGAGAAGTGCCTTCACCACAAAAAAGGTTAAAGTATAAAACTATCATTAAAATCTTGGTGGGCAACTTAGCATAGGAAGATAGTAAGAGTGCAGTACATTCAGATAGCAGACAACGAATCAAAACACACAACTAGCAATTAAAACAATGAACAGTAAGAGAGAGATAGGAAGAAATTGCCTTACAATGTGAAAGGCAGAGATGGGATTTTATTAGAGAATAGTTTGCAAAGTAGTTCCCTTACACATTCTCCCTAGTAGCTGCGGCCAAGGCTTCATCTTCCAATCTTTGAAGCCTTTGCAGTTCTTCATTGATTTCTGCTCTAATTTGTGATAGGTTACCACAACTTTGATAGGAGGCCCAGATAGGAGATAGCTTTCAATCCAGGTAGCTAAGGACTCCTTCATGTATTGTCTTGCCAGGAACAATGTTCTTCTGGTACCAATCCTCTGCTTCTTCTAAGGATCCACCATGTCTGACTCTTACAAAGCCATCTTTATCCAAAAAGAGAATCTGTTGTTGTGTTGGAGTCATTTTCTGTTTCATTTCTTCAAATTGCATTCTGTCAATTTTCTGAGATCATCCTAGTCTCCATTCTGTGATGCTCAGGGCCTTCTTTTTCCTAGTGCCTTTCTTTTGTGGAGAAGGAGGTCTTCGGATGCCAGCTAACCTTTTCTTCTGAATGGCAGCTTCAAAGTATGGAGAGGGATCAATAGAAGATTATTCTCTCGCAGGAGTTCTAGTAGATTGAGGCTTGGGAGGCTGAGGGTCCTCTTCCCCCTTTTTGGCATCATGAAGATCCTTTATCATCAGGCTGAGCTTCTAGAACTCAGAGGTTTGAGATGTGGCAATCTGCTCAACGGCCTCTGGTAGAGTCTAAGTGAAAGAAGTGAGTCCTTCTATCAACCCTTGCTGCTTTTGGATTGTAGAAAAGATATCTTTGTTGCTTGCCTCAAGTAATACCATCTTCTGATATCTTTCTTTGTCAGCAGCGAAGAGAGTTCTGGCTTGATCTTGGTGAACTTTGCATAGTTCTTCAATGTTCAGCAATTGTTCCTTAGTCTTGCTATCAGACCATTGAAGAGTCCCAACATTCTCAGAGATTGTTTCAATAGCCTTGCCTTGAGCCAACAGAGTCTGATGAAAAGTGAAGAGAGCCTTATGAATACCTGCTACTTCTGTTGAAAGGGCATCTATTTTGGCAGTGGATGAGGCAATGAAATTGTTGAGGGATTCTGACAGTGTAGCAAAGCGGCCTGAAATTGAAGTGTTCTGGTGATGATAACACCTGGTTCTGTTCTGGAGTGGCAACAGAAGTGGGTTCTCTTGTTCCCCCTGAGTCATAGCATCTTTGACTCCTTCAGAACAAGAGCTAGACACCATTTGGTGGTTTAGCTTGGTTTTCTTGTTGGGGTGTTCTGTTGGCACAGAGTCATCCAGTTTCCCATGATTGTCTGTTACCTTCTCTGACACTGGGATCACAGGTTTGATGTTCTTCTTCTTCTTCTTCTTCTTATTTTCAGAGGTTCTCTTCCTCTTATGGACAACCTTCTTGGGTTGAGGAGGTGCAGCTTGTTTTGTTTTCTTCTCCTTTTTCTTCTCCTTTTTCTCAGCAGGTTCACCAGAGAAGGGTTTTTGAACCTTGTCAACTTGTTGCCTCTTGCTATCAAGCTGATGTTGTCGTTTCAACTCTGCCTTGATAGCAGTTTATCTATTAGGAGATGTAGAGAGAAAGATTACCTTAGTGTGGTCCAAAGGAGTTGCATTCCTCAGGGTGACACCTTGAGTAAGAAGGAACTCAGAAATAAGCAGTCCATGGCCTAACTTTCCAGAGTAGAGGCCTGTCTTGGGGTTATTCTTCTTGATGAATTCGATGAGGGATCGTACCATAACTTGACCCCAGTTGATATTTACACCATGATGAACTGCATAGAGGGCCTTTGCATTTGCAGTAGTGACATCATCAGTGGAGGAATATTTGCACCATAAACATTTGTGAAAAATGTTAATGAGGAGTTCAAAATCTTTCTTGAGCAGATGTTTCTTGATGTTCAGTTTTTCAACTTTTTCTCCTTTCTTGCAGTAGTTCCTTTTGAATTCAGGAACAATGACGTCAGTTTCTTCCAGATCAAATACAGAATCCTTGCCTTCTTCTAGTTGAATGTCAAAGATTTTGTTGATGGCGTCTGCATCAACCAGTATGTCCTCTCCTTGGACATGAGAAGTAATGGTTTCATCTTTGTAAGAGGCGTTGAGGTAGAACTCAACGGTGTCAATGTTGCTGTAGACTTCATAGGTGAAGGTGATGACTTTGCTCAGTTGGCATTCAGCTAAGCCTTCAATGATATTCGCCATCCTCTTTTCATTTTCTGCGAATCTGGGTAGAACGTCCAGTTCGCACTTCATCCATGTCAACACATTTTTGACCAGGGTAGCTTTCTGTTCCTTATAGAGATCGATGAAGTTCAAGAACGCCATTGCAGAGGTTTGAAAACTTGGAGAGTTTTTAGAGAGATAAAAGGTTCAAAGGCTTAAGAATAATGGGAGCAGTAGCGGTTTAGGTTGAAACGAAGGGAATATATGGGTTCGGGTTAGTGGACGTTTGAGATTATTGGCGGTTCCGAGGTACCAATAAATTATAATAGGGGCGCAGTAAATGTTTTGCGGCTGTAATACCGTTTAAGGGTAAAAGGGTAAAAGACCTTCATTAATTTACTAGGTCACCCGTTTTATCAAAATACTTCTAAGTCCACAACCTTCTGTTGGTTTTTCTTTATCCCGGAAGGCAAACCACCAAAATCAGTGGGGTAAATGCCGGGAGTCAGATACCAGAATTTTATTAAAAGAGAGATAGATACAAAAATGAGGACACTAGGCCAAGACCTCATCAGAAGGAATAAACAAATATAAATAAATGAAGCAGTCTAATTAAAATGAAAAAAGGCTAATCCAAAAAGATCCATATAGTAAGCCCGTTTAACCATCTGGGGCAGATCACCCATATTCGAAAATTCCTGCATTGGGCCCGAATGGAGATGGGCCAGAAGATGGGCTACCCCGTTAACCTCCCTAAATGTGTGGTGCAATTTAATCCCTTTCCTGATCAGCGTCTGTAGAGTTGCCTGAATAATATCTTTCCACCTTCTCGCATCAGGATCCAGGAGAAAGCTAATCGCCATCGTTGAGTCTGATTCCACTTCAAAATCGCTATATCCAGCTCCGGTCGCCCAACATATAGCTCGACAAATGGTTTTTAACTCCGCTTCAAGTGCTGAGGAAGCCTCCACGTTAAAGCTAACTACACGAAGAAGATGACCCGTTCGGTTTCTCAAAATTCCATAACCTTCTGTTGGTAAGAGGAGGGTTTATGTTGTTGAGGTGTTCTGGTAGGATTAGAGGTTCTCTGTTCAATGTAGAGAAAAAAAGGGGTTCTGCATCAAAGGTTCTGTTAACAGAGAATATGTAACAGAAGATCTTCCTTTCAACCTTCTATGGGAATTTCATCCATCATTCCCAATTCCTCTCTCAACTTGTTGAATCTAGCCTCGGGCAAAGGCTTGGTCAGAATATCTGCAAGTTGGTCTTCTGTTGAAACATGCTCCATGCATATGTGCTTCTTCTCAACATGCTCTCTGATGAAGTGATGTCTGATCTCAATGTACTTTGTCCTGGAGTGAAGAACTGGATTCTGAGTGATGGCAATAGCACTTGTGTTATCACAGAGAAGCTTGATCTCCTTTGCTTGAATGCCATAATCCTTCAGTTGTTGCTTCATCTAGAGTAGCTGAGCACAGTACCTCCCAGCTACAATGTATTCAGCTTCTGCTGTACTTGTTGAGATAGAATTCTGCTTCTTGCTAAACCAGGAGACAAGTCTCCCACCTAGCAGTTGGCAGTGACCAGAGGTGCTCTTCCTGTCTAACCTGCAACTTACAAAATCTGAGTTAGAGTAACCAATTAGTTCAAAGTTACCTCCTTTGGGATACCATAGGCCTGCATTTGGATTTCCTTTGATGTATCTGATGATTCTTTTTGCAGCACTTAAATGGCTCTCCTTGGCTTTGATTGGTATCTGGCACAGATTCCAACAGAGAATGAGATGTCTGGTCTGCTTGCAGTTAAGTAGAGAAGAGATCCTATGATTCCTCTGTATGTTGTTGCATCAACATCTTTTCCTTCATCATCTGGTCCAATTCCTTGAGAGGTGTTCATGGGAATCTTCACTGAGAATTTGCCTTCTACTCTAAATTTCTTGATCAGGTCTCTGGTGTACTTCCTTTGGTTGATAAAGATTCCTCCTGGAACTTGTTTTACTTGCAGTCCTAGGAAGTAGCTCAGTTCTCCCATCATACTCATTTCAAATTGACTCTGCATAATTTGAGAGAATTTCTTGCATAATTCTGCGTTAGTACTTCCAAATATAATATCATCAACATATATTTGTACTAACAGGATATGGTTAGCAACAAAGATTTGAAATAGAGTTTTGTCAACCTTTCCCTTAGTAAACCCATGGTTCACTAGAAATAAGGACAATGTGTCATACCATGCTCTCGGAGCTTGCTTAAGACCATAGAGGGCCTTTCTAAGCTTGTAGACACAAGAAGATTGAGTAGGAATGACAAAACCTGGTGGTTGTTCCACATAAACTTCTTCTTCAAGATCTCCATTCAGAAATGCCATTTTGACATCCATCTGGTAGACCTTGATGTTGTTGTAGGCAGCATAGGCTAGAAAGATTCTGATGGCTTCAAGTCTGGCAACTGGTGCAAAAGTCTTATCAAAATAAATTCCTTCTTCTTGGCAGTATCCCTTGGCTACCAGCCTTGCTTTATTCCTTACAATGTTGCCATCTTCATCAACTTTGTTCTTGAATACCAATTTGGTTCCAATGACATTCTGGTGCTTTGGTCTAGGAACAAGTTCCCACACTTTGTTCCTTTCGAATTGAGTGAGCTCTTCTTGCATTGCATTGATCCAATCTGAGTCTGCAAGAGCTTCTTCTACAGTCATAGGTTCCATTTGAGATATGTAGCAGGCAAGCATTGCTTCTCTCCTTGTTGTAGCAGATCTGGTCTGTACTCCACTTCTGATTTGTCCAATCACTTGGTTAGGAGGATGATCTCTTAACCATGTCAGGGCAGGTTCTGTCAGTTGATGTCTGGGTCTCTCGGGTTCCTCTTCTTCTGAATCCTCATCTACATTTAACAGAAGGGGGTTTGGTGCAGGTGTTGGAAACATTAGATTGACTGCTACCTCTTCTGTTGATTCAGGGATTCTGTCATCTAAGTTGACTTCATTGAGGGTCTCTGTTACTTCATCAACAGAGATGCCATCATCAAACTTTACATGTATAGATTCTTCAACATGTAGAGTTCTTCTGTTGAGTACTCTATAGGCTTTGCTGGTGCGTGAATACCCTATGAATACACCTTCATCAGATTTCTCTTGAAATACTTTTAGATGCTCATTTCCATTGTTGAGAATGTAGCATTTGCATCCAAATACATGAAAGTAACTGATGTTAGGTTTTCTTCATTTCCAGAGTTCATAAGGGGTCTTCTGGTGATTCTTGTTGATCATATTTCTGTTCTGGGTGTAGCATGCAGTGTTGATTGCTTCAGCCCAATATCTCATAGGTAATCCAGATTCTGCAGTCATTGTCCTTGCAGCTTCTTTCAACGTTCTGTTTCTCCTTTCTGCCATGCCATTCTGTTGAGGTGTTCTGGCGGCAGAGAGTTGATGAAAGGTTCCATTCTGGTCACAGAAGTCCTTAATGACTTGGTTGACAAATTCAGTTCCTCTGTCAGACCTGATTGTCCTGACTTTCATATTCTTCTCAGTTTGAAGTTGCTTTAACAGAGATGGCAACTTCTGAAGAGTTTCATTTTTCTTTGACAAGAAGATAGTACATGTATATCTGGAGTAGTCATCAACCATGACTAGGGTGTACTTCTTGCCACCAACACTTGGAGTCGCAACATGTCCAAGTAAATCCATGTGGATCAGATTTAAAGGACTTGTAGAGAGATCTCCAGCAACCGGGTTGAAAGAGTTCTTCTGTTGTTTTCCCTTCTGACATGCACTGCAGAGGGTCTCTTTCTTGTAGACTATGTCTGGTAGTCCTTCTACGATGTGTTCTCTTGCCAGTTTGTTGATTGTTTTGAAATTCAAATGACTAAGCTTCTTGTGCCAGTCCCAACTTAGTTTTGAATCTCCTTTGGCTATCAGGCATACTCCATCTTTTGCAGTTTTCCAATCAATCACATAGATGTTCTTCTTCCTTGTTGCTGTAAGAACCACTTCCTTTGTTGTCTCATGCTTCACATAGCAGAAGTCCTTTCTGAATTCAACAGTGTAGCCTTTGTCACAAAATTGGCTAGCATTTAGAAGATTGAACTTCAGGCCTTTGACATAAGAGACATCATCAATGACTATCTGGTTCTTGATCAGCTTCCCTCTTCCTTTTGTTTGACCTTCTTTATCATTACCTCCAAAGGTAACTCTAGGTCCTTTGCATTTCTGGAACTCTGTTAGGCAACTTTTGTCACCTGTCATGTGCCTGAAGCATCCACTATCAATAAACCATTCTTGCTCAGAGATACCTCCAACACACAGTTCCTGCATGATCAAAAGAAAGATTTAGGTACCCAAGCAATGTTGGGTCCTAGGGGGTCATGGAGTCTAGGTAGTTGGTACCATTTTGGTCTCATCAAGTGAAACCTTGGTGGGTGGTACTCATTGTCCACCTGGTACTCATAGTAAACCGAAGTGTGATTCACTTTGAGCAGATGCTTGTGAGGGTCATGCTTCATATTTACATACTTTTGCATAGCTTTCTTGGTTGGAAAGAAATTCCATATACTATCAAGAGCAGAGGGGCGGTTAGCTTTGGGCTTCTGAAGTTGACCAGTCAACCTCTTCTTCCTAAAGTTAACTTTCTCTTGATACCTGCCCTTCTGGTGATCATTCCTAGCACGGTTATCATTAGGTTGTCTGTTGGGGTGTGGTCTTTGATTTTTCTGACAACCTTTTATGTTGTTAGGTTTTCTGCCAGGTTCATTGATTTTCAAAAGAGGTTTCTTTTGTACCTTTATCTTTCCTTTTTCTGGTCTGACTTCCTCATGAATAACTTTGGTGCCAGATACACCAGCTCGACAGATGGGCTAGAAATCAGTGGCACTATGACCTTATCTGCCTTAGCAACACTGGTGCTAGGCATTACAGAAGGCTCACCTGATTCTGTTGAGCCATACCCAAGACCAAAACCAACGCCAATTTGTTGATCAAGTACAATCTCTTCAGGGTACGGGGTGCATTAAATGTGCATTTAATGCGCGTACTGTAGCTTTTCCGTTGAAGTCTTCTAGCCGTTGAAGGAATCTTCTGATGGTTTCACCGGCTGAAGTCATTCCATGAAAATTCTCTAAGTGTCAGGCCTTCTGGTGTCTTTAGCAAAGGAGTCTGACAGAGAAGGTCTTGAGCACTTCTGTTGGAGTAAGCTATCAGAGGATCCTGAGGTCTTCTTTCAGGGGGCGAACCAACAGAGAGTCTTGACAGTTCTGTTGTAGTGATGTCCAACAGAGAACCAGGGGGTTTCTGTCTGAGTAAGAACCAACAGAGAGCCAAAGGTCTTATGTCTGGACGAGGATCAACAGAGAGCCAAAGATCTTCTGTCTGGACGAGGATCAACAGAGAGCCAAAGGTCTTCTGTCTGGAGGTCTTCTGTCAGTCGACTATTCTAAGAAACTTTACAAGGAAAATTCTAATGCAGAATACTAAAGAGGGGGTACTCTAAAATCCTAATTAATATAGCATCATCAAAATCTAATTACAATTATTCCTTACAAGTACTAATGCAGAACTATGCAAGAAATTCTCTCTAAGTTATGCAGAGTCAATTTGAAATGAGTATGATGGGAGAGCTCAGTTACTTCCTAGGACTGCAAGTGAAACAAGTTCCTGAAGGAATTTTTATCAACCAAGGGAAGGACACCAGAGACCTGATCAAGAAGTTTGGAGTAGAAGGAAAATCCTCAGTAAAGATTCTCATGAACACTTCTCAAGGAATTGGACCAGATGATGAAGGAAAAGATGTTGATGCAACAACATACAGAGGAATCATTGGATCTCTTCTCTACCTAACTGCAAGCAAACCAGATATCTCATTCTCTGTTGGAATCTATGTCAGATACCAATCAAAGACCACGGAGAGTCATCTAAGTGCTACAAAAAGAATTATCAGATACATCAAAGGAAATCCAAATGCAGGCCTATGGTATCCCAAGGGAGGTAACTTTGAACTAATTGGTTTCTCTGACTCAGATTTTGTAGGTTGCAGGTTAGATAGGAAGAGCACCTCTAGTCACTGTCAATTGCTTGGTGGGAGACTTGTCTCCTGGTTTAGCAAGAAGCATAATTGTATCTCAACCATTACAGCAGAAGCTGAATACATTGCAGTTGGGAGTTGTTGTGCTCAGCTACTCTGGATGAAGCAACAACTGAAGGATTATGGCTTTCATGCAAAGGAGATCAAGTTGCTGTGTGACAACAGTACCATTGCAATCACTCAGAATCCAGTACTTCATTCCAGGACAAAACACATTGAGATCAGACATCACTTCATCAGAGATCATGTGGAGAAGAAGCATATCTGTATAGAGCATGTACCAACAGAAGATCAGCTAGCGGACATTCTAACCAAGTCTTTACCTGAGGCAAGGTTTAACAAGCTAAGGGAAGAACTGGGAATGATGGATGATCTTCCCAGAGATGCTTGAATCAGAGTTGCCCTGGACTAGAACTGCTATCTCTGGACTAGAGAACCACCCATCAGAGTACTTCATCTCTCGTACAGGAACTCTTATCAGAATCCCATCAGAAGTGGTTGTGGACTTAGTCATTTTTCGAGGTACGGGCAGACCTAAGTACTTGAACAGGTCTTTTACTATTCTACCCCTGACCATTACTCCTTTAACGGAAATGTCTTTCCTCCCGCATTTCATTAAATGTTACCTCGAAACTGCCAATAATCCAAACGTCCACTAACCCAAAATCATTTATACCCATCATCTTAAACCTAAACCTGCTCCCAAGAAGGTCACCAAAAAGCCAACTGTGACTTCTGATAAACCTGAGCCAGTACATGTGGTCAAAGAGATAAGGAAGAAGAAAACCAATGAAAGGAAGGCCATACCAGAGAAGGATGCACCTGAGGAGGTTGCATCAGAATTGGCCTCTCCTAAGACAACCAGAGAGTCTCCTGCTAAGAAGCAGAAGGTTAAAAGAAGAAGGAAGTTGGTCGTTCAGAGTGAGGACTCTGATAGTTCTGCACCCCAACCAATAAAGAAGAAGAAGAAGAAGAAATCCAAAAAAAATTAACTAAGGCTCCTCAAACTCAGGGGAACCTGAACCAAAACCAGAAGCTCAACCGCTCTCTGCATCAGAGAAAGTAACTCTGGTGGCTTCTTCACCAGAAAATCAAGCAACACCTGACAGAGATCATGAGACAGACTTCAGAGCTGCTCTGGATAAACAATATGAACGAGTTCTTGCATGGAGAAATTGGAGAATGGGTCCTCTTATCAAGATCATCCAATACTTCAATCATTATCAAGAGCAACTGTGCTTAACTGGGCAGGTACTGATGATGTATCCTAGTGCTTTGACCTCAACTTTCTGACATTTGTCTTAGAAAAGAAGAAGACAAGCTTCAACGGAAAAGCTATTATGATAACCTCATCACCAGAAAAGCATGTTAAAGCTTTGGAGGAACATGAAATGGCTATCTTTGATGCCTGGCTGATCGAGAAGAAACGGAAGGAGTCCTTGAACCACTTCCGTCCTAGCAACCATGTAGAAGGAGAACCATCTGCAGCGAACGATGTACCACTAGTGATGGAAAAGCTAATCAAGGAATGGAGAGCATCTCTGTATGAAGAAACTGTTCTTGAGGTAATACCCTCACCTCCTATTCATAATTCACTAGAACACCCCATTCCCTCACCTTCACAATCCCCCCACAAACAAGCCACTCCTTCTTCATCACATCCAAAAACACCCTCACCAAAGAAAACTCCTTCAAAACAAGCCTCTCCCTGCAAACAGCAAACTCCTGCCAAAAACCGCTCACCTTCACCTTTTCCGTCTCTCCAACTTTAACCAACCCCTCAAAAGAAAACCCCTACTCATCAGAACTCCCCCCATTAGAAAACCTCTCACCAGAGCTCACCCCATCAGAAATCCCAATCTGACACACCTTCACAGCAGAAGATGACCACAAGAGCTGCTACACCCCAGAGATCTCCTCAACACTCTGTGGCCTCTAAACCCAAGAAGGAGATTCCCATCCGTATTCTTTCATCAGATGATGACAATGATGGTTTCCTTCCATCCTCTCTCGTTGCTGATCTCACAACAAAGAGAAGGAGAACTCCTCCCAGAGACCACTCTCCACAACCCACCAGCAGAAATCCTCCACTACCTAAGGGAAAAGGTTTGGAGATGACAGGGTTTGATACTGAAGAACCTCAAATTCCCTTCAACCAGTTTGGTGCAGCAACAGAAGAGTTTAGTGGACAGATGCTGGATGGGATGAATAAGCTCGTCCTGATCAATGACAAGCATTATGAGCATCTCACCCATGTCAATGATATGCACTAATTAGTAGTGCATAAATGTTTGTTTTTATGTTTGATTTGTGTGGATTGTTTACCGTTTTAGTAATTTGAGAACATTTGTTTGATTTTAATTGTAATTGTATTTTAATCCCCATTTGTGAGTTGTAAAGTAGAATTAGGCATTATGGTGTTAAAAAGAGGACTTTGAAGTGAAGCAAAAGGAGATTGGACTGTTCAGGAGCTGAAACCCGACTGGGCATAAACATTTGATCCGGTCGGGCAAGATTTAACAAACGAAGGAGACTGGAAATTGCACAGACCCGGTCGGGTCCCCTATACCACCCGGTCGGGTCGGCTTTGACCCGGGACAATTTAACATGCAAAAACACAAAAACGTGGAAGATTATCTGATCTTGACATGCACCCGGTCGGGTGGGCTCTTTACCCGGTTGGGCACCCGACCAAAGGTGTTGTAAAACACCTATAAATAGCTCCATTTTCCTTCACTTTTATTCATTCCTTCTTCCATACTCTTAAGCTCAGTTTAGAATAGCATTTCTTTATATTTTTCTAGCTATGTTTAGTCTCCAAATGAGGAGTTAAACATCCATTCTTGGTTTTGCTCTTGAAGCTTGTTGATTATTAAAGTTGTGAGTTATTTTCTTAACTTCTTCTCTTGATTATTAATTCTTCCCTTAATCTCATTCTATATTAATGTTGGAGGGTTGCTAAGTGACGATTAGTTAACGTTCCGAGATTAATTACTACTAGAAACGATCAACGAACCGATGGTTAATCGTTGGTGGTTTCACAAGTAAGTAACTTCGGTTTATTAATGCACGGTCGTGGTTAATAAAACTTCAGAGGGATCAATTTTGTTGGTTAAACCGAGACCGTTGTGTTAAGGTTATCAATCTCAATTGATTTCATCAAGGAGTTAGAAGATTGAATGTTACTATTATATCGGTATACGGCGTTGTTCTATATTTGATTAATAGTAAAGGTTGTTAATGAACGGTCGTTGTTAATAACTACCCTCGATGAATTGGAGATACTCCTTGATTGAGTATTCGAGAGGGGATAAGTTATAGATATGACAAGGATCAACTAAAATATATCAACAAGTGGAAAGTAGCAAAGCCAAGTCCCTTTTATTCTTGAATTAAACACATATAGGTTGTTCATCTTAGTTTCTTAATTAAATTAAATCATTCAAAACCAAAACCCCCCTTTTTAATTACTAGTTTCATAAAAAGAGAATCATTACTTTCCCTGTGGATACGAACTCTACTACGCTATACTACGTATAAGTGTTTAGTATTGAATTTATTTTGACGCACTGTGACAAAGTGCTCGTCAAATTTGGCGCCGTTGCCGGGGAAAGGCAATTAATTTTTCTTTTTATTTTATTTCAAGAAAAATCAAAAAAAATTATATATAAAGTTTTCTATTTTGCTGAGCTTTGTTTGAGTATATGGTAAAAACCCTATCCATAAACCAACTCACCTACCAAACAAACCCCGAAATAGAAAAAGCTCTCGAGCGGTTAAAAAGTAAATTCTCAAGTACCGACTCGAGGGAATCCTCAAGTGCTAGTTCTCAATCTAGCGAGTCCGAGGAGCTAATATCAATGGCTCTTGAAACAAGAACGCTGAGGGAGCTCACAGCTCCCAATCTAAACCAACAACCCTTATGTATCACCTTCCCGACTCTTGATGCGGGTGCTACATTTGAGTTAAAATCCGGACTCATACATCTACTTCCATCTTTCCACGGGCTAAGAGGAGATGATCCGAATAAACATCTTTCGGAGTTCCACATTGTTTGCACAAGCATGTGCCCGAACGGTGTTACCGAGGAGCAAATTAAGTTGATGGCTTTCCCATTCTCCCTCAAAGACACCGCCAAAGATTGGCTATTCTATCTTCCCTCGGGAAGCATAGACACTTGGGCGGCCTTGAAGAAGAGCTTCCTAGAAAGGTATTATCATGCCTCAATCTCCTCATCTCTAAAGAAACAAATCAGCAATGTGGAGCAAAAAGATGATGAATCGTTCTACGAATTATGGGAACGATTCAAGAAACTTTGTGCAAGCTGCCCGTATGACGGCTACTCGGAGCAAGACCTCATCCTTTACTTTTATGATGGTCTTTGCGATGATGATAGACGGATGATCAATGCCGCATGTGGAGGAGGAATAGTCAACAAAACTCCTTCTCAAGCTAGGAATCGTATCTCGGAGTTGGCCGAAAATTGTAGACACTATGATCGGCGGTCAACAAAGAGAGTCATGGCGGCGGAATCTAACAACCCGTTGGAGAGTCAAGTAGCCGGCTTGACTTCTTTGGTTAAATATTTCCTCTTAAATCCAAAAACCCAAGAAGTCAAGGTCTGCGGCATCTGTTCAACACAAGGGCGTCCCACAGATTCTTTCCCAAATCTACAAGAGGAGAACTCCGAGCAAGTCAATGCTTTGGGGTTCCAAGGCCAAAGGAGGTACGATCCTCACGGCAACACCTACAATCCGGGATGGAGGGATCATCCAAATCTAAGGTACGGAAACTCTCAACCCCCTCAACAATCAAACCCTCCTCCTCAACAATATAAACAACAAGGCCAAACATCGAACTCAAACATGTCCACCGAAGACATGATTCGAGCACTAGCCATGAACATGACTACGATGCAACAAAGTGTGGCCCAATTTCAAGAAACAACAAAGTCTAGCATCCACAACTTGGAAATCCAAATGAGCCAAATCTCAAATGCTGTGAGTAGGCTAGAAGCTAGGGATTCGGCAAAACTCCCATCTCAAATGAGCCGAATCCAAGGCAACAAGCTCATGCGGTCACTTTGAGAAGTGGCAAAGAATTGGTTATTGCTAAGGCAAAAGCAAGAAGCCATGTGGGAGAAGAGGAGGAGGAGATCTTGATGCCAAGCACAAACCCTCAAAACAAAGAGGAAAAAGAGGAGGAGATCACACCTCAAAGAAAGTTCCCACCGCTCGATTCATATGAGCCGGTGCCACCTTTTCCGGAGGCTCTCAAGGACAACCGAAAATACAACAATGACAAAGACATCTATGAGACCTTCAGCAAATGTGAGGTAAATATCCTTCTTCTCAATTTAATAAAAGGTGTTCCTAGGTTTGCAAAGTTTTTAAAAGAACTTTGCACAATTAAAAGGAAACACAAGTTGAATGGCAAGCATAAAATCCATGTAAGTGAAAGAGTGTCGGCCGTTTTTCAAAAGAAACTGCCTAAAAAGTATAGTGATCCGGGAATGTTCACTATACCATGTAAACTTGGAAATTCTAGTTCTTCTAGGGCTATGTTAGATTTGGGTGCATCAATCAATGTCATCCCATATTCTCTATATAAGTCCCTGGAACTAGGACCTTTACATGAAACGGGGGTTGTTATCCAACTTGCCGATAGATCCAATGCTTACCCAAAAGGTGTGGTAGAGGATGTTCTCGTCATGGTGGATAATTTAATCTTTCCCGCTGATTTTTACGTTCTTGAAATGGAAAACGATAAAAATGCAGTCCCAATTTTACTAGGCAGGCCTTTTTTGAAAACGGCCAAGGCAAAAATTGACGTTTTTAGTGGAGTGTTAACCATGGAGTTCGATGGCGAAAAAGTCGAATTTAATATCTACGACTCCATGAAATACCCCACTGATAATCACTCTCTCTTTGCGATTGACACTTGCGACACTTGGGTCCAAGATATATTTGAAATTGAGGGAAAAGATGAGGTACTAAGTTCAATTGAAAACGACATAGAGGATTTTACTTTGGAATACTCTATGTCAAATAACATGAAGGTTATGGTGGCGGAGTTAAATCAACTCCCACTCTTGCCACTGGGATCTAAAGTCCTCCCACTAACCATTCCAAGAGAGAAGCCGCTACCATCTGTTTTGCAGGCACCGGAGGTGGAATTAAAACCACTCCCTGAAAATATGAAGCATGTGTTCTTGGGTGAAAATCACACTCTACCGGTGATTGTTTCAAATGTCTTGTCCCAAGAACAAGAAGAAAGATTGATCGCGGTCCTCAAGGAATATAAATTGGCCATTGGATGGTCTATTGCCGACATCAAAGGCATTAGTCCATCCACATGCATGCACATGATCTTTCTCAAAGATGAGGCCAAAGCGGTGAGACAACCGCAACGAAGATTGAACCCACCCATGATGGAGGTGGTGAAAAGGAGGTGATCAAATTGCTTCAAATGGGAATCATCTTTACCATTTCCGATAGCAAGTGGGTGAGTCCTACTTAAGTGGTGCCAAAGAAGACCGGAGTAACGGTCATTGAAAAAAAGGATGGCGAGATGGTGCCCACCCGAGTTCAAAATGGGTGGCGAGTTTGCATTGACTACCGAAGACTCAATTCGGTAACTAGAAAAGACTTCTTTCCATTGCCTTTCATTGATCAAATGCTAGAGAGGTTAGCAGGGCACAAGTTCTATTGTTTTCTCGATGGTTACTCCGGGTATTTCCAAATACCAATAGCCCCGGAGGACCAAGAGAAAACAACCTTCACATGTCCATTTGGCACTTTTGCCTACCGACGAATGCCCTTTGGATTATGCAACGCACCGGGCACCTTTCAAAGGTGCATGATGAGCATATTTTCAGAATTTGTGGAGGTATTCATGAGGTTCTTTATGGATGATTTCACAATCCATGGGGACTCTTTTGACTCTTGCCTCTATCACCTCACTCTTGTGCTAAAAAGTTGCATTGAATCCAACCTTGTGCTGAACTCTGAAAAATGTCACTTCATAGTAGAACAAGAGATTGTTCTTGGGAATGTGATCTCATCAAAGGGGATCGAGGTAGACAAAGCAAAGATTGATGTGATTCAAACGCTCTCGTACCCCACAAATGTACGGGACATCCGCTCTTTCCTCAGTCACGCCGGTTTCTATAGGAGATTCATCAAGAATTTCTCAAAACTTTCATCTCCTCTATGCAAACTTTTACAAAAGGAGGTGGAATTTGATCTAAATGATGAATGCAAAGAGGCTTTTGACACTTTAAAAGCAAGATTGGTGACTGCCCCAATCATACAAGCTCCCGATTGGTCTCTTCCTTTTGAGATCATGTGCGACGCAAGTGACTATGCGGTGGGGGCTGTTTTAGGCCAAAAGGTCGGAAGAGCTTCTCATGTCATCTACTACGCCTCCTCAACCCTCAACGAAGCCCAAAAGAACTATTCCACCACTGAGAAGGAAATGCTAGCGGTAGTCTTTGCTTTGGAAAATTTTCGTTCCTACTTTCTTGGAACGAAAGTTATTGTCTACACTGGCCATGCCGCTCTCCGATTCCTTATGACAAAGAAAGAAGCCAAACCAAGACTCATTCGATGGGTCCTTCTATTGAGTGAGTTTGATATAGAAATTAAAGACAAGATAGGAGCGGGGAACTTGGTGGCCGATCATTTAAGCCGCCTCATTCCTCACAAAGACATCGAAGACCTCCACACAAATCTCATCAAAGGCGAATTCCCGGACGAAACTCTCTTCTCCATCAAAGTCACACAACCATGGTACGCAAATATCGTGAACTTCCTCGTTTCCGGCAAATTTCCTCCACAACTCTCAAAATCTCAAAAAGAAAAATTAAGAATGGATTCAAGACTCTATGTGTGGGATGACCCATATTTGTGGAAGCATTGTAAGGATCAAATAATCCGAAGATGCATCCCTGAATATGAGATAGCCCACATCATAGAGTTTTGTCACTCTTATGCTTGTGGAGGACATTTCGGTCCGAAATGAACGACAATGAAGATACTTGAAAGCGGTTTTTGGTGGCCGAGTCTATTTCGGGATGCACACGGCTTTTTCAATCTTGTGACAATTGCCAAAGAGCGGGCAACATTTCAAGGAGGAACGAGATGCCACAAAACCCCATGCTTTTCTGTGAGATTTTCGATGCATGGGGTATCGACTTCATGGGACCTTTCCCAAATTCCCAAGGTAACATATACATCCTTCTTGCAGTAGATTACGTCTCCAAATGGGTGGAGGCCAAAACAACAAAACCTGATGATGCCAAGGTGGTGGCTAGTTTTCTAAAATCACACATATTTTCAAGGTTCGGGGTCCCTCGAATTTTAATAAGCGATCGAGGCACACATTTTTGTAATAAAATTGTGGGATCCCTACTGAAAAATATGGTGTGACTCACAAGATTTCTACAGCCTACCACCCTCAAACCAATGGCCAAGCGGAAACCTCAAACAGGGAGTTGAAATCTATACTCCAGAAAACAGTGAACCCGAACCGCAAGGATTGGAGTATACGCATTGATGATGCGCTATGGGCATACCGAACTGTCTACAAAACCCCAATCGGTATGTCCCCTTATAGACTTGTGTTTGGGAAAGCATGCCATCTTCCCGTAGAGCTCGAACACAAGTCTTATTGGGCGGTTAAAGAATTCAACCTCAATCTTGACGAGGCCGGTGTACATAGGAAGCTCCAATTACAAGAATTGGAAGAACTTCGCCTGGATTCTTATGACAATGCGGAAATATACAAGAGAAAGACGAAGGAGTGGCATGATAAAATGATCATACGAAAAGACTTTAAACTTGATGAAAAAGTCCTCCTATTCCAATCACGCCTTTGTCTATTTCCGGGAAAGCTGAGATCCTGTTGGACCGGACCATACAAAGTGGTCAAAACATATCCACACGGGGCGGTGGAAATTCAGGACCTGGAGACGGGAGAGGTGCTGAAAGTGAATGGACAACGATTAAAACCCTTCTTTGAGGGTTTTCAACCCAAAAACGTGGAAGTCATAGACCTCTCTGAACCGGTCTACGAATGAGGAACAACAGAAGATATCGTCGAGCCACGATGTTAAATAAAGCGCTTCTTGGGAGGCAACCCATGCACGGTATGTCTTTCTTTTTATTTTTTTCTTATGTTGAGTGTGTGTGAAAAAAAAAATGGCGTCGTTGCCGAGGATTGGACCCGGCCGGGTATAAACCCCAACCCGGTCAGGTTACCTCTAAAACAAAGCACTCGGCCAACCGCCCGGGCGAGGCAAGAGCGGAACAAGAATAAATCAAATGTCCGACCGGGTAGACCCCTATACCCGGCCGGGCAACCCAGCAAAAACTCACTGCCTCAGGTGAACAGCTTACGCCCGACCGGGTCAGTCACTATACCCGGCCGGGCAACACAACAAAAACATTCTGCCTCGGGTGAACAGCTTACGTCCGACCGGGTAAAATACCCCACCCGACCGGGCGAACGGGAAACAGACCTATACCAGGTCGGGCTCACCTCTTCCCCTCCCATTTCATCTTCCTCCCTACGCACAAAACCCCCAAAATCCACCATTTTCAACCACCCAAACCTTCGAATCTTCATCTTCCCTTAACCAAATCCACTAAAAACCCCCATTTTCTTCATCTCCTCACTTCCTTCTTCATTCCTATACCCATAAACCCCCCCCCCCCCCCCCCCCCAAACCTTTCAAATCAATTAAACCCACAAAACCCTACCCCAAGCTCGAAAATCCCCATTTTTGAGCACTCAAGGTCCGAACTAAACCCACAAACCCTTAACTAACACCATATTCTTGCTCTCCTCATCATCCTCTTCAAAACCATGCCCATAAAAACCATCCAAGCTTCACCCAACCAAAATTCCGAAAATCACTCTACAAAAAGAATTTTCTTCATGGCTCCAAAAAACAAAGGCATCTTCTTCAAGGGGTAATAGGTCCATCTCACCCGTGAAAGGCTTTGAGAGTGTGGACTTCGTCTCGGAGGACAAAAAGCAGTGCTTCATGGAACAAACCAAACGGGAGGTAAAAAAATCCCGTTTCATTTGCCTTACTACCCTATTGACATTCATGCTTGATACAGTTATGCGTGAACTGTTCACAAATGCTGGAATGCTTAGGGTATTTGAAATGCAATATGTTACCTACCCACACTTGGTATATGAATTTTTTAGTTCATTTGTGAAAACTACAAATATTGATGACCATGGTGAAAGCACAATCAATTTTCGTTTGCTAAATGAGGACCTCTCATTGACCAAGCGGGAGTTCACCCAACACTTTGGCCTCCCCTTGTTTGATGAAGAACGCGATTATGACACTTTTGTGGGTGTAGAGTTATGGCAAAGGATGATATGTCAGGTAGATGTTGATTTTCGTCATCTTAGTGTGAATCGTGTACAACATCCGGTCTTCCGAATATTCTTGAAATTTTTATCAAATTGTTTTCTCGGAAGACCAAATAACCATCACACAAGAATATGGGATGTTTGTGTTCTCTCACAAGCTGTTTTACCAGGCCCGGATCAGGTGGATGTTGCCACTATTCTGTGGACTCACTTCAACAAAGTGGCAACTTCCACAGGGCCAACTGTGATGGGAGGCTTAATCACACATTTGGCCACACTATATGGTTTTGTAGACCTCGGCCCCATTACCACAAAACAACTTGTCTGCACAAAATGACTTATGGAGAATACCAAAGATGTAAAATTCTCTCACACAACACCCGGGGGGTTAACTTCTACAGCTGGTTAATTGACCCACCCGAAGACATCTTTTTTCGATTACCCCCACTTGAACTCCCCTTGGACCTTTTGAATCACCAAATCGGTGATGGGCATCATTACTGTCTCCCCGGTAGAATACCACCCCATTATCAACAACAGGAACCTCACCATGATCAAGCCGCACTTGAACCTCCACCCCTCATACCCGAACAACCCCAACCACAACCCCAACCACAACCCAATGCTCACCAATTTTCACCATTTGAGCAAAAACTGCTCAATAGCATGGCTGCCCTCAACCTCAACTATACCAACCTTCGCGAAGATGTTGGACTATATAGAATTGAACAACAACAGAGGTTCGAGAGGATAGAGGAGCAGAGACAAAGAGACTGGCAGCGGTATGAGGAGGACCGATAGAAAGATCAAGAAGACATGAGGAGGACTTATGGCCCTATCTACTCCTACATATCACATTAGGGTGACTTTGCATCTATGACCACTCCTCCTCCTGCACCCTCTTGGTATAATCCCACTGAATGGGGTTATTTTGGCGGTCCAAGTCCCGGTGATGGAAGCGATCACATGGATGAGGATACACCTTATGGGGGCTATCATGACTATGGAGGATTCTATGATGGCGGCGATGCGGGTGGGCACTAGGGACAGTGCCATGAACTAGCACGGGGGGGAGAATCTTTCTGGTATGCTCACATTCATACTCTTCATTCTTGTTTCTTTCTCAAAAAAAAGCTTGTTAAGTTGAAAACCCACAAAGGGCAGCTTCAAAAAAAATAATAAAGCAAAAATAAGAGTGAGTTTGTGAGATTTATTAAAGAAAAATGTGGGAAGCTGGGTTGAAAACCCGAAAGGGCACCTAGGCAAAATGAGAGAATGAGAGAAAGTATTTCTTTTGATTTTGCAGGATCCTAAGGGTGATTACTAAAGAGAGTTCGTTGCATGAGGAAAAAGAAATTGAAGATCCCTTGATATTTTTTGAGAGTGTATGTTAGGGATACTTTGTGATTATGTTGTTCTAAAAACAAAATGTGATGGTTGATGATCTTATCATTTGAGGACTCCTTGGATTGCATTTACTCGAGACGAGTAAAGATTCAAGTGTGGGGATGTTTGTTATGCACTAATTAGTAGTGCATAAATGTTTGTTTTTATGTTTGATTTGTGTGGATTGTTTACCGTTTTAGTAATTTGAGAACATTTGTTGGATTTTAATTGTAATTGTATTTTAATCCCCATTTGTGAGTTGTAAAGTAGAATTAGGCATTATGGTGTTAAACAGATGACTTTGAAGTGAAGCAAAAGGAGATTGGACTGTTCAGGAGCTGAAACCCGACCGGGCATAAACACTTGACTTGGTCGGAAAAGATTTAACAAACGAAGGAGACTGGAAATTGCACAGACCCGGTCGGGTCCCCTATACCACCCGGTCGGGTCGGATTTGACCCGGGACAATTTAACGTGCAAAAACACAAAAACGTGGAAGATTATTTGATCTTGACATGCACCCGGTCGGGTGGGCTCTTTACCCGGTCGGGCACCCGACCAAAGGTGTTGTAAAACACCTATAAATAGCTCCATTTTCCTTCACTTTTATTCATTCCTTCTTCCATACTCTTAAGCTCAGTTTAGAATAGCATTTCTTTATATTTTTCTAGCTATGTTTAGTCTCCAAATGAGGAGCTAAACATCCATTCTTGGTTTTGCTCTTGAAGCTTGTTGATTATTAAAGTTGTGAGTTATTTTCTTAACTTCTTCTCTTGATTATTAATTCTTCCCTTAATCTCATTCTATATTAATGTTGGAGGGTTGCTAAGTGACGATTAGTTAACGTTCCGACATTAATTACTACTAGAAACGATCAACGAACCGATGGTTAATCGTTGGTGGTTTCACAAGTAAGTAACTTCGGTTTATTAATGCACGGTCGTGGTTAATAAAACTTAAGAGGGATCAATTTTGTTGGTTAAACCGAGACTGTTGTGTAAAGGTTATCAATCTCAATTGATTTCATCAAGGAGTTAAAAGATTGAATGTTACTATTATATCGGTATACGGCGTTGTTCTATATTTGATTAATAGTAAGGGTTGTTAATGAACGGTCGTTGTTAATAACTACCCTCGATGAATTGGAGATACTCCTCGATTGAGTATTCGAGAGGGGATAAGTTATAGATATGACAAGGATCAACTAAAATATATCAACAAGTGCAAAGTAACAAAGCCAAGTCCCTTTTATTCTTGAATTAAACACATATGGGTTGTTCATCTTAGTTTCTTAATTAAATTAAATCATTCAAAACCAAAACCCCCCTTTTTAATTACTAGTTTCATAAAAAGAGAATCATTCATTTCCCTGTGGATACGAACTCTACTACGCTATACTACGTATAAGTGTTTAGTATTGAATTTATTTTGACGCACTGTGACAAAGTGCTCGTCAGTCAACATCAATCTTGAGTTTGGATTACAGTAGATTTCTGAGAAGGTTGCAACTCTGACCCACTCCTTGACTTCATTCATGGACTCATCGAATGCCAAAGTAGATGCAGTCTCAAGAGAAGTAGACGGTATCCATTCTGTTCTTTACTCACACTCTCAGACTCTCAACAAGCAAAATAAGGTCCTCAAGGAGATATCTGAATCTATTGATATTCTACAATGGAATGATGATCAATCTTCTGAGAGATTCATGGAGTTACAGTCTCTCTGCAAAGATCACAAAGAGCAAACTTCATCTCTGCTTAAGAATGACAAAGAGAGATACCAGAAGTTGATACTCCTTGAGGCAAGCACAAAAGACATTCAATCTGCAGTAGAGAAACAACAAAGCTTGATAGAGGGACTGGCCTCTGTCACTCAAACACTTCCTGAAGCTCTTGAAGAAATCAGAGATGCTCAAGCCTCAGAGTTTTCCAAGATAAAACTCCTCCTTGGCGATCTTGTTGATGCCAAAAAGGGGGAAGAGACCAGAGAACCTGAAACTAGAGAAGAAGCAGGTCCCAGCTCTAGGACTCTGACCATCAAAAAGTCATCCTCTGTTGATCATGCTCCCTATTTCGAAGCTGCTAAGAAGAGGAAACTTGCTGCTGAAACCCAACGACAACCACCTCCACCTCCCTGAAGCTCCAAGAAGAAACCATCCAACTTCTCATTTAAGGATTGGTTGAAAAGTGGTTCGTCAAGGCCTGATAGAGCTCAGTTCGAACAAATGAAAAGGCATATGACTCCACTACAGAAGGAGAATCTATTCATGGATGATGATGGACTTGTTCAAGTCAATCATGGTGGATCAATGGAAGAAGCTGATGTTTGGTGGCAAATGAAGATCATACCAGGCAAGAACATATCTCTCTTTGGATATATATATATATATATATATATTTACATTTTATTCAAAAAAAAAGTAGTAAGAAACTATCTGGATTGCAAACTTGAGCCTCACTGGTCAGAATACCAGAATCCAAGGAATCTAGCCTCCATCAGAGCCAAAATCAATGCAGAACTCAAGAGAATTGATGAAGCAGGATCAAAGGTAGAAGAAGAAGAAGAATCCTAATTCTTTCTATCTCTTGTATCTTTATACTCTCTGATAATAGGATACCATCTCTGCCTCTATTTTGTCTGGCACTTTCAATTATCTATTCTTTATTGCTTTCTGTATTTGTGTTTAATTTGTGCTTTGATACTCTATGTTCTGTTTTATCTTGATTGCATCGTACTCTTACTATTCTCCTATGCTAAGTTGCTCACCACAGATTTTAATAAAAGTTTTTGAACTTTATTTCTTTTATGGTGAAAGGCACTTCTCTGGAAATAGTTAAAGGGTTTTGGCATCATCAAAAAGGGGGAAATTGTAAGGAATAAATGTATTTAGATTTTGATGATGCTAGGTTAATTAGAATTTTAAAGTACCCCATTAACAATTTTGTATTAGAAATTTTTATTTTTAAGTATTAGCATAGTCGACTGGCCAGAGACCCTCTTGGACTTTCTGATCAGAGTTGCTCATCAAAGTTGCTCCCAGAGTTGCTCCCAGAGTTGCTCATCAGAGAAGCTACCAGAGTTGGGTACCAAAGTTGGCATCAGAGGCGGTCATCAGAATCTCAACCAGAGAGCCTCACCAGATTTTCTGATACTTAGCAGAACTCGAAGACACTTCCAACGGTCGTGAAACTAACGGAAAATTCCCTAACGGCTAGGAGCCTTTCAACGGAAGATACTACTGCTCACTCATTTAATGCTCATTTAATGAGCCCCGTACCCTGTAGAGTTAAAGCTGATGATTGACCAAAAATCCTGGGAAATATCTTCCCAAAATAGCAAGCCACCGAAACTTGTGGGTCCAACCAGTCAACTCTACAGTACAAGCAATTAATAAAGCTGTCTTCTACACTCCAACGGGAAGACTGCTCCCAGTATATAAGATACACTTCGAAGAACTACAGAATAACTTTTTTTCTCTCCACAACCTTCAAGCTTTCTTGAGATTTCAAGTTCACTCACTTCAAAAAGAAAAGCAAACGTTGGAAAGATATCATCCTCATATCCTTTCTTCCAACAAGAGCAAAGTTCATTCAGTTCGTCAATACTTCGAAAGTCTCATCTCTACATCCTTTGTGAAGAAGCTACGTTGGAGAAAACTGATTTACAATCAAACACTTCTGGAAAAGGAAGGGGCGTACGTCTCAAACTAGCTGGAGTAAGTGAAGTGAAGATACTTCCAAGAGACTTAGTGAAACGAGACCAGCCATCAGGAAGCAAGGACTGCATCCCGGGTGGCAACTAGACTTGAAGAAGACGAGGAGTGCTTCTTAAGTGTTAGGAACTAAGGCGTTGTAAACTGTTGTTTTTGAAAGCTTAGTGGAACAGTGGACTAGAGGAACACGTTGTTCCTTGAACCACTATAAAACCCCGGTGTCATTTACTTTACGCACTTTTTTTTCTGCACTTAAGATTCTGACTGCCTAACTCCCAAGACTTGGACTCTGTGTTTAGCAGATCCTGTTCTAAAGAGTTAACAGAAAGGCATTTGCCTTTAGTGTTTTTCTGAGGCTACCCGGACAGAACCTGATCCGCTTCCAGGTTCAGTTCTGTCATCAGAACTCGACCTTCTCTGTCACCAGAACCAGACCTTCTCTGGTAAGTCAGAGTTGACTCAAAGAAAAGTTTGAAAAATTAGAACAGTCTATTCACCCCCCCCCCCTCTAGACTGTTCCCAATATAAACGGGACCAACAAAGATTTTCTGCGATTTTGGATCTGCCATTTACATTGAAGACAAGTTTTTCGAAAATCTGAGTTACTGCATTTTTTACTTTGATCGATTGCATTCGACACTATTCTGTGATTTCTGGAAGATATAGATGAACATTTGAGATAAAACTGTCTGAAATCACGTTTCTGAGAATTTTGAGATCGGTTTCGTAGTTCAGGTTCGAAAAAGTTATTCGCACTTCAGGTTCAAAAAAGATTTCCGCACTTCAGGTTCGAAAAAGAGTTTCGCACTTTAGGTTCGAAAAAGATTTTCGCACTTGAGGCTCATTCCCTTTAAGGCAATATTTATATGCCTATGAATGAGTTGATGTGACCTAAGCATGATTGGGCTCCTTTATTGAGGTGGCCCAATTGCACATCTTACAACATTTCCTAATAAGGCTAGTTTACTAATATTCTATTAAATACATTCAAGAGACAGAACAAAAATAACATTGATCACAATAAAACATTTCTCAACAATCTCCCCCTTTGTGATCAAATGTGCTTCAGCTCTTATTCATCTTTGTCTTTTGAAGTATGACTTCAATTCTTCAGTGCACTTTGGTCATCTTATCAAAATTCTTGAGTTCTTTTTCACTAGTTTCTCCAAGAATAATTTGCTTCTGTAGCTTTTCGATCTTGGCTTTGATGATCTTCAGCGCAACTCAGCTTCTGTTGTCTTCTTGAAAATGCTTCCTAAAGAAATCTTTGCAATCTTCCCTTTCATGTCTTCTTGGCAATTTGTTCTTGGATGTCGGTGGTTGAGGAATCTTGAAAATCTTGCTTGTAATCCTTGCCTTCCAGAAGTTGCTCATGATCAGCTTGAATGAATTCCGATGGCGCCTCTAGAATGAATGTTCGTCAAGAATTGCACATGCACATGGGATTCATCTTCAGAATTTGATTACCCGACCTCTGTCTCCTCCAGAATGTGGCCCTTTTGGTCTATTTGAAGTGAATGTTTTTTAGGAGAACTTGTTGGTGACACAGCGGAAAATGATGGTTGATTTGTGAGTGTAGCTGACCATTTGATGTGAAGCTGACTTGGCATTTTTAATGATTTGAGAGAGTAGAGAGCCGTGGAAGAGGGAAGTGTCCAAGAATTATTGTTGAGAGTAAACAACATGTGGACCACTCTCCCCCTAATGACGATCTGATGAATCAGGATGTCATGCTTTTATTCTTTTATTATGGGTTATAACAAAACAAAAAAAACAAGCAGAAAAGTAAACACCGGAGACATCATAGTGTTATGTTATCACAAAATCAATGTAAACAGGACTTCCGGCCAATCATCGTGAATCATCCCTAGTAGATGTCACTCTGGTCGTTATAGCATGATCATAAGGATCAGTAAAGAAAGTGGTAGCCCCCGAGATCACGTAGATGCCCGTTATCATCACTATAGAGATAAACTCTAAAACGATGGCCTGAACTTGTTGTTAATTTCTATGTTGCAACATCATGACTTCTTTCCAATCATTGGTCTACATCTATGGTAGATGAGCCTATGAAAGTTCTTGCATGGTCACTTGGACCTGCAACTGACTCTAAAAGTGTGTTTGTGTCCTAGACAGTACACAAAGTGATCAATGAAAGTTCAGTGGCATGGGGTTGAGGGCCACTGTAGTTAGTATCACTTGCTTGAGAAGTAGACGGTGATGAGAGATGAGGTTCCCCGTGAAATATGATTAAACACATGTCTATTGGGAGACAATTGACTGGTATAGGGTAGGATTGTGCATGCGCTGTTTGGACAAAATGCAGCGACTTCTACTCGGGATCTGAATAAATTCAATCTTAAACCTATGAGGATTGTTCGGAGTATTTGAGTCACTATGAGTAATTCTCTCGATTGATAGCGCAGTTGAGGTAGCAGACTTGACATTGATTATTTTTATCTTGCTCACACCAGCCTTCTGCTTCCTCACTCTTATGGTGTTCATTCACTCACTCACTCTCGGCTTTGTCTCTTGAGTAGGCTTAGTTGGGTTTACTAAGTCATTGAGACTTGTCTCTCATTGATCTTTATTTCTTCTCTTTGCGTTCCCCCTCAACTGGAGAAAATAGAAAACTTCCCCTAATGTCTGCATCCTTTGAGAGAATCCTTGTTTTGTTCATTTTCTGACGCCAGAAGGAGAAAAATGAAACTCCCCCTCAAAAGTTGCAAGTGGTTTGTTTGTCACCCCGGGAGTAAAGTATAAGACTCCCCTTGAAATGTGCTTTCTTCATTGTTTGGTTCCAAGAGGAGTGGAAACGAACACTCGCCCTCAGAATAAGCACTTGTTGTTTGTTATTGGCGTGTATTGGTGTTGGGGTGTGCATTTGATGATTTCCGGCTCATAGGGAAGTGAGTATACATGTCAGTACTCCCTTTCATAATGTGAACTTAGTGTTTTTCCAGTCTTTCTCTCCCTTTATGTAGTACCTTGCTTGGAAGGCATCCAGATGAGCATAATATGTTGGCGTGACAATACAGACTGATCGGGTGCAACGAGCATAGGTGTAGCACAGGGAGTTTGTCAAGTTCTTCAAGCGACTCGAAGTGAGTTTGTTCTCATCATACAAGTCATGGTAGCACATCAGATGGTTGCTTCCCTAGTAGAGTATTGTCACTCTTGATTGACGTGTTGTGGTGATTGTGGAGGTGCATTTGTTGACTTTCAACTCAGTAGAGAGTATACACGTCAATACTGTCACGCCTCAGACCTATCCAAACACGTCGACAATCCGCCGTACAGTACGAACAGTCAATCGCAGTCCAACACATCCATATTATACAAGGCGTCTTGAATATCATTCACACATAGTACATCCATAAACCAACATAATGTAAAATATTCATTTAAAGCAGCAGAAACATTAACACAAGTGTTCAAGCCACACTTAACATAATTAGGCATACAAGCCCCCAAATAATTATTCAGAAAATAATATCCATGAGCAATGTTTATATTGTTTTCAAACACAAACGGAAGAATCACGAACCAAGTCTTCTCCCTTCAATCTCCCCGATGCAACGGGCGGTGGTAACAACCTTCAAGTTCTACCTGAAACTGTGAGGTGGTCTCCCCTATGAAGGGTAGGTCAGTACTTTGAAGCATTTGAAAAGTACAATGACAACTACACTGAATACAATCAATGTTTTAATTTCCAAGACCCTCAAAATAGGGTGATATCATAATATAAATAACAATTTATATTTTCCTCTTATTATCTTTATAATAAGTTGATTCATTAATTGGTCGGCACACGGCCCATTCTTATTTTCCATTTCATCATCGCTTCCATGACACAACCCGTAAGTCTTATTATTTTTATGGGACTTGCTACCACTGTCTGAGGCTTCATAAAGTCATCGGTTCGAATTCCAACATCCCGCCTCTGGACTAATGCCCAATCTTAGGTGAGGCCCTTCGGGGTCGTAAAATTAACATACCTGACCAGGCCCTTCGTAGCCAGTGGATGATAATCTGAAGGTGACCTGGTAGCTGGGAGGTCAAATCCTTCTTGTCGGCCTGGTCAACTATGAATCCAAAATCATGCCATTCTTGTTCTATTAATATAAATGGGAATTCATTTTCAAAGAAAGTCACGTCCTTCAAGCTGTAAATGTCCCGCTTGCGTAAATCAAAGACTCTGTAGACCTTTTGACCATAGGGATACCCAAGGAAAATACAAGAACTCCTCTTTCACCAAATTTATCTTTACGTTTGTTATCGTGTGCATACACCAAACACCCAAATACACGAACACCCAAGGAAAATCAAAGACTCTGTAGACCTTTTGACCATAGGGATACCCAAGGAAAATACAAGAACTCCTCTTTGACCAAATTTATCTTTACGTTTGTTATCGTGTGCATACACCCAAACACCCAAAGTGCTCATAGCTAGGTATGTTTCCAAATAATCAATTATTACATTTTATGTACAAGTATTACGTTCACTTGCACGAGAATCAATTATCAAAGTGGGAGTGATGAATGATATTTCTGCCATGTCTAAGTGAACATTAAAGAAAGGCAAAGAAAGTATTATTTGGAATCTCTAGCAAGGGCATTGATTCCAGATTTCTTTTCTGATAACATGTTAAAACTGAAACATATGAATATATAATAAATGAAACTAAAGAACAATTTCACAATAGAGAAGAAATATTATTACATATATAGGTACAAGTGTGAATACTCTTAGTATTCATTTAAGACAATAATGTCTTCTACTATTATAAAATCATCGCCTAAAATCATTTACCCAATAAATTGTTATATAATATTTCTACTTATAAAGGGTAAACAGATGAGTCCAAACAACACATTGACATCCTCTTTATCCTATTTTTAGTTAGGAGTCATTAATTTCACTTTGTATTTAAGCCAATTACGGCTAAGTATTTCATAAACCTTGCACCCTATTTTAACAAATAACCTGACGTACGGTAAAACCAGATTATGAACCAATTATGACGTACATTAAAAATTGCCGTTAAAACGATCAATTTATGAATTTTTATTACTTTTCTCAATTCAAAATTTAATTAAACAACTACTTTTCATCGTATAACTTGTCGTTTACAAAACAGTACAATGTTAATAGAGAATTTCTATTAATGAAATTGCATCTACAGTTACTTCGTATACTATAATTCTTTTAATTGTATCTAGAGCAATTACTAAAGATGATATGTAACCAAACCAATTTCAAGTTCTTAGTTACTCACTATGGTCTATCTACACAAGTAGATAGATAGAAACAACATGGAACTCACCTTTATCCATCATTGGCTCCCCCTCATTACCAATAGCTGCCGAGAAAGCCTATTGAACAACTCAGGGATTGTGCCATGAAACTAGGAAATCAAACCACTTATCTGCATGAATTGTGATTTCGACTTTCCCAACTTCACTTGTTCTCACTGCCTTAAGTCATCGCTATAGAATGTACTCACGCTTTAATGTGACAAATTACTGTTCAAGAACTGCTAGTTGATTGTCCAAAAAAGGATTTCTCAATTTTATGAAAATAACCACCAGCAATAAAAAGCTCAAATTAAGCTGTTATGTATAAGGCTGAAACTGGAATTTTGTTTTGGTGACAGAGGGACCTTGGCAGTAACAACGAATCAATAATTGGTGAGCCATTGTCTTTCAAGCAGTAATGGATCGATTCGTCATCCCCAAGTGTTCCGATGAGATAAATAAATATTTTTCGTTACCCACGCACGACTCTTTCACAAGAATGTATGATATGTAAGCAGGGAAAACGTAACAGATAGACTATGAGGAATGAAGCCAACTGTGTCGCAAAGATCTGCTTTTTGTTTAAATTTCTGCCCTTGAAACGAAACATCCAGCAACCAAAAGATACTGGACATTAGATACCACGGGCAATACCCTAACTAACTATTGTAGATTTGCACTTCCCAAAATTAGTTGAGGTATTCGATAATGCTTCCTTCAAACACAATCTCAGTCGAAAGATGGTGAAAATGTGTATTAATCACTGTAAAATCAGTAATTTCGGGTAAATTTTCATCATCGATTGCAGTTCAAGAAACAATTTTGTGAGGTGTACATAACAAAATCGAATACACAGTAAATAGGTAAAACGTGTTTTCAAAACAAAACGGAGATCAGATGGTAGTGCATGTATTGATTCATCATCAATAATAACAGAATAGACGGGTTTGCATCATCACGCCTCCTTGAATAGATCTCAGCTTTTCAAGATCCAAACGACTAGAAAAACTATCGCCACTTCTTTTAATCAGACCTTGAACCCAACCAAATTCATAAGATTGAAAACAGTGAAATTACAAAACAAATAGCTGCAAAACAGGGATGAGATGGTTATCTTTAAATCATCATTTAATGCAACAGACTAGGTGGATATACATCGTCACACCACCCTATTGATTAACAGATAATTTCCATCATAAAAACACTTGAAAGAATCAGAAAAACGAAGGCAATCAAACGCCAAAGGAATCAGAATGTAAGTCGATCACCACGTCGCATCTCACAGACGAGAGCGCCTAAGACTGGGGCGACAATCATTGTCATCATTTCCCTTCCAAAACAATCGGCGGTTAACCCGACCGCAACATATAAAACCGTATAACAAAGCAACAACAAAAGAAAACATGATTTAAATCTAGAGGTAGACGATAGAACGTTACATATATCCGGCCACTATGACGAAGCATTTATATAGGATTAGAAGGAGGGTTTCAGCTAGGGTTTAGCACTTGCTTGACCCCTATGCGATTTGTTGTGTTATCAATGGTATATTCGTGATTTTTCTTGGGAGAGGGTCTAATGAGAAAATTTTCTTCCTTTTAAAATGAGTACTACTCGTCTATAAATTAATTCACTTTTCATACATTAAATTTCGGGTTATAAATTATACTCCCTCCCTAGTTGAAAATTTTCAATAATAAGTTTGGGCACATCATTTAAGTGGAATAGTAGAGTAATGAATAGTGTAAAAAAAATAGTAGAGATAATGGGAAAATGTGGGAAAAAAAAAAGATGAATAGTAAAAAAAAAACGTGATTGAATATTTTTAAAGGAAAAATTTATCAAAAAAGAGAAGTGTAGCAAAATTTAAAATTACAGAGGGAGTAATCAATAGATTGACATTTTTACAATAATTTTACAATAATATCAAAAAAGTTCCGTTTGAATTTTGATTTATTACACAAAGGACTCCAAAAAGCGAGTTTTTTTCTGGATTAATGTTAATTAATTAATTAATTACGGAATTAATGTCAGGTTAAAACTATTTACCAATATACTGCTGGATTTAACCATGATCGGGCAAAGTCGCCAAACTGTTTGGCGACTTACGATTTGGCAACTTATAAGTCGCCAAACGGTTTGGCGACTCTCTAAATAATACGGAGAAGGTGCGTTAGTGCCTACAAGCGAAAAATACAGGATCTTCCTCCCGGAAAGAAACCCATTTTTTGTAAGTGGGTGTATAAAATCAAATATAAAAGTGATGGTACCATTGACCAGTACAAAGCTCGTTTGGTCGTGTGTGGGAATCACCAAGTCCAAGGGATTGATTACGACGAGACATTTGCACCGGTGGCTAAGATGGTCACAGTTCGCGTTATGTTGGCTGTTGCAGCTTCACGTGATTGGGAGATCCATCAAATGGAGGTAGATAATGCCTTTCTCCACGGTGATCTTCATGAAGAGGTGTATATGCATTTACCACCTGGGTATTCCTCCTCTAAACCTGGACAGGTGTGCAAATTACTTCACTCACTCTATGGATTGCGTCAGGCACGGCGTTGTTAGTTTTCCAAGTTAACCATTGCGCTTCTCTCGTACAGTTTTAGTCAGTCTCGTGTTGATTATTCATTATTCACACTTCACCGTGGCAGACATATCTTGTGTATATTGGTTTATGTTGATGATTTACTTATTACTGGATTTGACCCCACAATGGTTCGTCTTTTAAAAAATATTTGGCTCATACATTCCCTGTTAAGGACTTGGGACACATGAAATATTTTCTAGGGATGGAAGTTGCACGGGGACAAAAGGGAATTTTTCTCTGTCAACGTAAATATGTTTTGGATATTCTTGATGAGACAGGTTTGACTGGCGCCAAGCCTGCTTTGTTTCCTATGCCGCAGCACCATGGTCTACAATCTGCCGAGGGACCATTCTTCTCCGAACCAGACCGATATCGTCGGTTGGTTGGTAAGCTTATCTACCTTACTCTTACACGGCCAGATATCAGTTATTCTGTACACATTCTTTCCCATTTTATGCAAGCTCCTCGATGTGTATACTGGGACACTGTTATCCGAGTTCTTCGCTACCTGAAAGGTCATCCTGGTCAGGGGATTCTCCTAGGACGACACTCGCCTCTCTCTCTTGTGGGTTACTGCGATTCTGATTGGGCCAGTTGTCCCAACACACGGCGTTCTGTTATCGGCTATTTTGTTACCTTTGGGGGCTCTCCCATATCTTGGAGGACTCAGAAGCAAGCTACGGTGTCTCGTTCATCCGCGGAAGCCGAGTACAGATCCATGGCTACCCTTACATGTGAACTCCTTTGGCTCAAAAGTCTCTCCTCCTCCTTGCGTATCAACTTGTCACCCATACAGGTTTTGTGTGATAATAAAGATGCTATTCATATCGCTTCTAATCCCGTGTTTCATGAACGTACTAAACACATTGAGCTGGATTGCCCCTTTATTCGTGATCACATGTGTTCCGGTGTCATCATACCTTCCTATACTTCGACTACGGAACAACTTGCAGATTTACTCACTAAAGCTCTTGGTGCTTCTCAGTTTCATTATCTTCTTGCCAAGATGGGCATTCACGACCCCCATGCTCCATCTTGAGGGGGGGGGGGGGGGGTGTTGGACTGTATGTGGGATTGTAACGTGGGGTTGTACATATTCGTTCGCATGCATGGGCTAGAGTAGAAAATTAATTATGTAACAATTGTTTTGTGTACATTATTTAGTCGTTACATGGTAGCTAGCTGTTAGCATTATTATAGGAGAAGAATTCTCACCTGTATTTGGTAAGTAACGTTGGTTCCCTTGGAGGAACGATTTGTATATATTCAGACGATCACTCAGTTGAATAGACACGGAAAATTACTTTGAATAAATGTATTCTTATTTGTATAAACCAACTAGCAACCAATTTTTTATAGAAGTTGTTAATCTCGCCGGTGCTTTTCAAGAATTTTCTCAAGTTACTTATGTACATTATTTTTGGGATTACATGAAAGATTTTTTTTTACATATTTTGCCTACATTCCGTCTATTTATTATATTGCTTTCTGTCTTGATCATCGTTTCAAACTTTCAAATTATCAAACATTTTTAGATTGCTATTATACTGCTTTCTACGGTCCATCCCCTATGTACGAAGACACACCTATAGATCCTCAAGCGCAATTTAACGAAGTTAGTAATCTATTTCACGCTTTATTTAATGAGTTTCATGCACAATATGATAATGCACCCCCTCTCCCAACACCAAGTGCTTCCTCATCTAAAGGAAGAGGTTTTGTTAAAATCAACGATATCTACTCTTTTGAAAAAAAATAAATCAACTCCTGCCGTTGCACAAAACTCGATCAACGAGCTCTCTTTATATCTAACGTTTGCTGTTGAGTTTAATGAAGCAGAGGACTTTGATATTTTCCAATGGTGGAAGACCCACAAAGGGATGTTTCCGGTTTTATCAAAAATGGCCAAACAAGTGTTGTCGATGCCAGTTTCAACTGTTGCCGTGGAACAAGAGTTTAGCGAAGCCGATAACGTTTTGATTGACTATAGAACGAGGTTGAGCGCTACATCTTTTGAGACACTCGTTTGCTTCCATGATTGGTTGAAGGCTCGTCGTAGAACACAAGAAGTTAACATAGCACTGGACCGTCATTTCATTGAGGAAACGACAACCGACGCCGGAAGCGATTCCGAAGAATAGTTCATGTATTGTAATTTTCAACTTTAAACAATTCTCAATTGTAATTTTCAAATGTGATACTGATACAAATGATAATGTAGTGTTTAAAATAAATATACATCATTTATTTATTGTACAATAATTTAAAAAAATAATAATAAAGGACCGGACCGGACCGAACCTGGCCGGGTAGATCAGACCGGAATCGGGTCCATTGAAATCCAGGTCGGTTCCGGTCTTCACAATTAATGCCCGGGACCGGCCGATCCAGGACTGGGTCCTTCCCTACGCCAAATGTAAGGCTACCGCACACCATTAATTGTGTTCCAGATCTAGAAAAACTTCATCATGAGATCTGTCTGCGTACAACAAAGAATGGAGGGGGAGAAGAATCAGGCGGCTGAGTCAACAAAGGTTTCGGAGGTGGAGTCATCCAATCGCCACCGCAAGAATCTGACTTTTGTCGCAGGGGTTTGTCGTCTGCAGCAGATCGGATTGTATTGTACGCATGTCGCCCTAGTAGCAACGGATCTGGATGTCGAGACGGAAAGTAATGGGCTGGGATGGAAACAATAGGCTGGGAATCCTGAGATAACTCATTTTTGAGAAAAAAATGAAAAGTAGTCACTTTTTTGTATCTCACGGAGCTACTAGTAATATACTAATATTTGTGTCATTCACTTAATTTTTGGGTGTTCACATGAACACCCTTGCATTGAAGAGATCTGCCACTAATCATATACGGACCACTTTCTATCTCCCATAGCGAATCAGTAACTCTTTGTGAAGGCATTCATGTATATGAGTATGTGGCTTTAATCAGAAAAATCTCAAGGACATTTATCGAAGAGATACATGGTTGATGGTTCAACATTCAAACGCAAAAACAGGAAAAGATGATAACTACATACATAGAGGACAAATGAAGAAGAAAAGAGAGAAGATACAAAACAAAGAACATTCAGGAGGATAACAAGCAAGCAAAGACGAAGTATGTCGTGTTATTGTCTATATTAAGCTGCAACCTCTAAAAGACAGACTTTAGTGGGGCTACAAGCATTCACGCAACTGAGAAGTGAGCAGTGAAACTCATAGGAATTAGGCGAGGAGGGGGTAACATTGACCCACTCTTGGTCCACCAACTTGGAATGCTGATTTGGCTTTAGGACAGCGTGAAACTGGAGTTTGTCCATCTGTTTCGTCAACTTTTCCATGAAACCAATGGATAATACCATCTTCAAATCATCCTCGTTGCTGTCCATGTCCTTGAATTGTATCCCGATGTTTGCTTTGCATGAATCGGTGAAACCAAGGAGCTTTTGCTGGTTTTTGCATCTGTTGTTTATAGAGCAAATCTGAAATGAAAACATTAAGAGGATGAAAGTAACACCAGCCCAGTTTCTGGACCATGTGTTTATGCAAACAACAAACAATCAAATTGTCAAGCGAGACCCAAGCTTCTACCCAACAGAGGAGTACTGAGTACTGACCACCCTAAGGTGTGGTGGAGATTAGAGCTATGTTTGGCACACCATGAGCCAGCATACGAGCTAGATATTGGATTTTCTATAACAACTCTTTTCAAACACACCATGAGTCAGCACACCCAAGCTTCTACCCAACTCTTTTCAACCTATATAAGCAACTTATTATAAGTTTGAACTTATTTAGTAAGCTTCTTTGAGTAGTTTTTCAAATAAGCTGCCAGTGTAATAGTAACTTTGAGCAGATACTATAAAAGGTTAGTGTTTGCTTTTGCCTGAAAGAGGTGTTTATTTAAGTGATTCTAGAGAAAGTGCTTAAAGGTAAAAGATGGTAATGTTTGAAAATAAATTAAAAGATGACTCTAAACAGCAGAAGTTGGAGTGCTTGGTAATAAAGTACTTTTTGGTGAATTATTAGGGTAAAATATTGTAAAAACGTGAAAAAAGGTTTTAAGCAAAAGCAGCAACTTATAAACATTGTTAGCTTTTTAATGCAAACAAAATGTAAAACTGCTTCTCTAAAAAATGTAGCAAATGCTCATATGTATTATTATAAGTAACTAATTAGTTTATCAGCCGACAGCTGACTCGTCAACAATTAGCTAGATTATCAGTTTGTTTTGCCAAATGAAATCTAGATAGGAAGGAAGTGGGTACCCCCCCTCTCATTTAGCAGAACCTGATTCTGATCCCCCATTTTCCTGTTATTTTTTCATGAACCCATGCTCCGGAGTGCTACTCAATCTCTTTCATTTGTATGATTTAGTGGTACCCCATCACAAACATAAACTCAGTGGTCAAAGACTCAAAGCGCCCGTGTTCAACAATAAACAACCACAAAACTAACATACTCTTTTTTGGTATATCGTCTAACCTGAATGTAGTCCACGTTCATCTCACGTAGATTCTCTAGTAGATTGTGGATTGACAATGTGGCAACAATGCCTCCAGATCCAACTGGTCGTTGGAGAATTTCCCAGGGCGATTTCATCAAGATATTGTGTTTGTTTTCTTCTCGTGAACTACTAACAACGGGAAGCATTTCTTCTGCCAAGAACCAGACCTACAAATGTAGGAAGGCGGGAGAAGACTTGAAGTTGAATGTCAAGTTCAAACACACTACAAAAAACACACCGCCTTACTCTACTTGTGATGTGAGACGCTTTGGGTAAAATGTCAAATTAGCCCTCCCTTAACTTGTTAACTGTGTCAATTTTGGTCCCAAAATGAAAAAAACTTCACGTCTAGTCCTCTAACTAAAAAATCTCGTATACAGGACTATTGCCTCAGAAAATTGGCAATTCTCCAGCAAGAAAGTCTTCAATATGAGATTTTAAATTCATATGGGACCAAAGCAAACACTACCCTGAAGGTATGGGGCCATTTTAGAGATATACACACAAACAACACCAAACTCATTTTATTACCCTGGTGTAATAAAAATGTAGATCTTATATTTCCAACAACATAGTTTAATAACAGTGATGCATTGTTTGAATAACAAACACTCCTCACCTTCTCTGAGTCGAAAGAGAAGAAATCGTGATTCATAAACAGCTCTTTCAGAGAATCAAGAGAATGAGTAGGACAGATCAATATCAATGGCACAGATGATTGATCGCCTGCCTACATTGAACATGAACATAAACTGATCAGATACAGATTTAAATAAACCTTATGGTAATGAAGTTAATTTTCCTTATTTAGATGCTGAAATAAGCCACAAGATATATGCCATAGATATTATCTGCCCCAACCATTCTTACATCATCATGCAGCAATGCTTGTTTTAGATGCTGATATGTTTCTTCCATAGGGTTCTCCAAGTCCATTTGAGTAGCATATAAAACAAAAGCAGCTTTCCCACAGGATATGAGATGTTGGCCCCTCTCAGAATTCTCACCTTTTCCATTATAACATATTTCTTCTGACACTTTTAGAGTATGCTTTGTTGAAGTTCTTACAAAGTCTGAAAAGCTCCACCTGGTACCAACATTTTTCAAAATTTAGCGTGATATTGTTGGGAAAAATACCTACACATCTTGTTTTCTCCTCAAATCAGGGCTCGTTCACTTTTACAAAGAGAACTAGTAATTAAGACTCTGCCACGAAAATAGTCCAGTTTATTTGTTGGGTTTAATTTACCGTTTACAGGACTATCCCTGCTTAATTACCAACATTCAAATCAAATAGCACTTTAACAAAGGAAACTGTTATCTTTACAAAGGGTAAAACTGGGTGTTGCTGTTACGGACCAATTCTATGGCCGTACATATGAACGAAGGAAGAAGTGTGGGGCAGAGAAGATTAATGACCAACGTGGCTAAGAGAAAAAGAGGAGAAAAGAAATAAGAAGGCAGTTAGAGTCATATTAATATTAGTATTTAATTAGTCCTACTTTAATTAGTATTCCTTTATTTTAGTTGTATTAGAATAGCAACTTAGTTTCCTATTTGTTTTAGGAAACCCTTTATCTATTTAAGGGGATCCCAGCTACTTTAATAAAGAGCTTTTTGGTTAATTAATCTTGAAATCTCTTGACTAGGTCGGGGATCTATAATTATCTATTAAGCCTCTAATTCAGTTCATCTATTCCTCGCCAATTAAAATAGCTCCAGGAACATCATTGTTTACCTGTGGTCAATCCCGTTCACGTCCTTGGACGAGGTCTCTGATAGACA
This sequence comes from Cuscuta europaea, assembly GCA_945859875.1. Taxonomy (NCBI): domain Eukaryota; kingdom Viridiplantae; phylum Streptophyta; class Magnoliopsida; order Solanales; family Convolvulaceae; genus Cuscuta; species Cuscuta europaea. Next base: position 2,404,155 of record CAMAPE010000003.1, on the reverse strand, counting down.
CTGGCATTCAATTCAGAACAATTGAATACATCGACAATCAAAGTAGAACAGTTCACAGGATTTTATTGAATAAGGAAGAAATCAAAATAGGTATACAAGCTTATGGACCATTCGAGATGCCCAGTCTCCAACTACCAGCCAACAGAATTCTCAGCCGCCTTTCTCCTCTATTCTACTTTCTATTTATAGCCACCTGACAACTTAAGGCATACCCGCCTGACTTACCACTTAATTGAATCACAACTGATTACTTATTCCTCCTTTTGTACACCTTGTCAAAATATTTAATAGGCTGGGACACCTGCCTATCATTACTCCCCCCTGAAATTTCACCTTGTCCTCAAGGTGAAGACCTGGAAATTGATCTGCTAGAGCTTGTAATGGTTCCCAAGAATCTCCAAACTGTGGTAGGTCCTTCCAGTGTACTAGGACTTCTATCTTGCCTTCTTTGTTCATCCTTGAGTCCAAAACCTCTTCTGGACTGACTTGTAGTTCCCATTCTTCACCGAGGCATTTAGGTAGAGGCTGAAAAACAGTTGTAGGGGATAGGGCCTTCTTTAGTAGGGAAATGTGAAACACTGGATGCACTTTACTATCTTCTGGAAGTTTAAGCTTGAAGGCTACAGAACTGAGTTTCTCCATTATCTCAAATAGACCATAGTACCTAGGACTGAGTTTCTGGTTGATTCTTTTGGCTAAACTCTGAAGTTTATATGGTTGAATCTTGTCCCCAACATTTAGAACCACCTCCCTTCTATGCTTGTTAGCTTGTTGTCTCATCTGATTTTGGGCTTTTTCCAGATTTTCCTTCAACTCTTTAAGTATCATATTTCTTTGAGCCGTTAGCTTAGAAACTTCCTCCACCGCAGTCAAAGTGACATCCCCTCTTATCACAGTAGGAGGTTCCTGCCCATATAGAGCTTTGTAAGGTGTCATTTTCAATGAAGTGTGGTAATTTGTATTGTACCAGAATTCAGCCCATGCCAACCATTTAACCCACTGCTTAGGCTTACTCCCTGTAAGGCACCTCAAATTAGTCTCCAAGCATCTGTTGACCACTTCAGTTTGGCCATCAGTCTGGGGTGATATGCAGTGCTGTATTTGAGTTGGGTTCCAGCCAGTTTGAAGATTTCAGACCAAAAAGTACTCAGAAAGATTCGATCTCTGTCACTAACAATGGTTTTTGGAAAACCATGCAATTTGACAATCTCCTTTGTAAATAAGTCAGCTACTTCCTTGGCAGTAAAAGGGTGGGATAAGCCAAAAAATGAGCTGATTTTGTCAGCATATCCACCACCACCATTATAGTGTCCTTCCCCTGTGATGTAGGCAGACCTCCTATAAAGTCCATGCTGATATCAGTCCAAATATTCTGAGGAATAGGTAATGGCTGAATCAATCCGGCTGGTTTTAAGGCTTGATATTTGTTTGTCTGACATGTAGGGCATTCCTCCACAAACTTCTTTATATCCTTCCTCATTCCATGCCAATAAAACAAATTAGAAACCCTCTTCATGGTCCTGAAATACCCAGAATGCCCAGAATGCCCTCCTACTGCTGAACTGTGATATTCATTCAATATTTTGGTCACTCTAGGGGATGCACTAGGTAACACTAGTTTCCCTTTGTAGTAGAGTAACCCCTTCTTATTCTGGAAATCTGGGTATTGGTCTGGCTTTGAAATCAGATTCTGAAAGTGTCAAACATTTAGGATCCTCCAGCAATTCCTCTTCTAACCCCTCCCATTCTTGACAAGTAACAATGGATAGAGAATGTAAGAATGGTCTTCTGGATAATGCATCTGCAACTCTGTTTTCAACTCCTGGTTTGTACTTGATAATGAAATTAAACCCCAGTAGCTTGGAAGTCCATTTTTGTTGCTCTTCCCCCATTAGTCGTTGCTCAGTCAAAAATCTCAAACTTTTCTGATCTGTGTGGATTTCAAACATTCTTCCCAAAAGGTATGGCCTCCATTTCTGGACTGCTAATACTATAGCCATCAGCTCCCTCTCATACACTGATCTATGCTGATTTCTCTGGGATAACTCCTTGCTCATATAGGCAATGGACCTTCCTTCCTGCATCAGTACAGCTCCCAGACCTGTCCCAGATGCATCAGTCTCCACTATAAACATTTTATCAAAATATGGTGTTGCTAGTACTGGCAGGGTAGTCATAGTTTTCTTTAACTCCTCAAAAGCCTTGGTAGCCTCTGGTCCCCACTGAAAACTATCTTTCTTCAATAGTTGTGTTAGAGGTAGAGCAATCTTGCTATATCCCTGTACAAACCTTCTGTAATAACCTGTCAGTCCCAGAAATCCTCTCAACCCCTTCAAGTCCTTGGGTTCAGGCCACATGGTCATTGCCTCAATCTTTGTGGGGTCTGCAGCTACCCCCCACCAGATATAATATGACCCAAGTAAATTAATTTAGACTGTCCAAACGAACATTTCTTTGCATTAATCACCAGCTGATTATCTTGTAAAGCCCCCAGAACCTTCCTTAAGTGTTCTTGATGATCCTCCACTGATTTGCTATAAACCAAGATATCATCAAAGAAAACCAATGCAAACTTCCTCAGAAAAGGCCTCAGAACTTGATTCATAAGGGCTTGAAAAGTTGATGGCGCATTTGTCAGACCAAAGAGCATTACCAAATACTCATAATGCCCCTCGTGAGTCCTGAATGCAGTTTTCTGTCTATCCTCCTCCTTCATTCTTATCTGGTGGTATCCAGATTTCAGATCCAGCTTAGAAAAATGGTTGCCCCACCCAATTCATCCAAAAGTTCTTCAATGATGGGTATAGGATACTTATCAGGGATAGTAATTCTGTTGAGAGCCCTGTAATCACCACAGAATCTCCACCCCCCATCTTTCTTCTTCGCATGTAGAATAGGACTACTGTAAGGGCTATTGCTGTGTTGAATTATACCCTCATTCAACATTTCTTTTATAATCCTCTCAATTTCTGTCTTCTGGTACTGTGGGTACCTATAAGGTCTGATATTAGGAATGCAAGCTCCCTTCTGAATGTGAATGGCATGATCACAACTTCTTCTGGGTGGCAATTGCTTCCTGGGTTGGACCACTTCTGGGAATTCAGCCAATATTTGCTTCCAATTGTCATCTTCTGCCCCCCCTTCTACTGAAACTACAGATTTTCCTTCACAAAACACCAAGTACCCATCCCCAGCATCTTGTAATATTTGAGTCATGGTTTTCAGTGAAACTTCCAAAGAATTTAGCTGTGGATCCCCTTGTATCATCTGCTCCTGTCCTTGTTCCTTCCATCTTATAGTCTGCTTTTGGAAGTTGACTTCTACATCCCCAAACTTGCCAACCATTCCATTCCCAGCACTACATCGGTTCCCCCCAGTTCCAAGATGTAAAAATCTTGTTGTACCACTGCTTTCTGTAAACACAGAGCTAGCTAACCCTTCACATCTGCCATTGTTAGCTATTCTATCTCCATTCCCAATCTGCACTTTATATCCTGTAATGATTTGATAGGGTATTTTCAATTGATTTACCAACCCTAGTGATATGAAGTTGTGAGTAGCTCCACTATCAATCAAGACATCCACTTCCTGTTCTCCTAGCTTCCATTTTAAGTAACCTTTCACTTTAAAAGCTCTCATGGAAGGAATGCCTTCCTTGCTCATCAGTGACAGTTGCATGGATTTGGATTCCATGACAACCTCCTCCTCATCTGAACTGATTCCATTTTCTTCCTCACATTCTGCTTCCTCTTCAGAATCTTCCACCAAAATCAGTTTGTAATTTTTCAATTTGCAGGTGTGTTCCTTACTCCATTTGTCACCACACTTGAAACATAGGCCTTTTCTACTCCTTTCCTGATATTCCTCCTGGGAAAACTGAGGGCCCACCTTTTTTATTCCTGAAGGATGAATCTCTGTCACTCTGGCCCCCTTAGGATTGAACCAGGGCTGAGAATTTTTACTACCTGATCCATTCTTCTCACTATTATAAGTGCCAGCACTGCCAGATTTGGACTTGTACCCTTCTCCCCAATTCTGAACCTTCAATGGTATGGGTCCTCTCTCCTTCCCCATTAATTTGTCATCCTCCTTTCTTTTAGAATAGATTGCCTCGTTCTTCTGTTCAATCAGTATAGCTCTATCCATGGTTTCAGTTAAGGATTTGGAAGCATACAGTTTCAATTCAGATTTCACTTCCTTCTTCAAACCTGTGATGAAAATCCCCTTCAACAAATCTGTATCCATGTTCTGTTGTGGTGCCATCACCATTTCAAATTCCTCCCTATACTCCAGCACGGTTCCCGTTTGTTTCAGACTCAGAATAGGTCCGTAAGGGTTCTGAATTAACTCTGGTTGAAATCTACGAATAATAGATTTCTGCAACGCCTCCCAGCTCGTTTCTTCAGTCTGATTCTCCCACAAGTGAAACCAATTCAAGGCTCTATCCTCCATAGCGACCATAGATGCCTCAACCTTCTCATCATCGTCAATATGGTTCAATCGAAAATACCTTTCCATTCTAATAATCCAATTATAGGCTCCTTCCCCGTTAAACAATGGTAAATCTATCCTTCTTCCGTTACGTACAGGTATTCTCGCGTACTCATCACTACGGCGATGATCGTTGATATTAGAATGAACCGAGTTACCTCTTGAATGTACGGGACTGAGTGGCGATCGCGTTCTCCCCCTGGCTCCCACTGTGGTCGCCAGTTTTTCATTCATCGCGGCCATAGATGCGTTGATACTCTCCATCGCAGATCTCAACTCCGTCTGTAACTCCGTACGTACTTCCAGACTAGGAAGCACGGAAACGCCGGGTAAGGGGAGGTTTCCGTCCCGGAAACGTTTCGGAAACGCGAAACGCCGGGAAACGGCCGAAAACGCCGTGGAAACGGCCGGAAACGTTTCTGCAAGGCTGGGCTTCTGGGCCGGGTTGGGAAACGTTTCGGAAACGTTGCTGGGCTTGGGCCTAGGCGTTTCCGCAGCAACTTAAAAAAAAGGCTTTAGACCTTTAGTTAACTAGCTTACCTGCGTCGAACGAACTGCATCGAAGCCGTCGATGTCGAACTAAGAGTCGAAGAGACGAAGACTGCAGGACTGCGAAGTGCGAACGAAGAAGACAAGGGTACTCTGGGAAGTGCGAAGGAGAACCGCGAACTGGGAAGTGCGAACGAGGTGCTGCCGCCGTGCTGGGTGTTGAAGTGCTGAACATTTGGTTCTGCGATTCTGATTTCTGCGGACTGCTGAGGTGCGATTTCTGGCCTTCTGGGAAGTGCGAAAGAACAGGGCGAAGTCGGCTAACTGGGAACAGTGGGAAGAAAAGAAAAGGGTTTGGAGAATTGGAGGTTTGCTATTTGCTATTTGGTTCTCTACTTCAGTAATCAGTACTTCTCTTCAATTTCAATTTCAATTGCAATTCCATATTTCAATTTCAATTTCAAATATGGAACATACTTCACAAGTTAGTGATGGTGCCAGTGCTTCAGGGAGTTCTTCTGTTGGGTTGATAATACACCTTTGTGGAAATTTGTTACCAAATTAGGTAAAAGTGCTGATACAGGAGGGACATGGAGATTCCAATGTAATTTCTGTAATAGCATAAAACAAGGATCTTATTCTAGAGTAAGAGCTCACTTGCTTAAAATTTCAAAACAAGGAATTGCTATATGCAATAAGGTCCAACCTAATGATATTCGTGAGATGAAAAAGCTAGAAGAAGAAGTTGAGAAAAATAAAAAAAATTCTGCACCTAAAGATGTTCCTTTACCTTCAGCGGGATCACAAACGGATTGGATAAGTAATACTAGTTTACCTAATAAAAGAAAAGCTAGTAGTAGTCCGTTGGAGAAAGCTTTTGATATGGATGCTAGAGGGAGATTAGATGAAGAAATTGCTAGGATGTTTTTTACTGGAGGGTTGCCATTTAATCTTGCTAGGAATCCATATTATGTAAGAGCTTTTTCCTTTGCTGCCAATCATAATTTAGGAGGTTATGTCCCCCCGGGTTATAATAAATTAAGAACTTTACTTCAACAAGAGAAAGCAAATGTTGAGAGGTTATTACAACCACTCAAAGCTACTTGGCCAGAAAGAGGAGTGACGGTTGCAACTGATGGTTGGAGTGATCCGCAACGAAGACCTATAATTAACTTTATGGCAACTTCTGGAAGTGGTCCCATGTTTCTGAAAGCGGTGAATTGTATGGGTGAATTTAAATCCAAAGAATTCATTGCTAATTTGATGAAAGAAGTAATTGATGAGATAGGTCATCAAAATGTGGTGCAGGTAATCACTGATAATGCTGCGAATTGCAAGGGTGCAGGAGAAATCATTGAAGGTATGTATCCCCACATCTATTGGACACCTTGTGTAGTGCATACATTAAATCTTGCCTTAAAGAACATATGTGCTGCAAAGAATGTGGAGAATAACACAGAAGTTTATGATGAATGTCATTGGATCACTGAAATCCATGGTGATGCTGTTCACATAAAAAATTTCATCATGAATCATACTATGATGTTATCCATGTTCAACAAATTCATCTCCCTTAAATTACTTTCTGTGGCGGACACACGTTTTGCTTCTATAATTGTAATGCTTAAGAGGTTTAAGCTTATTAGACGTGGTCTGGAGGCTATGGTGTTGAGTGATGAATGGGCATCATATCGTGAGGATGACCAAGGCAAAGCAAGGTTTGTGAGGGAGAAAATTTTAAGTGAGTATTGGTGGGAGCAAATTGATTATATTCTTGCCTTTTCGGATCCCATCTACAGTATGATTCGAGCATGTGATACTGATAGGGCGTGCCTCCATTTGGTATATGAGATGTGGGATTCCATGATTGAAAAAGTCAAAGTGGAAATCTATAAGCATGAAGGAAAGTCTCTCGATGAGTATAGTGCTTTCTACCAAGTAGTATACAATATTCTTGTGGCACGTTGGGCAAAGAGTTCTACACCGCTTCACTGCTTAGCCCATTCATTGAACCCAAGGTATCATTATTAGTTAAACATGATATATATATATATATATATATATATATATATTATAAAAGTTTGGTTTGTTATTATTTTTGTAATAGGTTTTATAGTGAAGTTTGGCTTGCTGCGGATCCCGCTAGGGTCCCTCCTCATAGGGATGGTGAGATCTCCCAAGAAAGGATGAAATGCTTCCGAAGGCTCTTTCCAAATGGTGATGATTACGATATGGTTTTGGAGGAGTTTGCTTCGTTTTCACTTAAGACAGGGCCTTTTGCAGATATTACATCTCTTTCAAAGAGGGGAAACACAGATCCTAAAAGTTGGTGGGCTAACTTTGGTGCTCAAACACCAATCCTACAAACGCTCGCTTTTAGAGTTCTTGGTCAGCCTACATCTTCATCATCATGTGAACGTAATTGGAGTACTTACTCTTTTATCCATTCACTTAGGCGGAACAAGTTAACTCCTAAGCGTGCTGAAGATTTGGTGTTTGTGCACAACAACCTTCGTCTCTTGTCAAGGAGTTCTGAGCAATACGCAGATGAGAAGACCAAGATGTGGGATGTTGGAGGAGACGAGTTCGGCAATTTGGAAGAAATGGGCTATTTGGAGTTTGCTAATTTATCTTTAGATGAGCCAGAATTAGAGAGAGTGGTTATCACTGAATGAAACATTTACGTAGTGCTTTTTAAATTTTATTTATTGTGCTTGTAGAATGGATTATAACAAGGATGTATGTTTTGTTTAATTATTTTCTGGGTTGTTAGACATATGCATTACTTATATTACTAAAAAAATTAATTTCTAGTGTGACGTTTCCTTGCCGTACCCGTTTCCTAATATTTTGAGTTTAGCGTTTCCCCGTCCCCGTTTCCGTCCCCGTTTCCGTTTCCGTTTCCGTCCCGGTGCTACTTAGCTTCCAGAAGGCTGCGCTCCAGTGAATCTACTCGATGCTCCATTTTAGCTCTTGTTCTGACCATCCACACCTGGAACGACTACTTTTTGATGTTGCGACACAATTTCCGATCAACGCTGCGGTCACCAGGAACGTATTTTCTCTGATACCAATGATAGACACTGGCAATCAATTCTGAACAATTGAATACATCGACAATCAAAGTAGAACAGTTCACAGGATTTTATTGAATAAGGAAGAAATCAAAATAGGTATACAAGCTTATGGACCATTCGAGATGCCCAGTCTCCAACTACCAGCCAACAGAATTCTCAGCCGCCTTTCTCCTCTATTCTACTTTCTATTTATAGCCACCTGACAACTTAAGGCATACCCGCCTGACTTACCACTTAATTGAATCACAACTGATTACTTATTCCTCCTTTTGTACACCTTGTCAAAATATTTAATAGGCTGGGACACCTGCCTATCAGTCTCTGACTCACGCACTTAACAACTTGGTATCAAACTATCAACTTCTGGGACAATGGGGACCGACTCTACTGCTGCCGATTCCCTGAAAACCATGATCGAGAGTGTCGACCAACGACAACTGGCTGTTGAACAACAACTGGCAGATCTGCAGGCATCTATGGATAAACTGCTCGCTCTTCCGGCGGCCATGGAAGCCTTGTCCACCACCGTGCATAGGTTAACAGGGGAACCGTCATCTGGTTCTCCCCAGTTAGCACGCAGAAGAGAAGCCGACTCTTTTCGCCGTGATCATGAAGACTCCTTGGTTCCCAGATTCTCCAAGATGGAATTTCCACATTACGCTGGGAAGAGTGACCCTCTGTCTTGGCTAAAACGCTGTGAAAGCTTTTTTGTTCAGCAACGTACCCCAGCTCAAGCTCGGGTTGGCCTGGCGACATTCCATATGATAGGCACAGCGCAACTTTGGGCTAATCAGTTAGATATGAGCGCTTCACCAGTCTCTTGGACAGAGTTCTACACCAGATTTACGAAACGTTTTGGCCCGCCTAGTAGCGCCAATCCCGAAGGAGAACTTGCCAAACTACGCCAGACGAGCGACCTTGAGTTGTATATTGAAACTTTTCAACAAATATTAGCTCGCACGGTGGGGATCTCTGCCCGTATGCAGGTTAAGATATTTACAGCCGGGCTCTGCGAGGTTGTCTGAATGGAGGTTGAGTACCAGGATCCATTAGACCTTGACTCAGATATGATGCTGGCCCGCACTGTCGAACGCAAATATCACCTGCCAAACTATTCGCCTGAACTTCTGGTGCGCCCCCAATCCAACCTACGTTCAGCATCAGTACCTGCCACTGCGGATCCCAACCCGAACCGACGCCAAACAAATCCAAAATTCAAAAAGATATCTCGCGCAGAGGCTGCTATCCGCAGGGGAAAAGGCCTTTGTTATAACTGTGACGATCCTTGGGTCCGTGACCATCAATGCAAAAGGCTATTCTTTATTGAAATTATGGATGAAGACCAGTCAGAAAATCAGTTTGAGCCAACTCTCTCCCTTCATGCTATGACTGGCCTCGGTTCCACTTCCACTATGCAATTGGCAGCAACTCTTCACGATATACCCATCACAATTCTGGTAGACTCGGGTAGTACTCATAATTTTGTACATCAAAGGCTGGTTCCAGAAAATACCCATTCAATTCATCCCGGATCCCGTCTCCATGTTCAAGTGGCTAATGGGGACAGAGTGCCTATCCTGGGCACATGTCCTCAACTTGACTTCGTGGTGGGAGGACGCACATTTATTGTGGACTTTTATGTGCTTCCATTGCCCGGGTTTGACATGATATTGGGCGTTCATTGGCTTCATTGAATGGGATTTTTCACGTCTTTTCATGCGCTTCATCTGGCAGGGCACTCCAGTGGAATGGCACGGCCATACTCGAGTCCCAACACTTCAGGCCCACATGATCACAACCACATCCCCTAGCATGGAGAGTCTCCTGGCCCAATTTGAGGACCTCTTCAGGTTGCCTGCTGGACTGCCACCTCCACGTGCTTGTGATCACAAGATCACTTTGCTTCCAGGAACTGGTCCAGTGGTTGTTCGTCCTTACCGTTACCCCTATTTCCAAAAGGACGAGATTGAGAGGCAATGTACGGAGATGCTTCAGAAGGGTACCATCCGCCCCAGCCGCTCTCCTTTCTCATCACCCGTCCTTCTGGTTAAGAAAGCCGAGGGCACATGGAGATTTTGTGTCAACTACAGGGAACTCAAATCCAAAACCATTAAAGACAAGTTTCTGATTCCTGTCATCGACGAGTTACTGGACGAACTTCATGGATCCAAATTCTTTACAAAACTTGACTTGCGCTCGGGCTACCATCAGATTCGCATGGCAGAAGAGGATATTGAAAAGACGGCTTTCCGAACTCATCACGGCCACTTTGAATTCTTAGTCATGCCATTTGGACTCACCAACGCACCATCAACGTTTCAAAGCTTAATGAACGACATCTTTGCACCATACCTTCACAAATTTGTCCTCGTTTTCTTTGATGACATACTCATTTATAGTAAGTCATGGGTAGAACACGTTTATCATGTCCACGTGGTACTGGAGACCTTGCGCACTCATGGTCTGTCCTTAAAGAAATCCAAATGCAGTTTTGGTGCACCGCAAGTCCAATATCTCGGGCATGTTATCCATAGCAAAGGCGTTGAGGCAGATCCAGCAAAAAACCAGGCTATCACGGACTGGCCAACACCCCAATCAGTTACAGCTTTACGCGGTTTTTTGTGCCTGGCAGGTTATTACCGCAAATTTATTCACCATTATGGTGACATTGCCGGACCACTCACACAATTGCTGAAGAAGAGTGCCTTTTTCTGGACAGATGCAGCCGAACAAGCGTTCCACGAGTTGAAATTGCGCCTTTCTTCGGCCCCAGTTCTCCAATTACCTAATTTTGACAAAGAATTTGTCGTAGAATGTGATGCATCAGTATCTGGTTTTGGGGCAGTATTACAACAAGAAAGCCATCCCGTCGCATATTTTAGTCGCAAGATTGCTGCCCGCCATGTTAAGCTCGCAGCTTATGAAAGAGAGTTGATCGGGTTAGTCAAGGCAGTCACACATTGGCGACCCTATTTATGGGGATCTGAATTTCTTATTCGAACTGATCATTCGAGTTTGAAACATTTACGGGATCAAAGACTTACTACGTCCCCACAGCAACATTGGTTAAGTAAGTTGATGGGCTTTAATTTCTGAGTAGAATACAAACCGGGACGCTTCAACACTGTAGCGGATGCTTTGTCTCGATGACATGAAGAGGTTATGCAGATGGCAGCACTCACAGTTCCTTTCAATAGTGAAATCCGGTTTGAACAGGCTGTTTCCCCAATTATGAATGCTATTTGTCAGGAAATCCAGGAGGGAAAATGCGGGCCAAATTGGGAACTCCGAGACGGCTTAATTTATTACTGCTTCAAACTCTATCTGTTAGATACATTTGAAGTAGTTCAGACTTCAGACGTTGCTCTCGGTATTTCATAACATGGCTCATGAAGGTGTTGAAAAAACTCTTCAGCGACTGCGACGTGAGTTTTATTGGACTGGCATGAAGACCACGGTGACCAACTTTGTCCGGGATTGCCAGACATGTCAAAAGCAAAAATGGTTAACATTACAACCGGCCGGCTTATTGCAACCTCTGCCCATTCCGCATCACATTTGGGCAGATATTTCCATGGATTTCATTGAGAGCTTACCCAAGGTCCGAAGTAAATCTGTCATTCTGGTTGTTGTTGACAGACTCTCTAAAGCCGCTCATTTTATTCCTTTAGCTCACCCATATACGGCAGTTTCCGTGGCTAATATATTTTTTTCTGAAATTTTTCGTCTTCATGGGCTACCGGAATCCATTGTCTCTGATCGTGACAAAATCTTTATGAGCACTTTTTGGCGAGAGTTATTTCGGCTATCTGGTACCAAACTTGTTTATTCTTCCGCATATCACCCGCAAACAGATGGTCAAACAGAGGTGGTTAACCGCACGGTAGGGTTGTTTTTGCGTTGTATCACGAATGATTATCCCAAAGAATGGGTTCATTGGCTACCTTGGGTGGAGTATTGTTACAATACGTCCTACCATTCGTCTCTGGGGGACACGCCATTTCGCATGGTTTATGGCAGGGAACCACCGTGGATACTCTCCTATATCCCTGGGACAGCCAAAGTGGTAGGAGTTGATCGGGAGTTATGCAGATGGCAGATTGGCTCAAGCACAACAGCGAATGAAAAGTCAGTTTGATAAAGGCCACCGCGACCTCTCTTTTGAACCCGGGGCTTGGGTTTGGCTCCATTTACAGCCATATCGTCAACTCACAATAGGCCGGGGCAATTCCAAACTGTTGCAAAAATATTTTGGTCCATTTCAGGTCCTGGAACGCATTGGCCAGACTGCTTACAAACTCCAATTGCCCGCAGACGCTCGTATACACAATGTTTTTCACGTATCCCTTCTCAAGCCACATCAAGGACCTTCTCCCGCGTCAATGGGCAGTCTTCCTTCAGCACCTGGCATTCTGGGAGCCGCAATTCCACAGGCAGTTCTTCGCAGCAGGTTTTTAAATGGCAGATGGGAGCTTTTAGTTCAATGGCAGGGGCAGCAAGTAGATGAGGCCACATGGGAACCACTCGATTCCTTCCAGCAGAGATACCCTGCTTTCAAGCTTGAGGACAAGCTCTTGGTCCGGGGGGGAGTGATGTTACGGACCAATTCTATGGCCGTACATATGAACGAAGTAAGAAGTGTGGGACTGTGGGGCAGAGAAGATTAATGACCAACGTGGCTAAGAGAAAAAGAAGAGAAAAGAAATAAGAAGGCAGTTAGAGTCATATTAATATTAGTATTTAAGTAGTCCTACTTTAATTAGTATTCCTTTATTTTAGTTGTATTAGAATAGCAACTTAGTTTCCTATTTGTTTTTGGAAACCCTTTATCTATTTAAGGGGATTCCAGCTACTTTAATAAAGAGCTTTTTGGTTAATTAATCTTGATATCTCTTGACTAGGTCGGGGATCGATAATTATCTATTAAGCCTCTAATTCAGTTCATCTATTCCTCGCCAATTAAAATAGCTCCAGGAACATCATTGTTTACCTGCGGTCAATCCCGTTCACGTCCTTGGATGAGGTCTCTGATTCACGCAGACACGCACTTAACAGTTGCATATAAAGTTGATTGTTCCAATAGACAAACAATAAATATTATGTGGGACGGAGGGAGCAATATTCTCTTCTATGAATTAATTAGTTCTCTTTTCTAAAAAAAAAAATAGTGATCCTATATTGGAATTTGACTTAACGTTTTAGTCCAATCTCATGCGAAATATAATATAGCCAAGCAGGTCAGACAGAATTAAGGTTAACATATTAAAAACAGTTGGGTAGAAATTAGACGTAGAAGAAATGTATATTAGTTAAACAAAGGTTAGTTCACATTTTTTGAAAAATAAAAACTAGTCATACTTTTGTCTTCCAAAAGTGTAGAGGTAATATTTTAGCCATTTTTCAAAAAGAAACAAGAGCAGAAATAACAAAAAATGGTAAAATTTGCGTGCAACAAAAGCATCACCTCCTCGATGGAACTACCATATTATTCAGTGCATAGCCAATCAATTCTGAATTTACAGAAACTATCTCGTTCGCAAGTCTGCTTTTTTGGCTTTTTTCTCCATGCCTGAACCCTTGAAAAACATGGTGTTGCTCCAATTCTTGCAGTTTCTTCTTGGCTTGAATAAGCTGTCTTTGAAACTTCTTTCTTTCTTTCCACTCCTAACAAGCAGTGGGAAATGAATAGTGAAGTCACAAATATGAGAATTGTTTCAGAAGCATGTTTCCCACATATTGAACTCAAATGAATAGAACAGTAGCCAATAGAGACTTTAAAGGTAGCTTTATCATCCATCAATTAAAAGGCACATGGGTTTTCCACTTTTATGCAAATGCAATCACATAGATATGTTTGGGAGTTGGATTTTAGGGGTTTAGAGGGAGGAAGCATTTTCTTTTATAATTGAGAAGATTGTGTATGATCTACAATAAATAAACTGCTAGAATCATCAAGTAAAGCATACAAAAACATCTAAGTCTTAGACCCAAAAGATTTGGGGTCGGCTAACATGAATCGACATATGAAATTGGATTTTAAAAAATAAAAAGAGAAAAAGGAGAAAAACAAAAAACAGATCAATCCTCCACACACTCTCCCCCAAAACCCAACTCCAAAACAAAATCTTAGGGTCTGTTTGGATAAAGAGTTTGGAAGGTTTAGGGGGACTTCGTCTAAATCTTGATAAAATAGAATGTTTCTATAAACAAATAAAGGGTGATTGAACAGTCATATGATCATCTATTATGCTATTCGTTAAATCTATAAAATCTCAAATACATATCAAGATATACTTAGCCTTCCAAATCCCTCCCCTCAAAACCCACCTAAAATCTCCAATCAAAATGAACCAAAGCAGACTATTTCCATAACATAATCATGGAAAGGAACAATGGTTTGGAATACACATAACTAGAACAAAAGTGAGAGAAAGTATGCCTCACAAGCTGGCGCCTTTCTTTCTTAGGTCTATCATCAGAGCGGATATTTAATTCTAAGAGACCTATTGGAGGTGTGATCAACATTTCCTTTTTTCTCAAGTCAACATCTGGAACAATTGCTTCGACGAATGGAACCCAAACAAGGGTACCAAAAGCACCCGCTTGCCTCTTTAGCTTCATGGATTGACCATGTAGACGAAAAGATGAATCAAGTTCAACTTGAAGAAGATCATTTGCTCCAGTGTTGAAAACATTAATAACAGTTCCGACTAACTCTCTGGTTTCCTGTAATAGACAATCAATAGAAGGGGAAAACAGTAAGATGTTCTTGTGCTTAAAAATGTAACTGATCTAACTTTTTAAGAACTGGTCCGATCTGGATATTTTTTGTCTGATTGAATGTTTATGATGCTTTCTACTTTTTTTGACTAAAAAACTGTAATATAATATCTGGTCTGGTATTGATCTTCTTGTTCAAGTTTGAACCTTTTGGATATTGTCTAAATGTGTGGTTTCATTGAAATAAATATAAGCAATGAGAAAAAAATAAGGTGAACAGAACAGCAAATAACTAAATAACTACCCAAATATTACGTTAAGAGTAAGGCCATGTATACATTTTTTTGCTACATTGGTTGAGACGTGCAAGTATTGGATGATAAAAAGTTAGCCAAATTTTTGTCATCCAATAGAGGCATACCAGTATACCACACAAGAATGTAGCAAATATTTTTTACAATTACCATTATTGTTTCATTAAATACTTATTCAGGACCCCCCCCCCCCCCCCCCCCCCCGTGGGAGTGGTTCTCAGCTTTTACACATCATACCATAATAAAATAAAATCCAGAACCTTTGCTAAGTGCTAGTGGATATACTGATGTCTATATGACTTGATCTAAAATCGTTTCATATTAATACAAGGGACGAAATAAATGAAAAAAAAAACATATATTTTTAACTAAAGCAATTAAACACATAAGTAAACAAAATATCAGCCACAGATTTCAAACACAAACCTTAAGCAAAACTCTCATACCAACAAGGTCGCGGGTATAAATTTCACCTTCCTGCAAGGTTGGTCTATCATTTTCAGCTACAAGTATGGTTGAACCAACCAGTTTCTGTGCCTGAGAGAAAGAAGGCTATCAGAATTTCAGTTTCCGAGGAGAAATGGTTACACTTTTACCAACAACAACTCAACAAGAATAATTCTTGGCTACCTTTTGGTAAGAAAATAATTACATATTATTAATCTTACCCAATTATTTCCACTAGGGGCAGAGATTGCAGCTAATACCAAGTTGTCTACATTAACAATAATATTATCACGATAAAGACGTAAATCAGTTCAGGGTTTTCAGAAAAATAAAAATAGTACATGAACAAAATCCAATACATTTGACAATCTTAAATTAGCTTCTGACATATTGGATTTTCAGATCGTGGAAGCAAAGCTGTCCTAGAGACTAGAGAGAGAGATGTAACTGATGTGTAGGATTGTACATATCTTCTTCATTTATGATCCATCCAAAACATGAATTAGCTTCTGAATCTTATTCTTCTACATTTTTAGCACATCTTTTTTGCCGGTTCTTGTGTACAAATTTTTGTTTTAGTGTTCTGATTAGTGAAGTTATACTCCATAAAAAACAAGATTAACAGTCCTACTAATCTTCAACCCAGATAGTTGGGGTCAGCCACATGAAATTTATAGAATTAAATATTGTGTAAAATTAGTTAGCCTTATAAATTTATGCAAAAAAACAGTGACAGTTTTACGCTGGATTCCTTTCATGTCACAACCTTCTTACGAAGAAATAACAAGATGAAAGACCAAAACTGCACAATCATAGACTATTTCCACTTGCATGGAAAACATTATGAGACAGAAATGAGTTGGGATAGTTTCTAATTTCTGAAGTGTCGTCGCATTGCAAGATTGATATTCTAAATTCAACATGCAATATCACAGAACCATATATTATCAAGAACTTATAAAATGATAGATACGTAGTATATCATATCTGTACCCCTTTTCTGCATTTTTGAAAGAGAGAAAGAGAGTTACACAGAACCTGTTCTACTGTGTTGATTTCATCAAATTTTATTATCCAACTCTTCTGCCCATGATGTCCCCTTCCCTCAACCAATTCAAACTCTTGAATTATTTGCCTCCCTAAAATTTGTTGTCTCAACCACCGCCTTCCTGGCTAATAAGATTGTACCAATCCTGATTAAGAAATGTTCAGATATCATAGCACAAGTTTTTTTGTTATTCGTCTTCTTAAATATTTCTTTCTACCTCGGAAAATCGCATTTCAGGAAAATCTGTGGCTGGCTTCACCCTAACCTCACCTTGAAGGCCATGAACACTGCATATATATCCAGTCTCTACAAACTCCATTTCAGTCGCATCACCAGTATTCACAGTTTCGCGTACAGCTAAAAAGGTACAAAAAGAAAACACCAGAAATCTTTTAAAAAATATGTTAATCAGAGCAACATTTAATGAAAATGAAAACTTGCAAAATCGAGCTTAAAGTTATGAAACTCATGTACATAAAATAATAAAACAACAATGCATAGTTATATGCACCAATCATACCATGTTTTATCTCACAAAAATCAAGTTAACAATCATTTTCATTTTGCACAACATGAATCGCCAATTATGAACATAGTCATTATCATTATTATCACTTAATCCGAACTAGTTACTACTTGCAAAATCCAGCTTTTAGTTAGGGCACTCATGTACTCAACTACAACTGTTCATAAAATAATAAAATTGCAATGCTTTGTTAGATGCACCACATGTCCATACCATGTTATTCTCACAAAAATCAAGTTCACAATCACTTGCATAACATGAATCGCCATTTATGAACGTAGTCATGATCATTATGAGCACTTAGTCCAACTAGTTGCTAGACTGCTAGTTGTTGTATGCAACACTAAATGTATAATGCTAATTAATTCTATAAAACAACTTAGCAATATAAGTTCGTACAAGGATATACGACGGATGCCCTTCCTTTCACAACCTTCTTAAATTTATAAAATCTCCACCATCATAATGACATAATGTATCTCACAAACACTGAAAATAACCAAATTCACTCTTGCTATTGTCATGTCCAATATAGGAGTGATATTGTGAAACCGAAATGCAAATCTGGAACATGACCACATTTATAACAGTAACCAGTGAGGGGGGGGGGGGGGGGGGGGGGGGGGGATCTTGTTCTCATTAAAGTAGTGCCATTAACTTAGATAAACATACAACAACAACAGCATCCAAGACTTAATCCCAATAGAGTTTGGGGTCAGCTAACATTAATCGACATATGACATCAGAGTTTAAAAACAATAAATAGAAAAAAAGGGAGACAAACAAAATCATATCAACCCACCACGGGTACACTCTCCCTCCACTTTGCTCTCTACAAAGTCATACTCACATCTAACCCAAGAAGTACCATATCATTCTTTCATTCTTAACCACTATAATCCATGGCAAAAAATAAACTGAATCCGAACACGATAGTATAACATCTACCAGAGCATACAGACTTCAAAATCCTTTACTAATGATATCATGACATCAAGAATCACTTACATGAAATTGACACAGAAAACAGAACAAAATGCGAGTTATTAACTTGCAAATAACATAAAGCTTAAAAGTACTAAAGAAAGTATTATAATGTGAATACTGAATATTTTATTATAGAATACATAAAAGTAAGCTTTTAAACACAAAATCTACCTTGTAAAGCTGCAGGGATGGATTTAGGGGGGGTGCAACCATCCCCCTCGAGATTTTAATGTTTTGTATTATATAGGTAATATTTTCATAATGTTTTTATACTTTAAATAAAGATATACGTGTTCGCCTTCCTTACTTTTAGTTTTCAAAAAATAAATTTATAGTGGTAGATGTAATATAATACTTAATATATCCTGGGGAAATATTTTAGTTAAGTATAGTTTTGTCTTCATAACTCATAACTCATAAGCATCAATAATGTTATTGATTTCTTGATTTGAACAGATAAATGATAGAAGAACTCATTGATTTAAGACTTAGAATACTTATTCTATAAAATAGAATACTATTTTTGTAAAGTTTATTTTATCTTTAGTTGATAAAAAGTACTGGATTCTGTAAAATATCGAGCAATATTAAAAAAATACCTCAAACACTAGTTAAACAATTTTCAAATAATATGAAGTAAATTCAAAATATAAATTCTTGTGTGACATTAAAATTACACAACTCATTTAGGTTCTAACTGTTTAAAAAAGAATTTATTGTAAAAATAATAAACTTTGAAATATTCTAGCAATAATACAAATACAATATGCACAATGTATATGAATTAACAACATAGTATTAATCTAAAAATTAATAATTTCATACATACTATTGTATGTATCCAAACTTTCAAGGGGTGTGCGATGAGTACCCCAAACTTGCACATGTAATATATATACCCCAAGTTTTATATAAAAAGTTTTATTAGCACCATGAGTATATATTTTTTCACAAATGTAATTTTATGATGCCAATGTACAAAATTTAAAATACACAAAACATTTATGAGGGTGCAATTAAAATAAATTGTACTGGATGTAATATTATTTATTTCACAAATGAAATTTTAAATGTTACCTGCATTTTAATAAAGCTTAGAGTATTTTTAAGTTATGTAATTATTCCAACAAATTTTTATTTGTAAAAAAACATACAATCATGGTGCGAATTTTTTTTTTTGTAAAACAAAGTTTGGGGTGCTTACCTCACACCCCATTAAAGTTTGGGGTATTTAAATTATTTTCCCCAAATTGAAAAGACTCATTGTGGCTTACAAGCACCCGTGTTAAACAAAAATGTGTAATTCAAGAGTTTCATTCTTTATTCAAACAATTTCTGCCTTGTTGTTAAACAAGCCAGAAATTAAGATAAAAACATAGGTGGATTTGCACCTGACAGTGTCTTTACCTTCAAATAAATTAATAAAATTTCAGGCTTTAATTTACCACTAACTTTTTTAGAGCATTTCTATTATAAAATATAAGTTACTTTTCTCATTGTAAGTGTGAATTTAGAGTGGTGCTTTTAAATGTCGTGGATACGCTAATGAAAATAATTTTTTGAAAAAAAATAAATTGGTTGAGTCCTACACTACTGAAAAAAAAATCGCCCCTTAGCCACAATTCCTGGATCGTCCCTGTAAAGCTGTAGACCTTAATAGACTCGTAACACGAACCCATATTGGGTAGCTGGGCAAACAGACTGAATATATTATATGCTTCAAGGAATCAAGGCCATCCCAATTTGTAAAAGGGTCTTGACCGTTCTTGTGCTAGTTACTATAACTAGGCCTTGTGCAATAAAATATTTTTTAAGCCGTGCTTCCTATCCTTACTTGTAACTATCCTTCCCACGTAATACGGAGTATTATTTTTACTGTTTATATTTTGAAACAATAATAAAATAGGAATCTTTAGACAAATAAAAGAGCAGTTTATATATTATATAGACAATATTTTTAAAATTTTCGGGAGGCCCGTGCTATAGCACTTCTTGCACGCCTAATAAACGGCCCCTTATGCTTCTACAAACTACAATTTCATGAGTAGTTCATCGAAGCAAACAAACTATGGCAATAATTTACCTCTTACTATAAACATACTGAAAGGACGTGATTCAAATGAGAACAGCCACCTTGGAAACCGCTTGAAAGGTAATTTTTATGAGGACAAAGAATTACACTAGACATACAAAACAGGTTCTATAACTTTAATGGGGAAAGAGAATTACCATTGTAGCAAGGTGAAGGATAAGATGACTGGTCGATAAGGGACAAAGTGCGAAACAGCTGAGCAGTGAAAGGAGATATGGGAGTTAAACCAATTATTTGATTGCTGAGGCGTGCTCCAAAACGCAGAAATGGCGGGTAAGAGAGAGAATTGGAAGAGAGTGCGGTTGGGAAAGAAAGGAATTGCATTGCTTGTGCGGGGGTGGCAAACGATGAGAAATTATTTTGACACCAATATATGGAAGCATCACTGTATTGCGTTGCTCCGGTAAACTATATAGAAGTACAAACACACTTACAAAAAGACTTACAAATAAATGATGTGGCTATTCTAATTATCATTGATGTAAAAGTGTTGTAAATGTGATGTGATGTGTTAAATAATGTGATGATGTCACATACCCTTTTTGTAAGACTTTTTGTAAAAGTGTTTGTACCTCTAGCATAACTCGACAGATTTGGTAGAATTTTCCAAAATTCAGGGACTATTATTATAGGGAGTATTAAATAATAATGGCATAACTATCGCTTCTCGAGTTATTAAAGACCAAAATATGATTAGAATCCTGTTTGGACAAAATAGTTACTGAAAGTGTATAGACTGACTATAATACCCCTGCAGCCTAATTCATTTCCATCAGCCGCACAGCTAGTTTTCTTCCATCAGCCGCGCAGCCATCCGCACGCCATCACCATCTTCACGCCGCCGTTGTCATCTTCACGTCGTCGTCTCCTCGTCGTACGAACATCGCAGGTATGTCTCTCTTCTGTTTTCTTATCTCTTCTTCTTCGACGAATCCCAAAACCTGCGATGGCGGCAAGTCGGCAACCTATTGATGGCGGCGGTCTGGAGATAGTGGAGATTTGACGATGGCGAGCGAGGATTACATTATCTATTACGAAGGCAAGTGGCGAGGCACGATTACGAATTGATATCGTCCATTTTCGGCAACAATAAGCATCGCTCGGGGCTAGGGTTCAGATTTGGCTATGGCGCCGTTGTCGTAAGGGTGGCACAGAGGTGTGCGAAGGCTGCGATAGGGTGTGGGGTGGGTACGCGGTGGTTGAGGAGCTGGATCTGCTGGGGAGGGATGCGGTGAGGGGGGTGGGGCAATGGCTGTGTAAGGATGGGGCTGGGGAGTTCGAAGAGAGGGTTGGACAGGGGCGATGGAGGACGGCGACGGTGGCTGGGGATAGCAGCGGGCTGCCAGTGGAATGGGGTTGGGGTTGGTGTTGGAGTGGGACTTGCGGTTGTGAACGGCCGGACAGTGGTGGTTTCCGGTGGTTTCCGGTGGTGGTTGTGGCCGGTGTCATTGTGGTGACCTCACTGCAGAGGTGTCACTGTTGCGGACAATGGCCGGGGAAGCAGGGGCTGGCGGTGGAAACCAGGGCTTGGGTAGGCGGGAAAGGGGGCGGGGTTTGTGTTGAAAAGGAGCTGGCGGTGGTGGACGATGGTGGTTTCAGTGGTAAATCTAGATTAATGTTGCAAAAGTAACTATGATCGGAGTCACTATAGAAGTGTCACTTAGGATGTGTCACTGCGAACGTGTCACTATGGTGGTGGTGGTGGTGGTGGTGGTCAATGACCAGCGACGGTGGTCAATGATCGATGGTGGTGGTCGCCGGTCACTATAGCGGGTGTCACTTTAGTGAGTGTCACTGTGGCCGACTGGCCGGTATTGTAACTATAAAATAAAGCCACTATGAATTAAGGGTAATTTAGTAAGTTTCAAACTTATTAGTCATATTTTTGGAAATTAAACAATAAAGTCACTTTTTTGTCATTTCTCCACTTTTTAGTAATATTGAGGTCAAAATTAAGTTCTTACACTTTAAAATCATTTGATCAATAGAAATTACTTTTAATAGGACTAAATCTTAGACAAAATGCACAAATAAGACTACATATATTTTATTCCACAAATATGACTTGATTGATCCTATTAAAAGTATAAAGGTTCCCCTATTAAGAGTGAATACGTCCAACTTTAGAAAGAAAATAATGATAATCTATATTTGCACTTTATTTATGCTTTACTTTTCTATAAGAAATTTTCTATTCAATCAAGTTCTCAAATTTATTAGAAACAGCCAATTCCTCCATTTGGAGGTTACCTTTCGGTTTATCAGATTAGTGTCGCTGACATGTATATATTACCCATCCAGCTGGATTATTGGTACTCATAAAATAAATCAACACACTAACAATGCTTTAACCACGCATAGACAATATGCACGCAGACATAGACGGTGTTTCAACTACACACTGACAAAAAACGAATACACAGACAACAACTTTTGTCTATGCATGTACAAAAGAAATGCATACACATACAATGCTTTAACCATGCACAAATAATATAAACGAAGACATTGATGGTGCTTCGAATATGCATAGACAAAACAAATGAACATACTGACAACGAATCAACCACGCACACACAATAAAAATCGGGACATAGACGATTCATAATAATCACACTCAAGCAATTCGTATGGATATTTTAGATGAAATTACCAAATACATATTCATTAATTAGGTAACTGAGAGCCGTTATATTTACGTGTGTTTAACATAAGTATTTATAAGTACTTGCTGAAGAAAAGAAGAAATTTTGGGAGAATAACTTTAGAATGAGAGACTGAGCATAAAACATTGCGATGAATGGCTTTTTGGATCAAGAGGATGACATTTTCCCATAACTTGAGTATAGCTTATGGTAGTGAATTTCAACCGCCCTGATTCAAATTTCATGTGACCGATAACTAAATAAGCTACAAATGCTATGAAGACGTCAGGGCAATAATATAAAAGGATCAAGACTCGATCAACCAATAAAGTCAAATGTTGCTGGTGGATTTCAGGATGCATACCTCTCAATGTTTTATCCATCACATTTCATTGGATGATTTAAATCACATAATTCAAGTTTTGGTGGATAGAAGACTTCATTATCTACAACTTTGATGAATGAGTAATGTCCAAATTTGTAACAGAACATCCCGAAAATCCCTTGAAGAAACCGGCGGGAGAATTGCACCTAACCAGTGCCGATTACTTGTATAAATCCCGACGTTGTAAATGTCGAATCACAACCGACACCCGTTGGGACCGGCGTCGGTACAACATACTTTTCGTGGAAATTTGTCTTAAATCGGCATCGAAAAGACCCTAACTTGTGCCGGTTGCCCCAAATCTTCAAAAAAATCAGACAACGTGCATGAATATCTTGAGTTGAAATGAAGATATTTAGAAGGTATGGCTCGGAAATGTTGCCCCAAGTTGATTGAGGATCAATAATAGATCATCAAATACCACTTTCTAGCCTATATAAACTCTCTAATCCATCCCAATTTGAGTATCCAATCCCATTTTAATCCATTAGTGCATAACTAGTTTTTATAGTTTTTCTTTCTTCTTCATGGTGTTCTTGAGGCATGGAAGCTCATTTCTTCCAACCATTCATGTTTAGGTAGTATTTCTATATATTTATATATACTAACATCAAAGTATTGTAATCTTGATTAATATGGGCATTAGAGGCTAAGCCCTTAAATCAAGGCCCAGGATGAACCTCTATACCCGCTAGTTCTTGATATTTGTTCAAAGTCAATATATTGTGATTTATTCTTCTTAAACTTAATTAGATATTCATGATATGCAACAAAAGAGTAAGATCTATGTATTTGATATGAAGTAACTAACGTTCAAAAATCAATTGGCACCAAAAGAGTAATTTGCATTTTACCTTTCTTAGAACTCAATCTATACATCTACATTGCATAACATCTAGAAATCTATATGGTCAACTAACGTTGCAATATAGATCATTCTCTAGAAGAATAAACATACAAAGTATTGAGCATAAAAATATAACTGATTTTGTATGGTGTGTGTGTGGCATCTTAAAATTCAACGGGGTTTCCTCTAGATGAATGTGAGCTGTAACGGGACTCACATATAGCGAAAATCACGCTCTCACTGCCTTAACCAGAGTTGAGAAGATAATAGCGATACTGTACTCATATGAATTGACAAAGAACTTATATTGAACTTTAGCTAACCTTTGGGTGAATCTCGATGCCATGGCTACTTTATCACATATTCACTTAATCAACAAAAAACTTTGCACTTTACTTTTATTCTATGTTTTAATTCTCAAAATTGAACTTTATAGAACGATGTTTCCATGTGGATTCGACGAGGTATTTTACCGGAATTTATTAATACATCGGCAATTGTATACTTGCATGTTTAGCCTAACCAGAGAGGTTGTGGCCGAATCAAGCTTCAAAGGTCTTCCAATTAATTTTGCAATTTCAAAAAGAGCTCTCCTATCGTGAAGATGGATAGGGAGACCTTCCAAACCAATCCAAACCGGCACAATCAATGATTCAACATTAGGACGAAATTCTGGGGACCATTTAATCACCCTCATGAGACTACCATGAATAATCCATGATTGTCTATTCCAGCACTGTATGTAATCATCCTCCATCTCAAAACGGATTAGCACAAGTTTAGGGTCCAATAAACCTAACTGGAAATTGCCTTTAAAACCTATATTTCAAAAGCTTTCCGTACAATTGTGAGGGTAGGTCAACCTTTATAGAAATAGCCTACAAGCGCCCTTTTATTCTTCTCAGCCAGCGCTTGAATAGCTTCATCAGAAAAGGATATTGTTGGCATTCCTTTGAACTGCGGAGCTTGAGCATTGATAACCCCTTCTCGATTAGCAACGATGTAATCAAAGGATTTCCCAACCCATGTTGTCCCTGACATCCCAATTGACTGCAACGGCAGCAATGCCGCCGCTAAAGGAAGCTTCTGTTAGTATATATGTCCTGACGATAATCATTTTTTAGACATATGTACTTGATCACGTTTAGTTTTTATATTTGATATATACATGGTATTACATTTTATGAATGATTGTTTTTTATTGTCAATATTTTATTCATAATTGTATTCCCTTGGACTTATGTTGTCAATAAGTAAGTGGGAGCTTATATGATATAGCATAAGGTCCTAAAATAGCCCCAATCAATGATCATCAAGAATGAGATATTGATGATATGTGATAAGATTGGTATGTGGACTGCATCATACTTTTAGAAAGTATAGTTGATCTCACAACTATGAGTTCCTGTAATTCATGATGGTCACATAGATATTTTAGAGAATATTGGCATACCCACCGAGAAACCATTTGATAAGTTCTATTCATGTATCTATGGGATTATCCGCGTATAGAGTAGTGTAATAGTCCTCCGACTTGAGGTCAATACATACTACATGTGCGGAGTGATGTACTTTGACCATGACCAACGCTTGCACTCCAATCGGGGTAGATCACGAAGCACATGGCATGTGTTGGGTGCATCACGAAGCACGTGGAGTAGTAGTTGAGCCAAGAAAGAATTCATTCCTCATAATAGATTAACAGAGAACATTCTACTTCTCATATCTAGATGGATCATAAAGTCATTGGCCAATGCAAAGATATATTCGTTTTGAATATCGAATATGATCATTATGGATCATCTAGAAAGTTTGAGAGATAGAGACTAAGTTATTGGAATAGACACAATATCAAGTTCTAGACTTAGTTGAATGTTCGTTGAATGAAAGGACCGTATCACTATGAGTTCTATATTAGAGGGAGTTTGAATAGTCCTCGCAAACGTCCTTATATATTAAGTTTGTCTGGTAAATCGTCTAGGGATTCTACTAAGACCTTAATTTGATTAGTGCTTAATATATAAGACCTTATGGGTCACACAACAAGTGATTATACCTTCCGATTGAATTGTTAGAAGGAATTAAATATTAATAATTGGATTAAATAATATTTAATTAGTAATACTGAAAATGGATTAAATATTAATTAGATTAAACATATTTAATTCATGAAGTTGAAGGAGAGTTCTATTTGATAGAATTAATTAAGTGTGATAAATAAGATTTATTATATTTAATTAAGATGTATTTATAATTAAATAAAGTTGATATATTTTGGTACACTTTTAATTCAAAGTAAAAGCCAAAATAATATAAATATAAACATACTAAAGTTTGAATTGGGATGTGGCGTGCAGCCCATCTAATTCAACTTTGATGTTTAATATTTTATTTATTTCCTTTATTTAATTGTACATTAATGATTATTGGACCTAGTTGGACTAGAACTCATTAATTAGAAAGACTTTCATTGTGATTGAGAAACTAGTTTAGAACTTGTATAAATACATCTTGTTCCTTCATAATTCGGCGACCAGTTTTCAGATTCAATATTACCAGTTTATTTCTTTGCGAAGAGATTTCCTAGCCTTTCTCTTAGGGAGATCTAATCGTTCTTTCGGAAAGGAGAAATCACGTGGATACCTAAGGTCAAAGATTATCACCGCTAGGATGGAAGATCTGTAAGTTCTAACTCAGATCTACTATCATTGTCATATTCGTTGTTTTGTCATAATCAGGGAAGATATATTTGGGAAAAATTTAAACTTCCGTTGCTGTACTTTTGAGGTACGTTACATCAATTTCCTAACAGCTTCTTCATCATTCAACGTTTCGCTAGCCCTGGGGAGAGAGAATCTGTCTCAGTGTTAGTTTAAATTTATTTTAGATTTGTATGCTTATCAAATTTTGTTAATAAAGTTTGTGTAGGAAAATGTGTTAATAAATTGCATTAAATGGTCATTTTGGGGCATTTTTTTGAATGGGTTCCACTTCCGATTTGGGTCGGGTCAAAGTGGTTTCGGATTGTCCTTGCTAAGGGCTACAATTCGATATATGGTACACTCAAAACGGATAACGGGTGAATGAGAAATTGATTCTCGAAGTTCAATCGTTAAAATGGAAAAACTGGGAAAATGATGAGTTTTCTAGTGGGATTTATCCCACACCGAAA
Organism: Cuscuta europaea; assembly: GCA_945859875.1. Lineage (NCBI taxonomy): Eukaryota > Viridiplantae > Streptophyta > Magnoliopsida > Solanales > Convolvulaceae > Cuscuta > Cuscuta europaea. The sequence continues at coordinate 2,376,915 of CAMAPE010000003.1, read as the reverse complement.
AACCCAAGGGATTTTCACCCCTTTATAAAGGGAACCCACATTGAATGAGTTAAGATTCCTACGGAGAAAGGCTCTCTTCGCGTGCAGGGGGTGTCGATCAAATCCCGAAAACGGAGAAGAAAAATCGCGACTCATGTGCGCGGGCGACCTGCGGACAAGAATGGCGTCCGAAAATCTATCATTCAAAGATATGGTTTGATTTTTGTTTCTTCCCATAACGTTTTATTTTTCCCAGAATCAGAATTGCTCAGCGGCAGAACTGCTCCGGACCAGAAGACCTGAGAGGGTCTCTGTCTGCTTCGGAACCAGAAGACCATGAGGTCTTCTAGTGGCTTCAGACCAGAACACCTCGAGGTGTTCTGGTGGGGGTCTTCTGGTCGCATCAAAAGTTCTCCAACTCTGATTTTCGCACCAGAAGTGCTCGACGTATTCTGGTCTGTTACAACAATAAATACCCAACGTTCTTAACTTTTAATGCTGCGTTAAATGGACAGTTTATGGACGACTCAATGCCCAATGGACAGGTCATTGATGTCCAACGTTCATGTCCATTAACACTCCATTCAACACATAACAAATCCTCATATATATAGCTGGCAGGTGCTTTGCAACAAACACACGTTCACAAGCAATCATACACGTATTTCAGCTCGAAAAACACCTCCAGCTCTTCAAAAAAATCCTGAGTGTTCTTCTTTGTTCCCTTTCGCCGGAACTTTTGTCTGTGTGCTCAAATGTTAGTTCGTTAGCCATCGTATCCTGGGAAACGATCGTTGCAATGCTCCTAGCACCGTGCGAGGCGACGGATACGTTTTAAGGACATCGTGCGTAGCACGAGCTCTGCCTAAATTCTGTTCCATCTTATTTCTGTTTTCTTAAGTCATTTTATTTATTAATTAATTTTATTTAATTAATATTTCTTCATTTTTTCGAGACATACCCAACAATCTTAAAACGTATTCAGTGATTGTTGTACTTCGGTAAACAATCTAAAAACTGTAGTTTGCCACTGTTGTGAACGAACTTGTTTTTTGTGTTTTCGAAAAACTTAAGAAAACGAAATTGTCTTCTCAAGAAATTCAGAATGTTGGTGGGCAGAACGTGCCAAATGACACTCACTCTTAAAGTGGAGCTCTGGTGAACAATGGTTCATAACGCGGAGCATCTACTTTGGGAAACCAAGGGGCAATCCCTATGGTTACCGTGCCAAACAACCTCGTGGAGAAACCCGAAAAATTTAATGGGTTAAACTTCAAGAGGTGGCAGCAAAAGATGCTCTTCTATCTCACTACTCTCGGTCTTGCAAGGTTCTTGATTGAAGATGTGCCGGTAGCAACCGGGGGTGAGGTGGATGCGCAATCTCTCAACGCGGTTGAAGCTTGGAAGCATTCTGACTTCCTTTGCCAAAACTACGTGTTGAACGGGCTGCATGATGCTTTGTACGACGTTTATAGCAAATTAGCTACGGCTAAGGATCTATGGAATGCTTTGTACCACAAATATAAAAGCGAGGATGCCGGTGCAAAGAAATTTGTTGTCGGTCGATTCCTTGATTTTACAATGGTGGATTCGAAGTTGGTCTTGAGTCAAGTTGAAGAGATGCAAACGATTTTCAACGAAATTCGAGATGAAGGAATGGCAGTTAGTGAGTCTTTCCAAGTGGCGTCAATTATCCATTTATTGTCGCCGGCTTGGAAGGATTTCAAGAACTACCTTAAGCATAAGCGGAAGGAAATGAACTTGGAGCAATTGATCATCTGTCTGCGGATTGAAGAGGATAACCGGAAGAATGATGAGAAACACCCAATCGTTACCAGCGCCAAGGCAAACGTGGTGGAGCATGCTAAAGGCTCCAAAAATAAAAATAATGGGAAGAGCAAGCTTGGTCCCAAGGGAGGCATTTCCAAGACGAAGTTCAACGGAAAATGCTTCAATTGCAATAAAAACGGACACAAGTGCGCGGATTGCAAGACACCAAAGAAGAAGAAAGATTCTCACGTCAACTTGGTGCAAGGTGGGCAAAAGGATGAAGACATCATCCTTGCGGCCGTGGTGACCGAGGTCAACCTCTTTGGATCAAATTCCAAAGAGTGGTTCGTGGACATCGGTGCAACCCGACATATTTGCTCAAACCGGGAGTTATTCACAACTTTTGAGCCATCAAATGGTGAGAAGGTGTGGATGGGAAACTCGGCTCATTCCGCGGTGGAAGGCGTGGGCAAGGTGGTCCTGAAGATGACTTCGGACAAAGAGCTGACTCTCAACCAAGTGCTGTTCGTTCCGAAAATACGCAAAAACCTGATCTCCGGCTCGTTGTTGAACAAGCATGGCTTCCACATGGTTTTTGAGCCGGACAAATTAGTTTTGTCTAAATCGGGAATGTATGTGGGCAAGGGGTATCCAGTTGATGGGCTGTTTAAGCTCAATGTAATGACTATTATTAATAATAATTATAAAATCTCTTTTGCTTACTTGCTTGAGTCTTCCACTGTGTGGCATGGTAGACTAAGACATGTTAATTTTAATTCTATACGTAGATTAATTAACATGGAACACATTCCTAAATTCACAATTGATGTGAAGCACAGATGTGAAGTTTGTGTAGAGGCAAAACTAATGAAAACATCTTTCAAATCGGTTGAAAGAAAAACGGAACCACTTGAATTAATTCATAGTGACGTTTGTGATTTTAAATCAATACAAACACGTGGCGGTAATAAATATTTTATTACCTTTATCGATGATAGAACTCGCTATAGCTATGTTTATTTATTAAAAAATAAACATGAAGCAATCGATAAATCCATTCTTTATAAGAATGAAGTGGAAAACCAACTCAATCGACGGATTAAAACGGTTAGAAGTGATCGAGGTGGTGAGTATGAAGCACTGATTGGTGACTTTTGCGCGAGCGTGAGTATAGTACATGAACGTACCGCACCCTATTCACCTCAATCAAACGGTGTTGCCGAACGAAAGAATAGCACATTGAAAGATATGATGAATGCGATGCTAATAAGTTCGGGCCTGCCACAAAATATGTGGGGCGAAGCAGTCTTGTAAAGCAATTGCCTTTTAAATAAGGTTCCCTGGAAAAAATATGATAAAACTCCCTACGAGTTGTGGAAAGGTAGAAGGTCTTCCTATCAATATTTAAAAGTGTCGGGGTGTCTTGCAAAAGTGCTTGTACCAACACCTAAGAAAATAAAAATAGGTCCAAAACGGTGGATTGTATTTTTATTGGATATGAACAAAACAGTAGTGCTTATCGGTTTTTAGTGTACGATTCGGATAATTCGGATGTACATATAAACACAATAATTGAATCAAGGAATGCTTCATTCTTTGAAGACTTATTTCCATGCAAGTCCAACGAAGGACCACGCACGTCAAAACGAACATTTGACGTAGGACCAAATTTTCAACCCAACTACGTAGCCAACTATTTTCAACAAGTTTGGGAGGGTCAACAACAAATACTTGAGGGGTACAACCAAATGAACACAAACCACATAGCCATGGGGGACCGACTCACTCAAATTCGGGAGGACCAAAGAGCGGGTTTTCAACGGATGGAAGAGCTCCGGGAAGCCGACAAACACCACTATGAGGAGGATCAACGTAGGCTTTATGGACCTGTGTACTCCTACATAGCCCATCAAGGCTCTTTTCATACTATGGCCAACCCCCTCCACCACCCTCTTGGTATGACCCCACTCATTGGGGTAGTTTTGGCGGCTCTAGTTCCGATGGAGGATATGATGGCGGGGATGGCGGGGATGCAACCATGGGTGATGGCGGAAACGTGAGCGGATTCGGAGGTGGCTACTATGGCGGAGAAGGCGGGCACTAGGGACAGTGCTTGGACTATGTGTGGGAGAGAGACTCCTAATGGTATGTAATTTTATTTCTTACCTTTGACTACGCATGACTTTCTTTTACCCTTGGTATACACAAAAAAAGGAATAAATAAAAGAAAAGAAATGCTAGTTAGGTTGAAAACCCAAAAAATGGGCAATCTAAGCAAAAAGGGCTTATAAAACAAAAATGAGTGAGTTAGGGAGAATGGAAAATGAAAAGAGATGTTAGGATGAAAACCTGTAAAGGCTCCTAGGCAAAATGAGAGATATGAGAGACATATTTGTTTTTGCAGGCACTCATTTGATCTCTTTGGAGAATGGGAAGACTCAAGAAGAAGAAGAAGAGGCAGAAAGCGGGAGCATAGAAGACCGAAAAACCCAAGAAGGATGTTTTATTTTTAAAAACGTTTGTAATTCCTTGGTGGTCTTTATGTTCTCTCTTACTTGAACTCATGGAAAACTCTTGGACTATTTGGAAACATTTTACTTTACTCGAGGTCGAGTAAAGAACTATGTGTGGGGGAGTTGATACGCTCGTAATTTCCATATGTATTTTTGTGTTTTTAATTAGTTTTGATTGGTTTTTACTTTGGAAATTACACACTTTTGGTGTAATAGTTTAGTTTGTTAAATACTTGTAAATTGTTTAGATTAGGTTTATTCTCAGCCCAAACAGGTTTTTCTTGATCACTCAAAGGACAGTTGGTGAACCCCAAAAGTGAAAGGAAGGTGCAAAATCACAAGACACAAAGAAGATCCTGATTTTTTGGTCTATACCCGGTCGAGTATGACCTATACTCGATCGGGTATCTTGTTGATATTTCAAATCGGATCAGATCTGAAGACAAAGGAACATGCAGGGAAGATCTTGACCACGATCGAGTGTCTATACCCGATCGGGTACACCGACACACCCGATCGGGTATGCCTTTAATTTCACCCCCAAATTCGATCGAGTATACCTCGAATCTAAGGTTTTACACATACCCGATCGAGTATAAGAACACACCCGATTGGGTATACCTATAGAATATAGCCCAGAACCGATCGAGTATGCCTCGAAGTTGACATTTTACACATACCCGATCGGGTACCGTGTATATACCCGATCGGGTACCCGAACTGCATCCCAAAAGCCTATAAATACACCCCCTTTCCTTCACAATAGATACCAATTCCTTTATACTTCTAAGCTCAGTCTAGAATAGTCCTTTCTTTATATTTTCATCATGTTTAGTCTCCAAATGAGGAGCTAAACTCTTCCATCTTGGTTTTGCTACTTTAAAGCTTAATGAATTTGTAAGTTGTGAGTTATTCTCTTTAATTTTCTTCTTTGAATATTAATTCTTCCTTTAAATACTATTTCTATATCAATGTTGGGGAGTGTTACTAAGATGACAATTAGTTAACATCTTGACATTAGTTATAGTAATAGTTATTTTTTCCTCTATGTTAATATTGGGGAGTGTTACTAAGATGATAATTAGTTAACATCTTGATATTAACTATAGTAGGATTCATCTTATTTAATGTTCTTCCTTGAGTATTAATTAATTCCTATTCATATTCCATATTAATATTTTGAACATTACTTAAAAGATCAACTAGTTTTGTTTCATATATTAATGATTACTCCCTCCGTCCCATTTAAAGGTTCTCATCCACTATTCTTCGGTCAACGTGCATTGTTCTTAATCTTTTACTTTATATATTCAACTTTTATCAAATTTATTTTTTCTTGATCAAGCTTTGTAGCGGTTTTAATGTAGTTTCTGAATATGTAAATTTTATTTACTAAAAATAATCTTATTAATGACTGATAAGTCCGTATTACAACATGCATTTGATGCATGTTGGGATCAGTTTTTGATGTTTTCCCTAACTTTTAGGTGTCACAAATCTCAATTTTAGCTCAAGTTATGTGTACCAGGCGTCGGTTCGAGTTTTGTGTTATTTGGAGTCAAAATCAGGAATTTAGAGTCCGACATCGGCGCTTGAGGAGCAATCGGGACAACTTGAGAAGCATTCGAGAGTGAATTGAGAGCTTTGGAGGTCACCAGGAGGTTCACCAATGAAGATTTGATGACAAAAGAGCTCTAGGATTGGCTACGAGATCAAAAGAAGACAAATAGAGCTTGAAAACGACGTTCAGAATGTCCTTATGTCAATCGTTCAAACATATCTCTTTGTAGCAGCATCCAAAGGACACGATTCAAGTTGCATATGAAATCCAACTTCAAGGGCTATAAATCATATGAAGACACCATTGCAAGAATCTGATAGGAAGAAGGTGAAAACAGACGATGAAGTCAAATGATCCCTGTTGCGATTTCAGAATGAGACCTTCCACTATTTTATTCATATCTCTTCATTGGATGATTCAAATCCAATTCGGAAAGTTGTGGTGGATAGAGGACTTCATTATCTACAACTTTAATGTAGGAAGTTTTGTCAAATTCGAACTAGAGAAGCCGGAAAACTCACTGGCAGCCACACACGCGTGTGTGGGGGGGACGCACACGTGTGTCCAACGTTTTTTACGTGCAAGTCTGTCGGACGCACAGACGCCACGCACGCGTGCGTGGGCGCCATGCGTACCCCGTTTCAGTCCTAATTCAACCCGAATTGCTCCGTTTTTACTATTTAAACAGCCTGTAAACCCATGTTTTGAGGGGGGAGCTTAGAGAGAGGCCTAGGGACGAAATTTCTTCTACTTTTCCATCTTGTTCATCAATTCCCTTGGATTATTTGTAAGTTCCATCTTTTTAATTAATGACAATTAATTCTATTCTTCCCAATTCTATTGATTCTTCAATTATGAGTTGTGAGTAGTTTTAATTAGGGATTTGGGATTGATGAAGGGGTTAATCATGATGTGTGGCTAGTTTCTTGATGGATTAATTGCATGAATGACGTTTAATTTGTGTTTGAACAATTTAATTGCTATCTTTTGTAACGTGGAACCGCAGCTAGATTTACAATTGCTTGTAGAATAAATTAAGAGAGATCTGATTTGTTCTGAGACACATTCACACACACTTAATCGCTCGCTAAGAGATTAGTAGCGATTAAAGGGCCGTAAGCTCGCTCGTTTTGGCAATAATTTAGGATCCTGTCACATGAGAGATCAGCCTGGTCCCCTAAATTATTGTACTCTACGCCGCGAGAGCGGTAAGAACTTAGTATTGATTAGCTAGGCTCAATTAAATTAATTTCATGTAATTAATCCTGATCTGCCAAAAATATGATTACGTGAGAATCAATCCCTGTTCATTACTGTCATTAATTAGAAAGAACCCATTAGTTTAATTTCTTTTTTTTATTCGCTCATTCACATTAGTTAATTTTCCCAATCAATCAAATCTCGCACGACGCATTTATTTAATTTATTTTTAATCGCTGAATTTATTTAATTCTTAATTCCCTTTTGCCCGTCCCTGTGGAGACGATACTCGTACTTACACCACTATTCTACAATCTATTTTAAGTGCGAGAAAACTAACATCAGTTTTTTGCGCCGTTGCCGGGGATGGTGTCGGTTTTAAGGGTTAATTAATTTCAACGAGATTTTTTTAGTTAGTTTTCTTTTTGTTTTCCGTAGGATTTTTCTGTGCTAACCTTGCAGGTATTTTTTGTAAGAGACATGAGATGAACCCATTCAGCCAAATTCCAGGAGGAAATCCTTACCCTCAAACCTCCATGGAATATTCATCATATACGTCAGACCCTCCTCCTTACACTCCCCCTCAATATTACACTCCTCACCATTATTACTCTCCTTCACCACAAAATATTCCATCTTCCTATTCTTACCCTCTTCCAAATACGCAACATTCCCTGTATCATTCCCCTTATTATTCTCCTCATCAAAATTACTCTCCTGCACCACAAAATTATCGAAGCCCTTATCCATGCCCTCCAACCATGCAACCTTGTCTACCTAAAAATAACTTTTGTTCGTACTGTAGAGGGTGTCACCATATATCTTTTTGCCCCGTTAAACCACCTTATGACCATCCTTACTGGGCAACTGCATACCCCACTTCTTCCTCCCCACAATATACAAACACAAAAAGCTCAACCATTCCTACATCCTTGCCAAGTAATGAGCCACAGAATGAGTGTAAGAATACACTTTCAGAAACTTTTTCTGAGTACCTAAAGTATATAAGGGAGAGATCTTTAGCCATGGAGCAGAGCACTTCAAACATCATGAAGCATATAAATACCATAAGGAGCCATCTGGTAGAAGACCAATCCGAGGAGACCAATAGGGATGATCACGTGAGCGAGTCAGATTACGAAGGTGGAAATATGGTGGATGATACCCTCCCAGATGCTTTTGAAGATCCACCTTATGTTGAACTTGATCAAAATTATAGTAGTCTCGAGTTGTTTTGTCAAGATACAGGCAAAAGTTTCTAATGGTACAAGCTGTGACCGACGAAGTCACATATCACTGTGATTTCCATATAGAAACTCCCCAGCCATTTGATTTATCATTAGTCTTAACCCCTGACGAGGAGGGAATGGAGCAGATAAGTCATGACATTGAAGGAGAGTTGGGAAAAGATAATCACGAGCTCCAAGAGAGTGGTAGCAAGGTAGATGATCCCCATGATGAAGGATTCCCGCTCCACATGCAAGATTACTCCTCGTACGTTAGTCCAGGTTTGGATTTCTTTGATCCATTCCTTGGTGATGATATTTCTTTTTGTGTGGAGAATGATCACAACTGCATGGAGGATATTAATAAGAAGAGTGACGAAATGAATTGGGATGCATTCATGGAGAGTGATAGCGAGTCAAGAGGAGGTGCTCAGAATTTTCATGGTACATTCGAACGAAGAAAGGAGAATTTTGTGATACATTTTGAACAAGAGGATGAAAGTTTCATCCTTCACTTCTATGCTGACGAGGGTTATGAAGACCATGCGCTTCCTAAGTGTTTTCAAGAATTTAAGAATCTGCGTCACTTAATGGCATTTGTTGAGAGGAAGCTGGAGACGTTGATTATTAGTGCACCACTGCAGTCTTTGCTATTTGAGTGCATATGAGGTATTGTCGGGCAAACGACGTTAAAAATAGTGCTTCTTGGGAGGCAACCCAAGTTTAATTCTGCACTTTTGTCTTTGTTTGTTTGCTTTCAAAAAAAACCTGAAAAAAAAATCCGGGGTGTTTTTTGTTTTTGTTTTTGTGTTTGTGTGTTTTGTTTTTACAGCTCAGGGTCTTATTTTGGGGATGATGTGCCGAGGATCACTTGACTCATTTTAGTTCTGCACCGACCAGCGCCTTAGGGAAGTTTCTGCAACTCTTATAATCGCCTATTTGTAATGTTGACTTGAGTTGAGATTGAGCACGCGTGACCCTTTCCTCTTTACCCCTTGTGCATAGTGCATTTTTGGTCATCGAGGGCGATGCCAAAGTTTAAGTGTGGGGGAGTGAATTGGGCATTCGGGCAGTAGTTGTCACATGGGATTACTAGAGTTAGCATGCACAGGTGTTAGTTGTATATTCATAGTGATGGATAGTGTACCCGGGGGGTAGCTTATCCGGGAGGTTATTGCGGGGAATAACAAGAGAGAAGTGAGAGCAAGTAAGTATAGAGAGAGAAAGTGTATTCAGAAAGTATGCAGCGTCTATGACTTGGTTACAAATGGGGAAATGGGGTGCTATTTATAGTAGCAATAAATGCCGGACAGGGACACGTGTCAAGCGCCCATTGGTCGAGAGGTCATCTCAACTGGTTGGCGCTGGCAGCCGCATGTGGCCGCATTTAATGCGGCTGTTGGATGGGACGTTTGTACAGGGTACGGTGATCTGTACGCATGTGGCGCGGATATTATGTCGGGGGAGGTACCCTCGGCTGCAGAGGACTAACCGAGGGCTCTGAGTGCCGGGGACCCCCTGGGTGCCGAGGGCTCCAGGTGCCGAGGGCTACTGTTTTCTGCCGTTTTTCTCCCAGTTTCTTAGTTTGCTTGAAAACCCATTCTGTGAGAGTTTTGAGCCTTCGGCCAGGGGCCGAAGGCTCCCCAGTGTGCGCTGTGGGCTGCTAAGTGCTTGGGGCGCCGTAATTTGGGGCCTGCTGTGCTTCCTGGGCCGGTTGGGCCTTTATTGGTGTAGTAGGAGTCTGTGGGCCGGGGTTCCCGGGCCATATACTCCATCAGGAGTCCCTCACTCCTTTTGCCGAAAGGTACTTGAGGGAAAAGGAGTAATTTGTGCTTGCCCTTTGATGTTGTCTCGTTGTAATCTCTGAAGTTGGTGAGGAGTCGTCGCTTTCATGTCCCTGCCGAAGGCAGTCCCTCAGTTACCCACATGTCGGGACTTGAGGGATTGCTTGGCCGTTTGTTGGAATTTTTCACCATTTTGTAATTTAATGATTTTCCCGAGGGGGTCCTCCAGTCCCCCACTCCTTGAGGCACTTGTAAAGTGGTGAAAAGAAGTAGAGTAGTTGCGCTGCTGTTGTGGGCCGAAGGCTGACGCTTTTCGTTTCATTTTGGGGGGATGCCTCGTTAAAAACCTCATTAGGAAAAACCCTGAGGGAAAAAATCCTAATGAGGGAAAAAGAGTGCACCGAATTCCCCCAACGATGAATCGAAAATGTGAAACCTTGGTCAGAAATGGAGAATGATGGTAATGCTGAAGGCTCTCCTTGTTCTGAGGGCTCATGTGTTGAGTAGCCGGAGGCTTGCTGTTGATGTCCTGGGAGGTGCCGAAGGGGAGCCCCTTAATCTGGGGATCGAGGGCGTGATGGATGAGGGCAATAGTTGATTATTGCCCGTGCTTACTGATTAGTTGGTGATGAGGATATCCGAGGGCTCTCATTACCTGTGTGCCGTAGGCTACCCGTCAATGAGGCATACTCCCCGGGGGCTACCCGGCCCTTACAGTGCTGAGGGGGAATCCCCGAGGGGTGGCCTAATATGAAGCCTTGGGCTTCTGAAGGAGTGGTCCCGAAGGCGACTGTTATGTACTGTGTGGGCACAACCCGGGGGCGTCTCTGGGTAAGTGTACCCGGAGGCTCTCCTTGATGAAGTGGAGTGAAGTAAGAAAATCCGGGGGCTCCCAGAATATAGCCGTTGGAAATATAGCCGTTGGAATATGTAACGTCAGGATATAGCCGTTGGGGGGGGGGTACACGTGGCACGTGATGGTTGGCTGTCCGTGGGCGGCGTCACCGGTTGGGCGAAGACACGGCGTGTAATGATGACAGTCCATCCGGAGGCCCGGTTTCCAGGCCCAAGCCCGGATTCCAGCGCCTATAAATACCCATGGCCGGGCTTCCTTCCCCTTGTGCGAAATTCTTATAGTGAAGCTCTGCCAATTTTTCTAGAGAGAGAAACAGCAGCCCTCGATCATATTCTAAGGTCAGTTCTCCATTCGCACTTCACCTCTTAGCTAGCTGTATTTGTGGCCTTAGACTAGGTAGGTAGCTTAGAGCACTTAGCGTCCCCAGAACCCTCGACCTAGTACAGCAATGTCTTCACAGAGTGATTCTCAAGACATCTCGGGGGCGCCCTCGATGGAGGATGAAGTCCTCTCGGATGTGGAGTCCTCAAACGAACAGTCCTCGGCCCAGGAGGACGTTGCGATGGCAGTAGAGGTGCAGAAGGAGCTGATGGCTGAAGTTGAAGCCGAGGGCTTCGAGCAGGAGGTGGAAGACGAAGATCTGGCCCTCACCATGCAGGTCGCAGAGGAGGAGGAAGCAAAGGAGAGGACGAGGGTGACTGTGGTTGTCCTTCCCCCTCGGGGTGCTGGTGAGGCAAGTACCTCTCGGCCGCTGAACGCGGTTCCCATCCGGGTGGCCCCCGGAAAGAAGAAGGCCAAGGTATCTGTTCCCAAGAAGAAGGGCAGCGTTGCAGATCAAGGGAAGCCCCTCGATATGCCCGAGGGGTACTCCTACCTGAACACCGCTGCCTTGGAAATAGGGTCGAAGGTTGATGCGGCGGATATCTACGTCACTCAGCTTCACGTGGGCCCCTCAGCCATCGTGGTGACACCAGGTCCCGATGACGTCCTCTCCCGGGCTCCCGAGGGATGTATAGCGGTGCATGTTCTCTCGGTGTCCATGGGGCTCCGCTTCCCCCTGCACCCTTTCCTCCGGGAGTACCTCCGATTCGTGGGTCTGGTCCCCTGCCAGCTAACCCCGAACAGCCATTCTTACATTACTGGCTTCCTCCAGCTCTGCAAGTCCCGGGGGGTGACGCCTAGCCCGGACCTCTTCTTCCAGAGCTTCAATCTGTGCCGGGGGGGGGGGCATGCGAATGCCGAGGGCTTCGCAAACTTGCAGCAGGTGGCAATGTTCAAACTCTTCACTGAGGCGCCCTCCTCGAACAAAGGGTGGAAGGACCGGTGGTGCTACGTGAAGCTGACCGAGAGCCCCTTCCCGAGGGAGTTGTGTGACCGTTTCAGGAGGCACGAGAAGAGGAGGAGCGCCGCCCTCGAGAAAGACGGCAGGATTCTGGCCATGATCCCGGAGGGCCGGGACAAGAATATTACCATTAAGGAGTGCACCAAAGAGGGAGATCTCTACACCCTCGGGTTCCGGCGGTATCGCTTCCTGGGGGAAACAGATGAGAAGTTCCCGGTGTTTGAGGGAGCCTCCGGAGGTAGTGGCTGAGGGCACTCTCACCTTCCTATCTTAGCACATAGTTCATTTGCTCGTTCGTTTTATTCTTTATGCCCTTTGTTAGTGACCCCTCGATTCTAACCCCACATTGTTTTTGCAGGTATCCCAGTGAATATGATGAACGTCAAAGGCCTTGCCCGATTCAAGAACAAGTCGGCCAAGGATCCGAAGGGGTCGGACGCGGGTGGCCAAAAGCCCGTCGGTGCGCTTTTCAAGAAGCCCGAGGGCGACGCTGCTGCCGCGAAGAGGAAACCGACATCAAAGGAGTCCCCCCAGGCCACCAAGAAATCGAAGAAGGGGGACGCTGCGAAGAAGGACCCCCCGGTGGTGATTATGGATGACTGCCCCACCTCCGGGGTGCACGAGGAGATGCCGGTGGCGAAGGTGCCGAGGGGTGTCTGGGAGCCATCTCTTGAGGTCCTTACGCTCTCCCTCCCGGCTGGTACGACCGTGTTGAACGGCACAGCTGACCCGAGGGCGCTTCTGAGAGGTATAACCCTCGACATTGACAGGGCAGCCCTCGGGGCCGATGATGACCAATCCCTCGAGGATAGGATCCTCCGGTCTTCCCTTACGGTAAGTCTATGACAATTACCTTTCTCTTCTTTTCTCCGAACTAGGAAATCATGTTCGGCCCTGCTAACTCCTTTATTTTTTGCAGACCTGCATTGCCCTCGGGGAGCAGGCCCGCCGGCTGGAGGAATGGCGTCTCCACAAAGCTGGGCAAGACGCCAAGATGAAGGAGCTCATTCTCAAGGACTCCAAGGCCACGAAGCTGATGACCCAGCTTGAAGAGGACCTCCAGCTTGCGAGAGCGGAGGCCGGAAGGCTCAGGGAGGAGAAAGCCAAGGCTGAGGAGGCTGCTGCGGAGGCCGCAAAGAAAGCCGCCGAGGAGGCCGAGGACATCAGAGCGAAGGCTGTCGCCACAGCCCGGGAGGAGGCCATCTCCGGGTTCCTGGATGGGAGGTGGAAGGCCGAGGGACACAAGGAGTGGCTGTCCTCGGTTGTGGAGGCCTCAGTCGATGAGTGGTGCGAGGGCCCGGGCGAGGAATGGATGGCCCGAAAGGGCAAACAATATTATGATGGGGGCGAGTTTTTCACCCAAGCCCTCATCTATCGGAGGATGGCTCGCCACTTGAAGATTGAGCCGAAGGACTTCGACCCGACGGCATACGGGCTTCCCCCCCTTCAGCCAGACATCCGTGTTCCTCTCCCCTCCGATTTCGAGAGGCCAGACCTGGAGGATACTGAGCTCCGGAAGGAAGCCGAGGGTGACGAACCTGAGGCCGATGCAGAGGTCACTTCGAAGCCATCGGAGGAGGCGGCCCCCGGGGATGACGTTGTTTGATTTGTAATTTGTACTTAGCAAATTGAACACAGTTTGTAACGGTCACATTCTTATGCTTTCGGCCCCGGCCATCATTGTAACAATCACATTTACTCTTTTTTGATGATTGATGAATGTTAGCCCTCGGGCCTTGTGTATTTGACTTGCTTTCTTTAATTTATTTCCTCTCGAATGTATGCCGTCGTTTTTTCTTGAGTGTATGCCTTCGCCCTTTTTGAATGTATGTTTAGGACTTAGAATATTTTCTTCTAAGTACGTTGCCCCTTGTAGCCCTCGGCTACTAGTAACCTTTAGTTACTTTAACGTTTCACCGGGTGCACAGTGTTCAGGACTTAGGAATATTTCCAAGTGTTTGTTCATCTGTTGGCCCCCGGCTGATCTTCCCTTCTGGTTCCGTGTAGCCTTCGTGCGATGGCCGGAGGTGAGGTGCTTAGGACTTAGAGAATTCTTCTAAGTGTTTGAATACAGTCATAGCCTTCGGCAGTTGGGCACCCTTCGCTAGATGTATGACCGAGGGCCCAGCAATAGTTAGGACTTAGAAAATTTTTCTAAGTGTAGTCTCACCAAGCCTTCAATCGTGTGACCCCTCGGGTTGCAGGGAGATTCAGGACTTAGAAACTTGTCACCGAGGGTGAGATCTTTTGGGACTTAGAAATTTTTCTAAGTGTAGCACACCATAGACCTTCGGGTGTTTGTAGTTCAATCGCTGTGTGATGGTTAGGTTGAGAACCCAATCCTTAGGACTCAGAAAAATTCTAAGTGTAGTTTCCCCTTGGAAGCCCTCGGCTGGTAGCCTCCTTCCTGATGTGTGAATATTGGGCCGGGGGCCAAATATTTAGGACTTAGCCTTACTTCCAAATGCATGGTGTCAAGTAGCCCTCGGCCACCGCATGTCCTTAGTTATCTGATGATCAGGTTGAGGATCCAATCTTTGGGACTTAGAAAAATTCCTAAGCGTGGTTTCCCATCGGAGGCCTCCGGGGTGATATCCTTCTCCCTGATGTATAAGTAGCTGTTGTCCGAGGGAAAAATATGTAGGACTTAGAAAATCTTCTATGTGTTGTTGCGTCACGTAGCCTTCGGCTATCATGGTCCCTCAGTTGAAATATTGATCAGGCCGAGGGCTCAATCTAAGTGTTGCTTCCTTGTGTAGCCTTCAGTTAGTAATAGATGCCTCCGGCTGTTGTCATTTTCCAAGAGTGTGGACTTATGGAAAATTTGTAGGATATTGATGTTGTAGTGGATGGTGGCGGGATATAGGTGCCCTCGGCATTCATTTGAAGGGTTCTTGAGCTGCCTTAGTCAGTTGCATCCCCTTTTATAGGATAGGACCCCTCGGTAGCAATGGATGACCGATGGTAGGTGCCCTCGGCACTTTTTGGAAGTGAACTCATCCCTTTGTATTGTTGAGTAGTAACCTTCGGGAAATAGGAGCCTTCAGTTACCGGAGGTGTTCCCGTAGGGAGCCCTCGATATGCTGTGATTTGTTGGAGTGTTGTACTCATTGATTTCTCGATGAGTCTACTCCCCTTCACCCCCTCTGTTTTTTTTTTTGGTTGGTGGTGAAGGGAAGGCATCAAGAAACTTGGTTTCTTGGTAAGGCTGGGCCTATCAGGAGACCATCAGAATACACCAATGGCTCTCCTCCCTCGGGTTAACCTTCCGAATTACGAGGGGATCGAGGGACGTTTCCTGGGCATAAGATATGGTGGTCTGTAACCTGCCTCCCCTTGGGGGATGGCGCGGAAAGCGCCTCATTTTTAAAAGTCGTCCCCTCGGCGCTAGACATAGTCCGTGGCCTGCCACACCCTTGGGGTGGTAGCGCAGGGAGCGTTTCGGTTTGGAAGTCGAATCCTGGGCATTTCTCGTGCCTGTCATACCCTTGGGGTGATGACGCGGAAAGCGTTCCGTTTTTGAAAGTCGAATCCTGGGCATTTCTCATGCCTATCATACCCTGGGGGTAGTGACGCGGAAAGCGTTTCAAGGAAGGGTTTTCATTTGCACACTAGTTGCAAATGGCCGGGGGCACTACGTGCCGCCGGGACCGATGGTGGCGCCTTCGGTATATGCGTCCTCGTGGGGTACGGCTTTTAGAAACAACACTTGGTGTTAGTTTCGATATGTAACCTCCTGGTATTTGGTACCGAGGGGGCTTCGGTAGGAACACTTAGTGTTCTTCTTCTATTTGACGTTGATGGATGAGATGCGTACCCCCGGTACTTGGTACCGAGGGGTCTTCTGTAGGAACACTTGGTGTTCTTCTTTTTGATGTTGACGGTGGAGATGAGTACCCCCGACACTGGGTGCCGAAGGGTCTTGAAATGAAACACTTGGTGTTTTCACTGTGGTCGAAGGTGTTGATGGTGTCCGCCCTCGGCACTTGGTGCCGGAGGGGGATCTTCTCGTGGTGAGGCCTGGGGCCTGTAGTTGGTATGAGGGCTTGGCCGCTCATAAGTGTTTTGCGGTTGTTCTTGGTGTCTTGAATGTGTCTTCATTCTTCAAAATTGGAGGCCTTGGGCCATAGGATAGTACATTCACTAGTTATGAGGGCTTGGCCGCTCTTACATTATTGATAAAATTTAACTAAGTGGTGTACATTCCAGTGCCTAGGGACCTCTTTCCCGTTGGGGCGTTTGAGCTTGTAAGTCCCGGGTTTGATGATGGCTGCTATGATGTAGGGACCTTCGAATTTTGGTGCTATCTTTCCTCCCTCGGTCGGTTGGCTTCCCTCCTCCGGAGGACATAGTCCCCCACTTGGAATTCTCGGGTGCGAACCTTGGCGTCGATGTAGCCTTTGACTTGCCTTCGGTAGTTTTCTGCCCGGATGAAGGCTTGCTCCCGACGTTCTGAAAGGAGGTGGAGGTCGAGGGTCATGTTGCTGTCGTTGACCTCGGGGTCATATTGGATCACCCTCCGGGTGGGAAGGGTGACTTCCGTAGGAGCTTTTGCTTCAAAACCGTAGCAGAGGGAGAAGGGTGTTTCACCTGTTGCTCGCCGAGGGGTGGTGCGGTAGGCCCAAAGGATGTTGTGGAGTTCTTCTACCCAGCCACCGCCCTCGGCCTCCAGCTTCTTTTTGAGGCCCTCGAGCATGGTCCGGTTGGCGTTCTCTACTTGCCCGTTGCCTTGAGGGTAGGCAACGGAGGAGAAGGTGTGTTTGATGCCTCATGCCTCCAGAAGGGCACAGAAGGGGGCTGCCTCAAATTGTGTTCCGTTGTCGGAGATGATCTGCTGGGGGACGCCAAACCTTGTGAGGATGTTCTTGAGGACGAAGTGACGGCACTTCGCCTCTGTGATACTGGCGAGGGGCTCAGCCTCCACCCACTTGGTAAAGTAGTCGACGGCCACAATGATGTACCTGTTGTTGGAGGTACCCCTCGACAGAGGGCCCACAAGGTCTATCCCCCATCGAGAAAAGGGGACAGATGTGCTGATGGGGGCATAGTTGACCGCTGGCCTGCCGGGGGCTTTCTGGAAATGTTGGAATGCGGTGCACCTTCGGGAAAGGTCAGCACAATCTCTGGCCATGGTTGGCCAGAAGTAGCCCTGGAGAATGAGCCTTCGGGACATGGAGAAGGGCCCCTGGTGAGCTGAGCAAGTGCCACTGTGAACTTCCTCCATTGCGACCTCGGCTTCATCTTGATGAAGGCACCGAAGTAGCGTGCCATTGTAAGACCGTTTGTAGAGCCTTCCGTCTTCGATGGTATAGCTAGGAGCCCTCAGCTTTGTTAGTTTAGCGCGGGTCTCATTCTCGGGTAGCTGCCCTGTGGAGATGAAGGTGGTTATATCTGAGATCCATTCCTCTTGGCATTGTTGTATGTTCATGACGGGGCTTGCATGGATACTTGAGAGACTGAGTTCCTCAATTTTAGCAATCTTGTTGATGTGCTCGGGGGAGTCGGCCAAGAGCTTAGATAGTATGTAGGCCTCGGAGTTCTGAGCCCTCGGTATTTGAGTGAGAGAGTGTGCCTCAAATACCTTAAGCAGATCCTTGGCCGCCTCCTTGTATTGTCTCATCCTTCCCTCCTTGGCCTCATACTCCTCGGATATTTGGCCAACGACCAACTTGGAGTCGCATTTGATATGGATCTGCCGAGCCTTCATGTTGGCAGCCAACCGAAGGCCACACAGGAGGGCCTCATACTCGGCCTCGTTGTTGGAGACTCTGAAGGAGAAACGGATCGCATAGTAGGCTCTGAAGCCCTCGGGAGTAATGAGGACTACCCCTCCCCCTCATGCTTTGGTTGCGGAGGAGCCGTCGATGTAGAGAGTCCACCGGTCGTCCGAGGTAGCTGAGGGCTCCCCGTCTGTGGCTGCCCTTGCGGTACACTCCGTCACAAAGTCCGCCCGGGCTTGGCCCTTGATGGCAGGCCTCGGACGGATGTCAATGTTGTATTGGCTCAAGAAGATAGCCCATTTCACCATGCGGGAAGAGCTGGTGGGGCTCCTCATGAGGGCGTCGAGGGGTTGATGAGTGAGGACCTGAACCGGGTGGGCCTGAAAGTAGTGGCCCAACTTCTTGACGGTCCAAACGATGGCTAGCACCGTCTTTTCCACAGGAGAGTACCTGAGCTCGGCCTCCCTTAGGGTCTTGCTTACATAGAAGATGGCATGTTGGATGCCGTCTTCCTCCCGGATGAGCACGGAGCTGATGGCTGTCGGGCTGACCCCCAGGTAGAGATAGAGGGTCTCCCCTACCTTTGGTTTGGAGAGCACAGGGGGTGAAGATAAATATCGTTTGAGCTCATCGAAAGCCCCCTGGCATTCTGGAGTCCATTGAAAGCCAGCCGTCTTCCTCATGATCTGGAAGAAGGGTAGAGACTTTTCCGCTGATTTAGATAGAAAGCGGTTGAGGGCTGCCAGGCGGCCCGTCAACCGTTGAACTTCCTTCACATTGCGTGGGGGCTCCATGTTGATGATGGCCTGGATCTTCTCGGGATTGGCCTCAATGCCCCTTCGGCTCACCATGTAGCCTAAGAATTTGCCCCCTTGGACGCCGAAGGTGCACTTCTTCGGGTTTAGCCGAAGGTTGAACCTTTGCATGATGGCGAAGATTTCCCGGAGGTCGTCGACATGGCTGGAAGATTGTTTGCTTTTGATGATCATGTCGTCAACATAGGCCTCCATGGTGCGCCCTAGGACGACCAGAAAGACTCGGGCCACCATCCGGGTGTAAGTGGCCCCTGAGTTCTTTAGGCCGAAGGCCATCACTAGGTAGCAGAAGATGCCCTCGGGAGTCATGAAGGCTGTCTTTTCGGCGTCTTCCTCATGCATGAAGATCTGATGATTCCCGCGGAATGCGTCGAGGAATGACATGATTTCACACCCCGCGGTCTCATCTACAAGTTGATCGATATTGGACAAAGGAAAAGGGCCCATAGGGCACGCCTTGTTGAGATCCGTGTAGTCCACGCACATGCGGAAGGTAGGAGGCTTCTGTGCGAGGACTACGTTTGCCAGCCATGAGGGGTATTTCACCTCCTTGATGTGCTTAATAGAGAGGAGCATGGCGACCTCCTTCTTCACAAATTCCTTCCTTTCAGCGGAGAGGGGTCTTCTTCGTTGTTGTACTGCTTTTGCCGAGGGGTCCACCGAGAGGCAGTGGGTGATAACCCTTCGGCTTATTCCCGGCATGTCCTCCGGCCCCCATGCAAAGACAGTGGAGTAGGCGCGGAGGGCGTCGGTGATACCGGTCTTCAGATGTCCAGGGAGCTGGGCTCCAACCTTCACGACTCTCTCCGGCTTGGCCGGATCGAGCGCAAAGTCTTCTACGTCCTCGGCTGGTTCAGCCCTCGGCCTCTTTTCTTCTTCGTTGATGGTTCCGGTGATGGTGTCAACACGGAATTCCGTCTTACTTACTTTCTTCGTGACTTGAAGATAGCAAGCGCGGGCAATTTTCTGATTCCCCCGGGAGTAGCCAATGCCCCCCTCGGCGGGGAACTTGAGGCAGAGGTGCCTCATGGAGATGACGGCCTCGAGGTACTCGAGGGCTGACCGACCGAGGATGATGTTGTGGGCGCAGTCGATGTTGACGACGACGAACTCCACTTCGAGCTGGGCTCTATGGAGCCCGTCGCCGAAGATTACCGGGAGGGTTATTACCCCCTCGGAATCAATAGTGTCGCCGGTGAAGCCGGAAAGAGGGGTCTTAATTGGCCGAAGGGTCCACCTCTCCAGATGCAGCTCTCTAAAGGTGCTGAGGTACATTACATTGACGGAGCTGCCCGTGTCAATGTAAGTTCGGTGAATGATGGTGTCGTTTATTTCAGTCCGAATCACCAAGGCATCCCTGTGAGGAGAAGAAGTAGGAGGGAGATCTGCGTTGGTGAAGGTGATGGGTTCCTCCCTCAGTCGCTTTACCGAGGGCATATGAGTGACTTCCCCCACGTAAAGCGATTGAGCCCACTTTTTCCGCTGGCTGGTGGAATCGCCCCCTGTATTGCCACCGGTGATCATGAGGATGTGACGTTTTTTCTCCTGGTAGTGGGGGTATTCCTCCTCTTCCTCCTCCAAGTTTCCGATCTCCCTCTTCTTGCCGAGGGGTATGGTGTCCGGGTTCACCCAAGCATTCACCTTCGTGTGATGCCCTCGGGGAGGTCCCTGATGAGGAGGTCCCTCCTGCCGAGGGCTCTGGATAAATTGGGACAGATGCCCTGCTTGTATCATTCTCTCGATGGCCGTCTTTAGCTGATGGCAGTCATCAGTTCTGTGCCCCTGATGCCGATGGAAACGACAGTAGGGGAACTGAGGGTTGATAGCATGTACCTCCGGGGGTGCGCGAGAATCGCGCTCAACGAGGCCCCTCTCCTCGGCAAAATCAAGGATGATGCTGACGGGGTGCGTCAATGGTGTCCGGGGGCGGTCCAGGAGAATGGGTTGTGCCCAAGTCTTAGGGCTGCTCTTATAACCTCCCCCGGGCTTGGCTTGGCCTTGCCAAGGGCGGTCATCAGAGGGTCCTAAAGCCTTGGGGTGATTGGGAGGAGCCCCCGGCCCCCGGTTGTTCTTGTTGTCAGCCTTCGGGGGTTGCTGATCTGGATGCTGGTGGTATTTCTCCACCTCCTCGGCCTCGGCATATCGGTCCCCCCGCTGCAGGGCCCTTATGTAGTCGCGGGGGGGGGGGGGGGGGTTCAATGATGAGGCTCCTTGAAAAGTTGCCGGTGCGGAGGACGGTTTGTAGGAGGGCCAGGAGGGTCCCGTCGTCAGCACCGTCGACTTTGTCGGCTTCCGTTCTCCAGCGCTCCAGGAAGTCCCGAAGGGTCTCATCCCTCCTCTGACGTATGGTTAGGAGGTGGGAGAAGTGCTTCCTTGTGCGACGCCTCCCGACAAATTGCGTCAAGAATCGCTGGGCGAGTTCTTGCCACGAATCAATGCAGCCTTCGGGCAACCGGTTGAACCATTCGTATGCCGGCCCCTCTAAGGTGGAGAGGAACCAACGACACAAATATTCGTCTGACGCCCCTACCATCATCATGCTGTTCTGATATTTGCTGTAGTGTTCCTGGGGGTCCGTCTTCCCATTGTGGGGCTGTATGTATTGCCCTCGGTATTTTTCCGGGATCCGGGCCGCCAATACCCTTGGGGTAAATGGCGTCCGGATCCGGAGCTGGATGATGGGTTCCCCGGAGCCCTCGGCCACCTTCTTCTGTAATTCTTCCATTTTGGCCATCATGGCCTCGTATTTGAGGTCTGAATGAGGGGTGGAGGTGGTGGCGTGAGCTTTGTTGGCCTCCATTTCATCAAGCCGGCATTGGAGGGCCGCAATAATCTCGTCCCGGGGGTCCTTCGGGAGGGTCTCCGCCCCCTGCGAACGAACCCGGGCCGAGTGGGCCTGGTTGATTTGGTGGCGAGCATCGTCGGCATGAAGGGGTGCCTTGCCTTTGTCCCGAGGGGGACGCTCCTCGTCTGCCCTCGAGACAGACCCTCCGCTTTCTTGGGGCCTTTGGAGTGCTTTTCCTCCGAGGCGGTCTTGGACCCCTCGGCGGTCTTGCCCCCCTCCGAGCCGGTTGAGGGCGGAAGTGCGGGGCCTTTCTCTGTTGTCATTGTGGCGGTCCCAGGACTGGACTTCCTGGGAGGCCGTATCTTGGGCCACTACCCCTTCGTCATTCCTAACCCGAGGGATGGGGTTTCCGAAGGGGTGTGGCAGAGGGGGAAGCACGATGTTCTCCCCAACCTGGGGTTGAGCCGGAGCCAGGGTGCCGAAGGCACCTGGGTTCTGAGTGAGCGTCTGGATGAAGGCGGAGAGCGCCGAATGAACGTCGATGGTGAGAACCGGAGGGCTGATTTGGTCATCGCTCTTGTTCTTTTTCTTGGCCTCGATGCCAGAAGGGCATCGGGGGCATTCTGCTGGATCTGAAGGCGTAGGTCGACAGCCGCCTGTTCCAGCCCAGCGATGACACCGCCCTCGGGAGCCCTGTGAGAGGCTTCGGGGGCGTTGACGTCACCGAGGGGCAGGTTCTTGTCTTCTACGTTTTTGGAGTTGGCACGTGTTGTTCTCACCATTTTGGTAGAGGGCTAGTGTTTGGCGAAGGGGGAGGGCTTCTTACTTGATCGTTCGACCTCTCAACGAGAGCACCAAATGATGGATAGTGTACCCGGGGGGTAGCTTATCCGGGGGGTTATTGCGGGGAATAACAAGAGAGAAGTCAGAGCAAGTAAGTATAGAGAGAGAAAGTGTATTCGGAAAGTATGCAGCGTCTATGACTTGGTCACAAATGGGGAAATGGGGTGTTATTTATAGTAGAAATAAATGCCGGACAGGGACACGTGTCAAGCGCCCATTGGACGAGAGGTCTTCTCAACTGGTTGGCGCTGGCAGCCGCATGTGGCCGCATTTAATGCGGCTGTTGGATGGGACGTTTGTACAGGGTACGGTGATCTGTACGCATGTGGCGCGGATATTATGTCGGGGGAGGTGCCCTCGGCTGCAGAGGACTAACCGAGGGATCTGAGTGCCGGGGACCCCCTGGGTGCCGAGGGCTCCAGGTGCCGAGGGCTACTGTTTTCTGCCGTTTTTCTCCCAGTTTCTTAGTTTGCTTGAAAACCCATTCTGTGAGAGTTTTGAGCCTTCGGCCAGGGGGCCGAAGGCTCCCCAGTGTGCGCTGTGGGCTGCTAAGTGCTTGGGGCGCCGTAATTTGGGGGCTGCTGTGCTTCCTGGGCCGGTTGGGCCTTTATTGGTGTAGTAGGAGTCTGTGGGCCGGGGTTCCCGGGCCATATACTCCATCACATAGAAAAGTCATGTCAAAATTTTTGAAAGTTTTTCCTTAAATTGTGTCTTCGTGAGCTGCCTAGCCTGTTGACTACGCTTTTAGAACATCTTTGAATTGTTTAGGCTTAAATTACTTGCACTATAACCTAGTTTTTGAGGATGAAGGCATCAGTCACCCATTGAATCGTTTCACAAATCATCCACCTGACCTGAATAAGTCCTTTAGGAGAAGCTATTTTGAGCGTGACCGTTTATTGTTTACTCAATCAATTGAGCTCCATAGCCCAAATGGCCTGTGTTTCCTTACCCGTGAATATTTCTGACAAACTCTTGATGTTTAGGGAACTAGGGGATTAATTTGCTATGTTTAGGGAATTTTTGTAGGAGCCACCGTTGGTACTGTTCCTATGCCCCAAGTGGGGTAAGAGCAGTCACTTTTTAGGAATTTGATATTTTCGAGGATTGCATTGTAGGCATGGATTCACGTTGAATAATTGAACCTTAATTGCTAATTTTTCTTGGTGAGGCCGAGATTAGAATGGGGTAATGTCTAGTGAAAATCTGAAAATTGAAAAAAATTAATTGAATGGCTAGACCTCTTACCTTGCGAAAAAGAGAATGGGAGACCTGGTCAAAAAGCGTAAGTGTTCTGCACAATAAGATGAGACTTGGGGATCTTTTGAAAGAAACGGCATTCTCGTGCCAACATGACAAGGAAAACTAAACTTATTTAATGAACTTGGAGGCTTTAGCAAAACTAGCTTTAGTCCTCCGCGTACTTCAAGTATACGTCAAAGCACCAATGTGCCGCGGCGGTTTAGCTTAGTTGTACACCATGTCTACTCTTTGCATAGGTTTAGATGATTGTTCCTAAATTGTGGCGTACTGAGTTCCTTGATCCTAAAAATAGCCTTGAAGTTCCTGAATGCATTGAGTCTTTGTAAGAATATTCCAAACTCTCAAAAAAGGGGACTGTTTATTATCATTCACCATTCATCACCGCATTCACAAGTCCTTCTAATCAGTAGCTAGTTTATTAGTGTGCGCTGCCATAATTTTGAGGATGTTGTGAATAATTTTGTCATTAATTTTAGTTACAGTAAAAAGATGTAGTTTAGGGGAGAATTTTCTTGGTTTTATCTCTCTGTTCTGTGAGTATCCCTGTAACTACTTGTGCATGCTAATTGTTTTAATTTCGTGTGGTGATTATCGTAAGTCCCGTTGTTTAGTTTGCTTGAGGACAAGCAAAGGCTTAAGTGTGGGGGAATCTGATAAGTCTGTATTACAACACGTATTTGATGCATGTTGGGATCGGTTGTTGATGTTTTCCCTAACTTTTAGGTGTCACAAATCTCAATTTTAGCTCAAGTTATGTGTACCAGGCATCGGTTCGAGTTTTGTGTTATTTGGAGTCAAAATCGGGAATTTAGAGTCCGGCACCGGCGCTTGAGGAGCAATCGGGACAACTTGAGAAGTATTCGAGAGTGAATTGAGAGCTTTGGAGGTCACCGGGAGGTTCACCAATGAAGATTTGATGACAAAAGAGCTCTAGGATTGGCTACGAGATCAAAAGAAGACAAATAGAGCTTGAAAACGACGTTCAGAATGTCCTTATGTCAATCGTTCAAACATATCTCTTTGTAAACGCATCCAAAGGACACGATTCAAGTTGCATATGAAAATCCAACTTCAAGGGCTATAAATCATATGAAGACACCATTGCAAGAATCTGATAGGAAGAAGGTGAAAACAGACGATGAAGTCAAATGATCCCTGTTGCGATTTCAGAATGAGACCTTCCACCATTTTATTCATATCTCTTCATTGGATGATTCAAATCCAATTCGACAAGTTGTGGTTAATAGAGGACTTCATTATATACAACTTTCATGAAGGACGTTTTGTCAAATTCGAACTAGAGAAGCCGGAAAACTCACTGGCAGCCACGCACGTGTGTGTGTGTGGGGGGGGGGGGGGGGGGGGGACGCACGCGTGCGTCCAACGTTTTTTACGCGCAAGTCTGTCGGACGCACGGACGCCACGCACGCGTGCGTGGGCGCCGTGCGTGCCCCGTTTCAGTCCTAATTCAACCCGAATTGCTCCGTTTTTACTATTTAAATAGTCTGTAAACCCCTGTTTTGAGGGGGGAGCTTAGAGAGAGATCTAGGGACGAAATTTCTTCTACTTTTCCATCTTGTTCTTCAATTCCCTTGGATTATTTGTAAGTTCCATCTTTTTAATTAATGACAATTAATTCTATCATTCCCAATTCTATTGATTCTTCAATTATGAGTTGTGAGTAGTTTTAATTAGAGATTTGGGATTGGTGAACGGGTTAATCATGATGTATGGCTAGTTTCTTGATGGATTAATTGCATGAATGCTGTTTAATTTGTGTTTGAACAATTTAATTGCTATCTTTGTAACCTGGAACCGTGGCTAGATTTACATTTGCTTGTAGAATAAATTAAGAGAGATCTGATTTATTCTGAGACACATTCACACACACTTAATCGCTCGCTAAGAGATTAGTAGCGATTAA
The DNA here is from genome assembly GCA_945859875.1 of Cuscuta europaea. Lineage (NCBI taxonomy): Eukaryota > Viridiplantae > Streptophyta > Magnoliopsida > Solanales > Convolvulaceae > Cuscuta > Cuscuta europaea. The sequence continues at coordinate 2,351,334 of CAMAPE010000003.1, read as the reverse complement.
GGGGCCGTAAGCTCGCTCGTTTTGGCAATAATTTAGGATCCTGTCGCATGAGAGATCAGCCTGGTCCCCTAAATTATTGTACTCTACGCCGCGAGAGCGGTAAGAACTTAGTATTGATTAGCTAGGCTCAATTAAATTAATTTCATGTAATTAATCCTGATCTGCCAAAAATATGATTACCTGAGAATCAATCCTTGTTCATTACTGTCATTAATTAGAAAGAACCCATTAGTTTAATTTCTTTTTTTATTCGCTCATTCACATTAGTTAATTTTCCCAATCAATCAAATCTCGCACGACGCATTTATTTTATTTATTTTTAATCGCTAAATTTATTTAATTCTTAATTCCCTTTTGTCCATCCCTGTGGAGACGATACTCGTACTTACACCACTATTCTATAATCTATTTTAAGTGCGAGAAAACTAACATCAATGACATGGATCAACTAACTTTATGGTGAGTCAAACATCGTAAACCGTGTGGGAACCTTGAAGTGAGACGGAGGGAGTACTAGAATCAATCGATTAATACGCTTGTTATTAATTCGGTTCATTTACGGTAGTAAACTTGGATTATTAATGAATGCATCTCATGGTTGATAATCTAAGGAGAATTAATTATGTTGATTAAACCAATAAACCGCTTGTGTTGAGGTTATCAATCTCAATTATTTTCATCATGGTTTTATTGCTACTGTCGAGTTGATATACGGCGCGTGTTCTATATTAACTCGGTAGTAAGTTTTATTAATGAACGCGTCTCGTTATTAATAACTACCCTCGATGAACTGGAGATACTTCTCGATTGAGTATTCGAGAGGAAGATAGTTAAAGATATAACCGGGATCGATGAACATTTCATTAAGTGGATAAAAGTAAAACCAAGTCTTCATCCCTATTAAAGTAAATCACACAAGTCATTCATCTTAGTGCTTAAATACATTTAAATTTATCAACAATCATAAAATCCCCCCTTTTTGTTACTAGTTACATAAAAGATAAATATTCCTTTCCCTGTGGATACGAACCGTACTTCAATATACTACGTATATTTGTTGTATTGTATTTATTTTGAGTGCACCTCACGACAAGTGCACGTCATATACCGTGAACGATTACAGAATGATGAGCGCTAAGGCTAATAGTTCGAATGCAAAAGTTAGCGCAAATCTAAGCCTTAAGCGCCTATTTATATGCGCAGGCAGGTTTGCGTAAAGGCTTCCAGCCAGGTATATGGGCCTGATACTTTGGCCTCATATCCTTTATACCCTAATAAATACAAAGTATAAATGCACAAGGTATAATAAAGGCTAAGCTATTACAAGACATATGACAAACTTGATACACAATAAAATATTCTTCAACAAGCTGGCAGGTGCTTTGCAATCATACACGTATTTCAGCTCAAAAAACACCTCCAGCTTTCTGAAAAAATTCCTGAGTGTTCTTTTTTGTTCCCGTTCGCCGAAACTTTCGTTTGTGTGTGCTCAAACGTTAGTTCGTTAGTCACCATATCCTGGGAAACGGTCGTTGCAACGCTCCTAGCACCGTAGGAGGCGACGAATACGTTTTAAGGACATCGTGCATATCACGAGCTCTGGCTAAATTATGTTCCATCTTATTTCTGTTTTCTTAAGCTGTTTTATTTATTAATTAATTTTATTTAATTAATATTTCTTTGTTTTTTCGAGACACACCCAACAGTTTGTACTAAGGTGGTGACTGCCAGACTTATTACTATTCTCCCCAAATTTATTTCTATAGAGCAAGCTGGATTTATGCAGAATAGACATATATCAAAATAGCTTCTGATAGCACAGGAGATGGTGCATTCTTTAGACAAAATAACCAGGGGTTCAAATGGTATTATTAAACTTGATATGGCTAAAGCCTTTGATAGGCTTTCTTGGAAGTTTTTAGAGGAGGTGCTTGACAGATTTAGGTTTGCAAAACAGTTTATTCAAATTGTGATTAATAATCTTGAAGCCAATTATCTCTATATATTGGTAAAAGAGGGGTCAAACAGGGTGACCCTCTTTGTTCCTTCCTATTTGTTCTAGCATCTGAGGCCTTTTCTAGGGGTTTGAAAAGCCATATGGATGAAGGTCTTATAAAGCCATTTTGGATGGCCGTTATGGCTTTTCTATTTCTCATCTATGTTTTGCTTATGACTACTAATTTTTTTGAATGGGGAATCCAAATCACTGACCAACTTTTTCAATTTATTAAAGCTTACCAATCTGCCTCTGGGCAGGTTGTCAATCTGCAGAAAGTTCCTTTATGTTTGGCAAATCTGCTAGGCCAAGGAATAGAAGCATTCAGAGAATCTCGGGTATGCAATCTTCTGGCCTGCCAATGAATTACCTGGGTATCAAGATGCATAAAAGAATCAATAGATTTCATTACTATGATAATCTTATAAAACAATTTGATTCCAAACTAACACCTTGGAAGTGTAAAAAATTATCTTAAGGAGGAAGACTCGTTTTAATAAAACATGTTTTGAGTGCTATTCCTTTACATATTTTAGCTGCATATACACTTCCTAAAAAGGTCATATCAATCCTGGAAAATAAAATGTCTAATTTCTTCTAGGGTTCTTCTAATAATAAGGAGAAATATCATTGGTTATCCTGATCCAAGCTCAGTCTGCCTACTGAGGAAGGAGGACCAGGTATCTGAACCTTGTCACATTCAGAAAAACTTTCTCTATCAAGCTTTGGTGGAAGTGGAGAACTCGTAGATTACTTTGGAATGATTTCATCAAAGCTAGGTATCCTAGAATATGATCCCTAAAGTTACTGATTCTCCGGTTTGGAGAAGAATATGTTACATTCACCCTATGGCCAATGTAACATTTGAGATTAATTTGAACGTATTATTAGTACTACTCATACCAACAAGATGCATATCCTTTTAAGGGAGCTCATCACCAAAAAAATCCAAGTTAAGCATGCTTGCGCGGGAGTAGTCTTGGGATGGGTGACCCCCTAAGAAGTTTCTCAAGACGCGCATGAGTGAGAATAAAGTGCGCGAAAAAAGCTTGTGATGGTTTGTGAGGACAGTATTAGAAATCTGGAGGGTGTGTAGGAGTAACTATCTCGAGCTCGACGGTGCGGGATGTTACAGCCAACTCTTATTGTATCACTGCTCAGAATGGGGATTTGATTTGGGAGCTAGAAGCAGATGGTACATTCTATTTTAAGTCGGCATATGAGATAGTTAGAGAAGAACAACCGAGTATGTTTACTTTTAAGGACGCTTGGCACCCCAAAAAGACCGTGAAAATCAAGATTGTTCAGTGGAAAGTACTTCATGGCATCTTGCGAGTTACAGACAGACTTACACGCTTTAAACATGTTCTGAACCCATCCATGTGTCCATTGTGTAGAAGGCAGGAGGATTCTATGGAACGTCTTTTATACAAGTGTGATATGGTGAGACCTATTTGGCATTATTTCATGGCTATTTTGGGCATTGCTAGGGGAAACCCTAATGCTACTATTCATCAAGTTCTTATGAGTTGGTGGGTTAAAGCTGGTAATAAGACTATGATTGATCTTTTTAGGCAAAATCTCTCAGGTGTTATCTATTGGTATGTGTGGAAAAACTACACTGGTCTCATATGGGGTACTTTGGAACGAAGTCCTACTACGAAACAAATCATAATTTGGATTAAAATGTTCACGCAAGCTTGGGATTCTAGACTTTCTAGATTAAAAATTCGTACTGTTGGTGAGATTCTTTTTGAGGAAAAACTTATTCCTAAGAACTTCAAGCACACAAGTACCTCAATTAAAGCCATTCGATGGAACAAGCCTTGAATTAATCTCAAATTGATTTCACAGATCCAAACATAGACTACTTTCAAAACTACTTCATAAAAAACACAAATGAGAAAGATTGTGTATTTTGATCCAAGGATAAATCAATCAAAATTCGTATAATGTCATTAAAATAAGTTTGGCTCTTATACCACTATTAGGAAATTAATGTAACGTACCTCGAAAGCACAACAACGAGAGTTTAAAATTTTCTCAAACAAATCTTTCCTAATTATGACAAAACAACGAATATAATAATAACAGATTTGAGTTAGAACTTTGACGAACACTTTATCATAGTGCGTCAAAATAAATTCAATACTTAACACTTATACATATTATAGCGCAGTAGAGTTCGTATCCACATGGAAAGGAATAATTCTCTTTTTATGAACTAATAATTAAAGGGGTTTTTTAGGGTTGAATGATTTAATTTATTTAAAAATTAAGATGAACAACTTATATGTGATTTAATTCAAAGATAAAAAGAACTTGGCTTTGTTACTTTCCACTTGTAGATATATTTAGTCGATCCTTGTTATATCTATAACTTATCCCCTCTCGAATACTCAATCGAGGAGTATATCCAATTCATTGAGGGTAGTTATTAACAACGACCGTTCATTAATAACCCTTACTATTAATCAAATATAGAACAACGCCTTATACCGATTTAATAGTAGCATTTAATATTTCTAACTCCTTGATGAAATCAATTGAGATTGATAACCTAAACACAACGGTTTCGGTTTAACCAACAAAATTAATCCCTCTTAAGTTTATTAACCATGGCCGTGCATTAATAAACCAAAGTTACTTACTTGTGAAACCATCAACGATTAACCATCGGTTCGTTGATCGTTTCTAGTAATAATTAATTTTGAGATGTTGACTAAATGTAGTCTTAGCAACACTCCCCAACATTAATAAAGAAATAGATTGAGGGAAGAACTAATATTCAAGGAGAGAAGTTAAGAAAATAACTCACAACTTTAATAATCAACAAGCTTCAAGAACAAAACCAAGAAATGGAAGTTTAGCTCCTCATTTGGAGACTAAACATGCTAGAAAAATATAAGGAAAGTATTATTCTAAGTTGAGCTTAAGTATATGGAAGAAGGGATGATTAAAAGTGAAGAAAAAGTGTGCTATTTATAGGTGTTTTCAACACCTTTGGCCAGATACCCGACCGGGTATAGGTACATACCCGACCGGGTATCGGTCAAAATCAAATATTTGCCCACGATTTTGTGTTTTCAGCGCGTCTTTTTGTCCGGGTCACTTCATACCCGACCGGTAAAGTACCATACTTGACCGGGTAAAGATAATACTCGACCGGGTAAGTCACCAAATCACATTTTTAGCATGATTTCTTGCTCCCTTGCACCTTCCTTTGATTGTGTAGGATTCCTTCCATGATCCTTTGTTGATCCTTGATTGGTTCTTGCTCAAGATGATTCTAAATTTACTAAATTACAACAAACTAGAAAAATAAAGTGATTGCACCGTAAATGTGCAATTACCACAACAACACACGGTAAAAACTAACTAAAAGTAAAAATATAAACACACAAAAATCAATGCAATAAACTCCCCCGCACTTGATCTTTTACTCGTCCTTGAGTAAAATCCATAAAGCTCTTCACCATCCAAAGAGTTTCAACAAGATTAAAGAAAAACAGAAGTGTTTTCTTTTTCAATTTAAATTCATCCACACTGTAGGAAGTTATTATTTCTCCCTCCAACTGCTTGCTATGGTGAAAATCAACTCCTGTAAAAATATTTTCTTCTCTCATTTCTTTCCTTTTGCCTAGGAGCCTTTTCAGGTTTTCATCCTAGCCTTTTTTTTGACTCACTCATTTCTTTTGTTATTGTTGATTAGGTTGCCCGTTCGGGTTTTCAACCTAACTAGCATTTCTTCTTTTTATTATTTTTCTTTTCTTTCTTTTTATTTTTTTATTTTATTTTTGTATAATATTTTTTAAAAAAACAATGTAGAAGAAATACCATATGTAAAATGAAGAGTCTTCTCCCCCCCCTTACTAAACCGAGCATTGTCCCTAGTGCTCGTCTTTGCCATTGCTTGAAGTTTTTTTTCTTCGTTTGTTTTAAAGATAGTTGGGGATTTTGGAGAGGGGGAGTGAGAGTTTCCAAAACTTACGTTGAGCAAGAGGAAAGTGATGGTAGCAAGATTATGATTTTTTTGGGTGTTTGGTGGATGATTTGGGAGATTTTTGAAGAAAGAAAGAAATGCTATGGTTATGTGGTTTGAGGTGATTAGAGAGGAGTTGTATGGTGTTTTTGAAAATTAAAGGTGAATAGAGGTGAAGAGGAGGATGCTAGGAAAAAAAAAACAATCATGTACCTTGCTTGGGTTGCCTCCCAAGAAGCACCTCATTTACCGTCGCGGCACGACGCCATCATTTTGTTCAGTCGTTTAAGGTTGGATCGTGAAAATCCATCTTCTTCACATTTTCACTTGTTGCACTTTCGTAGAAATGCTCAATTTTCCGACCCTTCACTTTAAAAATCTTTCGAGGATCAAATATCCAAATTTCCATTGAATCATGAGGTGAGAGTGAGGGAAAGAAATTATTGTTTGGCATGGTCAATGGAAAATGTTTCGATTCCTTAATTTTGATGAAGATTTCAAAACTGTCAATGTCCTTTTCAATTTTATGAGTTTCTCCTAAAGTTTTTAGAACTGTTGGGGTACCTCAAAGGATGATAAGGATAAATATTTGACTTGGAAACTCGGTTTAACCTCTTCTTTGACCAGCTGGAGCTTCATGTCTCTTTCTTCTTCTACTTCTTTTGGATTTTGGGTCTCCTTTTGCATCTCCTTCTCATTTGTCAATGTGATTACAAAAGTTTGTTGTTTAGGATCACATTCTATTTGAGAGAGAAATTTTCCCGAATCCCTTGCTTCAAGCCTACTCAAAGCTCCGACTATTTGACTCATTTGAGTTTCCAAATTTAAAATGCCAGACTTGGCCTCATTTTGAAATTACACCATGTTGTTTTGCATGGTGGTCATGTTGGAAGCAATAGTCTGAACCATATCCTCCGAAGACATGTTAGAGTTGGAGAATGGATCATACCTCACGTGAGGTACTTTCCTTTGGAAACCAACATAATCAAGTAGTTCAAGGTATTCTTCTTGGAGCTTTGGACAAAAATCCGTAAGATGCCTGTGAGACATGCAAATGTTGCAAGTCTTGACATCTTGAACTTTTGAGCATAAGATAGACTCCTTTATTAGAGAAGCCAAGACGGAAATTTGACTCTCTAAGGATGTTTTGTTGGTATCCATATACTAATGTAAGCTCAGAAAATAGAAAAGTAATTTTTTTTAATATTTTTTTTTTGAAAAAAAATAAAAAGAAAAATAATTGCCTTTTCCCGACAACGGCGCCAAATTTGACGAACACTTTGTCGTAGTGCGTCAAAATAAATTCAATACTTAACACATCTACGTAGTATAGCGTAGTAGAGTTTGTATCCACAAGGAAATGAATAATTCTCTTTTTATGAACTAGTAATTAAAGGGGGGTTTTATGGTTGAATGATTTAATTTAATTAAAAACTAAGATGAACATCTTATATGTGATTTAATTCAAAGATAAAAAGAACTTGGCTTTGCTAGTTTCCACTTGTTGATATATTTAGTCGATCCTTGTTATATCTATAACTAATCCCCTCTCGAATACTCAATCGAGGAGTATATCCAATTCATCGAGAGTCGTTATTAACAACGACCGTTCATTAATAGTAGCATTTAAAATTTCTAACTCCTTGATTAAATCAATTGAGATTGATAACCTTAACATAACGGTTTCGGTTTAACCAACAAAATTAATCCCTTTTAAGTTTATTCATCACGGCCGTGCATTAATAAACCGAAGTTACTTACTTGTGAAACCATCAACGATTAACCATCGGTTCGTTGATCGTTTCTAGTAATAATTAATATTGAGATGTTGACTAATTGTCATCTTAGCAACACTCCCCAACATTAATATAGAAATAGATTAAGGGAAGAACTAATATTCAAGGAGAGAAGTTAAGAAAATAACTGAGAACTTTAATAATCAACAAGCTTCAAGAGCAAAACCAAGAAATGGAAGTTTAGCTCCTCATTTGAAGACTAAACATGCTAGAAAAATATAAGGAAAATACTATTCTAAATTGAGCTTAAGTATATGGAAGAAGGGATGATTAAAAGTGAAGAAAAAGTGTGCTATTTATAGGTATTTTCAACACCTTTGGCCGGATACCCGACCGGGTATAGTTACATACCCGACCGGGTATCGGTCAAAATCAAATATTTGCCCACGATTTTGTGTTTTCAGCGCGTCTTTTTGTCCGGGTCACTTCATAGCCGACCGGGTAAAGTACCATACCCGACCGGGTATGTGCCCAATTTCTACGCAGGTTCTGTTTTCTCTTCATACCCGACCGGGTAAAGATAATACCTGAGCGGATAAGTCACCAAATCACATTTTTAGCATGATTTCTTGCTCCCTTACACCTTCCTTTGATTTTGTAGGATCCCTTCCATGATCCTTTGTTGATCCTTGATCGATTCTTGCTCAAGATGATTCTACATTTACTAAATTACAACAAACTAGAAAAATAAAGTGATTGCACCGTAAATGTGCAATTACCACAACAACACACCGTAAAAACTAATTAAAAGTAAAAATATAAACACCCAAAAATCAATGCAATCAACTCCCCCACACTCTATATTTTACTCATCCTCGAGTAAAATCCATAAAGCTCCTCACCATCCAAAGAGTTTCAACAAGTTTAAAGAAAAACAGAAGTGTTTTCTTTTTCAGTTTAAATTCATCCACACTGTATAAAGTTATTGCTTCTCCTTCCAACTGCTTGTTATGGTGAAAACCAACTCTTGTAAAAATAATTTCTTCTCTCATTTCTTTCCTTTTGCCTAGGAGCCTTTTCAGGTTTTCACCCTAGCCTTTTTTTTACTCACTCATTTTTTTGCTATTGTTGCTTAGGTTCCCCGTTCGGGTTTTCAACCTAACTAGCATTTCTTCTTTTTATTACTTTTCTTTTCTTTCTCTTTTTTGTATAATATTTTTTTGACAAAAAAATGTAGAAGAAATATCATATGTAAAATGAAGAGTCTTCTCCCCACCTCTATTGCGTGAGTGTTTCCAAAAGTTACGTGGAGCAAGAGGAAAGTGATGGGAGCAAGATTATGATTTTTTGGGTGTTTGGTGGATGATTTGGGAGATTTTTGAAGACAGAAAGAAATGGTATGGTTATGTTGTTTGAGGTGATTAGGGAAGAGTTGTATGGTGTTTTGGAAGATTAAAGGTGAATAGAGGTGAAGAGGAGGTTGCTAGGCAAACAAAAAAATTAAACAAACATGTACCTTGCTTTGGTTGCCTTCCAAGAAGCGCCTCATTTACCGTCGCGACACGACACCATCATTTTGTTTAGTCGTTTAAGGATGGATCGTGATAATCCATCTTCTTCACATTTTCACTTGTTGCACTTTCGCAGAAATGCTCAATTTTCCGACCCTTCACTTTTAAAATCTTTCGAGGATCAAATATCCAGATTTCCATTGAATCATATGGTGAGAGTGAGGGAAAGAAATTATTGTTTAGCATGGTCAATGGAAAATGTTTCGATTCCTTAATTTTGATGAAGATTTCAAAGCTGTCAATGTCCTTTTCAAATTTATGAGTTTCTCCTAAAGTTTTTCGAACTGTTGGGGTACCTCAAAGGATGATAAGGATAGATATTTGAGCTTGAAACTCGGTTTAACCTCTTCTTTGACCAGCTGGAACTTCATGTCTTTTTCTTCTTCTACTTCTTTTGGATTTTGGATCTACTTTTGCATTTCCTTCTCATTTTTTCAATGTGATTGCAAAAGTTTGCTGTTTAGGATCAAATTCTATTTGAGAGAGAAATTTTCCCGAATCCCTTGCTTCAAGCTTACTCAAAGTTCCGGTTATTTGAATCATTTGAGTTTCCAAGTTTAAAATGCTAGACTTGGTCTCATTTTGAAATTGCACCATGTTGTTTTGCATGGTGGTCATGTTGGAAGCAATAGCCCGAACCATATCCTCCATAGACATGCTAGAGTTGGAGAATGAATCATACCTCACGTGAGGTACTTTCCTTTGGAAACCAACATAATCAAGTTGTTCAAGATATTCTTATTGGAGCTTTGAACAAAAATCCGTAAGATGTCTGTAAGAGATGCAAATGTTGCAAGTCTTGACATCTCGAGCTTTTGTGCATAAGATAGACTCCTTTGTTAGAGAAGCCAAGACGGAAATTTGACTCTCTAAGGATGTTGTGTTGGTATCCATATACTCATGTAAGCTCAGAAAATAGAAAAGTATTTTTTTTTAATATTTTTTTTTGAAAAAAAATAAAAAGAAAAATAATTGCATTTCCCCGGCAACGGCGCCAAATTTGACGAACACTTTGTCGTAGTGCGTCAAACTAAATTCAATACTTAACACTTATACGTAGTATAGCGTAGTAGAGTTCGTATCCACAAGGAAATGAATAGTTCTCTTTTTATGAACTAGTAATTAAAGGGGTTTTTTAGGGTTGAATGATTTAATTTAATTAAAAACTGAGATGAACAACTTATATGTGATTTAATTCAAAGATAAAAAGAACTTGGCCTTATTACTTTCCGCTTGTTGGATATATTTAGTCGATCCTTGTTATATATATAACTTATCGTCTCTCGAATACTCAATCGAGGAGTATATCCAATTCAGCGAGGGTAGTTATTACAACGACCGTTCATTAATAACCCTTACTATTAATCAAATATAGAACAACGCCTTATACCGATTTAATAGTAGCATTTAATCTTTCTAACTCTTTGATGAAATCAATTGAGATTGATAACCTTAACACAACGATTTTGGTTTAACCAACAAAATTAATCTCTCTTAAGTTTATTAACCACGGTCGTGCATTAATAAACCGAAGTTACTTACTTGTGAAACCATCAACGATTAACCATCAGTTCGTTGATCATTTCTAGTAATAATTAATATTGAGATGTTGACTAATTGTCATCTTAGCAACACTCCCCAACATTAATATAGAAATAGATTAAGGGAAGAACTAATATTCATGGAGAGAAGTTAAGAAAATAACTCCCAACTTTAATAATCAACAAGTTTCAAGAGCAAAACCAAGAAATGGAAGTTTAGCTCCCCATTTAGAGACTAAACATGCTAGAAAAATATAAGGAAAATGTGGATCGTTGCGTTTATCGCTACACTAAAAGTAATCGCTGATAGTGTAGCATGCTCCTCTCCTTTTATAGCACATGCGAAGCGCCACGCGGTTTGATTGCACTGGCAGGCTGGCATATTGTTGGCACCGCATACCCGCGGCTCAACAATCTCCCCCGAGCACCTGCCAGCCTCAACTGCGCAGCATGCTGTTGTCGGGGGTCGAACCCGTGACCTTGGATCTGATACCACTTGTGGATCGTTGCGCTTACCGCTACACTAAAAGCAATCGCTGATAGTGTACCACGCTCCTCTCCCTTTATAGCACATGCGAAGCGCCACGCGGTTCGATTACACCGGCAGGCTGGCAGATTGCTGGCACCGCATACCCGCAGCCCAACAGAAAATACTATTCTAAGTTGAGCTTAAGTATATGGAAGAAGGGATGATTAAAAGTGAAGAAAAAGTGTGCTATTTATAGGTGTTTTCAACACCTTTGGCCGGATACCCGATGGGGTATAGGTACATACCCGACCAGATATCGGTCAAAATCAAATATTTGCCCACGATTTTGTGTTTTCAGCGCGTCTTTTTGTCCGGGTCACTTCATACCCGACCGGGTAAAGTACCATACCCGACCAGGTATGTGCCCAATTTCTACGCAGGTTCCGTTTTCTCTTCATACCCGACCGGGTAAAGATAATACCCGACCGGGTAAGTCACCAAATCACATTTTTAGCATGATTTCTTGCTCCCTTGCACCTTCCTTTGATTTTGTAGGATCCCTTCCATGATCCTTTGTTGATCCTTGATTGATTCTTGCTCAAGATGATTCTAAATTTACTAAATTACAACAAACTAGAACAATAAAGTGAATGCACCGTAAATGTGCAACTACCACAACAACACACCATAAAAACTAATTAAAAGTAAAAATATAAACAAACAAAAATCAATGCAAACAACTCCCCCACACTTGGTCTTTTACTCGTCCTCGAGTAAAATCCATAAAGCTCTTCACCATCCAAAGAGTTTCAACAAGATTAAAGAAAAACAGAAGTGTTTTGTTTTTCGGTTTAAATTCATCCACACTGTAGAAAGTTATTGCTTCTCCCTCCAACTGCTTGCTATGGTGAAAATCAACTCCTGTAAAAATAATTTCTTGTCTCATTTCTTTCTTTTTGCCTAGGAGCCTTTTCAGGTTTTCATCCTAGCCTTTTTTTCCGACTCACTCATTTTTTTTGCTATTGTTGCTTAGGTTGCCCGTTCGGGTTTTCAACCTAACTAGCATTTCTTCTTTTAATTATTTTTCTTTTCTTTCTTTTTTTTGTATAATATTTTTTTTGACAAAAAAATGTAGAAGAAATACCATATGTAAAATGAAGAGTCTTCTCCCCCTTACTAAACCGAGCATTGTCCCTAGTTCTCATCTTTTCCATTGCTTGAAGTTTTTTCTTCTTCGCTTTTGTAAAGATAGTTGGGGATTTTGGAGAGGGGGAGTGAGAGTTTCCAAAAGTTACATGGAGCAAGAGGAAAGTGATGGGAGCAAGATTATGATTTTTTTGGGTGTTTGGTGGTTGATTTGGGAGATTTTTGAAGAAAGAAATGGTATGGTTATGCGGTTTGAGGTGATTAGGGAAGAGTGGTATGGTGTTTTGGAAGATTAAAGGTGAATAGAGGTGAAGAGAAGGTTGCTAGGCAAACAAAAAAATTAAACAAACATGTACCTTGCTTGGGTTGCCTTCCAAGAAGCGCCTCATTTACCGTCGCGGCACGACGCCATCATTTTGTTCAGTCGTTTAAGGTTGGATCGTGATAATCCATCTTCTTCACATTTTCACTTGTTGCACTTTCGTAGATATGCTCAATTTTCCGACCATTCACTTTGAAAATCTTTCCAGGATCAAATATCCAGATTTCCATTGAATCATGTGGTGAGAGTGAGGGAAAGAAATTATTGTTTAGCATGGTCAATGGAAAATGTTTCGATTCCTTAATTTTGATGAAGATTTTAAAGCTGTCAATGTCCTTTTCAATTTTATGAGTTTCTCCTAAAGTTTTTAGAACTGTTGGGGTACCTCAATGGATGCTGAGGATAGATATTTGACCTTGAAACTCGGTTTAACCTCTTCTTTGACCAACTGGAGCTTCATGTCTCTTTCTTCTTCTACTTCTTTTGGATTTTGGGTCTCCTTTTGCATTTCCTTCTCATTTGTCAATGTGATCGCAAAAGTTTGCTGTTTAGAATCACATTCTATTTGAGAGAGAAATTTTCCCGAATCCCTTGCTTCAAGCCTACTCAAAGCTCCAGCTATTTGACTCATTTAAGTTTTCCGGACCATGTTGTTTTGCATGGTGGTTGTTGGTCCAAAATAGGACGCTCGTAGGCTTTTAGGAAAGCTACGTACGACACTCAAGCAAGAATTAGGAAAGTACGAATATGGAAAGTTAGCCATAAATAGCATATAGAAGTTGTCTCCCCTAATCTGAATTACAACCCGCCTTTTATAGGCGTATACAAATCGTAACCGTTACCGATAATAATGACTAATTAATTACAACATTAAAACGGAATTAAATACATAATTAATAGCGCATTAATTGCTTGACCGTTACTTTTCCGGGCTAGGAGGTCGGCTGGACTGGCAGGCTCTCCGCCGGGCTGGCAGGCAGACTTCAGGTTATGGACTTGGATCCATGGATCCAAGTTCAGGGCTTGGGCTGATTAGGCTCTGGGCCTAGTCCCATTACTCCATCACGAGTCCCCCACTCCCTTAGTCGAGTAGTAGACTCGGCTAAGAGGGAGTAGTCCAAGTCAGTTGCTCTTCTTCGAGACAAGAAAATCCCCGCCCTTATCCATGTTGGGGAGATACCTCATTAAAAACCTTTATTAGGAAAAAACTCAATGGGAAAAAAATCCTAATGAAGGGGAAAAGAGTACATCTGACGCCCCCAAGATGAAGCAAGAGGTGAGATCCTCAGCTTTTATTGCAATGATCGCCATCTGCGAATAGGATGGCTAGAACTGTTCTTCTCGTCGGACTCAGACTCGTCAGGCTTGTCATTTGCTTCCTTGAAGACGGTAAGACCCTCAGTCCCCCACTTCATTCAGTTATACCTACACATAAAAGAAACTAGTGTAGAATAGAGCATCTGGCCTGGTGTCGAACCACAGCTCGGTGTGTAAGTGAGTCAGACTCACTACTTGAAAAGAATGACATCAAGTTCCCAAGTTAGGCCTCAACCCAGTCTCCGAAAGAAAGATTGAATCCGCGAGTAAGTGAGTCGGACTCCTCACTCGAATGGATAATCCAACCCCAAAGAACTAAAGTATATCAACCTTTTCGAGAAATGTTAATGTCAATTAAGTGACAAAATTGCTCGGAAGAGCGTGGCTCTAGGTCCCTAATAAGAGTTTAACTCGCCGCCCGAAGTTAGTAGTTCGAACCCGCAAGTAAAAACTTTTGAACGGGTGACTCGTCCCCCGAGCTCGGAGTGTGATGCACTTGGAAAGGGTAAGAGCACGCAAGAACTCGTATGAAGTCAAGAGTGTGCGGTATTAACATTTATATCGGAGCTTATTAATCGCCACACCCATATGATGTGACCCGGTGGCGCGAGTGTGTGTGCTCGGCCAATGTACGAGTGTGTGTGCTCACCCGGTGTACGTGAGTTATCGGATTTCATAAGCCCGTTTTTCAATGTTAAAATTACCCACGCTTAACAAGAGTAAAAGCAATTAAACCACTTAAAATATCTTTTCAAATGTTTGAATTTATGATTTTTTTGTATCAAATATATAGGCTTTTTGGAAACTTAGCTTTAGAGCCAAACGGGCTCGAATGCGTTGCTGAAAATTCAGCCCATCATCCTTGAGGAGAATCAAATTTGGTCTTAGTGTAATCTTGGTCCATCCACTTTAACGTAGAGCAGACTCTTGCTCCATAAGAATTAGGTGGGCACACATTTGAAGGCATATCTCATTAATAGGTGTGGCGATGAGGGAGACCAGCAGTGACGTCGGCGCACGGCATCCAGCTGTGATTGGCGAAGATAACAGGAGGAAGTGGAACTGTAGCACCTTGGATTGAGATGAATTTCTTGAATTTTTTCCTACTAAAGTGATGTGAGAGATCAATAGAGGCTCTCAATGAAAGCACCAATGTTGGTCCAAAATATGACGTTCGTAGGCTTTTAGGAAAGCTACGTAAGAACACTCAAGCAGGAATTAGTAAAGTACGAATATGGAAAGTTGCAAAGGGATTTAGTTGCCAGAAATAGCATATAGAAGTTGTCTCCCCTAATCTGAATTACAACCCGCCTTTTATAGGCGTATACAAATCGTAACCGTTACCGATAATAATGACTAATTAATTACAACATTAAAACGGAATTAAATACATAATTAATAGCGCATTAATTGCTTGACCGTTACTTTTCCGGGCTAGGAGGTCGGCTGGACTGGCAGGCTCTCCGCCGGGCTGGCAGGCAGGCTTCAGGTTATGGACTTGGATCCATGGATCCAAGTTCAGGGCTTGGGCTGATTAGGCTCTGGGCCTAGTCCCATTACTCCATCAGTGGTCATGTTGGAAGCAATAGCCCGAACCATATCCTCTGTAGACATGTTAGAGTTGGAGAATGGATCATACCTCACGTGAGGTACTTTCCTTTGGAAACCAACATAATCAAGTTGTTCAAGGTATTCCTCTTCGAGCTTTGAAAAAAAAACCGTAAGATGCCTGTGAGACATGCAAATGTTGCAAGTTTTGACATCTTGAACTTTTGAGCATAAGATAGACTCCTTTATGAGAGAAGCCAAGATGGAAATTTGACTCTCTAAGGATGTTGTGTTGGTATCCATATACTCATGTAAGCTCAGAAAATAGAAAAGTAAATTTTTTTAATATTTTTTTTTGAAAAAAAAAATTGCCTTTCCCCGGCAACGGCGCCAAATTTGACGAACACTTTGTCGTAGTGCGTCAAAATAAATTCAATACTCAACACTTATACGTAGTATAACGTAGTAGAGTTCATATCCACAGGGAAATGAATAATTCTCTTTTTATGAACTAGTAATTAAAGGGGGATTTTAGGCTTGAATGATTTAATTTAATTAAAAACTAAGATGAACAACTTATATGTCATTTACTTCAAAGATAAAAAAGAACTTGGCTTTGCTACTTTCTTTGTTATATTTATAACTTATCCCCTCTCGAATACTCAATCGAGGAGTATATCCAATTCATCGAGAGTAGTTATTAACAACGACCGTTCATTAATAACCCTTACTATTAATCAAATATAGAACAACGCCTTATACTGATTTAATAGTAGCATTTAATCTTTCTAACTCCTTGATGAAATCAATTGAGATTGATAACCTAAACACAACGGTTTCGGTTTATCCAACAAAATTAATCCCTCTTAAGTTTATTAACCACGGCCGCGCATTAATAAACCGAAGTTACTTACTTGTGAAACCATCAACGATTAACCATCGATTCGTTGATCGTTTCTAGTAATAGTTAATATTGAGATGTTGACTAATTGTCATCTTAGCAACACTCCCCAACATTAATATAGAAATAGATTAAGGGAAGAACTAATATTCAAGGAGAGAAGTTAAGAAAATAACTCACAACTTTAATAATCAACAAGCTTCAAGAGCAAAACCAAGAAATGGAAGTTTAGCTCCTCATTTGGAGACTAAACATGTTAGAAAAATATTAGGAAAATGCTATTCTAAGTTGAGCTAAGTATATGGAAGAAGGGATGATTAAAAGTGAAGAAAAAGTGTGCTATTTATAGGTGTTTTCAACACCTTTGGCCGGATACCCGACCGGGTATAGGTACATACCCGACCGGGTATCGGTCAAAATCAAATATTTGCCCACGATTTTATGTTTACAGCACGTCTTTTTGTCCAGGTCACTTCATACCCGACCGAGTAAAGTACCATACCCGACCGGGTATGTGCCCAATTTCTGCGCAGGTTCCGTTTTCTCTTCATACCCGACTGGGTAAAGATAATAACAGACCGGGTGTGTCACCAAATCACATTTTTAGCATGATTTTTTGCTCCCTTGTACCTTCCTTTGATTTTGTAGGATCCCTTCCATGATCCTTTGTTGATCCTTGATTGATTCGTGCTCAACATGATTCTAAATTTACTAAATTATAACAAACTAGAAAAATAAAGTGATTGCACCATAAATGTGCAATTACCACAACAACGCATCGTAAAAACTAATTAAAAGTAAAATTATAAACACACAAAAATCAATGCAATCAAACTTACAGATCTTCCGGCCTAGCGGTGATGATCTTTGACCTTAGGTATCCACGTGATTTTTTTTTTGAAAGAAAAGTTAAATTTCCCAAAATTGAAATATGAATCTTAAAAACTGGGCTATGATTTATGAATGAAAAGTATCTATTTATAATAGTTCTAAACTAGCTTGCTATCACAATTAAAGTCTTACTCATTAATCAATTTTAATCCTAACAGGACCAATACTCCTTATTAATGATTTAGTTAATAAAACAAACAAACTAATAATATGAGTAAAGTGGGCTGCATGCTACTTGCCTACTTCTATTCATTATTATTATTATTTATTTTATTTTCTCTTTTCTTTTGAATTCCAAATTATAAATAAAAAGTACCAACTTTATTTAATTAAAAATACATATTAATTAAGTACAATAAATCTGATTTATCACACTTAATTAATTCTATCAAATAGAAATCTCCTTCAAAACCATGAATTAAATATAGTTTAGTCTAACTAATATTTAATCCAGTTTCTGTATTACGAATTAAATATTATTTATTCCCATTAATATTTAATTCCCTCTAATAATTCAATCGGAAGGTACAATCACTTGTTGTGTGACTCATAGGGCCTTATATATTAAGCACTAATCAAATTAAGGTGTTAATGAATCCCTAGATGACTCTCCTCACAAACTTAATATATAAGGTCATTTGCGATGACTATTCAATCTCCCTATAATATAGAGCTCATAGTGATACTGTCCTTTCATTCAACGAACATTCAACTAAGTCTAGAACTTGATATTCTGTTTATTCCAATAACTTAGTCTCTATCTCTCAATCTTTCTAGATGATCCATAATGATCATATTTGAAATCTAAAACGAATATATATTTGCATTGGCCAATGACTTTATGATCCATCTAGATATGAGAAGTATAATGTTATCTCTTAATCTATTCGATGAATGGATCCTTTTTGGTTCAACAACTACTCCATGTGCTTTATGATGTACCCAACACATGCCGTGTCTACCCTGATTAGGGTGCAAGCGTTGGTCATGGTCAATGTACATCACTCCGCACATGTAGTATGTATTGACCCCAAGTCAGATGACTATTACACTACTCTATACGCCAATAATTCCATAGACACACGAATAGAACTTATTAAATGGTTTCTCGATGGGTATGTCAATATTCTCTAAAATATCTATGTGACCATCATGAATTACATGAATTTATAGTTGTGAGATCAACTATACTTTCTAACAGTATGATGTAGTCCACGTGCCAATCTTTCACATATTATCAATATCCCTTTCTTGATTATCATTGATTGAGGCTATTTTGGGACTTCATGTTATATCAAATAAGCTCCCACTTACTTAGTGACAACCTAAATCCAAGGGAACACAATCATGAATAAAACATTGACAATCGAAATGCTTAATCATAAATGTGTAATACCACATATATCAAATATATAAAACTGAATGTGATCAAGTACATATATCTTTACGAAAATGATTGCCGCTAGGACACATATACTAACACCACCATTAATGGATGCAAAGGAAAGTGCAGTCCCTCATAAAAATTCATGTGTTATGCTCCAAAGTACCACATAGGTGGGGACAACATGTTGTAGGGGTCGAAGCACAAATGTACCACATGCAGATCACCTGGAGCATTCTCCGCCCGAATGATAAGGAGATTCTGACAGTCCAGACTTGACAAACCCAGTCCATTCCTCTACACCAGCGTGTGCCACCTCCTTTCTTATTTCTTCTAGGGTTCAACCATGTCGGCTCCATGGACTGCAAAAATATGATTCGAGCAAGGAATGTGAGTCAATGTAGATGCTCCCTCAACTCCCCGTGAAGGAATCATAGTCGTCTCAGCCTCAGATCCCTCACGATTGTCTTTGGTACGATACTCATCTCATCGATCTCTGCACCAAACTCCTCCACTGACTTCAGGATGACCTTCAACTTCTCCACCACGTCTTCTTCTTCAAAGTAGAAGTACCCCCCCCCCCCCCCCCCCCCCGTCTTCAGACTCAAATGCCACGACTAGAGACCTCAATATATCTTGGGAATCACGATAAGACATAATACTCAGGATTTTGAAGACTTAAGGATCTAACACAGAACTCTCACCAACACTATATTTTCTAATCTGACGGCAAAGTATACAAAGAGGATCAAGAACAAATGAAGATCTAACCTTGATGTTTTGAAGGGGGGGTGAAGAACATTATCTCTCTACAATTCGGGAGCACTTCGTCACAATCAAAAGCAAAAGTGAGAGTGAGTGCGTCGGAGGCAGGGTATCTACATGTAACCCCCCAACGAACACTACATGTGTCACACACCTAGTGGTTACACAGGCGGTCGCCAAAATCCCAACCACTCCGCATCTGACATTTGTCCCACCGCCACATCAAGGTACTCGACGACATACGAATCGATGCCTTTGTTATAATATCCGGCCACGCGCTGCCCAAAGAGGTGCTCCATCACAATGGCATGTCTTAGCTCAAAGCAATGACTCAACGGCATACGATGCTCCTCGGCCACATCGCAAGATGATAAAACAACACGCCACCTACACCCTCAACTCGGCTTTAAAAGATCACCCTCAACCTCATTCAAAAGAAGAAGAATAAATTTTTGAAGGGAGAAACGCACATTGGACAAAGCCCGTTGGTGATAGCCTTCGGCCAACAACCTTCGTCCAAGGATTCTCCCATAAGATTTCCTTGGCAAGATTTGCGAGAAATGTTGGATCCACAGAAGCACTTGTGGGTTGCACCTCGGCTCCGAACACATTATCTACTCCTTAACCCGAATTCCTCTCGGCTTGATGGAGTGGGCAATTGGGGGACTTCGCCTCGTCCAAAGCAACAAATTCAAAAACACAATCTACAAAAGGCAAGATACCTCAACTACTGGCACCCACACCTCGACCAAACTAGAAAAAACTAAAGGAGCAAAAGCACATCGGTTGAGAGAATCCATGCCTCCTCGGACAAACACAAATACATGACCAATAAGAATGCGATACAAGATGTTTTGCTTCCTCAGCTCGGGGGGGGGGGGGGGGGGTCCTGATAGAGTATATGGGCTTGAACCCACGACCCACATACTCATGGACACAGAGAAAGCTACACACAGCTAGAGTACCTCTCGGCTGGCTCCCCTCGGCTAGACAAGGACCATCCACAAAAAGATTTTTAGAATTGAAGAACCCCAGAAAAAGATTCAACAACTTCACTCAAAGAGCTTTTGTGGCCTGGACACCTAAGTTTGGCCACCTCGACCCAGGAATGTAGCAGATAGTTTTCACATTAGATTTATCATGATAGCTTCATGTAACTAGTCACTTGTTGGCCCATCATTGTAATCAGGCCTATCTGACCCAAAATTTGGGAGCCCAATCCAAATTTCCTCTACAAATATTCCCCTCGGGGGTAGTTGTAGGGGGTGGAAAACATTGAATGCAAAAAACTTTCTCTCTCTAACTCTCACCTCTCTTTAGAGTATTACTTTATCAAGGTGAAATTATTAAAATAAAATTTTCCATACATAAAGGGATTAAGACAAGAACAATACTAAAAAATAACCCATAGACAAAAAGTGTCCTTTTATATAAATTTTATAAAAGAGATTAAGATCCCGTTTGGTAACACTAAAATTGTTGAATTGGCTGATTCTGCTGAAATTTATGAAAATCTGACTGAAGTGACTATATTGGTTGATGCTGCTGATTCGTGGAAAAATTGTGTTTGAAATATTTGTTATTACTCCCTCCGTCCCAATTTGTAAGATACTTTACGGTTTACGATGTTTGACCGATGATAAAGTAAATTGATCCCTGTCAACATGATTTTTTTTCATATTAATGTTAATTAATTAATTAATTACGAAAATAGGGTTGGGTTAAAAGTATTTACCAATATACTCCTGGGTTAACCATGGTCGGGGTAAGTCGCCCAACGGTTGGGCGACTTATAAGTCGCCAAACGGTTTGGCGACTTATAAGCCGCCAACCGTTGGGCGACTTTCCCTTAAGTAAAAATATCAGCCAGCCACAAAACAGAACGCTGCGTAACGTAAACCCAATCCCCAAAATCCCCAAGCCGCAGCGACGAAGGACGAACGACGACCGAGCCATTTCCAACTCCGGTGAACCTCCATCTCCGGCGACCCCACTCCGGCAAACCTCCATCTTCATCTTCAACGCTCTTTCTTCTTTCTTGTAGGTAAATCAAACTCCATTTCATCTCATTTTGAACTTAGGGTTTTGAATGTTAACATTTTCGAATTTTTAGATTATGAATTGATTGTGAATTGAGTTGTTGTGAAATGTGGATATGTATGAAATTGTAAGTTTTAGGAATAAAACTTCCTTGATATTATTGAGCCATCCGGCCATGGTATATATACATGTTTACAGATAAAATCAAGTTGTTACAAATCCTAAAAAATAGGATCTATCTATTCTATCTATTCTGTGAGCTTATCTACTAATTAGAGAGTCCTATCTACTCTAATTCTTATCTACACAGTTCCGGATGTACACGTAATTAAAATAACAAGAATATGTTACATTTTTCTACACTCCCCCTCAAGTTGGTAAGTATATATCATACATTCCCAACTTGCTTATAAGTAGCTCAAATATAGGTCTAAATAACCCTTTGGTGAAGATATCAGCTGTTTGATCTTTAGTGGATACAAATGGTGTGCAAATGATTCCAGCTTCAATCTTCTCTTTAATGAAATGTCTGTCCACTTCAATGTGCTTAGTTCTATCATGTAGCACAAGATTATGAGCAATGCTTATAGCAGCTTTATTATCACAATATAACTTCATAGGCAGCTCAATCTCCATCTTTAGTTCTGTGATTACTCGTTTGATCCAGAGTAACTCACATATTCCATTAGCCATAGCTCTGAATTCTGATTCTGCACTACTTCTAGCAACCACATTTTGTTTCTTACTTCTCCAGGTTACTAGATTTCCCCATACACAGGTGCAGTATCCAGAGGTAGATCTCCTATCAGATATTGAGCCAGCATAATCTGCATCAGTAAAAGCTTCAATTTTCCTATTGTTTCCCTTTTTGAAAAACAATCCTTTCCCTGGACAGCTCTTCAGGTATCTTAGAATCCTGTAAGTAGCATCAAGATGTTCTTGGAAAGGATGATGCATAAACTGACTTACCATGCTTACTGCAAATGCAATATCTGGTCTAGTGTGTGCCAGATATATTAATTTTCCTACCAATCTTTGATATTGGTGAATATCAACTGGATTTCCCTCCTTGATATCTCCCAATTTCTGACTTGGGTCAATTGGAGTGTCTGCTAGTTTGCAGGCACTCATTCCAGTTTCCTGTAGAAGATCTAAAACATATTTCCTTTGTGAGACAACAATACCCTTCTTTGATCTAGCTATCTCCATTCCTAGGAAAAATTTTAAATTTCCTAGATCTTTAATCTCAAATTCATGAGCAAGTTTGTCTTTCAATCTTTTAGTCTCTGTGTGATAATTTCCTGTGAGGATAATATCATCTACATAGACAATTAAGATTGCAATCTCCCCCTTACCTGAAAACTTCATGAATAAAGTATGGTCAGCTTGAGCTTGATTAAATCCTTGCTTTTTTATGAACTTTGTGAATCTGTCAAACCAGGCTCTTGGAGACTGTTTAAGTCCATATAAAGCCTTCTCTAATCTGCAAACCTTTAACCCAAACTTATTTTCAAACCCAGGTGGAGGTTCCATGTACACTTCTTCTTCAAGTTTCCCATTTAAAAAAGCATTCTTTACATCCAGTTGTTGTAATGGCCAGTCTAAATTGGCAGCAAGAGATAAAAGAATTCTTACAGTGTTCAACTTTGCAACTGGTGCAAAGGTTTCTTTGTAATCAATTCCATAGGTCTGTGTGTACCCCTTGACAACTAGTCTTGCCTTATATCTCTCCAAACTTCCATCTGCCTTAAACTTGGGGTTGAAAATCCACCTGCAACCAACTGTAGGTTTATTTTTAGGTAACTCTACAAGCTTCCACGTCTGATTCTTTTCAAGAGCCTCCATCTCCTCCAAAACAGCTTTCTTCCACTCAGGTTTAGATAGGGCATCCTGTATGGTTGTAGGAATAGAAATAGAAGAGATACTGAAAGTAAAGGCTGCAAAGTCTGATGTCAATTTAGAATAAGAAACATAGTTTGAGATGGGGTATTTAACACATGTTCTTCTCTCTTTTCTGAGAGCAATAGGAAGGTCAAAGTTGCTAGAAGTATTACCTTTTTCACTTCCTGACATTGAGGCAGAATCATGGACAGTTGTAGGTTTTTGAACTTCCTCTATTCTTTGATTTCTAACCCTTCTCTCATAAGTTTTTTCAAAGAACTGACTTGTCTGTTGATCCTTTTCAATTGGTTCAGTTGGATTTACTTCATTATTTTTAATTCCTTGATCATTTTCAGGTGTACTGATATTTGAAAAGACATTATCATCCTGATTAATATCAATAAAATTAAAATTTTCATGAATATTTGGCATTATAGGAACATCTTCACTTAATTTCTCCCCCTGAAGATGAGAATCAAAAAAAGGTTGTTCTTCCATAAAAATAATATCCATAGTAACAACCATTGTTTTGGTTGTAGGATCAAAACATTTATACCCTTTTTGAGTGGCAGAAACACCTAGAAAAACACATGTTTTCCCTCTAGGATCAAACTTACTTGCAGATTTATCTGGATTTTTGATAAACACTGTGCAACCAAAAATTTTTAAAGGAAGGGTGTTTACCAATCTATTTGTAGGAAAGAAGTGTTGTAGTAAACTAATAGGACTTTTAAATCCTAAAATTTTGGATGGCATGCGATTAATTAAATAAGTTGCATGTAACACTGCTTCTCCCCACAAATATTTTGGTATGTTTGTTGAAAACATGATTGCACGAGTGACTTCAAGTAAATGTCTATTTTTTCTTTCTGCAAGTCCATTTTGAGCTGGTGTATTGACACAAGAGCTTTGATGAATAATGCCTTTTTCAGAAAAAAAGTTGTTTAAAGTTTGAGAAAAATATTCACGGCCATTATCACTTCTTACCATTTTAATTTTGGTATTGAATTGGGTTTGGACCATAGCATAAAATGTTCTAAATATTTTCTCAACTTCAGATTTTTCTTTGATTAAAAATACCCATGTGACACGAGTATGATCATCAATAATAGTTACAAACCATCTCTTTCCCTTTAAAGTTGGTATTCTAGATGGACCCCAAATATCACTATGTACCAAGGTAAAAGGGCTAGTAGGTTTATAACTGTGGGGTAAATAAGTGTTTCTGTGATGTTTTGCAAGAGCACACATATCACAATTAAACAAAGCAGCATCTTTATTTAGAAATAATTGAGGAAACATCTTTTTTAAATAATAGAAACTAGGATGTCCTAGTCTACAATGAAGTAAATACAACTCTTTATTATTTGAAAAAGAAACAGTTTGCAAACAAGCATTTCTTAGACCTTTTTTATTAGATTGAGTTTCTCCATCAAAGATATAAAGTCCATCCTCCTCCTTAGCACTGCCAATCATCTTCCCCGATGCTAGGTCCTGAAAAATGCAATGAGAGGGATAAAAAATGACACAACATTGTAGATCTTTAGTTATTTTACTAACTGAAGTAAGATTGCAGGATAGATTAGGGACATGAAGGACTTTGGATAGATTCAGTGATGAAGAAATACTAATATTTCCCATCCCTGCAATGGTTGATAGAGAACCATCTGCAACCTTAACCTTTTTATCTCCTGCACTAGGTTTATATGAAGAAAAAAGGTTTGAAATAGAAGTCATGTGATCAGTAGCCCCTGAGTCAATAATCCAGGTATTTTTAGATTTCCCAGAACAAAAAAATGATGAATAGGTACCATTTTGGGCATAAGAGCAAGAGGAAGATTCTGGTTTGGATTCTTTCTGGGAATTTTGGGTTTTCTGGGAATTAAGGAAGTTAAGAAGTTGCCCTATCTGCTCCTGAGTGAATGAAAGTTGATTGAACTTGACTTGTGGTTCTTGTTGAGTCTCAGTCACAGTTGTTTGTAGGGCTTTCTCAGTTTTTTTCTTTCCTGCCCCTGGTGGTTTGCCATGAATTTTCCAACAAGTCTCCCTAGTGTGCCATAATTTCTTGCAATGATCACACCAGGGTTTTTTCTTGTCATCACTCCTAGCCACCATTGCTGAAGAGTCCCCAGATTCCTCATTATGTACTGGAGTGCTGTACATAACCTTCTTCCTGCTATCCTCCATCCTGATTTCAGAAAATACCTCCCTGATAGAGGGTAGAGGTTTTTTTCCAAGTATCCTCCCCTTAATTTCATCTAGGTCCCTATTGATCCCTGCTAGAAACATATAGACCCTATCATTCTCTTCTCTTTTCTTATGTCTGGCCAGATCCTTAGCACTCTCCCACTCTTCATCACCATAGCATTGATCTAATTCTTGCCACAGAGATACCATTTCATTGTAGTATGAAATAATATCCCTATTTCCTTGTTTAGATTGCCACCGTTTGGTTTTGAGTTCAAAAATTTGAGAAGAGTTCTCAAGATCTGAATAAGTTTCCTTAATAGAATCCCATACCTCCTTTGCAGTTTTCATAAACATATGAGGTTTGGCAATTAAGGGCTCCATGGAGTTGAGAAGCCAAGCTGTTATGAGTGAATTCTCTGACCTCCATGTACTGTACCCTTCTTCTGCAGGTAGTTTTGGTTGGATTTCTCCTGTGATGTAACCCAGCTTTCCCCTCCCATCAATTGCAAGTCTGACAGATTGAGACCACTCCAGATAGTTTGTTCCATTCAATCTATGACTAGTGATTATCATAGATGAATGAATAGGAGACTGGTAATTTGTCATAGAGCTAATTTGGGAGTTAGGGTTGATAGTGTGTGAGGAATCAGCCTCACTGGTTTCTACCATTGTTTAAACCGAAGCTCTGATACCATGTAAGTTTTAGGAATAAAACTTCCTTGATATTATTGAGCCATCCGGCCATGGTATATATACATGTTTACAGATAAAATCAAGTTGTTACAGATCCTAAAAAATAGGATCTATCTATTCTATCTATTCTGTGAGCTTATCTACTAATTAGAGAGTCCTATCTACTCTAATTCTTATCTACACAGTTCCGGATGTACAAGTAATTAAAATAACAAGAATATGTTACATTTTTCTACAGAAATGTTGAAATTTGATTTTACAGAGTTTTTTTCTGAATTAATGTTAATTAAATAATTAATTACGAAAATAATGCTGGAAAAAAAGTATTTACCGATCTACTGCTGGGTTTAACCATGATCATGAAATGTTGAAATTTGATTTTAAATTGATTGTAAATTTTAAAGTGTATTTTGATATTTGAGTATTTTGGTAGATTTGAAAATTTGAATGTGTATGAATTGTGTATATTGATGTCTACTCATGATAGTTGGACAATGAATTGTTATTAGAATATGGATTTCTCAAGCTTCCCAATCGTGTGTCATTGGGGAGGGGACTATTATGAGGATGTTGGGCAAATATGCCATGAAGGTGGTAGAACCACATTTGTCATGGTTTCTCGTGGTTCTTGCATGCTTGAGATACTTCAAAAAATACATGCAGCCACAATGATTCATCCTAGCCGTTGTTTGCGTTTGAAAATGAAATTTTCCATGAACGAGGGAAAGTACATGCTTATGCCCCTAATTGATGAGCTAGCTATAACAAATATGTGGGGCATAGTTGATAGCCGTTATATTTACTTGTGTTTAACATAAGTATTTATAAGTATTTGTTGAAGAAAGGAAGAGAAATTGGGCAAATACCTTCAGAATGAGAGCTAGAGCATAAAACATTGCGATGAAGAGCTTTTTGGACCAAGAGGATGATGTTCTGCCCATAATTCGAGTATAACTTATTGTAGAGAACTCGAAATCACTCGATTCGAATTTCATGTGAAGTTTAACTCAATAAGGTACAAACTTTATGAAGACATTATGGCCAGAATAGGAAAGCAACAATACTCAATCAGCCGATAAAGTCAGATGTTGCTGGTGGGATTTCAGGATGCATACCTCTCAGTGTTTTATCCATATCTGTTAATTGGATGAATAAAATCACGTCATTCAAGTTTTTGTCGATAAAATACTTCATTATCTACAACTTTGGTGAAGGAATCATGTCCAAATTCGTAGCAGAACATCCCCAAAATCCCAGGACAAAACCGGCGCCAGAATTTCACATAACCGGCGCCGGTCTTTTGATTTTCAACACAAGTGCGCGAGGCAGTAGCCAACCCGGCGCCGGGTAGGCCTGATGGCCGGCGCCGGATACCCCAAATTTCCAAGTACCTGCTTCAAATAACACATAACCGGCGCCGGGTAGGCCTGAAAACGGCACCGGGTTGGTCGGATTCTTCTAAAACACAGCAACGAGCAAGAGGATTCTTCATGAGAAAACTCCATCTTCCTCATTTCTTGATCAAATATTGCTCCATACTTGATTGTTGGGATCGAATAAATTAAAAGATGTCATTCTTTAGCCTATATAAAGCCCTCATTTCATCATACAAAAACATTCCATTCCATAGATTAATTCCTAGTTTTCATATTTTATTCTTGCTATTGTTCTTCAAGTTCTTGAGAAGAAGCCTTTTTCTTCTCCTCTACAATTGGTTCTAGGTAATTTTTCTTGTATGTTATTATATTTCCTTGTTCTTAGTTACACTTTTGTAATTAATATGAGCATTAGTAGCTAAATCCTTAGCTAAGGCTAGAGATGAACTTCTATGCCCACTATGTGTTTGATAAAAGTTCTAAACCAATAAATTGTGATATATCCTTTATACTTTGATTATTTATGACTATGATGTACAACATAGAAGTATGTTAAATTTAGTTTATACTTGCAATTAACGTTGAAGTCTAAACTATGAACATTAAAGGCTAAACATATATAGTACCGAGAATAGAAATATATCCGGTCTTATACGATACAGGTGTGATGTTTTGATATTCAACGGGATTTTCAGTAGATGAATGTAAGCCGTAACAGGACTTACACATAATGAAAACCACGCTCTCGTTGCCTTAACCGGAGTCGAGAATATATTAGCGACATCGTATACATAATTATTGGCAAAGAACTAATATTCAACCCTATTAAAGCATTTAAGTGATTACCGAAGCCTTAGTTGTTGTTATTATTCATCTTAAACTCAATATTGGTTAACAATTATCTTCTTGAACAAAAAGTGAAAAACCAAAAATATAAAACACAAATCATAATCCCTGCACTTTATTCATTTCTTCATTTAAGGCTATCTACTCTCGGAGTTGAATTAAACAACGTTTCCTTGTGGATTCAACCCGGTATTTTACCAGAATTTATTAATATATCGGCACTTGTACACTTTCAAGTTTAGCCCGGTCAAGTTTTTGGCGCCGTTGCCGGGGAAACAGTCTTGTTTAATAAAGTCCAAAAAAACAATCACTCAAAAAAATTCCTGAATTTATTTTTCTCTTCACATTTTTACTTGATCTTGGAAGGGTTTATTTTTGTGTATGTAGATATTCCATTGTGTTTGCATGCATTTGAGAAGTCAAGGTTCTAAATCTCTTGAACCACTCGATCTTTAAATTGAAAAAACTTGCAAACACATTCAGAAGGAGGAAAAGCCACAAAGATGATGCCCACACTAAACGAGAGGAAGTGACTCGTGGTGGCCGCCACGCCATCTTGCTTCACCTTGAACGAGGAAGCAAGAGACTATGAGCTAAGGCAATGCTATTTCAACGCTATGCCTGAGTTTCATGGTTCACTAGGGGAAAATCCACTCAACTTCATCACCGAATTCTACGGATTCATTCAAGGAATCCCTAGAAATGGCTTGGCGGAGGATCAACTCAAACTCAAATGATTCCCCTATACTCTCAAAGGGGCAGCAAGAGGATGGTTCCTAGAGCAAGCTCCAGCTAGCTACACAACATGGGAAGGTATTTACAATGCCTTCATGTCTAAATACTACACGCCCACCATGACTCAAGAGCTTAGACAACGCATTTTTAATTTAAAACAACAAAATGGTGAGCTCTTTCAAGATGCATGGCGGCGTTTCAAATCATTGCTAAGGGAATGCCCACACCATCGCATTCCCCTTGATCTTCAAATTGACACATTCTACAATGGTTTGTGTTGTTGGAAAATTCGCCGGATATACCTGCAAAAAAGCGTTAGAAAATAATATAGCTCGAGTCGCGTAAACGCTGTCCTCAAGAAAGTATTTCCGACTAGCGAAAATCTTTCCCCAAGATAAAACGAGCTCTTCGGCGTAAGCCGGTAACAGAACAACGAGAGTAGAAAATTACTAATCCAGCAGAGTAAAAATAGAAGGGATGTTTTAGCTCAAAAATAATGTTTTTTTTCACACCCACTAGCCTGGTCGAACACACATATATATACTTAAAAACTCTAGCAAAAGAAAGCTAGAAACGTTCATTGCCAACAGATGAGTAAAAATTACTCCGCATCATTTGATGCTAACGGTTTTATTAGTAAATAACATTATTACAATAATAAATGTAATTAATAATGACATTAATAACAAAGTCTCTCAAACGTTGGTTAGCAACGTTTAAAAAATAAAGAGCTGCAACGGTTTCAAAAGAGCTTCAATGTGAAACTTTATTAATTCATTTAAACAATACAACACAAAAATATTAGATAATAGAGATAATAATTTTGTATATTTTATTCATTTGAAATATTCCCAATTTTCCAACAATCCCCCACATATTTCAAATGAATAATTTTTGGAGTTTGGAAAAATAGTTTAGAAAATATCTACTCGATTAAAGGAATGAGACTTTAAGTTTGGTGTCCGTAGACTATGAACCAGACCGAGACGATTAAGTCTTAATAAACCGAGCTTTTGGTGAAACCTATAGTTTCTTGAACCAATAAGCTACTATTGGTAAATAAGGATCTTATCGGTCATGTCTCACCCCGCACAATTTCTCGTTATTACGCCGTTGTGCGCCGTAAGGCCATGCGCGTGCTTGGTGTTCATGAGTGCTCTAGAAGGTTTGTCATGCTTCATGGAGGCGGCCCACCTCACACTCATATAGGTGATATCATCAAGTGTGTACCACTTTTGCACACCACCCTAAAATTCAGGGCTATGATAATCATTAAGAGCTTTTAGCTCACCCTCACAGAGAATGCGGTTTCTAGCCTATATCTCACATCATGGAAATGGGCAAATTTAGTTAGGCTAGCAGAACTAAATGGAAGACTTGTTATTACCCATTTGAACTTGCTTCATGGGATCTCCAATCACACAAGTTGGGTTCCCATCCCCATTTGTTTCAAAGTGACACTAGTCCCATTTCCTTCGATGTTTCGGTTATCATTTTTCGTCCTAGGGCTTTCGTCAAAGGATCCGCTAGATTACCTTCTGACCTCACAAAATTAATGGACACAATTCCATTCTTCAATAATCGTTTAATGACTTTGTGTCTTAAACGAATGTGTCTATTCTTCCCATTATAACACATTTTCTTAGCAGTATTTATTGCACTTTGGCAATCACAAAGAATAGACACCGATGGTGTTGGTTTTGTACCAACCGGAATTTCTGCTAAGAAATTTTTCAACCACTCCGCCTCACTACTAGTCACTTCCAAAGCTATAAGCTCGGACTCCATAGTGGATCTAGAAATGAGAGATTGTTTGGTTGATTTCCACATAATAGCACCACCTCCAAGGGTGAATATATATCCTGTATTGGATTTAATCTCATCTGAGTCAGAGACCCAGTTAGCATCGCTGTATCCCTCTAGTACAGCGGGTAAACATCTATAAAATATACCATAATTCATGGTACCTCTCAAATATCTCAGTAACCACCTCAACGCGGTCCAATGATCCCCATCTGGATTATGGGTATATCGGCTCAATCTTCCGACAACATAGGCTATGTCGGGTCTCGTATAGTTCATTAAATGTAATAAACTCCCAATTATTTGTGCATATTCATATTGAGCCTCAGCATCACCTCTATGTTTTGCCAAATGTGTATTAGAGTCATAAGGGGTATTCACAGGTGTGACATTGAAATGTCCAAACTTCTTTAGAAGTTTTTCAGCATAATGCTCTTGAGATAGTATGATACCAACATCCTTCCTTATGACTTTAATACCTAAAATCAATTTTGCTTCACCCAAATCTTTCATATCAAATTTTGAGGCAAGAAATGATTTTGTCTCATTTATTAGCTCAAGGTTGCTACTAAAAATTAACATGTCATCCACATACAAGCAAATAATAATGCACACACCATTTTTTATTTTAGTGTATACACACTTATCTACTTCAAGTGAGGTAAAACCATGAGCAAATAATACTTCATCAAATTTTTCATTCCATTGTTTTGGAGCTTGTTTCAAACCATACAAAGATTGGATCAACTTACACACTTTGTGTTCCTGTCCAGAAACTACATGACCCTTCGGTTGCACCATATAAATTTCTTCCTCCAATTCACCATTTAAAAACGTTGTTTTAACATCCATTTGATGGATAAGAAGTTTGTGAATAGAAGCCAAAGCAATTAAAGTTCTGATGGAAGATATTCTCGTTACCGGTGCAAAAGTATCAAAATAATCAACATCTTGTTTTTGAGAAAATCCTTTTGCCACAAGCCTCGCTTTATATTTATCAATTGAACCATCCGGATTAAATTTCTTTTTAAAAATCCATTTACATCCGATTGGTTTGCACCCTTTAGGCAAATCAGTTAAAATCCAAGTTTTATTTTTCTGGATAGAATCAATTTCATTTTGAATTGCCTCAAGCCAAAAAGGAGCCTCTTTTGATGAAATAGCTTGTGAATAAGTAAAAGGTTCATCATTAACAAGATATGTATAAAAATTATTTCCAAAAGATTTTTCTATTCTTGGCCTCTTACTTCTTCTCAAATTAGAGGGTTCATCATTAAAAGTTTCATTTTCTTTTAATGGCTCACTTTCACGATACGGTGCAACGGTCTTGTATTCTGGTTTTAAAGGAAACACACTCTCAAAAAATTCAGCATTTTTTGTTTCAATAATAGTATTGCAATTAAGCACATCACTTTTCAAAACAAGAAATCTATAAGCAGCACTAGAGTTAGCATAACCAATAAACATGCAATCAGATGTCTTAGAACCAATTTTCCTCTTCTTAAGATCAGGCAATAAGACTTTAGCCAAACACTCCCACACTTTCAAATATTTCAAATTAGGTGCATGACCTTTCCACAATTCATAGGGTGTTCTCTTATTATGCTTATAAGGAATTCTGTTTTGTAAGTGACAAACAGAAAGAATAGCCTCCCCCCACAAATTATCCGGCGCACCAGAACTAATTAAAAGAGCATTCATCATTTCTTTTAATGTTCTATTTTTTCTTTCAGCTATTCCATTTGATTCAGGCGAATACGGGGGAGTTATCTCATGGATAATCCCTTCCCTTTCACAAAAATCATTTATTAAAATATATTCGCCCCCTCTATCCGATCTCACTCTCTTAATTTTCTTATTCAATTGATTTTCCACCTCGGATTTATACACTAAAAATTTATCAAAAGCCTCATCTTTACTTTTAAGCAAATAAACTTTAGTGTATCTCGAAAAATCATCTATAAAGGTGACATAAAATTTATTACCACCTCTAGTCATGGTATTTTTTAAATCACCTAAATCCGTGTGAATTAATTCAAGCAATTCTGACTCTCTATGTGTGGTAGGACATGATTTTTTGGTTTGTTTTGATTCAACACAAATTTCACATTTTTCTAGTGTCAATTTCTTTCCACTAGAAATCAAGCCACGATCATGCAACAATTTAATATAAGAATCACTCACATGTCCTAACCTAGCATGCCACACATCATATGAATCAATCAAATAAGCAGAAGCATTGTCACGCATTAATTTTGGAATACTAAGCACATAACATCCATTCTTACAATAGCCTTTGCCCACAAAAACATCATTTTTGGTCATGACAATTTTGTTACAATCAAAAGATACTTTAATCCCAGCTTTTACCAAGAGAGAAACAGAAACTAAATTAGTTCGAATCTCAGGCACATAAAGTACGTCATTTAGTGATAAAGTTTTCCCCGATGTGAGTTTAAGAAGAACTTTCCCTTTACCGTGCACTTTTGCGGTTTTTGAGTCCGCTAGGTACACGAGCTCTTCGTCATCTCCCATAGTAGAACTATAAGAGGTAAAGGCACTTTTGTTTTTACAAATGTGCTTGGTAGCCCCGGTGTCTACCATCCATTCATTCACATCAATTATTTTACAACTTTGAGAAACAACCGCAATAAAAATATCATCACTTTTAATCAATTTTGATTTTGATTTAAGTGGGTTGTTGTTTTTCATAGTTGTCTTTTTATCACATAAAATGACATATATTATAATAAGTGGGATTAAAATAAGGCTTATTGTGAATAGGGTAACACATAACATAATCACAAATTGAGATAAAATAATGCAGGCAGATTCATGCAGGTATAAAATTGCCAACACTAAGGTAATTAATAGAAATACCAAGTTTGGCAGCCTCATTGTGAACAAAGATTTCAGCGGCCTATTTGATTGAAATCGCAGGAGAATACTTCGTTCAATGATACTTTCTTGAGATTGTTGTTGGAAAATTCGCCGGATATACCTGCAAAAAAACGTTAGAAAATAATATAGCTCGAGTCGCGTAAACGCTGTCCACAAGAAAGTATTTCCGACTAGCGAAAATCTTTCCCCAAGATAAAACGAGCTCTTCGGCGTAAGCCGGTAACAGAACAACGAGAGTAGAAAATTACTAATCCAGCAGAGTAAAAATAGAAGGGATGTTTTAGCTCAAAAATAATGTTTTTTTTTTCACACCCACTAGCCTGGTCGAACACACATATATATACTTAAAAACTCTAGCAAAAGAAAGCTAGAAGCGTTCATTGCCAACAGATGAGTAAAAATTACTCCGCATCATTTGATGCTAACGGTTTTATCAGTAAATAACATTATTAAAATAATAAATGTAATTAATAATAAAGTCTCTCAAACGTTGGTTAGCAACGTTTAAAAAATAAAGAGCTGCAACGGTTTCAAAAGAGCTTCAATGTGAAACTTTATTAATTCATTTAAACAATACAACACAAAAATATTAGATAATAGAGATAATAATTTTGTATATTTTATTCATTTGAAATATTCCCAATTTTCCAACAGTTTGAATGCACCTTGTCAAGCCATTGTAGACAACCGAGCCGAGGGCTACATTGGCAACAAGAATGAAACTGTGGCACTCCGAATCATTGAATCCATTGCCTCGAATCCTCAACTTCAAGGAGGCGATTACAAGGTGGTCGGGATGAATGAAATCTCTATCACAACCGAGATCAACAAAAGGCTTGATTAAATGGAGTCAAAAATGGAGCGGAAATTCAAAACGGCCCTTCAAGCCGTATTGGGAGGTGTCAAGCAAATAGCTAATGTGGAGAGCATTCAAAGTCCGGAAGGTGATTTATCTCAATGTCTTGAAGAGGTAAATTTCATGAACTCTTATGGGAATCGGGGGAACAATAATCCTTCTAATCAACAAAGGTGGAACCAAGAGAGCAATTGGAAGCAACAACCCCAATCCGGAGCATCTAATTTTGGGCCGCACAAGGAGACCACCATGGATGATATGATGCAATTCATATCCAAGAGCATGGCTAGTATGAAGGCTCAAAATGAAGAGAACCATAGTTGAGTGGAGGCATCCATTGGGAATCTCCACTCTCAATTCACCAAGTTGGGTCTTCGCTTTGAAGATCAAAATATAAAGCTCAACCAACGCATCGACACCATTGAGCAATATACCAAGGCGTCCATCCGAAATCTTGAAGTTCAAATGGATCAACTCGCCAAAAGTAAGTTCTAGACAGCAAGGTAAATTCCCTACAACTACAAAGGTAAATCCGAGGAGAGCGTCATGGCTATTACCAAAAGAAGCGGGAGGCAAACGAAGGATCCCAAGATGTCGGAAAGGAGAAAGACATAGGAGGAACAAGAAGTGGTTGCACACACACCGCTACCACCTATTATGACTCAATATGTTCCTCCCTTCCCCTGCCCACAAAAGTTGAAGAAGAAAGGAGATGACAAGAAATACAAGAAATTTCTTGATATTTTCAAGAAATTGAGCATCAACATACCTTTTGCGGAAACCATTGCGGAGATTCCATCATATGCAAAATTTCTTAAAGGCATCATCTCTAACAAAAAGAGGTTAGAGGAATTCACAACCGTGACACTAATGGAGGAGTGTAGTGCCATTATTCAAAACAAACTTCCTCCAAAACTAAAAGACCCCGGAAGCTTCACTATTCCAAGCTCTATTGGAAAAATCAGGGAGGTAAGGTCTCTTTGTGACCTTGGTGCTAGCATAAATCTTATGCCCTACTCTCTATTTAAAAAGCTAAGTGTGGGGGGACTCCAACCAACAACGGTCGCCTTACAATTAGCGGATAGAACAATCCGCTACCCAATAGGCATCATGGAGGATGTTCTCATCAAAGTAGGAAAATTCTACTTTCCGGTAGATTTTCTTGTTTTAGACATGGAAGAGAAGGAGGTTCCCGTCATCCTCGGGAGATCATTTTTAGCCACTTCCGCAGCCCTCATTGATGTACAAGCGGGCACCGTAAAGCTAAGAGTGGGAGGAGACGATGAAACATTCCATGTATGGAAAACACAATCCATACCAACTCAAAACATGGAGGTCAACAAAAATCCTTTCATCCCTCCCAAGGCCATAAACATCATGAAGGCACAAATATTGAGGCCCGAGTGCCCTCCAACACACCACGGGAATGAAAAGAATGAACGGAGAACTCCATGGCCTCCCCACGATCTAAAAAAGGTAACATTCATCCAACGCCTTCAATAGCTCAATCACACGTGAAAAGGTACGTTGCGTCCGACCTATGATGTTAAACTAAGCGCTAATTGGGAGGCAACAAAAAAAAACAAAAAAAAAAAACAAAAAAAAATCATCGATCGCAGCTCAAGTATCATGCATTTCCTTCTCTCAAAGACATCTCATTCTACTTTTGAAGATGTCATCTTGCATTGCATTCTCCAATCTACATTGAGGACAATGTAAATCAAGTGTGGGGGATTGGTGAATAATCAGTTGAGAAACTTTTCTTTGCAAATTAAATTTTTTCTAGGAAGGTTAAAATTTTTGATATTCTCTCTTTTAAGGGTTTTGGTTGAGAAGGATTTTCTTTTACTCGCAAAAATTTATGTTTAGATTAATTAAAATATTTCTTAAACTTGAAACCACCACTTTCAGTCAAATTTGTGACAATTTTCCAAATCCATACAAATGTGCATAGAGTGCAAATTCAAAATAAAAGCTTCATCCCAACTCCAAATCACTCTATTGTCGGATTCTCCTCATTTATGACAATCTAGATATATAATTACGGAGAACAAAAAAAGAGTTTATATACAAAAGAAAAAAAAACTCATGTTCTCCTAGAATAGCCTTCTCTACAAAATCAAGTTATCAGTCCACAAGAAAAAAAAACACCGACATACCCACACATTGCCTAAATTGCCTAAATTTTTAAACCTATCAAGTGTTTAAAAATTTTTCTTAATCTTAAATACATTTATTGTGAGTAATAGAAAAAGGTTTTTGGCCTGAGAAA
This sequence comes from Cuscuta europaea, assembly GCA_945859875.1. Classification (NCBI taxonomy): domain Eukaryota; kingdom Viridiplantae; phylum Streptophyta; class Magnoliopsida; order Solanales; family Convolvulaceae; genus Cuscuta; species Cuscuta europaea. The sequence goes on along the minus strand of CAMAPE010000003.1, from coordinate 2,314,172 downwards.
TATTAAAGAGTTTATATCTAATTTTTAACATCCTATTAAACTTTTAATTTGCATGGTTTAGTTTCTTTTCTAATTGTGCATCATTACAAAGAAATTGCTTGAGGACAAGCAATGCCCAAGTGTGGAGGGATTTTATAGCCGTTATATTTACTTGTGTTTAACATAAGTATTAATAAGTATTTGTTGAATAAAGGAAGAGAAATTGGGCAAATACCTTCAGAATGAGAGCTAGAGCATAAAACATTGCGATGAAGAGCTTTTTGGACCAAGAGGATGACGTTCTGCCCATAATTCGAGTATAACTTATTGTAGAGAACTCGAACTCACTCGATTCGAATTTCATGTGAATTTTAACTCAATAAGGTACAAATGTCATGAAGACATCATGGCCAGAATAGGAAAGGTACAATACTCAATCAACCGATAAAGTCAGATGTTGCTGGTGGGATTTCAGGATGCATACCTCTCAGTATTTTATCCATATCTGTTGATTGGGTGAATAAAATCACATCATTGAAGTTTTGGTGGCTATAATACTTCATTATCTACAACTTTGGTGAAGGAATCATGTCCAAATTCGTAGGTGAACATCCCCAAAATCCCAGGACAAAACCGGCACCGGAATTTCACATAACCGGTGCCGGTCTTTTGATTTTCAACACAAGTGCGCGAGGCAGTAGCCAACCCGGCGCCGGATACCCCAAATTTCCAGGTGCCGGCTGCAAATAACACATAACCGGCGCTGGGTAGGCCTGAAACCGACGCCGGGTTGGTCAGATTCTTCCAAAACACAACAACGTGCAAGAGGATTCTTGATGGGAAAACTCCATCTTCCTCATTTCGTGATCAAATATTGCTCCATACCTGATTGTTGGGCTCGAATAGACTAAAAGATGCCATTCTTTAGCCTATATAAAGCCCTCAATTCATCATACAAACACATTTCATTCCATAGATTAATTCCTAGTTTTTATATTTTATTCTTGCTATTGTTCTTCAAGTTCTTGAGAAGAAACCTTTTTCTTCTCCTCTACAATTGGTTCTAGGTAATTTTTCTTGTATGTTATTATATTTCCTTGTTCTTAGTTACACTTTTGTAATTAATATGAGCATTAGTAGCTAAATACTTAGCTAAGGCTAGGGATGAACTTCTATGCCCACTAGGTGTTTGACAAAAGTTCTAAACCAATACATTGTGATATATCCTTTATACTTTGATTGTTTATGACTATGGTGTACAACATAGAAGTATGTTAAATTTAGTTTATACTTGCAATTAACGTTGAAGTCTAAACTATGAACATTAAAGGATAAACATATATAGTACTGAGAATAGAAATATATTCGGTCTTATATTATACGGGTGTGATTTTTGATATTCAACGGGGTTTTCGGTAGATGAATGTAAGCCGTAACGGGACTTACACGTAAAGAAAATCACGCTCTCGCTGCCTTAACCGGATTCGAGAATATATTAGCGACATCATATTCATAATTATTGGCAAAGAACTAATATTCAACCCTATTAAAGCATTTAAGTGATTCCTGAAGCCTTAGTTGTTGTTATTATTCATCTTAAACTCAATATTGGTTGACAATTATCTTCTTGAACAGAAAGTGAAAAACCAAAAATATAAAACACAAATCAAAATCACTTTACTTTATTCATTTCTTCATTTAAGGCTATCTACTCTCGGACTTGAATTAAACAATGTTTCCTTGTGGATTCGACCCAGTAATTTACCGGAATTTATTACTATATCGGCACTTGTACACTTGCAAGTTTAGCCCGGTCAATAGTTCAGATGGAGGACATGTCGACGCTGGAGATATACATTGAGGAATCCATATGTGACGCTTATGGTACTCCATCAACATCAAATGTTGTTGTATCTAGGCATTATGTCAATGCAGGTGTGAATGAATGGAACTCCTCAAATGCTCCTGTACTGCACATGGTTATACAGGAAGATGGTAGGTATTTGCACAACGATCATCATTTGTGGATGGGCAGGGAAGTGATGATGATGCTGACGACAACATCAATGGTGATGACATGACAGAATCTGATGAAGATGATGGTGATACGGTCACGGCAACTGCCCTGTCTAACCACTTTACTATAATGTATGATCTCCCTGAAGGCTTTACTGATGCGTGGATGAGTGGATCATGTGAGAAAAGGTTTACCCCGAAGGTGAGTTTGAGGTCGGTCACGAGAAGGGAGACCTTATTTATAGCAAACAGATGAGTTTGGGTTGAACTGAGGCAAAAAAATGCTGAAATTCTATTTTCGGAATTAGGCACGATCGTGCCTACTCTTGCAGGCACGATCGTGCGTGGCTGGCAATAGCTGCTGGTCTGCGTTCATATGGAAGGGAATGTCGCCCAACCGTTGGGCGACTTTCCCTGACCATGGTTAAACCCAGCAGTAGATCGGTAAATACTTTTTTCCAGCATTATTTTCGTAATTAATTAATTAATTAACATTAATTCGAAAAAAACTCTGTCAACACTCAAATTAGTTTCAAAAAATAAAATTTACATATTCTGAAACTACATTAAAACCGCTACAAAACCTGCAAAAAATAATTCAAATTTCATAAACTTTTGATATATAAAGTAAAAGATTAAGAGTGATTTATGTTGACCAAGTGAATAGTAAATGTATCTTATAATTTGGGACTGAGGGAGTAATAAATTAAATAAAAAATTATATGAAAAATAGCTAAAATGATCTTCTACAGTAACTTCAGCCAAAACAGCTAGAAAAGTAATCCAACCTTACCTTTTCTGCTTATACAAACTTCAGCGCGCGAAATCAAAATTTATTTTTTTGGTAAAAAATCTGACTAATAAGTCTGATAAGACAAAAAAAGAGGTCACCAAAGGGGCTCTAAAAAGGATAACCATCACAATCCGCTCTTCCATAATGCACACAACCCTGCCCCATCCCCACCAACCCATCTTTGCCCCACCCCACCACAAGCCTCAACCTCCCAAGCCCCATTCCAGATATGCGTAGTAGTGTAGTACAACGCCCTCCACCACGCGACCCACCGTGACCCTGTTGACACCGCCACCTCACTCCCATGGTCGTCGTCGGTGACATAGCTGAATGCCCCTGCTCTATGCCCTCACTCCCCATCCCCTCACCTTTTTGCCAACCCCTATTTCCTATACGAAAATATAATTTCAGGAATAATGGCTTACCCTCTTGGGTACCTTAGCCTTATATTTATAATAAAACAGAGTTATAAAATATTACAGAGAGAACCCTAATTATTACATTATTACAACCCCTCAATTTGTGCAGGGGAAATTACATGCAAATTGGAACGTAAAAATTCAAAACGCTGACTAGATAAATTCTTAGTGAAGATATCCGCTAACTGCAATTGTGTAGGAATATGCTTCACCACAAGATCTCCATGTGCTACTCGTTCCCGAAAAAAATGATAGTCGATTTTAATGTACTTACTTCGATCATGCTGAATAGGATTAACTGCCAAGTAGGAAGCTGAGACATTATCACAAAGGAGCTGGACTGGTGCCGAGATAACAATACCCATATCTGTCAGTAGTGATCTGATGAAGAGCGTATCCTGGACAGTATAAGCAATGGCCCTGTACTCGACCTCAGTAGAGGATTTAGAAACCGTCAGTTGTTTCTTAGAGCGCCACGAAACCAAATTGGAACCCAGAAACACGGCATAACCTGTGGTAGAGCGTGAGCTGTCTGGACAACTTGCCCAGCCTGCATCAGAGTAGGTGGTAACAATAGAAATATTTTTGTCAGCTCGTAACCATAAACCATGTGTGCTGGTGCCCTGCAGATACCTGTAAATCCTCTTCACAACAAAAAAAATGAGTAGTACGTGGAGCATGCATAAACTGAGACACAAGGTGAATAACATAAGTAATATCAGGTCTAGTAATTGTTAGGTACTGAAGAGCACCTACCATACTTCGATACCCAGTAGCGTCAGATAAGAGTTCCCCATCTGTGAGAGAAAGTGTAGTGCGTGAAGGTAGGGGGTATGGACATGTTTGACAGTATGAAGACGAAGACGACGTAAGAGATCAGATATATACTTAGCCTATGACAAGAAAAGACCCTTAGGGGTGCGCTTAGCTTGCACACCCAAGAAAAAATGAACATCCCCCAAATCCTTCATCGCAAAGTGTTTAGATAAAGTGTTTATGATAGATGAAACAAAATGTAGCAGAAGAGCCTATAATAATAATATCATCCGTATATAAAAGAATATAAACCACATGCGACTCTGAACGATAAACAAACATGGATGAGTCAGACTTGCTTTGTGAAAAACCACGACTTAGCAAAAAACCACTGAAACGATTAGGATAAGAAGGATGAATGAAACCTTGAGGTTGACGCATATAGTCTTCCTCAGTTAAGACACCATGTAAAAAGGCATTTTTCACATCTAACTGACGAAGAGACCATCCCAATGAAATAGCAACAGATTAGACAAGACGAACTGTGGTAGGTTTGACAACGGGACTAAAAGTTTCAATGAAATCAATACCAGCCTGTTGTTTAAAACCTTGAGCAACTAAACGAGCTTTATGCCGCTCAACAAACCCATCAGAACAATATTATGTCTTATAAATCCACTTACAGCCAACCACATTTTTAGTAGGGTCCCAAGGTACCAAATCCCAAGTCTTATTATTAATCAAAGCATTAAATTCATCAGCCATGGCAGCCCGCCAAAAAAAACTTTTATTTGCTTGTGTGAAACATGTAGGATCATCTGGGGAGATAAAGCACTTAGTGTAAAAATAGTTTTGGGTTTGAAAATGCCATCCTTTGCACACGTGCGCATTGGATGAGCATTTTGGGCCACAGGTGGGTGCGGGTGACCTTCAGGCGAAGGCTGGGAGCTGGGCGGACAACATGGTGATGAGGCTGCGGGTTCGGGCAGAGATATGGAGTTGGGAGTTGGTTCAGTGAGTAACGGAACATGTGGAGGGGTACCAGGTGGACTGACAGGAGTACGATGAGTGGTGTCTGCCGGGGTTAAAGTCACGGGTGGTGGCTGGAGGGAGGGATGCAGATGTGGGGAAAGGTTTGGTGTAGGTGAAGGTGATGGACTGTGGGGAGGTGCGGGTAAGGCTGTAGCAAGCTGGAGGTTGTGATATGGATGCACCGAGGTGGATAACCAGGACGGGGTGAGTGTAGGCAAGGACGATGAGGGACGTGACGCTAATAGAGGATAGGGAAATATATTTTCGTGAAAAACAACAGCCCGACTGACATATACACGCCCCGTAGAAGGAGAAAAACACTGGTACCCTTTGTATCCCGGAGCATAGCCAAGAAAGACACAATGTATAGAGCGCGGTGAGAGCTTATTATGAGAGACAGCAATGAAATAAGGAAAACACGAGCAACCAAAGACACGCAAAAAATTATAATCAGGCAATTTATTAAACAGACGTTGGTATGGGGTGTCCCCATTCAAAAGTGGTGTAGGCAAACGATTAACAATAAAAGTGGCAATATAGAGAGCATCTACCCAGAATTGACTAGGAATAGACGAATCAATTAAAAAAATCCTAGTTAATTCTAGTAAATGCTTATGTTTTCGTTCAACTACACCATTTTGAGCAGGAGTATTAGGACATGATTTTCTAAATAAAATACCTGAATTAAGAAAATGTTGGCGAAAAACAGAGTTATCAAATTCACCTCCACCATCACTCTGAGAAACCTTGATTTTTACATTCAAAAGATTTTCAAGTAATTTTTGAAAATTAATAAAATGAGTAAAAACTTCAGATTTTCTCTTAATAGGATAAATCCAGGTGTATCTAGAAAAATCATCAATGAAGGACACATAATATTTGAAACTAAGATTGGAAACAATTGGTGATTGCCAAACATCATAATGGATTAGTTCCAAAGGAGTTGCAGTATCATGAGTAGCATTATGAAAAGGAAGTCTGTGGGACTTGCCCAACTTACAGGAAACACAATCATGAATAAAAGTAGATGAACTAGTAATCAATTTATTTTGCCTAAGAATACTAAGCACTCGATCACCACAATGCCCTAGATGCTTGTGCCAGACTGGACCAGAGACAACTCGGGCTTGAAAAGCAGTAAATGGATAGACATGGTCTTTATTAGAGGCCCGAAGAAGAAGCTCCCCCGTTTGATTGTCCTTAACAGAAAAAGAGTTTTTATCAAAAACCACTTGACAGACATTATCCGCACACAATTTTTGAATAGATAATAAGTTATATTTAATGTGTGTGGGGGCATGAAAAACAGAATTAAGGTGTAGCGGGCGACCATTGGTGAGTAATTTAACGTGACCAATATGAGAAATAGGCAATTTGGTACCATTAGCAACACATACTTGATTCGGGCCAGTGTAAGGAGTTTTACAAGGCAGCATACCTTCATGAGGAGTCAGCATGTGCGCGGAAGCCCCAGAATCAGGATACCAGACCGAATCATGCGCCTCACCAGTGGGAAGAGCCGCAAGAGCAGGAGTATTTTGTGCAGTGAAAGAGAGAAAGTGAGAGCAGAATGACCTGGAGAGAAGCAAAGCTGACAGACAACTGGCAGAGCGGGTGATGAATATGAATTCTCAACAGATGGAAAAACCTGTACCAACATTATGAGTAACAAAGACAGGAAAGTGATTAGTAAAACCATAACCAGAACAAATATTACTTAATACCGAACCTGCGCCACCAGGATATGAAGGACCACGTGGAGGAGGAGCCGGGTGCCCATAGGGAACACCATAGGCCGGATATCCCCTAAACTGTTGCTGAAAGTGCTGATGATGACCACGTTTGCCTCGACCGCGACCACCCCGAGGTCGGCCTCCTCGGTTGCCATGACCGCCATGTCCCTTAGGTGCACCACCACCGTAACCGCGAGGAGCAGCCCCTCGGCCGGGGTTTGCAGGAGCCGCCGCAAATGCCTGATGAACCGTGGACGAATCATGGGACTGAATGACAACATTCCGTTGTTCCTGTGCTTGTAGAATCGGCCGCAAAGACTCAAGAGTAGCATTCCCAGGAAAATATGAAATAGTCGTGATAAGAGATTCATAGTCATGACCCAACCCCAAAATGGCATATTCCATCAACTCTCGGTTACTAACAGGGGAATTAATCATTGCAAGTGCATCAACCATAAGTTTAATCTCCAGTAAATATTGATCCATAGTTTGGGAATCCTTCTTTTTAACATGAGATAAAGAACGTTTAAGTTCAATAGAACGAGCAAAACAGGCAGACATAAACCTGGTCTCAAGGCGTTCCCAAATGAGATGAGAAAATTTCAAACCATACACTTCCATCAAAATATCCCTAGCAAGAGTAGCAAAAAGCCAAGACATAACCGTTTGATCTATTTTCAGCCAATGATGATAATCTGGATTAGGTACTTCACGTCTGGTAATATCAATAACAGTAGGGGACGGTACCCGAATGGAGCCATCCACAATCCCAAGTAAAGTGTGTGAGACCAAGAATGACTCAAATTGGGTACGCCACGGTAAATAATCTTCCACGTTAGACAGCCGAGTGGTAACGATATTAGTCACATGTGGTGTTGAGAACACCAATTGAGACGACAAAGCAGCCATAGAACTTGAATGAGTGGCGTTACCTGAGACCACCGAAGGGATGGTCTGCGGCTGAAGGTTGACCCCCGGCTGACCAAAGAAAGTTGGCCCTGAGAAAGGTACTGATGGAATCCTGATGTCAGAAAGAGATGGCGGCAGACTTGGAGGTTAAGGCAGAGCAGTGGTTGTCATCCAAGGTTCCGGCGGCACGTTGAACAATTTATATGCATCAAGGCCTGGAATTTCAGAAAGCCTTTGTCAAAGAGGGGCTGCAAGCGGAGACCATGAGGGTTGCGCAGCATACGTCGGGGCTGTGGAAGTTGAACTCGGCAGTGCGCTGCTAGAACCAGTGGTGAAGGAGGAGAAGACCCCTGTGTCTGGACGAATTTCACTGACCGAAGACTGTGCCATCAGATTGGGCGCCTGAGAAGCTGGGTTGTTGGTCGGCGGCGGTTGCACCTGGGAGGACGCCTGCGCAGAAACTGTCGTAGGGTTGGCTGCGACGTGAGGTTGAGCGCCGGTCATGTTAGAGAATAAAAAAAATTAAACCCTAATGCTCTGATACCATATACGAAAATATAATTTCAGGAATAATGGCTTACCCTCTTGGGTACCTTAGCCATATATTTATAATAAAACAGAGTTATAAAATATTACAGAGAGAACCCTAAATATTACATTATTATTTCCCTCATCGACCCAGGATCTTCTCCACGGATCTACAAAACACCACAGACATGAAATTGAAGAAGTAAAAGAAGTGCAACGAGGCAACGTCATGTATGAAGGAGGAGACAATAGAGTTGAAGACGAGGAAGAAACCCTATGTCTGCTGGTGTGAATGAATGGAAAGTTACATCGGTATTGGTGCAATGGGCGAAGAAGAAACGAAACATAAGTGAAGGCACAAAGATCAGAGCTGCGATGAGCGATAGTGTGTCAATGCTAGTATGAGGGCTGGTCGAAGAAGAAACGAAGGATGAGGTCATGAGGGATCATGGGTGAAGGAGGGCTGCGAGTGATGGTGTGTTGTGCGATTGAGTATTGACGAAGAAGTGACAAACGAGAAGGGGATAAGATTAGGGATTTTTGGGTCCATTCATTAATAATTGGCTTTTTTGTCCAATTATAAAGTTGGTCCTATTTTTATCCAAGAGAAAGCTGAGAGGAGGGCAGGTCATAGGGGGAGTGCAGTACGACGATCGCCCTAGGCCTGAAAATATAGAGGAAAAAACTAGGCCCACCTTTTTCTTTATATATATATATATATAATGTTAATATACTTCTTTTTTATTTTTAGATTCAATTAATCAGGCCTAATGTTTAATGTATGTTGATAATTTGAAAATGTTAAAACATAAGTAAAAAGTCTTGATCGGAGCCGCTCAAACAAATTTAAAAAAGAATATACATCTAATTTTAAATTTTAAGTAGAGCTGATTGTAGTTCAACACATTTGTAACTGAATCAATAAAGACATGTCTCTTCCTATCTTTTTAGCCTCTAAGGTTTTTTATTCCTTTTAATTACAAAATTATTGAATTATACTAGGCCTTTTGTCCTGGATATTACTAAAAAGGGACAAAAGACAAAAATATGACATCTTTTTCAAAATTCCAAAAATATGACCTAACATCACAATTAAGCCCTACACTGCAAAGTGACTTCGGTCAAAGTGACTTCGTCATCACAGTGACCCGCTGCCACAGTGACTCCGCCGCGCCATAGTGACTCCGTCGCCACAGTGACTCCACCGCGTCACAGTGACTCTGCCGCCACAGTGACTCCGCCGCGCCATAGTGACTCCGTCGCCGCAGTGACTCCGCCGCCACAGTGATTCCGCCGCCACAGTAACACCGCTGCCACAGTGACTCCGCCGCCACAGTGACTCCGCCGCCACAGTGACTCCGCCGCCACAGTGACTCCGCCGCCACAGTGACTCCGTCATCACAGTGACTCTGCCACCAGCACCGCTCAATTACCGCCACCGCATCATTTCATCCAGTGACCCCCCCCAGCCCCACCGCCCCCATGCCCCCAACACGCCAGACTCATTGACCACCGCTCCAAACTCATTCTGACGACCCAGGTGCCCACCGCCCCACCTGCACCCTCCCATCTGGCCCCACAACACCAGATTCCCGCCCTCTGCCCTCTAGCCCCCCTGATCTGCCCCCAACAACCATCCGTATCTCCTGGTCCGATCATCCCTGCCCTCAACCCCTCCCATGCCTTGATCTAGCCCCGATCAGCCCAACCATGACCACCATTTCTCCCGCTCAAGCCCCAACCTACGCACCAGACCCCCACCCAGTCCTAGCACCCTGCTCCCCATCCCCCTCCCCAGCCCGCCCCCTGTCGTTCCCTCAGACCGCTTTCCGACATCCATGACAGCAGATCCGGCACTCGCTGCACCAACCCGGACTCAACCTCACTGAGGTTGGCGGATCCAAAATCGGTGGCCCCAAATCGAGTCGTCATCCACTGAAAAAAGCGGATATGGCACTGGCGGCACCAAATCGAACTCCAACGGCCCCTACTGCCCCATCGACCAGACAAAAAAAAGAAGAAATAGAAAATCCGGTGTGGAGTTCGCGAGGGAGACAACTGGGGAACGGACAACTGCTATGGCGGCGAGATCGGCGGCGTAGATGAGGTTGGCGGATGTCGGTTGCGTAACGGATGGATGAGAGAAGTTGTGCACCATACAGGAAGAACTGATATGGATGGATGGGCCCATGGTGTCTACCGTGAGGAGTAGAGGGGCTTTTGAAATTAGTTTGAATCATATTTTTGTCTTTTTTGAAATGAGTGATATTTTTGGAAATCAAAACTTGATTAGTTATACAGTGGCCATTTTTTCATTATACTATTATTTGGGCAGCCCGTGCCTCCCAATTCCCAAACCCCACCCCAACTATTCGCGATCGATCATGTCTCAAAAAAGCTTAATGATAGCAATATTAAGCATTCAAAATGGAATCTCGGAAAAAATTGATTATGGAACAATTATGAATGACTGCGCTTCACAATGTTCTGCAACAAATGTTTTTAAATACGTAGTATTATTTTTTTGTGATACTTGTGTTATAATATTTGCCAAATATTATTCTCTAATAAAGTGAATTTCGCATTTATTTTATAACGTTTATGAGAAAGTTTTATTATACTACCTCCGTAATAGATTTGTCTTCCCATTTGAAAAATAGGTGAGACTAATAATAATGAAAGAAGATATAAATTATTGATGGTATGATGGAAGATAATGAAATAGTGTGGTGGAATGAAGGATAAATACAAAAAAGTAATTGTAATAGTGTATTATTTTTAAAATTATTGAGGATATAATAGGAAGATTTAGAAATGAAAAGATATGAATGTTATTTTTTATCACGTCAATAATAAACGTAAGCATTTATAAAAAATGCAACTGATATGGGAAATTGTGCGATGTTGTATACGTGTATAGTACACACACATGATGACTAACAGTGTTACAAAGTCCAAAGTTGCAACAGGAGTGGGAAGTTGAAGTTCCTTTTAAAAATAAATTGGAGGATAAAAACAAAATAAAAGAGAGTGGAAAACAGGGGGAAAAGAAGAAAAAGGAGGGGATAGAAGCGCATATTCTCTAGAAAGTCCGTCTTCCTAGCTATCTGTTTCTCTCTCATCTCTCTCTGACCAGAGTTTAAACTGGATGGTTCAAGTGTATTGATCTGCTGTTTTCCACTCCCTCCATTCATTTAGTGGATTTTGTCTGCATTTCGCTCTTTTTACGGTAGTGTTTTTTGCCTCCTCTGTTTCTCTGATTGTGTGTGTGCGCGTGAACATTCATCTGTGCAAGTGTTGCTGTCAATGGAGTTGGATTGGCCATGAAATATTAAAGAATTTCAAGGTTACATATTTCTCTCCATGTCTTTTGGATGCTTTAACTTTGGAATTGCTTTTCTGTCGGTCAAATTATATGGAGTACCCACTAGGTGTTAATTTCTCACCTTTTTCTTCTAATGCTTAGAGGTTTTGAGGCTTTTAACTATGAGTACTTTTCTTCAACAAAAGAACAGATCTTTCCTTGTTGGAACGGAAACTTTTTGTTTAATATAAATGGTGTTTATGATTTCTCAGGAAACGGTTTTTATTTCTTGGTTTGTAGCCTTGTGTGTTTTGGAGTTTTTTTACTCATTGAAGTGCTTTATTACTCCAGTGGGTCCAATGTTTTTTGATTAAAAAACAAATTTCGATGCAACGAACGGATGATTCTCGGTGATTGCATAGTGGCTACAATCAATCATTGATGGGTCTTGTTTAATGTGAAGATACGAGTGCTGGTCCATTGCCCACTGAAATTCCCTTATCCCAAATTCTACTAGGTGGTTAGTTAACAGAAAAGGAGTTCACATGAGCTCTAAGACAAGTGCTTGTGCTTATGTTTTTTAAGATCTAAATATCCCTGGCTTTACTGCTTGGTGTTTAGTTCTGTAGGGGTTAACTAATTTGTGATCCCTCTATTCAAGATTTGAAGTCCTCTGATGTTTTTATAATCTGGATTCTTGTCGTGATAAGTTTCTCATAATATATATAGGCATGATGACAAGAACAAAAGATGTGCTCTCTTTAATATACAATTGTATGTAGCCGACTAGGTTACTTTGTCCTCATTATAGTACTAATAGATGAGTAAATTATCGATGCACATTTGTCTATTTTGTGTGTGTTCTGGTAACCCCGTGAAAAACATCTACTAGGGAAAGAAACAGTGATGAAGAAAGATACGAAATTTGCAAGGAGAGAAATAAAAATCTTGCTGCAAGCTCCTTTATATTTCTAGATAGTTTCTCAAACTCATTTAATGTGAATATTTCTATTACACAAACACTAAAAAATCTGCATATCTGCAAAGTAATCATTTTACTACGTAGTATTTTAGATAGTTTCTCAAACTCATTTAATGTGAACAGTTCTTGTACACAAACACTAAAAAAACTGCATATCTGCAAACTTCAGCAAGTGTTAATCAAATACGTAGTATTATTTTCCTTCGTATTCTATAGTTTCTAGTTTTTTCCCATCCTCATCATTTCCCAAGTTCCAAAAATGGTCTCGGTGTTTATTTTTCTCTCCATATATGTGCACATCAATAAGTTTTGTTCTTAGGTTAACCCACATCTTATACAATACATACCATCCTGGTATGTTTTCTCAGAATAAGTAAGGGAAGGTAACCTAATACCAGATAATGTAAGATTCTATTTTGGTCAAACACGGACCCAATATAGCATGTTTTGTTATCTAGTCTATTGTTTTAGTTAAAGAATATCTTTCAGTCTTATTTTGACTATCAAAGTGAATGTAATATTTGAAATCTGTGTTTGATCATGTAATTCCCATGAGTGAAAGTGTATACTGATTCAGAGTTCAACCCACATTATGTCATAAGGCTTCTGGAGATTCCAATGACAAATTTACCTAAAGGAAACACTGGATGGAGGCTCTTTCCTGGATCTGACTGTGTTGATGCTTCAACGGATGTTTCACTCTATTCGAGCTCTCTTCCTCTTCTCTTCCATGAGAAGAAGTGTAAGTCATCCACATCTCATGCAAAAACTTTACAGATTTTCTTGTTTTTGGCACAGGAAAATATTATCATGCACAGTTTCTTCGAACTTTTGTGGAAATTACTCCCCATTTTTAAAACATGAAGTCATTTTCGTGAACATATTGCTATGTTTTCTTCTCCCTCCGTCCCAAAAAGAGTGTCATGTATGGTCAAGGTACAACTTTTTAGTTTTGGCAAGGTACAACTCTTATAAGTAATGGAATCCTAGACATTTTTATCAATTTATTTGTTGGTGTTAAGACATGAGGTTTCATTTTAAAAGGTCAACCTGATAGGAGTAGCCCAAATATTATATTAACGTTTTATTATTTCACAATTTTCTGGCATGGGACTTCAACACCCATCCTCATGATCAGATATTTCGCCTGTATCGTGCCGTCATTCATTTTTTCATCAATTTGTTTCTGATACCATGTTAAGATTTGGGGTTCTATCCTAAAAGGTCAACCTAATAGGAGGAGTAGCCCATATCTTAATATAACAGTTTATTATTTCACAATTTTCCAGAATGGGATTTCCACAGTTGTTTCAGCTAAATAATACAAACTCGTTTGTAATTATTAATGGAAAATAAAACGAAATCTCGCTTTTGATAGGATTCATTTTTTTGGGAAAAAATTCTTTGAAAGAGGATTCTATTTTGTGTGTGTGTGTGTCCAGGGAGTATTGTATTTTTGCGGATTGAACATGATAGTATAACCTATAGAAGATAAGATGCAGGAGTCTCGTTTGCGGTGGTTTGGGCATGTGCGTAGAAGACCGAGTGATGCACCTGTTAGACGACTTGAGGTGTGGGGAGAAGAGGCAGAGAGGAGAGAGGGGGGAAGACCCAAACAGACTTGGATTAGAGGAATCAGAACTGATATGCGTTTTCTTGGGTTGGATGAGAGTATGTCTTTGGAGAGAGCAAAGTGGAGGGCGCACATCCGTTTGGACGATTGATGTCTTTTCTACTGTTCCTCTCTTTTTTCTTTTATCGTTTATCATCTTTATCTTTGTATATTCTTATGTTATTTTTATATTCTAGCTTTTTATGCTCTTTTTTTATCTTTTATCTTTTTTATATTCTTGTGTTATTGTTATCTTATATTTATTTATCTTTATTTTATTCGTTTTATCTTACTTTTTTTTTCTTCCCTTTCTTGTCCGTCTTCTCTGTTTGGCATCGATATCATTGATCGATTCATGTTAGCCGACCCCAAATTCTTTTGTGATTAAAGCTTGGATGTTGTTGTTGTTGTTGAACATGATAGTATACCTAGAATTTTTTTCTGTGTGAATCATTTTCCTCGTAAAATATATTTCGACTTCAAGTTATTTCCATGCAACCAAATGGATTCCAAGCCCCTGAGTGATATTCTTATTACAATCTATTTATTTATGGGGTTTAGTTCATTTGATGCAGTGAATGTGAGTGAGGTAAAACAAGGTCTCAAATCCATCGATGACACATCAGTCTTGAAAAAGATTCACCCAGAAGTAGAGGGTGATGACTTGCTGGAAGATGCTATTCACACATCAATCAAATGCTTACTTCCAGATGATGAGGATGAACTCCTATCTGGCATAGTGGATAGCTATGACTTGATTGGGCTTCCTAATCGTACTAGTGATGATTTGGAAGACTATGATCTCTTTGGTAGTGGAGGAGGGTTGGAACTGGAATCCGATCCTCAGGAAAACCTAACTATTGGTGTATCAAAACTAAGTCTTCTCTCTGATATAGCTGGAGTGCCTTCTAATGGGGTTGGGACCATCAGTGGAGAGCATCCCCTCGGGGAACATCCCTCAAGAACATTATTTGTTCGTAATATTAACAGTAATGTTGAGGATTCCGAATTGAAAATTCTGTTTGAGGTATTTCTAGTTACTGACCACTACATCTATGTCTTCTCCCAATGATCCTTGTAGCCTTGCTTTTGGTTTTTAGGGCACAGTTACATTTCAATCTCGCTTTTTTCTCCGTTCTTCCACTATAACTACCAGGGGTAGAAAATTGGAGGAAAATAAAGTGGACATTTGGAAGGAAATGAACTGTGGGAAAATTTAAATGAAAATTTTCCAACTCAATTAATCTGTTTTAGTCTTTAGATACATATTTGTTCAAACTCATTTTACTTATATTTTTCTACTGTATTATATAAATTATAAAGAGCAAGAAATGTAAAAATATTTTAAAAAAGTAAACGTTAACCAAATATGATTTTCCTAATCACCCCCCAACAATTTTCTGAGTGCTTAAAATAAAATAACTTTACATAACATAGCTTAACAGATTTTGAAGATTATTTCTCCATACAGATGCTGTTGGCATTGATGGCTTGCAGCAGTAGTATGTAGTTGTGTTTTTCGAATGCAGTGTCGGTAAACTACATTTTTCAAGATTAATGATTTCATTAAGGAGACCTCTATTCTCAGATTAACTGCATCTTTTCTCCTTTTCCTCTTATGGGTACACACAGTTAAATGAATGCATCGATATAAATGTCTAGGGAGCTCGTCAACAACGCAACATGTGCATTACTTTCATACCTGTCATTAGGGATATCATTATTTACTGATTATGTTGTTGAAAGATACTTTTGTGTTGAGACTTATAGTTTAACTATCATTTGTTAAGCTCTCACAATAAGTTCATGCAAAAAAGAAAATGGCAAAAGTTTACATCGGATACCCTTCCTGTCACAACTCACAACCTTCTTACAAAGATATAATGTGATGAAATGAAAAAATCACCATCATCGCATCATCTTAAGTGTTTGTCTTTGCATAGTTATACCAATTGCCAAATCCTAATTCCTAACCAACTTTTACTTTTTTTCTGCATTGCTCGTCCTGATTCTTAGCAATATGGTGATATCAGAACTATGTACACCGCTTGTAAGCATAGGGGTTTCGTGATGATATCTTATTATGATATCCGTGCTGCTCGAACAGCAATGCGGGCTTTGCAGAATAAGCCCCTCCGGAGAAGAAAACTGGATATTCATTTCTCGATTCCAAAGGTATGCAACCTCTTTGCTGCTAAGTGTCCTGTGTCCGTTTGGAACTCATAAAATACCAGGGAATGAAAATGAGAAGGAAAGTAGGGTGAAAAATTAGAAGGATACAAAATTTGAGGGAATATAAAAGATAGATTCAAACTGAATTAATTTATTTTAGAAATTTGTTCATTTTTTCATTTTATATTCTATTATATAACATAAAACAAATTAAATATATGTAGGTTAAAAAGTATTAATCAAATTTCATTACGTTTGCATTTTCCAAGGTAAATACTAAGATAAGAAACTAGCTTTTCTTTACATTTTCCCCTTTTCTCTAGCATTTTTCATGACCAAACAAACACATGTAATAAATGTTATGCACATAGGATAATGCTTTCTAGCTCATCTTCTCTCTCTCTATATTTCCAGGATAACCCTTCAGAGAAAGATATTAATCAAGGAACCCTAGTAGTTTTCAATTTGGATCCATCAGTTTCTAATGATGACCTCCATCAAATCTTTGGGTCCTATGGTGAGATCAAAGAGGTAAAAAAGTTCCATATACTTGCATTCCTCTGTTTTATGCTTTAACAAGTTCATAATCCTATCCATTGTGCTTTAAAACAGATAAGGGAAACTCCACACAAGAGGCGCCACAAGTTCATTGAGTACTATGATATTAGGGCTGCTGAAGCAGCTCTCAGATCCTTAAATAGGAGTGACATAGCGGGAAAGAGGATAAAACTCGAACCTAGCCGCCCCGGGGGAGGACGTCGAAAGTGTGTATAGTACTATTTAATTAATTAACAAAGGCATCTATATACGATTACTTAATAGCAATTTCAAATGGTAATATGAACTTGGGCTTCTTTACTATTCACTTTCCTTACTAAAGTTTTGGGTAACTTGTAAATTCTTCAATCTGCAATTGTGAGTATGAGTTCATAAGAAACAAATAAATGCAGGTGCAGGGAGAGGTGGGAAATATAGTATACTAGATCATAATTAGGTGAATTTATAGAAGCTATTGTTTATTATTTTCTAATAAATAAGACAAGGGGCTGCATTGACTTTGTTGGTGTTTCAATGATGATTTGGAACAACTTTTAAGTAATATATACAACAACAACATCCAAGGCTTAGTCCCAAAAATGTTTGTGGTCGATTAATATGAATCAACATATTAATGCATATGGTTTGACCATTGCAATCAAGACTCTTCAAGTCACTCTCATTCGTGATCACTCTAATCCATGTGTGTTTGAATCTCTCTATTCCCTGCCTCTTCTCCCTAGCTCTCAACTCGTCTAATTGGTACATCACTTGGTCTTTTACGCATATGGTTTGACCATTGCAATCAAGACTCTCACCTTTTTCTTGATTGCCTCATTCCTGAAGCAGTCTTTTCTAGTATGTATATACATTCAATGCAACATGCGCATCTCAACTACACCTGTCTTTTGAATGTGATATTGTTTCACGAATCAACACTCTATGCCATACAATAATGTTAGCCTAATTGCTATCCAATAAAAATTATCATTCAGTCTAGTTGGTATACCTCAGTCACTCATAAATCCGGACATACTCTCCCATTTTATCCACCTTGTTCAGATTCTATGGGATATATCTCCATATAGTTCATCATCTTTCTGAATTTTGGAACCCAAATAACGGAACATATAACTAATCAGCATCTCCTTACCATCTAAGGTAATCCCACTATTACCATTGTTTCTGGCTCTACTAAACTTGCATCCCATATACTCAGTCTTGCTTCGACTCAACTTGAACACATGATTTTGTCTCATCAATTAACACAATATCGTCGGTAAACATCATGCACCAGGTATATCTTCTTGAATTGACCTCGTTAGTTCATCCTTGAGTATAGGAAATAAGAAAGGGCTCAGAGCTGATCCTTGATGAGTTGGTGCAATGTGATAGTATTTTTTAGTAATATTCCCCAATAGAGAGATGTCTCTGCTAAGGGACTAGATTTATAAGAGAGATCCGTTTACTCGTTCGTATATTAAAAAATCTCATGTTGCACCACATTTGAGTCATCTTTCGCAGGATTTTTAGTTTAAACCCAATACTTGGTAACATAGGAAAGGAAAAATAGCTGTGCCTAACACAGATCTATTTTACTAAGGGCCACAACAAAGGCCCATTTAATTTTTTGTTTATTTCTTGATTGGATAGACTTGTTATGCCTTATAAAGTTCCAGCCAATCATCACTGATATTTGTGTTATTCTGCTATTCTGAATCCAGTTTTATGTTTCAAATGAATCAAGATCCTGAACAAGAAGAATCTAGGAGTTTACCTCCACGGTTTGGTTCTTCATTTGGTACTTCACCAACAGGTAAGCTTTTATATTTTCATTTTAATG
Organism: Cuscuta europaea; assembly: GCA_945859875.1. NCBI lineage: Eukaryota > Viridiplantae > Streptophyta > Magnoliopsida > Solanales > Convolvulaceae > Cuscuta > Cuscuta europaea. Next base: position 2,295,557 of record CAMAPE010000003.1, on the reverse strand, counting down.
CTCTCACCGCCCCAAAAGATGATGATTTTTTTGTCGAAGAAAGGGAGTCTTGTTTAAGACAGCTTTCATTCTTAAGCTAAATTCCTATGTGGGCACGCGGCTAGTGATTTTAATCAATTATTACTATCTTGGAAATAATCGTTTGTGGAACTGGGGTATAAGTGACCAATGACCATTCATACTTCGATAGCTTGTAAAAGCTTGTACTTTGATTGGTTGTCAAAAAAAGTTGTACCTTACTGAAACAAGTCTCTTTTTCTTGGGGTGGGGTGGGGGTGGGGGTGGGGGAATTATATGGTACATCTGGATGTAGTTTTACATCCTGGTACTTTTGTAATTTTCTTAAACATGTGCTCATTTCGTAACCACAGAATGCTCATTCTATTAAAATTATACGGAGTATATTTTTTGCTCATTTGTCATTCAATATCATACTCATTTGAATATAAAAGATGCTCATTTTGTATTAGAGCAATGTTCATTTCACCATTTGGATGTATCCTGTGCATGGTACATCACCAATTGGGTGGATGAAGGGAATGTTTTTTATCAAGCCAGACAATTACTTATGTGCCCCTGCTTCAGCTCTTCTCAACTGTATGATGCTTCCTATATGTTGTGACAGGCAATTGGCAACACTTCGGCAGTCCTGGGGATCATGCTCATATGCAGAGCCCCGGCAATTCCAATGGTTTTAGATCCTTCAATCCAACATGTGGAAATATCTTACCTGGATTAGCTTCTATCTTGTCTCCTCAAGCTTTAAACCCTGTTAGGGTTGCACCTACAGGTAAGTTTGAAAAAACTGGTTCTTCCATCCAACAACCACATTCTTTTCCAGAGCCAATACCAAGCTGGTATTCCGGTCCGATTTCATCATATGGTGCTTCTAGTTCGAACGGTTCAGGTATCGAAACACTATCCGGGACACAATTTCTTTGGGGAAGTCCAAAGGTGTATCCTGAACAAAGTAAAAGCAACTCTTCTTCTGTGTGGCATCCTTTCACATCTAATAATGACAGCGTGTTTCCTTTCTCAAATCAACATGGATCCTTCCTTGGTTCTTCAACCCAACACCGACCAGACCTTCATAATGTGGGGTCTGCTCCACCGGGTCTTCCTTCCGAGAGGCACTTAGGTTTTTTTCCGGCATCGTCACCAGAAGCCTCGTTCTTGGGTCCTGCTTTCCGAGGCTCAGCCACTGGACCCCACGAGAGAAGTTATATGATTAATGGGTCCCCTGGGTTTAAGTTGAGCCCTGTTTACTTGGGAAACGGTCACACCCCAGGACCCACAGCTGCGTTTTTTGACTGTTCGGTTGAGCATGGGCGCCTCAGGCGGGTTGACATTAATGGCAGCTGTATTGATAACATAAGGTTCCAGCTTGACTTGGACAAGATTATAAGTGGGGGTGATGGTCGGACAACTTTAATGATAAAAAACATTCCAAACAAGTAATGACAAATATCTGTATTTCCCTCCTTTTTTATTTATTTATGGGAAATATACCATCCAGAAATATTATAGGGGTAAAATAATGATTGGAAACCTTTCATGATTTATAATCACCTTCCTCTAGGTACACCTCCAAGATGCTGCTGGCCACTATTGATGAATATCATAGGGGCACCTATGACTTTCTTTATTTGCCCATTGATTTTAAGGTAATGTCTTAATATAGGTAGTCATAAAGATGAGATTTATGATGTTTTTCTATGGTCTGAGCAGAGTCTAGTATGTGTTATCTATCCTTGCTTGTCATGCAGAATAAGTGCAACGTGGGTTATGCATTCATTAATATGTTGTCTCCGGCGCTCATCATACCATTTTATGAGGTTTATTTCCTTGACTTTATGGTGTTTTATATAATTTCTCAATAACATTTTTCCCGCCAGTGGATCCCCACCCGTTTTCGTAATAAAACATGATCGATTGTATTTCATCTTCTGACCCCAATTTATTTTTATTATTATGCTATCAAGTTCTATGGGCTTCTTTATTTCCCTTTGACAGTCAAATGACCCGAATCTTATATTTTCAATTATTTAATGGGAAGGGGTTTTAATTTTGCGCAGGCTTTTAATGGGAAAAAATGGGAGAAGTTTAATAGTGAGAAAGTGGCTTCTTTGGCATATGCTCGGATCCAGGGAAAGGGTGCCCTCGTTGCACACTTTCAGAACTCAAGCTTAATGAATGAAGACAAGCGCTGTAGGCCAATAGTATTCCATTCAGAAAGTTCAGAATCCAGTGGCCAGGCAAGATTGCTATCTACACCAATTGGATTGAAGTGCAAAGAAAAACATAGTAAAATACTCCATATGTAACAACAACATCCCAAAAGAGTTTGGAGTTGACTAACATGAATCAACACATGAAATTGGAGCTTAAAAAGAAAAAAAAAATAAGATAAGATAAAAAAAATAAAATAAAAATGAAAAAAAATACTCTGTAAGATAAAGATAAAGTAAGGATAAAGATAAAAAGATAAGATAAAAAGAATAAAAAAGATAAAATAAAAAAGATAAAAAGATAAAGAACATAAGAAAGATAAAAAAGATGAAATGAGAACAATCCCTTCACAATAAAGTACTGGGAAAACCGCACTTTTAGTCCTTGAAATAGTCACCATGTTGAAATGTCAGACCCGTGTTTCTAAGATTGTAAATGTCACCCCTAAATTGTCCAAATTGCTGTAAATGTGGTCCTTTGAGGGGTGAAATGTACTCCATGTCCACATTGTACATTTCACCCCTCAAAGGATCACATTTACAACAATTCGGACAATTGAGGGGTGATATTTACAAACCGGGGAACACGGGTCTGACATTTCATATGTAACAACAAACAAGTAAAATTTATATTATCCGTATTAGTCTTTTAAGCTAATTTCCATCATTTCCAATGGAGCCAAAGAATCACTATTTTTTTAGCTTTGGAGTATGATAGAATAAAGCAAAATTACTCACTAAATTGTCTGCTCTTCTTTGTTATGAAGCAGCAATCAGTTCATGTAATTTTCGACGCAATTTTCATTGTAGGTCATCCGAAAACCGTCTCTTTGTGCTTTAGTACTGGGGTAAGGCTGCATACATCTTACCCCTCCTTACCCCACCATAGGTGGGGAGCCTTTGCGTCAATGTGGTAATGTTGTTGTTGTTTTCTTTTTAAGCTAAACAATACCTAACGAATTAGTTTTTCGAATAAAGATACACAAATTAATATTTTTTTATTGGCTAAAAGGTCAAATAGGTACATGAATTAACTTAAAGTGTTCAATTAGCCCCTTATATAGGAGGTTCTGCCCGGCCGTCGCCAATTGGGAAAGTTCCCGGTGGAATATTTTGATGAAATTTTTTGAGCATCTTCTTCATTACGTCTAGTTTATTCATACCAAGTTTCAGGTAAAAATTCAACCGGGAAAGTAGTCAAATAATTTTTTGAACATAACTGCGAAGTTAAGCAGCGCAGTACATTTCGGAAAATCATTTTATTGCCTTCCCGATTTAATTTTTAGCTGACATTTGATATGGGTAAACTAGACTTAATTAGGAATATGCTCAATAAATTTCATCAAAAATGTTTACCAGGAACCGCCCCAATTGGCGACGGTCGGGCAGAACCTCCTATATAAAGGGTAATTGAACACTTTATGTTAGTTCGTGTACCTATTTGACCCTTTAGCCTTTTTTATTTGAAGAAAGTAAAAAGAGAAAGAGAAACGAAATCACAATTACAATTAGGATTTATTTACTAAGAATGCTAAAGAGTTGAATGAGGAACAAAATAATGAGACTTGAGAGTCATGAGACTTGAGAGCTGAGAGAATAGAAAAGGAAATTAATTACTAATAATTCTAATTTTATACTAATTTTAATAAAATGGAAATGATTAGCTTTGTGAGAAACAAAATCAACAAAGCAATCATACTTAACAGAAAAGAAACCTATAAAGCAATTGTTAAATAAATACAAGGTAATACTACAATTATACTAAAACCTGAATAATTCAAAAAACACCTTGGGAGACCTCTGTTGACACCATGATCTAAAATGGAGGAAGATACAAAAATACTGGCCACAAGTATTGGTTTGAAGGATAAGGAACTTTATACCTTTTAAAAAAAAGGATAAGGAACTTCATAAGGATTCGTCTATTTAGCTTGCTAAAAAGCGTCCAATGTGGCTAACATGATCTTGTTGTGCAGATTGTCGAGGAACATCTCTCTTCCTGTAGTTTGAATATTAAAGATCGTCAAACAATTGTGTCAGAGTTATCAGAATCTTCAGGTAGTCTGGCTGGCGATTCACTTGAAAAACTGGAGCGAATAGCAGCCTGAAAGCATTTTTGCTCTTGGTCAGGCATAGTATATTTTCTTTTTGCAAAGCTTAATTACCGGTTCATGTTAGCAGTTTTTGTATCATAGTAGGAAGTCGGGTTGACTGAAGGCGCTTCCCGAGGGAGGGATAAGGAATGCGACATCCTTTGGTTCCTCCAAACCGGTGATGAAACAATGCTAACTTTTTTGAGATTTTTGCCAAGTAAGATTAGTTAATTGTATCTCAGCTATGCTGTTAGGAGAATGAAGGGCAGAAGGGTATAGCTTTTTTGGCTTTTTGCTTGGGGAGGGGGGCTTTCTCCTTCAAACTTTGGTATATGCATGGTTAATTGTGTATTTTGGCATAAAAGTGGAGTGTGGCATTGTTAATTTGTTGATGTATTTAAAAAGGAGAAATCGTCAAATAGGTCCTCGTATTATTGTCAAAAAGTCAATTGAAATCTTGTACTTAAAAGACACTCAAATGAGCTATATCGCTGGTTGAATATAAATGTTGCGGATTACAGCCTGCGGATTACAGCTAATTTTGATTTAACACTTCGTGGGCTTAATTGATTCACTTAGAGGTATGAGGATCTAATTGATTTTTTGACAATAGTACAAATACTTATTGGACACCTTTCCCATTTAAAAAATTTAGGGAGAACTACCAAATAAGCCCTCGAACTTTCGTAAAAAGTGCAAATAAGCCTTTTTATAGGACGCTCTGTCCGGCCGTCGCCATTTGAGGCGGTTTCCGGTAGAATTTTTTGATGATATTTTTTTAGCATCTTCTTCATTAAGTCTAGTTTACGCATACCAAATTTTAGCTAAAAATTCAATCGGGAAGGCAGTCAAATGAATTTTTGAATATAACTGCGTAGTTAGGCAGCGCAGTATATTCCAGAAAATCATTTGACTACCTTCTCAATTGAATTTTTAGATGAAATTTGGTATGAGTAAACTAGACTTAATGAAGAAGATTCTAACAAAAATTCATCAAAAAATTCCACCGAAAATCGTCCCAAATGGCGACAGCCGGACAGCCTCCTGTAAAAGGGCTTATTTGCACTTTTTATGAAAGTTCGAGGGCTTATTTGATAGTTCTCCCAAAAATTTAATATAACCTTGACTAATATGAAGTTTCTCCACGTGGGATGGCCTTTTTCTTTTGTCCCAATTGTAATTTGCTGCAAAGTTTGCACTGATTTATTATGTATGACTTTTTATAGTTCTAAACAGGGTAGGTCCAACTAGTTGTGAATTGTGATATCTCCAAAAGGCATGTTGCCGACCGATTGTAGGTGTTAGTTTTTCTCAGAAATGCTTTGAGACTGGTACTAGGGGTAGACTTGACCTGGTCCGGTCCCCATTCCAAATGCAAATATGAAGATCGGAACCCACCCAGAAATATACGGGTCGCAGTCCGGGTACCCAGTCGGTCTTGGTCTCGGTTCTAGGGCTGAGTCAGGGCCAGTTTATTTTTCTTTAATTGAAATTTTACAAATTAAAAAATGAAGTGTATATTTATTTTACGTTGACTTAGAGTATTACACATTTATAAAATACAATTGAGAATAGTTTAAACATTAAAACTTAAATGCATGAACTAATCGTCAGAGCCGCTTAAGGCATCGGTTGCCATTTCTTCCATGAAATGGCAGTTCAGTGCTATGTTAACTTCTTGTGCTCAATAGTCAAGATTAGATCTCAAAAGGTCAAGAAAAGTGCAAGGAGGTGAGACAAAAGATGATTTGAATAAAAAATGCTCAAATACCTGTTTGGGTATTTGCTTGATTTGGATGTTTGGTTAAATCCGGGAACAAAAGATCATGAGAGCAATATTTGTGAAGATTTGCCTTATACATGGGTATTTGACTCTGTCATCTCTAAACACCTATAAATACACATATTTTCCTTTCCATAATCACCAATTCACAAGTAGTCTGATTCTCTTAAGCTCAGTCTAGTTAAGTGTTTTCTTTATATTTTCTAGCATGTTTAGTCGTCAAATGAGGGTTAAATCCTTCCATTTTGATTTTGTTACATTGAAACTTATGATTTGTAAGTTGTGAGTTATTTTTTAATCATCTTTGTTGAATATTAATTACTCCCTCCGTTCCTATTATAATTTCCAACTTTCCTTTTTCGTTCGTTCCAATTAAAACTTCCATTTTTCCTTTTTGGTAAAGAATTTGTGGTTCACAACATTTCTTACACGTTTCTCTCTCCTTTGCACAACTCTCCACTACACAATACTCATTAGTCATTATCTTAAATTGTGTGACAAACCTATTTGGAAGTTATAATAGTAACGGAGATAGTACATTTCTATTTTATATCCTATATTAATATTTGAGCATTACTTAAAGAGTCAACTAGTTTTGTTTTATATATTTATTATTACCAGAATTGATCGATGAATATGCTTATTATTCACTCGGTCCTTTCAACGGTAGTGAACTTGAATTATTAATGTATTCCTCATGGTTAATAATCTTTGAGGAATTAATTATATTGATCAAACTAATAAATCGCTTGTGTTGCGGTTGTCAATCTCAGTTGATTTGATCTTAAGTTTTATTGTTACCATAAGATCAATATAAGGTGAACTTCTATATTGATTTGATAGTAAGTTTTATTAATGAACGTGTTTCGTTATTAATAACTACCCACGACTAGAGATGGACTAGGACGGGTCGGCTCGGCCCGGGACCTGGTCTGGCCTGCCACTGTGTTGGCCCGATCTGGCCCACCGAGCAGTACCGGGACCGGTACTGTGGGGGCTGTGAGATAGGAAATATGGTGACCGGCTTGGGGCTTTTTTTTTCTTTGGGTTGCAGCTAGGTGGGTGGTTTGGGGGTGGGGGTGGAAATTAATTAGATAGCCATTTAAAAAAAATGACTCGGGCCTAGCTCGGCCCGGTACCGGGTCTGCAACCCAGGACGGCAGGACTCCAGTCTCGCTCAGTCCCGGCCTTGGCCCGGTCCACCCTTATCCACAATTGAGTATTCGAGAGGAAAACAGTTAAAAATATAAGCGGAATTGATGAACATTTCATTAAGTGGATATAAGCAAAAACAAATTTCAATCTTTGTTTAATGAAACTACATAAGTCGTTTATCTTAGTGTTAAATTAATTAAATCAATCTTAGTAACCCCTTTTAATTACAAATTCTATAAAATAACAGAAGTATTTATTTCCCTGTGAATATGAACCTTACTACGATATACTACGTATAAGTGTTGTATTGAATATCATTTTGAGGCTTACAACGATTTTTAGCCGTCAACGAGCTCACGTAGAACTAATAAGTACTCTGTAGTTTTTAACGTACAACCAGTTAACAATTATTTAAACATTTTTGTAGTCTATATTTTCTAATGAAAATAGCATTTTAACCGATTATCTAAAAAAATCCAGCACATATTTTCTAATGAAAAAAGCATTTTTTTCATAACTCTCAATTGTATCCAAATGAAATTAATCTTTTCAACTATCTTTACCTAAATAAAAAAATGATCAATGCCTATTTTTATCCATTAAATTTCATCATGGCTTATTGTTTTTTATTCAAAATTAATTGCACACTTTTGTAATTTACTTATTTAAAAATGGATGTAGTTAATTTTTTTTTGAAGATATCAGTTCTTATTTTTCTTAACTGATAATTCAAGTATATTTTGAGAACTAGTTTTGATGAGTATATAATATATTTTGGTCATTGAAGATGATAATTGTGATGTTAAATATGTGTTATTTTTAGTATTTGATGATCAAATTATCATTAAAAATGTCATTATTGCCTAAAATAGAAAGTGAGAATCTTTAGTTGAGACGAAGGGAGTAGTAGCTTTCAAAGTCTAATAAAAAACTTAAATCTACTAACACTATTACAACATTCAATAACCAATTCAGGCTGGTATAATATATTATTTTAAGCAAGTAATTTTTTGTTATCCCAAAAAAATTGTCAGATTTATTTTAATCAATTAATTTATGGTTCCTATTATTTCTCTCCCAGCAAGACCTTAGCCGTCTCTCAGTCCAAAAGTACACCTACTTGTAACCGTGCCTGAGTGGACGAGTTACATGACTTAGGCTTCGGCTCTTAAAAACAGAACACAAACTGAAACCAGTAGTCAATACAGTCTAGGTCATATATTGCAGGAACCAGAATCAGTTTGATCTCATACTCTATGTTGTTCCGATCTAGAACAAAAGAAAAGGTGTCTAGTAAGTAACCTATTTCAATATTTTACCCGTCCGATTTCAGGTTAATTCTGGAACCAGATCCATCCATACTTGAAATTATAAACCGGGCATTTCCCATCAAGAAACCAACAAATATATGTGGGAATTTCATTTTATTACTATTATTGTAATTATTATTATTACTCCCTTCGTCTCTCACTTTCCTTTTTGGAACATCTCACTTAAAAGTTCTCATTCTATTTTGGAAAATAATCAATACTCATTACTTTTAAATGACAATTTAATCATCAATATCAAAAAAAATACATCTATAAAATCAAAGTTAATAAGATATCATCAATGACCTCATTCTATTATATAACCATCAAAATTATTTCTCAAAATATACTCGAATTCAGGTATGGACTGAGACGAGTTGGCCCGGCCAGGTACTGTTTAGTACCGAACCAGACCGCCGACCGGGAGCGGTACCGGTCCATGGGGACCGAATCGGGGGGGGGGGGGGGGGGGGGGGGGGGGGGGGGGCTACAGGATAGGGAAGAGGGGGACCGACCCAGGCCGATAACAACTACTCCCTCCGTCCCGTTGGAATGTTCCCGCTTTCCTTTTTTGGATGTCCCGTTGGAAAGTTTTCATTTCCCTAAATGGAAAGTTATCCTACATCAAAACAGGGTCAAACAGTGCAAAACAGTGTCAAACAGTGTCGAAACAGTGTCAAAACAATAAAATTTACCCCCTGATAAGTTTATTTCCTTAATATGTGTAGGTCAAACCGGGAACATTCCAACGAGATGGAGGGAGTATAATTAAAAAAAAAAACTTTTAAATTGATTGGGCTGCTCCTAGCTGTTGCCAAAGTGCCAAACAGCTCTATAGCCGTTGGAGGGGGGTTTGGGGTTGGGGGTGGGGGTACAAAAAAATCTATATATACTCCTATTTTCCAAACATTTTTCTACACCTATTCTCCAATTCTTTCTACTCTCTAATCATCTCCATCTACATCTTCTTCAATTCTCTCTACACCTATTAATACATATCATATCTATTTAAATTAGTTATACAATTATTATATCTACTTATATATTTATTATCTACTTATAAATACATATATTATATTACTTATATTTATTATCTACTTAATATATACTTATTATCTACTAAATATCTACTTATTATATACTTTTTAATTACTTATATTTACATATTACATCTAATTAATATATTAAGTATATATACTAAAGTATCATATATAAGTGTATTACTCATCTTATAGTAGTATACTTATATATTATATACTATAAAAATTATATTATATATTAGTTATACAATTATTATATCTACTTATAGATTTATTATCTACTTATAAATACATATATTATAGTTAATTTTAAACTATAATATAACTAGTTGCAATTTTAGTTAATTAAACTATTAAAGTAGTTGGAATTTTAGTTAATCTTACTACACTTGTTATATTAACACTTGTTGGATTAAAGTATTTATTAAACTACTTGAATTTTGCTTTAGTTTTACTATTCACATTTTAGTAAAAAAACAGTCCCTTTTTATAGTATAATCACATATAAAAGTCACATTTTAAGTATGTTACAAATTACTTACATTTGTTATTACTGCATTGTTTTTGTACTCACATTAACATATTTGTTAGAATTTAATATTTGTTACAATTTAAGATGAAGCGTGGTAGACATTTTGTAGATTTGGGTAACCTCCAACGCAACCGAAAGAATGAGATTGGGAAGAACCATCCTAATTCGCGAGGCAAAGGTAAAGGACACGTCGGGTCTTCTTTTCAAAGCCAGGATGATTTTGAAACGGATTACCAACGGAGAGATGCGGATGCGATGTCCGACGCGCAACTACAACAACTATTGGTCCATCAAGATGGACGCTTTTATCAACAACATGACATCCCCGACATTAAGGAAGAGTTCGAGGATGAGGACATGGAAGAGGAGGATCCGGCGACGGTCGAACACGAACAAGGCAGCTCTCAAACCCCGGACGATGACACCAACAACGAGGATGAGGCTGGTTCATCCCAACCCGGTAAGAAAGGTGAATCTTTCCTTATGAAAAATAATTATAAAGTGGAAGGACAAAAAACTGAGAAGTGGTACGCAACTTGCAACCATTCTAAGAAAGATACTAGCTTGGGGATTTCCGGAGGATACGACGGCGCTGATAGGCATATTAAGGCTCGTCGCCCCGTGGAGTATGCGAAATTAAAAGACAAGGGGAAGCAAACTCAAATATCGAGGTTTGCATCCGGTCAACCCTATGGTAATTTCTCCTATGATGATTCCAAACATTTAACTGTTATGTCTCACTTAATTGTTGAAGAAAATTTGCCCTTTTATTTTTCCTGAAAGTCTTGCTTTAAAAGCTTATGATCAAGGTTCTTTAAATCCTCGGTTTAGAAATTATAGTCGCAAAACCATTAAAAAAGAAGTTATAAGGGAATATGGTTTGGAAAAGGAGAAATTACAAATATTTTTCGCAAACTTTGATGGACGTGTAAGTATTTGTAGTGATATATGGGAGGATACTCGTCATTATTTATATTATTTGGGTGTGACTGCACATTATATTGATGATGATTGGGAAATGCATAAACGTGTACTTGCTTTTCGTGAATTTAATGATCGACACACTGCTGATAATATTTATATTCTTATTGAGCGTATTTTAATTGAGTATAATTTGATTGATAAGGTGTTTGCTATGAGTTTTGATAATGCTAGTAATAATAACGATGTTATACCTTGATTCCGTGAATTGTGTGGTTCTTCTTCTTTGATGGCTAGATTTTTTCATCAGCGTTGAGCATGTCATATTCTCAATTTATGTGTAAAAGATGGACTAGCCGCGTTAGGAGATGCTATGGAGATAGGGGTGGACCGGGCCTGGGTGGTACTAATTATTTGGGCCTAAGGCCCAGTACAAGCCTGGGATTCCACTGAGACTGGTCCGGGCCAATCTACCCGCCCGAGTCTCGAGTCGGGTCGAGTCAGGCATATTTTTTTTTTGAAATCTTGTTTAAAAAATAATTCAAGAAGTGCTAGATATAAAAAAGTTAAAGTATATTTATTTGAAATATGAACTACAATTGAGAATTGAGAAAAATTTATAACATTAAATACTTCTCCTTATAATCAGTCAGAATCTTCAGAATCGTCCATGAAGTGGCAGATAAGGGCGATGTTAAGTTCTTGAGTTCTACGTTCAGCCTTCAATCAATCGTGGAAGCAAACAAGCGTCTCGAGTTAGTACCGGCCCAACCCGAGACCCGAGCGAATAGACCGGCCTGGACCGATCCTGGTGGAATCTCGAGCTAGTACCAGGCCTTTAGCCCAAAATATCAGTATCACATGAGCCCATCCCGAGGCCCGATCCATCCCTACTCGAATTACCATATATATAATTATTGTCCAAATAAGCGTATCATTTATAACCGTATCATTTATAAATTACCATATTAATTACTGTCTAAATGACCTTTGAATTAGACAGAGGATTTACTATTTGGGGGTAGATCTGAGTGGAATGGTAATCATGAAATGTGACTTCCAATACTAAAAATCGCAGGTTTATGGTAATAGATTACAATGTCCTTAGCATACACAAGTGTACAAAATCCTCCTGAGTCCTGAATACAATCACAGCAAAAAAGGACATATATACATACCGCTCACTACATGAGTTTTCTTCATCATGACAGTCGAGGCAATCTTAACAAGAATCAATTACCCAAAATCAGAATTATGTAAGAAGAAAAAAAATGGTATCCTGAAAATGTGTGCCGTTGACAATTGAGGAAAAACAAAAATACGGAGATAGAATCAGTTCGTACTGCTTGTATCCATACTCGACCCCCTTAACCTTGCCTTATGTGTTCTGAAATCAAGGTCAATGAGGAAGTAACACTTGTGTTGTTCTTTGATGTAGTGGACATGACCACTCATCATACCAACAAGTTTCTTTGAGAAATGTAAAGCAACCCCTTCTTGTGTTGTCCATCTCGTTCCTCCTCTTGACATGTCTTCAGTTAGAGCGGCAGGCAATCCTTGCCCAGGATGAGTCATTCTATGAAGGAAATGTGAAAATCAGATTAAATTATTATAAAACATTATATTTCGGTTTTACATTTTAAAAGAAATTTACACCAAAAAATCCTTGTATGCATTTCACACTGGAGATGTTAACAACAAAAATTCCAACTTGTTAACTTCACATCATGATCCACAACCTTATATGATGTATTTTCACCCTTTACTCGAGACCCTTGCCCATGCTCCTATCATTATCAAGATTATATGTATGGCACATAACTAATAAGCCTTTAGTACATGTGGCAATTTCTTCAGATACTGAGGCATTGTATAATCACCCATTCCAAAAGATGAGACACAATGATAGTAACATAAATAGTTTATAAACTAGAGTACTGTTAGACTACAGAGAGTAACTTGTGAAATAATTTCTGAAGGGAAATATTTTCTTTGGAATTAAGTGGTTTCATGTATGATAATACTAGTAGAATTATATAGGACCAGAAAACAACACCTTTCGGTGTGGAAAACGTCGGGTAACGCTTTCAGCTTACATTGAGAATCAGAATGGAATACATAAAGAAAGGGGAGGGGGGACTAGGCCCTACATGAGTAGATAAATCTGTTGTACTAGTAGAATATACAAAGTATATATATAGGGTAATAGGCATGGCAATGGGTCGGGGCGGGGCGGCACGCGTCAATACTAATACCCGGACCTGCCCCATTGTATAGGCGGGGCAGGCCAGACCCGCCCCAAATGTCTGAGGCCAGGGCGGGTCATTGCGGGCCTTTTTTTTTGACATCCCTATAGGGTAATCTTCCGGTCAGGAAATACTGCCGTCCGGCGGCCGCGATTTGACGTAGTTCCCAGTGGAGTTTTTGATGAGATTTTGTTAGCATGTTCTACATGAAGTGTAGATTATGTTCAAAAAAATTCAGCTTAAAATTCGATCTAGAAGTCAGTTAAAGAAATTATAGAAAAACGCTGCGCCAAAATATATATATAACGCGGTATTTTCAATTATTTATTTAACTGACTTCTAGATGGAATTTTAAGCTGAAATTTTGTGTACATAATCTACATTTCGTGAAGAACTTGCTCAAAAAAAACATCAAAAAACTCCACAAAAATGCGGCGGCCGACGACGGTACACCTCTGGAATTCCGGAGGCGAACTTTTCTTTCTCTATATATACATACCCAGAACTGAGACTAAAATTGAAAAAAATGTATTTTTCTGAAATACTTAATATGTTATAAAGGAAATGATGAAATACATATGGTACCATTTTACCTGAACTGGATATGAATAAACTCATTCCCATCTTGTATCAGCTTCAACCCAGGGATCACCCGGATTTCCACCCAACCATCTGGAGAAGGTGCATAATTCACGACACTGAGCAAGAAATCAGATAAGACGAGCTGGAGCTTAATTTGATCCCCATATACAGTGAGGGATTTGATATGGTCAGGGATATCATGGAGTAGTTGCACATTTTTCTCCTTCAGCGGAATCATAACTTGACTAACAATTGCATCTATGACACTCCCTATCACAAACTCTTCTGTCGTGAGCTCCACAGTGCTGCTAGAAATCCAGGAGAAAGAAACATAAGTAGAAAGCAGCAACTTCCTTTTTATGAGAAAAACTTACAAACGTTTTAAAGAAAACCCCTTAATACTTGTGATTTTTTGCTTAAAACCCCACATTGATGCCATTGTGTGGATCTTTGAAGAATTCATGGATACATTAAGCCATGAAAATCAGAAAGAGCAAGGAAAACAAGAGCGAAATACCAAACGAATCAAATGCAGAGCACTGAAGTTTTGTTTGGCAATCTATTTTGTTTCTGTTTCACATTTCACTTTTTGGAAACAAAAAAATAGCATTTGACTGGACTGTTTTTTGCTAGAAGTTTAAGAAAGCAATAATGCCCTTCAGGAAATTTCAGGAAACAAGAATTTAGTATTTCAATTGTTCTCGGAAAAATGTTTCCTATGTTGACACTGAGCATAAAACGTTCAGGAGATTTTTATAAATGATAATAGATACGGAATAATATTAATCTACAAAAATTGGGAATTGGATTATGTGTTAGTAAATTAGAAATATGAGAACAAAACAAAGGAAACCATAAGAATAAATTCAAAACTGAAAATAGGAAAAAAAAAACATCAACAAACTACAACTACCCTAACGGTCTGTTTAATGCTACCTCTGTCCCAAAAAAACTTTGACATTTTCAAAACTTTGACTGACTATATATTTTTGTTGAAAATAATCAAAATCTTTGTTAAAAGTACTTTCATAAAAGTATAAAACTTTTAACTTCTATAATATAATACTAATCAAAATCAAGGTTCAATTTTTTTGAAATGGCAGAGCTTTTTGGGGATATGTATGAGGATTGTACTACTGTCCGTACTAGTGTAGGAAGGACTGAAGAGTTCCTTATTACTATCGGAGTGCACCAAGGATCGGCTCTGAGCCCTTTCTTATTTGCCATAGTCATGGATGAACTTACGAAGTCAATTCAAGACGATATACCGTGGTGCATGATGTTTGCCGACGATATTATATTGATTGATGAGACGCAATCAGGTCTTAAAGCAAAGTTGGAAGTATGGCGAAAAACATTGGAGAATAAGGGTTTCAAACTAAGTCGGAGCAAGACAGAGTACATGGAGTGCAAGTATGGTGGAGGTAGAAGCAGTGGTAATAGCGGAATTACTCTGGATGGTAAGGAGATACCAGTAAGCGATATGTTCCGTTACTTGGGCTCCATAATTCAGAAGGACGGTGAGTTAGATGGAGATGTATCCCATAGAATCAGAACAGGGTGAATGAAGTGGAAGAGTGCGTCAGGATTTCTATGCGATCGAGGTATGCCGACTAGACTGAAGGGTAAATTTTATAGGACAACAATTAGGCTTGCATTACTGTATTGCATAGTGTTGGGCGGTGAAACAATGTCACACTCAAAAGATGAGTGTGGCAGGGATGCGCATGCTGCGTTGGATGTGTGGGCATACTAGGAAGGACCGCGTGAGAAATGAGACAATCAGACAAAGGGTGGGAGTAGCACCTATTGAAGACAAGATGCGGGAGTCGCGCCTACGGTGGTTTGGTCATGTGCGTGGTAGACCGAGTGATGCACCTGTTAGACGAGTTGAGATGTGTGGAGAAGAGGCAGAGAAGAAAGGGAGAGGAAGACCCAAACAGATGTGGGTTAGGGGAGTTCGAAGTGATATGCTTCTTCTGGGGTTGGATGAGGGCATGACTTTGGAGAGCTAAGTGGAGGGCGGGTATTCGTGTGGAGGAGTGATCTTGTATCATCTTTTCCCCTCATCTTTTTTCCTTGTTTTTTATCCTTATATATATAAGCATTATTTGTATCCTTTTTATTGTATCATTTTTATGTATATTCATCTCTTTTTATATTATCTTTTTATAATAGCTTATCTTTTTTATCTTTATTTTCTTTCTTTTCCTTTTGGTGGTGATATCATGTATCGATTCATGTTAGCCGACCCCAATATCTTTTGGGACTAAGGCTTAGATGATGTTGTTGTTGTTGGCAGAGCTTTTTGGGGCGGAGGTAGTATGAGTTGTTTATGATAATTAGTTGGCTGGGAAACTGCTATATTTGCTTTTAGAATTGTATATTGGATACTAACTTTGTATAATGACTAGTAACTTCATATATATCAGCAAAACAATCTTGAAAGGCTATAAAGAAATCACTCAAGAGTGAAAATGAGCTAATAAAAGAACAAAGAAATGTACATATTTAAGAAATTCGTACACGATTCAACACGAAGATGTTGCTATTTAGACAACATTTGGGTCTATCTGTATTCAAAGATCCAAAACAAGATGTGTTGTATCCATGTAAATATATAATTAGTTATCTATCTTTTTTACCGATGCTGATTTACAAAATAATCAAGTAGACGTTCGTAAGTAATACCATTAAAAACTTAGGACATGTTTACTTTGATGTTTAATAAGCAATGCTTATGAAGACATGGGATAATAAGCCATTGCTTATTAAGATAGGCTTACTAAGGACATGTTTACTTTGTTTTGAATTTGGGCTTAAATAACCTAACATACATTTACTTCATTGGGCTTAAAAGGTGTGTTATATACAAAATGTCAACAATAACCTTACTTCATAGGACTAGCCGTACCCGTTTCTTTGACACTTTCATTTTCAATCTTGAAAGACTATCATGGGTAGCAAGCAAGTCCCAGGTTTGAGTTTGATTCTTCTTCTTACCGTAAGGCAAAGGGAGTGTCAGGCAACTAGACTTCGCACCAATCCATGAGTTCAAATATTCTTACTATAAAATGAATCAATATGACAGATTTCCCTTTACTAGATGAAGTATACCACCAGAAATATCAAATACATATAACCCTAACTCCACACTTCTTCCGAAATAGCCATTGTATACGAATAGCAGGTTATCGCAGGTTAGGTTTAAACTTTTATCCAACAAATTTCGAAATTCTATCTCACACAATATACCTAAATAAAGGTTAATTTTACGTTTTACCTGAGGTGTCGATTGCGACATGGAGGAGTTACGCCGGTGTCAATTACCTGGCGATTTTTTCTTATGTGAGAAAAAGTTTGGACTTTGGAAGAGAACAAAGTTTGGCAGAAAATGAGATGTCGTGAGAAGGAGAAGGAAGAAGAAGGGCTGCTAGGGTATACGTGTAATAAAAAAATTACAAGCCTATGAAATAAGGGCAGAACTGTCAATAAAGAAATGCTTAAGCCACCGATTAAATAAAACACGGGGGGCATGCGTTTAATAAGCACCGGTTAAAGGGTGAAACTGTTTAGTAACCGTGCTTTTACCCAGCGTGAGACGTTTACTTCGGACATCTTAATAAGCTAACGGTGAGTTTAACATCAAAGTAAACATGTCCTTAAGCTATAAGATTAGTCTGAAAAAAAATAAGGTAAACAAAAAAGGATATATCATAGACGTGATAGGGGTCCAGACACTATCAATAATAAGAGTCTTATGAAGTATTTTAATATTGTTCAATAATAGGGTTCTAGGCCCGGTAACTTAGTTGAGGGCCGGCCCTTAGGGAGAGTGTTATTATAAAAACGGGTAGGGGGGAGAATAAGGTAGGCGGAAAATTTAGCCGGGACTGGGAATTGGGAGAGTGAGACCTCTCGAAGAGTCTCAAATTGTTTTTCTTCTTTACCGTTTCAGTATTTTCTTCTCAATCGACATTTACTTTTCCTTTTACTATTCTGGTTCCTATCATTTGGTATCAAAGCGAGTAACTTCGCTATACTTGCGCATGGTCTTTACTCGATCGAGAATGGAGCAACGTGTGGAAAACCTAGAACACACCTTAGTGGAAGTGATAACTGCCGTGAACAAACTGCTTGGCTTGCGCGAGACGGTGGCCGAACTGAAGAATCTGATGTTACACGGTGATCGCCATAGGAGAAGAGGACGGTCGCGGGTGTCTAAACATCATCGCCGGGAGGGAAGTGTGAACTCGTCGCCTACCAGAGGTCATTCTAACAGTTCTCACGCTTCGTCCTTTACTCCAGAACCTACAGTAAATAGGTGTTATGCTCGCACAGGAAGGAAAGTTGACTTACCTGTTTTTAACGGGGAAGATGCACATGGGTGGATCATTAGGGTGGATCATTAGGGTGGAAAGGTTTTTCCGGTTGAATCAAGTTAAGGAGACTGAGAAAATAGAGATGGTGGTAGTGGCAATGGAGGAGAAAGCTTTAAACTGGTACCAATGGTGGGAGGAACAGACCAATAAACGTTCCTGGGAAAATGTTAAGGAAGCTGTGATTCGACGGTTCCAACCGGGGATGGTGCAAAATCTCTTCGGTCCTAGTCTTAGCGTGAAGCAGATAGGATCAGTTATGGAGTATCGGAATAAATTCGAACTGATAGTAGCCCCCATCAGGAACACTGACAATGAAATGTTTAAGGGTATTTTCATGAATGGCCTGAAGGATGAAATCAAAGCCGAACTCAAATTGTATCCATCTCAATGTTTGACCGAGCTCATGGATCGGGCACTTCTCCTGGAAGAAAAAAAATGCAGCTTTCAGGGTAAGAAGTTCCCAGGAGGAAGATAAACGTGGATGGAAAGATAAAGGGGGGGCTGTATCCAAGCCTCAAAAGTGGATATAAGGGAACTGGTGGAAGAGACATGACCAAAATAATATCAGCCTCACTGAGAAGGTTTCGGCCGAAATTAAAACAAAGGAAACACCAAAACTGAACCAAACAGGGGAGGGAGGCCAAAGGTTGTCACAAGCAGAGCTAGACGAAAGAAGTAGAAAGGGCCTGTGTTTTAAATGTGGAGTCGTGGAGACAAATGGAGTAAAGAACATGTTTGCGGAATGAAACATTATCAATGTGTCCTTATGGAAGGTCTAGAAGAGGAGAAAGGATCAGATGCACAGCTGTCTGAACTGGATGTAGCAGAAATTCCGTTGAAGCCAAATGCTAGAACAGTTTCTTATCATCCACCTCGAGGACAAGGTGGAAGTTCAAGGGGAGAGTGATGATAGGGATCCAGACACTATTAATAATAAGAGTCTAACGAAGTATTTTAATATTGTTCAATAATAGGGTTCTAGGCCCAGTAACTTAGTTGAGGGCCGGCCCTTTAGGAGAGTGTTATTATAAAATCGGGTAGGGGGAGAATAAGGTAGGCGGAAAATTAGTCGGGACTGGGAATTGGGAGAGTGAGACCTCTCGAAGAGTCTCAAACTGTTTTTCTTCTTTACCGTTTCAGTATTTTCTTCTTAATCGACATCTACTTTTCCTTTTACTATTCTGGTTCCTAGCAAGATGGGACAAAAGTGATTATTAGTAAGAGTAGCAAAGAACGTTCAAAAAAAGTTACCCCTCTGTTATGCCTCCACAATCCATATCCTCAATTATAGACAGTATCTGCCTTTCACATGCTTCACTTGTTTCCAGATACTGTTTCTGATCATCGGAAGTAGCTGTACCTTCAAGTAGCTTGTGGGTAAAACGGATTCCATTCAAGGGATTCTTCATCTGCTGCCTTATGTATGCAAACTCTTTAAGTTTTGACACACAATCTCTATCATCATCATTATCTTCTTGTTTGTCTCTTGTTGAAGACGTTTGCAAGAAACAAAAACACCCTATTATACTCCCACTCTCGTCGATTCTCTTATTTGCAGTTACGAACACGTCTAAAAAATTCCCATTTCTGTCAAAAAAACCAAACTGCAGTTTTTCAGTGTCATGGCCACTTATTCCTCGGTACAAGAGAATCATGAATTTGGTAAGTGCATCTTGACCCTTTAGCCGGCACATACCGCCAAAAACCTCGCCAGGGAGTCTCTTTCCTAAGATCTCAGTTTTCATCCAACCTGTTAAATTTTCCATAGCCGCATTCCACTCGGAGCAGCATGCATTCTGATCGGAAGCAAATATCGGTGGGATTAGTGGGTTGGGGTTTTGTATAATTGCCTCATAATCCCCTTGCAAGCGGACAAATTTATCCATGACAACTTTCTGTGGTGTAATGTCTTGACCCACAAAACACACCCCGATAATATCATTTTGACAATCTCTACTTGTACATGCATTAACTACAAGGTACACGACTTCCCTTGTTTGCTGCTTCCCAAAGTTTAACAGCTTTACTTCCATGTTTTTGCCCTCCTCACCTGAACCAGCGTGAATCATGAATTATTGTTTGTACATATGACCAATTGGTCACAATCAATAAGATGGACCTGATGAGCAAATTAAAAAAAGAAGAACTTAATGTGCAATGAAATGAAATAGAATAATAGGGTTCAAAAGTGGGAAAAAACACAGGCTCTGTTTGCAGGAAAATAATTTGTTGTGGATAACGGTATCTCAGGAAAGAAACTTGTTCCATGTAGATGCTACGATGTCTGATCCACAGTAGAAAACACAAAAAGGAAAATAACTTCCTGTTTTGCCTGTTATCAAAACGGAAAGTCATTTTCCACAAAAGCGTGAAGAACATGAATCATGAATGTATTTTCCGTCCAGTGGTAAATGCAAGGATATGTTTTCCTGTGCAAAACAAAAATGAATTTTTCATGAAAGTATTTTCATGTAATCATACAGAGCCATAATGGATGGTTGTCAGGCGTATGGCAACAATGATGGCGATGAGCCATTTTCCCGTGGCAAATTTATGGCGCACATGATACAAAAAAAGCAAGTATGAATATGAACTATAGATCGTATAGTTCTATAGTTCAACCATCAATAAGTGAGTATGAGTTAAGTAACCAAATTATAACCAAAACACACTTAGGCAAGTGTGAAGCATGTAAAAATCAACTTAAAAACAAAAACAAGTTCAAGCCTTCCAAAATATGTGCGATCATAATAATCTAATCTTCATCTGCATCTGAATATGATAAGAATGATACTTCCTCGACATTGAATTCACACAGCTCCTCTGTTTTCGTTTGGTTGTTGTGCAACTTCTATGATTATCGCACAGCTTGCGCAGAGCGAGGAAGCTCTAGTTTGTATATCCCACTAGTTGTCACTTCTTGTACTGTAATGGCTGGGAATTAGTTTTTTTCCCATATTGTGGACTGCCCAAACTCTTTTGAAACTAAGGTTTGGATGCTGTTGTTTTATTGTGGATTGCACAACAACAACAAAATCCTAGCCTTGGTCCCAAAAGAGTTTGGGGTCGGCTAATATTGTGGACTGACCCGTGAATAAAAAAATTAGGCCCAAGACCCAACAATAGTTAAATTAATTTGCCAACAATCTGGCCGGAATTGAGGCGCATATGGCATGGAAAAGACAATGGCATGGCAAATGTAATGGCACCACCACATGTATGTTAGTTGCCATGGAGCGTTTCTGTTGCGAAGAGGGCTTCAAATGCCATTGGAGGTTTATGCAGTGTGCACTGACGCCATTGATAATTACGCCTTAATTGAACTGAAATTTATAATAGGGGGATCACAAGTGTGAAATGGAAGATAAATGTTGTACTCTTGCTTAAGAAAAAAATCAATACAGAACACAGGACAGTAGATCATGTAGAAACAGAGTAACCAGTCATGCTTATGTTAACTGCGTTAATGAACAACCCCTGAATCAAATTTTAATTAAAATTCTTACCGGCAGAAAGTAACCTATCAGGTATAGAAAGGCAGCTATCAAGTTTAGAAGGCATTCATGAATAAATCAAGAAAAAAATAAAGAAAGCATGAAGATGTGATTGATGGCAACTTTAACTTCTATTCAACTAAAGGAACAAATTAATTATTTACCTTGTAGAGCTCTACACATAAGACTTCTGAAGCTTTTGCGAGAATCCTCATGAGTGACATAATCCATGAGAGGCTTGCCGAGTGCCACATCAGCTTCCAACCCCGTAAGTTCTGCAATCTTAGAGTTCCATCCATTGATAAAACCAGATGAATCAACTGCAAAAATGGGAACCGTAGCCGTCTCAATCAACCTTACCAATTCTCGTGCCATAGAGCTAAGCTCATAAAACCTCGTCCCTTCGGAATCGCTCTGTTGTGAAGACGATGACATGCTTTTCACACAGTTCTTCTCGATCACTTTGAGTGAGTCCCTCATTATGAGCTGCAAAGAATGAATAGCGTTAATTTCAGAGTCCTCCCAAGGCAAACTTCTCCCTTTCACCACTTCAAGAAAGACATTGAAAGAAGAACGAGGGTGCATTCTTCTGCCATCATCTTTCTGCTCCGGATGATGCTTGGCCCCACCCCATTTCACTTCCTTTCCGGTGTGACACCTAAACCAAAACAGGAAATCCTTCGAACTGATCTTTGCCGTGGCCAACCCGGAAACCTCATCACCTAATGTGTCAGCCCGCGGGTATCCGGCATCCAAAAGACAATCCGTGCTCAAACCCGTGGAATCCCCATGGGTGTTTAACAGCCACTCGGCAATATCTTTTACTTGTGCCTCGTTTGGAGTCACACCAAGCAACCAACACTTTCCACCGTAGTAGAGTGCGGCACCATCACACCTGACGAGATCCATTATGCTAGGAGACTGTGTCACTATCCCTAAGGGAGCATCTCGGAGAAGCATGTCACACAACAAGCTTTGGGTACGAAGGATTTTCTTCTCGGCCAGCTGTGTGGCCAGCTGAATTTCCATATGAAGCTGAAGGCTGAATGCTTGCATGAGGAACTCACACGCGTAGCGCAGCGGGAAAGGGATGTACCGCGAGGTGGTGTGGTGACACACTACCAGTCCCCATAGCTTCATTGACTCACCGCTGTTAATGACAATGGCCATGGCTAAAGATGCTGTGGACCCCATGTTAGCCATATAGCTGGTATGACAGCTGTGTGGCGACCTGAGGGTTGAATTGACCAAACAGAGCGGCTGCTTTAGTTCTTCCGTCTGAAAAATCCTGACAGGTTTTGCATTGCAATCGCATATCATCCTGACCCTGTTCTGCTTGAACAAGAAGCGTGCAGCTTGTGGGATATCGGTGGCAGGATAGTGTAACCCTAAATAAGGCTCTAAATCTGACCGTCTGATTTCTGACACAACCTCTCCGTGATCATCGTCGTGGAACTTATAAACCATCACCCTATCATACCCCGTGAGCTTCTGCACATCTTCCACTACAGTGTCACACAGTGTGCCTATGTCTCCCCCGGGTAGCGATTGGAGCCTAGAGATCGCACGGACGGCTAGCTTCTGTGATTGAACTGCTCCAGCTAGCAGCAGAGCGGGATCGCTGGAGCTGGCCGGCTCCAAATCAATCACGATCCCTACGTCGATCCTGTGGAGGACGGCATAGAAGGGCTTTTGATTGCTCCGGGAGTGTACCCAAATTGGATTCAACAGAGAAATCTCCTGAGATGCGACGGCTTTAGCCAGTGAAGACCGTGAGGAGAGGGTGAAGAGAGTCCGGGCGTCAATCCCAATCAGACTCCTTTGGTCGCCTGGGTCAACGAAGGTCTTCAGACCCAACAAATCTAAGCAATTCTCACTGAACCCTATTATTTTGAAAGTGGGTTCTTCCACAGCAAGCATACAACCAAAGGGTTGGATGAGACCACCTCTTTGGATTCTTGACAGGTAAGCAATCATTTCTTCTTCGGTGGCATCCTGGGTGGCGTTAATGACAGACCTAGTGTAGTTGAAGGATTTACCAGACTCCCCGGACTGCTCAAACTCGGCCATTAACTTTGCATCAGCATTGTACTGCGCCATTGCCTTGCTGGCGGAGTTCTTGTAGCTGGCGGTAGATGAGGTGAAGGTCGTGCTTTTGCTGCAATTCCCCGTTTTATTCGTTGTGGTGGGTTCGTTTTCCATGCTTCCCAAATCCATTGTGTGGGTTCTTAGTGGTGGTGGGTATTGCTCATATGTTTGTTCAGACTCACAGGCAGGGATGAGTCAGTCATGTGTAAGTACATCCCTAGGGCTGTATGCCTGTATATATCTATATCACACATGCCGCATCAATCACTTACACTAGGTGAATATTGTTGAGAAATTTCAAGAATTACTATGAATGGCTCTTGTAATTACAACGTTGTATAGTTTTTACTTGTATTGAATTTTGTTGGTTTTATCTGGTCTGGTTTGGTCTCTTTAAACTTTGTCTGGTCTGTTTAGTTCTGGTCTGATCTGATCAGGTAAATGTGTGGTCTCGTTGTATTTTATAACTACGGAAGTCTAATCTGGTAAATGTCTGGTCTCAGTGTATTTTATAACTATGAAAGTTTGGTCTGGTCTGAACTGATCTTACCTGGTGTAGTCTAAATTGGTCTGGCTTGGTCTGATTAAGCCTAATCTAACTTGGTCAGGGACTGAAAACAGTTCAAGTAAAAACATCCTTACTTTCAATATACTCCCTCCGTTTCCAAAAGAAAGTCACGGTTTTACTTCACGATTATTGAGGAAATAAATTGAATTTACTGTAGAAAACATTGTTTAGACACTGTTTGACACTGTTTGGACACTATTTGGCACTGTTTTGCACTGTTTGACACTGTTTGGATGTAGATTTCTTTGCCAAATAAGGAAATAAGGGAAGTGTGACTTTGTTTTTGAAACACCTCAAAAAGGAAAGTGTGAGTTTCTTTTAGAAACGGAGGGAGTATAACAGATGACCGGATTTCATCGTCATTGCTTCATCGATCTTGAGATATGCAGAATCATCATTTGATGATATATCCCCAAACCCAATTAATATAAATACAGTTTGATTAATCATTTGTAAATTCATTCGGTAAATTTCATATGAAGAAGAAGAATATCTAATCTAAAATCACTATCTACCTACCTACATATCTATCTATATGTGTGTCTATCTATCTATTCTAATATATCTATTTCACAACTTCTTCATTCCAGAACACATCACCAGCACATGTTTGTTCAAATTCTTCAAAATCATCATCTTACTAAATTCATTCAGTAAATTTCATATGAAGAAGGATATCTAATCTAAAGTCACTATCTACCTACCTACATATCTATCTATTTATCTATCTATCCATCCATTCATCCATCCATCCATCTATCTTTCTATCTATTCTAATATATCTATTTCACAACTTCTTCATTCCAGAACACATTACCAGCACATGTTTGTTCAAATTCTTCAAAATCATCATCTGCAGATATGGACAGAATGAATGACAAAACACTATGTTTAATAGCCAACACCAAAACGAACGCCATTTTGATCAATAAAATTAAACTATATTTTTCTTAAATGACTCGAGTTGAAGCTAAAGTCAATATAATAAGGGAAAACATGCATACCGTACGCTTCTAATTGCATAGAAAATGACTACAATGCCCTCAATTACCCGTTTGTGAGTAGTTTGAACCCAAATGAAAAAAAAGAAATTGTAAAACGGCGATTTCATAGGGATTGGGTACAGAGCATTAATTCACTAGAGGAGAAGAAACTAGGGAACAACTTCCTTGTACAACACTATACCAAAGAAAGCAACGAACTTTGGACAATAGGGTTTGAAGAAACCAAGGAAGCGATGGCGGTGAACAACGATGTATCAAGTCCCAACAAAGTTTTTTGAATTGTTTTGGCTTTTTGTTGTTGTTCGACATCCAATTCTTCTGTGTGTGGACAATGTGGTTTCCATGTTTTATTGAATTGGAAGAGGAACAATGTAACAATGGTTCTGGAAAGGGTGGGCAGTATGTAAGGAAAGAGAAGGTCAAGGGCAGTGTTTTTTGTTTTGCTTGAGGGCAGTGAGTTGTGTTTGGTGTGATTGAATGTGAGGATAGTGTACGGGCAGTAATTTTTAAGATATGGATTAAATGGTAAGGGCCAAGGCAGTGGTGTTTGGCTTTTTTAAGGTTAGGCAGTGACATGTTTACACATTAGGATAAGGACTACATGGAGTAATGTGTTTGAGGGCAGTTAGAGGGGTTTCGTGAGGTACATGCAATGTGTGGGTGTGTGTAAATTTGGGGACATTATAAATTTATAAGAGAATTAATAAGCAGGTCTGAATAAGATGAAGGGCAGTAATAGTATATAATTACGGTAATAGTAATGGGTGAATATATTACATATAGTTATGGATAGTAATAAATTAATGTAAATAAATAGAGGCCATTAAGACTTGTGTGTACGTATGGACAATAATAGAAGTAGGTTTATGAATTCATTCACAACAATGTAGGTAATTATGCAAAGTAAGTAATACATATTAAGTGTTAAAAAACGGAGGGCAATAAAGCGTTATCTACCTTCACGGACAGTAAGGGAATAAAACGTGCATTAGACATGAGATTTAAAAATGTTAATTCTTCTCGCTAAGGGGCATTTGCAACGGGTAGAACTCAATTACCTGAACCCTAAGCCCAGATTGATGCTTATATATATATATACATATACTCTGTAGTTGAAAAAACTACAAACATATACTCGCCGTCCTATACCAGCTAAACTCACGAGAGAAAAATGGAGAGGCTCAGAGATGGTCTGGGTCGCGAAGGAGAAAAGAGGAGGGCCAGTTCCGCCGTGGAGATTTAGAGCTGCGAGTCCGGACTGATTCGCTACCCACTAGTACGTAGAAAATATATATAAACACACATATATGATTATTATGCTGCATAGAGAGAGTAAAAGAGAAAGATAGATGGAGAAAACCGAATGTTGTCGGAGGAGAAATGGCTTGCCGGAGTTGCCGCCGGACTGGTCTTCGCGCCGGAGAACGAAGGAGAGAATAGAAGGGCCGTCATCTTCGCTGCCTCACGCTGCCACATGATGAGCATCGCCGGAGGTAGACAGCGAGTTTTTAGCCAACTCTTAACCACCTTGGTCACAGTTGACTGGCCGAGTGAAGACGACGTTGTGGTTTCGGACGGAACTGCTGGAACGCGTCGCCGGTTCGCCACACCGCTGCAGGACGACATATCCGTTGGAGAGCCGCTGCTGCCATGGCCGGAGTTCCTCCCCTGTTCTTCGCTGCTGAAACAACAAAGAAGACGATCCATATGTATGCCTTACCGCTGCTCCGTGTGTATGCCTTACTAGTGCTCTACGTAAGTATCGTAATTGTTTAAAAAAAACTTGGGTTGAACAAGACTGTTTTTATTATTATGTTGGAGTGGAATTTTAATAAATAATCATGAATAAATTATATTGGAAAAGTGAGATTTGTGAAATAAGAAAAACTTGATATAACCGGGTAATTTAATAAGTTAAACTAAGGTGGGCTAATTAATCTCAATTTATAAATAAATTATTAATTTTAGAATTTTAATATTCTAGAAGGTGAATTTGGAGAAGATCAAGATAAATGTTTCGAATAAGATTTACCGTGAATCAAGGTAAGTTTCTCTGCCAATCCAAAATCGTTTCCTCGTAATATATATGTATTATGTGATACGTGATTTTAATGTGAGTTATGATGTATGTGCATGAGATTTTGAGATTGTTCGATCTGTGATATTTGAGAAGTGAAACTAAGTGCTTTTGGGTATTAAATATTTTATTTAAATATTTTCGAGCCAGTTTGAGAAATTGAGGAATATTTTGAAGTATATTAAATCAAGATAAAAGAATGATTTCGTAAAAAGTGAGCACCACGGAAGAAATCCGTGGTGTCGGTTTTCCTCATCCGGATAAATGTGGAGGGTGATTAGAGCGGCTATTACTAAGAAGTACAATTTGAGTAACTTTCGGATCGATGATCCCTTTTAAGAAGGAGAGTTGTGGTAGTAGTAATAGTTCCGACGTAAAAGGCCTGCTACTGCTAAGGGTGAGGATAAGTTTTGAGTGATAATTGGATCGATGATACCTTTTAAGAAGAAGTTATAGTAGTAGTCCTTAATCATTCAAGAATTTTAAAGGTGGGGTGGTTGGGTTCCGACCACTCGGGATGACTTACTACTCGGAGGGCTTGGAATCCCTTTTAGGGGGTGTGCACACTTAAGGAAGTGATGGCGGTGAACAACGATGTATCAAGTCCCAACAAAGTTTTTTGAATTGTTTTGGCTTTTTGTTGTTGTTCGACATCCAATTCTTCTGTGTGTGGACAATGTGGTTTCCATGTTTTATTGAATTGGAAGAGGAACAATGTAACAATGGTTCTGGAAAGGGTGGGCAGTATGTAAGGAAAGAGAAGGTCAAGGGCAGTGTTTTTTGTTTTGCTTGAGGGCAGTGAGTTGTGTTTTGGTGTGATTGAATGTGAGGATAGTGTACGGGCAGTAATTTTTAAGATATGGACTAAATGGTAAGGGCCAAGGCAGTGGTGTTTGGCTTTTTTAAGGTTAGGCAGTGACATGTTTACACATTAGGATAAGGACTACATGGAGTAATGTGTTTGAGGGCAGTTAGAGGGGTTTCGTGAGGTACATGCAATGTGTGGGTGTGTGTAAATTTGGGGACATTATAAATTTATAAGAGAATTAATAAGCAGGTCTGAATAAGATGAAGGGCAGTAATAGTATATAATTACGGTAATAGTAATGGGTGAATATATTACATATAGTTATGGATAGTAATAAATTAATGTAAATAAATAGAGGCCATTAAGACTTGTGTGTACGTATGGACAATAATAGAAGTAGGTTTATGAATTCATTCACAACAATGTAGGTAATTATGCAAAGTAAGTAATACATATTAAGTGTTAAAAAACGGAGGGCAATAAAGCGTTATCTACCTTCACGGACAGTAAGGGAATAAAACGTGCATTAGACATGAGATTTAAAAATGTTAATTCTTCTCGCTAAGGGGCATTTGCAACGGGTCTTTTGTATACTCTTATATATAAAAAATGTTAATAAAACAATTAAAATATTGTACCAATAATATAATATATGTAGTAATCCGTAGTCATATAATAATGGAAACACATAACATATAGGGAATTACAAAGTAATTCCTTATTTTTAGGAGTCGCAAGTTATGTGCGGTTACAAAAAAGGAATCAATTCCTTATTAGTAGGAGCTCAATTAATTTCGTGTTTACATGCACCACGTGATAAGATGATCGACTCCACAATTTTAGAGGAACAATTAATTATCCATTATTCTATCAAGGGCAGGAGTGTAATAAAAAAATAAAAAACGAACATCCATGTCCAGGCGCAATATGCGAGCATCGTTTTGGGGAAATAAAGTAATGAAGTCATATATTTGGAATATCATGTTCTTTTAGTGATAAGAGAGGTAATTTTCTCATATAATATTGGGTGTTGCGAAACTCATTAAAGATCTGGGAAAACATATGTGATGCTCCCCAATGAGACAAAATTAATTATAAATGACATTTTGTACTGCAGTAAAACATGGAAAAAAATATTGTGTTTCAAAGATAGGCATCAAAATGATTATCACATAGAAACCAAATGGAAATCAAAATGAATATTTTTGCCTTGCAACAACTAAATCTGACACTACATACATTTGTGAAAAATGTCACTGTATTGTTGAGGGCTATAGTTCACTTTTATTATGTCATATAAAATAAATTTGGTATCTAACGCTAAGTTAGATTAGCAGAAAACATTCATATTGTGGCATGACCGTTTAGGTCACCCGGTCCATTTAATGATGCATAAAATCATTAAGAGTTCACTTGGACACCCACAAAAGATTATAAGGGTTCAATTATCAAGTGATTTTTCTGGTAAGACCTATTCTTTTGGTAAAATAATAAGTAGGCCTTATATGTACAAAATTGCACCTAAATCACCTTCATTTATAGAAGGATTCAAGCATATATTTGTGGAGGATATATGTGTCTGATAATGGTGTGTTCTGTTTTAATGCACGCGGACCATTCTCCCACTCCGACAATTTTATTTATTGGGTCGTCATGCTTATTATTTTGAATAGCAAAAACAAAAATGGGCAAAAAGGCAAGAGACATTGTATTGTTCCGTTATCACAACATCAATTAAAAACACTTATGTGTGGCCTGCAGATAATGACAGAAGCGTTAGAGCTCTAGTAGGGCTTCTGACCAATCCCCATGAAGCATCTAAAGTAGATGTCACTCCAGTCACTGTTGAATGATCACAAGGATCAACAGAGGAAAATTGTAGCCCCGGGGTCACGGTGGAACTCCATAGAATGGCCTCAACATGTTAGTTGGTGATAGAGATATTGCAATGTCAGGACTTACTTCAATTCTCGAACTGCAGCTATAGTAGATGTGCCTATGAAAGTTCTCACATGGTCATGATGACCATCAACTGACTCATAAAATGTGTCTGTGTCCTAGAAAAATTAAAATCATTTTGCAGGGATTTACTATACATAACGTGATCAATGATAGTTCAGTGGTGTGGGACTGTGGGCCATTGTAGTCAGTATCAGCTTGAAATGTGCACTTGATGATTTTCTGCTCAATGGAGAAGCATGCATGCCAATATAATACTCCAATTCATAATGTGCATAGGGTGTTTGCTCAATAACTCGTCCTCCCGCCATGTGTGTGGAGGAATTAGATCTGATAACACATATGCAATTTTCGACCCGATTTTTAGTATGGGTCATCCGGAAACAGTCTCTTTGTGCTTTAGTACAGGGGTAAGACTGCGTACATCCGACCCCTCCCCCTACCCCACCAGATGTGTGGGAGCCTTTACGGCACTGGGGTAATGATGATGATGATGATGATGATGACCACATATGACAGACCCACAAAAGGTTAAGAACCCTTTCGTACCCATTTCATGGTGGGTCCATCCCTTTTGTCATAAAACAACTTCTAAAATGTTTCATCTATGTTTGTTCTTAAGTCAGCCTCTTTTGAAGCTTTAGAAGAGCTATAAGATTGAGATTCTGATTTAATAATCCATTTTTAGCATAAGATGTTTCGGCATAGGTGAATGGTGGACACATTTTCGAGAGGTAAAGATTTTCTCTCTTGATAGACATTATATTTCAGATGTTTGGTTTAATAAACCTTGAGGGGATAGTTCGAACAAACATCATCACAAATGTCATAGGTAGAAGCTTTAAATTTCTTCTGTTGAGATTTGCCATCATCACATCATAACGATGGTTGGGGAGAATTAAGTTTCTCAGGTTTGTTAACTTCAGCACTAGAAGGCAAAATATATATCTAAACTCCCCAGAAAAAGATTGAAAAGCATTGTTTGTAACCCAATTAAATGACTGAATGCTTGAACTTGAGAAGTTCTCTTTAAAAGTACTACAAGACTTAGAGATAAGAAAATGATTTTTTTTTTATTTTTCAAGTTTTACAACTTCCTTTTGCTTTTATTTGAAAATCCCAAACCATCATCTTCTATCGGCATTTATTAAGAACCTTGCTTTTTGGCTTTTATAATGTGAGGAAGAGGACGACTTTTTCACTTTAGAAACTTGTATAAAGAGAGGCTAAGAAAATTTAGCCTTTAAAGTAGGAGAGGATGTGGAGGTTGTGTCTGTACTAGGATCATTTTTTAGAGAAGAAATCATATATAAAAGTTTTTCGAGTTCTGTTTTGAAAACCTCCCTCTCCGTTTTAAAGATCTGTGCAAGTCTGCAATAGTGCAAATGATCTTTGGAATATAAATATTTTCCAATTTAGTGTTTTCAGACACATATGGCTCTTCCCCCACGGATACTGTCACGCCCCGGACCCACCCGGACATGTCAACAATCCGCCGTAAAGTATGAATAGTCAACCGCAGTTCAACACATCCATACTATACAAGGCGTCTGGAATATCATTCACACATAGTACATCCATAAACAAACATAATGTAAAACATTCATTAAAACAGCGGAAATATTAATACAAGTGTTCAAGCCACACTTGGCAAACTTAGGCGTACAAGCCCTTAAATAATAATTCAAAAATAATATCCATGAGCATCATTCATATTGTTTTCAAAATAGGAACGGAAGCAGCATGAACCAAGTCTTCTTCCTTTGATCTCCCCAAAGCAATAGGCGGTGGTAGCAACCTTCAAGTTCTACCTGAAACTGTGAGGTGGCCTCCCCCATGAAGGGGAGGTTAGTACTTTGAAGCATTTGAAAAGTACAATGACAACTACACTCTATATAATCAATGTTTCAATTTATAAGACCCCAATATAAAAAATATCACTTTTATCCATTCATGATTTCTTTACATGAAGTAAAAGTATATTTTATCACAATGTTTCACAATTAATTTCATTTTCATGCTATCATATTCATAATATACAATCTCTTCTAGATTTGTATATCATGCTTCATTTACTCACATGCAATAGTATTTTCATTTAGGCATTATTAATCATTAATAATCCATGAAAATCACATTTAATACTTTACATAATCTTATGAAATTAACTCACTAATTATAAGCAATATAGTCGGTCATTCTCACCTCTAATGAGCTTTAAGAAGTTCTACCCTTCTCGGTTGAACTCCGGCGAAACTCCGGCGAAACTCCGGTGATACTCCGGCAAAACTCCGGTGACGATTAGGAACACCTTAGTGAAGCTCCTAACAAGGTTTTATCATCATAAAACACATATCAACATAAATAACCTCTAAAAGGTTATTTTCCGGCGAACCAGTCGTTTTGGCTTCTAAGTCCGTTCTTGGACTTAGAACTACATTCCAACCCCTTGTTCTATACTTCTAAACATGTAGAACAATACTAGGGTTCCTCCATATGCTACACAAGTCATATGGTAAAATAAAAAGTAGAGGAAAAGTTATTATAAGGTTATTACCTTAATCCTTCACACTTTTCCCTTCTTAACTCTTCTTCCTTGGACTCCTAATGCTTGAGCTCGAATTCTGCAGCTATGGAGGATGGTTTGAGAGTTCTCTTTCTCTTTCTTGGTGGTGTGGGTCGAGCTAGAGGATGGAAGTGAGAGGGGATGTGTATTTTTGCCTCAAATGGACAATAAGAGAGGGTGAGGGGCCCTCTTTGATATTTTAGATTCCAAATGGCCTTCCTCCACTCATCCCTTTGTCATTCCAGCTCCCATAAGTCACAATGCACACACAAAAACGTGGTGTGGCCCCCACTCGTGTGAGATGTCATCCCTTTGTGTTCCAATCTATACAATCGGTCCTGAAAGTTGTATTTCTTGGACTGCTTTAATTATATTTTATTTTATCGAGCCAAATAAAATATCACACGTTCCTAATAATTATAGGACTTTAGAATATATGTACATTCCCAAACATTAATTTAGGAGTCTCCAAAATTCATTTTGGGTTGTTATCCGATAAGTTAACAATACCGGTAATTGGGCCTCGTTTGACCAACGGGTCAACTCTATGCCCTTTCTATGGACCAACTAAAATATCCACCACCATATACATATTATCTAGATTAAGATGAATATAATATGTGCTTCTGGAATTATCGGACAGTCCCCGTTCCCGATGTGTGCCCCACATGCAATTTACTATTCACGCAAAAGAAATAATAAAATTACAACTTCGCAAATTTATAATTCATCCTTCAAGGTTTATTACATAACTTACTAAAAAGTAAATATGCTTGGGGACGGTGTTACAAGTTCACCCCCCCCCCCCCCTAACGGAAATTTCGTTCCCGAAATTCACAACGCTTATTCAAACAGAAATGCATACTGTTCCTTCATCAAGGCCTCCGTTTCCCAAGTTTCTTCTTCAACTCGGTCACTTTTCCAAAGGATTTTCACCATTGGAACTTTCTTGCTCCTTAGCTTCTTTACTTTTCTATCAAGTATCTTTACCGGTTGTACGACATAGTTCAAGTCTTCTCGTATTTCTACGGGTGGTTTCTCTAGTACATGCGACGGATCCGGCATAGTTTTCTTGAGCATAGACACGTGAAACATGTTATGTATCTTCTCCCATTCTGGAGTCAACAGCAATCGGTATGCTACGGACCCAATTCTCTCAAGAATCACAAATGGCCTATGTATCGTGGGTTAAGTTTCCCACGGCTCTGGAATCGGATGATTCCCTTCCAAGGTGAAACTTTCAAGAATGCCTCATCTCCCACCTTAAACTCTAAGGCTCTTCGGCGCTTATCGACATAGATCTTCTGTCTATATTGGGTCGCCTTAAGCCTTTCACGAATCATCTTCACCTTTGACTTGGTGATCTTCACCAATTCGGTGCTCTCAAGTTTGGCCATACCAACCTCATCCCAACACAAAGGTGTACGACATATCCTCCCATACAATGCCTCGTATGGAAGCATGCCTATACTCGCCCGATAACTGTTGTTATAGGCAAACTCCACGAGTGCTAAGTGGTTGTGCCAACTTTCTTGGAACTCCAATGCACAAGCTCTCAACATATCTACTAATATCTGAATAACCCGTTCGGATTGCCCATCGGTCTGTGGGTAGCCGATTAATAACGAAAGCAGCAGTATATAATGCATCTACCCAAAAAATATTGGGAAGATGAGCATGAATGAGAATGGTCCGAGCGAGTTCAAGTAAATGACGATGTTTTCGTTCAGCCACACCGTTCTGAGCAGGAGTATCCGGGCAAGATTTTCTAAAAAGAATGCCACAGTTGTTAAAATGTGTGTGAAAAGAGGAATTAACAAACTCACCACCGCCATCACTTTGAAAACATTTAATTTTGCAATTAAATAAATTCTCAACTAATTTTTGGAAATTACAGAAGTGAGTAAAAACCTCAGATTTTCTATGCATGAGATAAACCCAAGTGAAACGAGAAAAATCATCAATAAAAGAAACATAATATTTAAAACCTAGATTAGAAGAAACATGTGATTGCCACGCATCAGAATGTATTAGTTGTAAAGGCGCATTAGAATCATGAATAACATCTGAAAAAGGAAGGCGATGGGACTTGCCCAGTTTACACGAAACACAATCATGAAAAAAAAAGTTTGAGCTAGTAAGTAAATTATGTTTCCTAAGAACAGAAAAATATTGTAATACCCCAAAATTTTATTTGAAAAGTTCCGTTTAAAATAAAATAATTAATTTTATTGATAAAATAAAATTGTTCCAAAATTACTTATCAACAAAGATTACTCCAAGAAAATATTATTCAATAATATTTAAACATCTATATACTAAATAACACACATAAACAAATTATATTCTTTACTATACAAAGGTTGACTTTTCAAACTAATTGATAATACTCCTAGGTACTCATACGTACATAGATATGTTCACATATATAGACATGTACACGTACTCCATACTTTGTATTATGTGTATAAGGGTAGAACTCAATTACCTAAACCCTAAGCCCAGATTGATGCTTATATATATATATATATATACATATACTCTGTAGTTGAAAAAACTACAAACATATACTCGCCGTCCTATACCAGCTAAACTCACGAGAGAAAAATGGAGAGGCTCAGAGATGGTCTGGGTCGCGAAGGAGAAAAGAGGAGGGCCAGTTCCGCCGTGGAGATTTAGAGCTGCGAGTCCGGACTGATTCGCTACCCACTAGTACGTAGAAAATATATATAAACACACATATACGATTATTCTGCTGCATAGAGAGAGTAAAAGAGAAAGATAGATGGAGAAAACCGAATGTTGTCGGAGGAGAAATGGCTTGCCGGAGTTGCCGCCGGACTGGTCTTCGCGCCGGAGAATGAAGGAGAGAATAGAAGGGCCGTCATCTTTGCTGCCTCACGCTGCCACATGATGAGCATCGCCGGAGGTAGACAGCGAGTTTTTAGCCAACTCTTAACCACCTTGGTCACAGTTGACTGGCCGAGTGAAGACGACGTTGTGGTTTCGGACGGAACTGCTGGAACGCGTCGCCGGTTCGCCACACCGCTGCAGGACGACATATCCGTTGGAGAGCCGCTGCTGCCATGGCCGGAGTTCCTCCCCTGTTCTTCGCTGCTGAAACAACAAAGAAGACGATCCATATGTATGCCTTACCGCTGCTCCGTGTGTATGCCTTACTAGTGCTCTACGTAAGTATCGTAATTGTTTAAAAAAAACTTGGGTTGAACAAGACTGTTTTTATTATTATGTTGGAGTGGAATTTTAATAAATAATCATGAATAAATTATATTGGAAAAGTGAGATTTGTGAAATAAGAAAAACTTGATATAACCGGGTAATTTAATAAGTTAAACTAAGGTGGGCTAATTAATCTCAATTTATAAATAAATTATTAATTTTAGAATTTTAATATTCTAGAAGGTGAATTTGGAGAAGATCAAGATAAATGTTTCGAATAAGATTTACCGTGAATCAAGGTAAGTTTCTCTGCCAATCCAAAATCGTTTCCTCGTAATATATATGTATTATGTGATACGTGATTTTAATGTGAGTTATGATGTATGTGCATGAGATTTTGAGATTGTTCGATCTGTGATATTTGAGAAGTGAAACTAAGTGCTTTTGGGTATTAAATATTTTATTTAAATATTTTCGAGCCAGTTTGAGAAATTGAGGAATATTTTGAAGTATATTAAATCAAGATAAAAGAATGATTTCGTAAAAAGTGAGCACCACGGAAGAAATCCGTGGTGTCGGTTTTCCACATCCGGATAAATGTGGAGGGTGATTAGAGCGGCTATTACTAAGAAGTACAATTTGAGTAACTTTCGGATCGATGATCCCTTTTAAGAAGGAGAGTTGTGGTAGTAGTAATAGTTCCGACGTAAAAGGCCTGCTACTGCTAAGGGTGAGGATAAGTTTTGAGTGATAATTGGATCGATGATACCTTTTAAGAAGAAGTTATAGTAGTAGTCCTTAATCATTCAAGAATTTTAAAGGTGGGGTGGTTGGGTTCCGACCACTCGGGATGACTTACTACTCGGAGGGCTTGGAATCCCTTTTAGGGGGTGTGCACACTTAAGGAAGCGATGGCGGTGAACAACGATGTATCAAGTCCCAACAAAGTTTTTTGAATTGTTTTGGCTTTTTGTTGTTGTTCGACATCCAATTCTTCTGTGTGTGGACAATGTGGTTTCCATGTTTTATTGAATTGGAAGAGGAACAATGTAACAATGGTTCTGGAAAGGGTGGGCAGTATGTAAGGAAAGAGAAGGTCAAGGGCAGTGTTTTTTGTTTTGCTTGAGGGCAGTGAGTTGTGTTTTGGTGTGATTGAATGTGAGGATAGTGTACGGGCAGTAATTTTTAAGATATGGACTAAATGGTAAGGGCCAAGGCAGTGGTGTTTGGCTTTTTTAAGGTTAGGCAGTGACATGTTTACACATTAGGATAAGGACTACATGGAGTAATGTGTTTGAGGGCAGTTAGAGGGGTTTCGTGAGGTACATGCAATGTGTGGGTGTGTGTAAATTTGGGGACATTATAAATTTATAAGAGAATTAATAAGCAGGTCTGAATAAGATGAAGGGCAGTAATAGTATATAATTACGGTAATAGTAATGGGTGAATATATTACATATAGTTATGGATAGTAATAAATTAATGTAAATAAATAGAGGCCATTAAGACTTGTGTGTACGTATGGACAATAATAGAAGTAGGTTTATGAATTCATTCACAACAATGTAGGTAATTATGCAAAGTAAGTAATACATATTAAGTGTTAAAAAACGGAGGGCAATAAAGCGTTATCTACCTTCACGGACAGTAAGGGAATAAAACGTGCATTAGACATGAGATTTAAAAATGTTAATTCTTCTCGCTAAGGGGCATTTGCAACGGGTCTTTTGTATACTCTTATATATAAAAAATGTTAATAAAACAATTAAAATATTGTACCAATAATATAATATATGTAGTAATCCGTAGTCATATAATAATGGAAACACA
This sequence comes from Cuscuta europaea, assembly GCA_945859875.1. Lineage (NCBI taxonomy): Eukaryota > Viridiplantae > Streptophyta > Magnoliopsida > Solanales > Convolvulaceae > Cuscuta > Cuscuta europaea. Next base: position 2,257,711 of record CAMAPE010000003.1, on the reverse strand, counting down.
TAACATATAGGGAATTACAAAGTAATTCCTTATTTTTAGGAGTCGCAAGTTATGTGCGGTTACAAAAAAGGAATCAATTCCTTATTAGTAGGAGCTCAATTAATTTCGTGTTTACATGCACCACGTGATAAGATGATCGACTCCACAATTTTAGAGGAACAATTAATTATCCATTATTCTATCAAGGGCAGGAGTGTAATAAAAAAATAAAAAACGAACATCCATGTCCAGGCGCAATATGCGAGCATCGTTTTGGGGAAATAAAGTAATGAAGTCATATATTTGGAATATCATGTTCTTTTAGTGATAAGAGAGGTAATTTTCTCATATAATATTGGGTGTTGCGAAACTCATTAAAGATCTGGGAAAACATATGTGATGCTCCCCAATGAGACAAAATTAATTATAAATGACATTTTGTACTGCAGTAAAACATGGAAAAAAATATTGTGTTTCAAAGATAGGCATCAAAATGATTATCACATAGAAACCAAATGGAAATCAAAATGAATATTTTTGCCTTGCAACAACTAAATCTGACACTACATACATTTGTGAAAAATGTCACTGTATTGTTGAGGGCTATAGTTCACTTTTATTATGTCATATAAAATAAATTTGGTATCTAACGCTAAGTTAGATTAGCAGAAAACATTCATATTGTGGCATGACCGTTTAGGTCACCCGGTCCATTTAATGATGCATAAAATCATTAAGAGTTCACTTGGACACCCACAAAAGATTATAAGGGTTCAATTATCAAGTGATTTTTCTGGTAAGACCTATTCTTTTGGTAAAATAATAAGTAGGCCTTATATATACAAAATTGCACCTAAATCACCTTCATTTATAGAAGGATTCAAGCATATATTTGTGGAGGATATATGTGTCTGATAATGGTGTGTTCTGTTTTAATGCACGCGGACCATTCTCCCACTCCGACAATTTTATTTATTGGGTCGTCATGCTTATTATTTTGAATAGCAAAAACAAAAATGGGCAAAAAGGCAAGAGACATTGTATTGTTCCGTTATCACAACATCAATTAAAAACACTTATGTGTGGCCTGCAGATAATGACAGAAGCGTTAGAGCTCTAGTAGGGCTTCTGACCAATCCCCATGAAGCATCTAAAGTAGATGTCACTCCAGTCACTGTTGAATGATCACAAGGATCAACAGAGGAAAATTGTAGCCCCGGGGTCACGGTGGAACTCCATAGAATGGCCTCAACATGTTAGTTGGTGATAGAGATATTGCAATGTCAGGACTTACTTCAATTCTCGAACTGCAGCTATAGTAGATGTGCCTATGAAAGTTCTCACATGGTCATGATGACCATCAACTGACTCATAAAATGTGTCTGTGTCCTAGAAAAATTAAAATCATTTTGCAGGGATTTACTATACATAACGTGATCAATGATAGTTCAGTGGTGTGGGACTGTGGGCCATTGTAGTCAGTATCAGCTTGAAATGTGCACTTGATGATTTTCTGCTCAATGGAGAAGCATGCATGCCAATATAATACTCCAATTCATAATGTGCATAGGGTGTTTGCTCAATAACTCGTCCTCCCGCCATGTGTGTGGAGGAATTAGATCTGATAACACATATGCAATTTTCGACCCGATTTTTAGTATGGGTCATCCGGAAACAGTCTCTTTGTGCTTTAGTACAGGGGTAAGACTGCGTACATCCGACCCCTCCCCCTACCCCACCAGATGTGTGGGAGCCTTTACGGCACTGGGGTAATGATGATGATGATGATGATGATGACCACATATGACAGACCCACAAAAGGTTAAGAACCCTTTCGTACCCATTTCATGGTGGGTCCATCCCTTTTGTCATAAAACAACTTCTAAAATGTTTCATCTATGTTTGTTCTTAAGTCAGCCTCTTTTGAAGCTTTAGAAGAGCTATAAGATTGAGATTCTGATTTAATAATCCATTTTTAGCATAAGATGTTTCGGCGTAGGTGAATGGTGGACACATTTTCGAGAGGTAAAGATTTTCTCTCTTGATAGACATTATATTTCAGATGTTTGGTTTAATAAACCTTGAGGGGATAGTTCGAACAAACATCATCACAAATGTCATAGGTAGAAGCTTTAAATTTCTTCTGTTGAGATTTGCCATCATCACATCATAACGATGGTTGGGGAGAATTAAGTTTCTCAGGTTTGCTAACTTCAGCACTAGAAGGCAAAATATATATCTAAACTCCCCAGAAAAAGATTGAAAAGCATTGTTTGTAACCCAATTAAATGACTGAATGCTTGAACTTGAGCAGTTCTCTTTAAAAGTACTACAAGACTTAGAGATAAGAAAATGATTTTTTTTTTATTTTTCAAGTTTTACAACTTCCTTTTGCTTTTATTTGAAAATCCCAAACCATCATCTTCTATCGGCATTTATTAAGAACCTTGCTTTTTGGCTTTTATAATGTGAGGAAGAGGACGACTTTTTCACTTTAGAAACTTGTATAAAGAGAGGCTAAGAAAATTTAGCCTTTAAAGTAGGAGAGGATGTGGAGGTTGTGTCTGTACTAGGATCATTTTTTAGAGAAGAAATCATATATAAAAGTTTTTCGAGTTCTGTTTTGAAAACCTCCCTCTCCGTTTTAAAGATCTGTGCAAGTCTGCAATAGTGCAAATGATCTTTGGAATATAAATATTTTCCAATTTAGTGTTTTCAGACACATATGGCTCTTCCCCCACGGATACTGTCACGCCCCGGACCCACCCGGACATGTCAACAATCCGCCGTAAAGTATGAATAGTCAACCGCAGTTCAACACATCCATACTATACAAGGCGTCTGGAATATCATTCACACATAGTACATCCATAAACAAACATAATGTAAAACATTCATTAAAACAGCGGAAATATTAATACAAGTGTTCAAGCCACACTTGGCAAACTTAGGCGTACAAGCCCTTAAATAATAATTCAAAAATAATATCCATGAGCATCATTCATATTGTTTTCAAAACAGGAACGGAAGCAGCATGAACCAAGTCTTCTTCCTTTGATCTCCCCAAAGCAATAGGCGGTGGTAGCAACCTTCAAGTTCTACCTGAAACTGTGAGGTGGCCTCCCCCATGAAGGGGAGGTTAGTACTTTGAAGCATTTGAAAAGTACAATGACAACTACACTCTATATAATCAATGTTTCAATTTATAAGACCCCAATATAAAAAATATCACTTTTATCCATTCATGATTTCTTTACATGAAGTAAAAGTATATTTTATCACAATGTTTCACAATTAATTTCATTTTCATGCTATCATATTCATAATATACAATCTCTTCTAGATTTGTATATCATGCTTCATTTACTCACATGCAATAGTATTTTCATTTAGGCATTATTAATCATTAATAATCCATGAAAATCACATTTAATACTTTACATAATCTTATGAAATTAACTCACTAATTATAAGCAATATAGTCGGTCATTCTCACCTCTAATGAGCTTTAAGAAGTTCTACCCTTCTCGGTTGAACTCCGGCGAAACTCCGGCGAAACTCCGGTGATACTCCGGCAAAACTCCGGTGACGATTAGGAACACCTTAGTGAAGCTCCTAACAAGGTTTTATCATCATAAAACACATATCAACATAAATAACCTCTAAAAGGTTATTTTCCGGCGAACCAGTCGTTTTGGCTTCTAAGTCCGTTCTTGGACTTAGAACTACATTCCAACCCCTTGTTCTATACTTCTAAACATGTAGAACAATACTAGGGTTCCTCCATATGCTACACAAGTCATATGGTAAAATAAAAAGTAGAGGAAAAGTTATTATAAGGTTATTACCTTAATCCTTCACACTTTTCCCTTCTTAACTCTTCTTCCTTGGACTCCTAATGCTTGAGCTCGAATTCTGCAGCTATGGAGGATGGTTTGAGAGTTCTCTTTCTCTTTCTTGGTGGTGTGGGTCGAGCTAGAGGATGGAAGTGAGAGGGGATGTGTATTTTTGCCTCAAATGGACAATAAGAGAGGGTGAGGGGCCCTCTTTGATATTTTAGATTCCAAATGGCCTTCCTCCACTCATCCCTTTGTCATTCCAGCTCCCATAAGTCACAATGCACACACAAAAACGTGGTGTGGCCCCCACTCGTGTGAGATGTCATCCCTTTGTGTTCCAATCTATACAATCGGTCCTGAAAGTTGTATTTCTTGGACTGCTTTAATTATATTTTATTTTATCGAGCCAAATAAAATATCACACGTTCCTAATAATTATAGGACTTTAGAATATATGTACATTCCCAAACATTAATTTAGGAGTCTCCAAAATTCATTTTGGGTTGTTATCCGATAAGTTAACAATACCGGTAATTGGGCCTCGTTTGACCAACGGGTCAACTCTATGCCCTTTCTATGGACCAACTAAAATATCCACCACCATATACATATTATCTAGATTAAGATGAATATAATATGTGCTTCTGGAATTATCGGACAGTCCCCGTTCCCGATGTGTGCCCCACATGCAATTTACTATTCACGCAAAAGAAATAATAAAATTACAACTTCGCAAATTTATAATTCATCCTTCAAGGTTTATTACATAACTTACTAAAAAGTAAATATGCTTGGGGACGGTGTTACAAGTTCACCCCACCCCCCACCCCCTAACGGAAATTTCGTTCCCGAAATTCACAACGCTTATTCAAACAGAAATGCATACTGTTCCTTCATCAAGGCCTCCGTTTCCCAAGTTTCTTCTTCAACTCGGTCACTTTTCCAAAGGATTTTCACCATTGGAACTTTCTTGCTCCTTAGCTTCTTTACTTTTCTATCAAGTATCTTTACCGGTTGTACGACATAGTTCAAGTCTTCTCGTATTTCTACGGGTGGTTTCTCTAGTACATGCGACGGATCCGGCATAGTTTTCTTGAGCATAGACACGTGAAACATGTTATGTATCTTCTCCCATTCTGGAGTCAACAGCAATCGGTATGCTACGGACCCAATTCTCTCAAGAATCACAAATGGCCTATGTATCGTGGGTTAAGTTTCCCTCGGCTCTGGAATCGGATGATTCCCTTCCAAGGTGAAACTTTCAAGAATGCCTCATCTCCCACCTTAAACTCTAAGGCTCTTCGGCGCTTATCGACATAGATCTTCTGTCTATCTTGGGTCGCCTTAAGCCTTTCACGAATCATCTTCACCTTTGACTTGGTGATCTTCACCAATTCGGTGCTCTCAAGTTTGGCCATACCAACCTCATCCCAACACAAAGGTGTACGACATATCCTCCCATACAATGCCTCGTATGGAAGCATGCCTATACTCGCCCGATAACTGTTGTTATAGGCAAACTCCACGAGTGCTAAGTGGTTGTGCCAACTTTCTTGGAACTCCAATGCACAAGCTCTCAACATATCTACTAATATCTGAATAACCCGTTCGGATTGCCCATCGGTCTGTGGGTAGCCGATTAATAACGAAAGCAGCAGTATATAATGCATCTACCCAAAAAATATTGGGAAGATGAGCATGAATGAGAATGGTCCGAGCGAGTTCAAGTAAATGACGATGTTTTCGTTCAGCCACACCGTTCTGAGCAGGAGTATCCGGGCAAGATTTTCTAAAAAGAATGCCACAGTTGTTAAAATGTGTGTGAAAAGAGGAATTAACAAACTCACCACCGCCATCACTTTGAAAACATTTAATTTTGCAATTAAATAAATTCTCAACTAATTTTTGGAAATTACAGAAGTGAGTAAAAACCTCAGATTTTCTATGCATGAGATAAACCCAAGTGAAACGAGAAAAATCATCAATAAAAGAAACATAATATTTAAAACCTAGATTAGAAGAAACATGTGATTGCCACACATCAGAATGTATTAGTTGTAAAGGCGCATTAGAATCATGAATAACATCTGAAAAAGGAAGGCGATGGGACTTGCCCAGTTTACACGAAACACAATCATGAAAAAAAAAGTTTGAGCTAGTAAGTAAATTATGTTTCCTAAGAACAGAAAAATATTGTAATACCCCAAAATTTTAAGTGAAAAGTTCCGTTTAAAATAAAATAATTAATTTTATTGATAAAATAAAATTGTTCCAAAATTACTTATCAACAAAGATTACTCCAAGAAAATATTATTCAATAATATTTAAACATCTATATACTAAATAACACACATAAACAAATTATATTCTTTACTATACAAAGGTTGACTTTTCAAACTAATTGATAATACTCCTAGGTACTCATACGTACATAGATATGTTCACATATATAGACATGTACACGTACTCCATACTTTGTATTATGTGTATAAGGGTAGAACTCAATTACCTAAACCCTAAGCCCAGATTGATGCTTATATATATATATATACATATACTCTGTAGTTGAAAAAACTACAAACATATACTCGCCGTCCTATACCAGCTAAACTCACGAGAGAAAAATGGAGAGGCTCAGAGATGGTCTGGGTCGCGAAGGAGAAAAGAGGAGGGCCAGTTCCGCCGTGGAGATTTAGAGCTGCGAGTCCGGACTGATTCGCTACCCACTAGTACGTAGAAAATATATATAAACACACATACACGATTATTCTGCTGCATAGAGAGAGTAAAAGAGAAAGATAGATGGAGAAAACCGAATGTTGTCGGAGGAGAAATGGCTTGCCGGAGTTGCCGCCGGACTGGTCTTCGCGCCGGAGAACGAAGGAGAGAATAGAAGGGCCGTCATCTTCGCTGCCTCACGCTGCCACATGATGAGCATCGCCGGAGGTAGACAGCGAGTTTTTAGCCAACTCTTAACCACCTTGGTCACAGTTGACTGGCCGAGTGAAGACGACGTTGTGGTTTCGGACGGAACTGCTGGAACGCGTCGCCGGTTCGCCACACCGCTGCAGGACGACATATCCGTTGGAGAGCCGCTGCTGCCATGGCCGGAGTTCCTCCCCTGTTCTTCGCTGCTGAAACAACAAAGAAGACGATCCATATGTATGCCTTACCGCTGCTCCGTGTGTATGCCTTACTAGTGCTCTACGTAAGTATCGTAATTGTTTAAAAAAAACTTGGGTTGAACAAGACTGTTTTTATTATTATGTTGGAGTGGAATTTTAATAAATAATCATGAATAAATTATATTGGAAAAGTGAGATTTGTGAAATAAGAAAAACTTGATATAACCGGGTAATTTAATAAGTTAAACTAAGGTGGGCTAATTAATCTCAATTTATAAATAAATTATTAATTTTAGAATTTTAATATTCTAGAAGGTGAATTTGGAGAAGATCAAGATAAATGTTTCGAATAAGATTTACCGTGAATCAAGGTAAGTTTCTCTGCCAATCCAAAATCGTTTCCTCGTAATATATATGTATTATGTGATACATGATTTTAATGTGAGTTATGATGTATGTGCATGAGATTTTGAGATTGTTCGATCTGTGATATTTGAGAAGTGAAACTAAGTGCTTTTGGGTATTAAATATTTTCGAGCCAGTTTGAGAGATTGAGGAATATTTTGAAGTATATTAAATCAAGATAAAAGAATGATTTCGTAAAAAGTGAGCACCACGGAAGAAATCCGTGGTGTCGGTTTTCCACATCCGGATAAATGTGGAGGGTGATTAGAGCGGCTATTACTAAGAAGTACAATTTGAGTAACTTTCGGATCGATGATCCCTTTTAAGAAGGAGAGTTGTGGTAGTAGTAATAGTTCCGACGTAAAAGGCCTGCTACTGCTAAGGGTGAGGATAAGTTTTGAGTGATAATTGGATCGATGATACCTTTTAAGAAGAAGTTATAGTAGTAGTCCTTAATCATTCAAGAATTTTAAAGGTGGGGTGGTTGGGTTCCGACCACTCGGGATGACTTACTACTCGGAGGGCTTGGAATCCCTTTTAGGGGGTGTGCACACTTAAGGAAGTGATGGCGGTGAACAACGATGTATCAAGTCCCAACAAAGTTTTTTGAATTGTTTTGGCTTTTTGTTGTTGTTCGACATCCAATTCTTCTGTGTGTGGACAATGTGGTTTCCATGTTTTATTGAATTGGAAGAGGAACAATGTAACAATGGTTCTGGAAAGGGTGGGCAGTATGTAAGGAAAGAGAAGGTCAAGGGCAGTGTTTTTTGTTTTGCTTGAGGGCAGTGAGTTGTGTTTTGGTGTGATTGAATGTGAGGATAGTGTACGGGCAGTAATTTTTAAGATATGGACTAAATGGTAAGGGCCAAGGCAGTGGTGTTTGGCTTTTTTAAGGTTAGGCAGTGACATGTTTACACATTAGGATAAGGACTACATGGAGTAATGTGTTTGAGGGCAGTTAGAGGGGTTTCGTGAGGTACATGCAATGTGTGGGTGTGTGTAAATTTGGGGACATTATAAATTTATAAGAGAATTAATAAGCAGGTCTGAATAAGATGAAGGGCAGTAATAGTATATAATTACGGTAATAGTAATGGGTGAATATATTACATATAGTTATGGATAGTAATAAATTAATGTAAATAAATAGAGGCCATTAAGACTTGTGTGTACGTATGGACAATAATAGAAGTAGGTTTATGAATTCATTCACAACAATGTAGGTAATTATGCAAAGTAAGTAATACATATTAAGTGTTAAAAAACGGAGGGCAATAAAGCGTTATCTACCTTCACGGACAGTAAGGGAATAAAACGTGCATTAGACATGAGATTTAAAAATGTTAATTCTTCTCGCTAAGGGGCATTTGCAACGGGTCTTTTGTATACTCTTATATATAAAAAATGTTAATAAAACAATTAAAATATTGTACCAATAATATAATATATGTAGTAATCCGTAGTCATATAATAATGGAAACACATAACATATAGGGAATTACAAAGTAATTCCTTATTTTTAGGAGTCGCAAGTTATGTGCGGTTACAAAAAAGGAATCAATTCCTTATTAGTAGGAGCTCAATTAATTTCGTGTTTACATGCACCACGTGATAAGATGATCGACTCCACAATTTTAGAGGAACAATTAATTATCCATTATTCTATCAAGGGCAGGAGTGTAATAAAAAAATAAAAAACGAACATCCATGTCCAGGCGCAATATGCGAGCATCGTTTTGGGGAAATAAAGTAATGAAGTCATATATTTGGAATATCATGTTCTTTTAGTGATAAGAGAGGTAATTTTCTCATATAATATTGGGTGTTGCGAAACTCATTAAAGATCTGGGAAAACATATGTGATGCTCCCCAATGAGACAAAATTAATTATAAATGACATTTTGTACTGCAGTAAAACATGGAAAAAAATATTGTGTTTCAAAGATAGGCATCAAAATGATTATCACATAGAAACCAAATGGAAATCAAAATGAATATTTTTGCCTTGCAACAACTAAATCTGACACTACATACATTTGTGAAAAATGTCACTGTATTGTTGAGGGCTATAGTTCACTTTTATTATGTCATATAAAATAAATTTGGTATCTAACGCTAAGTTAGATTAGCAGAAAACATTCATATTGTGGCATGACCGTTTAGGTCACCCGGTCCATTTAATGATGCATAAAATCATTAAGAGTTCACTTGGACACCCACAAAAGATTATAAGGGTTCAATTATCAAGTGATTTTTCTGGTAAGACCTATTCTTTTGGTAAAATAATAAGTAGGCCTTATATGTACAAAATTGCACCTAAATCACCTTCATTTATAGAAGGATTCAAGCATATATTTGTGGAGGATATATGTGTCTGATAATGGTGTGTTCTGTTTTAATGCACGCGGACCATTCTCCCACTCCGACAATTTTATTTATTGGGTCGTCATGCTTATTATTTTGAATAGCAAAAACAAAAATGGGCAAAAAGGCAAGAGACATTGTATTGTTCCGTTATCACAACATCAATTAAAAACACTTATGTGTGGCCTGCAGATAATGACAGAAGCGTTAGAGCTCTAGTAGGGCTTCTGACCAATCCCCATGAAGCATCTAAAGTAGATGTCACTCCAGTCACTGTTGAATGATCACAAGGATCAACAGAGGAAAATTGTAGCCCCGGGGTCACGGTGGAACTCCATAGAATGGCCTCAACATGTTAGTTGGTGATAGAGATATTGCAATGTCAGGACTTACTTCAATTCTCGAACTGCAGCTATAGTAGATGTGCCTATGAAAGTTCTCACATGGTCATGATGACCATCAACTGACTCATAAAATGTGTCTGTGTCCTAGAAAAATTAAAATCATTTTGCAGGGATTTACTATACATAACGTGATCAATGATAGTTCAGTGGTGTGGGACTGTGGGCCATTGTAGTCAGTATCAGCTTGAAATGTGCACTTGATGATTTTCTGCTCAATGGAGAAGCATGCATGCCAATATAATACTCCAATTCATAATGTGCATAGGGTGTTTGCTCAATAACTCGTCCTCCCGCCATGTGTGTGGAGGAATTAGATCAGATAACACATATGCAATTTTCGACCCGATTTTTAGTATGGGTCATCCGGAAACAGTCTCTTTGTGCTTTAGTACAGGGGTAAGACTGCGTACATCCGACCCCTCCCCCTACCCCACCAGATGTGTGGGAGCCTTTACGGCACTGGGGTAATGATGATGATGATGATGATGACCACATATGACAGACCCACAAAAGGTTAAGAACCCTTTCGTACCCATTTCATGGTGGGTCCATCCCTTTTGTCATAAAACAACTTCTAAAATGTTTCATCTATGTTTGTTCTTAAGCCAGCCTCTTTTGAAGCTTTAGAAGAGCTATAAGATTGAGATTCTGATTTAATAATCCATTTTTAGCATAAGATGTTTCGGCGTAGGTGAATGGTGGACACATTTTCGAGAGGTAAAGATTTTCTCTCTTGATAGACATTATATTTCAGATGTTTGGTTTAATAAACCTTGAGGGGATAGTTCGAACAAACATCATCACAAATGTCATAGGTAGAAGCTTTAAATTTCTTCTGTTGAGATTTGCCATCATCACATCATAACGATGGTTGGGGAGAATTAAGTTTCTCAGGTTTGCTAACTTCAGCACTAGAAGGCAAAATATATATCTAAACTCCCCAGAAAAAGATTGAAAAGCATTGTTTGTAACCCAATTAAATGACTGAATGCTTGAACTTGAGCAGTTCTCTTTAAAAGTACTACAAGACTTAGAGATAAGAAAATGATTTTTTTTTATTTTTCAAGTTTTACAACTTCCTTTTGCTTTTATTTGAAAATCCCAAACCATCATCTTCTATCGGCATTTATTAAGAACCTTGCTTTTTGGCTTTTATAATGTGAGGAAGAGGACGACTTTTTCACTTTAGAAACTTGTATAAAGAGAGGCTAAGAAAATTTAGCCTTTAAAGTAGGAGAGGATGTGGAGGTTGTGTCTGTACTAGGATCATTTTTTAGAGAAGAAATCATATATAAAAGTTTTTCGAGTTCTGTTTTGAAAACCTCCCTCTCCGTTTTAAAGATCTGTGCAAGTCTGCAATAGTGCAAATGATCTTTGGAATATAAATATTTTCCAATTTAGTGTTTTCAGACACATATGGCTCTTCCCCCACGGATACTGTCACGCCCCGGACCCACCCGGGCATGTCAACAATCCGCCGTAAAGTATGAATAGTCAACCGCAGTTCAACACATCCATACTATACAAGGCGTCTGGAATATCATTCACACATAGTACATCCATAAACAAACATAATGTAAAACATTCATTAAAACAGCGGAAATATTAATACAAGTGTTCAAGCCACACTTGGCAAACTTAGGCGTACAAGCCCTTAAATAATAATTCAAAAATAATATCCATGAGCATCATTCATATTGTTTTCAAAACAGGAACGGAAGCAGCATGAACCAAGTCTTCTTCCTTTGATCTCCCCAAAGCAATAGGCGGTGGTAGCAACCTTCAAGTTCTACCTGAAACTGTGAGGTGGCCTCCCCCATGAAGGGGAGGTTAGTACTTTGAAGCATTTGAAAAGTACAATGACAACTACACTCTATATAATCAATGTTTCAATTTATAAGACCCCAATATAAAAAATATCACTTTTATCCATTCATGATTTCTTTACATGAAGTAAAAGTATATTTTATCACAATGTTTCACAATTAATTTCATTTTCATGCTATCATATTCATAATATACAATCTCTTCTAGATTTGTATATCATGCTTCATTTACTCACATGCAATAGTATTTTCATTTAGGCATTATTAATCATTAATAATCCATGAAAATCACATTTAATACTTTACATAATCTTATGAAATTAACTCACTAATTATAAGCAATATAGTCGGTCATTCTCACCTCTAATGAGCTTTAAGAAGTTCTACCCTTCTCGGTTGAACTCCGGCGAAACTCCGGCGAAACTCCGGTGATACTCCGGCAAAACTCCGGTGACGATTAGGAACACCTTAGTGAAGCTCCTAACAAGGTTTTATCATCATAAAACACATATCAACATAAATAACCTCTAAAAGGTTATTTTCCGGCGAACCAGTCGTTTTGGCTTTTAAGTCCGTTCTTGGACTTAGAACTACATTCCAACCCCTTGTTCTATACTTCTAAACATGTAGAACAATACTAGGGTTCCTCCATATGCTACACAAGTCATATGGTAAAATAAAAAGTAGAGGAAAAGTTATTATAAGGTTATTACCTTAATCCTTCACACTTTTCCCTTCTTAACTCTTCTTCCTTGGACTCCTAATGCTTGAGCTCGAATTCTGCAGCTATGGAGGATGGTTTGAGAGTTCTCTTTCTCTTTCTTGGTGGTGTGGGTCGAGCTAGAGGATGGAAGTGAGAGGGGATGTGTATTTTTGCCTCAAATGGACAATAAGAGAGGGTGAGGGGCCCTCTTTGATATTTTAGATTCCAAATGGCCTTCCTCCACTCATCCCTTTGTCATTCCAGCTCCCATAAGTCACAATGCACACACAAAAACGTGGTGTGGCCCCCACTCGTGTGAGATGTCATCCCTTTGTGTTCCAATCTATACAATCGGTCCTGAAAGTTGTATTTCTTGGACTGCTTTAATTATATTTTATTTTATCGAGCCAAATAAAATATCACACGTTCCTAATAATTATAGGACTTTAGAATATATGTACATTCCCAAACATTAATTTAGGAGTCTCCAAAATTCATTTTGGGTTGTTATCCGATAAGTTAACAATGCCGGTAATTGGGCCTCGTTTGACCAACGGGTCAACTCTATGCCCTTTCTATGGACCAACTAAAATATCCACCACCATATACATATTATCTAGATTAAGATGAATATAATATGTGCTTCTGGAATTATCGGACAGTCCCCGTTCCCGATGTGTGCCCCACATGCAATTTACTATTCACGCAAAAGAAATAATAAAATTACAACTTCGCAAATTTATAATTCATCCTTCAAGGTTTATTACATAACTTACTAAAAAGTAAATATGCTTGGGGACGGTGTTACAAGTTCACCCCACCCCCCCCCCCTAACGGAAATTTCGTTCCCGAAATTCACAACGCTTATTCAAACAGAAATGCATACTGTTCCTTCATCAAGGCCTCCGTTTCCCAAGTTTCTTCTTCAACTCGGTCACTTTTCCAAAGGATTTTCACCATTGGAACTTTCTTGCTCCTTAGCTTCTTTACTTTTCTATCAAGTATCTTTACCGGTTGTACGACATAGTTCAAGTCTTCTCGTATTTCTACGGGTGGTTTCTCTAGTACATGCGACGGATCCGGCATAGTTTTCTTGAGCATAGACACGTGAAACATGTTATGTATCTTCTCCCATTCTGGAGTCAACAGCAATCGGTATGCTACGGACCCAATTCTCTCAAGAATCACAAATGGCCTATGTATCGTGGGTTAAGTTTCCCTCGGCTCTGGAATCGGATGATTCCCTTCCAAGGTGAAACTTTCAAGAATGCCTCATCTCCCACCTTAAACTCTAAGGCTCTTCGGCGCTTATCGACATAGATCTTCTGTCTATCTTGGGTCGCCTTAAGCCTTTCACGAATCATCTTCACCTTTGACTTGGTGATCTTCACCAATTCGGTGCTCTCAAGTTTGGCCATACCAACCTCATCCCAACACAAAGGTGTACGACATATCCTCCCATACAATGCCTCGTATGGAAGCATGCCTATACTCGCCCGATAACTGTTGTTATAGGCAAACTCCACGAGTGCTAAGTGGTTGTGCCAACTTTCTTGGAACTCCAATGCACAAGCTCTCAACATATCTACTAATATCTGAATAACCCGTTCGGATTGCCCATCGGTCTGTGGGTAGCCGATTAATAACGAAAGCAGCAGTATATAATGCATCTACCCAAAAAATATTGGGAAGATGAGCATGAATGAGAATGGTCCGAGCGAGTTCAAGTAAATGACGATGTTTTCGTTCAGCCACACCGTTCTGAGGAGGAGTATCCGGGCAAGATTTTCTAAAAAGAATGCCACAGTTGTTAAAATGTGTGTGAAAAGAGGAATTAACAAACTCACCACCGCCATCACTTTGAAAACATTTAATTTTGCAATTAAATAAATTCTCAACTAATTTTTGGAAATTACAGAAGTGAGTAAAAACCTCAGATTTTCTATGCATGAGATAAACCCAAGTGAAACGAGAAAAATCATCAATAAAAGAAACATAATATTTAAAACCTAGATTAGAAGAAACATGTGATTGCCACGCATCAGAATGTATTAGTTGTAAAGGCGCATTAGAATCATGAATAACATCTGAAAAAGGAAGGCGATGGGACTTGCCCAGTTTACACGAAACACAATCATGAAAAAAAAAGTTTGAGCTAGTAAGTAAATTATGTTTCCTAAGAACAGAAAAATATTGTAATACCCCAAAATTTTAAGTGAAAAGTTCCGTTTAAAATAAAATAATTAATTTTATTGATAAAATAAAATTGTTCCAAAATTACTTATCAACAAAGATTACTCCAAGAAAATATTATTCAATAATATTTAAACATCTATATACTAAATAACACACATAAACAAATTATATTCTTTACTATACAAAGGTTGACTTTTCAAACTAATTGATAATACTCCTAGGTACTCATACGTACATAGATATGTTCACATATATAGACATGTACACGTACTCCATACTTTGTATTATGTGTATAAGGGTAGAACTCAATTACCTAAACCCTAAGCCCAGATTGATGCTTATATATATATATACATATACTCTGTAGTTGAAAAAACTACAAACATATACTCGCCGTCCTATACCAGCTAAACTCACGAGAGAAAAATGGAGAGGCTCAGAGATGGTCTGGGTCGCGAAGGAGAAAAGAGGAGGGCCAGTTCCGCCGTGGAGATTTAGAGCTGCGAGTCCGGACTGATTCGCTACCCACTAGTACGTAGAAAATATATATAAACACACATATACGATTATTCTGCTGCATAGAGAGAGTAAAAGAGAAAGATAGATGGAGAAAACCGAATGTTGTCGGAGGAGAAATGGCTTGCCGGAGTTGCCGCCGGACTGGTCTTCGCGCCAAAGAACGAAGGAGAGAATAGAAGGGCCGTCATCTTCGCTGCCTCACGCTGCCACATGATGAGCATCGCCGGAGGTAGACAGCGAGTTTTTAGCCAACTCTTAACCACCTTGGTCACAGTTGACTGGCCGAGTGAAGACGACGTTGTGGTTTCGGACGGAACTGCTGGAACGCGTCGCCGGTTCGCCACACCGCTGCAGGACGACATATCCGTTGGAGAGCCGCTGCTGCCATGGCCGGAGTTCCTCCCCTGTTCTTCGCTGCTGAAACAACAAAGAAGACTATCCATATGTATGCCTTACCGCTGCTCCGTGTGTATGCCTTACTAGTGCTCTACGTAAGTATCGTAATTGTTTAAAAAAAACTTGGGTTGAACAAGACTGTTTTTATTATTATGTTGGAGTGGAATTTTAATAAATAATCATGAATAAATTATATTGGAAAAGTGAGATTTGTGAAATAAGAAAAACTTGATATAACCGGGTAATTTAATAAGTTAAACTAAGGTGGGCTAATTAATCTCAATTTATAAATAAATTATTAATTTTAGAATTTTAATATTCTAGAAGGTGAATTTGGAGAAGATCAAGATAAATGTTTCGAATAAGATTTACCGTGAATCAAGGTAAGTTTCTCTGCCAATCCAAAATCGTTTCCTCGTAATATATATGTTTTATGTGATACGTGATTTTAATGTGAGTTATGATGTATGTGCATGAGATTTTGAGATTGTTCGATCTGTGATATTTGAGAAGTGAAACTAAGTGCTTTTGGGTATTAAATATTTTATTTAAATATTTTCGAGCCAGTTTGAGAAATTGAGGAATATTTTGAAGTATATTAAATCAAGATAAAAGAATGATTTCGTAAAAATTGAGCACCACGGAAGAAATCCGTGGTGTCGGTTTTCCACATCCGGATAAATGTGGAGGGTGATTAGAGCGGCTATTACTAAGAAGTACAGTTTGAGTAACTTTCGGATCGATGATCCCTTTTAAGAAGGAGAGTTGTGGTAGTAGTAATAGTTCCGACGTAAAAGGCCTGCTACTGCTAAGGGTGAGGATAAGTTTTGAGTGATAATTGGATCGATGATACCTTTTAAGAAGAAGTTATAGTAGTAGTCCTTAATCATTCAAGAATTTTAAAGGTGGGGTGGTTGGGTTCCGACCACTCGGGATGACTTACTACTCGGAGGGCTTGGAATCCCTTTTAGGGGGTGTGCACACTTAAGGAAGCGATGGCGGTGAACAACGATGTATCAAGTCCCAACAAAGTTTTTTGAATTGTTTTGGCTTTTTGTTGTTGTTCGACATCCAATTCTTCTGTGTGTGGACAATGTGGTTTCCATGTTTTATTGAATTGGAAGAGGAACAATGTAACAATGGTTCTGGAAAGGGTGGGCAGTATGTAAGGAAAGAGAAGGTCAAGGGCAGTGTTTTTTGTTTTGCTTGAGGGCAGTGAGTTGTGTTTTGGTGTGATTGAATGTGAGGATAGTGTACGGGCAGTAATTTTTAAGATATGGACTAAATGGTAAGGGCCAAGGCAGTGGTGTTTGGCTTTTTTAAGGTTAGGCAGTGACATGTTTACACATTAGGATAAGGACTACATGGAGTAATGTGTTTGAGGGCAGTTAGAGGGGTTTCGTGAGGTACATGCAATGTGTGGGTGTGTGTAAATTTGGGGACATTATAAATTTATAAGAGAATTAATAAGCAGGTCTGAATAAGATGAAGGGCAGTAATAGTATATAATTACGGTAATAGTAATGGGTGAATATATTACATATAGTTATGGATAGTAATAAATTAATGTAAATAAATAGAGGCCATTAAGACTTGTGTGTACGTATGGACAATAATAGAAGTAGGTTTATGAATTCATTCACAACAATGTAGGTAATTATGCAAAGTAAGTAATACATATTAAGTGTTAAAAAACGGAGGGCAATAAAGCGTTATCTACCTTCACGGACAGTAAGGGAATAAAACGTGCATTAGACATGAGATTTAAAAATGTTAATTCTTCTCGCTAAGGGGCATTTGCAACGGGTCTTTTGTATACTCTTATATATAAAAAATGTTAATAAAACAATTAAAATATTGTACCAATAATATAATATATGTAGTAATCCGTAGTCATATAATAATGGAAACACATAACATATAGGGAATTACAAAGTAATTCCTTATTTTTAGGAGTCGCAAGTTATGTGCGGTTACAAAAAAGGAATCAATTCCTTATTAGTAGGAGCTCAATTAATTTCGTGTTTACATGCACCACGTGATAAGATGATCGACTCCACAATTTTAGAGGAACAATTAATTATCCATTATTCTATCAAGGGCAGGAGTGTAATAAAAAAATAAAAAACGAACATCCATGTCCAGGCGCAATATGCGAGCATCGTTTTGGGGAAATAAAGTAATGAAGTCATATATTTGGAATATCATGTTCTTTTAGTGATAAGAGAGGTAATTTTCTCATATAATATTGGGTGTTGCGAAACTCATTAAAGATCTGGGAAAACATATGTGATGCTCCCCAATGAGACAAAATTAATTATAAATGACATTTTGTACTGCAGTAAAACATGGAAAAAAATATTGTGTTTCAAAGATAGGCATCAAAATGATTATCACATAGAAACCAAATGGAAATCAAAATGAATATTTTTGCCTTGCAACAACTAAATCTGACACTACATACATTTGTGAAAAATGTCACTGTATTGTTGAGGGCTATAGTTCACTTTTATTATGTCATATAAAATAAATTTGGTATCTAACGCTAAGTTAGATTAGCAGAAAACATTCATATTGTGGCATGACCGTTTAGGTCACCCGGTCCATTTAATGATGCATAAAATCATTAAGAGTTCACTTGGACACCCACAAAAGATTATAAGGGTTCAATTATCAAGTGATTTTTCTGGTAAGACCTATTCTTTTGGTAAAATAATAAGTAGGCCTTATATGTACAAAATTGCACCTAAATCACCTTCATTTATAGAAGGATTCAAGCATATATTTGTGGAGGATATATGTGTCTGATAATGGTGTGTTCTGTTTTAATGCACGCGGACCATTCTCCCACTCCGACAATTTTATTTATTGGGTCGTCATGCTTATTATTTTGAATAGCAAAAACAAAAATGGGCAAAAAGGCAAGAGACATTGTATTGTTCCGTTATCACAACATCAATTAAAAACACTTATGTGTGGCCTGCAGATAATGACAGAAGCGTTAGAGCTCTAGTAGGGCTTCTGACCAATCCCCATGAAGCATCTAAAGTAGATGTCACTCCAGTCACTGTTGAATGATCACAAGGATCAACAGAGGAAAATTGTAGCCCCGGGGTCACGGTGGAACTCCATAGAATGGCCTCAACATGTTAGTTGGTGATAGAGATATTGCAATGTCAGGACTTACTTCAATTCTCGAACTGCAGCTATAGTAGATGTGCCTATGAAAGTTCTCACATGGTCATGATGACCATCAACTGACTCATAAAATGTGTCTGTGTCCTAGAAAAATTAAAATCATTTTGCAGGGATTTACTATACATAACGTGATCAATGATAGTTCAGTGGTGTGGGACTGTGGGCCATTGTAGTGAGTATCAGCTTGAAATGTGCACTTGATGATTTTCTGCTCAATGGAGAAGCATGCATGCCAATATAATACTCCAATTCATAATGTGCATAGGGTGTTTGCTCAATAACTCGTCCTCCCGCCATGTGTGTGGAGGAATTAGATCAGATAACACATATGCAATTTTCGACCCGATTTTTAGTATGGGTCATCCGGAAACAGTCTCTTTGTGCTTTAGTACAGGGGTAAGACTGCGTACATCCGACCCCTCCCCCTACCCCACCAGATGTGTGGGAGCCTTTACGGCACTGGGGTAATGATGATGATGATGATGACCACATATGACAGACCCACAAAAGGTTAAGAACCCTTTCGTACCCATTTCATGGTGGGTCCATCCCTTTTGTCATAAAACAACTTCTAAAATGTTTCATCTATGTTTGTTCTTAAGTCAGCCTCTTTTGAAGCTTTAGAAGAGCTATAAGATTGAGATTCTGATTTAATAATACATTTTTAGCATAAGATGTTTCGGCGTAGGTGAATGGTGGACACATTTTCGAGAGGTAAAGATTTTCTCTCTTGATAGACATTATATTTCAGATGTTTGGTTTAATAAACCTTGAGGGGATAGTTCGAACAAACATCATCACAAATGTCATAGGTAGAAGCTTTAAATTTCTTCTGTTGAGATTTGCCATCATCACATCATAACGATGGTTGGGGAGAATTAAGTTTCTCAGGTTTGTTAACTTCAGCACTAGAAGGCAAAATATATATCTAAACTCCCCAGAAAAAGATTGAAAAGCATTGTTTGTAACCCAATTAAATGACTGAATGCTTGAACTTGAGAAGTTCTCTTTAAAAGTACTACAAGACTTAGAGATAAGAAAATGATTTTTTTTTTATTTTTCAAGTTTTACAACTTCCTTTTGCTTTTATTTGAAAATCCCAAACCATCATCTTCTATCGGCATTTATTAAGAACCTTGCTTTTTGGCTTTTATAATGTGAGGAAGAGGACGACTTTTTCACTTTAGAAACTTGTATAAAGAGAGGCTAAGAAAATTTAGCCTTTAAAGTAGGAGAGGATGTGGAGGTTGTGTCTGTACTAGGATCATTTTTTAGAGAAGAAATCATATATAAAAGTTTTTCGAGTTCTGTTTTGAAAACCTCCCTCTCCGTTTTAAAGATCTGTGCAAGTCTGCAATAGTGCAAATGATCTTTGGAATATAAATATTTTCCAATTTAGTGTTTTCAGACACATATGGCTCTTCCCCCACGGATACTGTCACGCCCCGGACCCACCCGGACATGTCAACAATCCGCCGTAAAGTATGAATAGTCAACCGCAGTTCAACACATCCATACTATACAAGGCGTCTGGAATATCATTCACACATAGTACATCCATAAACAAACATAATGTAAAACATTCATTAAAACAGCGGAAATATTAATACAAGTGTTCAAGCCACACTTGGCAAACTTAGGCGTACAAGCCCTTAAATAATAATTCAAAAATAATATCCATGAGCATCATTCATATTGTTTTCAAAACAGGAACGGAAGCAGCATGAACCAAGTCTTCTTCCTTTGATCTCCCCAAAGCAATAGGCGGTGGTAGCAACCTTCAAGTTCTACCTGAAACTGTGAGGTGGCCTCCCCCATGAAGGGGAGGTTAGTACTTTGAAGCATTTGAAAAGTACAATGACAACTACACTCTATATAATCAATGTTTCAATTTATAAGACCCCAATATAAAAAATATCACTTTTATCCATTCATGATTTCTTTACATGAAGTAAAAGTATATTTTATCACAATGTTTCACAATTAATTTCATTTTCATGCTATCATATTCATAATATACAATCTCTTCTAGATTTGTATATCATGCTTCATTTACTCACATGCAATAGTATTTTCATTTAGGCATTATTAATCATTAATAATCCATGAAAATCACATTTAATACTTTACATAATCTTATGAAATTAACTCACTAATTATAAGCAATATAGTCGGTCATTCTCACCTCTAATGAGCTTTAAGAAGTTCTACCCTTCTCGGTTGAACTCCGGCGAAACTCCGGCGAAACTCCGGTGATACTCCGGCAAAACTCCGGTGACGATTAGGAACACCTTAGTGAAGCTCCTAACAAGGTTTTATCATCATAAAACACATATCAACATAAATAACCTCTAAAAGGTTATTTTCCGGCGAACCAGTCGTTTTGGCTTCTAAGTCCGTTCTTGGACTTAGAACTACATTCCAACCCCTTGTTCTATACTTCTAAACATGTAGAACAATACTAGGGTTCCTCCATATGCTACACAAGTCATATGGTAAAATAAAAAGTAGAGGAAAAGTTATTATAAGGTTATTACCTTAATCCTTCACACTTTTCCCTTCTTAACTCTTCTTCCTTGGACTCCTAATGCTTGAGCTCGAATTCTGCAGCTATGGAGGATGGTTTGAGAGTTCTCTTTCTCTTTCTTGGTGGTGTGGGTCGAGCTAGAGGATGGAAGTGAGAGGGGATGTGTATTTTTGCCTCAAATGGACAATAAGAGAGGGTGAGGGGCCCTCTTTGATATTTTAGATTCCAAATGGCCTTCCTCCACTCATCCCTTTGTCATTCCAGCTCCCATAAGTCACAATGCACACACAAAAACGTGGTGTGGCCCCCACTCGTGTGAGATGTCATCCCTTTGTGTTCCAATCTATACAATCGGTCCTGAAAGTTGTATTTCTTGGACTGCTTTAATTATATTTTATTTTATCGAGCCAAATAAAATATCACACGTTCCTAATAATTATAGGACTTTAGAATATATGTACATTCCCAAACATTAATTTAGGAGTCTCCAAAATTCATTTTGGGTTGTTATCCGATAAGTTAACAATACCGGTAATTGGGCCTCGTTTGACCAACGGGTCATCTCTATGCCCTTTCTATGGACCAACTAAAATATCCACCACCATATACATATTATCTAGATTAAGATGAATATAATATGTGCTTCTGGAATTATCGGACAGTCCCCGTTCCCGATGTGTGCCCCACATGCAATTTACTATTCACGCAAAAGAAATAATAAAATTACAACTTCGCAAATTTATAATTCATCCTTCAAGGTTTATTACATAACTTACTAAAAAGTAAATATGCTTGGGGACGGTGTTACAAGTTCACCCACCCCCCCCCCCCCCTAACGGAAATTTCGTTCCCGAAATTCACAACGCTTATTCAAACAGAAATGCATACTGTTCCTTCATCAAGGCCTCCGTTTCCCAAGTTTCTTCTTCAACTCGGTCACTTTTCCAAAGGATTTTCACCATTGGAACTTTCTTGCTCCTTAGCTTCTTTACTTTTCTATCAAGTATCTTTACCGGTTGTACGACATAGTTCAAGTCTTCCCGTATTTCTACGGGTGGTTTCTCTAGTACATGCGACGGATCCGGCATAGTTTTCTTGAGCATAGACACGTGAAACATGTTATGTATCTTCTCCCATTCGGGAGTCAACAACAATCGGTATGCTACGGACCCAATTCTCTCAAGAATCACAAATGGCCTATGTATCGTGGGTTAAGTTTCCCTCGGCTCTGGAATCGGATGATTCCCTTCCAAGGTGAAACTTTCAAGAATGCCTCATCTCCCACCTTAAACTCTAAGGCTCTTCGGCGCTTATCGACATAGATCTTCTGTCTATCTTGGGTCGCCTTAAGCCTTTCACGAATAATCTTCACCTTTGACTTGGTGATCTTCACCAATTCGGTGCTCTCAAGTTTGGCCATACCAACCTCATCCCAACACAAAGGTGTACGACATATCCTCCCATACAATGCCTCGTATGGAAGCATGCCTATACTCGCCCGATAACTGTTGTTATAGGCAAACTCCACGAGTGCTAAGTGGTTGTGCCAACTTTCTTGGAACTCCAATGCACAAGCTCTCAACATATCTACTAATATCTGAATAACCCGTTCGGATTGCCCATCGGTCTGTGGGTAGCCGATTAATAACGAAAGCAGCTGTATATAATGCATCTACCCAAAAAATATTGGGAAGATGAGCATGAATGAGAATGGTCCGAGCGAGTTCAAGTAAATGACGATGTTTTCGTTCAGCCACACCGTTCTGAGCAGGAGTATCCGGGCAAGATTTTCTAAAAAGAATGCCACAGTTGTTAAAATGTGTGTGAAAAGAGGAATTAACAAACTCACCACCGCCATCACTTTGAAAACATTTAATTTTGCAATTAAATAAATTCTCAACTAATTTTTGGAAATTACAGAAGTGAGTAAAAACCTCAGATTTTCTATGCATGAGATAAACCCAAGTGAAACGAGAAAAATCATCAATAAAAGAAACATAATATTTAAAACCTAGATTAGAAGAAACATGTGATTGCCACGCATCAAAATGTATTAGTTGTAAAGGCGCATTAGAATCATGAATAACATCTGAAAAGGGAAGGCGATGGGACTTGCCCAGTTTACACGAAACACAATCATGAAAAAAAAAAGTTTGAGCTAGTAAGTAAATTATGTTTCCTAAGAACAGAAAAATATTGTAATACCCCAAAATTTTAAGTGAAAAGTTCCGTTTAAAATAAAATAATTAATTTTATTGATAAAATAAAATTGTTGCATAATTACTTATCAACAAAGATTACTCCAAGAAAATATTATTCAATAATATTTAAACATCTATATACTAAATAACACACATAAACAAATTATATTCTTTACTATACAAAGGTTGACTTTTCAAACTAATTGATAATACTCCTAGGTACTCATACGTACATAGATATGTTCACATATATAGACATGTACACGTACTCCATACTTTGTATTATGTGTATAAGGGTAGAACTCAATTACCTAAACCCTAAGCCCAGATTGATGCTTATATATATATATACATATACTCTGTAGTTGAAAAAACTACAAACATATACTCGCCGTCCTATACCAGCTAAACTCACGAGAGAAAAATGGAGAGGCTCAGAGATGGTCTGGGTCGCGAAGGAGAAAAGAGGAGGGCCAGTTCCGCCGTGGAGATTTAGAGCTGCGAGTCCGGACTGATTCGCTACCCACTAGTACGTAGAAAATATATATAAACACACCTATACGATTATTCTGCTGCAAAGAGAGAGTAAAAGAGAAAGATAGATGGAGAAAACCGAATGTTGTCGGAGGAGAAATGGCTTGCCGGAGTTGCCGCCGGACTGGTCTTCGCGCCGGAGAACGAAGGAGAGAATAGAAGGGCCGTCATCTTCGCTGCCTCACGCTGCCACATGATGAGCATCGCCGGAGGTAGACAGCGAGTTTTTAGCCAACTCTTAACCACCTTGGTCACAGTTGACTGGCCGAGTGAAGACGACGTTGTGGTTTCGGACGGAACTGCTGGAACGCGTCGCCGGTTCGCCACACCGCTGCAGGACGACATATCCGTTGGAGAGCCGCTGCTGCCATGGCCGGAGTTCCTCCCCTGTTATTCGCTGCTGAAACAACAAAGAAGACGATCCATATGTATGCCTTACCGCTGCTCCGTGTGTATGCCTTACTAGTGCTCTACGTAAGTATCGTAATTGTTTAAAAAAAACTTGGGTTGAACAAGACTGTTTTTATTATTATGTTGGAGTGGAATTTTAATAAATAATCATGAATAAATTATATTGGAAAAGTGAGATTTGTGAAATAAGAAAAACTTGATATAACCGGGTAATTTAATAAGTTAAACTAAGGTGGGCTAATTAATCTCAATTTATAAATAAATTATTAATTTTAGAATTTTAATATTCTAGAAGGTGAATTTGGAGAAGATCAAGATAAATGTTTCGAATAAGATTTACCGTGAATCAAGGTAAGTTTCTCTGCCAATCCAAAATAGTTTCCTCGTAATATATATGTATTATGTGATACGTGATTTTAATGTGAGTTATGATGTATGTGCATGAGATTTTGAGATTGTTCGATCTGTGATATTTGAGAAGTGAAACTAAGTGCTTTTGGGTATTAAATATTTTATTTAAATATTTTCGAGCCAGTTTGAGAAATTGAGGAATATTTTGAAGTATATTAAATCAAGATAAAAGAATGATTTCGTAAAAAGTGAGCACCACGGAAGAAATCCGTGGTGTCGGTTTTCCACATCCGGATAAATGTGGAGGGTGATTAGAGCGGCTATTACTAAGAAGTACAATTTGAGTAACTTTCGGATCGATGATCCCTTTTAAGAAGGAGAGTTGTGGTAGTAGTAATAGTTCCGACGTAAAAGGCCTGCTACTGCTAAGGGTGAGGATAAGTTTTGAGTGATAATTGGATCGATGATACCTTTTAAGAAGAAGTTATAGTAGTAGTCCTTAATCATTCAAGAATTTTAAAGGTGGGGTGGTTGGGTTCCGACCACTCGGGATGACTTACTACTCGGAGGGCTTGGAATCCCTTTTA
The DNA here is from genome assembly GCA_945859875.1 of Cuscuta europaea. Classification (NCBI taxonomy): domain Eukaryota; kingdom Viridiplantae; phylum Streptophyta; class Magnoliopsida; order Solanales; family Convolvulaceae; genus Cuscuta; species Cuscuta europaea. Next base: position 2,232,146 of record CAMAPE010000003.1, on the reverse strand, counting down.
GGGGGTGTGCACACTTAAGGAAGTCGTTTCATTTCCGCAAGAGCAGTTGTGGTACCGATACTTGTTCGGGGTGGCCGTCCGTAACCACGGTCCACCGGGCTCAGTCGAAAGGTTGAGCACCGCCCTTCTAAATTACTAGGAAGGTAGTGAAAAAGAGATTTTCTTAAGAAATTTAAAGAGATGAATTACTATGATATTTTCGAAGAGAAGTTTGTGGAGAGTTTTAGTAAAGAAGTGATTTTGAGAAAAATCAAAGAGAAGAGAATTTTGGTGGAGTGTGTTATTTTTATATAATATTATATAAAAATCTATTTTAGTCAAACCTGATTATTTTACGGGGTTGGGTAGTACTTACTTAGCTCTAAAGCTAATTTTTGTTTTCTTTCTTTTGCTTTGTTTCTACACTTTATTTGTGCAGGTGATGATGGTTATGTTGATTGCTGAATGCATGCGCCTGAGAGCGAATTAGAAGTTGCTTTAGTCAAATCTAGTCATGAAATAAACATTTAATTATTATTACATAAGTTTTTGTTGTTATGCTTTGGGTTGCATGTGCATTCGGTTAAGAGATGACCGAATGTGGCGGTAACACTCGTTTTCCTATTAAGACTTCCGTTGTATCTCTCTGATGTTTTCAAATAAAGTTGATAATTCTTTTAAATAAATCATTATTTAAATGTATTTTTGGGCGGGAAATTTAGGGGTGTTACAAATTGGTATCAGAGACTATTGTTTTTCAAAATCTTTTTTTAGGTTTTCAAAAACTATTTGAATTGACTTAATTATTTTTTTAATTAGGATTAAAGAACCCAATTAGGAATAAAGTTAAGGCATAGGATTGCGGTGAGACTGTGGGATGCTTGATTTGTTATTATTTATGTTGGATTAATTTTGATGACATGAGAATTATGTTAAATTATGTGAACCTTAATTGTTGCCTGAGATAGGTGTATTAGTGAGAAGAACTCTAGGGCATATTTGCATATTTGGTCCTATGCATGTGATTGAGTAGAAAATTGAATAGTAATACTCCTAAAAAAAATAGACTTCTGCTTCGGGGACGAAACATTCTTTTAAGAGGGGTAGAATGTAATACCCCGAAATTTCAAGTGAAAAGTTCCATTTAAAATAAAATAATTAATTTTATTGATAAAATAAAATTGTTACAAAATTACTTATCAACAGAGATTACTCCAAGAAAATATTATTCAATAATATTTAAACATCTATATACTAAATAACACACATAAACAAATTATATTCTTTACTATACAAAGGTTGACTTTTCAAACTAATTGATAATACTCCTAGGTACTCATACGTACATATATATGTTCACATATATAGAAACGTACACGTACTCCGTACTTTGTATATGTGTAGAAGGGTAGAACTCAATTACCTAAACCCTAAGCCCAGATTGATGCTTATATATATACATATACTCCGTAGTTGAAAAATCTACAAACATATACTCGCCACCCTATACCAGCTAAACTCACGAGAGAAAAACGGCGAGGCTCAGAGATGGTCTGGGTCGCGAAGGAGAAAAGAGGAGGGCCAGTTCCGCCGTGGAGATTTAGAGCTGCGAGTCCGGACTGATTCGCTACCCACTAGTACGTAGAAAATATATATAAACACGCCTATACGATTATTCTTCTGCAAAGAGAGAGTAAAGAAGAAAGATAGATGAAGAAAACCGAATGTTGTCGGAGGAGAAATGGCTTGCCGGAGTTGCCGCCGGACTGGTCTTCGCGTCGGAGAACGAAGGAGAGAATAGAAGGGCCGTCATCTTCGCTGCCTCACGCTGCCGCAAAATGAGCATTGCTGGAGGTAGACGGTGAGTTTTTAGCCGACTCTTAACCACCTTGGTCACAGTTGACTGGCCGAGTGAAGACGACGTTGTTGGTTTCGGACGGAACTGCTGGAACGCGTCGCCGGTTCGCCACACCGCTGCAGGACGACATATCCGTTGGAGAGCCGCTGCTGCCATGGCCGGAGTTCCTCCCCGGTTCTTCGCTGCTGAAACAACGAAGAAGACGATCCATATGTATGCCTTAGCGCTGCTCCGTGTGTATGCCTTACTAGTGCTCTACGTAAGTAACGTAATTGTTTAAAAAAAACCTTGGGTTGACCAAGACTATTTTATTATTATGTTGGAGTGGAATTTTAATAAATAATCATGAATAAATTATAATGGAAAAGTCAGATTTGTGAAATAAGAAAAACTTGATATAACCGGGTAATTTAATAAGTTAAACTAAGGTGGGCTAATTAATCTCAATTTATAAATAAATTATTAATTTTAGAATTTTAATATTCTAGAAGGTGAATTCGGAGAAGATCAAGATAAATGCTTCGAATAAGATTTACCGTGAATCAAGGTAAGTTTCTCTGCCAATCCAAAATCATTTCCTCGTATTATATATGTATTATGTGATACGCGATTTTAATGTGAGTTATGATGTATGTGCATGAGATTTTGAGATTGTTCGATCTGTGATATTTGAGAAGTGAAACTAAGTGCTTTTGGGTATTAAATATTTTATTTAAATATTTTCGAGCCAGTTTGAGAAATTGAGGAATATTTTGAAGTATATTAAATCAAGATAAAAGAATGATTTCATAAAAAGTAAGCACCACGGGAGAAATCCGTGGTGTCGGTTTTCCACATCCGGATAAATGTGGAGGGTGATTAGAGCGGCTACTACTAAGAAGTACAGTTTGAGTAACATTCGGGTCGATGATCCCTTTTAAGAAGGAGAGTTATGGTAGTAGTAGTAGTTCCGACGTAAAAGGCCTGTTACTGCTAAGAGTGAGGATAAGTTTTGAGTGATAATTGGATCGATGATACCTTTTAAGAAGTTATAGTAGTAGTCCCTAATCATTCAAGAATTTTAAAGGTGGGGTGGTTGGGTTTCGACCACTCGGGATGACTTACTACTCGGAGTGCTTGGAATCCCTTTTAGGGGGTGTGCATACTTAAGGTAGTCGTTTCGTTTCCGCAAGAGCAGTTGTGGTACCGGCACCTGTTCGGGTGGCCGTCCGTAACCACGGTCCACCGGGCTCAGTCGAAAGGTTGAGCACCGCCCTTCTAAATTACTAGGAAGGTAGTGAAAAGAGATTTTCTTAAGAAATTTAAAGAGATGAATTACTATGATATTTTCGAAGAGAAGTTGAGAGTTTTAGTAAAGAACTGATTTTGAGAAAAATCAAAGAGAAGAGAATTTTAGTGGAGTGCGTTATTTTTACATAATATTATATAAAAATCTATTTTAGTCAAACCTGATTATTTTACGGGGTTGGGTAGTGAATTCTGAGAACGAAGGTAGATGGCACGCTGCTCCAAGGCAAGTAATTGCGGATGAATGTTGTCCACCGTAAAGCCATCCGGGAAAAGTGTAATTGAGGTAATAAAGGATTCATAGTCCCTACCAAGACCTTGAACAGTAGCCGTGAGAAGTTCCCGGTTGCTAACTGGTGAATTAATACAGGTAAGAGCATCGGCTAGAATTTTAATTTCAAGAAGATATTCATCCATGGATTGAGTGTCCTTTTTCTTGAGTGAACTTAACACCCGCATAAGTTCCACGGCTCGGACAACACTTTCCGCCATAAACCGAGTTTCCAAGCGTTCCCAGATTAGAGCGGAAAATCTAAGATCATGAACCTCAACCAACATATCTCGGGATAGGGTAGCAAAAAGCCAAGATCACACAGTTTGATCAATACGTAACCATGAACTATAATCGGGGTTGGGAGTATCATGACCAGTGGGGTCACGTATGGATGGGTTGGGGGCAGAAATTGATCCATCTATTATCCCCAACAAAGCATGTGAAACTAAGAATGATTCAAACTGTGTCCTCCACGGGAGGTAGTCATCAACCGTGGCTAGGCGGGTCGTGACTATATTGGTAACATTTGGTGTAGAAAAAGATAATTAAGAAGCAAGGCTGACTAAAGGGGAAGCATTTACCGTGGAGCTTGATGGCCGCAGGAAGGAGGACTGGTTAAAACCAGTGAGACTTGGATGGCACATCCATGTGGGACCAGAAAACACAGGCTTATGAGAGGGCACCCGGGCAGAAGAGCCAGTGTGCGCCTGGAGAGGAGGCGGCGGCAACGATGTTGTTGGTGTCCATGAGAATGGCTCTGGCATATTAAATAAGCTGTAGGACGACAACGGTGGAAACGGAATCCGGGATGTAGAGATGCGTTTTGATAACGTCACATCAGACGTTGAAGGTAGCTCCTGATGAAACAAGGGCGTCTGAATGTTGGTCGTCGTCGTGTGAGAAGTCATGGAAGCCGGCTGAGAAATGGGCGGCTGCACCGGCAGAGGGCTAGGCACCGTTGTTGACGTAGGGATAAGAGGAGTCGGCATGAAGAATTAGGTTAAACCTTAGCGACTGATACCATATGAAACAATGAATTTGGAGAATAATCCCTTACCTGACTGGCTGTCCTAGTATTGCATTTATAGTACGGATAATAAATTATCCATTTTTCTAATAATTTCCTTTTTACTTGCTTTCTTCTCATTAACATTGACCTATTTTTTTGATAATTCCAGGTTTTGTAATTTGTTGTTTTTACTTTACTGAGCTACTTGATAGCACTACAATATTCGAAGCAAAAAATCATGTCCAAAGCCTATCATCATCATCTCTGCCACCCTCTGCCAATTATACCAGATATAGAGATTTGCCTTAGATAGTAAGATTCATAACTATCACATATAGAGAAATGCGTGAAAGCACATGAATAGAAGATGGACAGCTCTGCAGTCCAACATGCAATAAATCTAACTTGAGATCATCATACGTTTCTTCTTTTCTATTTACCTTTGCTGCTGCTTCGTGGTACTTTTGTTTTGTTTCAGTTTTCCTTTGCTAGATTCAATAGAAATAGCAGATCATCGTTCAACTATGGATCTATTAGAAGTCCTAAAATGCTTCTTCTTATGCCCATCTTTCTTATAATGTGAACACCGTTGCCACTGTCAAGGAGCAAACTCTCTAGCTCGAGGTATACACTTCTTTTTATGTCAACCACGTTGGGATGTGAGCATATAGGTGGAGTGCACGTTATGGACTGCATCTAATCAAGAAGATGTGATTCAAAGTAAGAACCAATATTGGATATGTCATCGTAACACGATAATCGTCAACGTTGACCTGCATGCATTGGCAACACCCTGAACATGCATGTATGAACTACTCCGGTTGATACTCGCAACATGAGCTTGTTTTGTCTTTGAGATGAACAACCACACTTCTAGATGCTGCTTTGTCCACCACCTCAAACTCATATTGAGTAGCATGCTTGCCCTAAAACAAAATACACAACATAAAATGTAAGCACAAAGTGAATGTAGAGTATGCAAATAATAGAAGAATAAGAATGTAATTCGAAATATACACTTTTCTAGATGCATTTCCATATTGGTGTTTGCTGATATCAGGAACTATATCAAGTGTGGCTTGATGGTGGGGGTCTTCTCTGACATTATATTGAGAGATCATGCATGACCACAACTAAACTTGGAAAACAACAGATAATAAATATACAATAAGTAGTCAATAAATGAACAATAAATTTTTGATAGTATAATAGCAGAGCGGGCAACATGAATCACAATATATGCAGTTCACAATATTCAATGATCAAATTACCTCAAGAGGCCGTTGAGAAACTCCACGATTAATATATGTAGGTCATTGCTAATCAAAAGGTTAATTTAATTGGTAGAACATTGGATGTCACAATCCTAGGTCTGTGGCTATTTATGGTGCCCTAGAATGCTTCTATCAGTATTCCGAAAATCAGAGTATCATTGGAGCCGTAGTTATCGATTCACCAGTACTAGAATTCGTAGTCGAGGTCCGTCAGAAGGTAGCAGATCGATGTATCCGTCCAAAGCTGGTTCGACTCGGAGATGTGAAGCGACTGTGTTCGCGATGCCTTTGGTGAGAGAGATGAGTTGAGCCGGAGATGTGAAGCGGTTGTGATCTGGCGAGAAAGATGAGGTTGGAGAGATGAATTTGGGGAAGTTTTTATTAAAATGAAGTAATGTAGGGAAGGGTAAAATTGGAAAGTAACAATAAGATTTGCTAAAATAGAGCTAAATAAATCATACGAATGGCAAAAACATGGTCAAGTCTTATTTTTGTATATTGCATATGATTTAGTACTATGAAGGGCAACTTCTCGTTCAAAAATCACATCATAGTAACTCAATGTAAATTACTGTTATGTAAACGTTGAACACAATTATAGTCACTAATAATACTAAGTTTCATTTTTGTCCATAACGTTCTCATTAGTAATATTTAAGGAAAACCCCCTAAAAAATATACATTTGTACCATGCTCAAGGTACAATCGATAGTACATATACAGTCCGCTTGATAACACTAAAGTTGGTGGGATTGATTGATTTTGCCGAATATATGAAAAAAGTTATATATAAATTATATTTTATTAATAAAATAAAGTAAAAATTATATGAAAATAACTAAAATAGTCAATTACAATAATTTCAAATTCAAATGTTACTTAGAGCATCTCCAATGCTACAATGAGCACGATGCACATGTGGTATGAGAGATAGCCACATAAATGTTAGGAAATAAATTATCCCTCCTTATTAAAATGATTTTAACAAATTTGGTAAGATTTCTCTACAATGTGAGGAAGAACGTCTTGATTTAGATATTGTGGTTGACATTGTTAAGAAATACTTATCAAAATTGTATAAAATCATTCAAATAAAAAGAGAAATTATAAAATCATTCAAATAAAAACAAAAATAATCCATTTACTACTCCATCCGTTCCTAAATAAACTTCCAACTTTCCTTTTTCATCCGTTCCAATTAAAACTTCCACTTTCCCTTTTTGGTAAAGAATTTGTGGTTCACAACATTTCTTACACATTTCTCTCTCATCTGCACAACTCTCCACCACACAATATGCACTATCTTAAAACCCATTTGGAAGTTAAAATGGGAAATGAGGTATAATATTTATGTGAGAAGCATTGCTCAACTCTGCTGATGATTACTCAACTCTCCTGTTCGTGATTTGCCTATAAGACACACCATCACGCCTGAGACAACATATTGAGAAATAAAGTCTTCAGAGAGAAAACGCGTCTCAGAAGGTGGAGGGAGAGGGTAACTCTGCCCCTCAGGAGGTACCTAAGAAAGATTATATACGGAGCGTCAATTTATATCATTAGTATATTTTTAGCCACGATGATCGGTGAAGTCACCTTTCGTTCCTTGCGAGATGTTTTTGTGTGTGTGTAGAAATTGAGGTGTTGAATTTAGTTTTGAACGAGATGATTAGATTTAAGTTCCGAGGTTACTTGTAGCTGGTGAATTATAGGGGTTCGTTTACATGGTTTGGGATGTACTGAATACTTAATTGAATATATTGAGTGCCTGGTGTAGTTCTGTTGAATTACGAGCCTCTAGTGCTAGACTTGAAGTCTTTGAGTTGAGTTGACGTCGTCTTCTCTTGTAGGGCTTGTTTGAGATTTGCAGGCTTGTGTCCTGGACATGTCGATTTAAAATGCTAGTTGTTTGGTTATGGATTGAAAAGGTCGAGTTGACTTAATATCTTCTAGGGTTTGATTCAAGTTTGAGTCTTTTAGCTCATTTGTTCTGTTCAATATTTGTTTTTGGTTATGACTCATCTTAAAGGGTGATTACTTAGGGTCGAGGGGCTTGCAATGCTGGTCTCATATTTTCTTGCTTACAGCTGAAACCTTTTAGTTTATTATTTTTCTATCCCTGCTTAAATTTATGAGAATTAACTTCATCTATGCTGTAAGATCTGGTTTATGCAAGATCAATGACCATAGAAGTGATATGAAATTGCTGCTGTCTTAATTATTCCGCAAGTTCTTAGTGCTGGCTAATTGTTTTTCATGCTTTAGTCTAGCGTGTGGCCCTCTCTTTATTTTCCTCGGCCAATACTGATGAAATGACTACTTCATTCTCTTTTTGATCCCATTTTTCCATTTAGACATTTATTATAGGTAGATACTGTCTTAATCTTTATGCATGAGCAGTTTATTCTTGAGAAAGAATTAGTATGGCCAAATTAGTAATTTTAGGGATTATAAGTGGCAAACTGGCAGAAAGATCTCTTTTGAGATTAATAGTTGGGGCCTTGCAGGGTTTGGTGGGTATAGTCCTGTATCTTCTTGGTCACCTGATGAGTGGAAATAACGGGTACTCATCAAGCATATCCGCATGTGATAAGATTAGCGTAAAAATGATGATATACTTTTTTAGTGATCGATGATGTATTGCAATAGGAATGGAGGTATTCTTCGATAAAAAGGGAGTAATAACAAAAAGGGAATATGTTATTTTGTTGTTCAATTGTATGATAATGTTCGTTGATTACTTTTCAACCTTTTGAAAACATGAGAATCCTAATAAAGAACCTCTATTAATTGCATTCACAGAAATGAGTCAAGACTCAAGATAGATGCACATGGTTATTCTTAGGAATAAGAACAACACATCATAATTTGGGTTGGCAGGAGAAGAAATTGGTGTGGGCCAGGAAAAAATCATTCAGACAATTTCATATACAAAAATGATCACACATGATATTTTTTTCAGAACTCGGTGTGGGCTGGTCCTGGGATGCCCCCCTACCTATGCCCTTGCATCATATGTTGCTATTAATTAAATTAGACATTCTTTCCTTTCTAGTTAACTGCTGCCTGTTTATTTGCAACTTTTTGATGTCCATTATAGATTTTGGACTTTCAAGTTATTTGGAAATATGTATAATATAGGTTAAGAGTTTTCCATTGTAATCTTTGAGTTAGGGAATGTTTGCGTTTGCTTCTACTTTAAAAAAAGTGAGTTTTAAAGTGATTTTGGAAAAAGTGTTTTGTAGTAAAAGTTGACGGTGTTTTAGGATAAAAGTGATTACGATAAAAAAGTTAAAGTTAGAGTGTTTGGTAAAAAGTGATATTTGATGGTATATTTTATTTTATAAAACTACAAATACACCCTTGTCCAAACTAATTACTCCGTATATGGCATCACAAACAATTAGATACATGGAGGCATTGGCATAGCTTTCTTAAGTCGGACACTCCAAAATAATTGCCCACCAAGATGCCGCTGTGACCAGACTACATAGATACATGAGAGGCACCGGCAATCTACGCTGCCCACCATCGCTTTTCCATCCTCCCATTTCGGATCATTTCGTTTCATAATATATATATATATATATATATATATATATATATATATATATATATATATATATATCAGTTGGAGTATATTAGAAGAATCCCCGATCCAAATCAGTGGTGGATCTATGAATTAAATTTTGGGTGTTCATTTTTTTCCATGATTAAAATTTGAAAAGACAATAAATAATTAAACTAAATTTATACATGTATACTATACCACATTTTTCAAAATCCTAGGTATTCATATGAATACGTTTGAACTAAAGTGGCTCCGCCACTGATCCAAATCATGGTCTTCGGAGCTTGTTTCATCAGAGAATATATATACATATTATATATATAATATGCATATATATTCAAAGAGGGGAGTGGCATGGTGGGCGAAGAAGGTTGCCAGGCTTGCGACAATGAAACAGTGGCCAAGGTATTTTGGTTTAAGCTGGAACTTTTTACCCCTATAATTATCCTTGGAGTCAAATAATTTACAAAAAATCAAGAAGCAGTTAGAAGCACCTTTACCTCAGCTTTTCGCTTTAAAGTGCTTAATTTAAGGGCATTTGAAAACACTAATTTCAGCTTTTTTTTTAAAGTTGAAAGCATTTTTTTAATTTTTTGCAAACACTCCCTTAGTAAGGTAAAACTTATCATCATCGTCATCATTACGCTAGTGCCCGCAAAGTCTCCCACCTATGGTGGGGTAAGGGGGGAGGTCAGATGTATGCAACCTTACCCCTGTACTAAAGCACAAAGACTGTTTCAAGATGACACATGGTGAAAATTGCGTCGAAAATTGCATGGACTGATTTGCTTCTTAATAACAAAGAAGCGCAGGCTGTTTAGTGAACCATTTTTCTTTGTTCCATTATTTTCATCATATTCCCAAGCGGAAAAAATAGCGAGTCTTTGGCTCCAATGCTCCATTACAAATGATGGAAGGTAAAACTGATATTAAGTTTTTTTTCCAGGAAAGTCCATTATGCATCCGATAGACATCTCATATCTGATTAGCTCAATAACTTAATATTTTTGATGTTTTAATGCATGATTTTCTGCATGCCAATCTTGCGTGAACAAGTGTTTGATTGATTGTCCTTTTAATGGGGAAATTAACGATGAGCTGGAAAGGGGATTCTTAGCCTCTCATCCCCTGCCTTTGATTATCCTCTCCTTTTGCTCACTTCGTATTTTGTTTGTGCTGCTAATACATAAGGTTTTGTGACCCATTTCTCACTGTTGAACTGATTTCTATGGCAGCCCCAAGTGACTGATCTGCTTGTGCCTAGATTTTCATTCACCTGCGTATGCTTCCAGTATCATATCAAGTTCTTGAAGGATACCTGGAGTCAAGTTGGATGCCATCAGTAAAGATGAAGACAAAGTCCAGCACACCTTGTCTGAAAGATAAAAATGGTCTTCAAATCTGCCAAAAATCAAGTGTCATATACAAGAATCCTCTCTCCCATGTTAAAGTTGGTAAAAAAGAAGAAGTTATTGATTTGTTTCAAGGACAACATGATGGTAAGTGATGTAGTTATGGAAGTTCATCAATATAGAAGGATAAAAAGGCAAACAGCTGTTTTAATGTAGTTTAAGAAAATAAAGATTTTGATGAGAGTTTTCTCGCACTTAAATAAATATAGATAATACTCACAATTCATAATTAAATGAACAATAGAATTGAGAAGGTAAGAATTACTTGTCATCAATTGAAAGAATGAAATAATTAATGAACTATGGAAATACATTGTTCCAGAGCTAAAACAATGAAAAACTCGTACGGAATTCGTCCCTAAGCTTTTTTACCTAAAAAAACTGGGGCCTAAGCCCTCTTTAAATAGGAAATTTCTGCGTTTGGGTCGACTTCATTCGTGCATGACGTGCGTGTGACTGTGCGCATTAGTGCAATGTCTTTTTTTGCATTTCAAATTTGGCTATGCCTTCGTCACGACTAATGAAAGTTGTAGATTTTGAAGTCTTCTATTCAACACAACATGAATCCCTTGATTTGGGCCCGCCTATCAAAATATATTTGACAAATAATGAAAAGTGTTTATCCTGAAATTTTAGTAGCGACAAGCCGACAACCTTACTTCCTCATTTGATTTCACATTGATCTTTTCATACTTTCACCATGATGTCTGTACAAGATTTGTAGCTTATTGAGTTATCTTTTACCTGAAACTTGAATGATTGCATTTGAAGTTGTCTACAAAACGATATAATCAAATTATGAACAGAACTTGACCCTGGTTCATGGTTGTGAGGTTGCCAGTGGTCGAAATTGCCATTTTTTGTGCTCTGACTCTTCTTGTTCATCTCCAAAGTCCATCTTCAGTTATTTTCTCTAAAACCTTATAAAGTCCTTCCAAAAACACAAAGAACTGCGTAGAACATGATAAATCAATTCTTAGTTAAATAATGCAAAAAATTATGCTAGGAATGTCTAAAAATAACAGTCCATTAAACATTAAAGTGTGTTGGAATACGAACTTTTCAGAATTCTACTTGTTTTGAAATTGAATGTTTTCCTATAATATTTATAGGGGAGAGGAGACCTAAATGAAACTATGAATAAGTAACTTTTACCGAAGATAATGCAGTTAGTGTTATTAATACCACTTTTGTAAAAAATTTCAGTCTCAGAAATAAAAAGTTGACCTATCATAATCTATAGGGAAGAAAGAAAGAAAATGAGAACGAATAAGTAACTTTTTTTGTATAGGAAATACAAACAAGTATCTACTTTCATAGAAATGATTTGATTTGAGATTTCATTCATAACACTTTCTCAACACCTTCACAAATATTTATTAATATCCTGAAGCGACATCACAACACCAACTTTCCGGAACTTTCTGCAAACACTGTGAAGCCTCTATTATCGTTCTTGCAGGTTCATACTGCAATGGAGTATACTCGGATGGTTTCGGAAGAGATAAAGGTCATGCTGATGAATTGCTTAATGGAGATGATCCTCCACTTGAATGTAAACAATTACCCACAAGTGATTCCACAACTGCTGGCAGCATGGTATTTTGGTGAATTTAGTTTTGTAGCGTGTGTGTGTGTTTTAGTTTATATCATTAGTTCTTCTAGAGATCAAGATTTAGTTATTTAAATTTCACATCTTTAGAAAATTTATCATGTTCTGAACTTGTATAGGATTCTACATCGACAACCTGCACGTCAAGCTCGGAGACAATTTTTTCTCCTATTCTGGAGTCCATTGATGTTCATAGTGTGTCAAATGTCAGAAGTGACGGAGGTACATTCTCTGAAAATTTGGATCTGCCTTTTTAAAATTTGCTAAGTGAATCTTTCACTCAAATAACAATCTTGAAATATTATTAGGAGATGATAGCACTTGAGAGTGATCTGGCTTTTGTTTTCTAGTGATTAAAAATATTTAATGACATGAATAATCATTATTAACATTATAATTGCTGTAATTGCTTTTATATATAAATGGATAACAGTATGTGTAAAGTACGTTTCTTCAACATTCCCCGTCACTTTTGTGTGTTGTCTACTAGTCCTTGTCAATAATTCCTTTTTGTTTTGTCCAGAGCAAGTAGAAGGAATGGGAAATTTTGACAATCTGATTCTATGATTCTTTAATTGGCTGTAGGGAGCAATGATCTTTATCTTCCATTGTTGGAGACAGAAGATAGTGATAGCAGTAGAAGCTCATGTGAATATAATTCGTGCAACATATCGGATTTCTACATTTCTGACATAATTGCTTCGGGCTTACCTGCTGCTGATGGAATAACCTATGATGATGATTCATTAACCATGTTTTTCTCTGATTATAAATGTGAAATACCAAACATGTTTACTAACATGGCTGAGGATGACATGGTGTTTCCTTTTCTTGAACATACTCCTGAAGCTGTTCATGGCAATGATAATAGAACACGCACCGAAAATGTTACTGGTTCTGACCAATCTAGCTTATATATGGCAATCCACCAATTAAGATCATCTGATCAAGAAACTGATGTTTTTGCACACTGTGAATCGGATCAATCTAATGTCTTTGATCCACACATGTTTATTAGACACATTCCAGATGGGACAGATGTGGTAAAGCCAACTATATTGCCAAATACATTTGAGAGGAGAAAGCCAGTCACCCTAGTGCTAGATCTGGATGGTATGTTATGCTGTATATTTTTATCTTTTTAGGTATTCCAATTAGTTATTTTGCTATGTAGTCCAACAGGTATTGAAGTTAGGTAATCAAGTTATTTTATCCTATTCTTGTATCTTTCGTAAACATATTACCGTTATGGGGAGTTCTTCCCGTGATAAAATATAGCAAAATAAAAAAGGAAAGTAGGGTGAATACTAGCTTCATATTTGCAAGGTTGGGACTGCAAAACCTGCTTTTATTACATGTGAATAGTGTTTCAACTTACAACAACAACAACATCCAAGCCTTAGTCCCAAAAGATATTGGGGTCGGCTAACATGAATCGATACATGATATCACCACCAAAAGGAAAAGATGAATAGTGTTTCAACTTACAGTCAACATTTTTAAAAAGTTGATGTTAAGTACTTGCCTTTCTTGTGTCCAGAAACACTTGTCCATTCTACGCTGGAAGAATGCAATGATGCGGACTTCACATTTCCAGTCTTTTTCAACATGAAAGATCACATTGTATATGTGAAACAGAGGCCACATCTTAGGCCATTTCTGGAGAGAGTTGCAGATATGTTTGAAATTGTAATATTCACAGCAAGTCAAAGCATTTACGCAAAACAGCTACTGGACATACTGGATCCTGACGGAAAATATATTTCAAGGCGAGCTTATCGTGAATCATGCATCTTTTCCGATGGTAGCTACACTAAAGACTTGACAGTGTTGGGCGTTGATCTCGCGAAAGTTGTAATAATTGATAATTCCCCGCAGGTACTTATGTATCTATTTCATATATTTGACTTATTGGATGTTTCATTTGTAGTTTTGGTTTAAAATGATGTGGTGCTTCATTTAATTTGGTAAAAAGATGTCTAGATGGAATATTGAACTTCAGGATTACCCCTTCTCATCCCTGTGGCATTATGGTTTGATTTGGGAACTTATATTTCATTTTTACCCCATTCCATTTATCCTTCTTGGGAACTTGCAGGTCAAGTACACTTCTAGATTCTTGAACTGGAGCAAATTTCCAGAGATGTGTTTTAAATCTAGCTTTCTTCTTAGTGTTAGGCAAGAAATGTTACTGGGGGTCACAATTCCCCATCCTATTACAAGGTGGCCCACATGCATTTTTCTTGTACTATAATGGTGATTATGGATGTAGGCGCATTACTTTTGGAGATGTATTTTACCATATATTAGCCTCTTTCTTTTCTGTAGCAAAATTGGAAATGCACATTTTAATTTCAGTTAACATCCGATTGAGAAGAATTTAGTCATATAACTGAAAAATACCTGTGCTTGATTTCAGGTTTTCAGGTTACAAGTGAACAATGGCATTCCTATTAAGAGTTGGTTTGATGACCCTTTTGATTCTGCACTAATTTCACTTCTGCCATTTCTTGAGACATTGGCAAATGCAGATGATGTTCGTCCTATCATTGCTGAGAAATTTGGTAACAAGGAATAAGAGTTACGTTCGCAGATCCTTTAACAGATCATTGTCTTTTCCATCCATTTAAAAACATTTAGGTGCTTATTTTTTAGTCCACTTTGAGTTTTGATATTAATTAAAAAAATCAAATAAGAATATTACCTCTCTTCTGCTTGCATCAGTTTCAGCGTTTACTTCTTTAGCTCAACTCGTTGACAAGATTTTTGTGAGTTCATCTAATTGTTGCAGATGGTAGTTGGCAATAGTTCATTGGTCTGTGCAATATGTACAGTTAAAGATTCTTATGAAAACAGTTATAGGTTCTCATTCCTTTACAAGTTTGTGTATATCAGTATTCTATCATTTATTTTATGCAATGAATTTTGTGGCCTTCCGGATCTGCATCTGATTGATTCTTCACTTTTACATGTGTGTATACTAAGTGAGGCTTTGAATATCTTATTCTAACCTGATGTGTACAACTTTACCTCTAACCTGGAACAAATCTTTACATCTTCATTTTCTTTGGGAAATCAAATTTGGGGGCTACATAGTTGATATTGTTTTATGAAATTATTATATACGCGCCCCTATTTCTGAATTGAGGGTTCAGATCTGAAATCATCGATTGGTAGAATGTGGTTCTTGATTTCTCGCAGGTAAATGAATTTAGATTGTTGGCAATTTTAAAGCTCTAATAGAATTGTTTAGCACCGAGTGGATTAATTATAGCCCCTCCTAGTTTCTGCCTCCATCAACCTGTTCCATCTCTGCTATCGATCTTGTTTAATTAATGGCAGGTCATATAACAAAAGCTTGCTAAGACATTAAGATTCCTGTTTATGCTGTTAACGGCAAGAAAAAGACGACGGGTTTGGGGATCAATGGACCTGATAGCTATGATATTTTAGTAATAAATCTGGTGTGTCCTCTTTTGGACTTTTTACAGTTTTGAATCCATCATCTGCAGGTCCTTTGGAGATACCTATTGTTTTGA
This sequence comes from Cuscuta europaea, assembly GCA_945859875.1. Taxonomy (NCBI): domain Eukaryota; kingdom Viridiplantae; phylum Streptophyta; class Magnoliopsida; order Solanales; family Convolvulaceae; genus Cuscuta; species Cuscuta europaea. The sequence goes on along the minus strand of CAMAPE010000003.1, from coordinate 2,216,331 downwards.
CCTCGAAGTGGACTAATATTAGGTATGCCATATACATTTTTGAATTTGTTTTCTCCAACTTTTGCACAACCGGAAGGAATAACATGCAGCAATATTTTCTGCCTGCTCCATCTGCTGCCCCTCCCCTTTTTCGTGTTTTCTGAACAAGTTTCCCCTTTTTGTTTAAGATCTAGAGAAAACTCAATTCAAGTTGTGGGAAATTTTATAGCATTATACTCTTTCCTCGCGCTGTTTAGGTCAATGTGTCTATTGTGTAATGCTAACTTATAAGTTTGTTGTTTGGCGTGTGTGTCATCTGGGGCAATGCGTTTAATAAAACTCTTATTTCTGTCCATGAGATTGTAAAAACGACTGTTGCTTTCATTGAGGAGCAGTGTAATGATGAAACATTCTTGAATCTTGTCATAGAATTGTGTTTGTTTTATCTTGTTGTTGTCATTGCTGTTCTGTGTAAATATTATTTTCGAAGAAAAACATAAGTTCTAGCTAGCAGCTATATCAGACATGCGTGACTGTGGAGTGCTATCAACATGTTTGGCTGAGTGTTGATTTCACCTTGATGAGCGTCATTGTTGTGTAGTTCAAGTAGTTGAATCAATTTCTGGAGTCCGATTTTGTTCACCCCTCTAAGGAGGGTGAACATCACCCTCTCCCTTCAATGGAGTCTGATTTTGTTCACCCCCTCTAAGACCACTTGGAGTGGTGTAGCCGTGTAGGATTAGGAGTCCAAAATGTTAAAGTGGAATTTTTGGACTCCTAAATCCTTGTTGTGGTTGCTAATAGGGGAGTAAGAATGGAGAAGGGGATGGAGGGGGTATATTTGAAGGGTGTCAAGGAGGGGCTAAAAGAAAAGAGGAAGAGAAAGGAATGATGCAAGGTTGCTTATTTTGTGCGGATGATGTCATGCAAATGTCATCCTTGCATCATAGTATCTCAATTTTGTTTAAACTTTTATAACTTTTTTATTTTTTCTCCAATTTTTTTAAGAAATATATCAAAATACATAAATTTTTATAATCTTTCATATGACACCAATATATAATACGAAGTATATAAAATGAACTTTTTTTGAAGTTTAAACTGTTGAAGTTTTTAATTAATGGAGTCTTCACAAATAATTGAGTACTCCACAATCAAACTCTATTTGAATTAAATTCATTTTTTGTTAATTGACAAATGTTAAAAAATTAATGAAATTTATTTATTTTTACATCGAAATGTCTTTTATATTTTATAATTATTCAGAGAAAAAATTAAAAGGAATATATTACTTATAATAATTTAATTAATGTTTTATCAAATTGATATGTAAAAAAATATGTGAGCGTATTTTATTGACGTTGCTGGAATGCAGAGAAATAAGAGTCAAAACACTGTTTCAATATGGATGTCGTCCATTTTTTACATTTAGACTCTCATCACCCTCTCCTAGGGATGGACCCAGGCCGGTCCGGTTCCGGGTCGGTCCCGGGCGGGCTTTTTTTCGCAAAATGTGTGGCCCGGAACTGGCCCGGGTTGATACCGAGTCCGGGCCTAACCGGGCCGGGCCGGGCCGGGCTCGGGTCAAGTTCATTTTTTTTTTGTTTTGGTTTCTAATTAACACCCCCCTTCACCCCCACCCCAAACCCCCCCAAAACACCCAACCCTAACCTAGAAAAGCAAAAAAATTGAAAAAAAAAAAATTGAACCGGGCCCGGCCCGAATCGCCCGGGCCGGTTCACCAAAAGTTGGGCCCGAGCTCGGCCCGCCCGACCCACCCAAACGGGCTAAAAGCCCGGAACCGGCCAACCGGTCCCGGTCCGGTCCGGGCCCAAACATTAACGGGCCGGTTCCGGGCCGGGCCGGCTCGATTTAGTCCATCCCTATCATTTCCCTTCAATGCATGCCATTTGGCATTATACGTAGTACTTTTTTTCTTAAATTTATTATAACTTTTTTATTTGTAATCTAATTTTCACAAAAAATATATAAAAATTAATAACCTTTTATGATCTTTCCAATGATATCTATAATGCAAACAAAAAATGAAAAAAAATCCTTTTTTCTTAAGCCTATTTTTTAGTTGTATTTTTTTTTTAATTTTACATATGTAATATTGATACCATACGAAATATCACAAATCATTTGATACTATAAAGATATCTATTTTTAATGTGCTATATTTTTTTAGGATGTTTTGACTTTTGACTTGGACTGATTTTTTTTGGTCTGGTTTGGTCTAGTCTGGTCTGGTCTGAACTGGTCTAGTTTGGCAAATGTTTGATCTCAGTGTATTTTGTAAATGTTTAAGGATGTTTTTACTTAGACTGTAATTTGCTGGTCTGGTCTGGTCTATTTAAGTCTGATCTGGTTTGGTAAATGTCTGGTCTCTGTGTATTCTATAACTAGGGAGTTTTTCCCAAATAGACTAAAGACGAAAAGTAATACTCCGTATCACTTTTTTCAACTTTGAAATCATTTTTCAAAAATAGACTAGATAAACTTTTTCTTTCAAAAATAGACCTCCTGCACTCAACTTCAAATAACTCACGTGACTGGATGCGAAGCAGTTAGGCGCTAGATATTATCCATTCTCAAAGTAGCCGTATCTTCATATGAAGCATTTTGAAAATTATCAATGCAAAATTTATACAATTATGATATAAAATATACAAAGTTTGTAAAAATATAGGAAATTAATATTATTATACACACTAAAAATTAAAAATACACAAACAGTAAAAAGAGTACACTAAAAAAATTAATAAATTGATAAAATCTGAAAATAATGTAAATAATTAATCAATTAAAAAGTTAAATTAGACAACAAAAATATTAGAAAAACAAAATATATTTTAAAAAACTAAATTCCATAAAATACAATCTAAATTATAAACGAAATACATTAATAAAATAAAAATTTTAAAATTGATAAAATCATATAAATATGGTATAAAAATGAAAAAGTAAAATATCATACAAATATAATAAAAATAATAACATATTTAAAAAACAAAATAAAAAACATGTAAAATGTACAAAAATGGAAAAACATTATAGGAAAATATTTCAAATTGAAAATAAAAATAAACAAATGATTCGAAAAATTAAATTGAATATAAATTTTAATTGTTAGAATTGCTATCAATAGTAAAAAAACGTGAATAAAAAATTAAGTTATACTTGATAAAAAAAGTGTTTCAAAATACAAAATATAGTTATGATGTCACAAAATACAAAATATAATTTTTGAAAGTAATTTTATTTAAACTATTAACATCTTAATTATTTAAAAAGTTACATTATTTAAAATTGTAACAATTTATTATTAAAAAAATTAAAACATTTTTAATACTATTATTACTATTATTGTTGTTTTTATGTTGCCTTTTGTTGCCTTATTTTTTATATTGTTACTTTTTATTTCCTTTTGTTTCTTTTTGTTGCTAAATTTTCATATTTTGTTGCTTATTGTTTATTTTTTATTCCTTATTGTTTATTTTTGTGCCATGTGATTTTATTATATGAAATGTTGTCACTATACACGCATACACATGTATAAAGTGTTTTTGTACCAAAACAGAAAAAAATAACTGGAAACATATATACAAAATCAAAAATAATAATACTAATCAGACATGGATCAATATAAACAAAATATAACAAGATGCAACCAAAAGCAACAAGATGCAACAAAAGCAACAAGATGCAACAAAAGGCAACACGATGCAACAAAAACAACAAAATAAAACAAAGAGAAACAAAAAAATACAATATATCCATTTAAATTTGTTTTTTCATATTCAATTATTAGCTCGTTTCCTAATACGGAGTATAAATTTACAAGTAGACTTGGGAAACTTGTTATTCTCTACTCTACAAGTAAAAACCAATATGCAAGGCAACAATTAAGTTGAAATATACAACCACTTACTCTCTCCTCTTCATAATAAAACCTTTATTATTGTAATTACAATAGGAATAAGTAACTAAGTAAGATTACTGAAGAAGTAGACTAATAACCATGATTTCCAGGAATGACAAAACACTGAGTCACTTCACACTTCTTCTATTCAGCAATCCTATGAGAAAATTCAAATTTGTTTACAATAAACAATGTGCTCTTCTTTATACCATGTTGGTGGCCGAAGAGTGTTACTGAAAGGGGCAGATCAAACAAATGCTTTTGATATGTAAAAGCTGATGGATGTTGAGCCCCGCTTCACTAAGAAGGTACTTTAATGATCACTCAAGTTATGTGTGTACAAATACTCTCAAGGATAAAAAAAAATTAACATCAATGAATGAATGAAATATATCTCTAATATGCCTCTAATATTCTGAAAGTAGAATGATGTTTAAGTTTAAGGCCACTTTGAACATAGTAGTCGACGCAAAAGAGAGCAAGCCTACAAAATAGTGAAACTTCCTTCCTGTGATGGTAGTATACGTATGCATACACTAATGTAAGTGGAATCAATAATTGAAATCACATGATTCAATTAGTAATAAGATGAAGAGCTTATCAAGAAGAGCAGGCTGAATCAACTAGTTCATTCTCTCTCTAAAAATAGACTAGTCACGATTATAAACAGAGAATCAATATATAAGAATTGGTATTTTCTAGAAAAGTCTTGTTTTGATATTAAACAAATCCTTAAAGTCGGTCTTTAAAGTCATAAAACAAACAAGAAAAACCATACCTTATAAATTTTTTAAAAAACTTCCAACAGTGAAGCAAAGCTCAGGCTCAAAGGTTTATGGCAAGAGCAGAATTCTATTGAGAGAAATGAAAAGGAAACACTGATGTAATGAAATTAGTTACAACTTAACAGGAGGAATAATGAGACTGTTGTCATTATGCAATCATTATGCAACCACTTTCGTTAAAATACAATAAGGTACATATATACACTATTGTCAATTAATACTCAGCTTCTAAGAACAACATTTGCATTTAAAGAGTAAGTCATCAATGAAGCAGACCCAAAAACTAAACAAATTAACATTAGCCGTGTATCAATTACTTCAATGGCAATGCAATATTGCAAATGCTAAAAATGTTGAATATAAGATAAGATGAAGTTACAATTCATAAACCTCATGTACTCCAAAATAGGTGACAGAGGCTCTAATGCTTGGCATAACAAGTTTAAGAGTGCATTTGTCCAACTAAAGGTGGACTATGTGGATAATTACCACAATAGAAGAAGGATGATCAAAGGGATGCAGATGGTGAATTTATCAAAGCTATTGAGTTCTATGTGAGGAGGAAGTTCTTGGTGTGAGGATATGGGTGAACTGGTGAAGAGCTTGTTCCTATTTTAAGGCTAGATTAGATGAATTCGACAAAGCTGTAATGAATCTCAAAGGCATACCTGCAAATTAGAAACCACCAGACAATCAGGCCGCCATTCAAAGAGCAGCGGAGTAGCTGAGCAAGCACATGCGGAGGGTGGAAGGAGAAGCGTGGAGTCCTAGGGGACGGATGGCGGAGGCAGAGGGCGGAGCCGCTGGGCGGGATGAATAACTGCACAAGCCTAAGTGCTTCGATCGAATGTCGTGAGGAAACACGAACAAGGTCTGCACGCTAGCAATCGCCAATGGGTTTTGATTTAGGATTTAGGTTATTTTTGAAATATAAATATTAAAAGTGAAAAGGTCAAAGTCTATAAATGAAAAATAAATTAGGAGAAGACATAAATGATATGTAATTAGCAAAGGAGGACCTAACCGGATGTTTCCACCTATAACTACAGAAGTTGATCTGGTCTATTTAAGTCTATCTGGCCTGGTCTATTTAAATCTGGTCTGTTTTGGGACTGAAAAGTGAAAACAGTCCAAGTAAAAACATTCCAAGTCTGGTATGACCTAGTCTGGGACTGAAAAAAGTCCAAGTAAAAACATCATTTTTTTGTACTCGGATTATTACAAAAAATATATCAAAATTCATAACTTTTTATTATCATTCATATGACACCAATATTGAATACTACCTACATTCTCTTTAAATTGCATCATTGGACTTTTTGTACTATTCACATGTTCTACTTTGACTATATTTTATTTATTAATATATAATAAATTAAATTTTTAAAAAATATATTTTAATTCCTCTCATTTTAAATTTTCAAAATCTGATTTTTTTAAAACTAATTTACAAAAAATATATACAAAACAATATATACAAAAAGTATATTTTTATATTCGTATGAAGTATATAACAATAAAAAAAATTACACTTTAAAAATATTTACTTTTTAAATGGGTTATAAATTTTTTATTTGTATTCGGATTATTACAAAATATATATTAACTTTCACATGATATCAATGTTGCATATATACAAATAAAAAATTATTCTTTTAATTTTTGTAGTTTAGGATTGTTTGTTACTGTGCACACAATTAATCAAGAGTGATGGCTTAAAATAAAACTGCACAAAATTCAACACTTTTATGAAGTCTTTTAAAGTTATTCCCATAGTACGTGTTTTAAAACACAAAAGACATCGGAGTTAAAAGAGTTAAAAAAAGTTTTTTAAGGTGCCAAGTTTATTTTTTACACATCTAGCGCAAAGAATAAAAAATAAATAAAAGTGTTGAAGTTTGTCCAGTTTTATTTTAAACCATCACTCCTGATTACGTGTGCACAATAACAAACGATCCTAAACTGCAAAAAATAACGCGTAACAGAATAATTTTTTTATTTTTATACAGGCGACATTGATATCATATGAAAGAAAATAAAAATGATGAATTTTGATATATTTTTTGTAATAATAGGAGTACAAATAAAAAACAGCGTATTAAAAAAGTAGATATTTTTAAAGTGTCAAATTATTTTTTTATTTTTATATATTCAATATTGGTGTCATATGAAAGATAATAAAAAATTATGAATTTTGATATATTTTTTGTAATAATCCGAGTACAAATCAAAAAGTTACATCAGTACAAAAGAAACATGATATTTTATTTGGTGGGACCCATGGCTCACATTCAGCTTAGCTTAGTACGTGCGTTATTTTTTTTTTGCCGCCGCCACTTCAAGTGATACGGAGTATTATTTTCGGAAATATTTATTTATTTAACTTTATTTTTGAAAGAAGCTTAATTTTGTTTTGTCATCAAGCTAAAGAGAGAGATAAAAAGAGGGATAGAAGATAAAGACCTTACAAGCTAAATGACCAAAAATTTCTGGATTTGCTTCTTAGTTTTGTTTGGTTAAATTTGAAAGAGCACTCTTTATTAGTGCCGAAAATTTATCTAAAATTGAGGACGAAAGTTACCTGGTAGGCTGGTATGTACACCCTGTGTACGTGTTCAAAATGTCTGTGTCACAAACGCATCATCATCATCACTATTCCACTTTCTTCGTAAAGTTTACTATCTTTTTTTTTTAAAAAATGGCAAAAATATTACAGACAGTTTGACTGGAGAAAAATATGATCATTTTATAATTGGACAAAAAGTGACTGAAATTATATCCTTAATCTAACATCTCATTCGCCACTTCTCGTTCATCATCGACCCCTGTTTCTCGTTTGTCTCCCACCCACGCTTCCCATTCGCCTACCACCCCTGCTTCCATCCCTCCATCTCCAATCTCTTTCCCCTCCATCTCCAGTCTTCTTCTCGCAAGCTCCGATCTTCACCATCCGCCACATGACCTGATGATTCGGCGAAGAGGCTTCGATGCAGACAGTGAAGTGATGACGGTGACACTGTAGAGATGACGACGTGGCTACGGCGGCTAGGCTTCAACGACGACGTTGACTTTGGAGAGGAAAACTGCGGCTGACCTACCTCTTCTTTCTCTCCTTTCTTTGTCTATGTTAATTCGGCCCTTATCTGGAGCCCCACCTCTGCGATTGCTTCGATTGATATGGAGATGATGCAATTAGGGTTTTAGATATGATATTGGCGCTAGGATTGCGATGGGGTGAGTTACAAGAGGAAGTGCGACGACGGGCAGTGGCATGCCGCGGTTGCAGGGCTGGGGCATGTTGGGTAGCGATTATACAACAGGGGTTAGGAGCTGGGGGGGTTGGGGATTGGGCTTGTGGGGTTACTGTTTATGGTGGCAGTAGTTGCCGAGTGTGCAGGGGCTGAGTGAGGGTGTTGGTGCGGGGCAACGAGGGGTGACATGGGTGGGGGCTAAAGAGGGGTTAGTGAGGCTGGCTGCCCGAGAGAGGCGATGACAGGTTACCTGCGATGGTGGGAAGTGGTGGTTGCCAGCGGTGGGTGAAGGTGGGAGGTCTGGTGGTGACTGGCGTTGGTGGGTGACTGTGGCCGGAGTCATTGTACATGTGTCATTGTGACAAGAGTCGATGTGTCACTGTGGCGGTGTCACTAGGGGTTATGTCATCAGTGTGAAAATTCTGACAGTGACAAATACTAGTGACATAAAAAACTGCAGTGACGTTTTTTTGCAACGACCTTATATTGTTTCAAATATATAAAATGGTTAATCATTTTTTGTCAATATTTAAAAGTAGTCACATTTTTTAAAAATCAATTTTAATTTAGTAGTATTCAAGGAAAAAGCCCTTACTCTTTTTACGATAAGTTTGCTACCTCATATAGTTGTAGTCGCATTGCATTTCATATATTTGGGGTCTACAAGATCTTTGTCTCAGAGATAATGGTCTTGGATTTCATTCGTATGAATTAATTGAAAAATAATTCATTACATAACCCTTTTGTTGAGTATGTGGTTTTGTTGATGACTAATCATGCAGGTGGAACAACAGATAGAACCGCTCTCAGTTTCAAATGGAACGGAGGACATAACTATTCATAATTCTGTGATGAATAGATCTGTGTGAACTATTTTTATACGTGTATGAATCAATTGATAAAGTGCTTTCCTTGTACGGCTATATGAATTAATTGATAATACTTTACTTATGTGATCACCTGTTTTAATAGGCTATCTACTTGTCAAGATCATTATTTTAAGCTAGAATCTTTTCATGCATAACTATTTTACATATACGCAGCTTGAGTCATTTATTCTCTTTCCATGCATGATTAGATACTCACTTATTAATGACTTGTCCTATATTGCTTTATGTAAAGGATCACTACTTGATAAGCATAATTCCGTGACCTTATATGTGGAATAGATCATTGCATGCTTTCAATATGTTAAGTGAATAATTTACTTCCCTTAATATGCGATGGCATCTGTTCTTGAGTAATCTCCGTTGATTGATATGTGATCCATATATATTCGAGTCTATTGCCTTTAAAGAAAGGATCTCTATAGAAGGAAGGATTTTCAAATCATAACAAGACAAGTTTCATTCTTGTTGATCAAGACATCCAAGGAAGGAAAGTCTCAACGGGTCTATCTCTAGTAGCCTATATATTCGAGATCAAAAGGAAGAAGAGAGTGGGATTGACTGTGACTCAAATTGAGAGACATATTCACTGAAGAAATACCGAAGTTCAAAGCATTGAAACTGCTCACATAAAGTTCTAGATATAGTTCATACTTTCCCTTCTTCATTGTAATGGGGTTTTGAGGATTGATTAACTATAGCATCCTCGGGTTGGTAAATGTGTGGTGAGAGCTTTGTTGTAAAGCTGAGAGGCTCTCTACTCGCAAGGTAGTGAAGCATAAATCTTCCTAGAGAAGATAGAGTTGGTGTGGCTCAAAGGTAGACTAGGACGATTTCTCTTGTAACCATTCAAAGACATTTTAGTGAAGTTGTTAAAATTCCTCCAAGGAAGGTCGAGGTTTTTTTAATCCCTTTTGAGCAAGGAGATTTTTCCTCATTAAATCCTTGTGCACTTACTTTGTCTCACCCTTTACCCACACTAGAACTTGGCGAAAAACTGTCACGATTTCACACACACAATCCCCTCCCCTCTTGTGTTACTAACCATTTCATTAGGGATGACAACAGGGCGGATCAGGGACAGTTTTACATATAACCGTACCTGTCCTGTTGGGTAATTCCCTCGCTCCGTAACTGCCCCAACGGGTAACGGGTATAACCGCGGGTAATCGCTTTATTATACGAGTCATAAATATTTTAATATAAAATTATTATTTTAAAAGGCAAAAAATGGTATCACCTAGACGGCTCTAGACTTATATGTAGGTATCTTCCACATTCTTTCTTGGAAGTTGCCAAGAGACACCTTAACATGGAGGCACCTTCTTGGAAAGAGCTCTCCAACAAATAGGTGTGGGAGAAGATATGGAGATAACTAGGAAGCTTGGATGCAACTTCCTCATGTCTCCAAACCAGCCCTATAAATAGAGTGCTCCATTGTTGTTCATAGTATCAGTTTTAGAAAGTGAGAAAAGTGTGTGAAGAGTGAAATACACTTAGTGTAGAAGTGTATTGGTGAGGATTGAGTTTTTGTAATAATTGAGTGTGAGAGTTTGCTCCTCCTATTGTAATTCTGTTCTTGATATTGAATAGAAGAATTTTGCAATCCCAACAAGTGGTATCAGAGCGAGGTTGAGTTTCCATACACTGTTTTCTCATTTTCAGATAAATTTCTACAGGTTAGAAAATCGTGATTTTTCAAGTTTCTCGGAATCAGGATCTGATCATACCGTTAGATTCGTCTCGGTGAGACGAGAAATCTGGTATTTTTGGGGATTTTTTTGGCCACCGGAAGAGGCCGTACGCGCCGCCGGAAAACTGCTTGCATCATCACTATGACATCACGCAGTCCAGAGGAAGAAGACGATCCACATCAGCTGCCACGTCATCGCCACGTTGGACCACGTCAGCGACACGTGGTGCCGAGTCATCCGCCACGTCATCCACCCGAGCCGTCCGTTGTGAGCCACGTCAGACGCCACGTGGCTGCGCGTCATCGCCACGTCAGCGAGGGAGTAGAGCCACGTCATTCGCCTGCTGGGCTGCAGGCTGGGCTGCTGCCTGAACCGGACCGAACCGGTTCGTTCTTTTGGAGGCCGGTTCACCCGTTTCCAGACCAGTTTTAGACGAGGTCAGACCGGTTCATACCATTTTCGGCCATTCCGGATCCAACGGTGAGCTCCGTTTGTCCAAATTCGGCTTCGAAAATAAGGTACGAGATATATAGAGCGTTTTATTATGGATAAATCATCGTCGGACACCATGATTGCGCTCACATCCACAAACTACAATATGTGGAAGCCTCAGATGGATGATTTGCTAAATTTGAGGGATTTAGCGGATCCTCTTGATAATAATGGTGTGAAACCGGATAAAAAGACGGATGAAGAATGGACAAAAATGAATCGAAAAACTGTCGCACAAATTCGACAATGGATAGATCATAGTGTGTTCCACCATGTTGCTCAAGAACAAAGTGCTTACACAGTATGGGAGAAGCTTGGTAGCATGTATCAAGAAAAAACCGCCCGAAATAAGACGTTACTAATGAGGAGATTAGTAAATCACAAATTACGTGGGGGTATTTCGGTGTCAGAACACACCAGTCAATTCCAGGATCTTGTGAATCAGTTGAGCACCACCGAATGGGTTCTCAAAGATGAAGAGCAGGCGATACTAATCTTGAGCTCTCTACCTGACAGCTGGGAGACTCTTGTTGTCACTCTCAGTAATTCTGCTCCAAATGGGAAGGTGACTATGCAGATGGTCACAGATGCCCTGATGAATGAAGAAGCCCGAAGGAAGGAAGCCGGGACGGAACAATCATATGTCCTCATATCAGAAACTAACAGACGAGGGGGAGGCAGAAATGGAGGAAGAAGTCGAGGTCGAGGTAGAGGTCAAGGTCAAAGTAGAGGAAATTCTCAAGTTCGCGGAAGATCACAAGAGAGAGGTATGTCCTTTGAAAACAATACTTGGTTCGAAGGATATTGCAATTACTGTAGTAATTATGGACATAGGAAAAGAGATTGTAGAAAGTTTCTACGAGAGAAGCCACAGACGAGTCAAAATACTAGCCAAGAAGATGGTGAGACCATGGTTAGTTTGTCATCAGACGTGTGTCTTGTTACACATGGTGAACAAGAATGTTTACACGTAGGCACTCATGATGTTGAGTGGGTGATTGATACAGCCGCATCATTTCACGCCACTCCACACCAGAACTTATTCACAACTTATAAGTCCGGAGACTTTGGAGCTGTGAAGATGGGAAACACCAGTTTCTCGAAGATTGTTGGCATTGGTGATGTGCACATAATAACCAATGTCGGATGCGCACTTGTGTTGAAAGATGTTCGACACGTTCCGGATCTTAGATTGAATCTTATCTCCGGTACAGCTCTGGATCAACAAGGATATCTTAACCGATTCAAAGAAGGTACGTGGAAGCTATCTAAAGGTTCCTTGGTTGTTGCAAGAGGCCATATTTGTGGCACTCTTTATAAAACTCATGCAAAGTTGTGTCATCCGAGTCTCAATGCTGTTGAAGAAGAGATATCACCAAACTTGTGGCACCGGAGGTTAGGTCACTTGAGCGTGAAGGGATTGACAACTCTTGCAAAGAAGGAAGTCATTTCCATGGGCAAAGGTGTTGCCCTAGATTCATGCGAGCACTGTCTATTTGGGAAACAACACAAGGTTTCCTTCAGTTCTACCAAGAAGAACCATACAGAGTTACTCAGTCTTGTCCACTCTGATGTATGTGGACCCATTGAAGAGGAGTCACTTGGAGGAAGTAGATACTTCGTGACATTCATTGATGATGCATCACGAAAGGTATGGGCCTACTGTTTAAATCGTAAGGATCAAGTGTTTGATCGATTCAAATCATTTCATGCCATGGTAGAAAGAGAAACAAGGAAGAAGCTGAAGTGTCTACATTCAGACAATGGAGGAGAGTACACTTCCCGAGAATTCTCAGCATATTGTGCCGCATATGGAATCAGACATGAGAAGACGGTTCCACGAACTCCGCAACACAATGGTGTAGCCGAAAGAATGAATCGGACCATTATGGAGAAAGTTCGTTGCATGTTGAGTCTGGCTAAGCTACCTAAGCCATTTTGGGGTGAAGCTGTGCTGACAACTTGTTATCTTATAAACAGGTCACCTTCTGTTCCTTTAGACTTTGAAGTGCCAGAGAAGAAATGGTCAGGAAGAGATGTTTCTTACTCTCACTTAGAAGTGTTCGGGTGCAAGGCATTTGCACATATGTCCAAGGAGTTGAGACAGAAGCTTGATCTCAAGTCAAACCCATGTATCTTCATCGGCTATGGAGATGAAGAATTCAGATACCGGTTGTGGGATCCCGAAGTGAAGAAAGTTATTCGAAGCAGAGATGTTGTATTTCATGAAAACGAGTTTCATGGGTGTGCTCCAATAATCCGCCAACAACATATTCCAGAGGCACTTATCATCAAACATTCCTCTCAGCGACGAGGAGATGCATGATTCTACTGAACACGAGAGTGATGGTTCAGCAGGTGATGATGATACTCACAGTGATGATATTCCTCAGCAGGGGGAGCCTTCATCTGAAGACGAATCTGAAGGTATTCATGTTCGACGTTCTATGCGAGGCATAGTTCCACAAAGAAAATACTCCACATCCGAATGGATACTTGTTGCCAGCGAGGGGGAGCCAGCGAGCACCGCAGGAACGAGAGAAATAAAGAAAAAGGTGGAGGGGGAGATTTGTAGGTATCTTCCACCTTCTTTCTTGGAAGTTGCCAAGAGACACCTTAACATGGAGGCACCTTCTTGGAAAGAGCTCTCCAACAAATAGGTGTGGGAGAAGATATGGAGATAACTAGGAAGCTTGGATGCAACTTCCTCATGTCTCCAAACCAGCCCTATAAATAGAGTGCTCCATTGTTGTTCATAGTATCAGTTTTAGAAAGTGAGAAAAGTGTGTGAAGAGTGAAATACACTTAGTGTAGAAGTGTATTGGTGATGATTGGTTTTTTGTAATAGTTGAGTGTGAGAGTTTGCTCCTCCTATTGTAATTCTGTTCTTGATATTGAATAGAAGAATTTTCCAATCCCAACATTATACGCTACATTAAAGTTTCATATATTTACAAGGCGAAAAAGAAGGCAATCTAAATTAATTTGAATTAAAAAATACTTAATTCGAAAAATAATTAATTACGAAAAAAATGTGATAACAATCAAACAAGACTATTAAGATCTATTATGAACTTTCATTTATACAATATAGTTAGTACATCTATTATCCATATATACACAATGAAAATAGAAAAATATCATCATTTAGTAGTTGTGAGACAAATAATAGATAAAAGTGTATTAAAAATATAATAAAAAATAAATGGGGCGGGTACGGGGTGGGTAATGGGGTCTGCATGTATAAAACCGTAACAACCCCATTACCCATAAAAACAAAACGAGTATTCCCCGCCCCGTATCCATTACCCGGTCAATGCGGTTTTCCGCGTTTTGACTTGAGCAGTTCGGTGCGGGTATCCATCCGATCAGTCAAAATTGTCATCCCCACATTTCATCACATTTACAAGTGATAAGTATAACGATTGGTGGATAAGTGTACCCGGGGGGTATCTATCCGAGGGGTTACTGCGAGGAATAACTAGAGAGAAGTCAGAGCAAAAGTAAGAGAGAGAATGTATATTGCTGAGAAAGTGTTGAGCGTATTGAGCATGGATTACAAATGGGGAAAAGAGTGCTATTTATAGTAGTAATAAATGCTAGATAGGGACACGTGTCATCATTATGGTGGTCGAGGGATCACCTCAACGGGGTGGCACCGACACCCGCATGTGGCCGCATTAAATGCGGTGGTTGGATGTGACGTTTGTACTTGGTACGTTGATCCAGCGCATGTGGGTGGGAGATTCGATGTCGAGGAGATGCCCTCGGCCGTAGATGATTGGCCGAAGGCTCTTCATACCGGGGGCCTCTAGGTGCCGAGGGCTCTAGGTGCCGAGGGCTACTGTTTCGCCGCTTTCTCCCAGACACTTTGAGTTCTTTAAAGAAGTGGTATTGTGAGTTTATTAGCCTTCGGCCAGGGGGCCGAAGGCACACCAGTGTCCGTCGTGGGTTGTTTGGCACTTGGGGCGCTGTGATTTGGGCCTGCCATGCTTCCTGGGCCTGTTGGGCCTTTGCTACAGTAGTGGGAGTCTATGGGCCGGAGGTTCCTGGGTCATATACTCCATCAGGAGTCCCTCACTCCTTTTGTCGAAAGGTACTTGAGGGAAAAGGAGTAATTGCGGTTGTCTTCTGATGTTGCCTCGCTGTAGTTTGTAAATGGGAGGTTTGCGTTTGCACATGATTCTGCCGGGGGGCGGCCCTTCAGTCCCCACATTTTGGGACTAAAGGGTCATGTTGCTACTTTGGGAAGATTTATGAATTTTGCTTTTTTGTGATTTTTCCCGAAGGGGTCCTCCAGTCCCCCACTCCTTGAGGCACATGTAATGTGGTGAAGAGGAGTAGAATAGTGCCCGCTGTCGCATAGGGCCGAAGGTTGACACTTTTCGTTTCATTTTGGGGGGATGCCTCGTTAAAAACCTCATTAGGAAAAACCCTGTGGGAAAAAATCCT
Source organism: Cuscuta europaea (assembly GCA_945859875.1). Lineage (NCBI taxonomy): Eukaryota > Viridiplantae > Streptophyta > Magnoliopsida > Solanales > Convolvulaceae > Cuscuta > Cuscuta europaea. The sequence continues at coordinate 2,200,866 of CAMAPE010000003.1, read as the reverse complement.
AATGAGGGAAAAAGAGTGCACCGAATTCCCCCAATGATGACTCGAGAAGGTGAAACCTTGGTCTGAGATGAAGGACAATGTAGATGCCGAAGGCTACCCTTGGCCTGAGGGCGCGTGTGTTGATTTGCCGAAGGCGCTTTGTTAATATCCTGGGGGATGCCGAAGGGGAGTCCTTAAATCCATGGGATTGAGGGCGTGATGAATGTAAGTGGTAGTTGCTACGTTGCCGGGGGAATTCTCTACCTGTTGACAAGCTGGGGATGAGGGCACCCGGGGGTCTCGTTGTTGTATGTTGAAGGCTGTCCACCCAAGAGGGGTTTTAAATTCGATGTCCTTGAGGGGTCTCCTTATTGCGTGGCCGGGGGGGGGGGGGGGACAGTTGGTGAAGCTTCCCGAGGGGTTTACCCGTTGTTAAGCCGTGGGCTCCACAAGGAGAAAGCCCGAAGGCACTTGTGATGTTGTATGAGGGGTACCAGCCGGGAGCACCTATGTGATTTCAAAATATAGCCGTTGCAATCAGTCCGTTGGCACATGGAACATTTAAAAAGTAGCCGTTGGAGAGGACTTCCACGTGGCGCGTGGCTGTTGGCTAGCTTTGGGCGGGCATCACCGGTTGGCGGAAGGGGCGGCGTGTAATGATGACTTTCGTAACCGGAGGCCCGGTTTTGGGCCCAAGCCCGGATTTGGGCGCCTATAAGTACCCCAAGGCTAAGGCCATTTTCCTGAGAGAGAAACTGCCGAAATATTTCTAGAGAGAGAAACTTGCCCTCGATCAAATCCATTTTTCTAAGGTCAGTCTTCCATCCATTCCTTGCCATATTAGTAAGTTTAGCTTTACGGCCTTAGATTAAGTGTTATAGCCATAGGACTCTCGTCCCCTGTACCTCTCGGACAATCATGTCTTCAGCTAGCGATTCCCAAGACATATCGAGGGAGGACTCGGTGGAGGTGGAAAGCGTCTCAGACGTGGAATCTTCCAGTGGACAGCCATTGGTAAGCGGTGACGCCGCCGTAGCCATGGAAGTGCAAAAGGACCTCGTTGCCGAAGCCGAGGCTGAGGATTTTGAGCAGGTGTGCGAAGATGAGGAGCTAGCCCTCGCCTTCCAAGTAGCTGAGGAGGAGGCACAAAAGGAGGAGAGGATGAAAGTCACAATTGCTGTCCTTCCCGCACGTAACGCTGGGAAACTAGCACCTCCCGGCCTTTGGACCCGACGCCCATCAGTGTGGCTCCCTGGAAAAAGAAGAAGATGAGGGCTGTTCCGAATAAGCCGCGGACGCCGGACAACCAGTAGGTATTCCCGAGGGCCACTCCTTCCTGAATACCGCTGCCCTAGAATTGAAGACGAGGGCATCCCCGGCCGAATACCAGGCCACGCAAATTCTGGTTGGCCCTTCGGCACGTGTGGTGGAGCCAGGGGCCGGAGATCTGTTACGATACGCACCCGAGGGCTGCTTCGCCGTTCACACCTTGTCAGTGGAGATGGGGCTCCACTTTCCGCTCCACCCTTTCCTGCTGGAGTACCTAAGGCTCGTGGGACTGGCCCCCTGTCAGCTGACGCCCAACATCCATTCTTATGTGGCCGGATACTTCTCTCTGTGCCGGAGCCGAGGGGTTCCACCTACCCTCGACCAATTTTTCCTGTCCTTCAACTTGTGCGGGGGGGGGGGGGGGGGGGGGCATTCGAAAGCTGAGGGCTTTGCCAACTTGTAGCAAGTCCCGGAGTTCAGGCTTTTTGATGACGTGCCTTCGTCCCACAAGGGATGGAAGGATAAGTATTGTTACATACGCCTGAAGGAGAACCCCTTTCCGACCCTGCTTCGCAACAGCTTTCGGCGTCATCCGAAGGTAGGGAGTGCGGCCCCGGAGAAGAACGACAGGATACTTGCCAAGAAACCGGAGGGGTCCGAGAAGCACGTGAAAATCAAAGACGTCACTCTCTCGGACGAACTGTTCAAGCTTGGCTTCCGGCAGTATCGGCCGAGGGGCTCGGAGGATGAAAGATACCCTCCGATAGATCGTGTATTCGAGAGAGCCGGAGGTGATTACCGAATGGTCATATGTTTCGTACTTAGAGGATTTTTCCCTTGTTTTTTTGTGTGTTCAATCCATGTCACTGCAATTGACCCCCTTCGGCCTAATCATTTTGTGTCTTGTCTTTGCAGGTAACAATATGGACGCCAGCTCCCTTTTCGCCCTGAAGAACGCGAAAGGGAAGAAGAAGGGTCCGGTGGGCCCGGAGCCGGCGGGTGCTTCCGCCAGGAAGGAGCCCTCCCAAGCTGCTGGTTCCAGTGCTGGTGCCAGGGGATCCAAGGGTGCGGGCCCCCCGAAGAAAAAGAAATCCGGTAACGGGATCGAGTCCCCGGCAAAAAAGCTGAAAGCCGCGGCCTCCGGCAAACAGCCGGCCGCTGACGTCGTTGTCATTGTGGATGAGGGGCACGCCTCCGGTCCCATCCCTCAAAAGCACATTAACCAAGACTTCTTCGGCCGGGAGAAGTTGGAGGCAATAGTGCCGAAGGGGGCTTCCGTATTGGAGGGTAGCCTCAACCCCTCAGCGTTGATGAGCCAGATGCTGCCCTCGGCCGATCGGCTAGCCCTCACCAGGATGGATGAAAACTCCCTTGAAGCCAAGATCCTTCTAAACAGTGCCTCCGTGAGTCACGCTTCTCCTTTTCCTTTGCATTCGTTCTTGTCTTCATGTATTGTATGCACTATGTCTAACCATCATCCTTGTTGACTGCAGAACTTCACGGGCCTCTGTGAGTACCTCCAGAGGGTGGAGCAGATGAGGGGGGCCAAGAGTGCTGCTGATGGGGAAGTTGCCAGTCTAAAAAAGAAGCTGGCCGAGGCCGAGGATTCCCTCCACATGTCTACTGATAGCATGGAGCGGCGAGTGCAGGTTGCGAAGGCCGAGGGGAAGAGCGAGGGCCTGGCTGAGGCCGGGGAGGCAACTGCCGAAGCCGCACGTGTTGCTGCCGAAGAGGCCCAGGCGACTAAAGAAGAGGCCGTCGTCAAAGCCCGGGGAGATGTTGTAGCCGCCTTTACTACCGAGGGGTGGAAGGCAGAGGAGCAGAAAGAGTGGCTGTCCTCGATGGTGGAGGCTTCTGTGGATGCTTGGGTTGGAGGCCCCGGCAAAACGTGGCTTGCTGAAAAGGGGGACTCCTATTATCAAGGTGGAGAGTTTTTTACCCAGCGCCTCATCTACCGAAAGCTTGTCAGGCACTTCAACATTCCACCGGAGGAGTTCCAGCCTGAAGCTTATGGCCTCCCCCCTCAGCAACCAGACGTCAGGGTCCCCCTCCCTGAGGGCGAAGAGTGGCCGGTGCTCGAAGATTCAGAGACCCTCAGGGAATGTGGCTTTGGTGGTGATGGAGATGAGGCCGAAGGTGATGCCACCTCAAAAGCTGTTGAAGGGGGTGACGCCACAACTGCTGATTTGTGATTTGTACTTAGAAAAATTCCTGATCGACCTTTGTAATAACATTATTAACTCTTGGCTCCGGCCCTTATGAACACCTTGCCCTTTATTTTTGTTAATTGATGAATTGATGCCTCCGAGCCTTTTGTATATAATCTGCTTTTCCTTTTGAATGTATGCCTTCGTTTTTCCCCTCCTTGTTTTTGAATGGGCGCCTTCGTCTTTTCTTTGTGAAATGAATGCCTCCGTACTTTGATGTTTGAGTTGTCAGTTGTTTAGGACTTAGAAAATTTTTCTAAGTGTAGTTTTTTCACCAAGCCTTCGGCTGTGTCGCCCCTCTGGCTGCATGGAGATTTTACCGAGGGCGACATATTTAGGACTTAGGAAATTTTTCTAAGTGTAGTTTTTCCACCAAGCCTTCGGCTGTGTGGCCCCTCTGACTGTATGGAGATTTGACCGAGGGCGACATATTTAGGACTTAGGAAATTTTTCTAAGTGTAGTTTTTCCACCAAGCCTTTGGCTGTGTGGCCCCTCTGAGTGTATGGAGATTTGACCGAGGGCCAAATATTTAGGACTTAGAAAATTTTTCTAAGTGTTGTTTGTCACTTGGCCTTCAGTCTATGCCTTCCCTTAGTTGCATTGAATGGCTTGACCTTCGTTGCATGATGGGTTGGCTGAGGGCCAACCATTTAGGACTTAGAATATTTTCCATAACTCATGATTTGCCTTTCGGTAAATAGACCCCTCGATTTGTAGTGTTTTGAGTAAGAGATCCCTCAGCGAAGGGTGGTGGTCCTGGAGGCACCCAACTTTGTAGACTTAGAACAATTTCCTTTGGCTTGTAAGACTGGCCTCCTGTAATGTGTGAGGAGCCTTCATCTTTTGGTAGATCCCAAAGTGTGGACTTTAGGACTTTTTGCAGTCTAACCCCGGCATGAGACGCCTTCGGGCAATGCTTGGGAGCATTCCCTTCGGTGCTTAATGAGACGCCGGGGGTAATTGCCGCTTGGATTTAGAAAATTCTGCAGAACATTTACATCGTAGTAGATGCCTTTCGGTATTCCTTGAAATGTTGTCGCCTGGAGTTAGCAAATTTTCACCTATCCATAGGACCAAGCCTTTAGTATTGGATGATGCCGGAGGCAGCCGACTGTGGACTTGGCCTGTTTTTGATAACTTTAGCCTTCTGGAATTAGTAACTTCTTGGTACCGGAGGTGTTCCCGTGGGGAGCCCTCGGTATGATCTGTGTTGTCTTGTGATGCCGAAGGGCTTCCTGTTGTGATTTGTTGAAGTTGTGTACTCATTGATTTCTCGTTGTGTGTACTCCCCTTCACCCCATTTTTTGGTAATGAAGGGAAGGCTTTAAGAAACTTGGTTTCTTGGTAAGGCTTGGCCTATCGGGAGGCAACAACATACACCATTAGCTTCCCCCTCGGGTTAACCTTCCGAGTTCCGAGGGGATCGAGGGTCGTTTCCTGGGCATGAGACATAGTCTGTAGCCTGCCTCCCCTTGGGGGATGGCACGGAAAGCGCCTCAGTTTTGAAAGTCGTTCCCTGGGCACGAGACATAGTCCGTAGCCTGCCATACCCTTGGGGTAATGGCGCGGGAAGCATTTCGTTTTTGAAAGTCGAATCCTGGGCATATTAGTTGCCTGCCATACCCTTGGGGTAGTGGCGCGGAAAGCGTTTCGTTTTTGAAAGTCGAATCCTGGGCATATTACTTGCCTGCCATTCCCTTGGGGCAATGGCGCGGAAAGCATTTCAAGGAAGGGTTTTCATTTGCACACTGGTTGCAAATGGCCGGGGCACTACGTGCCGCCGACACCAATAGGTGGCGCCTTTGGTATGAATGCGTCCTCGAGGGGTACGGCTTCAGAAACAACACTTGGTGTTTGTTTCGTCCCCTGGTACTTGGTACCGAAGGGTCTTCAAAAGGAAACACTTTGTGTTTTCCGCTGTCTGGAGTTGATAGGAGTACGTACCCTCGACACTTGGTACCGAGGGGTCTTCAAAAGGAAACACTTGGTGTTTTCCGCTGTTTGGAGTTGATAGGAGTACGTACCCTCGGCACTTGGTACCGAGGGGTCTTCTTAAAAACACTTGGTGTTTCCCTTATTTGTCGTAGGCACTTGGTGCCGAGGGGTCTTGCAATAAGGCCTTGGGCCATGAGTCTGCATGAGGGCTTGGCCGCTCATATGTGTCTTGTTTCTCGTTCTTGGTGTCTTCAATATGTCTTCAAATTTGAAGGCCTTGAGCCGTAGAATAATACATTCATTAGTTATGAGGGCTTGGCCGCTCCAACATTACTGATAAAATTTTACTAGATGGTGTACATTCCAATGTCAGGGGACCTCGGTCCCATTGGGGCGTTTGAGCTTGTAAGTTCCCGGTTTGATGACGGCTGCAACGATGTATGGGCCCTCAAATTTGGGTGCCATTTTACCGCCCTTGGTTGACTGGCTTGCTTCCCTTCGTCGTAGGACATAATCCCCCACTTGGAATTCTCGAGAGCGGACTTTGGCGTCGATGTAGCTTTTGATTTGCCTTCAGTAGTTTTCCGCTCGTATGAAGGCTTGCTCTCGGCGTTCTGCGATGAGGTGAAGGTCGAGGGCCATGTTGGCGTCGTTGACTTCAGGATCATATTGGGCTACCCTTCGGGTAGGAAGGGTCACTTCAGTGGGAGCTGTAGCTTCAAATCCATAGCACAGGGAGAAGGGTGTTTCACCTGTTGCCCGCCGAGGGGTGGTGCGATAAGCCCATAGGATATTGTGGAGTTCTTCTACCCAGCCTCCCCCTTCGGCCTCCAGCTTCTTATTGAGGCCCTCAAGTAATGTCCGGTTGGCATTCTCCACTTGACCGTTGCCTTGGGGGTAAGAAACGGATGAGAAGGTGTGCTTGATGCCCCACGCCTCTAGGAGGGCACATAAGGGGGCTGCCTCAAATTGGGTCTCATTGTCGGAGATGATTTGCTGGGGGACACCAAACCTTGTGAGAATGTTCTTTAGGACAAAGTGGCGGCACCTGGCCTCAGTAATGCTGGCGAGGGGCTCAGCCTCCACCCACTTGGTGAAGTAGTCAATGGCAACGATGATGTACCTGTTGTTGGAGGTACCCCTCGGCAGAGGGCCCACAAGGTCTATGCCCCATCTAGCGAAGGGTATAGACGTGCTGATGGGGGCATAGTTGACCGCTGGCCTGCCGGGGGCTTTCTGGAAGTGTTGACATGCGGTACACCTTCGGGCAAGATCTGCACAATCTCGGGCCATCGTAGGCCAGAAGTAGCCCTGGATTATGAGCCTTTGGGACATGGAGAAGGGTCCCTGATGAGATGAACAAGTGCCACTGTGTACTTCCTCCATTGCAACTTCGGCTTCATCCTGATGAAGGCATCGTAGTAGTGTGCCGTTGTAGGATCACTTATAGAGCCTTCCATCTTTGAGGGTGTAGCTTGGAGCCCTCAGCTTTGCCAGCTTGACACGGGCTTCATCCTCAGGCAGTTGCCCTGTGGTGATGAAGGTGATGACGTCTGAGATCCAATCCTCTTGCCTTTGTTGTACGTTCATGACGGGGCTTGCATGTATGCTGGAGAGGCTGAGCTCCTCGATTTTGGCAATCTTTGAGATGTGCTCAGGGGATTCGGCCGAGAGCTTTGATAAAATGTCGGCCTCAGAATTTTGAGCCCTCGGTATTTGAGTGAGAGAGTGTGCCTCAAATACCCTGAGCAACTCCATGGCGGCTCCTTCTTATATTGTTTCATCCTCCCTTCTTTGGCCTCATACTCTCCTGAAATTTGGCCGACGACTAACTTGGAATCGCATTTAACGTGGATCTGTCGGGCCTTCATGTTAGCCCCCAGCCGAAGGCCATAGAGGAGGGCCTCATATTCGGCTTCGTTGTTGGAGACTTTGAAAGAGAAGCAGATGGCATAATAGGCCCGGAAGCCTTCGGGAGATATGAGAACTACCCCTCCCCCACAAGCTTTTATAGCAGAGGAGCCGTCGGTGTAGAGAGTCCACCAGTCATCCGAGGGTGCCGAAGGCTCCTCGTCCGTAGCTGATCTCGCCGTGCATTCCGTCACGAAGTCCGCCAGGGCTTGGCCCTTGATGGCAGGCCTCGGGCGGATGTCGATGTTGTATTGGCTGAGGAAGATAGCCCACTTTACCTTTCAGGAGGAGCTGGTGGGGCTCCTCATCAAAGCGCCGAGGGGTTGATGCGTAAGGACCTGGACCGGATGGGCCTGAAAGTAATGGCCAAGCTTCTTCACAGTCAAACAATAGCTAGCACCGTTTTCTCCACAGGGGAATACCGGAGTTCCGCTTCCCTGAGGGTCTTGCTAACATAGAAGATCGTATGCTGGACACCATCTTCTTCCCGGATGAGTACTGAGCTGATGGCTGCCGGGCTAACACCAAGGTAAAGGTACAGGGTCTCCCCTACCTTGGGTTTGGAGAGCACACGGGGTGAAGATAAATTCTATTTTAGTTCGTTGAAGGCCTCCTGGCATTCTGAAGTCCATTGGAAGCCGGCGGTCTTCCTCATGATCTGGAAGAATGATAAAGACTTCTCCGCCGATTTGGATAGGAAGCGGTTGAGGGCTGCCAGGCGGCCCGTCAACCGTTGGACCTCCGTCACGTTACGTGGGGGCTCCATGTTGATGATGGCCTAGATTTTCTCAGGGTTAGCCTCGATACCCCTTCGGCTCACCATGTAGCCTAAGAATTTGCTTCATTGTACGCCGAAGGTGCATTTCTTCGGGTTTAGCCGAAGGTTGAACTTTTGCATGATGGCGAAGATCTCCCGGAGGTCGTCAGCATGGCTTGATGACCGTTTGCTTTTGACAATCATGTCATCAACGTAGGCCTCCATGGTGCGCCCTAGGACGGCCTGAAAGACTCTGGCCACCATCCGGGTGTAAGTGGCGCCTGAGTTCTTTAGGCCGAAGGCCATCACAAGGTAGCAGAATATGCCCTCGGGAGTCATGAAGGCTGATTTTTCGGCGTCTTCCTCGTGCATGAAAATTCGGTGATACCCTCGGAAGGCATCAAGGAAGGACATGATCTCGCACCCTGCGGTCTCATCCACCAGTTGATCAATATTTGGCAAGGGGAAGGGGTCCATGGGGCACGCCCTGTTTAGATCAGTGTAGTCTATGCACATGCGGAAGGTGGGCGGCTTTTGTGCGAGGACTACGTTAGCCAACCATGAGGGGTATTTTACCTCCTTGATGTGCTTGATGGAGAGGAGCATGGCGACCTCCTTCTTCACAAAATCCCTTCTCTCGGTTAGAGGGGTCTTCTTCGCTGTTGTATAGGTTTGACCGAAGGGTCCACCGAGAGGCGGTGGGTGATGACCCCTTGGCTGATTCAGGGCATATCCTCCGGCCCCCATGCAAAAACAATGGAGTAGGCGTGGAGGGCTTCAGTTATGCCAGTCTTCAGGTCTTCGGGGAGCTTGGCTCCAATCTTCAGCACCCTCTCCGGCTTGGCCGGATCGAGTGCGAAGTCTTCTACTTCCTCGGCGGGCTCAGCCCTCGGCCTTTTCTCTTCTTCCTCCACGGTTCCGGTGATGGTGTCAACATGGAACTCGGTCTTACTAACCTTCTTTGTCACTTGAAGGTAGCAAGCGCGGACAAATTTTTGATTCCCCCTTGAGTACCCGATGCTTCCTTCGGCGGGGAACTTGAGACACAGATGCCTCATGGAGATGATGGCTTCGAGGTCCTCGAGGGCTGGTCTGCCGAGGATTATGTTGTGGGCGCAGTCGATGTTGACGACGACGAACTCCACTTCGAACTTGGCTCTATGGAGCCCGTCGCCGAATAGTACCGGGAGGGTAATGACCCCCTCGGAATCAATGGTGTCTCCGGTGAAGCCGGCGAGAGGGGTCTTGATGGACCGAAGGGACCCCCTCTCCAGATGCAGCTCTCTGAATGCGCTGAGGTACATTACATTGACGGAGCTGCCCGTGTCAATGTAAGTTCGGTGGATGATGGTGTCACTGATCTCCGTACGGATGACGAGGGCATCCCTGTGCGGAGAGGAAGCCGGGGGGAGATCGGCGTTGGTGAAGGTGATGGGTTCCTCCCTCAGCCGCTTTACCGGGGGCATATGAGTGACTTCCCCTACGTATATCGATTGAGCCCACTTCTTCCGCTGGCTGGTGGAGTCCCCTCCTGTGTTGCCTCCAGTGATCATATGGATGTGGCGCTTTTTCTCCTGGTACTGGCTGTACTCCTCCTCATCGAGGTTTCCAATTTCCCCTTTCTTACCCTTCGGGTCGCCGAGGGGGATGGTGTTTGGGTTGACCCAAGCGTTTGCTTTCTTAGGGCCCCCCTGGTAGTGAGGGGTCCCCTGAGGCGGAGGGCCTCTGATGAATTGGGACAGGTTGCTTGCCTGTATTAACCTTTCAATGGCCGTCTTCAGCTGATGGCAGTCGTCGGTGCTGTGTCCTTGGTTGCGGTGGAACCGACAATAAGGATAATTGGGGTTGATGGCGTATACCTCCAGGGGTTTGCGAGAGTCGCGCTCCACAAGGCCCCTCTCCTCGGCGAAGTCTAGGATGACACTGAAGGGGTGCGTCAAGGGAGTCCGAGGGTGCTCCAAAAGAATGGGCTGGGCCCAAGCCTTCGGGTTTCCTTTGTAACCTCCCCCGGGCTTGGCTTGGCCATGCCGGGGGCGATCACTGGGGGGTGCCGAAACCTTGGATTGATCGGGGTTGTGATGGCACTTTTCCACCTCCTCGGCCTCGGCGTACCGGTCCCCCCGCTGCAGGGCCCTTATGTAATCGCGGGGAGGTTCGATGATGAGGCTCCTTGAAAAGTTCCCGGTGTAGAGGACTGTTTGAAGGAGGGCCAGGAGGGTCCCATCATCAGCGCCATCAACTTTATCAGCCTTCGTCCTCTACCGTTCCAAGAAGTCCCGAAGGGTGTCCTCCTTCTTTTGTCTCACTGTCAGCAAGTGGGAGAAATGTTTTCTTAACCGGCACCTTCCTGCAAATTGCGTCAAGAAGTGTCGGGTGAGTTCTTGCCATGAATCGATGCAGCCTTCGGGCAGTCGGTTGAACCATTCGTACGCCGGTCCCTCCAAGGTGGAGAGGAACCAACGACACAAATATTCGTCCGATGCCCCCACCATCATCATGCTATTTTGGTAGCGGCTGTAATGTTCCTGAGGGTCCGTCTTTCCTTCATAGGGACTGATGGGCTGCCCCCGATATTATTCCGGGATTCGGGCCGCCAATACCCTTGGGGTAAATGGCGTCCTATTCCGGAGTTGGATGACGGGTTCCCCAGAGCCTTCGACTATTTTCTTCTGCATTTCCTCCATTTTGGCCAGCATGGCCTCATATTTTGGATCTGCATGAGGGGTGGTGACGGTGGTATGTGCCCGATGGGCCTCCATCTCATCGAGCCGGCGCTGGAGGGCCGCAATGACTTCGTCCCTGGGATCCTTCGGGAGGGCCTCCGCCCCCTGTGAACGAACACGGGCCGAGTGGACCTGATTGATTTGGTGCATTGCGTCATCGGCATGAAGTGGTGCCTTGCCTTTGTCCTGAGGAGGACGTCTTTCGTTTGCCCTGGAGACGGATCCGCCACTTTCCTGAGGTCTTTGGAACGCCTTCCCCCCCGAGGCGGTCTTGGACCCCTCGGCGGTCTTGCGCCCCTCCGAGCCTCTCGAGGGCGGAGTAGGGCTGAGCATCGGGCGGGTTCGGGTCGGGCGGGTGGGTGAACCCACGACCCTTTCGGGTATCGGATGTGTAATTAGCCTATCCTACTCTATGTTTTTTTACCCTAAATTTTTCGGGTTTTAATGAGCTTCGGGTAGGGCGGGTTCGGTTCGGGTATCGGTTTATGTCGGGTTCAAGTAACTCATACAAAATGTTCATAGACAAAATGTTCAAGTAAAATATATGGCAATTTGATACCAGTCTTTTAAACTTATAGAACAAAGTAAAGAATACACAGCTTCATAAACAAATTTAATACAAGTACGCAAAATTACAAAATTAGAACAAACTTTAATAAACAAACTTTAGAACAAACTTAAACAAATTACAAAATGCTACATAATTCATTAACATCGTTCACCAACTTCAAGTTTCCACCTGCATATGTATAAATGTATAATAAGTCAATTATACATGTATAATAAGTCAGAGTAACTTGGATAAGTTAATGAAACAAAATAACAAATCAGAAAAATCACTGACTCAGAATGCTTGTTATCCTTCACCAGGAATATAGGGGCAACTGCTACAATTTCAGTTACAACTTACATGTTGTGAACTGAAAGAGCTATACCAACCTTAAACCATACATTCAGTAATGTGTGGAAGCTTCATCATAGCCAATGAAATTTAATAGAAATGATATAGTCAAGGATTAATAGGATTATGAGTTACTTACACAAAACCTGAACAAGTCAGAGCAAGGGACAAGAGTCCAGGGACAGTTCACAGTTGCCAGAATGCTTTCCAGAATGACATAATCATACTCATAATACATTATACATAATCAGAGAGCTCAGAAGTCAGAATGCACATGGAAAAACAACCACATAATGCCAAATCAGAGAGTCATGTACTCATGTGCATACACATTCAAACATTCAAACCTATACACATTATACATACTCATAATACATTATACATAATCAGAGAGCTCAGAAGTCAGAATGCACATACACATACAGCTCAGAATGCACATAATCAGTTACTGATGTACTAATGTTCAGAGCTCAGAATGCTTTTTATCATTCATAAGGGGAAATAGAGGGCATCTGCTACAATTTCAGTTACAACTTACCATTTTATGAACTGAAAGAGGAACACCAACCCTAAACCCTAAATGCACTAATGAGTGGAAGCTTCATCATAGCCAAACAACCAAATAATGGCAAAAACAAAACATGTCATATAGGTACAGGCTGTGGAGGTACAGGCTGGAAGGTTAATAGGGCTTGTCTAGTGTCTTTAGCATGGAGGTTTTTCATGCAATTAAGCATGTGATTTCTGATGGAGGAAGTTCCATGTTTCTTAGAGTGACAACAATATATTTTTGCACAGTATATGCACCTCCCCTTAATAACCACACCCTTTTCATCCTTAATTTCATCAAAGTGATCCCAAATCTTAGATCTTTTGTCAACCACTTTTCTCTTTTGTCCAGAAACATCAGGTGGTGCAGTCTGCTCATTGGTAATGTTAGGCTCAGGAATTTGACTTTCCACCTCTGTTTCTTGACTCAGAGGAGGTTGAGATCCAGATGTAGAAAAGGTCACACATTCTTCAGGGTCCATCTAATGTAAGCAAGTAAGCAACACATGATATATTGATATGTGTATACTAAGCTTCCACAGAGTTCATACCTCACAGATAAGGCAAGTACGCAACACATGAATAAGAGTTGTACATATGCAGTCAGTAAGAGCTTCCACAGAGTTCATATCTCACAAATAATAACCATAATATGTAAGTCTGGAACAATCAGCAAGCTGATTTACAGAAGGATAAAAGCACTTTGCTTTTTCACTTCTCTACAGACTCTGAAGAACCCAGTTCACTCTTTGTACTCGTTTGAGTACTAGAGTTGAAAAAGGCTTCTTCATCAAAATAATAAGGCAGTTATGTTACTTATGCACAACAAACAACATAACAGGGACAACTGGATAACCGTAGTCAGTACTCAGTAGGCAACACATGAATATAGAATATATAGCTTGATTAGCTTCCACACTTCATTCATATTTCAAATAAACAGATTTGAAATTCTGAATGCATCATAATATACATCAACAATTAACAGGGACAACTGGATAAGTGGATAACCGAACATTCGAACAGATTTGTACATGCAAGTTTCACAAATATACGAACATCACAAGACTAATCACAACTCAGAACATCCATGCATCATCAAGGACTAAACTTACTATAATACGAATAACGGAATAAGTATTTTATACCTCAACGGCTCGAGACGAAGGAGATGAAAGGCTTCCACTAGGTTAGAGAGTAGAGACGGTAAACCCTACAAGGAGATGAAGGCTTCCACTCGGTTGAGGACTACAGGCCTACAGCCCTACAACGACGGCAACGGCGGCCGACGAAGTGAGAAGTCAGACAAATTAGGGTTAGCCGCTTAGAGAGTTAGAGAGAGAGAGAGTCTAAGAGTGTAAGTTAGGGTTAAGTGGTTAACCGGCGAAGGGAAATGGGGATAAGGGAAAGCCGGAAAGGGACTAAGGGAGTGGGCTAATGGGCTTGGGGAGTTGGGTAATGGCCTTATAGGCTTGGGTAGTTGGGGAGTTGGGTAATGGGCTTAGGCTTGGTCGGGTTTTCGGGCGGTTCGGGTAGGGATTAGGAGGACCCTACCCGCTGGGTGTCGGTCCAAAAAGTATAGGGTGGGCGGGCCGGGTCGCTGGGTTCGGGTCGGGTCAACCGACCCAATAAAAAAAAATCGGGTTCACCCGACCGGGTTCTTCGGGTAGGGTCGGTTTTGCTCAGCCCTAGGGCGGAGGTCCGGGGCCCTTTTTTACCAAGCTGGTCCCGGGATTGAACCTCCTGGGAGGCAGTGTCTTGAGCCACGACCCCTTCGTCGTTCCCCACCTGAGGGGTAGGGTTCACGAAGGGGGGTGGTCGCGGGAGAAGAACAGCGTTCTCCCCGACTTGCGGTTGAAGGGGTACCAGAGTGCCGAAGGCACCTGGGTTTTGAGTGAGTGTCTGGATGAAGGCAGAGAATGCCGATTATAAGTCGATATTGAGAACCGGAGGGCTCAGTTGATTTTCGCTCCAGTCCCTCCTTCGAGTTTTGATGTCGAGGCAGGCATCAGGAGCGTTTTGTTGGAGCTGAAGGCGCAGGTCCACCGCAGCCTGTTCCAACTCAGTGATGACCCCGCCCTCGGGAGCCTTGTTAGGTGCTCCGGGGGCGTTGACTTCACCGAGGGCCAGGTTGTTGTCCTCAAAGTTCTTGGACTGAGCACAGGTGGTTCTTCCCATTTTAGTAGGTGTTTTTTAGCTGAAAGGGAGGTTTTCTTACTCGATTGTTCGACCTCTCAACGAGAGCACCAAATGGTGGATAAGTGTACTCGGGAGGTATCTATCCGAGGGGTTACTGCGGGGAATAACTAGAGAGAAGTCAGAGCAAAAGTAAGAGAGAGAATGTATATTGCTGAGAAAGTGTTGAGCGTATTGAGCATGGATTACAAATGGGGAAATGGGTGCTATTTATAGTAGTAATAAATGCCAAATAGGGACACGTGTCATCATTCTGGTGGTCGAGGGGTCACCTCAATGGGGTGGCACCGGCACCCGCATGTGGCCGCATTAAATGCGGTGGTTGGATGTGACGTTTGTACTTGGTACGTTGATTCGGCGCATGTGGGTGGGAGATTCGATGTCGAGGAGATGCCCTCGGCCGTAGATGATTGGCCGAAGGCTCTTCATACCGGGGGCCTCTAGGTGCCGAGGGCTACTGTTTCTCCGCTTTCTCCCAGACACTTTGAGTTCTTTAAAGAAGCTGTATTGTGAGTTTATTAGCCTTCGGCCAGGGGGCCGAAGGCACACCAGTGTCCGTCGTGGGTTGTTTGGCACTTGGGGCGTTGTGATTTGGGCCTGCCATGCTTCCTGGGTCTGTTGGGCCTTTGCTACAGTAGTGGGAGTCTATGGGCCGGGGGTTCCTGGGCCATATACTCCATCAACGATACAGTTGGATAGTTATGTCAGGAATCGAACTTTTTGGATCAAAATATATAGCCTCAATATTTGACTCAGATATTTTTAGCAAAAATACACATGCATGACTAGAGTCTAGAGATGGCAATTGTGACCGATCCGATGGATACCCGTACCGAACAGCCCCGGTCAAAACGGGGAAAACCGCATTGACCGGGTAACGAGTACGGGGTGGGGAATACCAGTTTTGTTTTTACGAATAATGGGGCGGTTACGGTTTTATATATGCCCGCCCCATTACCCGCCTTGTTTATTTTTTAGTTATATTTTTATTATATTCATATCTATTATTTGTCCCACAACTAATAAAAGATGAGAGTTTTCTATATTCATTGTGTATATATTGTTAATAGATGTATTCACTATAGTGTATGAATGAAAGTTCTTAATAGATCTTAATAGTATTGTTTGATTATTTTCAGATTTTTTTCGTGATTAATTATTTTTTAGATCAAGTATTTTTATGTTCAAATTAATTTAGGTTGTCTTCTTTCTCGTATTGTAGATATACGAAACTTTAAAGTGACGTCTCAGTCTAGAGTCGTCTAGGTGATGTCATTTTTCGCCTTTTAAAATATTATTTTTATAGTAAAATATCAACGAATCATTTAATAAAGCGATTACCCACTGTTACCCGCGGTTATACACGTTACCCGTTGGGGCGGTTAAGATTCGGTAAAATTACGCGTTGAATAATAGGGTGGTTATGGGACGGGGGAATTACCAAACGGGACAGGTACGATTATATGTAAAACCGTCTCCAATCCGCCTTGTTGCCATTGCCATCCCTATGCATGACTAAAAAAGAGAGGAATTGCCGAAATATGACTTAATAACTTATGTTCTGATTGTGCATATCATATATGCAAATAAATAAGAAAAATAAATGAATTCCTACATTTAAGCTAATTAAAGGAATGATGGTGATGGATATCTGACCCGAGGATAGGCGGAATCCGGGAAACGAGAGACTGAAACTGCTAAGTAAAAGTGAGTAAGAAATTGGGCAGAGCAATGTCAAGGTTGCACAAAGAGTTTGAGATCCCTTTCCACAGGTTGGAAGATGATATTTATACTGAAAAAGTAATACTTGATGCCCAAGTATAAAAGATGTCATCTTAAGAAGATTGCGAAACGTGTAATACTTGGCCAACAAGTAAAATATGCTAGTCTTATTACATAGTGACATGTTGTTAAGTATGACTGTTTTGTTGATGACTAACCATACAGGGGGAACGGCGGATAGAACCGCTCACAGTTCCTTGCGTAACAGGAACAAATGGATATTATTAATTTGATTGGCTAACCATGCAGAAGGAACTAATGCAGCTCCATTTCTAAATCCGTAATATGATTTGAATTAATACGGATTGCACCTACTTGTTCTTCTATTGCTATGCTTTCCTTATATGAGTGATTATTCTCTGTCCATACTTGATATAACTTAGTATTCCCTAGCTACACGGATGTGAAAGAATAGAAGTTGTTTGAAATATATTCCATATCTAAATTAGTTGATTGCTTATATTGAGAAAAATATTCCTACCTTTTTGAATATTGACCGAAGCCTACCTTATTTGGTAATTAATTGATCACTCAAGAGATGGACGAGCTGTTTGTATCTATTCTTAGTCCAGGACTGATATGCTACCTTGATTAAGATATTTAATCCGGCTGCCTTATATATTGAGCTCGGATATGAGAAATATTATAAAGAAGGAAAGCAATTCAAAATATTGAGGCAAGTCCCAAGATTAGAAGATCAACTATTCAAGGAAGGATGCTTAAACGGCCTGCCCAAGACAGCCTATATAAACGAAGGAGCCAAAGAGAAATCAAGTGTGCTTGACCGAGCTTCTATTGAGAAATATACACGAGAATATTTACTAAGTCCAAGGCACCTGAACCTGCTCACGGAGTTCCAGACAGAGTTTCTTTTTCCCTTCTTCATATTGTAATTGGGTTTTTGAGGATTGGCTAAGTGTAGCATCCTAGGGTTGGTTTGTGTGTTGTGAGAGCTTTGTTGTAAAGCTGAGAGGCTCTCTACCCGCAAGGTAGAGATGCATAACTCTTCCTAGAGAGGATAGAGTTGGGGTGGCTCAAGGGTAGACTAGGAGAGTTTCCCTTGTAATCATTCAAAGGCTTTTTAGTGGAGTTGTTCAAATTCCTCCGAGGGAGGTTGAGGTTTTTTAATCCCTTTGAGCCAAGGGATTTTTCCTCGTTAAATCCTTGTGCACTTTACTATTTCGTAATTCCCTGGACCCCACACTAGAACTGTGCGAAAAACTGCCACGGTTCCACACACACACAATTCACCCCCCCTCTTGTGTTGCTAACCGTTTCATCAATTGGTATCAGAGCCGGTCTTCGCCACATAAAGGTTAATACCTCGGGAAGAGATCCGGCAGCATGAATACGGTTGAACGATTGGAGGAAGGATACTCGACTCAACGACCACCGTTGTTCAACGACAAATTTTACCAATTCTGGAAGAGTCGAATGGAGAACTTCATCAAGGCTGAGAACTACCAGGTATGGAACGTAATTGAGGTAGGCGATAACATCATCACTAAGGAGGATGCCAAAGGTAAGGTTATCCCTAAACCCAAATCTGAATATACTTCTGATGATTATCGTAAACTCGAGCATAATGCACAAGCATTGAAATATTTGATTTGTGGACTTGGTTCGGCTGAGCACAACCGGGTTCTTGGATGCAAATCCGCAAAACAAATGTGGGATTTACTCGAGGTTACGCATGAGGGTACCTCGCGTGTAAAAAGATCCAAAATTGACATATTTATGCGTAATTACGAATTGTTCGTGATGAAACCTAAAGAGTCAATTAGGGATATGATTACGCGCTTTACTAATATTATAAATGAGCTTTCAGCACTTGGAAAAGATATTACTGTGGAAGATCAAGTGAGAAAAGTTATGAGAAGCTTGCCCTCCGCGTGGAAGCCTAAAACTACGGCTATAGAAGAAGCTAAAGATCTCTCTACCATGACGCTAGAAGACTTGACCGGTTCACTCATGACATATGAGCTAGGCCTACAAGAAGAACAAGATGCCAAAAATGTGAGATAGGAGCGAGGAATAGCTCTCAAGGCTCGAGAAGAAGAAGAATCCGAAAGTGAATCGGAAGACGAAATGAGCATGTTCGCCAAGCAATTCGGGAAGATGTACCGGAAATTCAAAGGCAACCGAAATAAGCAAGGTAAAAAGGGTTTTCAATCTCTTAATAACCAAGGTTGTTTCGTTTGTGGTTCCTCTGAGCACAGGGCAAAAGATTGTCCCCAAAAGAAAAATGATAGAACCTACGACAAGAACAAGACCAGTTCCCATCGGAGGTCCAGTGAAGATAAAGGGTTCAACAGAGACCTCAAGAAGGCAATGATGGCAGCTTGGGGAGATTCATCCGATGATGAAGAAGAAGAAGAAGAAAAAGGCCTAAATCATGCAGGATTGTGCCTCATGGCTAATTCCGATGAAGAATCCGACCAAGAGAATTTCGAGGTAAACTTGGAAAGCTTTCTTTCTAAATTTGATTCCCTCTCTAAAGGCAAGGTTCGGAAGATTTTTAAAAGATTAACTATCGAGCTAAATCAAAGTCTTTCTGAAAACGATCATCTTAAATCACAAATCACCGAACTTGAGTCTAAACTCGAGGAAGCCACTAGAGCCAAGATAAGGCTGGAAACAAAAGTGGGAGAGTTAATAGATGAAAGACTCAAGTATAGTGAAGTGGTTTTAGAACAAGATAATCTCATTTGCTCACTCAAGCTCGATAGTATGAATAAACAAGTTAATGATGAAGAAAAACTTCTAAGAAAAATTCCGGACATTGCCTTGCTCATTAATCATCTCAATCGCCTTGAGGACGAGAGACAGGATTTCAAAAACAAACCGGAATACCAACCATATAGTACCAAGGTAAGAACCAGGTCTAGACAGCATTCTAGAACTGGACCCTCTCGGTACAAAAGAAAGGAAAACGAGACTGCTGGTCTCGGATATATTCCAAGAGCCACTCAAATGAAGCAAAAACCGAGTTTTCAGAACCAACCCTTTTATGGTAATAGAACTAGAGGACAAACTAGTTCTAGACCGTACCAAAGACAATCTAGAACTGGACCAACCTGGTTCGATAAGCTGGTTCAAAGACACAAAATAGGTTATGGACAAACACCTAACCGGGAATTTTATAAAAGGGGCAAAGATCTTTTCGGAAATTGGAAAACCAAATATGTTGATACATATGATAGCCGAATTTGCGGGCATTGTGGCAAAGACGGACATCTTAGGTATCAATGTCACTCTCAGCAACAGGCCTTAGAGAGAAGCTTTAATTTCAGTAAATATTCCTCAAACAAATATAAAATGGAACCCAAGCAGGTCTGGGTTCGACGCACTAAACCTTAATCCTGGAACAACGCCGAGTGAGGGGGAACAATCACTGGTTCCTTGACAGTGGTTGTTCTAAGCACATGACAGGAGATAAATCTTTATTCCTCTCACTACGGCCATTTGGTGGTGGAAAGGTGACGTTTGGAGACAACAGCAAAGGAGAAATCATTGCTGTGGGGAAAATTGGAAAGTCACCTGACCATGCAATAGACAATGTTTTCCTAGTCAAGGGTCTAAAGTTTAATTTGATTAGCATTTCTCAGTTTTGCGATCGAGGTAACAGTGTAGTTTTTGATCATAATGTATGCCGCATTGTTAATAACGAATCTCAGCAAGTCATATTAGAAGGCAAGAGACTTGAAAATACATATAAAGTTGATCTCGACTTATTGCCAAGCATAAGTTTAACTTGCCTAAGCGTTATTGATAATGATCCCCTACTCTGGCATAAAAGACTGGGCCACGCTAGTTTTTCATTAATAAATAAACTCAAAAATAATGAATTGGTAGTCGGGCTACCTAAAATCAAATATTCCCTTGATCATATTTGCTCTGCCTGTGCCACCAGAAAACAATCTCGATCATCTTTTAAAATAAAGAATTTTGTGAGCACAAGCAAGCCCATTGAACTAATTCATATGGATTTGTGTGGTCCAATGCCAGTCCGAAGTCGGGGAAACAAAGAATATGTTTTAGTTATTGTTGATGACTTTTCACGATATACTTGGACTATCTTTCTCGCAAGTAAGAAAGATACGTTTAATGAGTTTGTTGTTTTCGTAAGGAAAATTGAGCATCAAACAGGGCTGCACCTAATTAAGATTCGATCTGATCATGGAACTGAGTTTGACAACTCACTATTTGATGCATTCTGCAAGGAACGAGGCATAGACCACAACTTCTCTGCCCCTAGAACTCCTCAACAAAATGGGGTAGTAGAACGGAAGAATAGAACCCTGGAGGATATGACTAGAACAATGTTGATTTCTAGTGGTCTAGAAGGAAACTTCTGGGCAGAAGCACTTAACACAGCATGCTATATAATTAACCGTGCTATGATTCACCCACTCCTAGGGAAGACACCCTACGAACTACTCAAAGGGAGAAAACCAAACATCAGTCATCTAAGAACATTTGGATGCAAATGTTTCGTCCATAATAATGGGAAGGACAATATTGGCAAATTCGGTGCAAGAAGTGACGAGGCAATCCTTCTCGGATATTCTACTCACAGCAAGGCCTACAAAGTTCTAAATAAACGAACTCAATGTGTGGAAGAAAGCATCCATGTAATTGTTGATGAAGCCCTCTCATTAAAGCCAAGGCAAGATGATGAAAGAGATATAGGAATCTTCCGCAAAGAAAATCATCCTCATTAAAACGTTGAAACAAGCCTTAATCAAACTGAGGAATCACTGGACAATGAGCAAAGCGAGTCTAGAACTGAAGAAGGACCCGGACTGACCACGACTAGTCAGATTGTAGAACCAGCTGGTCCAGGTCCAGATACCCTATACGAGTTGGTGGATCAACCCAACGCTCCAAGAGGATGGAAGCATCATCGATCACATCCCCTGGATAACCTCTTAACAGATCTAAATCAGGGAGTAACAATGAGATCTAAACTTAGAAATTTCTGTACTTTCTTTGCTTACTTATCACTTATAGAACCGGAGAACCATGAAGTGGCTCTCTCCGACACTGACTGGGTTCTAGCTATGCAGGAAGAACTAAATCAATTTGAAAGGAACAAGGTGTGGCATCTAGAACCAAGACCCAAGAATAAAACAATGATAGGTCTCAAATGGGTATTTAAAAATAAGCTTGATGAGCATGGACAGATCATAAGGAACAAAGCGAGGCTAGTCGTCAAGGGCTATAATCAACAAGAAGAGATAGATTTCAATGAAACATTCGCACCGGTGGCAAGGCTAGAAGCAATCCGAATGCTCATAGCATTTGCGGCTCATATGGGTTTCACCCTCCACCAAATGGATGTCAAGACGGCAGTTTTGAATGGCTATCTTAAGGAAGAAGTATACGTTGAACAACCATCGGGGTTTGAAAATCCAGATTTTCCTAATCATGTTTTCAAACTAGATAAAGCACTTTATGGGCTCAAACAAGCACCACGTGTGAATTATCAAAATTTCTTTTGGAAAATGGTTTTGAAAGAGGAAAAATAGATAAAACACTTTTTCTAAAAATAAAAGATCAATCCCTCTTGGTTGTTCAAATTTATGTAGATGATATTATTTTTGGTGCTACTAACAATTCACTTTGTGATGGATTTTCCTCTCTTATGAGCTCCGAGTTCGAGATGAGTATGATGGGTGAACTAAATTTTTTCCTTGGTCTCCAAATCAAACAAACAAGTAAAGGAACTCAAATATCTCAACAAAAATATCTCAAGGAACTTCTCAAGAAGTATGGAGCAAGTGAAAGCAAGACAATGCCAACACCGATGGGAACAAATGACAGGCTGTATGCAGACGAAGCAGGAACCAGCATAGACCAAAAGAAATACCGAGGAATGATCGGGTCTCTACTATACCTAACTGCCAGTAGACCCGACATAGTTTTCAGCGTAGGTCTATGTGCCCGGTTCCAGGCAAATCCCAAGGAGTCTCACCTCAAATCAGTCAAGAGGATACTCAAATACCTCAAAGGAACTATGAATCTATGCTTATGGTATCCTTGTAATGAGGATTTTAATCTTATTGCATATTCAGATTCTGATTTTGCAGGTGATCTATTAAACAGAAAAAGCACATCTGGAACGGCTCACTTCCTAGGTCCTTGCTTGGTTTCATGGAGCTCTAAGAAACAAAACTCAGTTGCTCTTTCAACAGCCGAAGCCGAATACGTAGCAGCCACATCGTGTTGCTCACAATCCCTGTGGATCATGCAATAAGTGAGTGACTACGGGATCATCCTAAATTGCACGCCAATTCTATGTGACAATACTAGTGCAATCAACATCTCAAAAGATCCGGTCATGCACTCACGGACAAAACATATCCATATCCGGCATCACTTTTTGAGAGATTGCGTGGAAAAGGGGCTAATCAAGGTAGAATATTGCAACACCGACAAGCAAATTGCTGATATTTTTACAAAGCCCCTGGGAAGAGAAAGGTTTGAATTAATTCGACTTGAACTTGGTCTCATCAATGCTTAAAACTATTTTAAATTCTAACCCATGCTAGATCATTTTTTCTGTGCAACCTAAGGAGAATTTCTTTATTTTCATAAGAAAAGGCAATATTTTTTAAGTTTTAAACTGCCAAAACTTTTGGGGTAATACAGCTAAATAATCGGTCACTTCATGTTTGGAAAGAAATCATCACGATCTTTTGGGAAGTGGAAAGGAATCCCAACTACCAATACGCCGCCCACCTCCAAAACAAATACCTTCCATAAACTCTTCCTTCTTCTCCTTCTTAAACCGCCATGGTCAAAACCAGAGGTTGTGCTCCTCCAACTGCACCTCGTCGTTCTAGCCGGAAGCGAAGCGCACAACCACCTTCACCTTCATCACCTACTCCGATTGAACTCGAAGCCTCTCCTCCTTCCAACATGCAATCCGAATCTCATGATTCTTTACCACCATCCCCCGCGTCCTCTCAGGGGGAACAAGAGGAAGCCTCTCCATCGCCAATTAAGCCTCCTAAAGGAAAACCTCCCACACGCGACGGGAAGTTTCTGCCTCGAAAATACACCCGGAAGAGAGCAATTGAAGAAGGCATCATCTCTGGTGAGGAATCAACCAAAAAATTACCTAAAATAGGGAAAGTGGCTGAAGAAGACGTTATTCGACTCCGAGCGCTATATATGGCAAGAGGCATTGTGAAGGTACTCGCTATCCCTTTCGCTGAACTTTCTTCTCAAACCTCTGACTTTGTAGAACTCATTATGTTTCAAAAATGGGGGCATCTTTTTGAAACTAAGCACTGCTGCTCCGTTTACCCTGATTGCTTGTCCGATTTTCTGTCCAATCTTATAATTAAGGAAGATGTGTTAGCATCTCGAGTGCGTGGTACTAAACTACGTTTCACTATTCAAGAATTTGCTAAAGCACTAGATATTCCCTATTCCGGTGAATGCCCATACAAGAAAGAGGATTGGCCACTGTCCACTGTGTCTCAGGTTGAGGCAGTAATTTTTTTTGACCCAAACGTATCCGGTCTTACTCTTCAAGTAAGTAACCTTTCCCCTACTCACAAATTACTGTTCTACTTTGTTCACTCCAATTTGATTCCCCGTCTGGAAGGAAGACTGATTTCATCTCGGATTGAAGTTTCCTACATGTATCTCATCGCAAATAAAATCCAAATCAACCTACCCGGCCTCATGTTTGCTCACCTCAAATTCACCATAAGTGATCGTTCTAGGAAAGTTGGGATCCCCTTTGGTACCATCCTGACTCAACTATTCATCAAACAGGAAGTTTCTCTCAAAAACCTGCCCTATCACATGATTCACAAGAATCTCGACACTAAGGGTCTCCAAAATTATGGCATAGTTGTCCATAACTCTAAGCTTGTCTTCAAGGAAACAATTACACCTGGTTCCTCTGCCAAGGCCCCTAAAACAAAACCTGTTCCCTCTACCTCCACTGATCCTATGCATTTCGTTTCTCTTGTCAAAGAACAGTTGCACCTTATGGAACTCACCTTGCTTCGGTGGTTTGATTCATTGGCAGAATCGGTGACAACGCTTTCCAGACGACTTGATGAAGTTCACACAGATCTTAAGTCATTTCAAAGTGAGGTGTTGGCTAAGTTTGAGGAAGACTGAAGGGCTCCACAGGCGGATCATCTCTTCTTCAGATGATGAATAACTCGCTATCATAAACACTTTTCTCTAAACACTTACTTATCGGGCTGGGAGGGATATTTTACTCTGCACTTATTTTTGCACATTTACTCTGCACTGTTTTGGTTATTTTCTGTTTCCTTTTGGTTGATGCCAAAAGGGGGAAATAATCAGGTGCCTCAGCCTCTTTTTGCTACACTCAAACTAAACTACTGCTGCTACTGCTATGCTTTGCTTAAATACTAACCTGCAGGGATTCTTTTGGCACCTAATGTTTGTCATCAACAAAAAGGGGGAATTTGTTAAGTATGATTGTTTTTTGATGACTAACCATACAGGGGGAACGGCGGATAGAACCGCTCACAGTTCCTTGCGTACCAGGAACAAATGGATATTATTAATTTGATTGGCTAACCATGGAGGAGGAACTAATGCAGCTCCATTTCTAAATCCGTAATATGATTTGAATTAATACGGATTGCACCTACTTGTTCTTCTATTGCTATGCTTTCCTTATACGAGTGATTATTCTCTGTCCATACTTGATATAGCTTAGTATGGTACGTAAAATATTCCCTAGCTACACGGATGTGAAAGAATAGAAGTTGTTTGAAATATATTCCATATCTAAATTAGTTGATTGCTTATATTGAGAAAAATATTCCTACCTTTTTGAATATTGACCGACGCCTACCTTATTCGGTAATTAATTGATCACTCAAGAGATGGACGAGCTGTTTGTATCTATTCTTAGTCCAGGACTGATATGCTACCTTGATTAAGATATTTAATCCGGCTGCCTTATATATTGAGCTCGGATATGGGAAATATTATAAAGAAGGAAAGCAATTCAAAATATTGAGGCAAGTCCCAAGATTAGAAGATCAACTATTCAAGGAAGGATGCTTAAACGGCCTGCCCAAGACAGCCTATATAAACGAAGGAGCCAAAGAGAAATCAAGTGTGCTTGACCGAGCTTCTATTGAGAAATATACACGAGAATATTTACTAAGTCCAAGGCACCTGAACCTGCTCACGGAGTTCCAGACAGAGTTTCTTTTTCCCTTCTTCATATTGTAATTGGGTTTTTGAGGATTGGCTAAGTGTAGCATCCTCGGGTTGGTTTGTGTGTTGTGAGAGCTTTGTTGTAAAGCTGAGAGGCTCTCTACCCGCAAGGTAGAGATGCATAACTCTTCCTAGAGAGGATAGAGTTGGGGTGGCTCAAGGGTAGACTAGGAGAGTTTCCCTTGTAATCATTCAAAGGCTTTTTAGTGGAGTTGTTCAAATTCCTCCGAGGGAGGTCGAGGTTTTTTAATCCCTTTGAGCCAAGGGATTTTTCCTCGTTAAATCCTTGTGCACTTTACTATTTCGTAATTCCCTGGACCCCACACTAGAACTGTGCGAAAAACTGCCACGGTTCCACACACACACAATTCACCCCCCTCTTGTGTTGCTAACCGTTTCGTCACATGTGTAAAGCATGATTGATGAGATGATTAGGACAATTGGCTGATTGGTACGACGCTAACTAAGGATGTTTTTACTTAGACTATTTTCAGTCCTAGACCAGACTAGACCATACCAAACTTAAGCAGAACAGACCGGACCAGGTTTAAACAGCCCAGACCAGGGACATGACTTCCGTAGTTATAAAATACACAGAGACCACACGTTTACCAGACCAGACCAGTTCAGACCAGACTTAAACAGACCATACCAGACCAGACCAGCAAATTACAGTCCAAGTAAAAACATCCTAACTTGATTCCATTCATTCTGGATTGCACAAGAAAGCAACATGTGTACGTCTAGAACTTTCTGTGGATAACCGCTTGGGTCACAATAGCCCTTAGACAGATGTTTTGTTGATGGTAGGGGTGAGCACGGCCCGGTCTGATCCAATATTTTGCTAAACCCGTACTCGTACCGTGACTATTGAAATGGTTCGGTTCGGTTCGGTCTTAGACCTAAACCCACTCGGTAAGTTCCATTTTCAAACGGAGTAATACCATGCCATACCAATACCAAACAATATCACTTTTTTCAAGTGTTTAAGGGGAAATTGAAGTTTAGCTATCCTCCAAAAATTCATACAATTTATCAATTTTCATAATACATAATTAATAAATTTTAGATAAACTATATTAGTACAAATTTAAATAATTAAACCATACTTCGGTACGGTTTCAGGCTTCTAGGGAACCAGCAAAAGTTGCGAAAGTGCGAAAGCACTAGTCAAAGTAATGGTATAAATGTAAGTTTAAATAATTAAACCATACTTCGGTCCGCTTCGGTTCCGTACCGGTTCTCATTTTATGAGAACTAGTCATGACATTGTTTTGGTACGGGCCGATTCAAGACAAAAAATTTGAGATTTGTTTCAAACCCCGTTTTTCAGTCTGGTTCCATACCGTTCCGGTTCAGTACCATGTGAGTTCAGTATTTTCGCCCACCTGTAGTTGATGGCATCATCACTGATGTGCACGTGCAACTCGAACCCAAGAAATACCCAAGTCCACAATGCTTCCGGAGGCGGCGGAGTTGGTAAAACTCAAGCTCGGGGATAATGAACTCGGCCAAGGAGAAGGTGTCCTCAGTTTGCCTGATTGATGCTCTCTTTAGTTCTTTGGCCCTGCAAGCGATTCAGTTGAGTCTAAATTTAGCTGCAACAGTGACTTTAGCGTTGAGCTAGACATGTACCGAGCTCGGGCTCACATGCAGATATGGACTTGCCTCGATGATCGGCGAACTCAATGCCCGGGCCAGGAGACGATTATGACACTCTGGAAAAGAAATAAAACAAAATAAGTAATTTTGTTGGATAAAATGTGGAAAAAATGACATGTTAAAAAATGATAATTGTAGGATAAAACTTTTAATTAGTAAAAGCGACATTCGTAGGTGGGGTTAATATTATATGTACATTACCCACTAAGGAAAACTAATATAAAAGTTGACTTTTCAACAAAAATAAGAATAATACGGAGTATAGGCTTGTCAATGGTCCGATCCGGGACGGAACGTAATATTAAAGACTCGGATCCGCTAAGTTAATAATAGACTCAGAACATGACCCGTTTATCCGGTGGGTCTGAAAATTTGGACCCAGACCCAGACCCAATGTGTCTAAGAACTGAATCGGGTAGATCCGCCAAGTATGATAAACACATCATTATAAATTTTGTGAAAATAACAAGATCTATATATGAATGTAAAGCAAAGTACGCAAACTCAAAAGCAAAATATATTTTTACTTTTCAAAAATATCAACGTTTTCTCATAGAAAATTAATATTTTTATCCAATAAATTGTCTACTTTTGTATAAGTGTATAGATCTGTTAGTCCCTGTTTCTTTAACAGCAATGAATAATCAATCTAACAAAGGAAGATAAAACGTAAAGATGAACACAGAATGAATCACCGTAAAATCTTCTTTGATAAACCGTGGAACGTACAGCAGAATGATATAAGCGTAAGGCTATGAATAATAAGTACGATGTTCAACCTTTACCTAAACCTCGGCTCCCTTTTTATAGGCGAGGTTTAGGTTAGGCGAAACAGGCTTTTGGCCTGTTTAAATGGGCCTAACACTTGGCCTGATTTCTATCTAATTTATGCACTATTTAAATACAAGGATTAAATATAAAGCTAATCTATGACCAACTTGATTCACAATAAAATATCTCCAACAATCTCCCCCTTTGTGATCAAGTGTCATTCTCTTATTGCTTCTGTGATTTGAAGTAGTGCTTCCTTAATCCAAGTGCATGTTCATATTGTCTTAGCATATTTCTCTTTTCGAGGCGATCGTCAATGGCCTTTAAAATTGCCTCTACAGTAGAGTGTTCCTTTTGAACATAAGACGATGCCTTTTGAAGATTTTCTTCCAGCTTTGCCTTCATCTGTAGAATCTGCTCTCTGATTATCTTCAGTGTTCCGTCGCAGTATTTCTAGATTTCACTGACTACCATCAGACGCTTTTCGTTCTTGTGGTTCAGGTAGGTGACTGCTGGCGGTTTGAAGAAGATGTGATAGGCTGGGAAGTCTTCAAGTTCTGGACCATACAGTTTTGGCTTTGTCAGATTTGTCTTCTTTAGATTGCATTCAATAGCCATTTGTAGGTCATGTGAGGAGTGTACTCGGATCTGTCTAAGCATGAATCTCTTGATAGCTGCGAGGCCTTCGCTGTATACTATGTTTTGCATGACTGGAAGGTATCTGTAGGCCATGAGCATTTGGTAGATGTCATCCGGTTTCAGCATGATGAAGTCGTTCTCTTGACAAGTGAATTCGCTCCCATCGGTGCGTTGAAGTCTGAAAGTGTAGAATGTTACTCCATGATAGTCTTCAGCTTTCACTTGTAGAATTTGATGAATCGGGAGAATATTCGACTTCAGATCTTGTTCCATCAGTTCTCTCTGTGTACCGGTTGACCTTTGCAGCAACATATGCAGATGACCTCCAGCCTGTTTTCCTTTCAAGTGTGTAAGGCCTCTTAGCTTCAGTTCGTTCAGTGGCTTGACTTTGTCTGGTCTACGCCAGATATGCTCTCTGATTTCTTCTTGGAAGGGGGCTTTGATTCGAACGTTGTCCCAGGGTTTCTCTGTCTTGGGAAGTCTTCCCGCTGATTGTCTTACGACCGATTCAAGAGCTTTCTGGGATTCCTTGTAGTTCTCCCCTTCCTTGCGTTCATCGTCCTCGAGCCTAATGATATCTTCAGAGCATTTGTTAATAAGCTCTCGTAGCCACCAGTTTCTTTGCATGTCCTCTTGCTCGGCTTCAACCCGGAGATCATCCCATTCTGTCCATTTTCTCGGCCATTTGTCGTATATCACCGCCTCTTCCAGTGCATCATGGATGTCTTTGCCTGGGGAGATGTATGGAGTTCTTTGTTTAGGCGGTGATTGTTCCTGTGTAGCACTACCGGGTTCACTAGGATTGCCCGTTGACATCAGCTTAGAACTAGGTTCCAACTGATGGCCTGATGGAGAAGATGTACCAGTGGTATCATCATCAGGACTTCCATCCCCTCCTCGGTTGGTATCTCTAGGAGATACGCCTCGGGATGTTATTTCTAGCTCGACCACGCTAGAGAGTTTGGCTGTGGGTGGTGGCTGTTGGTTTGTTGAGGTTTCAGGTTGAATTGGCTGTGGAGTTTGGCTTGGAAGAGTAGTTTGCTCAAGTGATCGAGGTCGCTTGTTCTCCCCCTCATGAGGATCTGAATCATCGGGGTCCTCATGGGAACGTTTGCGACCACGAAGACTCTCCTTGCAAGTACTCTTGGTTTCGGGTGAGGAAAGAAGAGCTTCTAGTATGGCTTGCTGATGAAGAGTGAGGTCGTCTTCTGGGGTATTCAAGAGGTTATTCAGCAAAGCCGAAGCTAGGGTGTCAAAGGATAGGGAGGAGAGATCGATGGAGGGTGTGGTCGGGTGTGGGGAGAATACTGGTTCTGTATTCTGGGTTCCCCGAGAAATAGAAGGGATAGGAATTTGGTTGATGGATTGGTGGGATAGAGGGGTGGAGGATATGGGTTGTGTATGGGAGATGAACGGTTCAGGGGAAGGTTGGGGTGGTGTCTGTTCAGACCGAACCGCTTGGGTGGTCCTAAATTCCTGTGCTAGAGCGGTCATTGCATCTTGCACCCATGGTTTAATGGTGGAATCTAGGAAGCGATTTAGTAGAACGTTTACGTCTTCAAAGGTAGGGTGACCAGTTACGGGGGTTGTAACTGTTGACACAACATCAGTGAAGATTGCTGATGTGTGGCCTGCATTTAATGATGGAATCATTATGGGCGTAGCAGGGCTTCCAACCGTCATAGCTTGCGCTCTGGTTGTTGTGTTCAGGGTGAGTGCACCTGTATGTGCTGTGAATAGTGTAGGTGTCCTAGAAAAAGAAGAAAATGTGGGAAATGTGACACCTAGACTCGATGTGAGTGAAGAAGGGGTTTTGACCTTGGGAGATAGGTCAATTGTATGATCAACTGATTCAGAAGGAACCAGCGAGGGGGTTGAATCCCGTTCTTTTGAAACAATAACCTTTTGAGAGGCAATTGAGTGGCTGGGAGAGGGCTGTGCATGCGCAGTTGAGCCAGATGCTGCGACTTCTACTCGGGAACCGAAAAGATCGGCTCCTGTGCTTAGGGATTCGGCTCGGCTTATCTGGATAAAGGAGTCGCAGCCAGCAAAGATGTGCTCGTCTGCCTTATCAAACAGGCTCTTTGTCGCTCGGGGCTGGGGCTTGGCCTTAGCAACCTTGTCATTTTTTACTTTAGCCCTGGTTTCTCGGATGACAACTTCTTCCTGGTTGATTGATGTCTTGATGGAGTGAGCTGCCTCGTCGTAATCATCCTTTGAGCAATTAGTCTCGCTCGGATCAGCTCTTGGTTTAGCTGTTTCTTTAATAGTGAAGACTTGAGGTCTGCGAGCTATGATTGGTGCTGCGTCTTCAGCAGTGATTCTTCTCTTCTTTGGAGATTCGACGGGCAGATTCCCTTTTCTAATTAGTGCATATGTGAGCTCCACATCATCACTATCATTGTCATCACTGTCATCATCCGAGTCTGATTTGTCACTCTCCGTGCCCACGCTCTCGGAGGCCTTGTCGTCAGTGTTTGTTTGGGCTCCACTAGACGATTCACTGGCCGTTTCCTCAGCGTCTTCCTCGGTGCCCTCAGCCGCCTGACTCGTCTCTAGAGAGTCGTCAAACTTCCCTTCATTGGGCAAACCGGCCACTGGTTTCTGTGGCTTTTGGGCTCTCGTAGGACCCTTACTTACTCTCGGCTTTGTCCCTTGGGTAGGTCCAGCTGGGTTTTGCTGAACCATAGGGACGGTTTTCTCGGTGGCTTCTTTGTATTGTTGGACTGCTGGATTTGAAGATTTTACCAGCTTTAGCAGAAATCCAGGTATCTTTAGACCATAAGAAGGATTCTTGTCTGCTTTGAAGTACTGTAGCTTCGGTGCTGTGAAGTGAGGATCTGTACTGCGTCTTGGTATGGAGGCGTGCTCTGCCATGCAGTCGTTTATGATCAGCCCGAGCCATCTTGCATATGGAATGGTACCTGGCCTATTTTTCTCCTTTGCTTTGACCAGGTCCATGAGCTCTGAGAAGAAGAGCTGTGCCATGTCGTAGTTTTTGTTGAATGCAATGCCGTGAAAGATTAGCAGGATCTGCTTGTTGCACTTGTCAAACCCGGCATGCTTCGGCGACAGGCACTTGTTCACTAGCCCGAAGAGATTTTTCCACGGGTGACGGAGGTATGCACCGTTGAAATTTGACAGTTGTGGCAGTAGTGATGTGTAGCCAAGGGATGCCACGTCTTTGAGCAGATCAGGGATGGATGGCAGTGCATCATGCTCGTCATGTATCGGCAGCGATAGAGTAGTCCGTAGAGTGCATGGTGTCAGAATCACCCGCATGCCATTCAACTTGGTCTTGATCTTGGAACGATCCTTCAGTGAATTCGTGTGCATGTGACCCAAAAATTGTTGTAGGTATATCTCTGGCACTGATTTGGCGTTGTGAAGTGCAGGCCAGAGATAGTGACCTTTCATTATGGCCGGAATGATTGGATTCTGGCACTTGAAGACTGCCAGGTCTAGCTGGAAATTGTTGTCCAGCACCTTGATCCATTTCTCTTTGGAGTAGATGGCATCATCGATATGTGCTGTAGTGTTTCCTGCCACTTTAAACAGTAGAAGCAGGGGGTCAGCATATGAAATTCAATAGTTTGATTTGATTGAAAGAGTTTGATTTATTTGTCAGATAAGTTTATGCAGGTGGAGTTTTGAAAAAAATCTAAGTCCAAATCTTGAGATCTGAATCTCGAGATCTTGATATTGAGATTCAAATTTCGAGATCTTGATTTCGAGATTCAAATCTCGAGATCAAGATGTCGAGATGCAGATCTCGAGATCTTGATTTCGAGATTCAAATCTCGAGATCAAGATGTCGAGAAGCAGATCTCGAGATCTTGATTTCGAGATTCAAATCTCGAGATCAAGATGTCGAGAAGCAGATCTCGAGATCTTGATTTCGAGATTCAAATCTCGAGATCAAGATGTCGAGATGAAGATCTCGAGATCTTGATTTCGAGATTCAAATCTCGAGATCAAGATGTCGAGATGAAGATCTCGAGATCTCGATTTCGAGAAGATGAACCGACGATTTCGAAGAGATTTTCCACCTGTAAAAACAAAGATATAGCAGATAATAGTAAGCGATTTCGACATACATTCAAACGAAAAGAACTTAATTTGATTTTGATTTAGAGAAAGTTCAAGGTTTTTGCGAAATCAAACGTTCTTTTTCAGGATTTCGAATACGAAAAGAGAAAACAGGTTTTCGAGATGATCCTTCGTTTTCGAGATTTGCGATTGTGAATATTAACTACCTTAGAGGTTTCGCGAAAGCTAATCGGAGAAGGAGAAGGAGAGAAATTTGTGAGAATCAGAGGGTTTGAAGAGGACGAAGGGTCTGAGAGCTTTGCTTTTGCGAAAAAATCTGGCCTTTGAAAAAAACATAAGGGAAGGAAGGTTTTTCGTAAAGGTTTTATACGCGAGAAATTTTGGACCTCTTCCGTAACATTTGAGCCCGAAATATTGGGCTGGCACACAATTTTCTTTTAAAGTTTTCGAGGCCTAAAACCAGTAAAAATAGAGAGCTCCCCCTTAATCAGTGAAAATTAGCTCCCCCTCAAACGGTGAAAATTCTCTCCCCCTCAAAAAAAGGAACGAACAATATGTACAAATGCAACGCACACACACTATTTTTTGTTCTTTTTGATTTTTCACCCACGCAACACATGCAACGCACACACACTATTTTTTTGTTATTTTTCTGGTTTTCTCCCCCCCAACACATGCAACGCACACACACTATTTACAAAACCCACACACACACACTTTTTACAAGTCCCACACACACACACACTTTTTAGATCAGTGGAGACATAATTAAACTGGCTCGAGGTTCAACATGCCCAACTTGGAGACTAGGAACTGGAATCGTTTTTCATCCAATGCCTTAGTGAACAAGTCGGCCAGTTGAAGCTCTGAGCTTACAAAATACATGTCAATGTCTCCTTTCTCCACATGATCCTTGATGAAATGATAGCGCAGGTCGATGTGTTTGGTGCGGGAGTGATGAACTGGGTTGCTGGTGATGGCTATGGCGCTTTGAGAGTCACTGTAGATCGGGATATGGCGGAGTGTGTAACCGTAGTCCTTTAGCTGGGTCTTCATCCATAATATTTGTGAACAACAGCTAGCAGCCGCGACGTATTCTGCCTCGGCCGTAGATGTCGACACACAGTTCTGTTTCTTGGAAGACCAGCAGACTAACTTATCGCCCAAGAATTGGACAGCTCCCGATGTACTTTTGCGGTCCATCCGGCAACCAGCAAAGTCAGCATCCGAATATCCGACTAGGTCAAAACCTGAGTGCTTGGGATACCAAAGGCCTAGATTCACAGTGCCTTTGAGGTATCTCAGAATTCTTCGAACAGCGGTCAGATGGGATTCCTTCGGATTTGCCTGAAAGCGTGCACATAAGAATGTGGAGAAGACAATGTCAGGCCTGCTTGATGTGAGATATAGCAAAGATCCAATGATGGCCCTGTAATTTGTAGCATCAACTGGCTTCCCGGAGGGGTCTGAGTCCAGTTTGTTGTTTGGGGACATGGGGGTCGTCATGGAAGATTTGCTATCAATGTTGAATCTCTTAAGCATTTCCAGAATATACTTTGACTGATTGATGAAAATGCCGTCAGAGAGTTGTCTTACTTGCAGGCCTAGGAAGAAATTCAGTTCTCCCATCATGCTCATCTCGAACTTGGTTTTCATCAGTTTCTCAAAGTGTTTGCACAGGCGTGGATTTGAGGAGGCGAAGATAATGTCATCAACATAGATCTGAATTAGGATGATGTCAGACTTCTGTCGCTTGATGAAAAGTGTGGTATCAATCTTCCCTTTTGAGAAACCTGAGTCAATCAGAAATTCGGTTAATGCATCATACCAAGCTCTTGGTGCCTGTTTTAACCCATACAGAGCTTTCTTTAGCTTGTACACATGGTCGGGATATCTGGGATCTACGAATCCTTCGGGTTGAGCGACATAGACTTCTTCTTCCAAGACTCCATTTAGAAAGGCAGTCTTGACATCCATTTGAAAGACAGTAAAGTTCTTTTGGGCCGCGTACGCAAGAAAAAGGCGGATTGCTTCAATTCTTGCTACGGGTGCAAATGTTTCATCATAGTCTATGCCCTCTTGCTGATTATATCCTTTAGCGACCAGTCGTGCCTTGTTCCTTATCACTATGCCTTCTTCGTCCTTCTTGTTCTTGAACACCCATTTTGTGCCAATGATGGTTTTCTGAGGGGGTTTAGGCACGAGTGTCCATACATCTAGTCTGTCAAATTGATTGAGCTCATCTTGCATGGCAATCACCCAATCTGGATCAGCGAGTGCCTCTGAGACTTTGGATGGTTCATTCTTGCTTAGGAAGCATGCATAGTGACATTCATTTGTTGTTGCTGATCTCGTTCGCACACCTTGACTTGGATCACCTATTATTTGTTCAACAGGGTGTGCTTTTGTCCACTTCCTCTCATGAGCTAGAGGAGTTGGAGTGATTATTGGTTGATCTGAGTCCTGATATGAATTTGAAGGCTCTGGGACAGCTGTGGTGTGTAGTGGAGATGATTCCGGACTTATGGCAAAGCCGTGATCATCCACACCTCTGGGATTGGTTTGAGGGGTTGAGGGTGTGGATGGTACGTCATCTGGTCCTGTGAGGAGCGGAATCTCTGCTATTGGAGTTGATGTTGACTCTGGATTGTATGCAGGAGGTGGAGATTGTGAGTTCTCGTAAAAGTTTCTGAAGAGAGAGTCGAGAATCACATCGTCGTGTTCGGTGTTTGGTTCAGCTTTATCAGAAGCTACTGGTACAGCAATGGATGGATCGGTCTGGAGATGTTCAATAGCAAAGTCTGCCATTTCATAGAATGTAACGTTTACACTCTCGATGACAGTCCGCTTGTCTCTGAGATAGACTCTGTAAGCTTTGGATTGCAGTGAGTAGCCAATGAACACGCCTTCTCTGGCTTTGGGATCCAGCTTACTTCTCTCTGTCCGATCATTGAGTATGAAGCACTTGCAGCCAAAAACCTTGAGGAAAGAAATATCAGGAGTTTTGTTGAATAGGATCTCATATGGAGTCTTGTCGAAGCGCTTGTGGATGAAGGTTCTGTTCTGAGTGAAGCACGCGGTATTGATTGCCTCTGCCCACATGAAGTGAGGCAGTCTTGATTGGATTAACATGGTGCATGCTGCTTCAACAAGGGTTCTGTTCTTTCTCTCAACAACTTCGTTCTGCTGGGGAGTTTTAGCTGCTGCAAATTGCTGAGTGATACCGAGTGATTCATAGAACTCAGTGAGAGTCTGATTTTTGAACTCGGTACCATTGTCAGTTCTGACAATTCGAACACTGTGCTGTAGCAGTTTCTGGATCGTTCTGATAAAGGTCATAATGATTTCCGCAGCTTCGTCTTTTGATCGAAGAAAGATTAGATATTCAGATCTCGACATGAACTTTAATAACCAGATCTGACCACATCTGATTTTAATAACAATCATTATGAACTTTATCGAACTTTCTGATAAAGGTCATAAAGATTAGACAGAGTTCTTTTTAATAACAATTTCACTGATACTTTTGATCTCATCTAGATATCTCATCTTAATAAATCCCCCTCAGACCACTCTCCTATCTTGGTTCAAATCACTAAGGCAGGTTTATCTGGTCCTAAACCCTTC
Source organism: Cuscuta europaea (assembly GCA_945859875.1). Taxonomy (NCBI): domain Eukaryota; kingdom Viridiplantae; phylum Streptophyta; class Magnoliopsida; order Solanales; family Convolvulaceae; genus Cuscuta; species Cuscuta europaea. Next base: position 2,164,679 of record CAMAPE010000003.1, on the reverse strand, counting down.
AGATTTCAAAACATGTGGCTTGGTCATCATAGTTTCATGCAGTTTGTTGAGCACAAGTGGAAGTCTTATAATACAGGGAAGGGGATATTGGGTCTAGCCTGTAAATTGAAAAGTTTGAAGCAAGATTTGAAGACTTGGAACAGAGACACTTTTGGGAATATTTTTGATGACATCAAGATTTGTGAACAACAGGTTTTAGATGCTGAAATATGCTTTGAAAATAACCCTTCTGATGTGACTAGAGTTGATTGGTCCATGAAAAAAGCTCTCCTTATGTCTAAATACAAGCTTGAAAGGAAATTTTGGAAACAAAAATCTCAATTAAAGTGGCTTAAAGATGGAGATTGCAACTCTCATTTCTTCCATTCTTATGTTAATTTCAAACATAGGAAGCAACATATCATTTCTATTAGGAACTAAAATGGTGAGGAGGTTGATTCTTTACCTGCTATGGCAGAAGCTGCTGTTCATTATTTTGCCAATCTTTATACCCAAGATCAGGTAGAGACTTCAGATGAAATCCTGCATTTTATACCAAGAATAGTTGAGGATGAAGATAATCAAAGTTTGGTTGTTCTGCCTAACAAGGATGAAGTTAAAGATGCAGTTTGGTCATTAAATCCAAATGGTGCTGCTGGACCTGATGGTTACAATGGTAAATTCTTAAAAAATGCTGGAATATAATTTGTGAGGATGTTGTCAGTGCTGTTCAAGATTTTTTCCTCGGTGTCCCTATTCCCAAGGGGTTATCTAGTACACTTATTGCCCTCATTCCTAAAAAAGATAACCCCTCTTCTTTTGCAGACTTTAGACCAATATGTTTGTCCAATTTTATCAACAAAGTCTGTACTAAGGTGCTCACAAATAGGTTGTCTATTCTTATGCCTAAATTAATCTTTGAAGAACAAATTGGTTTCATGAAAGGACATGACATAGCAGATCATATTCTAATTCCTCAGGAGATGGTTCATGCCATTGATAAAAAGGCCACCTACCTTTCTGTGCTGGTTAATGGGATTATTCATGGATTCTTTAAACCTACAAGGGGTGTGAAACAGGGAGATCCTTTATCTCCTTACTTGTTTATTGTTACTTCTGAGTTTTTTTCAAGGGGGCTTAAGTGGTATCAGTCTACTGGCTTAATAAAACCTTACTGGCTAGGAAAAAGTGGAAATCCAGTTTCTCATCTTGGTTATGCTGATGATCTACTCATCTTTCTCAATGGTGATTCTAGATCTTTACTAAATTTCCACATGTTTCTTACCTTATACCAAGAGGCTTCAGGGTAGGCTGTCAATTTTGACAAAGTTCTTTTATCTGTGGTAAACATACTGCATACAGACTCCAAAGCATTCAAGACTTGCTAGGTATGCAAAAAACATCTCTTCCTATGAAATATTTGGGTGCCAATCTACACAAAAGTATTAACAGAAAACATTATTGTCAGAGCATCATTCATCAGTTTGATTCTAAGCTTACCACTTGGAAACAAAAAAATCTTTCTATGAAGGGGAGGTTAATTTTAATCAGGCATGTCCTAGGATCAATTCCTATGCATCTTTTGGCTGTAGATCTTCTACCCAATACAATCAAAAGTATTCTGGAAAAGAAAATGGCTAATTTTCTTTGGGGATCTTCTAACAGTAAGCCTAGATATCACTGGATTAGTTGGGCCAAGCTGTGTTATCCTAAGGAAGAAGGTGGTATGGCATTAAGATCTATTAAAGATGTTGAAAATGCTTTTTCTCTCAAAATGTGGTGGAAGTGGAAAGACTTCTTCTGGACTTTGGGCAGTTTTTATGAGATCTAAATATCCCAGGGGGCGGATATGAGAGGTAGAATCTATGACTCCCCTATTTGGAGAAGACTTTGCTTGGTAAATAATCTGGCAATCTCCTTGACAGACTCCTCTGCTATTCCTATCACCTGGAATAACACAAAAGATGGTCAGTTCACCTTGAAGTCTGCTTACCATGCTATTAGGCATTCTTTAGGTTCTGCTTATACTTATAAGGAATTGTGGCATCCTCAGCAGCAGCCTAAGATTAATTTGTTTCAATGGAGACTGCTCAAAGGTATTTTGCCTATTACTGACAATTTGAGTCGCTTTAAAAGGGTTATTCAACCTTCTATTCGCCCCATTTGTAGAAAAAACGTGGATTCTACCATACACATTTTCTTGGAGTGTGATTTCTATAAAGCTATTTGGTGTTATTTTGCCCAAATTCTGGATGTTCCTTTGCCTACTCATTGTCTTTATCTCGGAAGTTTCTTCCTTATTTGGTGGTTAGAGGCCGGAAGAAAAAACCTCATTGATATTTTTAAGCACAATTTACCTCAAATCATTTACTGGTACATTTGGAAGACCTATTCTGAGTTGATTTGGGGATCTAGTACTGTGGTTCCTACATCTTCTCATGCTATCTGGCAAATCAAGATGTACACACAAAACTGGACACTTAGCTTATCTAATCAGAAGATTGGTAAAATTGACAACATTTTATATCAAGAGCAGCTTATCCCTGCCTCTTTTATGCTTAAACAAAGAATCCTTAAACCTATTTGTTGGATTAAGCCGAAAAGTGGTTTGAAGCTGAATATTGATGCATCATACTTACCTGATTCTGCCTCTGGTGGTGCGATCTTAAGGAACTCTGTGGATGATATGATCCGTGCTTTTGCTTTTCCGTTGTTGGTTTCATCGTCCTTGGAGGCAGAAATTCTGACCACTATTAGAGCGACCCAGTGGATGATTGATGAGGGATACCGGGACTTTCAAGTCGAAATTGATGCTGAATTCGTCCTGAATCTTCTTTCTGGAGGAGGCTATGTTTCTTCTCGCGCAGACATTGTTGAGTTCAGGTGTGTTTGTTTAAGGAAAGGGGTTTCCTTCCGACATGTCTTCCGGGAAGGGAATTGCCCGACCCATTTCCTTGCTGCTTCTCATCCGACCCGTTTTAATTTGTGGACTTCTGCTGCTTCGCTACCCAACCCGATTAGAATCGAATTAAACTTTGATTTATTTAATATTTCGTTCATTCGATGGCTTGTTTAATTTTTTGGTTTGTTATTCGCTTTTTTGGGAAGAAGTTTTGGTATAGCCCCCCTCTTTTTTGTACTTTATATTATTTTCAATAAAACCTGATAAATGTCCCCTGACATTTGTCCCACTGATTTTGGTGGTTTGCCTCCGGAGGTTAAAAAAAGGTGTCTTGGACTATTGAAAGTATAAAAGCATATTATGCATATATGATAATGATATAATAATATTAATAAAAAATACGTAGTAATTAATATTGTGCTTTGCCTACTGAACCCAATATACACTTTATCAGTATGCATTTACAGCCAAAATGAGTACTAGGTTTAGGGTATCTTACTATCTCGATCGATATCACTTATATAGTAGGTATGTATTAGTGTGTTTAAAGAAAAATTACATCTAATTACTTTATGTATTATTTACCTTAAAAAAATAACTTTATATATTACTATGTGTGTACTAGTTTGTATTTTTTATTTGAAGTGTTATAACTAATCACTTTATGTATTAGTGTGTGTGTGTATAAATTTTAAACGGGTCCGGATCCTTAACGGGCCAGAATCATATATACCATACCCGACCCGTTTATTAAATATATCAACGGGTAAGAATCCGGGTCCGGGTAAACGGAATAAAATATAGACCCGTACCCGCTAAAAACAATCGGGTCCGGGTCCAGACCCGACCCATTGATGGTGTGACACCACACCCGAACGTCCTAGAAATTCAAATTTAATTTCAAAGCTTATGTATTAAATTCTCCTATTTTCGAACAACTGTAAAACGATTAAAGTTTTACAGAACGTATGATTTATCATATTACTATTTTGGGCTTATACAATGGTAACGGGCTTCTAAATAATTAATTGGGCCATATCATTGATATTGGGGCCCAACATCCTTAAATAAAGATATACAACCCATCGGTACAATGTAAGAGCCGTCGGGCAGCCCAAATGTTATTTTGGGCCTAACCTGCTAGAAATAGTAATTATTCAAGAATGGCATCCTAGACCCATTGAAGGGTGACCCACACGGTTGGTAGCACACATATATAGATATATATACATATTAACATCATAAATGAATGATGGAATGATTGGAGAAGAATATAAATGCCTATGGTCCCATCTTTGGCATTATTAGGCTGAATAATGGGAGTAGGGTTTTCTTTTGTAATTGTACATCAAATAAATTATTGGGACCACCCTACACAAATTAGAGACCAATAATATGAAGTAGGAGGTTGACTTGATCTGATTAAATTGGGGAGAGTACAAAATTACATCTTATGACAAAAGACAAAAATGATAGGACCCATCTTTCCACTCTTGGATGTATTGGTAGATATTTTGCTCCCAAATTAATTAGGGGACATGATAGTACGCTCCACACCTTCCTAACACCTGCAAAACAGGTAGGATGAGTTAGAACACATAAATGGGGCGGACCTATTGAGTTGAGAGCTCAAACAATACAAAATAGAAATAAAAGGGGAGGACCATCCCATGTTTGATTGGAATCAAACACCCAACCTTTTATTTTTGGGAGCCACACGTTTAGATAACGTTTTGAGAGCGTCCAGATATCTCCCCCTAACCCCTCATTCGAACTCAAAAGATAAGGGGAAGAGAGGAGCCGCACAAGAGCAAAGAAAGCAAGAGAAAGGAGAATTGTCCGCAGGGAGAACTTCCAGTGCGTTGGCCTTCTAGTGCGACTCATATCTCGCGTTATACTCATTCAAAAGAGGCGTGAGAGGTGTCCACTGAAAGCTCTCTAAGATCGGAATCCATAGGAGTGAGGATTGAAGAAAACGGAGTAGGTTAAGGCCTCCAAATCATCCGAACAGAACGCAACCTCGCAGAATACGTTTTTGGTATTCAAAGTAAGTTCAAATCCAAAACCTTCCTTTCTATTGTCTAAATCATATAAATGATTGAGGAATTATTGTACACTGGTTGAGGTGTATAAAATGTTGTTATAGTGTAACTTTAATTGTTGGAAAGGTTAGATACTAACCTAGACAAAACCTTGAAAGGGTAGGGAATGAATTTGCCGGAAAATACCCGTTCTAGGGGTTGTTTTCGTGTCTTCGATTAGGAGTTGAATAAGCACCTTGAAGAGGCTGATTAACACCTATTTATAAGCAAGGAATCAATTCTCAAACCCCATTGGCCGAAGCTTGAGCATTGGGTCGAGAAGGAACAAATTAAAGCTCATTTGAGGTGAGGATCAACATCTAGTTGCTTACAACTTGTAGGTTAAGAATGAGATTACCTAAATGCCTAAATCATGTTTTTCATGGATTATAATGACTGATTATTGATGAAATATTTATATATTTGATAAGGAATGAAATTGCAAATGATTTGGGAATCATATTGATAAAAATGGAGTTAAATGAACTATTGTGTGAAATAGGCATTTTTACCCATGTGTGAATTGTGTAAATACATAAATGATTATTTATGTATTACATTGGATGATTAAGTTGCTGCTACATATTACTAAATATGTAGGGATTTACAAATGAAATATATGATTGATGGGAATAATTTTAATAGTATTGGAATACTAGTTAATGATTGTTTGTAATTGTTAAGAAATTGAATCTAAGGATTTGATTGTAAGTGATATACTTGATTGTGGTTCAAGTGAGTAAATTGTTGTAATGTGATGCTAAGATCATGATGAGGCAGTCCGTAAGGATGTCCCGAAATAGATTATTGATATTACAATTCTAGGCATAGCGAGTGCTTAGGAATTGGAGTCTATGCCAATGCAAGGAGATGTAATTGAGCCCGATGCTCTAGAATTGCATTGGGTAGACATAAGGATTTGGTTCAGCCCATGTAAGGAGATGTACTTGAGGCCGATGCTCTAGAATTGCATGGGTGAACATGACGTCGGAGATTGGTGGAGTAATTGACTTGTGATTGATGTGCATGGTGATGTAGTCGAGTTGGACTCGAGAAATGCAAACATGTGTGTTAGGGTTGAACCCTATGTATTGTCGTGACTAGGGGTCACGGGGTTTGGGTTATGTTTTGCAAACGAACTTTGGGCAATGGGCCGACTACTTGACTTTATATATAAAGTAATTATATTTTGAAAAGGGGTAACTTGGGGTTACGGCCTAGATTATACTATCACCCTATTTGAGGGTCTTGTGTTTGAAATACTAGTTGTATATCTATTAGATGCCATCCACACCAGTACTTTATAGCCGTATAGAGTACTGACCCCCTTTCGGGGGTGCGTCCCACCACCATTTCAGGTTGAGGCTAGAGCTTGCTACCTGTGCTTGTTGATCGGGCGATCATCTCGGAGGGGAAGACTTGGTTCGTGCTTCCTCCATTCTGATTTTAAACATTTTAAAACATGTTCATGGATATTGTTTTTCATTATGGAGCCCGCGTGCTCGTGTTTGCCCCGTGTGGCACTTGTATCCAAACTATGATTACCGCTGCGTATTCAATTACTTATTATGTATGTTTATGGATGACTTATGTGTGAATGATATTCGAGACGGCTTGTATAATATGGATGAGTTGGACTGCGGTTGACTATTCATATTGTACGGCGGATTGTTGACGTGTCCAGATAGGTCCGGGGCGTGACAATTTAATTGGTATCAGAGCCTTAGTCCATAAACTTCATAATGAAGACTCAAAAATTCTCTTTTCCAAATGATTTTAAAAACCATGAGCATAAATGTTTTGTACTTATAAAACTTTTGGTACTTGAGCTGCAAGGCCTCTAATTGTTAAGATGGTACCCTTAGCAATTGGTATGGCGGCAATTCGAGCCAAGTAGTGTCTTAAGTACCTATCCGTCAATTGACATTTGATACGAGTCTAATGACTCTTTCCAAAATTTCTTTCAGAAATGGACGGTGGTGGCAAGGTTACGAGAAGGAACCCGACGGGCCGTGCACCGGTGGGGACCGGGAAGGGGAGCCGTGGGGCCTCTAGAGTGTCTAGAGGGGCGATCCCTGGAGGCCGATCGCACTCTGTGAGCGACGGCCATGTTGACACCGAGGATGAAACCTACTGGTCCTATGAGGACTCGACTTACCAGCCGGAGACCGAGCCGGTTGAGACCCCTTACGAAGGGGATGACGATGATATAAGTGATGAAGATGGGGAGAATGACTCCCTAGCAAGAATTGAGGCACTGCTCCAGCAATACCAGCGGGAGCATGAAGAGAGGAGAGAACGCCGAAGGCGCCGAGGAGGGCAAACTTCGGGTAGGGCTTCAAGAGGAAGAAGCCATGGTGACTCTAGGGCCCACATTGAACCACATGGGGGCCGGGGTGATGGAGGTCCAATCATAAGGATCTCAAAATTTCTCAAGGAGGCGAGGGACTTGGGGTGCAAACCCTTCAATGGAACGGGTGACATCTCGGTCGCCGCGGAATGGATCAAGAGGCTGAACGAAGCAGCCCTTGATATGCAACTCACCCCCGAGTTTAAACTCAGGGTGGCGGATAGATTGCTTGAAGGGATGGCGTCCACATGGTGGGACGGGGCCAAGGGCAAGTATGGCAGGACCGTGACTTGGGAGAATTTCCGACAAGAGTTCTTTGCTCAATACTATTCTGATTTTGAGGTGAACGCTAAGAGGAGAGAGTACACCCTCCTGACCCAAGGTGGCAAAATGACGGTGAGGCAACTTGAACACAAATTCAGGGAGCTAGCCGAGTTCATACCAGAGTATGTTTGCGACGAGAACCGAATGGTTAACCATTTCTGGGATGCCCTGGATTTGGAAATACGTGAGAGGGAAACACAATTGCCCAACATGACCTTCAGCCAAGTAGTTGAACAAGGGTTGAAGGGAGAGAAGGAATGGGAAGAAAGAAAGATGAAAAACGCCGAAGAGGCGAAGAAGAGAAAGTGGGAGAACCATGGACCTCAAGGTCCTAACAAAAAGAGGAATCATGGAGGAGGAGGATTCTTTCGGGCACCCCCACTGCCATCTAGGGGAAGCCAAGGCCCGAACAGGCAATCACAAGCCTCGGGGGCGACTCGTTGCAAAAATTGCAAGAGGAACCACCCGGGAAAATGTCGTGACCCTCCTAGATGCTACCAATGCGGGAGCACCGGGCACATGAAGATGAGTTGCCCACAACTGGGCGGAAGGAGGGCATCTGGACCAAGTAGTGGTACTACCGGGATACGGAATCAAGTTGGGGCTTCACAAGCGTCCAGGGGGCAAGGAGGAGCAAGCGCGAGCAACGCGCCGTCCATGAATCAAGGAATAACTCAAGCTAGAGTCTATGCGATGACGGAGGCGGATGCTCAGGCTAACCCGGATTCTGTTGCAGGTATAACCACTTAATTACTCGTTTTTTATTCGTGTTTTATCCATAAAATGAGGTTACAAATCCTAGGGGTCAATTGCAAACAACCTTAGGACCAAACCGTGTGATTCCGGGCGAAATCGGGCTGATTTTTGTCTTAGGCACGCCGTGCCCAGCCTTCATGCACGCCGTGCCTAACCTGCAGGCACACCGTGCCTCCACCGTGCCTCCACCGTGCCTCCACCGTGCCTCCACAGTGCCTGGGTGGCAGTAGCTACCAGGGAAAAACGGTCCCAGGCACGCCGTGCCCATCCTTCAGGCACGCTGTGCCTAGCCTGCAGGCACACCGTGCCTCCACCGTGCCTCCACAGTGCCTGGGTGGCAGTAGCTACCCGGGAGTATTTTAAGCCACGCATGCCGTGCGTGCCTCCTAGGCACGCCGTGCGTGGCACCTAGACTGCCCGACGTTGATTTTTTCACACCGAATTGCGACGTTAAGGCCTCTCCTTGATCCCAAACATGTGTATGAGCATAATAAACCACTATAAATGTATATAGATGGTAGGAAGGCATCTTACATGGCTTATAAATGTAGGAACACTAAAGATTAATGGGAAGGATGCGCGAATCCTTATCGATACCGGGGCGCAACGTTCATTCGTGAGTGAGGCGTTCGCCAAAGGCTTAGGGATACATTCGATACCAATGATACACACTCTAGTGGTATCAACACCACTAGGGGATGACGTTGAGAGAGCTTGTTATTATCCATCTTGTGAAGTGGAAGTCGGTGGCCAAACCTTGATGTGTGATTTCGTACCGCTGAGCATGATTGATTTTGATGCGATCCTAGGGATGGATTGGCTAGAAAAGCATCATGCTAGGGTAGATTGCTACACAAAGGTTCTAGAACTCGAAGGCAATGATGGGAATGCCCTACGCTTCGAGGGTGATCGAGGCAAGTCAAATAGTTGCATCATATCCACCGTGAGAGCAAGGAGTATGATGAGAAAGGGATGCCACGCATATCAAGCATACGTGGTGGACAAAACTAAGGAGGAACCGAACCTCGACGATGTAAGGGTGGTTTGTAAGTACCCGGATGTCTTCCCTAAAGACCTACCGGGGCTTCCACCCGATAGAGAGATTGAATTTGTGATCGAGGTTGAGCCCGACACCAAACCAATCTCTATACCACCGTACCGAATGGCGCCTGTGGAACTGAATGAGTTGAAAACCCAATTGCAAAAGCTATTGGATAACGGTTTCATTAGACCGAGCTATTCACCGTGGGGAGCACCAGTCCTTTTTGTGAAAAAGAAGGATGGGACTCTACGTATGTGCATTGACAACCGACAATTGAACAAGGTCACCATCAAGAATAGGTACCCTTTACCTAGGATCGATGACTTGTTTGACCAGCGCCGGGGGGCAACAATATTTTCAAAGATTGACTTGAGGTCCGGGTATCACCAACTGAAGATCAAAGAGAGCGACATACCGAAGAGTGCTTTCCGCACAAGGTATGGTCACTTTGAGTTCTTGGTGATGTCATTTGGGCTAACGAATGCCCCAGCGGCATTCATGGACTTGATGAACCGAGTTTGTCACAAGTACTTGGATCAGTTTGTAATCGTGTTCATAGATGACATCTTAATTTACTCAAGAAATGAAGAGGAGCACGAAAGACACTTGATTCTGGTTCTTGAAACACTACGAGAAAACCAACTCTATGCCAAGTTCTCTAAGTGTGAGTTTTTTCTTAAGGAGATCGGCTTTCTCGGGCACGTGGTTTCTGAATCAGGCATTTCTGTGGACAACAAGAAGATTGAGGCCATCACAGAATGGGAAAGACCTAAGAACGTGAAGGAGATTCGTAGTTTCCTTGGACTAGCGGGCTACTATAGAAAGTTCGTGGAGAAATTCTCAGTTTTGGCATCACCATTGACGAAGCTCACTCGAAAGGGAGCAAAGTTCATATGGGATGACCGATGTGAGAAAGGATTCTTAGAACTGAAGAAAAGGTTAACTGAGGCACCGGTACTCGTCTTACCGAAACAAGGTATGGGGTACGATATCTACAGCGATGCGAGCATCCAAGGGCTTGGATGTGTATTGATGCAGAATGGGAGGGTGATTGTCTATGCTTCACGACAATTGAAGAAGCATGAGGTGAATTATCCTACTCATGACTTAGAATTGGGAGCAGTGGTCTTTGCACTAAAGATATGGAGGCATTATCTCTACGGAGAGACATGTCATATATACACTGACCACAAGAGTTTGAAGTATGTGTTTACTCAGAAAGAGCTAAACACGAGACAACGACGGTGGATGGAATTGATAAAGGACTACCACCTAGTGATTGATTACCATCCGGGGAAAGCAAATGTTGTGGCCGATGCCCTTAGTCGGAAGAGTTCACCGGGGGCATTGATAACCAACTTGAGGGCATTGAGAGCCCAATTGGAAGTATCAACTAATGGCGCCTTGGTGGTGAGATTTGAGGTGAGACCTACCTTACTTGTTGAGATCAAGAGGGGTCAGGAGCTTGATGATGAGCTCAAGAAGGTCCGAGAACGCATGCTAGCGGGGCCGGTAGAGGATTTTCGTGAAAGAGACGATGGTCTCTTGTTATTCCGTGATCGAGTGTGCGTACCATCGAATGATGAGCTCCAAAAGTCCATTCTAGAGGAGGCTCATTCCTCGGCGTATGCTATGCACCCGGGAGGCACGAAGATGTACAGGGATCTGAAAGAAAGCTACTGGTGGTCTGGTATGAAGAGGGAAATAGCAGAATACATCAGTCGATGCCTTACTTGTCAGCAAGTTAAGGCGGAACATCAGCATCCAGCGAGCTTATTGCAGCCACTTTCCATCCCTGAATGGAAGTGGGAACACGTGACTATGGATTTCGTGGTAGGCTTACCGCAGACGATCAGGAACTATGATGCAGTTTGGGTTGTTGTTGATAGGCTCACGAAGAGTGCACACTTTTTACCTATCAACACCACTTACCCACTCGAGAGGTTAGCCAAATTGTATACAGACGAGATCGTGAGGTTACATGGTGTTCCGGTGACCATCGTATGCGATAGAGACCCACGATTTACGTCACATTTTTGGCCAAAATTTTAAGAGTCTATGGGAACGAGGTTGAAGTTCAGTACTGCGTTCCATCCACAGACGGATGGGCAGTCTGAGAGAGTTATTCAGATCTTAGAAGATATGTTGAGGGCTTGTGCATTGGAGTTCCAAGGGAGTTGGGAAAATCACTTAGCACTTGTGGAGTTTGCCTTTTTTTTTTAACCCCGGAAGGCGAACCACCAAAATCAGTGGGGCAGAACGCCGGGGGACGTTTGCCGATGTTTTATTAAAAATGATAAGAAAAGAGAGGGGGGCCAAACCAAACCTCCCAAAAAATTACAACCAAAAGACAGTAATTTAAAACCAAACCGAAACCAGCAATACAAGGGATCACAAAATTAAAAACGAAGAGAGGGAATGCCAAAGAAATCAAGCCAATATGCCTGTTTTGCACAAATGGGTAATTGGGCTGGGCTATCATATATATTATTCAAATCCGTTTGGACCAAGTGATGTGCTACCCAGTTTCCTTCTCGTAGAACATGTCCGAAGCAGATATGTTTCCTGAAAGATAGGTCTACGACTTCCAAAAGCATATCTCTCCACCTTCGCGCAGACTTACTTGCAATATATTCCAGAGCTTGCGAAGAGTCGGATTCGACCAAAAAATCTGCATAGCCCTCCGTCGTTGCCCATTTCACAGCATGGTGGATAGATTTGAGCTCAGCCTCCAGCGCCGATTCAGCTTGCAAAGGATAGGAAATGGCCTGAATCATATTTCCTTCTTGATTTCTGAGAATCGCACCTCCTGAAGCCTTGAAAGAATCGCGCTTGTGGAGTTTGCCTATAACAACAGTTATCAGGCAAGTATCAGCATGCCTCCATACGAAGCATTGTATGGGAGGAGGTGTCGTACACCGTTATGCTGGGACGAGGTTGGCATGGCCAAACTCGAGAGTACTGAGTTGATTGAGATCACCAAGTCAAAGGTGAAGTTGATTCGAGAGAGACTCAAAGCAGCTCAGGATAGACAGAAGAGTTATGCTGATAAGCGACGAAGAACCTTAGAGTTTAAGGTTAATGATGAGGTATTCGTGAAGGTTTCTACTTGGAAAGGAATCATTCGATTCCAAAGCCGAGGGAAGCTTAATCCACGCTACATCGGCCCATTCAGAATTCTGGAAAGAATTGGGGCCGTAGCATATCGTCTACAGTTGACTCCAGAGTTAGAGAAGATACACAATGTGTTTCATGTATCTATGTTGAAGAAGTATGTACATGATCCTTCTCATGTATTGGAAAAGCCGCCGGTGGAAATACGGGAGGACTTGAACTACGTCGTACAACCGATCAAGATCATCGATAGAAGGGTAAAGAAATTGAGGAGCAAAGAAGTTCCAATGGTTAAAGTCCTTTGGAAAAGTGACCGTGTTGAAGAGGAGACTTGGGAAACGGAAGCTTTGATGAGGGAGCAATACGCCTTCCTATTTGAGTAGCACCGTGAATTTCGGGGATGAAATTCCTGTTAAGGGGGGGTGAACTTGTGACACTGCACCTGAACGTCCTGGAAATTCAAATTTAATTTCAAAGCTTATGTATTGAATTCTCCTATTTTCGAACAATTGTAAAACGATTAAAGTTTTACGGAACGTATGATTTATCATATTACTATTTTGGGCTTATACAATGGTAACAGGCTTCTAAATAAATAATTGGGCCATATCATTGATATTGGGGCCCAACATCCTTAAATAAAGATATACAACCCATCGGTACAATGTAAGAGCCGTCGGGCAGCCCAAATGCTATTTTGGGCCTAACCTGCTAGAAATAGTAATTATTCAAGAATGGCATCCTAGACCCATTGAAGGGTGACCCACACGGTTGGTAGCACATATATATAGATATATATACATATTAACATCATAAATGAATGATGGAATGATTGGAGAAGAATACAAATGCCTATGGTCTCATCTTTGGCATTATTAGGCTGAATAATGGGAGTAGGGTTTTCTTTTGTAATTGTACATCAAATAAATTATTGGGACCACCCTACACATATTAGAGACCAATAATATGAAGTAGGAGGTTGACTTGATCTGAATAAATTGGGGATAGTACAAAAGTACATCTTATGACAAAGGACAAAAATGACAGGACCCATCTTTCCACTCTTGGATGTATTGCTAGATATTTTGCTCCCAAATTAATTAGGGGACATGATAGTACGCCCACACCTTCGTAACACCTGCAAAACAGGTAGGGTGATGTTAGTCCTTGTTTTCTATAACAACAATATAATATGGCATAGAGATGAAAGATTATCAACAAAGATGAACACAGAAAGATCAAGTGTAAACCTTCTCTGATATACCGTGAACAGTTCGTACAAGAATGATAAGCGCTAAGGCTATTTTGAGCAGATACGAAAGTTAACCGCAAACCTGAGTCCTCTGCCCTCTTTTATAGGCGAGGCTCAGGTATGCGTAAAAAGGCTTCTCACCTAAGTATGGGCCTAACACTTCGCCCATATTGAATACTATTCTAACAGATATATTTAATCAGTGCAGAATAGAAATAGTAAACATCTAAATTATTACAGACAAAACAGACAAACTTGATTCACAATAAAATAGTCTTCAACAATCTCCCCCTTTGTGATCAAGTGCCGTCTTGCTTTTATTTTTGAGATTTGAAGTAATGCTTTCTGAAATTTAGCGCATGCTCATACTGTCTCAGCATTCTTCTCTTTTCAAGTTGCTCGTTGATGGGCTTTAGGATGGTCCACACCTTCTCGTATACTAGAGCTCTTCCTCGTTGGCGTCCGCAAGTCTTGGATCTATATTCTCCTTGATCTCTTGCAGCTTAGTCTGGATGATCTTCAGAGTCCCATCACAATATTTGTGAATGTCTTCTACCCACATGAGTCTTTTCTGTTCCTCGTGATTGAGATATATGATAGAGACTGGGTCCTTGAAGATATGATATGGTCTGTACTTTTTGAGCTCTGGACCGTACAGAGTTGGCTTTACCAGATTTGCTTTTCTGACATTGTTTTCCAGGGCCATCTGTAGATCACGGGCAGCATAGAATCTGATCTGTCTCAGCATAAATCGTTTGATCGCCTCATAACCTTCTTCGTGTGTCCTGTTTCGACTCAGTGAGAGATACCTACTTACCATGAACATTTGGTAGATATCCTCCATCTTCATCATTATAAAATCATTTTCCTGGCAGATGAATATGCTGGAGTCTGTTCGTCGAACTTTGAAGCTGTAGAACGGGATGGTGTGATGATCTTCTCTGTGTATATCAAGGATAGCGTCAATAGGGTGGATGCTGGACTTCATGTCTCTTTCCAGTGTTTGACGTTGTTTTCCAGATGATCTGTGCATCAGCATGTGAAGATGTCCGCCAGCCAGTTTGCCCTTAAGGTGAGTCAGGCCACGGATCTTCAGTTCATCGAGCTGTTTGAGCTTGTCTGCGGTTCTCCAAATTCCCTTTCTGATTTCCTCTTGGAAGGGGGCATTTATTCTGATGTTTTCCCAGAGCTTTTCTTTTGGGGGCAACTTGCCTGTCATTTGTCTGATGACGAATTCTAGCTCCCTGGGTATCTTTTTGTAGTCCTCCCCTTCTTTGAATTCCTCTTCATCAAGGCGTATGATATCTTCTGCGCATTTGGCCAACAACTCTCTCAGCCACCAATTTCGCTGCATATCCTCTGTTTCAGCTTCGCATCTAAGATCATCCCACTCTGTCCACTTTCTCGGCCAAATGTCATGTACCACAGCATCCTTGAGTGCATCATGAATGTCTTTGCCTTGGGGAATGTATGGGACTCTCAGCTGCGGTGATCTTTCTCGTGAAGCACAACCGGGTTCACTAGGATTGCCCGTTGTCATCAGCTTAGAACTGAGTTCTGGCTGATGGCCTGACTTGACAGATGAATCAGAGATAGCATCGTCAGGACTTCCATCCCCTCCTCGGACGGTATCCTTTAGAGACACGCCTCGGGATGTTGTCATCGATTTCGAACTGTGTTCTGATCGATGGCCTGAGCTTTGTGATGTACCAGAGGTAACCACTACAGGACTTCCATCCCCTCCTCGGACAGTATCTCTAGGAGATAAGCCTCGGGATGTTTCATCTAGCTCGACCAGGCTAGAGAGTTGGGCTTGGTTGTGGCTCGAGGAAGGTGGTGGTTGGTTGGTGGGCTGGTTTGATGAGGTGTTTGGCTGGGGTTCATGGCTGGTAGAGGCTGCTTGCTCAAGTGTCCAAGGTCTCTTGTTCTCCCCCTCATGAGGTTCCGAATCATCGGGATCCTCATGGGAACGTTTGAGGCCTCGGGGACTGTCACGACAAGTGCCGTATTGAGGGCGGTCGTGGTTGAGGAAAACCTGGAGCGTGGTTCGTAGTGTGGACGCTGTTAATGCCAGCCTTCTGTTGTGGAGCGTGGCACTGATACTGGATGCGTCCTTCTTGGAAGGCATGTGCATGGTCCCCCATAGCTGTTGCAGGTAGATTTCGGGGACCGTTATAGCTTTGGTGAGTGCTGGCCAGATGTAGTGCCCCTTAAGGATGATAGGGATGACTGGGTCAGGGCACTTGAATACGGCAAGGTCGAGCTGGTAGTTGTTGTCTTGTAGCCGAACCCACTTGTATTTGGGGAACAGCTGAGTATAGAGTGCATCTTCCTGGGAGGTATCTTGTTGAGTGCCTGACATATTTATCTGAAAGAATAGCACACGTTAGCAAAGAAAATTTTCTTTTGGGGTTGATGATTTATGAGATGAGGAAATGAGTTCTGGCACCAAGTTATAAAACTCGAGATCATGGCCACGAGTTTACAAACTCGAGCCCATGAGCGCGAGTTTACAAACTCGAGCCCATGAACACGAATTTACAAACTCGAGGCCATGAGCGCGAGTTTACAAACTCGAGCCCATGGACACGAGTTTACAAACTCGAGGCCATGAGCGCGAGTTTATAAACTCGAGCCCATGATCGGGGGTTTACAAACTCGAGCTCATGAGCGCGAGTTTACAAACTCGAGCCCATGAGCGCGAGTATACAAACTCGAGCCCATGAGCGCGAGTTTACAAACTCGAGCCCATGAGCGCGAGTTTACAAACTCGAGCCCATGAGCGCGAGTTTACAAACTCTAGCTCATGAGGGCGAGTTTACAAACTCGCGGTCTGTCCTCGAATTTGAAACGCCGGATTTTGAAACCAAACGTTTTAACTCGCGTTGCAGAACTCATGTTCGCACGAAGAAGACGACATCCACCTGTAAAGACACAAGATCAAAATGAACAATCAACCAAGCTTTTTGAAAATTTTTATTTGAGAAAAACGGCGTTTTTGGTTTAGGGACGGTTCGAGATAGCGTTCGAAAACAGAGTGAGAGGGGAGTGATCTAATCGAGTTGCTACCTCGTGGAGATGAGTTGGGGGAGAACTGTGAGAGGGAGTGATGTTGGGGAAGAAGTTGGGGAAGAAGACGGAGAAGTGTTCAAAACCCGAGCTCTGGACTTGCGAGAAAGAAGCGTAAATGAGGAGGACCAAGACGAAAAAAGGTTTATAAGCGCGAGTTAGGAACGGGCCTTGAGAAAACATTTTTGGGCCAGAACCAGGTAGCTGGGCCCATTTGGCCTTAAGGGTTTAATGACTCATTTCTGACCAATTACAGTACTCCCCCTCGCTGAAATCAACACACGCACTATTTTTGAGATTTTTCAAATTTTCTCCCCCTCGATGAATGCAATGCACACACACTATATGCAACTCACGCACACTATTTTTTTTGATCTTTTTGCCCTTTTTCTCCCCCTCGATGAATGCAAACGCACACACACTATTTTTGTATTTTTCTCGGGTTTCTCCCCCTGGACACATGCAACGCACACAATACACAAAAAGCAACTTACACACACTATTTACAAACACACGCACGCACACTTTGTACAAGTCCCACACACGCACACCCTTTTTACAGACCAGTGGAAACAGAATTACATCGGCTCGAGGTTCAACATGTCTAATTTGGAAACCAAAAACTGGAATCTCTTTTCATCCAGTGCCTTAGTAAACAAATCAGCCAGTTGAAGCTCGGAGCTTACAAAGTACATGTCAATATCCCCTTTTTCCACTCGGTCTTTGATGAAATGATAGCGCAGGTCGATGTGTTTGGTGCGGGAGTGATGAACCGGGTTGCTGGTGATGGCGATGGCACTCTGTGAGTCGCTGTAGATCGGGATATGGCAGAAAGTGTAACCGTAGTCCTTTAGCTGGGTCTTCATCCATAATATTTGTGAACAACAGCTAGCAGCCGCGACGTATTCTGCCTCGGCCGTAGATGTTGACACACAGTTCTGTTTCTTGGAAGACCAGCAGACTAACTTATCGCCCAAGAACTGGACAGCTCCCGATGTACTTTTGCGGTCCATCCGGCAACCAGCAAAATCTGCGTCAGAGTATCCGACTAGGTCAAAACCTGAGTGCTTGGGATACCAAAGGCCTAGATTCACTGTGCCTTTGAGGTATCTCAGAATTCTTCGAACATCGGTCAGATGGGATTCCTTTGGATTCGCCTGAAAGCGTGCACATAAGCATGTAGAGAAGACGATATCAGGCCTGCTAGACGTGAGATATAGCAATGATCTAATGATGGCCCTATAGTTTGTGGCATCGACTGGCTTTCCAGAGGGATCTGAGTCCAGTTTATTGTTGGGGGACATAGGGGTCGACATGGAAGATTTGCTATCAATGTTGAATCTCTTAAGCATTTCCAGAATATATTTGGACTGATTGATGAAAATGCCGTCAGAGAGTTGTCTTACTTGCAGGCCTAGGAAGAAATTCAGCTCTCCCATCATGCTCATTTCAAACTTTGTTTTCATCAGTTTCTCAAAATGTTTGCACAGACGTGGATTTGAGGAGGCGAAGATGATGTCATCAACATAGATCTGAATCAGGATGATGTCAGACTTCTGTCGCTTGATGAAAAGTGTGGTATCAATCTTCCCTTTTGAGAAACCTGAGTCAACCAGAAATTCGGTTAAGGCATCATACCAAGCTCTGGGTGCCTGTTTCAGCCCATACAGAGCTTTCTTCAGCTTGTACACATGGTCGGGATACCTGGGATCTACAAATCCTTCGGGCTGAGCGACATAGACTTCTTCTTCCAAGACTCCATTCAGAAAGGTAGTCTTTACGTCCATTTGAAAGACGGTAAAGTTCTTGTGGGCCGCGTACGCAAGAAAAAGGCGGATTGCTTCAATTCTTGCTACGGGTGCAAATGTTTCATCATAGTCTATGCCCTCTTGCTGATTGTATCCTTTAGCGACCAGCCGTGCCTTGTTGCGTATCACTATGCCTTCTTCGTCTTTCTTGTTCTTGAACACCCATTTAGTGCCAATGATGGTTTTCTGAGGGGGTTTAGGCACGAGTGTCCACACTTCTAGTCTGTCAAACTGATTGAGCTCATCTTGCATGGCAATCACCCAATCTGGATCAGCGAGTGCCTCTGAGACTTTGGACGGTTCATTCTGGCTTAGAAAGCAGGCATAGTGACATTCATTCATAGTAGCCGATCTCGTACGCACAGCTTGACCTGGATCACCGATTATTTGTTCAGTGGGATGAGCTCTTGTCCATGTCCTCTCATGTTCTAGAGGAGCAGGAGTAATGATCGGTTGATCTGAGTCCTGGTAGGGGATTGGTGACTCTTGAGCGGCTGTAGTGTGCGGTGGAGATGACTCTGATGTGTTAGCAAAACCGTGATCATCCACTCCTCCGTGATTAGGTTGGGGAGTTGACGGAGTAGATGGTTCATTATCTGGTCCGAGAAGGAGTGGAATTTCAGTGAAAGGAGTCGGTTGATGTGGAATAGTTGACGATGAAGCTGGTGTGCATGGAGAAGATGAGGGTTGTGAATTCTCGTAGAAGTTCTGAAAGAGAGAATTGAGAATCACACCTTCAGGTATAGGGTTTGGTTCAACTGTGTCAGAGTCCGCTGGTACAGCAAGTGACGGGTCAGCCTGTAAGTGTTCCGTTGCGAAGTCAGCCAACTCATAGAATGTCACATTCACACTCTCAATGACCGTTCGCTTGTCTCTAAGATAGACTCTGTAAGCTTTGGACTGCTGTGAGTAGCCAATGAACACCCCTTCTTGAGCTTTTGCGTCTAGCTTACCTCTATTAGTTCTGTCATTCAGTACGAAGCACTTGCAGCCAAATATCTTGAAGAATGAGATATCTGGAGTCCGGTTGAAGAGGATTTTATATGGGGTCTTGTCGAAGCGTTTGTGGATGGATGTTCTGTTTTGGGTGTAGCACGCAGTATTAATGGCCTCTGCCCACATAAAGTGAGGCAATCTTGATTGGATGAGCATGGTGCGTGCTGCTTCGACAAGAGTCCTGTTCTTTCTTTCAACCACTCCATTTTGTTGGGGAGTTTTGGCTGCTGCAAATTGCTGTGTGATACCGAGAGATTCATAGAATCCAGTGAGAGTTTGATTCTTGAACTCGGTACCGTTGTCAGTTCTGATGATTCGAACATTGTGCTGCAGCAGTTTCTGGACTGTTCTGACAAAGGTCATAATGATTTCTGCTGCCTCATCCTTTTTACGAAGAAATTTTGTCCATGTGTACCTAGAGAAGTCATCAACGATCACCAGTGTGTATTTGCGGCCGTTGATGCTTTGGACTCTCATAGGTCCACACAGATCCATGTGTATCAGTTGCAGCGGTAGAGTAGATGATGGGACTGGCTTTGACTTGTGGGAGCTTCGCGTCATTTTGCCCATTTTGCAGGCACTACAATGATTTTCAGCGGAAGATTTCAACGGAGGAAGCCCCTTCACAAGTTTCTTCGATGACAGGATGGACAGATTCTTGAAATTGAGATGGGAAAGACGTCTGTGCCAGAGGTTGTTTTGTTCTGTTGAAGCTTTGGACAGCAGACAGATGGAAGTGGTGGATTGAACGCTTTTCAGATCAATAGTGTACAGGTTTGAGGTCATGTAACACGTTAATAATGAGTTCCCTTCGCTGTCTAGAACACAACATTGTTTGGCAAAGAACCTCACTTCCATCCCACTGTCACAGAATTGTCCTATGCTCAGAAGATTGTGTTTGAGCCCTTTGACAAATGAGACATCCTTGATGGTGACACTGGCACAGATGACATCCCCATATCCAAGAATAGGAGATGAGGCGTCGTTCCCGAATCTAACATTGCCTCCATAACAGTTGGTGTAGTTGCTCAGTAGGCACTTTATTCCGGTCATGTGGGTTGAGCATCCAGAATCCAAGTGCCACACATGACCGTCCTGCAAAGCAATTAAACAGGTTTAGGTACCCATCTTGGAATGGGTCCTTCCTTATCAATGAAAAACACCCTTTTAAATTTTGCTTTGAGCTGTGATCCAAGGTAAGCAGCTCTTTCAACAAAAGATCTATCTCTTGTGGGCTTTCCGATAGCCAGATCTGCTTTTGTAGTGGGTTTGATTTTTGGAGCCCACTTAGCAGTTTCCATTTTAGTTTTGGTGGGTCTGTATTTGGGGACCCACCTTTCCATTTTAGTTCTGGTAGGTCTGAATTTGGGGACCCACCTTTCTGTTTCAGTTTGAATGGGACTTCGTTTGAGGACCCACCTTTCAGTTTCAGGTTTGGTAGGTCTCATCTTGGGGACCCACCTTTCAGTTTCAGGTTTGGTAGGTCTCATCTTGGGGACCCACCTTTCAGTTTCAGGTTTGGTATGTCTCATCTTGGGGACCCACCTTTCCGTTTTAGGTTTAGGAGGAGAATAGACAGGTGCTTTGTGATTGAACAGTTGTTTCTTCAGTTTAGTTTTGAAAATCTCCTCTTTAGAAAGACGATTAAGATGTTTCCTTGAATGAACTCTAAGAGAATATTTCATATAAGGAATACAAAACGTTCCCTTAGAAGTTCCTTTCTTGGTTTCTCTTTCAGGTTTGAGCTTTCTGAATGGCTTTGATTTAACAACATTCGCATCACAGTCATAGTTATGGGGATCTGGAACAGAATAACCATAAGCAATAGTAGAATTATACATTGAGCCATGTTCAAAAGATGTCACAGAATTTTTCAGCTTGGGACTCAAGACTGAACTACTAGAAGCTGAGTTTACATGGACAGACTTAGACTTAGTTTTAGAGTACAAAATGGAGCTGGATCTGGGACCAGGTTTATTCTCAAAGACTTTCATCTTGCCAGCAGCTATTTCCTTTCTTTTTATCTCCAACTCTTCCTTCTCTTCTCCTCTTCTTTTCACTTCTTGTCCTGTGACAAAAGGAGAAGAGTGATGAGTGGCAGATTTTTCAGAAGATTTAGTTTTATCAGAAGAGGTTTGAGCAGTTTTTAAAACAGAATGATATTTTTTACTCAATTCATCAAATTTGCTTAAAAGTTCTTGCCAGTTGCTTTCAGAACTTTTCTTTTCAGTTTCAAAACGCTCTCTCTCATTGTCAAGGGTTTTCTGAAGATCCGCACATTTTTTGACCAACGGAGAGATGCATTTGTCCTGTCCGGACTTAAAAATTCCAGTTTTGGGAGTGGGACCCATTGGACATTCGTAAAAAGGAACCCCTTTTGGAGTATTAAAAATGTCAAACCCCTCCTCGTTGTAGATTACTTTTTCTTTAGAAAGAGCTTTCTCAACCAGAGGAGTATAGTCAAAAGAGGTTTCGATTTTAGGATTACTTCTCTTCTCTCCTTCTTCTTTAGCAGTTTCTTCTTCACTTCCAAATTTCATTTTCTTTTCAATGTCTAGAGTTAAGTAAGTTGCATCATACAACTGGCGGCAGTCAACTTTCTTTAAATGACAAGGGTTCGGCAATCCAAGACCAGCTTTTGGGTTGTAATGCTGAACGTCGCTTATTCGATTTAGAAAAACTGTGTGTTCGGTTTGACCTCTTCTGACACACACATCCTCAAGCTCCTTTACTTTGCTTAAAAGGCTGCTTCTTTTATTCCTTAAAAATTCACAGTCAGCTTTGGCTGTGTTTTTCTCAACTTCGCTGTCTTGCAGTTTCTTAGTCAGTTCAGCTATTTTAAGTTCAAAGCTTTCAAAGTCTGAGGACACCTTTTTGATTTGATCTTTGGCATTTTCAAGTTGAACGCTTAAGGAAGATTTTTGGTCAAGGTTCTGTTTCAGTACCCTGTAATTATTGTCTAATCTCTCCTGCAGTTCTTTAATGAGGTTGTCCTTATTGTGTAAGGACTGAGTTTGAATAATGTGAGAGTGATTAGAGGTACTTACAGTGCTTGTAGAGCATTCACTTCCGGGGATCGCAACATCACCCTTTTTCTCTTCTTCATCCTCCAGCCTTGCCATCAAAGCGAAGTTTTCTTCCTCTTCTTCTTCTTCTTCTTCAGTATCATCTTCTGCCCACTGGACCAGCTCAGCATGTTTGCCAGAGGCTTCTACTTCCTCCTGTTGTGCCAAGAAGAGCTTTTGTTTATTCATCAGAATCTTCTGTTTGTAGAAGTTTGCATCTCTCTTCTTTGGAAGCCGACAGTCTTTGTTGATATGTCCAGGCTTCCCGCAGTTATAGCACACAGAGGTGTTAGCAGTTGATGTAGCCTTCCTGGCTGAGCTTTGGTCCTGGTTCTTCTGTTTGTAGTTGGAGGAAGAGGTCCGTAGCTTATTTGAAGAGTTGTTTCTCTTGGCAAACTTCTTGGCAAGCAGGGCCATCTTCTTTTGGAGATCTGCAAGCTCAGCTTCAAGATCAGTTCCTTCTTCATCACTTTCATCTTCATCAGATTCAACCTCCACTATCTTCTTCTTCTTCTTCTTCTTCTGCAGAGGTTTCGCAGTTCTTTTGGGCTGAGCTTCCATCAGTAGAGCCAGAGGATTTGGGCTTGATTGCTCCTCAGTGCATACAACGTCATTGACAAACTCCTTTAACAGCTCATTTAAGGTGAAGAGATCAATCTCATCCATGTCAATGCGTTGTCTTAAGTCCTTTACTGTTTTACTCCAAGATGGGTGCAGACTGGACATAAATCTAGTATTCAGTTCCAGGTTGGTTCTGAATATTCTGATTTTCCTCATTTCATTCATCAGCTTCACAAGTCTGGCATGAGTCTCGTGAATAGGTTCTCCAGGAGCAGCCTTGAACGAGTCATAAGCCATTAGAATAGCAGATTTCTTGGTTTTTAGGCTTATGCTCGTGCCTTGGAGTAATTTTTCAATCTCATCCCACATTTCTTTTGCGGTTTGCATACTGTCAATCATCACGTACACTTCATTGGGGATGGCTTGGAGGAGGTATGTTTTGGCCATAAGGTCTCCTCTCAGCCTTAGCTTGTCTGCTTCAGTGTATTCAGACGGCCTCTTTCGTCTTGTTTCCGGAGGAATTGGTGGATTATTAGTTGAGTCCCCTCCTACGTCAATCATCAGAACAGCTGGTCCTTCCAGGAGCGATTCCAGCATTGCGTCGGAGTTTTCTTTGTGCTCTAGGAAGTTCAAGAAACGAGTTCTCCACATTTGGTACTCCCCTTTCCTCAAAGATGGAGTACTGCTGTTTCCTTGCGCATTGGATTCAGAAGCCATATCTGTAGCTGTAGAAAACTGACCGTTCGAGAAATAAGATCAGAAAATTTACTAAGTCAAGAACTCGAGTTCCTGAGTATTAAAGACCTAAACTCGAGGTCTGGGGAACTCGAGGTGAGAGTTCGAGTTTATAAACTCGAGGTCAAGAGTGCGAGTTTCCAAAACTCGAGGTGTAAACTCGCAAGGTCAAAACTCGTGGTCAGACTGCGAGTTTGCATACTGCGAGTTTGTAGACTGCGAGTTGTAGACTGCGAGTTGTAGACTACGAGTTCTTGAGCTCGAGTTTGCAGACAGCGAGTTTCTCAACTCGAGTTTGCAGCTGCGAGTTTATGCAATAACACCTGGACTGCGAATTCCTGAAAAAATAAAACTTCAGATTTTCAGAAAAACAAATATGGTAAGTTGTAGTCCTTGCTGTAGAGATCCTTTCACCCAAGTTTCAGGTTAAAAAGCTGCACAGAACTTAGAGAAACGAGGGATGCGAGTTCTTGGATGCGAGTTTACAGAGAACAAGAAAGTGCGGAAACGAAAAAAGAAGATATACTGCTTGATCGTCTTTGAAACGCGATTCTAACAGTATAACTTTTACAATATTTGGTGCAGAAATAAGATTACAGATGATAAACTCGCTATTCTACAAAAAGGGAGGAAAAACAGAGTCTTTCGCAGATAGTTCTTCTGATAAGCTCTCGATCGGCTCTGATACCATTTGTTAGTCCCTGTTTTCTATAACAGCAATATAATATGGCATACAGATGAAAGATTATCAACAAAGATGAACACAGAAAGATCAAGTGTAAACCTTCTCTGATATACCGTGAACAGTTCGTACAAGAATGATAAGCGCTAAGGCTATTTTGAGCAGATACGAAAGTTAACCGCAAACCTGAGTCCTCTGCCCTCTTTTATAGGCGAGGCTCAGGTATGCGTAAAAAGGCTGCTCGCCTAAGTATGGGCCTAACACTTGGCCCATATTGAATACTATTCT
Organism: Cuscuta europaea; assembly: GCA_945859875.1. Classification (NCBI taxonomy): domain Eukaryota; kingdom Viridiplantae; phylum Streptophyta; class Magnoliopsida; order Solanales; family Convolvulaceae; genus Cuscuta; species Cuscuta europaea. Next base: position 2,139,675 of record CAMAPE010000003.1, on the reverse strand, counting down.
AACAGATATATTTAATCAGTGCAGAACAGAAATAGTAAACATCTAAATTATTACAGACAAAACAGACAAACTTGATTCACAATAAAATAGTCTTCAACAGGTGAGTTAGAACACATAAATGGGACGAACCTATTGAGTTGAGAGCTCAAACAATACAAAATAGAAATAAAAGAGGAGGACCATCCCATGTTTGATTGGAATCAAACACTCAACCTTTTATTTTTGGGAGCCACACGTTTAGATAACGTTTTTAGAGAGTCCAGATATCTCCCCTCACCCCTCATTCGAACTCAAAAGATAAGGGGAAGAGAGGAGCCGCACAAGAGCAAAGAAAGCAAGAGAAAGTAGAACTGTACGCAGGGAGAACTTCCAGTGCGTTGGCCTTCTTGTGCGACTCATATCTCGCGTTATACTAATTCAAAAGAGGCGTGAGAGGTGTCCACTGAAACCTCTCGAAGAGAGGAGTCCATGGGCGTGCGTGTTTAAGAAAACGGAACAGGTTAAGGCCTCCAAATCATCCGAACAGAACGCAACCTCGCAGAATACGTTTTTGGTATTCAAAGTAAGTTCGAATCCAAAACCTTCCTTTCTATTGTCTAAATCATATAAATGATTGAGGAATTATTGTAAACTGGTTGAGGTGTATAAAATGTTGTTATAGAGTAACTTTAATTGTTGGAAAGGTTAGATACTAACCTAGACAAAACCTTGAAAGGTTAGGGAACGAATTCGCCAGAAAACATCCGTTCTAGGGGCTGTTTTCGTGTCTTCGGTTAGGAGTTGAACAAGCACCTTGAAGAGGCTGTTTAACACCTATTTATAAGCAAGGAATCAATTCTCAAACCCCCTTGGCCGAAGCTTGAGCATTGGGTTGAGAAGGAACAAATTAAAGTTCATTTGAGGTGATGATCGACATCTAGTTGCTTACAACTTGTAGGTTAAGCATGAGATTACCTAAATGCCTAAATCATGTTTTTCATGGATTATAATGACTGATTATTGATGAAATATTGATATATTTGATAAGGAATGAAATTGCAAATGATTTGGGAATCATATTGATAAAAATGGAGTTAAATAAACTATTGTGTGAAATAGGCATTTTTACCCATGTGTGAATTGTGTAAATACATAAATGATTATTTATGTATTACATTGGATGATTAATTTGCTGCTACATATTACTAAATATGTAGGTATTTACAAATGAAATATATGATTGATGGGAATAATCTTAATAGTATTGGAATACTAGTTAATGATTATTTGTAATTGTTAAGAAATTGAATCTAAGGATTTGATTGTAGGTGATATACTTGATTGTGGTTCAAGTGAGTAAATTGTTGTAATGTGATGCTAAGATCATGATGAGGATGTCCCGAAATAGATTATTGATATTACAATTCTAGGCATAGCGAGTGCTTAGGAATTGGAGTCTATGCCAATGCAAGGAGATGTACTTGAGCCCGATGCTCTAGAATTGCATTGGGTAGACATAAGGATTTGGTTCAGCCCATGTAAGGAGATGTATTTGAGCCCGATGCTCTAGAATTGCATGGGTGAACATGACGTCGGAGATTGGTGGAGTAATTGACTTGTGATTGATGTGCATGGTGATGTAGTCGAGTTGGACTCGAGAAATGCAAACATGTGTGTTAGGGTTGAACCCTATGTATTGTCGTGACTAGGGGTCACGGGGTTTGGGTTATGTTTTGCAAATGAACCTTGGGCCATGGGCCGACTACTTGACTTTATATATAAAGTAAGTATATTTTGAAAAGGGGTAACTTGGGGTTACGGCCTAGATTATACTATCACCCTATTTGAGGGTCTTGTGTTTGAAATACTTGTTGTATATCTATTAGATGCCATCCACACCAGTACTTTATAGCCGTATAGAGTACTGACCCCCTTTCGGGGGGGGAGGCGTCCCACCACCATTTCAAGTTGAGGCTAGAGCTTGCTACCTGTGATTGTTGATCGGGCGATCATCTCGGAGGGGAAGACTTGGTTCGTGCTTCCTCCATTCTGATTTTAAACATTTTAAAACATGCTCATGGATATTGTTTTTCATTATGGAGCCTGCGTGCTCGTGTTTGCCCCGTGTGGCACTTGTATCCAAACTATGATTTCCGCTGCGTATTCAATTACTTATTATGTATGTTTATGGATGACTTATATGTGAATGATATTCGAGACGCCTTGTATAATATGGATGAGTTGGACTGCGATTGACTATTCATATTGTACGGTGGATTGTTGACGTGTCCGGATAGGTCCGGGGCGTGACATATGGGCCTAACGGAGTAGTATACAAAGTACACCCATATTCTCTGTAAGCATAAGGATGGAAAGTGTTGACCACCGGAGACTAAGAGCATCTCCAATAGGCATACTGTTTCTCCAATAGGCATACTGTTCACATTAAAAAATATGCATAGTCACCGTTGTCTAACATTTAGCCTAGAATTTGGTCTCCAACACATGATGTGTAGATGAATGAAATGCTGACCTGTTAATTTTTATGTAAACACCGTAAACACGACTATGCTATAATAACTGATAAGTCCATTTTGTACTTATCTTTTTCTTCATATTTTAATTCTTGTATAAATCATGGTTAAAAGGGGCATATTATCACGTACTATTGTCTATTTTCAATTTTATTACATGTGAAAAGATGCATCAAAAGTTTGTTTATTCAATTTAACATCCTTTTGGGTCAATTTCGTGATGAAAGTGGCATTTTTGCCAACAAATGAATTGCTACCGAACTTTGCAAGATATATTGACAAATTGTTCAATGAGGAGAGCCCAAGAGAGGAAAAATCACGCAATGAAGCTCAAAAACCAAGAAGGGATCGCCTATATGGTCACTTTTGATGAAAATGGACAATGAATAGAGACACATGTTCATATTTTGATCATAACTTTGCACATGATTGCCCAAAATTCATGAGTTGCATTACATTCAAAGAAGTCAGACATTTGTTGTGGCGATGGAAAGTGACACGTAATCACCGTTTTGGCCATATCTCATAAACTATACATCCCAAACATGTAATTCAAATTCCAGTAGTTAGCCAAGAAAGATAGCTACAACTTTGGTGAAAAAAACTTTTCCATTTAACGGGAGGCGATCGCTAGGGCGGCCGCTTTTCTGGACGCCTTCGAGTTTTTGACAGTTTCAGCACATAACGCTTTGCATGGCGACAAAATAGTGGAAGGCTGCCGACGGGGGCCGGTGGGATGTGATTTATGATCTGCCGGTCGCTGATACAAGACAGGAGGCGGCCAAAAATGGTGATCACCCTCCATGGGCGCCTGCGGCGGATTTGATGCGTGCACGTAGCTTTGCCGGTGATCTGATGGAAGGCCGCCGACCATGGCCGGAGGGCGATCGCCCCTCGTGCCGCCTGCCACAAATCTTCGGCTATAAAAGACCTCTTCCATCCCCAACTCAAAACACACCATCTCACATCCAACTTAGATAGAAAAGGGCATCTTCTTCCTCCCAAAGCTTGAATTTCCACCATTATTGGACCTTCAACTTCAATCTTTCATATCTTTCTCATTTTAGCTCCAACTTATAAGTTCTTTATATGTAAATTCATCATCTCGTCGTGTAGATTCTGAATATGTTGTTTTATTTTTCAAAATGTTGGCGAAACATTCTCTGAATTAATTTTAGGAACTTTGTATTTTCCATATATATTCCAGAAAAATAGTTCTTGTTGTTATATTAATCTCCTACTTAGATAAACTCAATACATAGTATAAATGATATTTATTTGTGACAGAAAAGAAAGTTTAGATGTTGGAAGTATTCACTTTCATATTTTATTTTGTTTTTATTATTTATGATCATGTCTTATTTTATATGTAAAGTGTTAAAACTAGTAATGAGTTATTGTAGTTAATTTACTCGTAGGCATGAGTTGAATTAAAGAATATGGGTTGACCTTGTTTGACTGAAAATTAGGAGTTTAACTAATTTTATGGACTAATTGTTAGAATGATTAATTTGATTACTTAATAGATTTCGTCATTTCATTAATTAAACTTTGGAAGATTATTTATAATTTGTTTATGAGATTATAAATAGTTTAAACCAAACATATTGAGCACATTAATGAAGCCTAGAGATAGGATAAATTAATAGATATAATTGAATCTTTGTCTATGAGAAATAAATTCAATTGTTTAATATTATAAATCTAATTAATTAATGAATTCGACCATTTTGGTAGCTAAAATGTGGAAAGTTATAGGAGTATCTATCTTGTCCATGAGATTAGAATATAATTTAGGCCAGCCATTTTAAACACATTAATGAAGTCTAGAAATAGGATTAATTAGTGAAAGTAACTTAAATCTTGTCAATGAGAAAAAGAATTACTAGTCCATCCTTTAGTTATAAATACTCCTAATTATTAGATCCAAGCTAAAAGGATGTACCCATATTTTATAATTCAATTCATTACCCTTCTTTGATCAATCCATTTAGAGTTTAATATTATATTTTTCATTTAGTTTATTTTTGAGCCATCATTAGTATTTGCATAATGTAATTTCTTTTTCAAAACAGTTTAGAAAATCAATCAAAAGTATTAATTTGGAAAGCTTCCAATAATTTGCGATAAAATCAAGACACTTCTCCGTTATTCCTCAAGAGACACGATACTCTGGGAAAAACCAAAAGGTTAGTCTCCGTTTTACTACAATCCCGCGTAAGCGGTTATCAATAACAGTGCCCTCTACATGCTTGGTCAGCCAATTTGGAGCAAATAAAAATTATTCAGCCGATAAAAAAACTAACCGCCTAAAAAACATCACTATCCAACACTCCCACTCCCCCGCCACCTCGCCTAAAATTAATCTTGAAGGCATTTAATTTGAATGCATGACATTAAGCATCGGAAATGCTTTTTGGATTTCAATGTCTTCCTACGTAAATGCAATATGAGGTGGATGACTATTCCATTAATTGGTTGCCAAACATGTGTCAAAATTTATTCAATGTTAAAGGTGTAGCACTAAAGATGCTCTAATGCTTCGGCAGAAACTTGAACACATAATGTCGGAATTATTATCATTACTAACAATGGACGCACTAGGTGCAATTGTTGCCCAATGTAGGAGTAATAAACCATTCTAGATTAGGTAATTATAGTTAAATAATTTGATAAAATGAATATAATTAATTACCATGTAAGAAGGTTAATAGAACTCTCACTTTTATAAGAATATTTGATTGGTTATAAAATTTAAAATTGAACATTAAATGTTGTGTGTGCATTTTCAGATATGTAATAAATGTAAATATAATCAAACATCGAATTATGTATTTTAAAAATTGTATACTTACAAACACAAGGCATCATGATTGAGTAGTTCATTTACTCCAATAAAAGGAAAAACAAACTAGTAGTTTTATTTATGAAAATTTAAGCGATTCTCCAAATTTGATATAAAAAATTGTAGTTTGGTGATATCAGCCTTGCATATAACAAGTTTAAAGTTGACTTTTATAACTTCCATGTTTATGTTTATATTTTTAATTAGTTTTTATTGATTGTTACTTTGGAATTTACACACTTTTGGTGTAATAGTTTAGTTTGTTAAAATACTTGTAAATTGTTTAGATTAGGTTTATTCTGAGCTCAAACGGGTCTATGATCACTAAAAGGACAGCTGGTGAACTCCAAAAGTGAAAGGAAGGTGCAAAATCACAAGACAAAATGAAGATCCTGATTTTTGGTCTATACCCGGTCGGGTATAACCTATACTCGATCAAGTATCTTGTTGAAATCTCAAATCAAATCGGATCCGAAGACAAAGGAACATGCAGGGAAGATTTGAACCACGATCGAGTGTCTATACCCGATCGGGTACACCGACACACCCGATCAGGTATGCCTTCGATTTTAAACTTGAAATCGGTCGAGTATACCTCGAATATGGCTTTGTACATATACCCGGTTGGGTACCTTGTATATACCCGATCGGGTATACCTTCAATTTTAACCCTGAATTCGGTCGAGTATACCTCGAATATGGTATTTTACACATACCCCGTCGGGTACCATGTATATACCCGATCGGGTACTGGGACTGCATGCCCAAAATCCTATAAATACACCCCCTTCCCTTCACAATGAGATCACCAATTCACATATACTTCTAAGCTCAGTCTAGAATAGTTCTTTCTTTATATTTTCATCATGTTTAGTCCCCTAATGAGGAGCTAAACTCTTTCATCTTGGTTTTGCTACTTTGAAGCTTAATGAATTTGTAAGGTGTGAGTTATTTTATTTAATCTTCTTCCTTGAATATTAATTATTTCCTATTCATATCTCATATTAATATTTTGAACATTACTTAAAGGATCAACTAGTTTTGTTTCATATATTAATTAGTACTAGAATCAATCGATTAATACGCTTGTTATTAATTCGGTTCATTCACGGTAGTAAACTTGGATTATTAATGCATGCGTCTCATGATTTCAATAAACCGCTTGTGTTGAGGTTGTCAATCTCAATCGTTTTCATCTTGATTTTATTTCTACTATCGGGTCGATATACGGCGCGTGTTCTATATTAACTCGTTAGTAAGTTTTATTAATGAACGCGTCTCGTTATTAATAACTACCCTCGATGAACTGGATATACTCCTCGATTGAGTATTCGAGAGGAAGATAGTTAAAGATATAACCGGGATCGACCAACATTTCATTAAGTGGATAAAAGCAAAACCAAGTCTTCATCTCTAATTAATTAAACCACATAAGTCGTTCATCTTAGTGTCTAGATACATTTAAGTTCAACTACAATCATAATCCCCCTGTTACTAGTTACATAAAAGATAAATACTCCTTTCCCTGTGGATACGAACCTTACTTCAATATACTACATATATTTGTTGTATTGTATTTATTTTGAGTGAACTTCGCGACAAAGTGCACGTCAAATTTGGCACCGTTGCCGGGGAAAGGCAATTATTTTTCTTTTATTTCATTGCAAAAAAAAATTATAATAAACAAAATATAAAGAGTTCTTATTTCTTCTATTTCTGAGCTTTGTGAAGTATATGGTTAAACACCGTTCCATAAACGAGATCACTTATAACACAAACCCGGAAATAGAACAAACTTTCGAGCGGTTGAAAAGTAAATTTTCAAATACCGACTCGGAGGAATCATCTGCCGGAGGTTCATCCAACGCTTGCTCTAGTTCAAGCGAGTCCGAAGAGTCCTTTCACATGGCTCTTGAGACGAGAACACTAAGGGAGCTCACAGCTCCTAATCTGAACCAACAACCGTTGTGTATTACTTTCCCTACACTCGATGAGGGTAATACGTTTGAGCTAAAATCTGGGCTCATTCATATACTGCCATCCTTCCATGGCCTAAGCGGAGAGGATCCAAGTAAACACCTCTCGGAGTTTCACATCATTTGCACAAGCATGTGTCCAAACGGTGTGACCAAAGAACAAATCAAACTGCGGGCTTTTCCATTTTCCCTGAAAGACACCGCAAAGGATTGACTTTTTTATCTTCCTTCGGGAAGCATAGATACATGGGCAGATATGAAGAAATGCTTCTTAGAGAGGTACTATCCCGCCTCCGTCTCATATTCTTTAAAGAAGCAAATAAGAAATATTGAACAAGGTGATGATGAATCACTTTATGAATTCTGGGAGCGCTTCAAGAAGATCTGGGCTAGTTGTCCATACCATGGATATACGGAGCAAGACCTCATTCTCTATTTCTATGATGGTCTTGCGGAGCATGATAGACGAATGGTGAACGCAGCGTGCAGAGGGGGTATTGTCAACAAAAACCCCTCTCAAGCAAGAAATCTCATCTTGGAGTTGGCCGAGAATTCTAGACATTACACCGGGCGGTCCTCAACCCGAAAAGTTGCCGCGGCGGAATCTTCATCATCTTTGGAAAGTAAAGTTGCCGGTTTGACTTCTTTGGTTAAGGACTTTTTATTAAATCCTTGAACCAAGAGGTCAAGGTCTGCGGCATTTGCACGCAACAAGGGCATCCTACCGATTCATGCCCCTCACTTCAAGAAGATAACCCCGAGCAAGTCAACGCTTTGGGGTTCCAAAATCAATCGAGGTATGATTCTTATGGCAAAACTTATAATCCCGGGTGGAGAGATCACCCAAATCTTAGATGTGAGAATCCTCAAGGAAACCCACCACAAAACAACCTCCACAAAATCAACCCTTCCCTCAAAATAAACAACCATACCCCAAACCACAAGGACAAAATATGTCCACCGAAGACATGATCCGATCCCTCACATCAAATTTCTCAACCATGCAACAAAACATGGTTCAATTTCAACATGAGACAAAATCTAGCATACAAAATCTTGAGAACCAAATGAGCCAAATCTCAAGTGCGGTGAGTAGGCTCGAGGCCAAGGATTCGGGAAAGCTTCCATGTCAAACGGAGCCGAATCCTAGGCAACAAGCCCATGCGGTTACATTGAGGAGTGGCAAGGAGTTGGTTATTGCCAAAGAAAAAGCAAAGAGCCACATTGGCGAGGAAGAGGAAGAAGAGGAGCTTGTGGAAAAAGCTCAACCGGAGGAGGACAAAGCTCAAACCTCAACTCCACCGCCGGCCATCCCTGAAATTGAAGCACCTTTTCCCGAGGCTCTAAGGGAAACAAGAAGGGTGGAGAAGGACAAGGAAATCTATGAGACATTCTCCAAATGTGAGGTAAATATCCCTCTCCTTAACTTAATAAAAGGTATTCCTAGGTTTGCCAAATTTTTGAAAGAGTTATGTACAATAAAGAGGAAACATAGACTCAATGGTAAACAAAGAGTCCAAGTTAGTGAATGTGTCTCGGCAGTTTTTCAAAAGAAACTCCCGAAGAAATACAATGACCTGGGCATGTTCACTATACCTTGTAAGTTGGGGGCACCACTTTTTCAAAGGCCATGCTAGACTTAGGAGCGTCAATTCTTACTCTTTGTATAAATCACTTGAGTTCGGTCCTCTAAATGAAACCGGGGTAGTTATCCAACTTGCGGATAGATCAAATTCTTACCCTAAGGGTATTGTCGAAGATGTACTCGTTATGGTTGATAATTTGATCTTTCCTGCCGACTTTTATGTTTTGGAGATGGAAAATGATAAGAATGCGGTTCCTATCCTTTTAGGAAGGCCATTTTTAAAAACCGCTAGAGCAAAAATTGATGTCTTTAGCGGGTCTTTAACAATGGAATTTGATGGAGATAAGGTTGAATTCAACATTTATGACTCCATGAAATACCCAAATGAAAATCATTCTTTATTTGCCATCGATATCCTTGATCCTCTTATACAAAATTCTTTTGAAATAAATGGGGAGGATGAATTGTTGAGCGTGATAGAAAATGATATGGGGGAGAATTCCTTAGAACTTGCCTTGACCCCTAACATGCAAGCTATGATGGTGGAATTAGATAATCACTTCCAACTTCCACTTATGCCACCGGGGTCAACAACATTTCCACTAACCGTCCCCGAAGAAAAACTTTTGCCTTCAGTTTTGGAGGCACCCGAAGTTGAGATGAAACCACTCCCGAAACACTTGAAATATGTGTTCTTGGGAGAGAAAGAAACACTACCGGTCATATTTCAAACAAACTGACCGGGGAGCAAGAGGGCAAGTTGATAGCGGTGCTCAAGGAGCACAAACTAGCAATTGGATGGACTGTAGCCGACATCAAAGGCATTAGTCCATCTACATGCATGCACCGCATCTTGATGGAGGATGAAGCTAAGCCGGTGAGACAACCGCAAAGAAGATTGAACCCACCCATGATGGAGGTGGTCAAAAAGGAAGTCATCAAGCTACTTCAAATGGGGATAATCTTCCCCATTTCTGATTCAAAATGGGTCAGTCCAACTCAAGTTGTTCTTAAGAAGACCGAAGTCGCGGTGGTGGAGAACAAGCATGGAGAACTTATGCCCACCCGAATTCAAAATGGATGGAGGGTATGTATAGATTACCGCAGACTCAATGCGGTAACTAGAGAGGATTTCTTTCCTTTACCTTTCATTGATCAAATGTTTGAGAGACTTGCGGGGCATAAATTCTATTGTTTCCTTGATGGCTACTCCGGGTACTTTCAAGTGCCCATAGCCCCTGAAGATCAAGAGAAGACCACTTTCACTTGTCCATTTGGCACCTTTGCATATCGACGCATGTCATTCGGACTATGCAATGCCCCGGCCACATTCCAAAGATGCATGATGAGCATATTATCTGAATATGTTGAGCTATTTATGGAAGTTTTCATGGATGATTTTACAATCCATGGAGACCCATTTGATTCATGCTTACTTCATCTATCTATTGTTTTGAAAAGTTGTTTAAAATCAAATCTTGTTCTAAACTCTAAAAAATGCCACTTTATGGTGGAAAAAGGAATTGTTCTAGGCCATGTGATCTCATCTAAAGGGATCGAGGTGGACAAAGCAAAAGTGGAAGTCATCCAATCACTCCCTTATCCTACTACCGTTAGGGAGATTCGCTCATTTCTTGGACATGCAGGTTTCTATCGGAGATTTATCATAGACTTCTAAAAAATTGCATCCCCTTTGTGCACACTTTTGCAAAAGGAGATGGAGTTTATCTTTTCCGAGGAATGCAAGAAGGTTTTCAACACTTTGAAGGAGAAATTGGTCACCGCTCCTATCATCCAAGCACCCAATTGGTCTCTTCCTTTTGAGATCATGTGTGATGCTAGTGACTATGCGGTAGGGGACATCTTAGGCCAAAAAGTTGGAAGGGCGTCTCATGTGATCTACTATGCATCAACAACTCTCAATGATGCCCAACGCAACTACGCCACCATCGAAAAAGAGATGCTAGCCGTCATCTATGCACTTGAAAAATTCAGGTCATACTTACTTGGAACCAAAGTGATCATCTATACCGATCATGCAGCTCTTAGGTTCTTGATGACGAAGAAGGAGGCCAAGCCAAGGTTGATTCGATGGATACTCCTTCTAAGCGAGTTCGACGTCGAAATCAAAGATAAGAAGGGCATGGAGAACTTGGTAGCCGACCACTTGAGCCGACTCGTTCTTGATGAAGGAAATGATCATGCAAAGGATGATATCCGAGGGGAATTTCCCGATGAGACTCTTTTCGCTCTAAAGGAAATTCGCCCTTGGTACGCTCACATAGTTAATTTCCTTGTCTTAAACAGGTTCTCGCCAAGCTTCTCTAAATCTCAAAGAGACAAGCTTCAACATGATGCCAAACAATATGTGACAGCGCACCCAGATGTACTTGAATTTGAAATTCAGTATGTATTTGAATTTTTCTAGCGAATGTTTCGTGTAAAAGAATGATACATTTAATTAATGAATGATTAATTAAATTATTTATCGGGTGCATAATATTGAGAATGAGCTACCAAATATTTAGTTGGGTCATCATAATAATTATAGAAGCCCCATAAAATGCCAACTAATGTTGGGAAAAATCTTTGGGCAACCAAGTGCTATTTTGACCCAACCTGCCAGAAATAGCGGGAATAATTGGGAGGAACTTTCTACACCTAAGTAGGATTTTTCCTACACACCTTTGAGACTCTAAATAATTAGAAGTGGGGAAATTGGGGATGGATGGTGCAGACAAGTCAAGGAGAAAACCTCCTAGGGACAAAACATACACACTATGACCCATGCACATCTCATTCGAAGGCTTAATTGATAGGAGAGATACCATTCCTATCATCCTTGCTCTAGCCTCATCTGCACAAGCACAACCATAAAAAAAAAGAGGGAGAGCTCTGGGGTTGACTTTCACAAACATCAATCCATAGTTGGAGGAAGCTAGGAAGAAGAAAACCCAAGAGAAGCTAAGCTAGAAGAAAGGTAAGAACTCAAATAGCTCTTTAACTAGTTTTATTTTGTATGATTTTTCTGAAATCATATGGAGCATTAAACCATGAGTTCTACACGTTTAAAAGTGTAGACAAATGATAAAAAATGTTGGTAAATCCTAGAAGTATCGTGGAATCGATAGGAGTTAAAATCGCCGGAAACCGCCAAGAAGAAGAAGATGTTCGTGTTGCAGACAGACGAACATCGCCCGGATTTTGCCAAAGCCGGCCGGCTTTTGTCCAGGCAGTCCAGTTTTAGCTTCTTATCGGTTTAGAACAAGGATTGATCGAAGGGCTTATCAAAGGCAACTATTTCATCACTTCATAAGGTGAGGGTGGCTGACTATATTGCTTATAATTAGTGACTTAATTTCATGAGATTACCTGAGGTAATTAAATGTGTTTTATGGATTATTAATGATTAATAATGCCTAAGAATGAGAAGACTATTGTCTATAAGGAAAAGGAGCATGATATACAAATTTAAGAGTAAATTATGTATGATCATGTTTTATGAATATGTTGACTTGAAAATGGAATTAACTATGAAACTCATGTTGAAATATGCTTTTTACTTCATATAAGAATATATGAGTGATTAAAAGTGATATTTTGTATATGGATATAAATGATATTTTCAATGGAAAATCAGTTTGGAATTGTGTATATGACTATGAGTTGAGAACTTGGATTGATAGAATTTATCCGACTAGTATTAAGATACTAGTCGGGGAATTGGATAAATAATTATGCTAGAATTGATCCTAAAGTTGGATTGTGAATTGTTAAACCATAAGGTGGATTGATCGTAATGGATGCCCAAGATAAAGTGAATAATAAATTGATCCTAAGATTGGCCTACGGGTGTGTTCGGTAGTCCTTGGGGATAGCCGGTTAAATTATGGTAATAAGTAAGGACCATGGCCTTTCCCAACTCTAGAGAGCGGGGTTGGATAGCATGGACTTGCATCGTGATCACGGGTTAAGGTGGAATCTGAATCGGAGACCTAACTAGGCTCCGGTAGCGGTAACACATAAGATAGGACCCCGAAGGGCCTTACCTTCCGACAGGATAATGGGTATGAGTCCAGGGGCGGGATGTTGAAATACGAACCGAGAACCTCATTAGGTCTCGGAAAGCGGTAGAAAATCTCGTAGAAACAATAAGACCCACGGGTTGGGTTGTACAGATGATGAATGAAAAGGAATATATAAGAAGGGCTGTGTGCCGACAAATAAATGAATTTACTTATTATAGAGATAATAAGTGGCAAATATGAATTATCAATTATATTATGATACCACTCTATTTGAGGGTCTTAAGGAATTAAAACATTGATTATACTTAATATAATTGTCATTGTACTTGTCAAATGCTTCCAAGTACTGACCTCCCCTTCACGGGGGAGGCCACCTCACAGTTTCAGGTAGGAGTTGAGCTTGCTACCAATACTCGTTGCTTCGAGGGAGGATCTAGGAGTGAAGACGTGGTTCGTGCTTCCTCCGTTTCTGTTTTTAAAACAATTACATTAATGCTCATGGATATTATTTTCTGAATAATAATTTTGGGGCTTGTATGCCTAATTATGCCAAGTGTGGCTTGAACACTTGTATTTATGTTTCCGCTGCTGTAATGAATGTTTTACATTATGTTTGTTTATGGATGTACTACGTGTGAATGGTATTCAAGACGCCTTGTATAGTATGGATGTGTTGGACTGCGGTTGACTATTCGTATTGTACGGCGGGTTGTTGACGTGTCCGGGTAGGTCCGGGGCGTGACACAATATGTGTGGGATGAATCTTATCTATGAAAACATTGCAAGGATCAAGTCATTAGAAGATGCATTCCTGAGACCGAGATAGCATCCATCCTTGCATTTTGCCACTCACACGCTTGCGGAGGACACTTTGGAGAAAAGCGTACATCAATGAAGGTACTCGAATGCGGTTTTTGGTGGCCTAGCTTGTTTCGAGATGCTCATGGCTACTGTCAACTTGTGACAACTGTCAACGCATGGGCAACATCTCTCGAAAGCATGAAATGCCTCAAGTCCTGATGCTCTATGTGGAAATCTTTGATGTATGGGGTATAGATTTCATGGGACCTTTTCCTAACTCCCATGACAATCTATACATTCTCTTGGCGGTGGATTATGTTTCAAAATGGATGGAAGCAAAACCCACCAAAACCGACGATGCCAAGGTGGTGGCAGATTTTCTCAAAACCCGCATTTTCTCAAGGTTTGGAGTCCCAAGAATTTTAATAAGCGACATGGGCACTCACTTCTAAAACAAAACTGTGAGTGCCTTGTTGAAGAAGTATGGCGTCACGCACAAACTCTCTACCGCCTACCATCCACAATCAAACGAGCAGGCCGAGGTTTCAAACAGAGAGTTGAAATCTATACTCCAAAAGACGGTGAATCCCAATCGCAAGGATTGGAGTCTTTGCATGGATGATGCCTTATGGGCATATAGAATCGCATTCAAGACCCCAATTGGTATGTCACCCTATAGACTCGTGTCCGGGAAGGCCTGTCATCTTCCGGTCGAACTCGAACACAAGTCTTATTGAGCAGTGAAAACATTCAACCTAGACATGGACAAAGCAGGTGAACAAAGGAGGCTACAACTACAAGAGCTCGAGGAGCTCCGCCTTGAATCATATGAAAACGCTGTCATCTACAAGGAAAAGACGAAGGTATGGCATGATAAAATAATTATAAGGAAGGACTTCCATATTGGAGACAAAGTCCTTCTCTTTCGATCACGCCTTCGTCTATTTCCCGGTAAACTCCGTTCAAGATGGGAAGGACCATTTGAGGTAGTCAAAATCTATCCTCACGGAGCGGTAGAAATCAAGAGCCTCGACACCGACAAAGTTTTCAAGGTCAACGGTCAGCAACTGAAACCGTTCCTTGAAAATTTTAAAACAGAAAACGTTGAAAGCATGGATCTATGCGATCCAACCAAAGGAGAATGATCACAATCATGGTGTCGTGCCGCGACGTTAACTAAGGCGCTTCTTGGGAGGCAACCCAAGCAAGGTACGTAGATTTTTTTTAAATTTTTTCAAAGTTTCATTTTTTGTTTTGAGAGAATGAGAGAGAGGGCACTAACCGCATGTTTGGGAGAAAGAAAATACAGGTTTTTTTACAAGCTGGGGATATACCCGATCGGGTAACATCTAATACTCGGTCGGGTATGGCTAAAAAAGGGGGACCGAGTTCATTACTCGATCGAATGCAGCCAAGTTTTTCAAAGATTCAAGCATACTCGATCGGGTACCATTAATTACCTACCCGGTCGAGTATTTACAGAGGAGCGAAACTAAATGGACCCTGCCTCTAGCACTCGATCGAGTAAAGAGCTTAAAATGTGAAAAAAGAGGAATACCCGATCGGATACGGCTTCCTACCCGGTCGGGTAGTGCTGGAAACTCAAACACAGAAAACCCCTGCCTCAAGTACCCGATCGGGTAGAACACAATACTCGATCGGGTATGCCTGAAAAAACCAAGTTCCAGAACCCCCGCCTCCAATACCCGATCGGGTATAACAGCATACTCGATCGGGTATACCTACGATTTAACCCCCAAATCGCCCCAAACACTCCATCTTCTCCAAATTTCCAACCCAAACTTCGAACCCCTCTCCTCCAACCTCCATTTTCGGACCTTCTCTCTACCATATCTCACTCATTTCTCCATCAAATCACCCCATTCCACCACCAAAATACTCCCCTCACTCTCCTCTACACACCCATACCCAAAAATCAAATTTTACCCCAAATTCCCAAAAGTCCGAAAACCCTACCCCATTTTCGAAATTCGGATTTTCAAACCTCAACCACACCAAAATGGCACCAAGGAGAAACAAAGGAGAGAGCTCAAACACCATGGCACCCATCCCGGGCTACGAAGACCTCCAATTCGCCAACGCCGAACACCGGACACGAATTCTCGCCACAATAACAAGGCAAGTAAAACCATCCTGTTTTCTATGCCATGAAGCTCTTCGTGAATTAGGAATTTATAAGAGCACTAAGAAATTCTTTCATGAGTTGGATATGGACCGTATTTTCAAAATGAAATACAACTCTAATGAAAGAATTATCTATGATTTCTTGAGTTCGGTGCACTTTGAGAGCAATGAGGATGACTTTAGGGATGACAAACTCACGTTTCATCTATTCAACCAAGAATATTCGATAACGAAACTTGAGTTTGCCGAACACTTTGGTATCCCCGTCCCCTATGAAAGAGCCATTTCCGATAATACCATTTTCGGTCACACACTTTGGACAAAGATGACCGGTGAACTACACTTTAGCTCCTCCCAATTGTACATAAGCCATGTCCAACACCCCATCCTAAGGCTATTTTTAAAATTTTTGGCAAATTGTTTGCTTGGGCGCCCCAACAGTCATCATACGAGGATGAGGGACGTATGCTTGATTACTGGGGTTTTGTTCCGTCAGGCTGTGGACTTCAATTTGTGCAATTTGATGTGGGCACACTTGAAAAAAGAGAGCATGGCCAAAGGGCCAATTGTTGTGGGTGGGGGGTGATCATGCATTTGGTGACAAAGTTCGGGTATACGGATAACTCTCCTATACCCGACTACTGTTTGATGAATATAACTTGGTTTGGCCACTCGGGGTGCACATCATTTTCTCACACGGCGTATGGTGATGACCGTCCAAAAAATGTGTACAAGTGGCTCATACACCCAAGCCTATAAGACACTTCCCCATGCCTAATCCGGAACTCCCCCAACTACTGTACAACGTAGACGTGTCCCACTACTTATTCCCCAATGCCCTCCCACCTCATTTCCAAGCCCCTCAAGATGATCCTGACGCCGAACCCCGTGACCATGAGGACATGGACACGGACATCCACGAGCAACCCCAAAACCCTCCACCACCCAACTATTTCCAACAAATTCTGGAGGGTCAACAACAACTACCTGTGGGGTTCAACCAAATGAACCTCAACTACACGGCTATGGGAGAGTGGCTCACCCGAGTAGAGGAGGAGCAAAGAGCAGGTTTTCAACGGATAGAAGAGCTTCGGGAAACTGACAATCAGAGATATGAGGAGGATCAACGTAGGTTCTATGGACCTATGTACTCCTACATAGCCCATCAAGGCTCTTTTCATGCTATGGCCACTCCTCCACCACCACCCTCTTGGTATGACCGCACTCATTGGGGTAGCTTTGGCGGTTCAAGCTTCGGTGGTGGAGGATATGATGGTGGGAATGGAGGCAACGACACAATGGAGGATGGCGGCACCGGTAGCGGATTTGATGGCAGCTTTGGGGGCGGCTTTGGAGGAGGCTACTATGGCGGTGCGGATGGGCACTAAGGATAGTGCCTTGATCCAAGTGTGGGAGAGGAAGACTCATCTTTTGGTATGTTGAATTCCCATTTGTTTTTTACCTTATACTAAGCATTACTTTCTTGTACTCTTTGTACACACACAAAAAAAAGAAAAAAAAATGAATGCTAGTTAGGTTGAAAACCCAAAAACGGGCAATCTAAGCAACAAGGGCTTATAAAAAAACAAAAAATGATGAGTGAATTGTAAGGAATGAAAAATAAAAGAGATGCTAGGATGAAAACCTGAAAAGGCTCCTAGGCAAAATGAGAGATATGAGAGATATATTTGTTGTTGCAGGACATATTCTCTTGAAGAGGAAGAAGAAAAAGAGGAAGAAGAAAGGAGGAGAAGAGAAGATGAGCACTAGAAGGCCATAAAACCCAAGAAGATATTGTAATTTGAGCTTAAAACTCATGTTTATCCTTGATGGTCTTTGTGTTTTTCTTGTTAAAATTGTGGAAACTTTGTAAGACTTGACACTTGTGAACATTTGACTTTGCTCGAGGATGAGTAAAGAAACTAAGTGTGGGGGAGTTGATAAACATATAACTTCCATGTTTATGTTTATGTTTTTAATTAGTTTTTATTGATTGTTACTTTGGAATTTACACACTTTTGGTGTAATAGTTTAGTTTGTTAAAATACTTGTAAATTGTTTAGATTAGGTTTATTCTGAGCTCAAACAGGTCTATGATCACTAAAAGGACAGTTGGTGAACCCCAAAAGTGGAAGGAAGGTGCAAAATCACAAGACGAAATGAAGATCCTGATTTTTGGTCTATACCCGGTCGGGAATGACCTATACTCGATCGGGTATCTTGTTGAAATCTCAAATCAAATCAGATCCGAAGACAAAGGAACATGCAGGGAAGATTTGAACCACGATCGAGTGTCTATACATGATCGGGTACACCGACACACCTGATCGGGTATGCCTTCGATTTTAAACTTCAAATCGGTCGAGTATACCTCAAATATGGCTTTGTACATATACCCGGTCGGGTACTTTGTATATACCCGATCGGGTATACCTTCAATTTTAACCCTGAATTCGGTCGAGTATACCTTGAATATGGTATTTTACACATACCCGGTCGGGTACCGTGTATATACCCGATCGGGTACCCGGATTGCATGCCCAAAATCCTATAAATAAACCCCTTCCCTTCACAATGACATCACCAATTCACATATACTTCTAAGCTCAATCTAGAATAGTTCTTTCTTTATATTTTCATCATGTTTAGTCTCCAAATGAGGAGCTAAACTCTTTCATCTTGGTTTTGCTACTTTGAAGCTTAATGAATTTGTAAGTTGTGAGTTATTTTCTTTAATCTTCTTCCTTGAATATTAATTATTTCCTATTCATATCTCATATTAATATTTTGAAAATTACTTAAACGATCAACTAGTTTTGTTTCATATATTAATTAGTACTAGAATCAATCGATTAATACGTTTGTTATTAATTCGGTCCATTCACGGTAGTAAACTTGGATTATTAATGCATGCGTCTCACGGTTAATAATCTAAGGGGAAGTAATTATATTGATTAAACTAATAAACCGCTTGTGTTGAGGTTGTCAATCTCAATCGTTTTCATCTTGATTTTATTGCTATTATCGGGTCGATATACGGCGCATGTTCTATATTAACTTGGTAGTAAGTTTTATTAATGAACGTGTCTCGTTATTAATAACTACCCTCGATGAACTCGATATACTCCTCGATTGAGTATTCGAGAGGAAGATAGTTAAAGATATAACCGGGATCGACGAACATTTCATTAAGTTGATAAAAGCAAAATCAAGGCTGCATCTCTAATTAATTAAACCACATAAGTTATTCATCTTAGTGTCTAGATACATTTAAGTTCAACTACAATCATAACCCCCCCGTTACTAGTTACATAAAAGATAAATACTCTTTTTTCTGTGGATACGAACCTTACTTCAATATACTACGTATATTTATTGTATTGTATTTATTTTGAGTGCATTTCGCGACAAAGTGCACTTCAGGTACACAAAGCGTTGAGTCATAAAGCATTAATATTAAAATAAAAAATAATATTAGTTGTTTCTTGTCATTCAAACAATATATTTACTTTTATGTGTTGGTCGAATATTTTTAGGTCACATTAGTCAAATTACTTTCGAAAAACCCAAGACATTACCGTTTGCATGAAAGAACTGCAAGAATGTCAAATTACTTTCGAATAACACATAGACAGTTCTACACACACAAGTTAGAGGCGAATTAATATGTAAGCTTCTAGCCTCTAACTTGGAGTTAATAACAAAAATGCCCGGAATTGGGTGTAGAATTGTGGCAGTTATTCACCAAGTTCTAGTGCGGGGCAAGGAAAGATCAGAAAATAAGAACACACAGACTTAACGAGGAAAAATCGTTTGGCTCAAAAGGGATTAAGAAACCTCGAGAGGATGAATTTGAAACAACATCACTAAAGCCTTTGAAATGTTTACAAGTTAAACCGTATTAGTCTACCTTTGAGCCACCCCAAATCTATCCTCTCTAGAAAGAGTTATGCATCTCTACCTTTCCGTTAGAGAGTCACTCAACTTTACAACAAAGCCTCTCACAACACATGTCCCAACAGAGAGGAAACTTTCACAAAGCGAATCCTCAAAACCCCTTTACATGAGAAAGGAAAGACAAAAGAACTATATCTAAAACTCATATATTCTCTGTCTCAGTCAAGCACCCCTTTAATCTTCGTTTTGATCTCAATATATAGATCACTAAAGTTGATCAGTTAAGCATGTGTTCCCTTGTACGGTCGTGTCTTCAATGTTTGAGACTTACCTTGGAATCTTTTAAAAATTCTTCCTTTTAAGTGTAGATTTTGAATCTTTCTCATAAGTGCAACGACCCATTCTTAAAATAACAGGCATGGTAATATATAGACCAGACCTCAATCAAAATAGATAATCAAACATTTATTGATTAAGTTCTCCCTGCATAGCTAGAACCAAGTCAGCGTCAGAGAGAGTCACTTCATGGTTCTCCGGTTCCATAAGCAATAGATAACTTTAGAAAACACAAAAATTTCTAAGTTTAGACCTAGTGATTACCCCCAGATTTAGGACAGTCAAGAGGTTATCCAAAGGATGTAACCGATGAAGTTTCCATCCTCTAGGAGCGTTGGCCTGGTCCTCTAACTCATGTAAGGCGTATGGAACTGGATTCATTGGTTGTACAGATTGACTAACTGTGGATTGACCAGGTACTTCCTCGGCTCTAGGCTCATTATGCTTGTGTTCCACTGAGTGTTCTTCTTGTGGACTTGCTTCATGGTTAGATCTGGTCTTTCCTTGGGATTGGTTTGATTAGTGTATGATCCCTATTTCTCCATCATCCATTTCACTTGGTTTTGAAGCAAGTGCCTCATCAAAGACTACAAGTATACTCTCTTCTACGCATTGGTGCGTTCTTTAAGTACCTTGTAGGATTTGCTATGTGAAGAATATCCGAGAAAGATTGATTCATCACTTCTAGCATCAAACATACCAATACGGTCCTTTCTATTGTTGTGAACGAAACATTTGCACCCGAATGTTCTTAGGTGACTTATGTATGTTGGGCTTTAATAAGAATTTTCTCGCACTTAAAATATGTAGCAGTATAGGGCAAAAAGTACGTGATAGAGAGCGGGAAGAGCATGGGGCGGGACCGGGCTTGGGCCCACTTCCGTGGGCTGAGTTAGGGCTGTCATTATAGTTTAATTATTATTATTAAGTTAATGTTATGTTTTAGTTTGGGCCTATTATTAGTAGAGTAGTTAGTTGAGTTAATTTGGGCTTAATTAGGGTTTAATTAATATGGGCTTGATTAGGGTTTCTTGTAGAAGGCTATTTATACCCCTCGCCAGGGTTCATTCTTATTATCTTGGAATAAAGTTAGAGTTTAGCCTTTTGGCTTTGGGCAACGGTATTTTTATCGTTGATTATCTGGGCAACGGTTCACCCCGTTGATTTCTATTTTTCTGTTACATATCAATTGGTCCGACCTGCCGGATCCCGTCCCGCCGGAATGACGAGATCAACCAACGAACGTTTATCAGAATTGGAGGCTGAATAGGCCCTAATCAATCAAAAACTTGACACGCAAGGACAGAAACTTGATCTGCAGGGACAGAAACTTGACACACAAGGTCAGAAACTGGAAGAGCAGGCCGCCCAGCTTGCGGAAATCGCAGCCTCTCTTGCAGCAATCGCGAAGGCCATGGTGCCGCCGCAGAAATCTCCCATCGCGACCGTCGAGAGCGATTCCTCCGGCCACGTCGCATCTGTCTTCTCCGATGATGGCGGACTGCGCACCGCAACCACAACGCTACTTCCCTCGTTCGATGGAGAAGACCCAATTGGGTGGTTGGCGAGAGTGGAGCAGCAGTTCGAGCTCAACAGGACCCCACCAGACAGACAAGTTGCAGCGGCTAGGGTTTCTATGGAAGGGGCTGCCCTCTATTGGGTGACGTGGTTAAAGGCGCGCAAACCTGGCATATCTTGGGAGGAATTTAAGCAAGCCTTGGTGGCCAGATTTGATCCCCGATATCAGGGAAACAAATTTGAACGGCTGTCCGACGTCAAACAAATTGGGTCGGTGGAGGAATACAATACCTTGTTCGTTCAATTGGCTAGCCAAGTTTCGGGATTGACCGACGATCATTATTTGGGCTACTACATGAGTGGACTTGGGGAAGCAATCCAAAGTTCGTTGCGCTTATTACGGCCAGAAAACCTGGAGACAGCCATGGAATTAGCTCGCGATGTGGAGCATAATCTGTCCGTCCAAAGTGGAGGAAGTGGCAGCCCGAATTATAATTTTGCAGGGGTACGTTCCAGCAGCTTTTTAATGGCAAACACGGGTCCTCCTTTGACTGCCAGTGGTGGCAGCTTGCAGGGATCAAGGGGCATCTTTGCGAAGGATAGTGGACAGCCTCCGGGGACGAAGTCAGGGCTGTCCGGGCAGCCTACGACACGCTCTCAGTTCACTCGTCTTCCGCCAAAGGAGTTCGCAGAATTGAGGGCGAAAGGATTATGCTTTAGGTGTAAGAAACCATTTACACCGGGGCACGACTGTCCCTTTAAGCAGCTGCGGGTAATGATAGCCGAGGAGGAGGAAGAGTTAGACCTCCAACAGCATGAGTACTGTGAAATAACCGGCCATGAAAGAGTTCAGGAAAGAGAGAAAGGATATTTTCCAGTCTATTCTATGTCTGGGAATTTCAGCTCCCCATATGTCAGCTTTCAACCTTGAGGACAAGGTTATTTTGAAGGAGGATGGATTGATAGAGAGCGAGAAGAGCATGGGGCGGGACCGGGCTTGGGCCCACTTCCGTGGGCTGAGTTAGGGATGTCGTTATAGTTTAATTATTATTATTAAGTTAATGTTATGTTTTAGTTTGGGCCTATTATTAGTAGAGTAGTTAGTTGAGTTAATTTGGGCTTAATAAGGGTTTAATTAATATGGGCTTGATTAGGGTTTCTTGTAGAAGGCTATTTATACCCCTCGCCAGGGTTCATTCTTATTATCTTGGAATAAAGTTAGAGTTTAGCCTTTTGGCTTTGGGCAGCGGTATTTTTATCGTTGATTATCTGGGCAACGGTTCACCCCGTTGATTTCTATTTTTCTATTACATATCAGTACGAGTATCCTCTACACAGGGACAGAAAAAGGGAATCAAGAATTAAATAAATTCAGCGATTAAAATAAATAAATAAATAAAATAATGCGATGTGCGAGATATGGATTTTTGGAAAATAAAAATGCGAATAAAGCAACTAAACTAATGAGTTCTTTTTTATTAATGACGATAGAGAACATGGATTGATTCCGAGGTAATCAGATTTCGGTGTTGATCAGGCTTAGTCACATGAAAATTATTTAATTGAGCAACGCTAATCAATACTAAGTTCTTACCGCTCCCGCGACGTAGAGTACAATAGTTTAGGAAACCAGGTTGAATTGATCTCTCATGCGACAAGTACCTAAATTATTTCCAAAATGAACGAGCGTACGGCTCCCTAACTGTTACTAATCTCTTAGCCAATGATCAAGTGTGTCTGAAAGTGTCCTAGAATAAATTAGATCTCTCTTAATTTACTCTATGTGCAATTATATCATGGCGACCGTTCCGGGTTACAAAAGATATCAATTAAATTAATCAAACACAAATTAATTAATAAGGATCATGCAATTAATCCTTCAAGAATTTAACCCTAGATCCTGATTAACCCCTTCATTAATCCCAAATCCGTAATTAAAACTACTCACTATTCATAATTGAATTAACAACAGAATTGGGATGAAAAGAATTAATTGTTATTAATTAAAAAGATGGAACTTATAAATAATCTCAAGGTCTTGAATAACAAAGCGAAAAAGTACTCAAAGTTTTGTCCTAGGCCTCTATCTAAGCTTTGTCCCCAAAAACAAGGGTTTACAAGCTGTTTAAACAGAAAAAGGAGCAATTTGGCTGAAAAAGGACACCTAGGGGAAGACATGGCTCCCAGGCACGACGTGCCTAGCGTCCGTGCCTCTGGGGCACTGCTAGCGGAAAAAATTCCGGTCACGTAGTGCCTCCATGGCAGGCACGGCATGCCCGACCTCCAGTAAGCTCTGCGTGATTTTTCTCTTCCGTGCACGGAGGGTATACTTCAGGCACACGGAGTGCGGCTTTTCCGTCCGCATTTAACTATTCCTCCTTTGCCAAAGTTGTATCTAATGCAGTCTTCTATCCATCACAACTTGTAAAACTAGAATTGGATCATCCAATCAAATGATATGAATAAAATGGTGGAAGGTCTCATCCTGAAATCTCAACAACAATTGTCTTACTTCCTCGTCTGTTTTTGCCTTGCTCCTCTAAGATTCTAATCATAGTGTCTTCATATGATTTGTATCCCTTCAAGTTAGCTTTCATATGGAACTTCAATGGTTTAACTTCAATGTTTCTACAAGAAGATATGCTAGAATGATTGACAGAACGTCATTCTGATCGCCGTTTTCAAGCTCTATTCGTCTCCATTTGATCTCGTACTTGATCATTGAGCTCTCTTGACTTCAAAATCACTCATTTAATGAATATTGGACCTTCAATGCTTCTCAATAACTCTCAAATGTGTCTCGAGTTCTCCCATTTAATTTTCCCATGCCGGTGTCGAGCTCAATTTCCTGATTTTAATTCTAAAAACACCAAATGCAAACCAAAACCCGGTAAAATACGACTTGAGCTAATTATGAGCCTTATGACACACTTAAGCTAGGAAAACCATCAAAAACCGATCCCAACATGCATCAAATGCGTGTTGAAATATGGACTTATTAGGCTTTCTTCCTTTAAGTAATTCGTAGGGCGTCTTTCCTAAGAGAGGACGGATCATGGTTTGATTGATGATATAACAAGTTGTATTTAGAGCTTCTACCCAAAAGTTCTTCGCTAGACCACTAGAGATTAGCATAATTCTATTCATATCCTCAAGTTTTCTATTCTTCCGTTCTACCACCCCATTTTGCTGAGGCATTCTAGGGGTAGAAAAGTTGTGATCGATCAATCGTTCTTGGCAGAATCTATCTAAGAGTGGATTATCAAATTCAGTCCCATGATCCGATTGGATCTTGATTAATTGTAGTCTTGTTTGATGCTCAACTTTCCTTACAAAAAGAACAAACTCATTAAAAGTATACTACTATTTCACCTGTGCGTTGCACGGGATGTAATGTGCAGATATTATAAATATTAAAATATAAATAGATTAAAAATCATATTATTTTCATTAAATTTTATTAGTCCGGGGCCTGAAAGATATATGAATTATCAATCTGAGACTTGAAAGATAATGTGTCGGTATAGGACCTAAGTTGTCATAAATTTTATTTTTTTTACTTTTAAATTTTTAAATATTATTTAACTTATCTAACTAAGAAACTTTTGTGAAGAAAAAATAATCAAAATTAGCAAAGGAATTAATAAAATATATTAACTAAATCAAAACCTGTGAAATTTTAGGTAATAAAAAATATTAACTAAATCAAAATTTTAGGAATTAATAAAAAATATTAACTAAAGGAAGAGCATGTTTGTCTCATTGTTAGTGGGACGGAGGAAGTACTAATTATCCATTTTTAGTAGTTTTGTGTGTTTCTGAAAGTACACTGTACACCGAAGTTCGAAGCGAGACACATTCTTACTATTACTCCTATTCTCGTACCTTACATCATTCTTACTATTACTCCTATTCACGTACCTTACATCTGTCCATGTACTCCGTTGTACTCCGTACAAAGCAAATGCCAAGCCAACTAAAAATCCATTAAATACTACTCCGATTATGTTTTGGGTGTGAAGGCATTAAAAGCATGACTAATAATTAATAATTATACTCTAGAAAATCCACATTGTTTAAGAAATGTCAACATCTATCCATGTAGAGTATTTGCTATGAAATGTCAACAAAATAGACTTCAATTACAGATCCAATAAGTGTGACTTGTGAGTTCCAATTGTTCAATTGTTTCTAGTAAAAAAAAACTTCTCTACAATAACTTCTTGTAAGGGAAAAGGTGACCTTTCTTAATCAATGATAAGACCCTTAAATCCCGATACATTTCCTACTTTTTAATACTTGGTCACATTATTGTTCCTCCAACCTTCAATCACCATTTCATTATGCCCCTGTATTTCATGGGGCGGGGGATTCAAATAAACTTTTTATTAGATTGAAAAGTAATAACATAAACAGATTGTTTCACAATAATGTCATTCTTCGTTTCAATCTTTTGACATTACCTTTTGACATTAACGTATTCGGAATATATGATATTATCGTTCATTAGACAAGAGTTAGGAATTAAACATGTTTTAAGGTCCCGATTGACATCCCAAAATCAAGAAAAAATAGAATGATTATGTATACATACTATGTAGTGATATTTGTTAGATGAAACTTCAGGTAGTTGAAATGAATATAAGAAAAAGCCTTATTTGACATCCCAAAATCAAGGAAAAATAGAAAGTTCTAATGTTTCATATAAGAAATGAATATATGAAACTTAAGGAGACCGTAATGGGACTGGTGAGAAACATTATTTGCAAAAGGAATTGTTATCTTTTAAAAAGTGACATTATATATGTTTGAGAGATGGAACTAATTTTCTTTATCTATGCTATTAATATATATTACTCAAGAGCTTATTGACTCAAAAACAAATAAGGGCAGTAACACTTTAATTCCAAGCTTTTAGAATATAAAAAATATTTGGGAAAAAATAGAAATTAAATTCACAAATAAACTCAACAAATAAGAAAGCCTTTTAAAATAACATAACAACCATCAACTTACTGAAGCAAGAGTCTAAGGAAGGATGAACACGGTGGCAAGCCAGGTAATCCCTTTTCATATTAAAATCAAATGGGCGGGTACAAAAACCATTCAAAACTACTAATGAAACACAGAACTTTTGATAAATTCAATTTTTAAAGATTACCAGATGTGTCTTTAAGCGAGCATGAATGTTATGATATACTTCTGATGATGGATTCAAATCTATGAACCTACTAACATAAAAAGTGTTGGGTGATACTCATTGAGAGTGACTTTGGTTTGAGCACATAACACCAAAGCTCTGGTGTGTTTGTGATCAAGCTCAAGAACTGAGGTACATTAATTTGCTGCCTACAGAAAAAAAAATGAACAATCTCTCAGAATTCAATTAGGGTAGGAAACAACAACCAGGGTGATAAACATACAAATAATACAATAGAAGGGTTCCCACATTTAAGTTAGTTCCAAAGTCAGAAATCATTTTATTCAAAAGATGTATCTTTCTTTCGGTATCTGAGGTATCTCCAAAAGAATATTAGAACATATGTACTTATATTATGAATTACCTAAAGAGTTCAAGGAAGTACCCCTATTAAGTTTTTTTGGTTCCAGGACTTCAATTTTTTAGGAAACCAAATGTAATCGAGCAAATCAACAACAATTACTCAAATTTAATGAATAATTAATCATAGTCATTCCTCTAGGAACACGTACCTTTGAAAATTATAGTAGGCCAGATTTAAAGATACATTTCATTTTCTTCCTGTAAAAAGAAGGGATGCAAAACCTTATGTTATTGTTAACAAAAAAAACTTCTTTAAAAATCTGGATTTCACTTTGGCTTAATATATACTTCCTTCATTCTTAAATAAATGCAACGGTCAACATTTCACACTTGCCGAGACACAACTTTAACCATTAATATAAATCATTTTGTATTAGTAAAAAAATTAAAAAAAATTAGATTATGAAAATTTACAATGAGACAAGTTTAACAATAATTTTTTCATAAAATAATATTATTACATTAATAAATAAAACGTAGTCAAAGTAGAACATGTGAATAGTGTAAAAGTCACTGTGTTACATTTATTTAAGCACGGAGGTAGTACTACGTAATATCTTCTGTAATCTGTAAAGCTCTAGACTTTGACAGAGGGGATTCAACCAATATTGATTCTATATTGATATTGAATTATGCAAACCTACTAAAATAGCTGCACACATAATTTTGATTTGTTCTTTTGGTAGTTTTCTAAGAACATTCCAGTGAGTTTATAACAAAATAGATAACAATTTCATAAACAGCACTTCAGCAGTGAGTTTATACAAAACCTGACAACTATGTTTGTCTTTCAGCCCTTCCCAAAATGAACAGAAATAGATAGATGGGCAAAAGATTCACATATGCAGATTTGGATGATAGATGGGCAAAAGATTCACTTATACAGATTTGGATGATAGCATCATCC
This sequence comes from Cuscuta europaea, assembly GCA_945859875.1. NCBI lineage: Eukaryota > Viridiplantae > Streptophyta > Magnoliopsida > Solanales > Convolvulaceae > Cuscuta > Cuscuta europaea. The sequence goes on along the minus strand of CAMAPE010000003.1, from coordinate 2,111,561 downwards.
AACAGAAACTTCAGGAATTCAACTTTATATAATTGCATTTTGCTTAACCTATCAAACATTACATATGCAGAATTAGAGAGTACCTATACTATAAAATATAAGTTTCGCTCCACAGTGGCGGACCCAGAACTTTTCTGAAGCGGGGGCACTCCCGCATAGATGGAAATAGATCGGGTCAGGTCAAATCGGGTGCAAGGTTGTTAAAATCTAGATTTAAATCGTAAAATCGTACGATTTTACGATTCTACATTAGTATATCGATTCAAATCGCAGGTAAAATCGTAAAATCATAAAATCGTACAAAATCATAAAAAATCGTACAAAAATCGTATAGAATCGTTTAAAATCGTAGCAAAATCGTAATACGTTTTTTTAGTGAAAATGGTTCAAATTTATTAAAATTAACTACTATAAACTGATACATAATTATAATAATAATAGTATCAATAGCATATTTAAAAAAGTAACGGATTCTTGTGTTATTTAATTATTTTTATTTTTTACATATGTTTAATGTTATTATTCACTACATTTACATTATTAAAATAGTTTATAAGTTATGCTTTGGACCTTGTAGGTATAGTTTTATGTAATGAAATGATATAATACCATTAACTTGCGGCTCAATATTAATATTTATTTATTTTATAATTATTAAGATATGTTTGATAAATCTTACGATTTGCGATTCGATTTTACGATTCGATTTTCAAAAACATCTACCGATTCGATTCAAAAATACAATTTTAACAACCTTGATCGGGTGTATCATTAGTCTTTTTGTCAAGTGTGTTCAAATTTTTTATTTTTAACTGGAAATAGATATATTATTCAATGATGGCTTCAAGCAATGAACATATATGGATTATAAGTCTAATTTTGAACTTATTAAGACAATTCTAAACAATATATATGGCTCTTTGAAAGAAAGATATAATTTGGATCAGAAATGATTTACCTTTGCACCGTTTCTGGTTTTACATTAGAATTCTCGTTACTTTTCATACTCTAAAATGATCAAGATTTCATATCTGAACTATAATCATGTTGAATGTTACACATTGTGCCACAAAATTTGTTGGTACTTGTCTGGAATATAATACTATTGTGTTAAAAATGAAGTATAGATCATGTTCATGATTTCATTCTTTAATACAATTTTATTTAATAATATGATTCTATATATCTAGCATTCATTATATTATAGATATAAAAAATCAAAGAGTCTGTTGGTTTGAAACTAATTTATCGCGAATTGACACATTTTTTCATGTATAGACTTCTATTCAAGATAAAAGTCTTGCATCTATTAAGCTCATCCTACATATTAGAACACTTGTCATATCTTTGACTTTTAACTTTGGACAACCATTATTTACACCAAGTAAGAAAATCATCAATGTCACTTTTCAAACAAAGTGTAGGCTGTGTAGTAATCAATGTCTAACTATAAGGATTTGCTCCATCACAACTTCGTGGTTATTTATAATTTATGTTATGCATAGTAACTATAGTAATATTCATGTCCATTAATTCTACTTAGGTAATATTTATGAAATAATCTCTAGTTTTTATGACCGCGTAGCAGGGGCACAATTTTTATCTTGAAGTACTAATCTTAAACTTCGGGGTCAGAAGCGGGGGCACTTGCCCCCCTAGGATCCCCCCTAGGTCCTCCACTGTCGCTCCATATAACAACATCAAATAGTTTCGCTCCATATAACAACATGAAATAGTTTTCTCAATTAACCACAATTTGAGCTATTGAACATAATGAAAATTAGAAAACAATTTCATAATACAACACAAAACAGTCATACTTACTCTAAAAGAAAGCAAACACGTTTGATTGAACGATAGTATACCATTATTGTGTTATAAAACAAACTTGGATCGCGACGGAACCGGAAGACTGAATCGAAATTATGGGAGCATTTGAAAAAATAGGAGCAGAAATATTAATGTTTCTGTAATTCCCCATATTTGACAAAATAGTCGTGAGATTTAAGCAACAAATGCAACAAAAACGAAAAAAATGAACAGAACACACACATGAGAAAAGTAGAATTGAAGGATCTCATATTCATATTGAATGGGTAAAAGATTTTACAATTAAAGCTATTGAATATTATCAGTTGATAATATCCAATATGTCACCTATGTGCATATAGCCACAAAGCTGGTAGGTTTCCATAATTCAGACATGAATTATAACGGAAGAACATTTAAATTGAATGAATAAAGGATTTGAATATAGCTTGATTGAATCAAATATCTAAATTGAATGAATCAAATATCTAAATTGAATGAAGCAAAGATATGAATATACCTTGACTCGTGGTGTAGGGCGACAATCTCGACGATCTGAATTTATCGCCTGACTTTATGAAATTGTTCAAGGTGAGAAATCTTTTCGAACGGCTGAGAAGAAGAAGTGTCGAAAAGCACAACAACGGCTCACTTGCATCCCCAGATATACTAAACAAATGGTATAATAGCGAATTAGCTGTCAAATCATCAAAGTATTTCATTTCCTCTTCCAACTAATCCTGTTTAAGTGTGGATGTGATTCCTTCCATAAACATTTAAGACACTCAAGAGTAATATCCTAAATAATAAGAGTGGTGGCTCATATTGAGCAGGGGTTTCTATAGTCCAAAAATGTGAATAGCCTTACTCACACAGTCACACCTTTAACTATAATTGTATAAAGGATGATATTTAAAGCCTCTAAAATGACACTAACTCGTACATTTTAGAACAATTCTAAATTCTATACCTTAATGATAACATGGACATCAAATTTTGTATATAGAAATAAAATAGAACAGAATGTAAATAGCTTAATTTCATTTGGGGGCTGCTCATAGTGTAATATTCTAATAATAATAAAAACAAACTTATCGCAATACCTTCTATAAACAAAAGAACACCCGGTATATGATGATAATCGAAGCATTAAGAAGGAAAGATGGTGCATCAGCATAAATAGAGTGTAGTCTTAAAATCATCAAGTTCATCACGGCTGTTTATATTCCACTTTGACATTGTGGCACGTCTTCCGCAGGCTTTAACCAACCAAACACACCCTTTTGTAGAATGTGAAAACATTATTTTAACTTCATTTGTCTTTGGCATGTCAAAAGAAGTAACAACTCAATCTTAAGGGAAAGTGGACCTTTCAAAATCTTATGCTCGCTATATAGACGTAATTATTATGACCCTACACCATTCATATGACTCGGCCTTCATTCATTTTCTACACTCTATAGTTATTAGTTTTTGAGTCATCCTATCAGAAGATTATATTTATATAAATTATAAAGTGTATGTTATAGGTGCTATTAAGGTAAGAGATGAAAAATCAATAGAATGTTTCATAGTTCGTATATAACGGTTCGATCCCTTCCTTGGCCTAGCGTAGTGACAAGCAACACACATTCCAATCTATAGAGGAGGAGGACCTATTGAATAAATCTCCAATCAATCGTAGGCGGGTCTACAGGAATTAGGGACACAGGAAGATGGCTGGCAGATGGGTCAAAGAAAATGCAGTGGATACACCATTTTAATGACTACATCTCTGATTCTTTTATAATGAAGAAAATATATTATATAGTTCGTATGTAAAATTACTTAGGTGTGCCTTTTTTAGGAAATGTCTTTCAATCCAACAATTCACCCGTTTTCAAGAAATATAGTGATAGAGGATAAGAATGCTACATTAAAAATTGGTTTTAAACCAAAACTTAATAACAAAACTTATCGAATGACCAAAAGATTAGTAGAAAAATAATAAGAGGGATAATAGCCATTATGGGAGTTAAGTGGCATAGTTGTGGACCTTGTGGTTCTCAACTCTAAACAAAATGGGTGTTCAACTAAAAATGCCTTCAACTAATTAGAAATGAAAAACTTCATAACTTATATGGATACCAATTTTAATGAAGTTAACTGGATGGAAATCAAGATACTTGAATAAAAGCTCTAAAATTAGAATTATAAACCCCTAACATATACTCCCTTCGTCCCAATTTGATAGTCTCATTTCTTTTGAGCACAAGTTTTAATAAAGTGGTTGAAAAGGTAAAAGTTGTGGTTGAGATTTGAGTATAATAAAGTGAAATGATATGGACCACATCTTTCTTTCCAAAAAGGGAAACAGGACCATCATTTTGGGACATCCCTAAAAGGAAATACAGGACTATCATTTTGGGACGGAGGGAGTACTTTTTTTAGCATCCAATTAAGATATTGAGAGAGAAGTATGGAACACACATGCCCGGTTGAGGTCAGTGTATCACACAGTTTGTATATAATTTCTGGTTTTTAGCTCTTCAATTCAGCTGAGCTACTTTTTTTTTATTATTGCATATGACTAAAAGAAGTTACAAATACATCATCACTCAGCATAATTTTATATAATAAGTTCATTAGAGAATTGTTAAATATATGTAACTAATCAGAAGAGCTTATTATCAAATAAACTCAACAAGAGATCAATACATTTGATCATATCACTTAGGCTCACAAAATCTTTCTCAATATTCTTGGTTCATAGAAGCAAATTTGTAAAGAGGGTGCAAAATTATGTGAACATATATCTGGCCAACTTCAAAAATGCTTCAACATCATAGTACCCAGGCCAATTCCCTATGTTGGCAAGGCACGACTATGCCCACCAAATTGCGACATCACACAATGGTTATAGATTTTTCCTAATACTTTTTTCCTCATAATAACATCACATTTGTAATGAAACGATTCAAAATTATAGAGATTAGATCCTCAATAAACAGACTTCATTTCTGAGTCAAATTAACAAACAACCACTAAATAGATTTGCTAAATTGGTAAGAAGAATGTATGATTGAAGATAGTAACTATTTTGGATTTCACACCAACAAAATGCATTGCACACTAATGGGCATAAATGTTTTAATTTCCCTTGCAAATATGTTTCAGAAGTTTCTAAAAAATGAGAGAAGTTTCTCTAATGAATATATAATATGTAAGTTAAACAATATAACCCCAAAAGTTTATAAAATATAGAAGTTTTCTAGATGGAAAAAGAACAACATAAATTCCACTAACGAATAGTTTTATGACCGCATGCAAACCTGGAAGGGATGGGTTGCTTGTTGAAAAGTAGGGCTTGGTCGTTTATTTCTGTTTCCTGAATTGGTGTCAGGCACGTATTCCTTGCACGCTGTGTGAATCCAATATAATTATTTTGGATTTCACACCAACAAAATGCGTTGCACACTAATGGGCAGAATTGTTTTAACTTCCCTTGAAAATATGTTTCAGAAGTTTCTAAAAAATGAGAGAAGTTTCTCTAATGAATATTTAATATGAAGTTTATAACCCCAAACGTTTATAAAATATTGAAGTTTTCTAGATGGAAAAAGAACAACATCAATTCCACTAACGAATAGTTTTATGACGGCATGCAAACCTGGAAGGGATGGGTTGCTTGTTGAAAAGTAGGGCTTGCTCGTTTATTTCTGTTTCCCGAATTGGTGTCAGGCATGTATTCCTTGCACGTTGTGTGATAAAGAGGACGATTCAATTAAGGGCAGTTAAAATTCCTAGAAAAACTATTATGCGGAGGAATGAAAAAAGGAATCTGAATCAGAAATTGGAAAAGGAAACAGAGAGGTAATGGAATTCGTTCACTCTGAAATTACCGTGAGAGAAGAGCAGCGATGAAGACGAAATAATTCCATAGTCGCAGTGCAGACGAAAGAAATTCAAAGGATCGTGCGGGAGGGGAAGCAGCTTCATCGCTTGGAGATTATATAAGATTTCATTTATACCATAAAAATAGTTGATTAAAATGATTAATTGAAACCAAACCTTAAGGCCTCTATTGGGCTGATTACATGAGTTTAGTTGTGAGAGCTCTCTTTGGCCGATGGACGTCTGGCCGACAGAGACCCGACCGAGGGAGGCACCCCGGTTCTCGTGGCCTCCGGACCGTATTCTGAGTTGATGTATATCAGGTCGATGGAGGGCCATCTGGCTGAGGGAGGCACAGCCGAGGAAGGCACGGCCGAGGGAAGACAAGTCTTCTCCTTGGCTTCCGGAGCGTATTCTGGATTGACCCTTCTTTGGCTGATGGGGTGCCACCTGGCGGACGGAGGGCCAACTGGGTGACAACTGTGCTCCTCTTAGTCTTCTGAGTATGTGGGCCATATGGTCTGGATCCATATACTCCATCAGGAGTCCCCCACTCTCTGAGATGAGATGTAGACGAAGTGAAAGGGAGTAGATCCTTATTGTCTTGAAGCTTTTGGCCTTCGGAGGATTACCTGAGAGTTCCAGTGTTTCTGTCCGAGGGGAAACAACTGAGCCATCAGGAACGTCCTTCATTTCGAGGCCGAGGCGATGCCATAGTTGTTGGTTGACTTTTGTCCTTCCTTTCGAGGACGATGAATGTCCTTCATTTTGAGGACGATGAATGCCCTTCATTTTAAGGACGATGAATGTCCTTCATTTTGAGGACGATGAGTGTCCTTCATTTTAAGGACGATGAGTGTGACACCTGCGCAGCCGAGGAGGCATCACAATTGCTTTTGGCACTCTAGGCTGAAGCGAAATCACTCGTAGTTTGTTGTCAATGGCTTTGAGGACGATGAGGGTCCTGGACTAGAGGACGTTGTGCGCCCTTGGCTCTGCGGACAAAGAATGTCCTGCCCTTGTGCCTTTGACTTTAGTTGATGGATCTTACGCTTGCGGACGTTCGTGGCGCGTTTGTTTTGTTCGTGATATGGACAATGAATGTCATTGTCTCGGAGACGATGCGTGCCATTGGCCTTGAGGACGAGGAGTGTCCTTGGCTTTGAGGACGATACGTGTCCTTGATCTTTAGGACGATGTGTGTCCTTGACAATGAGGACGATGTGCGTCCTGCATTGCGCTTCGGCTTGTCCGAAGGGTGACCACATGGTTGTGGACGTTGAGATACCATTGTCATTAGTTTTGAGGACGATGCCTGCTTTGCACTTCGGCTTGGCCAAAGGGTGACCACATGACTGTGGATGTTGAGATACCATTGTCATTGGCTTGTGTTCATTGCATTTTTGAACTTCTTTATCTTGGGTTCTTTTGGAACCCGTGGAGGCCGATATAGTCTCCCAGTCCCCCACTCCTTGAGGCACATGTAATGAGGTGAAAAGGAGTAGAGTAATGCGTTTCTTCAATAGGGGGGCGAGGGTGACACCTTTTTATCCACGATGGGCGATGCCTCGTTAAAAACCTCATTAGGAAAACCCTTGTGGGAAAAATCCTAATGAGGGAAAAAGAGCACACCGGATGCCCCCAAAATGAACGCCAAGGGGTGAACCCTTCGGCCTGGGTGTGGAGCTGCAGCGGTGTCCATCTGATGAGGGGACGCCCATCTGCTGGTGAGGACGTCGGTGCTGACGAGTCGGTCCGAATCTGAGGACGAGGCGATGGACGCCAGTCTGAATATGAGGACGAGGCGGTGGATGCCTGTCTGGACATGAGGATGACAATGCTGATTAGCCGTGCATCATATGAAGGCAATGGTCGCTATCCGGGCAGGGATTAGCGAGCTCGGTCGCTATAGCAGTACCTCGACGTTGGGAGCCGGTCTTGAGATATGAGGATGATGACACTGAGGGGCCGGTCCGAAATCCATGCAAAGGTCGCCATCCGGTAAAGGAAAGGCTAAGACCGGACTTTGAGATACGGAATCACGCGAAGGCAGAGGGTCCATTCATGAACTGAGGATAATGGCAGTGATGAAGCCGGTCATCCTATAGAGGCGATGGTCACCATCCCGAAATGGATGGTGAGTCCAATCGCTATAACAAGACTTCGGTGCTGGGAGCCGGTTTTGATGTTGGATAATCACGTCGAGGCCGGGGGTCGTTCGTGACGTATGGACGACGGTGATGAGCCGGTCCAGTGAATGATGACAAGGCATTGATGAAGCCGATCGTCATATAAGCTCAGGACTCTCGGCGCTGAGGAACCGGTTTTGAGATAAATAATCATGCTGAGGCCGAGAGACCGGGCATCATTTGAGGATGATGGCGATGATGAGGTTGGTCTTAATAAATGATGATGAGGCGTTGATGAAGCCGTTTGTTATGTAAGCTCAAGGCTCTCGACGCTGAAGTGGCCGAACTTGAGATAAATAATCACGCCGGGGCCGAGGGACCGGGCATGATTTGAGGATGACGGTGATGATGAAGCCGGTCCAAATAAATGATGACGAGGTGTTGATGAAGCTGTTCGTCATGTAATCTCAAGGCTCTCGGCACTGAGGAAGCCGACCTTGAGATAAATAATCACGTCGAGGCCGAGAGACCGGGCGTGAACCGCGTGATTTGAGGATGACGGCGGTGATGAGGCCAGTCTAAATAAATGATTTCGAGGCGTTGATGAAGTCGTTCGTCATGTAAGCTCGAGGCTATCGGTGCTGAGGAAGTCGGCCTTGAGATAAAGGATCAAGTCAAGGCTGAGGAGCCATTCGTGATCTAAGGACGACGACGATGATGAAGCCGATCGTCATACAAGCTCAAGACTCTCGGCGTTGAGGAAGTCGGTCTTGAGATAGATGATCACGCTGAGGCCGAGGGGTCGTTTGTGATCTGAGGACGTACGACGATTAGGAGCCGTTCGTGATCTGAGGACGTATGGCGCTGAGGAGGCCGTTCATCTCATGAAGGCGAGGGTCGCCATCCAGGAAGGGAATGGTGAGCATGCTCGCTAGCTTAAGACGCTCGGCGTTGAAGAGGCTGGTCTTTAGATGAAGGATCACGGTGAGACCGAGGGGTCTGCCGTGATCTGAGGACGAGGGTGCTCATGAAGCCGCTCATCGCATGAAGGCGAGGGTCGCCATCCAGGAAGGGAATGGCGAGCCCGCTCGCTAGCTCAAGACGCTTGGTGCTGAGGAGGCCGGTCTTGAGATGAAGGATCACGTTGAGACCGAGGGGTCTGCCATGATCTGAGGATGACAGCGCTGCTGAAGCCGGTCGTCCAAAGATGAAGGGCGGCGCTGGGCGCCTGTCCTCTGAGGATGACGGTGCCGATGAGCCCGTCTGAAATTGAAGGATGGCGTTTGGACGCTTGCCTAAAGATGAGGGACGGCGGAGCTGGTTCGATGATGGACCAGTCTTGGACGCTTGTCTGAAGATGAGGACGGAGCTGACGAGGCCATCTGAACATGAGGGACGGTTTTGGATGCTCGTCTGACGATGAAGGACGGCATTGGACGCTCGTCTGATGATGAGGGCGACACTAATGAGGCCATCTGAAAATGGACGACGCTGGCCGCTCCTCTGACGATGAGGGACGGCGAAGCCGGTCTTATAATGAAGAACGACGTTGGGCGCTCGTTTGAAGATGAGGGACGGCGCTGATGAAGTTGGCCCTTTGCTCAAGGACAAGGTGTTGGCGCTTGTCTGAAAATGAAGGACAGCTATTGGACGCACGTCTGATGATGAGGGTAGCTGTAACACCTCGGCCCTCAGGCCCCGAGGTAGTTACTTCTAACCTCTAGTACTATCCTCACAAACCGCTACTAGCCTTTTTCGCGCACTTTGTCCACACTCGTGCGTGCCCTAAGAAACTTCCCAGGGGGTCACCCATCCCAAGACTACTCCTGTGCAAGCACGCTTAAGTTTGGAGTTCTTAGCTAATGAGCTCGCTTAAAAGGAGATGCACCTTATTGGTATGAGTAGTACTATTAATCCTCTTAAATTAATCTCGGGTATTACAATCACCCCCACTTAGGATCGCAACGTCCTCGTTGCACCCTTAAATCAATCTCAATCAAACCCCAGAATCTTGCCCCGCTAAGTGCCCGCCCGATATCCAACGGGTCAACACACTGTCACAGGGTTGCTCTGATACCACTTGTAACACCCCGGCCCTCCAGGCCCCGAGGTAGTTACTTCTAACCTCTAGTACTATCCTCACAAACCGCCACTAGCCTTTTCCGCGCACTTTGTCCACACTCGTGCGCGCCCTGAGAAACTTCCCAGGGGGTCACCCATCCCAAGACTACTCCCGTGCAAGCACACTTAAGTTTGGAGTTCTTAGCTGATGAGCTCCCTTAAAAGGAGATGCACCTTGTTGGTATGAGTAGTACTATTAATCCTCTTAAATTAATCTCGGGTATTACAGCAGCGCTGATGAGGTCGTCTGAAAATGGACGGCGTTGGCCGCTCGTATGAAGATGAGGGATGGCGAAGCCGGTCCTATGATGAAGGACGACATTCGGCTCTCGTTTGAAGATGAGGGACGGCGCTGATGAAGCCGGTCCTTTGCTCAAGGACAAGGCGTTGGCGCCTGTCTGAAAATGAAGGACGGTTATTGGACGCACGTCTGATGATGAGGGCGGCGCTGATGAGGCCGTCTGAAAATGGACGACGTTGGCCGCTCGTCTAAAGATGAGGGACGGCGAAGCCGGTCCTATGATGAAGGACGTCATTGGGCGCTCGTCTGAAGATGAGGGATAGCGTTGATGAAGCCGGTCCTTTGCTCAAGGACAAGGCGTTGGCGCCTGTCTAGAATGAAGGACAACTATTGGACGCACTTCTGATGATGAGGGCGGCGCTGATGAGGGTGTCTGAAAATGGACGGCGTTGGACGCTCGTCTGAAGATGAAGAACTTCGCTGGTGGTGCTCGTCTCCTGATGACGACAACGTTGTTGAAGCCATACGTGATATGAAGGGCCAGGCTTTACGCTGGTTTTAAGATGAAGGGTGGCGTTGGGCGCTCGTCCCCTAAAGACGATGGCGCTGATGAAGCCGTATGTCGTATAAAGAACCAAGCTTTGAAGCTGTCCTGAAGATGAAGGACGGCATTGATGACGCTTGTCCTTTGATGAAGGATGGCGTTGGACGCCTGAAGATGAAGGACAACGTTGGACGCCCGTCCCCTGATGACGACGGCGCTGCTGAAGCCGTTCGTCGCATGAAAGACGACGCTAGATGCATGTCCTTTGATGACGACGGCGTTGATGAATCCGTTCGTCATATGAAGGACCAGGCTCTGACCCTGGCTTGAAGATAAAGGGCGGCGCTGGACGCACGTCCCTTGATGACGGTGGCTTTGATGAAGTCGTACGTCATATGAAGGACCAGGCTTTGTAAATGAAGTTGGAACAATAGCTTTAGAGCTCCAAATTATCTTTCCAACGAGATATAATACGCTCAAAACAGAAGAACACACAGCAAGATATGAGTGTCACAAATACTTAGTCTTATCTCTATGATTTACAATGTACCTCAAAAAGATAATGATATATCTCTCAAGAACGGCGAGTGATCGCGCGTGGTTGGGGTTCTGTGGTAAACCTTGAGAATTGATGTAGATATTTTCGTTAGCTTTCCAACAAGGTATTATACGCTTAAATCGGATCACCGAGTCAAAAGTTATGGCCAAAATAGTGCGAAGATGCTGAAAACTTTGAATTTTGAGAATGAAGTTGGAACAATAGCTTTAGAACTCCAACTTATCTTTCTAACAAGATATAATATGCGCTAAAAGGAAGAACACACAGCAAGATATGAGTGTCACAAATACTTAGCCTTATCTCTATGATTTAGCGTTTTCAGCGTAAAAAGAGCACTTTTAGCGTAAATACAGTGTATTTTAGTAATTAGGCAATCATTCCTTGATATTTTGAAACCAGCGCCTGAAGACAAGTTTTAGAACTCGGTGAGCTCTTTCCAACGAGATATTAAACGCTTTCAACGGAACAAAATAGAGCAAGATATGATCGCATCAAATTCTACACGAGTTCGGAGTGAAATCATGTCTTGCGATCACTCCGAACTCATGTAGAATTTGATGCAATCATATCTTGCTCTATTTTGTTCTGTTGAAAGCGTTTAATATCTCGTTGGAAATATCTTACCGAGTTCTAAAACTTGTCTTTAGGCACTGGTTTCAAAATATCACGGGATGATTGCCTAATTACTAAAATACACTGTATTTATGCTAAAAGTGCTCTATTTACGCTGATAACGCTAAATCATAGAGATAAGGCTAAGTATTTGTGACACTCATATCTTTCTGTGTGTTCTTCCGTTTAGAGCATATTATATCTCGTTGGAAAGATAATTTGGTGCTCTAAAGCTATTGTTCCAACTTCATTTACAATGCATTAATTAGAAGCTACAGATTTTCCATATATTCATAAATGTTTCTGATTTCACTCCGAACTCGTGTAGAATTTGATGCGATCATATCTTGCTCTATTTTGTTCCATTGAAAGCGTTTAATATCTCGTTGGAAAGACCATACCAAGTTCTAAAACTTGTCTTCAGGCGCTGGATTTAAAATATCAAAGGATGATTGCCTAATTACTAAAATACTTTGACGCTGGTCTGAAGATGAGGGGCGGCATTGGACGCTCGTCCCCTGATGACGACAGCGCTGATGAAGCAGGTCGTCTGAAGATGAAGGACGGTGCTAGGCGCTCGTCTGATCCGCATGTATGGTCTTGCTTCATCCATAATGCATAGTATTTGCCTGATATGTACTTAGCCAAATATGTGGCTCGATTTGTGGGGATTTTATTTTTATTGCTCGAGGCCGGCAAGTGCGAGGTCCTCGGCATCCCTCTTTTGATTTGTGGGGATTTTGCTCGAGGCCGGCGAGTGCACGGTCCACGGCTGTCCCTCGTTTGATTTGTGGGGATTTCGCTCGCGGCCGGCGAGTGCACGGTCCTCGGCTGTCCCTCTTTTGATTTGTGAGGATTTTGCTCGAGGCCGGCGAGTGCACGATCCTTGTCCCTCTTTTGATTTGTGGGGATTTCACTCGATGTCGGTGAGTGCACGGTCCTCGGTTGTCCCTCTTTTTTTACTTTCTCTACTTTGAGCGAGGTGTGGGATCCTTCTTTTAGGCTTCAACCGAGGGGTTTGCTATTCCCTTGGCCGGTAGGGAGTCTAGGAGGGTAGTAAGTCCTCTGGCGCTGGCTCGTCCCTTGATCTCAGGGGGTCCCGTCGTCTATTTACGGTGCAGGCTCAGGCTTTTAGTTGGTTGCCAATGGTTGCCGTTTCCCAACCCCAAGTGTGGGGATTTTGTCACCTCGACCATTCTTTCAGGCCTGTCATAATGCGATTTAGCGCGAGGACGACACGGTGAGCTTCCCGTTTCAAGACGTGGGCCATTTTGCGGGCCCCTCGTCCTAGGACACCGTTGGCCATACCTGAGCGTTTCGCTCTAAGGGGCCGAGATGATGTGTTGTGTTGTGTGGCATCCTTTACTTAAATTTACAAAAAATAAGTGGAACACAACTTTGTATTGATATAAGTGGCTCATGGCCGAGGGTGGTAATCTATCAACAATCCGTTTAGGCGTTAGCTTCCTTTTCGAGGGGTGGGGGCTGTGCCGGCCACACCTCCTCCGGACTATTGATAGAACTTCACCAGATGGTGTAGATGTGATGCTTCTTCGGCTGGGGCTCCTCAAAATCGTAGTCATCGCTGAGCCTACCGATCTCACGTTTCTTCGTTAAGGGTTCCCCCCCTTTGTTGCCGATGTTCACCCGAGTGTTTTTTCGTGGGCCACCCTTAACAAATATGGAGAGTTCCCCTTGCTGAATTAAGCGCTTGATAGCTTTCTTCAGCGTGATGCAATTGTCAGTATTGTGGGAGGTGTTCTTATGGTAGCGGCAGTAGGTGCCGCCTTGGTGGGCGACGTATATTTCATTGGCCGACCGAGGGTCTCCGGGGATGAGGCGTTGCTCCTCCGCACAGTCGAGGATGGTACTCACCGAGTGCATGAGTGGAGTCTTCGGTGCGTCCGGCCCTGCCTCCGTCGGCCGGTGCCATGGTTTCTTGCCCCATCCTTGCCCGCTAGGACCAGAGTGTGTGTGCTTTCCTTGGTCGGGGGCCGAAGGAGCGTTGCTGGGCTTCTTCGGCTGATGGTTGTCCTTCTTGTGGGAATGCAGCTCATCGGCGTTAGCGTACAAGCTCCCTCGCTGGAGTGCCTTGGCGTATGACCTCAGCGGGTCAGCGATAACCGCGTAGGGGCAGCCACGGAGAGCACCCTAAAAGAGGACGAGGAGGGTGCGCTCATCGGCCCCTTCGACCCCGTCGGTCTCCTTCGTCCATCAGTCAATGAAAGACCGGAGTGGTTCATCGTGTTGCTGTTTGACGGAGAGGGGATGGGAGAAATGTTTCTTCACGCGCTTCCTCCCGGAGAAGTGGGTGAGGAAGCGTTGGGCGAGATCTTGCCTTTAGTCCACGCTTCCCTCAGGTAGCGCGTTGAACCACTCGTACGCTAGTCCCTCGAGAGTGGAAAGGAACCAACGGCAAATGTACTCATCAGACGCGTTCACCATCAGTATGTTGTTCAGATAGTGGTTGAAGTGCTCTTGGGGGTCAGTGCGGCTGTCATAGGGCTTGATGGCATTCCCCCGGTACTTCTCGGGAATTGGGGCCGAGAGCACCCTCGTGGTGAAAGGACTTTTTGTTCTGACTTGGATGATGGGATCACCACGTTCATCGGTCAGCTCCCGCTCCAGGGCGCTGACCTTGTGCAAGAGGTCATTGAAACCGGGGTCCCTGGACGTCGCGGCCATACGTGCCTCGACCATTTGCTTAGCTTCCATCTTAGGATGTTTTTACTTGGACTGTAATTTGCTGGTCTGGTCTGGTCTGGTCTGTTTTGGTCTGGTCTGGTCTGATCTGTTTTGGTCTGGTTTGGTCTGGTCTGGTCTGAAATTTTATTTTTTATATATATTATAATCCATAAATAATTATATTTTATTCATTTATAATTATAAATAATAATAACAATAACAACAACAACAACAACAATAATAATAATAATAATAATAATAATTAGGGGTGTGCACTATCCGGTTTAAATCAGAAAACCGGACCGAACCGGATCGGAAAAAACGGAACCGGATCGAACCGGAATGATATCCGGTCCGGTTTGGTATGGTACGATCCGATTTTGAACTGGTGCACACCTCTAATAATAATAATAATAATAATAATAATAATAATAATAATAATTAGGGGTGTGCATTACCCGGTTTAAACTGGAAAACCGGACCGGAAAAACCAGAACCGGATCGAACCGGAATGATATCCGGTCCGGTTCAGTACGGTCCGGTCCGGTTTTGAACCGGTGCACACCCCTAATAATAATAATAATAATAATAATAATAATAATAATAATAATAATAATAATAATAATAATAATAATAATAATAATAATAATAATAATAATAATAATAATAATAATAATAATAATAATAATAATAATAATAATAATAATAATAATAATAATAATAATAACAATAACAATAATAATAATAATAATAATAATAATAGTAATAATAATAATAATAATAATAATAATAATAATAAAATATGGTCTAGTCTGGTCTGGTCTGATCTGGTCTGTTTTGGTCATGTCTGGTCTGGTCTGGTCTGGTCTGGGACGAATTAAAGTCCAAGTAAAAACAACCTTAGCGAGCCTCCTTTCAAGTTGGGCGATGATCTCGTCCCGGGGGTCCTTGGATGCCGTGGTGGCGCCTTGGGTTTGGTTGCGGGCTGCGTGAGCCGCATTGATCTGGTGACGTGCGTCGCCCTCATGTAGTTTGCCCTTGCCTTTGTCAAGGCGGGGCTGATCTGTTGTCGGGATACGGACTCCAAGCTTTCCCTTGGCGAGTGATAGTGTGAATTTCCTATCATGTATGTTTGTATTTTTAACTAGTTTTTATTAGTTCTAGTTGTGGAAATTACACATTTTTTGTGTAATACTTTGTTTTCATAATTATTTGTAATTTGTTTAGATTAGGACTATTCTGAGCTAAACAGGTCAAAACTCATCCAAGGGATCAAGATGGGACCTCAAAAGATCAAGGAAAGTGCAAAGAGACATGAAAGATTTCGATTTGGAAAAAATACTCGTATACCCGATCGGGTATTTGCTTGATTCGGTTGTCCAAATCAAATCCGGGAACAAAGGATCGTGGGAGCAAATTTTCGTAAAGATTTGTCACATACCCGATCGGGTAAACCGACATACCCGACCGGGTATGTCCAGAAATGTGGCTTTCCGGGAAATTTCCTAAGATACCCGATCGGGTATCCTATATACCCGGTCGGGTATCAGCCCCTGCAGCTCCCAAAAGCCTATAAATACACCCCTTTCCTTCACAATAAGAGATCCAATCCCTTGTACATCTAAGCTCAGTATAGAATAGCTCTTTCTTTATATTTTTCATCATGTTTAGTCTCCAAATGAGGAGCTAAACTCTTCCATCTTGGTTTTGCTACTTTGAAGCTTAATGAATTTGTAAGTTGTGAGTTATTTTCCTTTAATCTTCTTCTTTGAATATTAATTCTTTCTTTCAAAATACTATCTCTATATCAAAGTTGGGGAGTGTTACTAAGATGACAATTAGTTAACATCTTGACATTGGTTATAGTAATAGCTATTTCTTCCTCTATGATAATATTGGGGAGTGTTACTAAGATGACAATTAGTTAACATCTTGATATTAATCATAGTAGGATTCATATATTTTAATATTCTTCCTTGAGTATTAATTAATTCCTATTCATATTTCATGTTAATATCTTAAACATTACTTAAAGTATCAACTAGTATTGTTTCTCATATTAATTATTACTAGAATCAATCGGTTAATACGCTTGTTATTAATCCGGTTCTTTCAACGGTAGTAAACTTGGAATATTAATGCATGCATCTCATGGTTAATGTGCCAAGGGGAATTAATTATATTGATTAAACCAATAAACCGCTTGTGTGGAGGTCATCAATCTCAATCGTTTTCATCTTAAGTTTATTGCTACTATCAAGTTAATATACGGCGCTTGTTCTATATTGACTCGATAGTAAGTTTTATTAATGAACGCATCTCGTTATTAATAACTACCCTCGATGAACTGGATATACTCCTCGATTGAGTATTCGAGAGGAAGATAGTTAAAGATATAACCGGGATCGACGGACATTTCATTAAGTGGATAAAAGCAAAACCAAGTCCCCATCTCATTGAATTAAACTCATATAGGTCGTTTATCTTAGTGTTATTAAACCAAAGAAATCTAAACCCCCCTTGTTATTATTTATATAAAAGAAAAGTATTCCTTTCCCTGTGGATACGAACCTTACTACACTATACTACGTATTAGTGTTGTATTGATTAATTATTTTGAGTGCACCTAACGACGAGTGCACGTCAGCGAGACAGGCTCACGTCCACCAATCCATCCCGCTAGCCTCTCCGATGCTGGCCGACGATGCGCGTCCCCTAGCCTATTGAAGGCCGAGGCTCTACGCACTGGGGTCGGTCTAGCTCGAAGAGGAAAGCAGGATCGGAGTGGGATGCCGTGTCTTGGGCCACGACCCCGTCTTCGTTGCCGACGTTCATGACCAACGGGTGAGGAGGAGGAGGCGGTAGAGTAGTGTTCTCCCCCGTCCTTGGCATGAGCACGCTGAGGACGGTGGGGTTCTGAGCCAAGCTGGATTTGTTTTTTGAACCCGGTAGGTAAACCACCAAAATCAGTGGGGTAGATGTCGGGGAACATCTACCGGATATTATTAAAAATCAAATAGAGTACAAAATGTGAGGGGACAACCTCAGCAAGAAACGACCCTTGCAAAAAGATGTAAACATACAGTCTGAAAAGAAAATTAGCTAATATATGGAACCGACAAAGCATCGATAGCAACTATGCCAAGCAGCCTGGAATCCATCTGCTCTCCAATAGCCCATTCGAAGGTATTGTTGGACCCTAGCTTAGCCACCCATTCCGCAGCTCGGTTAGTTTGGGCCGGCGCAATGGTCCAACTCAGGTCCAAATTTAAAGGGCCCGCCACCGTCCCACCCGAATCCATCAACTTCAAATAAGGAACTTCCACTTCCAGATGAGGAAAGTGAAGCGTCTTGACCCATCTCAACGCAAGTTCAAGAGCCTTCTCTTCCTGCTGCGAAGAGCCACTCATCGGAAACCCCTTCGCCGCCACCGCAGCTCCATCATGATCTCTTAGTAAAAAACCGGCTACCGACCTTCCATTTTGGCGAAAGACCGCCCAATTAAGCTTCAGGTGGCCTCGGTTCGGACGAACCCATCTGTTCAGCTGAGGCTTACATCTTCTAAAATTAGCAGGTAACAATCCTCCTTCCTTCAATCTATCCCCTCCCTTTAGATTATCGTGAGCTTAGGACCATGAAATCATATGTGTGCAGATTCGTTTGATAAGCCCATCTCGATCTGGAAAAGACCCCGTCCAAACCAAATTCCAATATTCCTTCCATAGGTACCAAGTAATAACCCCTGGTATCACTGCCCTGTAGATGTCGTCCAACGTTTTTCCTTTCACAGTACTTCACCACCTGTTAAGTTGTTGTTTGATTTGAATAACATAGCTTCTCTCCTGTAACAGGGAGCTTTCAAAGAAATTCCACATGGATCTAGCATATGGGCAATTGAAGAGGACGTGATCCTGTTCAGTTGAGGCTGCTTTGCAGAATGGACAAATGGAAGGAAAAGCTGCAGCAAACCTAGCCAGTTGGTGCGGAAAAGGGAGACAATCATGCCACAACTTCCATAAGAAGACTCTGATCTTTGGTACCTGTCTCGTGTGCCAAATGTTTGTAGTAGATAAAGTTATCCCCCTCCTCAGCCAAAGAGCCAAATAAGCTGATTTAGTAGAGAATACACCATCAGTTGTATGTTTCCATATGAGGCCCATAGGCCCTCTGTCCACAGACTGTTCTGCTTGGTCATGAACTTGGCAGATCCTTCTCCAAATAGGAGAATCTGTGGGCTTAACATCTCCTAAACTGCGCTGACCATACTTACCCCTCATGACTTGAGTCCAAATTGACTCACCCTTTTAAAACTCCCACCAGAGTTTCAAGGCCAAAATATTGTGCATATCCTCCACAGACCTAATGCCAACCCCCCCCCCCCCCAACTTCAATAGGTCTGCACAACTTCTTCATACAAGCCCAATGGTATTTAGGCTTATTGTTTTTGAAACCCCAAAAAAAATTAGCTACTTTGCGGCTAATTATATGCTTGACAGGGGCAGGTAAATTAGTAACATCAATAACATGAATGGGAATAGCATTCAGAACATGTTTAATGAGAACCAGTCTCCCCCTTGAGATAGAGAATTTTGTCTCCATTGGGAAAGTTTTTTATCAAAAACTTCTAAAAGTTCTTTACAGTGAGATAGCCTAGTGACTCCTTTATGAATCTGCACCCCCAAATATTTAAAAGGCAATTTAGTGACTTTCATACCTAGTTCATGTTGAATGTGTGAATTTTGTCCTGTGTTTGCATTTTTGCCCAAAACAAAGCAACTCTTGTCTTTGTTAACCATCTGCCCAGTAGCTTGTTGATAGAGTGCTAGAAAGGAGTAAAAATTTTTTATGGTCTTAGCAGACCCATTTAGAAATACCATCACATCATCCGCAAAAGCTAAATGAGAAATGAAAGCTCCTCTGCCCAGGTTGAAAGCCTCTATAGCTCTTATATTAATCAAATGATTAAGTCTTCTCGAGAAAGCCTCTGCCATAATAATGAAAAGAATGGGGGAGAGCGGATCTCCTTGCTTCACTCCCCTATGTGGCTGAAAATAACCATAGGGTATACCATTGACAATGATAGATATATAAGTTGCCCTAAGATTGCCCATAACCAAATTTCTAATAAAGGTTGAAAAGCCAAATTTCTCCAAAATGGCATCCAGAAAACTCCACGCTATTCTATCAAAAGCCTTTGCCATGTCTAGCTTAAGAACCATATTAGATGCCCTCACTTTTTTGTCCAAGTGGTGAAGAACCTCCATAGCTACTAGGACTTGATTTTGAATTGACCTACCCTTCATAAATCCCGACTGCTCAACAGATATTAAGTTTGGAAATAAGATAGATATCCGTGAGGCCAGAATACGAGTAATAGTCTTGCTTAAAAAGGTGGATAGGCAAATTGGGCGAAAATCCCCAAATGAAACTGGTTGTTTCTTTTTGGGAATTAAGACCATATTAACACTAGCTACTCCCTTAGGCATCGGGATGCCCAAAAAGAATTCCTGGACTGCCATGATCACATCATTTTTAATAATCTCCCAGCATTCTTTATAAAATTTACCTCCAAAACCGTCAGGGCCTGGCGCAGATTCAGGATTAAGATTCCAAATGGCCTCTAATCTCATTTTCTCCCGGTAATGCCTCCAATCCGTTGTTATCTGACCTGCTCAGAATTGTAGGTATATGTTGTAACAGCTCATCTTGATTGGAGGTGGGCTCGTATTGATAAAGATTTTCAAAAAAGGAGACTGCTTCTTCCCCTATTTCTTTATAATCATGGCACCATTCCCCTTTTTTTTGAAAGCCTGAATGCTCTGGTTTCTTTTTTTGCCTGGACTGCCGCATAAAAGTATCTAGTATTGGAATCACCCTCTCTGAGCCATTTAATATTGGCCTTTTGCTTCCAAAAAATGTCTTGTTGCTTCACCCGTTTTAGAAGTTCAGTCTGCCTTTGGTGACATAGAGCTCTCGTACTAGGATTAGGGTTCTCCTCGAAATCTTTTTCAGCTTGAATGGCTTCCTTCTCCGGCCTCTTCGCCTCCCCAAAAATGTCCCCAAATACCTCCTTATTCCATTTCCTCACATCTGCCTTAAGAAACCGAAGTTTAGCCCATAAGCCTCTCATGCCTCCCACTGTAGGATACTCCGTCCATTTAGACTTGACAAACGGAAGAAATCCTTCATGTGTAAACCACATGTTCTGAAACCTAAACTGAGAGGGACCCCTAGGCATAGGTTCCTCACAGAGGAGTAGAATGGGGCAATGATGTGAAGGGATTTTGCTCAAATGTTGTATGCTAATGGCTTCAAATTTTGAGATGAAATCCTGATTAGCCAAATAGCGATCCAGCCGTTCCATAATACGACCGTTTGACCTTACCCCAGACCATGTATATCTAGAACCAACTGTTTTAATTTGCTCCAGTCCACAATCATCGATACACTCCCTGAAATCTTGCATATCCGGTAGTAAGGGGCATGACGGACCTTTATATTCCGATAGAGATGCCACAATATTAAAATCTCCTCCTAAGATCCAAGCAGTTGTAGTTACTCGCGCACAGCTAACAAGTCCCTCCCATAGTCTGGCTCTCTCTACCCTTGTATGCTGCCCATAAACTGGTGTGAGCACAAAGGAGAAATCCAGCGGTATGTATGTAACTTTGAGAATAAAAAACTGATCTTTATCCTCAATGGAATCCACATTAAAAATCCCAGCATTCCACATAATCCAAATCTTGTTAGAGGCTGACATAAAAATGTTTGAAAAAACCCAAAGAATGCAAAAAATGATCTCCCCTATCCGGGCCAACACTTGGCTAAATAATGGATACCAAATCAATGGAATGATGCCCAACAATATTACGTAGCCTCGGGCACGACGAAACAAGGCCACGTAAATTCCATGTGAGTAGCTTCATGAGGAAACACTTCGGGAAGGATCCTTGGTGTTCCTCTTAGCCGCTAACCGTGTAGTGACTGAAGAAGGAGGGTATGCTTCTTTGGTTTTCTTTCTAGGAGCCCCACCTAGAGCCTCAGCTTTTTTGTCGAGGACCATCTCTACCTTGTGTTATAATTCTCCACAAACTTCTTTCCAAGCTTCCTTTGTCAAGTCTTCCAAGCAAACATGTTCCCCTTCTGAACTTAAACCCTCATGCTCAGTTATGATATGATCTTCCTCTGCCACTACTGTCCCTTCCTCCAGTGCTATTAGTTTAGTAGGATCCACCACATCTCCAAGCATTTCCAGTTCTTTGTTCACTGCCGTTCCTTCCTCCTGGACTATGAGTTCCATCGCCAATTCCATTTCCTTAGCCCCTGTCTCCTCAACCAAAGGAGTCTTCTCCACCCTTGACTTAGACAGATTGGGGACCTCTATCTCCCCCACCACTTCCCCCTCTTCCAACCCTTGTTTCTCCTGAACTTTGGATTGGCCTTCAACTTCATTAGCCTTGGAACACTCAGGCACCTCTTGTACTAACTGCTCCGCAATTTTAGCCTTCCCTTTGTTCTTCCTTGAAACTTGCACCCATTCTTCCGGAGCTTTGTGAGTAATCTGTAAATTAAGTTTCGCTTTTTGCTAAGGTTGTAAAATCTCCTTCCTTGGCTTAGAAGTTCCACATTCTTGTTTGGAGTGACCCAGTCGGCTACACTTAACACAATAAGAGGGCAGATTCTCGTAGGCAACTGGTTGAATTATTCCTTACTTTCATTCATAATGAACACTTTGGATGGAATTTCTTGTAAAAGATCAAGTTCCACACAAACCTTTTCCGTGGAAGGTCTAGTCAAATTTTTCGTTGCCGCATCGACCTTGAGAGGCTTTCCTATCATTCCGGCAATTGAAAGGAGCGCTCTCTTGTCATGCAAATGTATCGGTAAGCCATCAAACAAAACCCAAACCGGGACAATAGGCGATTCCACATCGGGTCTAAAATCCGGTGTCCAACGCGTGATCCTCATCTTGAAACCACGTATGCTCCAAAATTGCCTCATCCAGCAACGCTGGAAATCATCCTCCGATGCAAATTTGAGCAGAATGTGCTTCTATTCAAGCAATCCCAGCGTGAATGAGCCTTGAAAGCCATTTTTTTCGAACTCCAAACGAATCGTGGTCATTGCTGGACGGCCTCTGGCAAAGGATCCGATCAAAGTGTATTTGTGTTGTTCCGCTAGACTAAGAACCTCCTCCTCTGAAAATTTTACCGCTGGCATACCTTTGTGCCGAAATGGTACCTTCATGGGAACCTCCTTGTTTGCCGCCAAAACCTCCGCAAAGGAACGTGTAGCTGCTCCAGCCGGAGCAGCCCAAGCCGTCGCCGTGACCATTCGTCAACGTCGCTGGAGCTCGCTAGGGTTTTCCAACTCGATCCAAGCTGGATATATATATAGGGTGCGGTTCTGATAAAAATCATCCTTATCGTGCAAACTACAAACCGTCACTTTTGGCTCAATTTGATTCACTTTAAGGCTCGTCTCTTGCACTTTTTGAACTTCGGTTGAATCATGTCAAATAGAAAAAAATGGTGGCACTTCTGTAAATAAGTCAAAGTTGTGTGCCATTGTGAAAAAGTGCAAAATAGAAACCCATCACAATGGGGGAAAAGTTACCGGTTTTTAGTTTTCACGGGAAGAAGGGTTTTTATTTGATCCGGAATTTATATATGATGGAGTATATGGGTCTAGGCCCCAGGACCCACATACTCAGAACAGAAAGGACAGCCACTACGTGGTGCCCTCGTCGGCCAAGACCCTCGTCGGCCACGGGAGACCCACAGAACCGGATTTTACACTTACTCATTTGTATAGCCCACCAGTGGCTTTGTATTCGGCCCAGTAGCGGTCCAGTTGTAAATGGGCCTCCCAAGCCCAAAGCTTGGGAGCCCAGCCCGTATTTTTCCTATAAATACTTCCTCTGGAGGTAGTTATGGGGGTTACAAAATCATTCTATTGAAGCATATATTGCACTTCTCTCTCTAGCTCTCACTTCTCTCTAGATATATACTCTATCATTTGGTGCTCTCGTCGAGAGCTAGAACAATCAAGTTAGCACCCTTCGTCGCTACCAAACACAGCTAACCACTGATCATGGGAAGAACTAAGTCAAATCGCAACCTCGTCAGCAAGGCCATCCCTGAGGACCAGGAGACCAGGGAGCACGAGGAGGATGCTACGGCCGACCAGGTCGGCGGAGGGGACGTCTTCCAGGAGGCCATCAACCTCACGACGGACCTCCGCAACCAACTCAACGGCGGAGCCCCTGATGCCCGCATCGGCTTGGACAAGAAACGAGCTGAGAAGATAGACCACGCCCCGGCCCAGCCTATGGCCGCGGCCTCTTCGTCTGTGGATCCACAGGTCCAGGCCACGCTGTCGGTCATCATCGCCAGCTTGGCCCAGAACCCCACCGTCCTCAGCGCTCTCTTGCCAAGGACCGGGGGGAACGTCACTCCACCTCCTCAGCCCCAACTGTTGGCCGTCCAGATAGGCAACGATGAGGGGGTGATGGCCCAGGACACGGCGTCGTCCCACTCCCACCCCACTTCCCTTCTTCGGCCTGGGCAGACCCCAGCGCGTGGAAAAGCCTCTGCCTTCAATAGGCTAGGTGACACGCGTCGTCGTCCGGTTTCGGAGAGGATGGCAGGGCAGATTGGTGAGCGTCGGCCTGGCTCGCCAAGGGAAAGCTTGGGGTCTGTGTCCCGGACAGCGGACCAGCCCCGCCTGGACAAGGGCAAGGGGAAGTTGCACGAGGACGACGTGCGCCACCAGATCAAAGCAGCCCACGACGTCCATAACATCATGGTGCACCTTCGGCCACAGCAAAGCTTGAGATCACAGGACACTTATCGGCTTTGAAACCACATCACTCAAGCCAGGAACCAAGAGAAAGGTCAACATACCTAAATCACTGTCGTCCACGTACCACAACGGCCCCGAGGTCCTCACAACTTCCTCTTTGGCCAGACGGTGTTATCAACCCCAAAACCTTGGGCAAAATGACGCCTGGTCGTCTAATAACACAAGGCATCATCAACGACGGCCAAAAGGAATGCGGAGTGCCCTCATCGGCCTCACCAGCCCAAAAGGGAAACTTTACCTAGTCAACAACCAAGGACAGACACTACCTTCATCGGCCACCCGTGCCAGAACGCGCATCATCCAACAAACAAAGCGCACCAAAGGAACAAAGAGCCTTCCTCGGCCGCATCAGGGGACAGGCAACGGCCAAACTCAAAACACAGGGCTACCAAACGCCGCGACAGGGGACGGCCAACGTGGTCCCGCATCGGCCATGAAGCATCAAGCACGGAAATCTACTCTCCTGCACTTCGTCTACATCTCAGCTTAGAGAGTGGGGAACTCCTGATGGAGTATATGGGTCTAGGCCCCAGGACCCACATACTCAGAACAGAAAGGACAGCCACTACGTGGTGCCCTCGTCGGCCAGAAGACCCTCGTCGGCCGACGAGGGGCCAACCCAGAATATGATCTTGAGGCCAAGGAACCAGGGTGTCCTCGTCGGCCGTGCCCTCATCGGTCGTGCCCTCGTCGGCCAAAACCCTCGTCGGCCACGGGAGACCCACAGAACCGGATTTTACACTTACTCATTTGTATAGCCCACCAGTGGCTTTGTATTCGGCCCAGTAGCGGTCCAGTTGTAAATGGGCCTCCCAAGCCCAAGGCTTGGGAGCCCAGCCCGTATTTTTTCCATAACTACTTCCTCCGGAGGTAGTTATGGGGGTTACAAAATCATTCTATTGAAGCATATATTGCACTTCTCTCTCTAGCTCTCACTTCTCTCTAGATATATACTCTATCAATATATATAATATATATAATATGTATATATATTATATTATATATATATATATGTGTGTGTGTGTGTGTATATATATATATATATATATATATATATATATATATATATATATATGGAGCGGTTCCGGTAAGAACGGACTCCCAAGAGAGAAATAAGAACGAACCTGGATCGTTGGATTGTATTATGTGGAACGAAAATGTGCATTTGATGAAACTGAAATGTGTATCACATGATACTGAAATGTGCAGAATAAAAATTTAAACTCAATTGTGCATTAGGTGAAACTGAAATGTGCGGAATAAAATGTACAAAAATAACACAAAATCGTACTTTTTATTCTGCACATTTCAGTTTCACCTGGTGTACATCTAATTTCACCTAATGCACAATTCAGCTTCACCTAATGACATTGTATCATACGCTTTGTGTTGCACATTTCAATTTCACCTAATTAATGCACATTGTTATGATTGAGAAGAAAAAGTAAAGTAAAATGAAAATATAAGAAGAGAATGATTGAGAAGAAAAACGTAAAAAGGGAAATGAAATAGAATATGGAAAGAAAAAGAAAACGACAAAAAAGAGCTATTGTGAAGAGAAATTTTGGGATTATGTAAAAGTGAGATTTTTATTATAAAACCAGTAAAAGGTGAGATTATTCTTGTCAATTTTTCTTAATAATAATCTAATATTAAATGGAAAGAAACTAAGAAGTCAGGACACATTCGGGACATTGGAAAACAACAAACCAAAAGTTTAATCCATCTTGGCTTTACAAATTGAATTTGATCAATCCAAACGATACAAACCAAGGAATACTTTATTTTGAGAAGCCGCTTTTAGTCCCACGACTATTGTGTCAGTGACATTTTTGGTACTCGACTTTTAATTTTTCCACTTTTAGTCTTGGACTATTGTGCTATAGACACTTTTGGTATCCGTCTTTGAAAATTTCCGTATTTAGTCCTTCGACTTTTGTAGAAGTGACACTTTTGGTCCTTAAACTATTGCAATAGAGACATTTTTAGTCATCCACTTATTGTATCAAAATCATAGTAGAAGGACTAAAAGTGTCAATTTGATAATACTCAAAGGACTAAATGTGGGTAACTTGAAAGTAAAGGACTAAAAGTGTCTCACGAACAATAGTCGAGGACTAAAAATGGAAAAACTAAAAGTCGTGTCCTAAAAGTGTCACTGACACAATACTGGGGGGGGCCAAAAGTGGCAAAAACTCTTATTTTGAGTATAAGAAATTCCCATGGGCCTAGATCTTCTTCTTAGGATGTTTTTACTTGGACTGTAATTTGCTGGTCTAGTCTGGTCTGAACTGGTCTGGTCTGGTCTAGTTTCTTTGTATTTTTATAACTATCAAAGTCTAGTCTGGTCTGAACTGGTCTGGTCTGGTCTGATCTGAGAGGAATTACAGTCCAAGTAAAAACACCCTTAATCCCCCCTTTTCTTTTCTTTTTCTTTTGTTGTTTTTCTTTCCTTTCTGTATTTTGTCTTTCCTTGCATGAAATAATTACATAAATATGATCAAAATAAATATGATTTACAAAAATATGACTAATGACTAGAGTAATAATGAAATCATAGTAATTCATGTTCAAGTAATTTTGAGCTTAAATTACCACAACACCACATTGTAGTAATGAATAGTCATATTTATGTAAATATGTTTTATTTTAGTAATATTCTTGTAAAAAAAAAACCTTGTAATTTCTTTTCTTTAATTTCAATAAAATTTTCACTTTTGTCTCAAAAGAAAAAAAATATATTTTGAGTTTAGAAAAACATCAACATATTCAATTTACTAACTTTGGAGGAAAAAGTGAAATTATAAGATGCACATATTTGCGCAGTACGTTTACCCGTCGTAAGACACTATATATATATATATATATATATATATATATATATATATATATATATATATATATATATATATATATATATATATATATATATATATATATATATATATATATATATTCATGATAAGGTCAAACAATGAAAAATACAATAAATCTTGGGTGAAACAAAAAGCTGAAGAAGATATATAAATATATATGTATATTCACTCATCCAAAAAGGTGTCTTATAGTACGGTATGGAGCTCTTTTTGGAATCTGAAGTGGTACTTGGAGCAAACATTATATTTTCAGGCTTGGTCAAACGACACTCATACGTGCAACCCACGATCGCTTTTAATATACCATAATATACGGAGTATAAATTATACTGTATGTGCTTCTCATTATTTTATACTAATAATAAAATCCCGCCCAAATAAACCGTGATAATAATAGGACGATCGAGCCAGCTAGGTGCTATAGTATCAACTCTACTCGGCAAACTTAATTCTCGTTAATTGGAGGCAATATTAGCGCACGCAATTAATTTTTCTGTCTCCTTTTCTCTAAGATAGGATTTTACTAGTATAGAGTGCGGTCCAGTGAAAATTTTTTTAACTTGAGAAATAAGAACATTCCAAAACGACGCACTTTATTGTTCACGGAAATGCACATTTATACTTAATGTGATGGAAAATTTAAATGTGCATGTTTACGTTTAAATTTTTGCACAATATAATTGAAAGACATATTTTGTAATTGTTTATATGCACATTTCTGTTTTAAATGATGCATGATATCCAAATCCAACGCTCCAGAATCATTCTCATTTCTCTCCTAAAATGACATTTTCATTGTTACTTTACTAGTGTGTGTATCGAAACCAAAAGGTCCTTAATTTGTTTTCTTAATATTTTTTTAACCATTTATAAATCAAACATGTCGTTGTTGTTGATCTTATAAAGTGAAAAAACAATATTGCCCTTAAGAATAAGATATATGAGGAAGCGGTCCAGCCCAGCTGGTCGCAGACTCACTCTCCCTTACGCGATGTCTCGTTTTTTTACCTCTGATGTAAAAAAACGAATAATATATGTGAAATTGGAACTTAACGTAAAGTCAAATGCAAATTGATATTACATTACCACATACGATAGTATTAGATAAGAGGTCAAATGCAAATTAAACATATTCTAATTTACAAACTCCTTCAAACTCATTTTGGTCATTGGATAAGTTAATCCAAATGCTATAGAGCACGGTGGTATTTTGGTGGTACAACCGAACATTTTTTGGATACAACACTGATATATATTACATATTAAAATAACTAATTAAAGGTAATCTTTAGTGGCGTCAAAATCAAGATTGTTAAAGTCTCCATTTAAATCGTAAAATCGTACGATTTTACAATTCTACATTAATAAATTGATTCAAATCGCAGGTAAAATCGTAAAATCATAAAATCGTACAAAATCGTAAAAAGTCAGACAAAAATCGTGTAGAATAGTTTAAAATCATAGCAAAATCGTTATAAGTTTTTTTAGTGAAAATGGTTCAATTTTATTAAAATTAACTACTACAGATACATAATTATAATAATGATAATATCAATAGTATATTTAAAAAAGTAATGGATTCCTTTGTTATTTAATTATTTTTATGTTTTACATATGTTTAATGTTATTATTCACTACATTTACATTATTGAAATAGTTTATAGGTCTTGTTTTGGACCTTGTAGGTATAATTTTATGTAATGAAATGATATAATATCATTAACTTGCAGCTTAATATTAATATTTATTTATTTTATAATTATAATGATATGTTTAATAAAATCTTACGGTTTGCAATTCGATTTTACTATTCGATTTTCAAAAACATCTACCGGTTCGATTCAAAAATAGGATTTTAACAACCTTGGTCAAAATATATTAATTTTCATTTTAATTACCATCATATTTCGGATATAAGAATATATGAACTATCATTATTGGGGTACACTGATGATATCCAACCCTTTCAATATGCTCAAGGTGGATATGTCCAATAAATTTATTCTCTAACAAGCATATATGTGATTATTAGCTTGATATCACTATGTCTATGATGACTAGTGAAATATTATCATCAATTATCCACATATTAGTCAATGAATTATAAATATCCCATATCAATAATTACACATCGCGGACTAATTAGAATAATATACTTACAATTAATCATGTGTAGGATTCCACAATTTAGTCATTTACTTAATTAACTATTAAGCATGCTGTTTTGGTACTAATCATTGATAAAGAGAACCGTGGTTTTTATTAAAGAAGTTCACAACCTTATAAATTAATGAGCATAAAATATTGAGGCACAAATCATATTTTATTTTGTCCTAAAACATATTTCTAATATTCTCAAGGCATAAAAGGGAATTATGCTTCAAGGGATTCCGCCATATTTTGTAAATGAAGATTTAATATATTGATTTGAGATTTTTTTATAATATATATTGATTTGGGATATAATACTCTGTATATTTTAGTTGTGTTTATAGAACCAATGAATGATTTGAATTTATTTCGTATATATATATGATAATTTTAATTCTCAAAATTCAAATAAGAATAGTAATTTAGATTAAAACATATTTAGCAAATAATAATAGTAATCGTAGTACTAGCATAGCAGCAACGACAACAATAATACATGTAGCTAGAGCTAGGTAGTATTCCTAACAATTACAAATATAGATGTTAGATTACTGATCAGCTATTCTGTAATACCCGAGATTAATTTAGAAGAATTAATACTACTACTTATATATAAAAGGCACACATTCTTTTAATGGAGTTCATCCGCTAAGAACTTTATGTTAAGCGTGCTCACACTGGACTATTCTTAAGAATGTTGACCCTCTTGGCAGTTTCTTAGGGCATGCATGAGTGAAAACAAAGTGTGTGATAAAGACTTGTGTTGGTTTGTGAGAACAGTAATCGGTCTGGAGCGCATCCAAGTGTAATGACATTGGACCTTGCAGGGTCGGGGTGTTACGTGTGATATCAAAGCAACCATGCAACAGTGTGCTGATTCGGGGTATCAGATTAATGCGCTTAGCCGGGGAATTCACCAATACTTTTTGAATAACATACTCCGTATGTCTTATTTAAATAACATCTACCAATACTTTTTTGACTAAAAGGTACACATTCATCAGTACATTTTAAATAACATATGTTTTATTTAACCGAGTGAATCTTATTGAAATAAAGAATTAGTTTGTGAATTACACTTTTTGTCTACTAAGGGTGTTTGTAAGCTATGAGGAGTTGTCTTAATGTACAATTCAATAGTATATACTTCCTCAGGCCCTAAATAAACTTCACACTTTGACTTCAAACAAATTAAGGAAATAAATTTGACTTTACTGTAGATTACACTGTTGTGACACTGTTTGACACTGTTTTGCATTGTTTTGGTGTAGATAATTTGCCAAATAATGAAGGGAGAAGAACTGTGATGTTTATTTTGGACCTACCTAAAAAGGAAGTTGTGAAGTTTATTTATATTGTAAATTCATATATATGGTGCATATTATATTTGTATTAATGTTAGAATACATTAAAATTTATTGTTTGTGCAAACTTTCTTTCTAAAAAAGGAATACGTAAAAGAGCTGTGTAATTCTATTGTTCCACAAACATTTCTGTTTTGGATTAACTTCACATGATCTAAAAACTGTTTTACTAGTGTGTCTGATACTTGATATTGTTTGATATTTTACAAAATCGAGTATTAACTATTTAATAAAGAAATTATTATTATAAAACTAGATTTTTATTGAAAAAAAGTATCCTGAGCCGTAAATTCAAGAGTTGTTCTATTATATTGCTTAGATGTCTAAGTAAAGATAAAATATTTTAGATTCTCTCCTTTTACATCTCATTTTAAGTACTTCCCGTCCCGAAAAGGTTTGTCAAATTGACTTTTCTTGATCAACGACAATCAACTTTGACCAATGATATATTTTAATACGAAATTATTTAGAATATGAAAATTATATCAAAAATATTCCTTATTGAAAATATTTTCAAAGAAGTATAAAATTTATAAATTCATTATATACAAATATAATAACTAAAATCATTGCTCAAAGTTTGTCATTATTGACCAAGAAAAGTCAATTCGGCAAACTTTTTCGGGAAGAAGGTAGTATTATACTACGTATTATGTAAGGCCTTATATCAATTATGAAAAATTTATAAAAATATTGCATACGCAGGGCCGAACCTCTAGATGAGGCAAAGAGGCAACAGCCTCAGGCCCACAAATTTGGGGAAAAAATTAGGGCCCAGAAATTTATTATTAGTTACCTTTATATAGAGGAAAGTTCATGTCCAGAATTCCGGACAGGAACCGTCGTTCGGACGGTAGCGTTTGGCTGCTTTCCTTGTGGAATTTTTTGATGAAATTTTTATAGAATGTTCCTCATCAAGTATAGTTTATCCACAAATAATTTCAGCTTAAAATTCAATCGTAAAGACCTTCAAATAAATTTTGGAAGTTAACTGCGTTTTATATGTATATTTTGGTGTAGTTATCTTCCAAATATCATTTGACGACCTTCCCGATTGAATTTTTAGCTGACTTTTTTTGTGGATAAACTAGACTTGATGAGGAACATGAGATAAAATATTTTAACAAAAAATTCCACCGGCAAGGCATCCAAACACCGATGTCCGGACGATGGTTCCTGTCAGGAATTCCGAACATAAACTTTCCTCCCGAAAAAATTCTCAGGTCATTTTTTTACAGTTCGACTCAGACCAAAAACCTCTTAGGATCGACCCTGTGCATACGGAGTAGAAAATTTTGAAGATGCGGACTGCTGAGAGTATGGGCCGGCACAATCCACCCTAGCCGCCCCTTTCAATTCATTCATCATCCTGAATTGTTAAGTTTTCATCTTTTTCATTTGTAAAAAATATCTAAAATAGGTTTGGGGTAGATTCGGTTCTGGTTAAAATTCGATAGAACCGTATTAAAAGTTGTAGGCGTTAAATTTAGTTCAATTCTAGTAAAAGTTGTAGTTGTTTAATTCGGTTCAATTCTAGTTAAATTCAGTTAGATTCTTACCTTTTTCGATTCTTTATAAAAATTATTATCCTTCTAAAATGAACAGATTTTATTGCAGTTACGTAAAAACATTCAAATTTCAGATAATGAAAATAATTGTCAAAATTATGACCATTGCATTATACATACATGATATCCCAATGTTCAAATATCACAAAAATATTCAAGTGCAAACATTTAATTTAAACATAACAAAAACATAAAGGTTTACAATAGGCATCAAATGCCTAGAAAAAATGTTTAATAATTCCAAGGTACACAACCAAGAGCAGGCAGTTCAACCCCAAAATAATAACCCCTCTATATTTTAATAGTTTGATATACGTCCCCCTTTTGGTATGCTTTGAGAAAAGTAGTATGAATAATGAATAGTATAGAAAAGTAAGAGATATTGTGTAAAAGTATGGAAAAAGATAAAAGGAAGAAAAAGTAAGTGTAATTGATTAATTTTAAAGGAAAAACATACTAGAAGGAGGACATTTATAAAATTTTTAAATACATCCCAAAAGGGAAAGTGTATCAAAATTTAAAATATGAAGGGATTATTCTTATATTATTATTGCACCATAAGCTAATAAAAAGTACGCAATAATAAACTGACCAGTAATATTAGTATTTTACTATAAACAAATAACAATGTAATTGGAAACAACCTTATTTCATTTTTAGGTGGACTTAAATAACAAATACAATTATAATCAAACAATAAATATAAAATGGACTAAAGTAGTAAAATAACAACTACTCGGATTGGCCTGTTCCACAATATATAAGGTATATCATGCAACACATATATTTCTGTCAAGAATTTCCTAACTAGAATGCCATCTGGCCACCTCCATTTGAGGTGCTTCCGAGTATTGCCTCTGCATCGCGATCCAGAGACGAGGACGCCAACCACTGCAGAAGGATCTCCTATCAGAAATTCTGGTATTGCGGAATCACTTGAGCGGTCGACATTGCCTCTGCATCACGATTTTGAGAGAGCTGGTGACGGAGATCTGCAGACGTCGGGGCAGCGGCATGCCTGATTCGCATTACTCTCTTTCCTCCTGTCATTGTTGTTGAAGGAAAGTTTGTTGTAGATCTGAAGGGGGGGGGATCTTGACTTGATTCACCGTCCAGCTCTCAACGAGAGCACCAAATGATGAATCGTCGACCCTGGGGGTAGCCAGAATCCGGAAAATAAGAGATAGAGATAGAGAGAGAGAGAGAGAGAGAGAGAGAGAGAATGTGGAAAATGCTAAGTCAGATTGGGTATAAAATCGAGCAGAGTAACATCAAAAGAACTTCAGATTGGATCCCTTTCCACAGGTTACATTGGAAGGTGATATTTATACTGAGAGAAAAATACTTGGCCAGCAAGTAAAAAAGATGCTACTTTATTGTGGTGGAGACATGTGTCACACCTGCCTAACAAAATGAACAAACTAATCTAATAATGGGGGTGTTTAGCAATTGGCTGTTAGCTGTTGCATGTTGGCTGGTTGTGTTAGCTGATTGATGACAACAGATTTAGTTGGTTGTTTTAATCAGCGGATAGTATTAGTGATTTGTAAAATAATGTTTGATTAGATAACTGTTTATAATTAGCTGATAACTTATTAAATGACTTTTAAGGACATTATATTTACTACATGTTTTACTTGCTACGTATTTTACGTATGTATCATACATTTAGTTAATTAATTTTATGTGTACAACTAGTTAAGCCATTTTTGTTTGATAAAAAATATATTCATTAACGCAAGTAATTCTACGTAATTCTTTGCAGCATTATATAATCAGTAAATGCTACCATGCAAGTGAATAAAGTGATGCAGCAATTGCATGGAAAATAAAAGTATAAAACTAAGTCCTTGCTTGCATCCTGGATGCTTAAAATCTACTCCGTGGAAATGGTAGAATGGAAGAAATAATTGCTCTATGCATGGAATGGCGTAGCCGGTGTTGTGGGTAGAGTAGGAAAAATAGGAAAAAAATTGAACGGCCGTTTGCTAAAAGCTAGTATTTGTAGTGTTTTATTTTTAGAATAAGCTATTACTCCAAATAGGACTAAAACTATGACATAAGCTCAAAATAAGACTTACTATGTTTTTCTTTTCAAAATAGGACCATATTAGTCCTATTGGAAACATACCTATTTTTTCATTCCATTGTGATCCTTCCTTTAAATACGAGTTAATTAAATGTTTGATTCATAATAAATTCGAAATCATTTCAAAAAATTCGTATAAAAATAATTAAAAAATTGTTGTTTTTTATTTTTTATTTTTTAAAAAGTTAATAAAAAATAGTAAACCTCCATAAAAAAATTAAAAAAAATATGGATGCCTTTCCCACCATCTCTACTACCTCCCTGCACCACCATCTCCGTCCGGTAAAAAATTTCTCATTTTTCTTAAAAACTGCCATTTTTTCCTGAAAATGCCAAAGACATGACAGATTTCTCTTTGAGAATGCCAACATTTTCATTGTTTTCTGCCATAAATATGGCATTCATAATGAACTTGGCACTTTTTCCCCTGGTGACTAGAGGTGGTGGTGCAGAGGCGGCAGTGAGTTTTATTTTATTTTTTTGAGTTTTTTATTTTTTTTAAATATTATTATTATTATTTTTTTTTTGAAAATAAATAAATAAATAAATTATTGTTATCGAAATATTTTTATTATTATTTTATTATTTTTTACGAATTTTAATTATTTTTATTATTTTATTATGAATTAAAACATTTCAATAGCTATAAGGGTATATTTGTCCAAGACACACATAATTAGTGTTATGAAAACATAGTTTATTTTTTGGTCCTATTTGTGCAAAGTGAGTGACTTTTAGTCCTATTTTGATGATTAACCCTTTTATTTTTGGCTCTTTGACCCAAAAGGCTAAATGGAAAAGCTATTTTACCAAACACATCAATAGCTAATTAATGTGGTCAAACAGCTAAAAAATGGTCAAATCAGCCAAAAAATGTCTGACTCGTGTAAAGGTGATTGGAGATGATCGGGATAGTTGGCTGATTGCAACTGTGCGTAACACACACACACACACACACACACACACACACACACACACATATATATATATATATATATATATATATATATATATATATATATATATTCACAGGAGGAGCTCTGACTGCGAAACCCTAGATTCTACGGCGTTGCACGGCGTCGCATGGCGGCTCCAACTGCGGAGCCACCCCCACCTTCGGCCAATGCTTGGTCAGGCAAATCGTTTGCAGATGTTGTCGCCAACAAAGATTTGTCCACGCTCTCGATTAAATCTCCTTCACGTTTCAAAGGTTTACCCTCTATTACTTTTTCTGATAGAGACATTCAGATTCTAGCGGATAGACACCGAAAATCCTTGATTGGTTACTTTTACAAAGGACGTCCGAGTTTGGACCGTATTAGAAAATCTTTTGAGATTATTGGATTCAAGGGTGCTTTTCATTTGGGTGTGCTTGAGAAAAAACATATTTTGATTCGATTTGATTCGGATGAAGACTATTTTCGTTGCTGGAACCGTCAAAGCTCGAATATTCAAGGTTTTGAGATGAGGGTGACCAAATGGACCCCCGACTTTCGTCCTAATGTTGAATCACCGGTGGTTCCGGTTTGGATTTCTCTTGAAGGTCTTCCTCTCCATCTCCAGGATAAGAGAGCATTATTTGACATAGCGGGTTTAATTGGTAAACCCTTGAAGATTGACTCAGCTACAGCCAGCCTGTCCAGACCGTCTGTAGCTCGTGTTTGTATCGAGCTTGATCTCACCAGGGAGATGCCACAAAAGGTTTGGATTAATTGTGGCAGTTATGGATATGCGCAACATATAATCTATGAGCATAGGCCTGAATATTGTTCATCATGCCTCCACTTGGGACATTCCCACACTAAATGTCCCAAGGCCTGTGTGGAGATCCCTACAACCTCTAATATGCAGAAAGAAAAATGGGTGGAAAAAAAGGGGGACTCAGCCCATACAAGCTAAATTTACACAACAGGAAAAAGGGAAAGAAATCATGGAGATTGAAGATACACCAAACAAAACAATATCAGATATGCCATCAACTTCTAATCAGCACTTGGTGGAGGATGTTGTTGATGCCGGAAAAGACTGTCCTGTGAGCCTGCAAAATAATATAATTGATGAATTACATGAGACTAATACCAGCCAGGAGGATGGCCTGGACATAGAGGGTCTACAACTACTCCTTCAAAAGAACATTGCTGGGATTCATCATAAACAGTATATTGATACAATAAGAGATGACTTTCAACTTAAAAAGCTGAACAAAGATTTGGAATTTGACTCTCTACTGGCTTCAAAAGAATACTTTTCTGATGGGGAGAGTAATAAAGTGGCTAACATGGAAGAATGGGAGAGAGGTTGGGATGAACTAGCTGCCAAAGTGGATATTATGGCTGCCAGGATTCAAAAAGAGGAAGCAGATACTCAGAATGTTGAATCTGTCAACACTGATAACCATTCAATGCAGCAGGAAGATGATGAGGAGTTCACTTTGGTCACTCACAAAAAATTCAACAGGAAAAAGGACCAGCCAGTGACCCCTAGGGTGACTAGAAATGCAGCAAAGAAGAGGGATGGAGTTGTTTTGCCAGTTTCTAGCCTACAGGAAAGTAAGCTGGCTTCTCAGATTTCCCCTAACCCTTCCAAATGAATTGCTTGACTTGGAATGTTAGGGGTGTGGATTCTGCCAAAGCTAGGATTATCTCTTTAACCAAGCAATGGCAAATCCATATTTTAGCTGTTATAGAACCTATTGTTGCTTTTAATAAGGCTGAGTCTTATAAACATATTCTTGGTTTTCCTAATGTTTTAGTCTCTAATATCAATAAAATTTGGGTTTTCTGGAACCCTATGGAGGTGGAGGTTTCTGAGGTCACTTTTCACTCTCAATTTACCCACATGAGAATTAAAAGAGGCAACGTTGAAGGTTGGTTCACTGTTATTTATGGTAGACATAATTACTTGGAGAGAAAGGACTTGTGGGACTCTCTAATGAATCTCTCTCATAACATTCATGAGCCATGGCTACTAGGAGGGGATTTTAATGCTATTTTGAGTCACAATGAACACCTGGGGAGAGCTATGCCTAATCTCACTAGCATGTTGGATTTTTCCAATTGTGTGGCTGCCTGTGATCTAATTGAACCCAATCACTCTGGCCCTTCCTTCACCTGGTCAGGATCTAGATCTAATGGGTGGGTTCATAGGAGATTGGACAGATACTTAATTAATGCTAAATGGAATGATTATTTCCAGAAGATTTTGGTTGAGGTGAAGGATAAAACCCCTTCTGATCACAATCCTCTTCTTATTAGATGTTTTACTAATGAGAACACTGGTCCTAGATCCTTTAAGTTCCAAAATATGTGGATCAATCACCCTAGTTTCCTGGCTACTGTTCAAGACAGTTGGAACAAAAGTCAGAGTTGGGGGGTATGAGGAGCATGGTCTTTAAACTTAAATGTCTGAAGAAGGATCTAAAAAAATGGAATAAGGAGCATTTTGGAAATATTTTTGATCATATTAATAAATGTGAAGCTGAGGTTATGCAGGCTGAAAAAAGCTTCTCTGAATCTCCCTCTGAGGAAAACAGAGCTCATTGGCATCATCTGAGGGCTATTTATTTAGCAAAACTTAATTTGGAGAGGAAATTCTGGAAGCAGAAGGCTCATATTAATTGGCTTAAGCAGAGGGATGCAAATACTAAATATTTTCACTCTTATGTGAAGGTCAGACACAGAAAACAATCCATAACTGCAATTAAAAAAAAGGGAGGACAGATAGTTACCTCTATACCTGACATTGGAGAAGCTGCTGTTGAATTCTACTCCAATCTTTACTCAGTTGATCCTGACATTGAGGCAGAGGACATCCTGCAGTTTATCCCAAACCTAATCTCAGAAGAAGATAATCAATTTCTTCTCTCTTTGCCTTTAGAAGAAGAAGTTAAAACTGCAGTTTGGAATCTCAATCCTAATGGAGCACCTGGGCCAGATGGATTTAGTGGTAAATTCTACAAAAAATGTTGGCATATAGTGGGGGCTGATTTGGTTAAAGCTGTTCAGGAATTTTTTATGGGAGTTAATATTCCTAGAGGGGTCTCTAGCAGTCTGGTGGTGCTAATACCTAAAATCAACAATCCTGATTCTTTTGGGGATTTTAGGCCCATATGCCTCTCTAATTTTGTTGGCAAGGTGTGCACTAAGGTTCTTGCTGATAGACTCTCTATTTTACTGCCTAAGCTTATATCTTCTGAACAGATTGGGTTCATGAAACATAAGGACATGGTTGATCATATTTTGATTGCTCACGAGATGGTCCATTCTCTGAATAAAAAGGTGAGGGGTTCTAATGTGATTGTTAAACTTGACATGGCTAAGGCTTTTGATAAGCTCTCCTGGAGATTTATTTCTGCTATTTTAGATAAATTTGGCTTTTCTCAGAGGTTTATTCAAATCATTATGAATAACCTTCAATCTACCCATCTTTCTATTCTTGTGAATGGTGTCCCACAAGGTTTTTTTCAGCCTAAAAGAGGTGTAAAGCAAGGTGATCCCCTCTCCCCCTTCCTATTTATCTTGGCTTCTGAGGCCTTCTCTAGAGGCATCAACTGGCATATGGCTAATGGTTCTATTAAAAAGTTTTGGATGGGCTCTTATGGTTATCCACTATCTCACTTGGGGTTTGCTGATGATTTACTCATTTTTTTAAATGGTGACACAAGATCTTTGATCAATCTAAATAAATTCCTGAATTCTTACCAAAAGGCATCTGGTCAATCCATTAATCTCCAGAAAAGCTCCTTTCTTTGTGGAAAAAAGACTAGATCTTCTGTTATCTCACAGATCCCTGGTATGAAGGAAGCTGACCTCCCAATTAAGTATCTGGGGGTCCCACTGTACAAAGGTATTAATAGGGTTAGCTATTGTATGGATATCATACATAAATTTGACTCTAAGCTAACTACTTGGAATCAAAAACACTTATCTATGGGAGGCAGGTTAATCCTGATTAAGCATACTCTGAACACTATTCCTCTTCACATCCTGGCAGCTGATAGACTACCCAAGAAAGTCACTTCCATTCTGGAAAAAAAGATGGCCTCTTTTTTCTGGGATTCTTCTTCTGGAAAACAAAAATACCATTGGTCAAATTGGAATCATCTCTGTTTTCCTACAGATGAGGGAGGCATTGGTATTAGAAATTTATCTGATATTGAAAAAGCCTTTACATTAAAACTATGGTGGAAATGGAAATCTGGTGATTCTGTTTGGGCAAAATTCCTATCTGCTAGATACCCCAGGGGTCAGGACATGCAACCTAAAGTCTATGACTCACCCATTTGGAGAAGAATCTGTTTTGTGGATGATTTAGCTAACACTCTTTGTGGTGTAAACAATGATGGTAGCATTTATTGGAAGCCAACTAATGATGGCAGATTCTCCCTTAAATCAACTTATGAGGAAGTGAGGGAGGAAATGTCATGTTCATTCTCTGCCAAACACATTTGGCACAAGAAGATGCCTATGCAGATTAGGCTCTTTCAATGGAGGCTTCTTAAAGGTTTTCTTCCTATTTCTGATAATTTGGAAAGATTTAGGGTTGTGATTAATCCTTCAATCTGCCCACTTTGTAGGGCTCATACTGATTCTGTTAACCATGTGTTCTTTGGTTGTGTTAAAGTAAGACCAGTCTGGGACTA
The DNA here is from genome assembly GCA_945859875.1 of Cuscuta europaea. Taxonomy (NCBI): domain Eukaryota; kingdom Viridiplantae; phylum Streptophyta; class Magnoliopsida; order Solanales; family Convolvulaceae; genus Cuscuta; species Cuscuta europaea. The sequence continues at coordinate 2,071,435 of CAMAPE010000003.1, read as the reverse complement.
CTTCATGGGAATTTTTGGAGTTCCTCTACTTCATCAAACTTTCTCCATTAGGAAAATTTTTATCTCTTGGTGGCTAAAGGCAGGATCTAAGAAATTGGAAGATATTTTTAAACATTGTCTGCCCGGTATTATATGTTGGCAAATCTGGAAATCCTACGCTAGTTTGATTTGGGGCTCAGATGGTACTGCTCCTACATCTACTTCACTAATTGTTCAAATTAAGCTTTTCACCCAGAATTGGGTTTCAAGCTTCTCTGATATTAAGAGTACTCAGGTGGGGGATATTCTATATGAAGGACACTTGTTTGATAGGTCTTTCCGACCTCCTCGTCCCCCGATAAGAATTATTGGGTGGAGGAAACCTCAGCGTTTCTTGAAATTAAATGTGGATGCGAGTTTCTCACCTCAACGAGTGGCAGGCGGCGCTATCTTGAGGAATAACGAAGGCAAATTGGTGATGGCGACCTCCTATCCGGTTCAAGCTTTCTCCGTTTTTGAGGCAGAACTTCTCTCCGTGAAACATGCGACGGCTTGGGCGATTGAGGCTGGCTATAGAGACTTCTGTGTGGAAATGGATTCGACGGATGTGCTGGATTATCTCAGGAGGAAGGGTGGAGGAAGATGGAACGATGAAATCAGGGATTTGTTGAATCTGTCTGAAATGAGGGGAGTTTCCTATTTCGGTGTTTTGAGGGAAGCGAATTGGGCTGCGCACTTCTTAGCTGGTGTCCCGACAGATAGGCCCATTTTTTATTACAGAGATGTTGAACTACCACCCCAGGCCCGGAATGCGTATTTGATGGATCTTGTTGGGCTTCCGTCCCTTCGAGTTGGCTTTTAATTGCGTTTCTCTTTTGTAATCCTCGGGTCCCTTTTGTTTTTACTCTTTCTGGTCGTTTGATTTCCTCGGGAGAGGTTTTGGCCTAGTCCCCCTCTCTCTTTGTACGATTATCCTTTTCTAATAAAACACGGCAAATGTTCCCCGGCGTTTTCCCCACTGATTTTTGTGGTTTGCCTACCGGGTTTAAAATATATATATATATATATATATATATATATATATATATATATATATATACACCAGAACATTCGTGTGTGTTACATGCACGAGTATTCCACAAGATAATCCTTGGTGATTTCACTTGGAGTGACGTGGCACCCATTTATAATGTGGGTGTCGTGGTGGCGGCTTGTGTTGTACTGGATCTTCATAAAACGTCTAAGTCCACATCTGGCTGGTGAGACCCCAAGCTCCCGGAGGTCAGAGCTCGGGAAGGGTGAACTCATACTGGAGAATTATATTCATCTCTGGTCTTCTATCTGGTAGCGGTGATTCTTCTGCCAGCTTTTGTTGGCTTCGGTTGACCTAGCATCAGTGCCACAGGTCAGAGCTGATACCGAACTCAGCGTGCCTGAGGTCGATCGGCCTCATATTTCATCATATCTGGGTGATCTGCGAGCTCGGTGTTGGTGCCGACCTCGGGGGTCGAGGTCGGCCTTGGCTTGATCTTCATACCTTGTCGATTCGTTGCCTCGTGTCCAGTCCCAACCTCGAGTGTCGAAGTCGGCCTAAGCTGAAACTTCTGCACTTGAGTGTTTCGTCGTCTGGCTGGAAGTCTTTACCTGCCAATTATGGTACCCCTGAGGTATATGGGAATATACTCCATCAAGTAGTAACTTTAGTCATGGAAACTTATATTCAATTTTTACACGTAAATGACCATTACATTATGTTACACGTAAATGACCATTACACGTAAATTACCCATACACGCCCGTTAGTTGATTTATAATCCCCGTACCCGCCCCATTCCCCGCCTGTTAATTTTTTACCTGAACTCACGAACTGTACTCGATTGGAACGGGGAACGGTTTCTTCCATGGGTAACCACATTATTTAAAGATATTTTTTTTCCAAAACAATCACTAAGAAATAATAACTTAATTATCCATCAACCACTATTTTTTTTCAATAAGCACCCAAATCAAATTATATCTTATCACAACAATGGAGTTAAAATATAATGATAAAGTAGTTATAACAATTATAGTATAACACATGTACACAAAAAAAATAGAGCATCACTTAGTAACTTTTATCCTCTTAAATCATTGGAAAAATTGATTGTAATAATCCCAACTATTCGCGGTCCGCTCATAACAATCCCAACTATCGATTATTTCAGAATAATCCCAACTTTAAGGCCCTTCCGCCAATAATGGTCCGAGGTGCCCGACTATAAATTAATTCATATCGTTTCTAAAGAGATATAACAGGTAATCCCTATAAATAATCCCGAATTTTTATTTTTACGCTTAATTTCTATTAAAAATTCACTTTTTAGAACAGGTAATATGTGGTCATGGACCATTATTGGTGGATGATCCATATAGTTGGGAAGATACAATAATAATCAATAGTTGGGCTTATTATTAGCGGACCGGCAATAATTGAGATTCTTATTTTCAATTTTTCCTAAATCATTTACATAGAAAATTACAACTACACAAACTAATCAAAACTAAACTGAAAGGAAAACTAAACTAATTTTTTACATAGAAAATAATTACATCAAGTACACAAACTAATCTCTTCTCGCACAAGTGATACTTCGTACATTTTACAAATTATATGTTATATACCTAATATATGAAGTTTTTACATAATATATTTAATATATAATCTATACTCTCTCTCTCTCTCTCTCTCTCTCTCTCTCTCTCTCTATATATATATATATATATATATATATATATATATATATATATATATACATATATACACACACACACACGATAATATTATAGGTCGGGTAATAGTGCAGGTAACCGTACTCGAACTAAATGGGGCGGTTACGGGGCGAGTAATGAGTCGGCTCAGTATAAAAACGTACCCGCCCCATTAGCCGTTTACATAAATCGTGTATTCCCCACCCCGTACTCATTACACAGTCAACATGGTTTTCTCCATTTTGATCGATTCGGTTCAATGCGGATATCCACCGGGTTGGGTTAAATTGCCATACCTGTATGTTATATTCTCTCCATTCCGCTAAGATTGTCGCTTCTTTCCTTTTCAGTCCGCCCCAGTAAGATTGTCCCTTCTTTCCTTTTCGGTTCGGCCCACTAAGATTGTCTCATACTCAATTTGGTAAAGTTTGTGTGGTTCTAAATCATTTTTACTTTATTCTTACTTTATCAATTCAATATCAACCACATAAACTCACTTAGTTTTTTTTATAATCGCACCACCCCCTCTTGTCCCGTTTTTAGTGGAACAGAGATAGTAGTAACTTTTAGTCATTTTTTGTAAATGAAATTTTATTCATTAATATTTTTTAAAACAACTCATGAGAAAATATATAGAAAACGTCAATTCTGGATGAACATACTAGCATGAAAACGTGAAATGGGAAATGTGAAACGCGAACCGGGAAGTGCGGGAAATCTGATTTCTAAAAAATGTGGATACGAAATGAGGGGAAAACACATATATATTAAAAAAATATGAGGATATATGTGTATACATATTTTTGCATATATGTACTAATTTACTCATATATGTTTTTCATTTATATATTATACATACAGGCCCGGTTCTAACGGTTTCACGTATGGTTGGACTCGGGTCGGGTCACCCGGCCCGTGGACCGGCTCGGCCCGCTACTGTGCGAGACCGGGACCGGCCCGGTTCTCGGGTCCGGGTCCGGGTCCGGGTCTGGGTCGGGCCTAGGCCCGGGGGTTACGGCGGGTCTGGGCTCGGGTCTCAAATTTGGTGAACCGGCCCGGCCGGGTCGGGCCCGGGCCAAATTGAATTTTTTTTATTTTTTTTTTCATTTTTGGGGTTCCACCCGGCTTGGGCTTGATGGGTAGGATGGGTTTGGGGGGGTTGGGAGGGTGGGGGTGAGGGGGGGGTTAGGAAAGCAAAAAAAAATCCAAACCGGAGGCCCGGCCCGGCCCGGCCTGAACCCGGTGGCTACCCGGACCGGTCCCGGGTCCACCATTCTTGAACCACCGGCCCCAGAGCCATCCGGATTCGCTCAATTTCATTACACTTTAAAATTAATTAAATTTTATAAATTTAATGAATTTTTAAATTTTTACGGAAAAAATTTCAGTACTATCACAAAATCACAATTTAATCTCATAACCACTTTCAATTAGAAAAGCTAAAACACATTCGTAATTTCACTATTTGACAAAATGATACTCGTAGGTAATACTCCAACAAATTTAAAATACACAATTTCAGAATAAAATAACAACATGAACAAATTCATAATTTCAGTGCTTCACGATTGAACAAGATAACGATCAATAAGTAAGTCAATAATTAAAAATCTAAATTCCATAATAACAAGTAAAAAGTTATCATAACCATTAACTAATAAGGTATTAATGTAGTAAGTAAAAAAACATAGATTGAAGATTTAAGCGGGCGGCACACCAAAGATAAAATAACAAAATTGCAGATTTGTAGAAGCAAAAGTGATGGGAACTTCTCGTCTTTTTATGATTTGTTTAAGGGAGAACTATCAGATAAACCCTCGAACTTTCATAAAAAGTGCAAATAAGCCCTTTTACAGGAGGCTTTGTCCGGCTGCCGCCATTTGGGGTGGTTTCCGGTGGAATTTTTTGATGAATCTTTTTTAGAATCTTCTTCATTAAGTCTAGTTACTCATACCAAATTTCGGCTAAAAATTCAACCGTAAAGACAGTCAAATGAATTTTTGAAGATAACTGCGCAGTTAGACAACACAGTATATTTCAGAAAATCATTTGACTGCCTTCTCGATTGATTTTTTAGCTGAAATTTTGTATGGACAAACTAGAGTTAATGTAGAAGATGATAAAAAGATTTCATCAACAAATTCCACAGGAAACCATCTCAAATGGCAACAACCGGACAAAGGGTCCTACAAAAGGGCTTATTTGCATTTTTTATGAAAGTTCGAGGGTCTATTTAATAGTTCTCCCTTTGTTTAATATTCTTCATACCGAGCCTTACCAGTTGGATGAAAATATTGAATAGGCCCAAAAACTAAGCCTACTCAGCCTTAGCCTTAGTATAAAACATAAATATTGGACCTAATTTTTATTCACAGTTTTTGGTCTAGGGCCCTTACCCCTACTGTCCTCCCCCAGAGCCAGGGGCGGATCCAGGATCGAGAGATGGGGTGGGCTAAGCAGAAGTAATTTTTTTTACTATACATACCAAATTTAGCCCAGGGTTGTTATCGAACAAAGATTTTTTTGAATTATATACTCGAGTTCGAGCTTGATTTCGAATCTAATTTAATGAATTGAGTTTAACAAGTTTCGAACTCGAACACGGAGTAGGTTTTGAGTTTGAATAATTATTCAAGCCGAGATCGAACATAGTGATGTTTCGATCCGAACACGAGCCTATCGTTCACATATAAATTATACTATTGTACATATCATAAAATTTAAACGTTTTAGTGCAATTTTTATAAATTTATTAATGATTAATAAAAATTTGAATACTTATTGAATAATTTGAACATGAATCTATTAACGAGAATAGTCTAAACTTCTACATTCGAGCATGTCTATCGAGCATTGAAATCCAAATTTGAGATAGTTTGGATTTCAGGGACTACAGCATGTGGAGGATCCTCATTGACTAGATCTTGCACCGTTGTAGGTATAGGTTCAGAACTCCCTTCACCAGTTTGACGATTCACTTTCGAAAAGAATGATGAAATCAACTTCTTTCCCTTCTTGGCAACATGTTCATTATCCATTCTAAAAAACATTTTCAATATTGGTATATATTAAAATACTTATATATAAAAAATAAAACTATTTAATTATGTACTGAAAAATTCAATTAATAATCAAAACGATTGTATGATTCCGTAGCCCTAAAACTCTAAAATGCTAAAAATAATAATAATTAATACATTAATAGTTTAATACACAATCGGTTAATCACAGTTTACAAATTCACGGCAGAAGTTCATAACTTCACTGATTCACAAATTATTTGTGGGTGGGCTGACAAATAATTTAGGCTGGGCTGAGATTTGAAAATGTACCAATACTATTAAAAAAAAATTGGGCTGGGCTGAAGCCCACCCCTGGCCTAGCATACATCCGCCCCTGCCCAGAGCCACCCCTGTATATTCATACGTAGTATTATTTTTCACATAATGTACGTGTTTGATAACCCAATAATAAATACATAATTACATTTTCAAATTTCGAAATTTACATATTACCCGCAGTACACAATGTTCTAAAAGGCGTGAGGCGTGCCAAGGCGTCGAGGCCAAGCCTCAAGCCTTTGAAGCCTAGGCGGGAATAGGCGAAGCCTAGGCGGGAAAAAGCGTTTTAGATTTCTATTGATAATTATTATTTTAATACTAATATATGAAGAAGAAAATAAATGTCCAAAATATATTATACAAGATTGAGCCTAATATATTATAAAAAGTGCAAATACAAAAGGATACATTGTTGTTTTTTACTATTCCATATTAGATTACATATATAACATGTTTATAAAAGTACTTTATTTTTAAATTTAATCAGTTTTTATTTGCAAAAAATATTTCATATGGAAAACTTTCGCCTTTTCACGCCTTTTCACGCCTAGGCTTCGTCTTTTCACGCCTTTGGTGGTCAACTTTGGAGTTGACCGCATTTTCCACGCCTTTCTACAATGCGAGGCGTTTCTCCGCCGCCTCACGCCTAGGCGCGCCTAGGCCCCGCCTTATGCCGCCTTTGAGAACACTGGCAGTACATAACTAAACATAACATGTCTACATTTTTTTAATATCATAATATTGATAGGAAAAGTATCATTTCTTTAAGAAGACAATATTCCATTAAGGAATTTCATAAACAAGAAAAATATTGCAAACCCCAAGCTTCCAAAGAGCTAACTATTTAGGAGAGGAAAATTTGACAATAATAATCTCACCTTTGCGTAATCCCAGAATAATCTCACCTTTGCAGAATCGCAGTCCATCTTCTCTCATTGGACACTGACTGGTTCAGGACGTACCTATTATACCATGTTTTTTGTTTTTCTTGGGAAATCTCACATAAATAATCTCACTTTTGACAAATCTGCTCAAAACAGTCCCATGTTTTATTTTTCTTTTTTCAACCAAAAATTTTTCTTTCTTTATTTTTATCCTAGACAATCTTTTAATCTTTTTTTCATCCTTTTGTTTTTATTTATTTTTTCAATATTTATCATTCTAATTCTCACTCCATTATAAGAGTTTTTTGTAAAATTTCTTTTTTGGACAGATTTTTGTCATTTTTTTCTTCCCGTACTTTTATTTCATTTCCCTTTTTATGTGTTCTTTAGGGGAAAGTAAAATTTAAAGAAATGGGAAAATGTAAGAAATGAAATTAAGAAGAAATCTAGATCAAGAGATTGTCAAGATTCACTAACATGTCAAAAGCAAGCGAAAATGTAAAGGGTGAAAAGGACAAAGAAAAAATCAAATACATTTTAGGAAGGTGAAAAGAGAAAAGAAGAAGGAAAAGGAGAACTTAAAGAAAAGAAAATTTAAAATAAAAAATAAATAAAAAAATAACGAGTAATGTGGGATAATAGTCTTTAAAACACAATTAACCGAATAGTAATGCATAAAAAAGGGAAGAAGTAAAAATGGGGAAGAAGAAAGAAAAAAACTATTGAGAAAAAGGAAAGCAAAAACCTAAACAAATTTCATTTCATTTCATTTTCATTTACCCCAGTGCCACAAAGGCTCTCACCTACGGTGGGGTAAGGGGGGTCGGATGTACACAGTCTTACCCTTGTTCTAAAGCACAGAGAGATGGTTTCCGGATGACCCATAGTGAAAATCGCGTCCAAAATTGCATAGACTGACTACTGCTTCATAATAAAGAAGCGCAGACAGTTTAGTAAGCCATTTTGCTTTATTCCACCATAATCTCAAGCCAAAAAATAATGAATCTTTGCCTCCATTGCAAATGATAGAAAACAAAAGCTTAAACAGATTAAATAAATAAATCAATAAGAATATGAAAAAAGAATAGTGAGACTGTTTGTAGGCTTATTTATGTAAGATTTCGAAAGAAAAGACAAAAAAACTAGTATAATAGGTCATCAATGGATTATGATTCAATGAGGGAAAGTGAGCTACAAAGGTGAGATTATTATAGAATTATGCAAATGTGAAAGTATTATATTATGAGCAGACCGTTAAAATGTGTGATTATTGTTGTCAATTTTTCTTTTAGGAAAACATGTTTCCTAATTGTTTTTAATCACGGAAATGACCTTGAAATGGGAATTTGAAATTCCCAAGTCCCCGGAAAATGTAAATGAGTTGGGCGGGGAAGTTTCCGTTCTTCATACGTGATAAGTCATGAAATGTATCCAGCAAAAGGGTGATAAGTCATGAAATGTATCCAGCAGCGAGACACACTCTTATTGTAAAAGATTTGCCACTAAAGAAAGATCCGAATTATGCAGCTATAGACAATTTAATAATGGGATGAAATCCAAACCCCTAAACTTGCAGCCTTTTTCTCAACGCTTGGAAACTAATATGCTAAAAAGTTGCTTTCAAAGTTCTTTCTATTAATTGGATGCATGTATGCTTCCAATTCAGTTCATTCAAAACTTTACTTTGATGTTTTCAAAAAGTCAAAACTAATGTCAAAGATTTTTATTATGCTTGTAATATAAACTAGTGACTTTAGGTCATGGATTACATAATTAATCATTAACGATCGTAATGAATTAATTACTCTTTCTATGATCCTTGTTACACCCCCTCTTATTATTTTTTTACTGTGTAAGTTTAATTACATAATTCAGGGTTTACGCTCTCATAATCCTGGAATCTATGAACTACCCTCCAAAGCTTCTAGACAGTTAAATCCGGATCTGATCACAGTCAGCCTCGTCAGTACTGGCTCCAAAGTACGAATCCAGCAGGACTTACATCACCTTTCAGGCTGCTCCTCCCACCACACGAACCCGCTACCTTCATTACCATCCTCTCCGTTCTCAGCCGCTGAGTTAGACCTGTTTTTCTTAATTTATACTCCGTATGTGTTCCGTGAGTATTATATTTTTCTCTTACAATGTCATATGTAGTTATGTACTGAGATTATACATGCGTATATGTGAAGTGTAATATATATGTAAATAGATTTGATAGAGTATTAACCCTTTAGAGAGAGGTGAGAGCTAGAGAGAGAAGTGCGATGAATGTCGTAATAAATGATTTGTGAACCCTCTACAACTACGCTAAGGGGAGTATTTATAGAGAAAATGTGTGTTGGGCTCCCAAGTCTTGGGCTTGGGAGGCCCGATTACAATGAGGCCTCTATTGGGCCAAATACAAAGTATGTAAATTGGTTAAGTATGGAATGCGGTTCTGTGAGCTCTCTGTGGCCGATGGAGACATGGCCGACGGAGACCTAGGCGATGGAGACACCTGGTTCTCCTGGCTTCTGGATCATATTCTGATTCGACATCTTTCTGGCCGACGGAGGACCCGCTGGGTGACAGTTGTGCCTCTTATTCTTCTGAGTATGTGGGTCATGGGGTCTGAACGCATATACTCCATCAGGAGTCCCCCACTCTCTGAGCTGATACGCAGACGAAGCGAAAGAGAGTAGATTCCCGTGGCCTTGATGTGTTTGGCTGATGCAGTACCGTTTTGGATATTCTCTATGTTTGGCCGTTGTGTGGCCTCTGCTGTGGACAGAGGAGGTCTTTGCTCTAAGGATGGTGCATGTTCTTATGCTTGAGGACGATAGTTGTCTTGGCTTGAGTAGCCGATGAGTGGTCTCAGTCGTGAGGGTGACATGACCTCTCTTTGGCCGTCGTTGGCTGCTTTGTGTGCTTCTGGCCGAGCAGGCACCGTGATTGCTTTTGGTGTTCTAGGCCGGCGTGACATCATTCGTAGTTTTGGTGTCCATGGCTTTGAGGACGATGGGGGTCCTGGACCCGAGGACGTTGTGTATCCTTAGTTTCATGGACGATGAATGTCCTGCCTTTGACTTTGGCTGATGGATCACGCGCTTGTGGACGTTGGGATGATATTTGCTTATCTTGGCCGAGGGGTGAGCTTATGACCCAAGGCCGTTGGAATGCCACATATCGAGGGACGACACGTGTTACGTTCTGGGAGGTGTGTTTGAGCTTTGCTTCCCTATTTTCTTATTTTGTTGCGGCCAAGGCTGTACCACAAGGTCCTGGACGTTTGTGGTGCATAGGCGATACGATGTTGTTGCAGTTGTATATTTGTGCGTTCTTGGATTTTAAATTTCATCCTTGCGTTTAGCGTCCGATGTAGTCCCCCAGTCCCCCACTGCTTCAGGCCGAAGTATGAGTGAGGGGTGAAGGAGTAACGCAAACCCCCAGGCCGAAGCAGGATCCTCGTACTTCCCCTGAATTCAACCCCTTGGCGATTCCTGACCAAGGTAACCATGTGGGAGAACCCTTGAATGGAGGTCACTTTCAAGAGGTTATCAGCAGTAGGTTTCAAACGAGGGCCGATGGCTGTTAGGTCCTATACCCTACCTGACCTGTGTGGCCGTCGAAGAGGCCATGCTATTGGTGATATGTGCAGCCGACACAGGCGCAACTTGGGCTTTTGTTGCTGAGGTGGCGTTCTGATATGGGGCAAGTCGTTGAAGTGATGTTGACTGCTTTGGTGCGGCCGTTGAATGTTCTGGCCGACGTAGGCGCAACTTGTTGGTTCGTTGAACCGCTGCGTCCCCTAGAACTGGGCTGATAGTGCTGGAAGTGGGCCTAGCCCATCTTTGAAGCGGTGGAACCTCATTAGTCCTTGGGGGGTGGTCGTACGTGTGACCACTTGGGAGATGCCACATGTAGTGACCGTTAGGAGGAAGTCTATAAATACCCCCCCCCCCCCCCCCGAAGCGAGGTGCTCATTTGTCACCTGAGCAAACGAAGTGCTGCCGGATTTTCTAGAGAGATAAGGTGTTCATCACTGTTCTTCACCCCCTTCAAGACTTCAAAGGTTAGTTTGTCAACCTTTCTTCCCGTTTTTGTATACTTTGCTTCCTTAGGTTTTGATCTAGTGTTAATCAACGAGCCATACTTAGATCCCAAATAATCCCCCTTAGGGCTTGAGTAGTTGTTATGAAGTCCTTGAACGAAGAGTACTACCCGTATGACGACGAGGTCTCTGCCAAGTCCCTTGATTACCAAATAGTGGCCGAGTGTTGCGAGGAGATTGAGGAGTTGAGCCCATTCAGATCAGGGGAGCAGGGAGAAAAGGAGAACATGGACGAGGATGCCGCCTCGTCGTCAGAGGGTGAGAATGTAGGGATCTCTCCTGCAATGGACGGGGCCTCTACATCGGATACCATTCCATGCCCCGACCCGGTTTCTGCCGTCAAGGGGAACGGTCCCGTAGTGGGTGTTTCATCGAAGAAGAGGCGTCGGCCAAAGAAGGGTCCGGGTGTGTCCTACCTGGATCTTACCAACATGTACATCATCCCACCGCAGAGCAACATGGGTGAATACTACGTCGCTCAGATTTACGTGGGGCCATACGGTAGAGTCAAGGCGCTCAGGCTGACATGTCATGTTCTCAATCCTCTGGCGGGGTATTTCGGGGTATATCCCATGAGTTTTGCCAAAAGCTTAGGTTCCCCTTCATCCGTTCATCACGGAGTATTTGGACATGGTGATCCTTCCTCCGACCTTGTTGACCCCAAACAGTTACTCATTGATCGTCGGGTTCCTTCTTCGTTGCTCCGAGTTGGACATTGTGCCGATGATGGCCCTGTTCGTGAACCTGTACCAGATAAGCCAAGGCAGCCATAAAAACTGTGCCGACTATGCTAACCTCCAACAAGTGAAGAACAAGAGGTCCTTTATTGACCTTCCTTCATCCATTCATGGCCGGAAGAGTAAATTTGTTTTTGTGTCGTTGGGCGAAGGGGGGACCGAGTTTCCTTCAATCGATCATACCGGATCGTTCAATCTCCACGAGGCACCGAATAGCTCACTTTTAAATGCTCAGGTGGAGGCGTTTCTGAGAGGCGGGCCGAGGGCGAGGAGTGTGAAGGATTACATCACCGAATTTTAAAGAGTATGAATCCTACTATAGTTAATATCAAGATGTTAACTAATTGTCATCTTAGTAACACTCCCCAATATTAACATAGAGGAAGAAATAACTATTACTATAACTAATGTCAAGATGTTAACTAATTGTCATCTTAGTAACACTCCCCAACATTGATATAGAAATAGTATTTAAAGGAAGAATTAATATTCAAGGAAGAAAATTAAAGAGAATAACTCACAACTTACAAATTCATTAAGCTTCAAAGTGGCAAAACCAAGATGGAAGAGTTTAGCTCCTCATTTGGAGACTAAACATGATGAAAATATAAAGAAAGAACTATTCTAGACTGAGCTTAGAAATATATAGGAATTGGTTCTTTTATTGTGAAGGAAAGGGGTGTATTTATAGGCTTTTAGGAGCTGCAGGGGCTGATACCCGACCGGGTATATAGGATACCCGATCGGGTATCTTATGAAATTTCCCAGAAAGTCACTTTTCTGGGCATACCCGACCGGGTATATCGGCATACCCGATCGGGTATGTGACAAATCTTAACGAAACCTTGCTCCCACGATCATTTGTTCCCGGATTTGATTTGGACAATCGAATCAAGCAAATACCCGATCGGGTATAGGCAATACCCGACCGGGTACATGAGTATTTTTTCCAAATCGAAATCTTTCTTGCCTCCTTGCACTTTCCTTGATCTTTTAAGGTCAAATCTTGATCCCTTTATGATCTTTGACCTGTTTAGCTCAGAAAAGTCCTAATCTAAACAAATTACAAATAAATATGAAAATAAAGTATTACACCAAAAGTGTGTAATTTCCTCAACTAGAACTAATAAAAACTAGTTAAAAATACAAACATACAATCAGAAATTACATGAATATCAAATCCCCCACACTTAGCTTCTTTACTCGTCCTCGAGTAAAGTCAAATGTTTAACAGTTCCAAGTCCTCAAAAGTTCAACAATCAACAAGAAAAAGCAAAAGACCACCAAGGATGGGTTTTACATTGAGTGTTTAGCTCAAAAAATAATATTTTCTTGGGTTTCATGGCCTTCTATGCTCATCTCCTCTTTTCATCTTCAAGAGATTAAATGATGTCCTGTAAAAACAAATATATATCTCTCATATCTCTCATTTTGCCTAGGAGCCTTTTCAGGTTTTCATCCTAGCATCTCTTTTATTTTTCCACCTCTCCACTCACATCATTTTTTTTGTAAGCCTTTTTTGCTTAGATTGCCCATTTTTTGGGTTTTCAATCTAACTAGCATTTCATTTTTTTGCGAAGAAAATAATGCTAGTTTACAAGGTATTAAACTTAAGTACGCACCGATGAGTGACTCCCCCTCACTTAGCTCAAAGCACTGTCCCTAGTGCTCGTCTCCATCATAACCGGGCTGACCGGTGCTCTAGATGAAATACTCTCACCCTTTGTTCTCTTTGGTGCCATTTTCGCTTGATGCTTTGAATTTTGAGTTCCAAATTTCGGACTTGGGGGAGGGCGTAAGGCATTATTTTTGGACTTGAGTTTTTTTTTTGGGGGGGGGGGGGGGGGGAATGTGGTGTTGATGGATATGGGGTGTAGAGGGAAATGTGGTGAAGATTTTGGCGTTGGTTTGGAAAGATTTGGTGGAGATTTGAGGGAGTAACGGGAAAAAGAAACTTTGAAATTGGAGGTTTGGGGAAGATGAAATGGGTGTTTTGGGTGGCTAATTTGGGTTTAAAGACCGTGTACCCGACCGGGTACCCTGACATACCCGATCGAGTATGCCTGTGTTTCCTCAAAATCCGGGGTCCTACCCGATCGAGTTGGGGTATACTCGATCGGGCGTTTTGGTGCGAACATATTCCCAGAAAAAGTTAACATACCCGACCGGGTATATGGAGCTGCCCGATCGGGTACTTCATAATTTTCCACCCCTGAGTCGATCGAGTATTTGGTTACCCGAGCTTCACCCTTTATATTTTTTGTTTATACCCGACCGGGTAGTACGTGACACCCGATCGGGTATGGTGCCCCTGGTATTTTTTTTTTGAAATGAAAACTACGAGGGAGAAAAGAATATGTACCTTTGCTTGGGTTGCCTCCCAAGAAGCGCCTTGTTTAACATCGCAGCACGACGCCATCATTGTGTTCAATCGTTCAAGCTTGGATCATGATAATTATTTTGACTCTTCACTTCGAAAATCTTTCTAGGATCAAATATCCAGATTTCCATTGATTCATGTGGTGAGAGTGAGGGAAAGAAATTATCGATTAACATGATCAATGGAAAGTGTTTTGATCTCTCAAATTTTGTGAAGATTTCAAAAATATCTTTATCCTTTTCAATTTTATGAGTTTCCCTCGAAGTTTTTAGAACTGTTGGGGGTACCTCAAAGAATAATAAGGATAGATATTTGACCTTGAAACACGGTTCATCCTCTTCTTTGACCAACTCGAGCTCCGTGTCTCTTTCTTCTTCTACTTCTTCTGGATTTTGGATCTCCTCTTGCATTTCCTTCTCATTTGTCAATGTGATTGCAAAAGTTTGCTGTTTAGGATCACATTCTATTTGAGAGGAAAGTTTTCCCGAATCCCTTGCTTCAAGCCTACTCACGGCTCCGGCTATTTGACTCACTTGAAATTCCAAGTTCAAAATGCTAGACTTGGTCTCATTTTGGAATTGCACCATGTTTTGTTGCATGGTGGTCACGCTGTTAGTAAGAGCCCGAACCATGTCCTCCGTAGACATGTTAGAGTTGGAGAATGGATCATACCTCATGTGAGGTACATAATTAATTTGTGCGAGGTATTCTTCTTGGAGCTTTGGGAAAAAATCCGCAATATGCCTGTGAGACATGCAAATATCGCAGGTCTTGGCATCTTGAGTTTCTCAGCTTAAGATAAACTCCTTTATGAGAGAAGCCGAAACGGAAATTTGACTCTCTAAGGATGATGTGTTGGTATCCATATACTTATGTAAGCTCAGAAAATAGAAAAGTAATTTTTTAATATTTTTTTTGTTTTTGATTTTTATGAGATAAAATAAAAGGAAAAATAATTGCTTTTCCCCGGCAACGGCGCCAAATTTGACGTGCACTTGTCGTGAGGTGCACTCAAAATAATTTCATCAATACAACACTAATACGTAGTATAGTGAAGTAAGGTTCGTATCCACAGGGAAAGGAGTACTTTTCTTTTATAAAATAGTAACAAGGGGGTTTTAAGTTTGATTTGATTTAATTAACACTAAGATGAACGACTTATATGAGTTTAATTTATAGAGATGAGGACTTGGTTTTGCTTTTATCCACTTAATGAAATTTTCGTCGATCCCGGTTATATCTTTAACTATCTTCCTCTCGAATACTCAATCGAGGAGTATATCCAGTTCATCGAGGGTAGTTATTAATAACGAGACGCGTTCATTAATAAAACTTACTACCGAGTCAATATAGAACACGTGCCGTATATTAACACGATAGTAGCAATAAACTTGAGATGAAAACGATTGAGATTGATAACCTCAACACAGGCGGTTTATCGGTTTAATCAATATAATTAATTCCCCTTAGATTATTAACCATGAGACGCATGCATTAATAATCCAAGTTTACTACCGTTGAAGGAACCGAATTAATAACAAGCGTATTAACCGATTGATTCTAGTAATAATTAATATATGAAACAAAACTAGTTGATCCTTTAAGTAATGATCAAAATATTAATATGAAATATGAATAGGAATTTATTAATACTCAAGGAAGAATTTTAAAGAGTATGAATCCTACTATAGTTAATATCAAGATGTTAACTAATTGTCATCTTAGTAACACTCCCCAATATTAACATAGAGGAAGAAATAACTATTACTATAACTAATGTCAAGATGTTAACTAATTGTCATCTTAGTAACACTCCCCAACATTGATATAGAAATAGTATTTAAAGGAAGAATTAATATTCAAGGAAGAAAATTAAAGAGAATAACTCACAACTTACAAATTCATTAAGCTTCAAAGTGGCAAAACCAAGATGGAAGAGTTTAGCTCCTCATTTGGAGACTAAACATGATGAAAATATAAAGAAAGAACTATTCTAGACTGAGCTTAGAAATATATAGGAATTGGTTCTTTTATTGTGAAGGAAAGGGGTGTATTTATAGGCTTTTGGGAGCTGCAGGGGCTGATACCCGACCGGGTAGATAGGATACCCGATCGGGTATCTTATGAAATTTCCCAGAAAGTCACTTTTCTGGACATACCCGACCGGGTATGTCGGCCTACCCGATCGGGTATGTGACAAATCTTAACGAAACCTTGCTCCCACGATCATTTGTTCCCGGATTTGATTTGGACAATCGAATCAAGCAAATACCCGATCGGGTATAGGCAATACCCGACCGGGTACATGAGTATTTTTTCCAAATCGAAATCTTTCTTGCCTCCTTGCACTTTCCTTGATCTTTTAAGGTCCAGTCTTGATCCCTTTATGATCTTTGACCTGTTTAGCTCAGAAAAGTCCTAATCTAAACAAATTACAAATAAATATGAAAAAAAAGTATTACACCAAAAGTGTGTAATTTCCTCAACTAGAACTAATAAAAACTAGTTAAAAATACAAACATACAATCGGAAATTACATGAATATCAACTCCCCCACACTTAGCTTCTTTACTCGTCCTAGAGTAAAGTCAAATGTTTAACAGTTCCAAGTCCTCAAAAGTTCAACAATCAACCAGAAAAAGCAAAAGACCACCAAGGATGGGTTTTACATTGAGTGTTTAGCTCAAAGAATAATATTTTCTTGGGTTTCATGGCCTTCTATGCTCATCTCCTCTTTTCATCTTCAAGAGATTAAATGATGTCCTGTAAAAACAAATATATATCTCTCATATCTCTCAATTTGCCTAGGAGCCTTTTCAGGTTTTCATCCTAGCATCTCTTTTATTTTTCCACCTCTCCACTCACATCATTTTTTTTGTAAGCCTTTTTTGCTTAGATTGCCCATTTTTTGGGTTTTCAATTTAACTAGCATTTCATTTTTTTTGCGAAGAAAATAATGCTAGTTTACAAGGTATCAAACTTAAGTACGCACCGATGAGTGACTCCCCCTCACTTAGCTCAAAGCACTGTCCCTAGTGCTCGTCTCCATCATAACCGGGCTGACCGGTGCTCTAGATGAAATACTCTCACCCTTTGTTCTCTTTGGTGCCATTTTCGCTTGATGCTTTGAATTTTGAGTTCCAAATTTCGGACTTGGGGGAGGGCGTAAGGCATTATTTTTGGACTTGAGTTTTTTTTTTGGGGGGGGGGGGGTGGAATGTGGTGTTGATGGATATGGGGTGTAGAGGGAAATGTGGTGAAGATTTTGGCGTTGGTTTGGAAAGATTTGGTGGAGATTTGAGGGAGTAACGGGAGAAAGAAACTTTGAAATTGGAGGTTTGGGGAAGATGAAATGGGTGTTTTGGTGTGGCTAATTTGGGTTTAAAGACCGTGTACCCGACCGGGTACCCTGACATACCCGATCGAGTATGCCTGTGTTTCTTCAAAATCCGGGGTTCTACCCGATCGAGTTGGGGTATACTCGATCGGGCGTTTTGGTGCGAACATATTCCCAGAAAAAGTTAACATACCCGACCGGGTATATGGAGCTGCCCGATCGGGTACTTCATAATTTTCCAACCCTGAGTCGATCGAGTATTTGGTTACCCGAGCTTCACCCTTTATATTTTTTGTTTATACCCGACCGGGTAGTACGTGACACCCGATCGGGTATGGTGCCCCTGGTAATTTTTTTTTTGAAATGAAAACTACGAGGGAGAAAAGAATATGTACCTTTGCTTGGGTTGCCTCCCAAGAAGCGCCTTGTTTAACGTCGCGGCACGACGCCATCATTGTGTTCAATCGTTCAAGCTTGGATCATGATAATTATTTTGACTCTTCACTTCGAAAATCTTTCCAGGATCAAATATCCAGATTTCCATTGATTCATGTGGTGAGAGTGAGGGAAAGAAATTATCGATTAACATTATCAATGGAAAATGTTTTGATCTCTCAATTTTTGTGAAGATTTCAAAAATATCTTTATCCTTTTCAATTTTATGAGTTTCCCTCGAAGTTTTAGAACTGTTGGGGGTACCTCAAAGAATAATAAGGATAGATATTTGACCTTGAAACACGGTTCATCCTCTTCTTTGACCAGCTCGAGCTCCGTGTCTCTTTCTTCTTCTACTTCTTCTGGATTTTGGATCTCCTCTTGCATTTCCTTCTCATTTGTCAATGTGATTGCAAAAGTTTGCTGTTTAGGATCACATTCTATTTGAGAGGAAAGTTTTCCCGAATCCCTTGCTTCAAGCCTACTCACGGCTCCGGCTATTTGACTCACTTGAAATTCCAAGTTCAAAATGCTAGACTTGGTCTCATTTTGGAATTGCACCATGTTTTGTTGCATTGTGGTCACGCTGTTAGTAAGAGCCCGAACCATGTCCTCCGTAGACATGTTAGAGTTGGAGAATGGATCATACCTCATGTGAGGTACATAATTAATTTGTGCGAGGTATTCTTCTTGGAGCTTTGGGCAAAAATCCGCAATATGCCTGTGAGACATGCAAATATCGCAGGTCTTGGCATCTTGAGTTTCTCAGCTTAAGATAAACTCCTTTATGAGAGAAGCCAAAACGGAAATTTGACTCTCTAAGGATGATGTGTTGGTATCCATATACTTATGTAAGCTCAGAAAATATAAAAGTAATTTTTTTTATATTTTTTTTGTTTTTGATTTTTATGAGATAAAATAAAAGGAAAAATAATTGCTTTTCCCCGGCAACGGCGCCAAATTTGACGTGCACTTGTCGTGAGGTGCACTCAAAATAATTTCATCAATACAACACTAATACGTAGTATAGTGAAGTAAGGTTCGTATCCACAGGGAAAGGAGTACTTTTCTTTTATAAAATAGTAACAAGAGGGGTTTTAAGTTTGATTTGATTTAATTAACACTAAGATGAACGACTTATATGAGTTTAATTTATAGAGATGAGGACTTGGTTTTGCTTTTATCCACTTAATGAAATTTTCGTCGATCCCGGTTATATCTTTAACTATCTTCCTCTCGAATACTCAATCGAGGAGTATATCCAGTTCATAGGGGGTAGTTATTAATAACGAGACGCGTTCATTAATAAAACTTACTACCGAGTCAATATAGAACACGTGCCGTATATTAACACGATAGTAGCAATAAACTTGAGATGAAAACGATTGAGATTGTAACCTCAACACAGGCGGTTTATCGGTTTAATCAATATAATTAATTCCCCTTAGATTATTAACCATGAGACGCATGCATTAATAATCCAAGTTTACTACCGTTGAAGGAACCGAATTAATAACAAGCGTATTAACCGATTGATTCTAGTAATAATTAATATATGAAACAAAACTAGTTGATCCTTTAAGTAATGATCAAAATATTAATATGAAATATGAATAGGAATTAATTAATACTCAAGGAAGAATTTTAAAGAGTATGAATCCTACTATAGTTAATATCAAGATGTTAACTAATTGTCATCTTAGTAACACTCCCCAATATTAACATAGAGGAAGAAATAACTATTACTATAACTAATGTCAAGATCTTAACTAATTGTCATCTTAGTAACACTCCCCAACATTGATATAGAAATAGTATTTAAAGGAAGAATTAATATTCAAGGAAGAAAATTAAAGAGAATAACTCACAACTTACAAATTCATTAAGCTTCAAAGTGGCAAAACCAAGATGGAAGAGTTTAGCTCCTCATTTGGAGACTAAACATGATGAAAATATAAAGAAAGAACTATTCTAGACTGAGCTTAGAAATATATAGGAATTGGTTCTTTTATTGTGAAGGAAAGGGGTGTATTTATAGGCTTTTGGGAGCTGCAGGGGCTGATACCCGACCGGGTATATAGGATACCCGATCGGGTATCTTATGAAATTTCCCAAAAAGTCACTTTTCTGGGCATACCCGACCGGGTATGTCGGCATACCCGATCGGGTATGTGACAAATCTTAACGAAACCTTGCTCCCACGATCATTTGTTCCCGGATTTGATTTGGACAATCGAATCAAGCAAATACCCGATCGGGTATAGGCAATACCCGACCGGGTACATGAGTATTTTTTCCAAATCGAAATCTTTCTTGCCTCCTTGCACTTTCCTTGATCTTTTAAGGTCCAATCTTTATCCCTTTATGATCTTTGACCTGTTTAGCTCAGAAAAGTCCTAATCTAAACAAATTACAAATAAATATGAAAATAAAGTATTACACCAAAAGTGTGTAATTTCCTCAACTAGAACTAATAAAAACTAGTTAAAAATACAAACATACAATCGGAAATTACATGAATATCAACTCCCCCACACTTAGCTTCTTTACTCGTCCTCGAGTAAAGTCAAATGTTTAACAGTTCCAAGTCCTCAAAAGTTCAACAATCAACCAGAAAAAGCAAAAGACCACCAAGGATGGGTTTTACATTGAGTGTTTAGCTCAAAGAATAATATTTTCTTGGGTTTCATGGCCTTCTATGCTCATCTCCTCTTTTCATCTTCAAGAGATTAAATGATGTCCTGTAAAAACAAATATATTTCTCTCATATCTCTCATTTTGCCTAGGAGCCTTTTCAGGTTTTCATCCTAGCATCTCTTTTATTTTTCCACCTCTCCACTCACATCATTTTTTTTGTAAGCCTTTTTTGCTTAGATTGCCCATTTTTTGGGTTTTCAATCTAACTAGCATTTCATTTTTTTGCGAAGAAAATAATGCTAGTTTACAAGGTATCAAACTTAAGTACGCACCGATGAGTGACTCCCCCTCACTTAGCTCAAAGCACTGTCCCTAGTGCTCGTCTCCATCATAACCGGGCTGACCGGTGCTCTAGATGAAATACTCTCACCCTTTGTTCTCTTTGGTGCCATTTTCGCTTGATGCTTTGAATTTTGAGTTCCAAATTTCGGACTTGGGGGAGGGCGTAAGGCATTATTTTTGGACTTGAGTTTTTTTTTTTTGGGGGGGGGGGGATGTGGTGTTGATGGATATGGGGTGTAGAGGGAAATGTGGTGAAGATTTTGGCGTTGGTTTGGAAAGATTTGGTGGAGATTTGAGGGAGTAACGGGAGAAAGAAACTTTGAAATTGGAGGTTTGGGGAAGATGAAATGGGTGTTTTGGGTGGCTAATTTGGGTTTAAAGACCGGGTACCCTGACATACCCGATCGAGTATGCATGTGTTTCTTCAAAATCCGGGGTCCTACCCGATCGAGTTGGGGTATACTCGATCGGGCGTTTTGGTGCGAACATATTCCCAGAAAAAGTTAACATACCCGACCGGGTATATGGAGCTGCCCGATCGGGTACTTCATAATTTTCCACCCCTGAGTCGATCGAGTATTTGGTTACCCGAGCTTCACCCTTTATATTTTTTGTTTATACCCGACCGGGTAGTACGTGACACCCGATCGGGTATGGTGCCCCTGGTATTTTTTTTTTGAAATGAAAACTACGAGGGAGAAAAGAATATGTACCTTTGCTTGGGTTGCCTCCCAAGAAGCGCCTTGTTTAACGTCGCGGCACGACGCCATCATTGTGTTCAATCGTTCAAGCTTGGATCATGATAATTATTTTGACTCTTCACTTCGAAAATCTTTCCAGGATCAAATATCCAGATTTCCATTGATTCATGTGGTGAGAGTGAGGGAAAGAAATTATCGATTAACATGATCAATGGAAAATGTTTTGATCTCTCAATTTTTGTGAAGATTTCAAAAATATCTTTATCCTTTTCAATTTTATGAGTTTCCCTCGAAGTTTTTAGAACTGTTGGGGGTACCTCAAAGAATAATAAGGATAGATATTTGACCTTGAAACACGGTTCATCCTCTTCTTTGACCAGCTCGAGCTCCGTGTCTCTTTCTTCTTCTACTTCTTCTGGATTTTGGATCTCCTCTTGCATTTCCTTCTCATTTGTCAATGTGATTGCAAAAGTTTGCTGTTTAGGATCACATTCTATTTGAGAGGAAAGTTTTCCCGAATCCTTTGCTTCAAGCCTACTCACGGCTCCGGCTATTTGACTCACTTGAAATTCCAAGTTCAAAATGCTAGACTTGGTCTCATTTTGGAATTGCATCATGTTTTGTTGCATGGTGGTTACGCTGTTAGTAAGAGTAATAAAATAGGAAGTAATATCTTTTATTAATTGGTCAAAATCCGTCCCTTTTACAATTAGCCTAAGCCCCATATATATACATGTGATAACAAGAGGTTAAGTAGAGCCCTTAACCCATATTTACAATTAGGAAGGCCCAATTTAATCTAATACCCCCCCTCAAGTTGGAGCATGGGGATCAAACATGCCCAACTTGCGCCGTAAATGACTAAATTGTCGTTGTCCAAGTGCCTTCGTAAAGATGTCTGCTAACTGATCAGTAGTAGAAACATGTTGGGCCGAGATCATCCCTGCTTGCAGTGCGTCACGGACATAATGACAATCCACTTCAATGTGCTTGGTGCGTTCATGGAAAACAGGATTATGTGCAATATGCATAGCAGAACGACTGTCACAGTGTAAGGGAATGGGCCTCGGATGAGCAACACCGAGGGTGAGAAGAAGACTTTTCACCCATTTTAATTCTGCAGTAATGGCCGCCATTGAGCGATATTCAGCTTCAGTGGAAGATCGAGACACAGTGTGTTGTTTCTTGGTCTTCCAGGAAACAGGGGAGCCTCCAAGGAAAACTAACCATCCAGACAGAGATTGTCTAGTAAGCGGACAGCTAGCCCAATCAGAATCACACCAGCCTGATAGACCCAAATTAGAGGAGGACCTCAAAAGAATTCCTTGTCCGGGAGAGCCTTTGAGATATCTGACAACTCGTAGAGCCGCAGCCCAGTGTTCTCGTCGCGGGGCCTGCATAAACTGAGATAAAATATGTACGGAGTATGCCAGATCCGGCCGAGTAAAAGATAAATATATTAGACGACCAACAAGACGTCGATAGGATTCCGGATCAGTCAATAAGTCACCCGTAGCAAGGCCCAAAGCATGATTCTGTTCCATGGGAAAGGGAGAGGACTTAGCTCCAAGAAGACCTGCCTCAGATATAATATCCAATATATATTTGCGTTGGCAGAGAAAGATGCCATCAGCTCCTCGGGTGACTTCAATGCCAAGAAAATATTTAAGAACCCCGAGATCTTTCATGTGAAAACAGGAGTGCAAATAAATTTTAAATTTAGACAAAGCCGCAGAACTATTTCCCGCAATAATCAGATCATCCACGTATATAAGCACATGTATCCACACATCATCTTTGCGCAAAGTAAACAAGGAATAATCAGAATAAGATTGGAGAAAGCCATACTGTTTAAGCGCGGTGGCCAGTTTAGCAAACCAACACCTCGGGGCCTGGCGAAGACCATACAAAGATTTGCGCAGACGGCAAACCAGCCCACGTTAAGATGAAGAAAATCCTGGTGGAGGTCGCATGTAGACCTCCTCAGCCAGGTCGCCATGGAGAAAGGCATTATGGACATCTATTTGATGTATCTCCCAGTTGCGAGCAGAGGCAACAGCCAAAAGTAATCGTACTGTCACCATTTTGGCCACGGGAGCAAATGTTTCTGTATAATCGATACCTGCCTCCTGATGATTCCCAAAGACAACCAACCGTGCCTTGAGACGTTCAATGGTGCCATCGGATTTATATTTAATTTTGTAGACCCATTTACATCCTAAGGCCTTTTTGTCATGGGGATGTGGCACCATGTCCCATGTGTGATTATTTTCAAGAGCTTGGATTTCATTTTTCATGGCGGAACGCCAGCCATCATCAGTCATAGCTTCCTTGAAGGAACGGGGTTCATTTCCTGCAAGAATAGCTCCAAGAAATATGCGGTGACAAACAGAATACTTATCACAGGAAACGTAATGGCTAATAGGATACCGCGTACCTGAAGAGCTGTCGGAGAGCGAGGACGGAGATGGGCTTAAGTGAGCAACATAATCTCGAAGTAATACTGATGGTCGCTTAGACCGCATACCGCGGCCAAGAGTAGTGCTGTCAGACGTTGCCACGGCCGAACTAGAACCTGTATCATGAATTGTCTCATTGGTAGAATGTTCTGGAGTGACATCATCAAAAACAATAGGTGCAGCAGGTTCCGTTACTGAGGGAGAGACCTTAGAGACCTCTGAGAATGGAAAAACATCTTCATGAAACTGGACATCACGTGATGCAAAAATATCTCCCGTAGCATTATCATACATTTTCCACCCTTTCTTGCCGGTAGGATATCCAATAAAAACACATTTTCGGCTACGAGAAGAAAATTTATCACCACCTGTATTTGTATTTCGAGCAAAGGCTAAACACCCAAACACCCGGAGCTGATGAAAGTCAGGTGTTTTGCCGGTAAGCACCTCATAGGGTGTTTTTCCTTGTAGAATACCCGAGGGTGTACGATTAATAAGATGCACCGCTGTGAGTACACACTCACCCCACAATAAAATAGGAATATTTGCCTGAAACATCAGTGCACGGGCCACGTTCAAAATATGACGATGCTTACGTTCCACCCGGCCATTTTGTTGAGGGGTATGAACGCAAGATGTTTGGAACATAATGCCATGGTCCTCAAAATATGGCAACAGGCATCTGAACTCGGTGCCATTATCACTACGTACAATCTTAACAGACACGTCAAATTATTTTTCAACAGTGGCAATGTAAGTAAGGAACGACCGATAAACTTCCCTTTTGTCACGCAGCAAATACACCCACACAGCCCGAGAATAATCATCAACCAATGTCATAAAATAAATGGCATCACAAGTAGAAGGGGTTTTATAAGGACCCCACAAATCACAGTGAATAAGTTCCAAAATTCTACTTGCTTTATTACTACTGATAGGAAAAGAATCACGCACTTGCTTGGCTTGTGGACACACCTCACAAGGTTTATTCAAACGTTTGGTAGAAGTAGTACTAATAATAGGCAATAATTTAATCACACGATCAGACGGGTGCCCCAAGCGTCGATGCCACAGTTCGAACTCAGGCAATTCTGACGTGTGGACAGCATGCAACATAGGTACCTTCCAGAAATAATAAAGCCCATCTCGTCTCTCACCGGCTCCAATCAGGCTCCTCGAGTGACGGTCCTGTATGGCACAAAACGAATCAGTGAAATTAACTAAACAAGTAGATTGATCAATCAGTTGTGATACCGAGATTAAATGACATTTTAATCCTGGCACATAAAGCACACGTTCCAAAATGAATTGTTCAGAAAAACAAACACGGCCCTCCAAGACAGCCGCAACTGCTCGCCCGTCCGGCAGTCCCACCATACGTGTACAAGTATGGGTTCTATTAGTCAAACAAGTAATATCACCTGTAACGTGATGGGATGCCCCTGTATCAATAATCCAATCATACTTACCCGCCATACGATCAGATGAACGAGTTTCAGCATCAATTAAACTAAGCAAAGCTTGAACCTGCTCTTGGTTCAACGAAGGCAGTCCGGTCACCCCGGCCGCAGAAGATGAACCTTCACCGGTTGTGATAACGGCATGTGTCCTGACCCCCCCTCCGCGGCCAGCAGCTCCATTACTTGACCGGTTCCGTTCCTCCCACCAATCTGGATAACCCAGCAACTTGAAGCAGGACCCGACATCGTGACCTTTCTTCTTGCAGTGGGTACACATCAGTTTTGTTCGATCTACTTTCTCTTCTTTCCCTTTGGCTTTCCGGTCAGCTTGTAGTGCAAATGCCTGGGCACCAAGTTCAATGGCCTTTCCACGTGCTACTGCCCGCGAGTTCTCTTCTTGTATGAAGGCTTGATAAGCCCTATTCAAGTCTGGCAACGGAGTATGGGAGAGCAGATTGGACTGAACCATCCCGTATACTTCATCATCAATTCCGATTAAGAATTGATGTAATTTTTCTTCATCTCTATCGGCTGCAAACTTTGCAGCAAGTCCACAGGTACAGTGGCCACAAGTACACACATGCAAGGGCTTCAACCTGTTTAATTCATCAAAGTAACTCATCAATGTCGTGTAGTATCCGTCCACCGTCATCCCTTTTGTCTGCCGGCAGTTTGTGATGGAGGAACGGAGCTGTTGCAGCCTCGGGCCGTTGGCAACGCTGAACCGATTTTCTAGATACAACCACAGCGCTCGTGCTTCGTCGTGGAACGGAATCGAAGCTGCCAACGCCGGGTCCATACACCGCAGCAACCATGAAACCACCATCGAGTTCACTGTTTCCCAGTTGGACAGTTGTGCTGCGGCGGTCGGCTTTGCCTCTGCGCCGTTGACAAACACGAATTTCCGGCGAGCTTTGAGCGCTAATGCAATTGCCCGAGACCATGCCACATAATTGTCCCCTTTAAAGATGACATGAGTGATTTGGTTGCCCGGTTGATCGCCGGAACCCAAATAATAAACGGAGGTTGGATCGCTCATGGTGCTTCTCTGCTTCTGGCACGCCAGTGCTTTCCGCGGAAGTCACGAAGGCGACGCCGACCTACGGGTGCTCTGATACCATAATAAAATAGGAAGTAATATCTTTTATTAATTGGTCAAAATCCGTCCCTTTTACAATTAGCCTAAGCCCCATATATATACATGTGATAACAAGAGGTTAAGTAGAGCCCTTAGCCCATATTTACAATTAGGAAGGCCCAATTTAATCTAATAAAGAGCCCGAACCATGTCCTCCGTAGACATGTTAGAGTTGGAGAATGGATCATACCTCATGTGAGGTACATAATTAATTTGTGCGAGGTATTCTTCTTGGAGCTTTGGGCAAAAATCCGCAATATGCCTGTGAGACATGCAAATATCGCAGGTCCTGGCATCTTGAGTTTCTGAGCTTAAGATAAACTCCTTTATGAGAGAAGCCAAAACGGAAATTTGACTCTCTAAGGATGATGTGTTGGTATCCATATACTTATGTAAGCTCAGAAAATAGAAAAGTAATTTTTTTTATATTTTTTTGTTTTTGATTTTTATGAGATAAAATAAAAGGAAAAATAATTGCTTTTCCCCGGCAACGGCGCTAAATTTGACGTGCACTTGTCGTGAGGTGCACTCAAAATAATTTCATCAATACAACACTAATACGTAGTATAGTGAAGTAAGGTTCGTATCCACAGGGAAAGGAGTACTTTTCTTTTATAAAATAGTAACAAGGGGGGTTTTAAGTTTGATTTGATTTAATTAACACTAAGATGAACGACTTATATGAGTTTAATTTATAGAGATGAGGACATGGTTTTGCTTTTATCCACTTAATGAAATTTTCGTCGATCCCGGTTATATCTTTAACTATCTTCCTCTCGAATACTCAATCGAGGAGTATATCCAGTTCATCGAGGGTAGTTATTAATAACGAGACGCGTTCATTAATAAAACTTACTACCGAGTCAATATAGAACATGTGCCGTATATTAACACGATAGTAGCAATAAACTTGAGATGAAAACGATTGAGATTGATAACCTCAACACAGGCGATTTATCGGTTTAATCAATATAATTAATTTCCCTTAGATTATTAACCATGAGACGCATGCATTAATAATCCAAGTTTACTACCGTTGAAGGAACCGAATTAATAACAAGCGTATTAACCGATTGATTCTAGTAATAATTAATATATGAAACAAAACTAGTTGATCCTTTAAGTAATGCTCAAAATATTAATATCAAATATGAATAGGAATTAATTAATACTCAAGGAAGAATTTTAAAGAGTATGAATCCTACTATAGTTAATATCAAGATGTTAACTAATTATCATCTTAGTAACACTCCCCATTATTGACATAGAGGAAGAAATAACTATTACTATAACTAATGTCAAGATGTTAACTAATTGTCATCTTAGTAACACTCCCCAACATTGATATAGAAATAGTATTTAAAGGAAGAATTAATATTCAAGGAAGAAAATTAAAGAGAATAACTCACAACTTACAAATTCATTAAGCTTCAAAGTGGCAAAACCAAGATGGAAGAGTTTAGCTCCTCATTTGGAGACTAAACATGATGAAAATATAAAGAAAGAACTATTCTAGACTGAGCTTAGAAATATATAGGAATTGGTTCTTTTATTGTGAAGGAAAGGTGTGTATTTATAGGCTTTTGGGAGCTGCAGGGGCTGATACCCGACCGGGTATATAGGATACCCGATCGGGTATCTTATGAAATTTCCCAGAAAGTCACTTTTCTGGGCATACCCGACCGGGTATGTCGGCATACCCGATCGGGTATGTGACAAATCTTAACGAAACCTTGCTCCCACGATCATTTGTTCCCGGATTTGATTTGGACAATCGAATCAAGCAAATACCCGATCGGGTATAGGCAATACCCGACCGAGTACATGAGTATTTTTTCCAAATCGAAATCTTTCTTGCCTCCTTGCACTTTCCTTGATCTTTTAAGGTCCAATCTTGATCCCTATATGATCTTTGACCTGTTTAGCTCAGAAAAGTCCTAATCTAAACAAATTACAAATAATTATGAAAATAAAGTATTACACCAAAAGTGTGTAATTTCCTCAACTAGAACTAATAAAAACTAGTTAAAAATACAAACATACAATCGGAAATTACATGAATATCAGGGGGCTTACAAGCTCGAGGTTGAATATCCCGTCAAAGGCGGTGTGTTCAATGAGATCATTGACGGCCACGAGGTGATCTCCAGGCCGTTCCAGATGAAGACCGAGCCTATCTGGATGGGCTGGGTAACATCCATATCAACGACGGTGGAATGGACCACCTCGTCCAACTAATTTGGCTTTACATTGTTATTTCCTTCATTCACATCATTGTAGGTGTCAACGTCGTCCTAATTGTCATGCTTTGTGCAGGCGACCTTCATGCTGATGGAGAACCATAAGAGGTTGCAAGCGGAGATTGCTCGGCTAAGGCAAATCGAGTAAAAGGCTGCTTCGGCCGATGAGGCCTTAAGTTGTTTGGACCGGCTGCGGGCCGATGTGGAAGTGCTGACGAAGAGGGCTGATGATGCCGATGCGGCCACCCGTCAGTGTGTTGCTGAAAGGGATAGTGCCCTCCATAAACTTTCCGATGAGAGGAAGGCTCATGAGGAGGCCTTTCGGCGCACTGATGAGGCCGAGAAAGCCAAGGTTGAGGCCGAGTGAGCTGCTGAGGTTGTTGTAGAGAAGGCCGCTGAAGCCGCCATCGAGAAGTTCTTGGCCGATGGCTGGAAAGCTGATGATCGTCGGCCTTGGTGCTTTGAGGTCGTGGCGGCCAGGCTTGAATATTGGGCCCAGCATAGTCCTGAAGGCCAAGAGTACTTCGAAAGGGAGATGAAGGTGTTCTATGACCTCGGTCAGCAGCGAATGCAAAAGCTCATTTACTAGAGGTTGCGCCAGCGTTTCATGGAGCTGAACCTGACGAAGTCGTTTGCTGCCGGCCTGAGGCTGCCCCGGAAGATGAAGGATCCGGAGGTTGAGGTCAAGCATCTTGTGGAGGAGAGGCAAAGCCCCCCATTCTAAGTTCTGACATCGGCGAGGATGATTGGGGCGACGATGACATATTTGTGGACACTGCTCCTTCCAGGGACGATGAAGGCAGTGATACGCCCGTTCAGGGTGCCGGTGAGGAAGAAGCTTGATCCATCTTTAGTTTTTGTGCTTGACATGTAATGGCCGATGTGCCCCCCTTTTGTACTTAGAAAATTTTAATGCAAATATTTGGTTAACTTTCCCAGCTTTAGTGTCTACTTCATCGTCCTCGTCCTTGTATTGTTGTTGCCATTTCATACTTTTGAAATATTTCTAAGTATTGGCTGAGACAAGTTAGTTGTTTCCCTTTGCTATGGCCGATGAAGGTGTCCGGTTCTTGTTTGGCCAAGGGCGGATATTCCCACGGATCTTGAGTCCGCGTCGTCTTCCCTGTGGCCTTCGCTGGCCAACTAAATGTCACTTTTGAATTTTCCAAGTGTTTTGGGGTAGTTTGTGCGTGCATGTTTCGTCCAATACCCGTCTAGGGCCAATGGTCTTGAGGACGTTTGTCCAAATATAGCATTTAACCGACTGATATGTACTTAGCGAAATTGTGGGGTTTTTTTATTGCTCGAGGCCGGCAAGTGCATGGTCCATCGGCTTCCCTCTTTTGCTTTGTGGGGATTTCGCATGAGGCTGGCGAGTGCACGGTCCTTCGACTGTCCCTCTTTTGTTTTGTGGGGATTTCGCACGAGGCTGGCGAGTGCACGGTCCTTCGGCTGTCCCTCTTTTGCTTTGTGGAATTTCGCATGAGGTTGGCAAGTGCACGGTCCTTCGGCTGTCCCTCTTTTGTTTGGTGGGGATTTCGCACGCGGCCGACGTGTGCATGGTCCTTCGGTTGTCCCTCTTTTGTTTCCTTCATCTTTACTTCTTTGAGCGAGGAGTGGGTATCCTTCTTTTAGGCTTCGGCCGAGGGGGTTGCTATTCCTTTTGCCGGTAGGGAGTCCTGCTGGATCGTCCCATAATCTTGGGGGGGGGTCTCGTCGTCTATTTACGACGCTGGCTCAGGCTTTTGGTCGGTTACCGGCAGTTGCCGTTTCCCAATCCCAAGTTTGGGGATTTTGCCACCTTGGTCATTCTTTCAGGCCTGTCGTCCTGCGATTTAGCGCGAGGACGACACGGTGAGCTTCCCATTTCAAGACATGGGCCGTTTGCAGGCCCAACGTCCTAGGACATCGACGGCCATACCTGAGCGTTACGCTCTAAGGGGTCGATGTGATGTGTTGTGTCGGCCATACCTGAACGTTTTCGCTCTAAGGGGTCGATGCGGTGTGCTGTGTCAGCCATACCTGAGAGTTTCGCTCTAAGGGGTCGATGCGGTGTGCTGTGTCGGCCATACCTGAGCGTTTCGCTCTAAGGGGTCGACATGATATGCGGTGCTTTTAAACTCAAAGAATTTAGCGAACACGCCTTTTATTGATAAGTGGCTCGAGGCCGAGGGTGGTAATCGATCAATAATCCGTTAAGGGGTGAGGGCTTTGCCGGCTTTGCCTCCTTCGGATTATTGATAGAACTTCACCAAATGATGTAAATTCCACGTTCGTGGCACTCTAGACCCATTTGGGTGCTTAAGTTCAAAGAAAGATAAAAAGGTTCACTAAAAAAGAGTGAGGATTTTTGGTTTCATTCTTAAGATTCTTTGGGTTGGTTCTAGAGTTATATCTTCTATTCTATCTCCGAAATAATGAGTTGAGTTTGTATCGGCATTTTGGGTGGGGTTATACCGGCCGGGACTGGATTCAGAGCATTAGTCCACCCCTCAAAAC
Source organism: Cuscuta europaea (assembly GCA_945859875.1). Classification (NCBI taxonomy): domain Eukaryota; kingdom Viridiplantae; phylum Streptophyta; class Magnoliopsida; order Solanales; family Convolvulaceae; genus Cuscuta; species Cuscuta europaea. The sequence continues at coordinate 2,040,022 of CAMAPE010000003.1, read as the reverse complement.
AATATAATAACAATTATTTCCAAAAAATCATTTGAAGTTAAGGCACTATATGGTACTCTTTCTATCACTATGTTCATTATAGAGATTTTTTTACTTTGATTTCTACTTCCCTGCGAACCTTAGACCAATAAATCCATTTCTCAGTTATTTTATCAATAAGGCTATTCTTGTTCGTACGGCCTGGTCCTTACTCAACCGGGCGTTGTTTTCTAAGGAAGTAGAAAATCATTTTCCCAATACTATACTGGCGTCGAGCTATTTATCCGCAGGGCCTCCCCTACAGTATCGTCACCGCAGTAGAGTTTCACTACTAAAAAATCAACTAGATATCTATATCAAAAGAGAGAGAGTATTCTAATCTAAAAATACGTAAATTTCAAATTAGAATACAAAATAAAGTGACTTCCCCTCTAATTGCAACAGTTCTATTAGCAGTTCCTGTCAGCAAAGAAAGGGAGGGAAACGGATACTCAATTGAAGGATTCAGAGCTTAGTATGCCATCCGCTTCAACATCAGGGTGTCCAACAACGAAGTCAAGTATGAAGCCCTCCTCTGCGGCCTCAGACTCGCGGCCGGCCTCAAAGCGCGCCACAACAGAATAAAATGCGACTCCAAGCTGTTGGTGGGCCAGATCGAGGGCTCGTATGAGGCCAAGGAAGGGAGGATGGGGCAATATAGACAAGCGGCTGAAGAGTTACTCAAGGCATTTGAAACCCATGAGATCACACAGATCCCAAGGACGGAGAATGACGAGGCCGACATTCTCTCCAAGCTCAGCACAGACACCCTGGAGCACATCTCCAAGATAGCCAAGATCGAGGAGCTCAGTATGTCTAGCATCCATGCCAGCCCGGTCATGTGCATTCAACAACGGCCGGAGGACTGTATCTCTGAAATTATGGCCTTCATCACTTCGGGAGAGCTACCCCAAGACGAGGAGAGGGCCAAACTAGCCAAGCTCAGGGCCCCAAGCTACACCATTGCGGGCGGGAAGCTCTATAAAAGATCCTACAACGGTACTCTCCTCCGATGCCTGCACCAGGACGAGGCCGAAGTGGCCATGGAGGAAGTCCACTGCGGCATCTGCTCCTCACACCACAGTCCTTTCAGCATGTCTTGTCGCCTCGTCGTCCAAGGCTATTTCTGGCCGACGATGGCACAAGATTGTGCTAACCTTGTGGGGAAGTGTACCGCATGCCAAATACTTCAGAAGGCCCCTAGTCGGCCAGCCGTCAATTACGCCCCAGTCAGCACTGCAATCCCGTTCTCAAGATCAGGGATTGACCTGGTTGGGCCCCTGTCAAGAGCCACCGATAAAAACTGTTACATCATCGTCGCGGTCGACTACTTCACCAAGTGGGTCGAAGCGGAACCATTGGCCAGCATCACAGGGACCAGGTGCCAGAAGTTTGTCCATAAGAACATCCTTACCCGCTTCGGCGTTCCTCAAGAGATCATATCTGACAATGGAACCCAATTCGAAGTTGCACCCTTCCAAGAGCTCCTCCAGGAATGGGGAATCAAGCATCGTTTCTCCTCCGTTGCTTACCCTCAAGGTAACGGACAAGTTGAGAACGCCAACAGAACCATATTGGAAGGCCTGAAGAAAAAACTTCAGGGCGCAGGAGGCAGCTGGGCTGACAAGCTCCCCAACATTCTAAGGTGCTATCGTACCACGCCGAGGAGAGCGACGGGCGAAACACCTTTCGCCCTGTTTGCCTTCTTCGAGGGTTGCCCTCTATCCTTCTTGTGGGAGTGGAGCTCGTCGGCGTCAGCATACAGGTTCCCTCTTTGGAGTGCATTCATTTATGACATCGGCGGGTCAATGATGAGGCTCCTCGTATATAGGCTGCTCCGTAGAGCGTCCTCATAAAGAACAAGGAGGGTGCGCTCATCGGCCCCTTCGACCTCGTCGGTCTCCTTCGTCCACCGGTCGATGAAAGACCGGAGTGATTCGTCGTGTTGTTTCTTGACAGAGAGGAGATGTGTGAAGTACTTCTTTGTGCATTTCCTTCCAGCAAAGTGGGTGAGGAAACGTTGGACAAGATCCTGCCATGAGTCTATGCTTCCTTCGGGGACCACGTTGAACCATTCATACGTTGATCCCTCGAGAGTGGAAAGGAACCAGCGACATAGGTACTCGTCTGACGCATTCACCATCAGCATGTTATTCTGATAGCGACTGAAATGCTCCTGAGGGTCGGTGCGGCCATCATAGGGTTTGATGGCGTTGCCTCGGTATTTTTCGGGAATAGGGGCCGAGAGTACCCTTGTGGTGAAGTCAGTCCTCGTCCTGATTTGGATGATGGGGTCACCTCGTCCCTCGGCTAACTCCCTTTCCAAGGCGTTGACCTTGTGTAGGAGTGCGTTGAATCCGGGGTCCCTGGACGTGTTGGACGTAGGGATGTTAGCCGACTGCTTGGCCTCCATCTAGGCAAGCCTCCTTTCCAGCTGGGCGATGACCTCGTCCCGGGGGTCCTTGGAGGCCGAAGTGGCGCCTTTCTGGGTTCGCACTCGGGCTGCTTGAGCCGTGTTGATTTGGTGGTGGGCATCATCCTCGTGCAACTTTCCTTTGCCTTTGTCCAGGTGGGGCCGATCCGCTGTCTGGGATACGGACCCCAAGCTCTCCCTTGGTGAGCCAGGCTCACGTTCACCAATCCATCCTGCCATCCTCTCTGATGTTGGCGATGGCACGTGTCACCTAGCCTATTGAAGGCCGAGGCTTTTCCACGCGTTGGGGTTGCTCCAGCTCAAAGAGGGGAAGTAGGGTGGGAATGGGATGACGACGTGTCCTGGGCCTCCACCCCTTCATCGTTGCCTATCTTCATGACTAACGGTTGGGGCGGTGGAGGTGGTGGAGTAGTGTTCTCCTCCGTCCTGGGCATGAGTGCGCAGAGGACAGTGGGGTTCTGAGCCAAGCTGGGTATGATGGCTGATATGCACTAATTAGTAGTGCATAAATGTATATTTTTATGATTGAATTGTGTGTACTGTTTACCATTTTATTTAGTTTGTAAACATTTGTGTGAATTTAGTTGTAATTGTATTTTAACATTCATTTATTAGTTGTAAAGTAGAATTAGGAATTATGGTGTTGAAAAGGAGGACTTTAAAGTGAAGAAAAAGGAGATTGGACTATCCAGGGGCTGAAACCCGACCGGGTCGAAGACTTCACCCGTTCGGGTCTGATTCAACAAACGAAAGTGCCTGGAAAGTGCACTCACCTGGTCGGGTCCCCTACCCCACCCGGTCGGGTCTGACTTGACCCGGGACACTTTAACATGCTGAAGATCACCAGAACGTGGAGGATATTTGATTTTGACATGCACCCGGTCGGGTGGGCACTTTACCCAGTCGGGTACCCGGCCAATGGTGTTGTAAAACACCTATAAATAGCCCCATTTTCCTTCACTTTTATATATCCCTTCTTCCATACTTCTAAGCTCAGTATAGAATAGTTCTTTCTTTATATTTTTCATCATGTTTAGTTTCCAAATGAGGAGCTAAACTCTTCCATCTTGGTTTTGCTACTTTGAAGCTTAATGAATTTGTAAGTTGTGAGTTATTTTCTTTAATCTTCTTCCTTGAATATTAATTCTTCCTTTAAAATACTATTTCTATATCAAAGTTGGGGAGTGTTACTAAGATGACAATTAGTTAACATCTTGACATTGGTTATAGTAATAGCTATTTCTTCCTCTATGTTAATATTGGGGAGTGTTACTAAAATGACAATTAGTTAACATCTTGATATTAATCATAGTAGGATTCATATTCTTTAATATTCTTCCTTGAGTATTAATTAATTCCTATTCATATTTCATGTTAATATTTTAAACATTACTTAAAGTATCAACTAGTATTGTTTCTCATATTAATTATTACTAGAATCGATCGGTTAATACGCTTGTTATTAATCCGGTTCTTTCAACGGTAGTAAACTTGGAATATTAATGCATGCATCTCATGGTTAATATGCCAAGGGGAATTAATTATATTGATTAAACCAATAAACCGCTTGTGTTGAGGTTATCAATCTCAATCGTTTTCATCTTAAGTTTATTGCTACTATCAAGTTAATATACGGCGCTTGTTCTATATTGACTCGATAGTAAGTTTTATTAATGAACGCATCTCGTTATTAATAACTACCCTCGATGAACTGGATATACTCCTCGATTGAGTATTCGAGAGGAAGATAGTTAAAGATATAACCGGGATCGACGAACATTTCATTAAGTGGATAAAAGCAAAACCAAGCCTCCACATCTATTAATTAAACTCATATAGGTTGTTTATCTTAGTGTTAATTGAATTAAATCAAATTAAACTGAAAACCCCCCTTGTTACTATTTACATAGAAGAAAAGTGTTCCTTTCCCTGTGGATACGAACCTTACTTCACTATACTACGTATTACTGTTGTATTGTAATTATTTTGAGTGCACCTCACGACAAAGTGCACGTCAATGGCCGATACAGTGGCCTGGAGCTGAGGGTCAACAGCGAGAGTAGTCTATTTTCCCGATGCATAGTCCCCCTTCTCCATGCGCCTCTTCTCGAGGCCGATGCAGGCATCTTGTGCATTGTCGTTGAGCTGGTTGCGGAGATCAGTCGTGGGATCGATGGTCTCCTGGAAGACTTCCTCTTCTGTGGCCTTTTCGACCATAGCATCGCTAGAGCGCTCACGACCCTCCTGATTTTCGGAGATCGTCTTGCCGATGAGGTTGCGGTTTGACCTTGCTCTTCCCATATCCAGTTAGCTGTGCTTGGTAGCGACGAAGGATGCTAGCTTGATTGTTCTAGATCTTAATGAAAGCACCAAATGATAGAGTATTAACTCTTTAGAGAGAAGTGAGAGCTAGAGAGAGAAGTGAGATGAATGCTGTAATAAATGATTTGTGAACCCTCTACAACTACCCCCAAGGGGAGTATTTATAGAGAAAATGTGGGCTGGGCTCCCAAGTCTTGAGCTTGGGAGACCCGATTACAATGAGGCCTCTATTGGGCCGAATACAAAGTATGTAAATTGGCTAAGTATGGAATGCGGTTCTGTGAGCTCTTTGTAGCCGACGGAGACCCGGCCGACGGAGACACCCGGTTTTCTTGGCTTCTGGATCATATTCTGAGTCGACATCTTCCTGACCGATGGAGGGCCATCTGGACGACGGAGGATCCGCTGGGTGACAGTTGTGCCTCTTATTCTTCTAAGTATGTGGGTCATGGGGTCTGGACCCATATACTCCATCAAGATTTTTTTGGAAGAGATGGACTTACATTGAGATTAAAACAATAAAGGAGCCACATACAACCATCAACACTCGAATCAGACTTGGGGTTAGTCACATCAAAAAAGAAATATAACTCACTGATCCTATAATGGGCTTACATGAGCCAAAGACGGTTGAAGTAGACCTGCTATCCCCCAAACTTAATGCAAGAGTCTTACAATCATAAATCAAAATGATAAAACATCAAACAGGCTGATTAAAGTAAACAATAACTAAAACACAGAAATAAAATAGTTTTTCTCCAAAATAAAGTGTCGTGCCAAAAGCCAACCAAGTGGTCTGTCCAGCAACCTCTCGTGATCCGGTGGGCCTACTGGTTGAGGCCCGCCTCGTCTCCGTTTTTTGCTTGTCCAGAGCCATATCCTATCCCGCTGCTTCCTCAACAGTCTTCTCCTCCCAGATGCTTCTGCGCTTCTGCTCTCCTGAAGCCTCCTCCGAATTCACCAAATTCTCTTCCTTAATAGAGATATCTACAGTTCCTATAGTAGCCTCCTTCCAGCTCTGCCCTCCTGTGCCTTCACTATCACCCCGCTGCGGTGCACCCATACCAGTACTTGAGGACCCTTCAAGTAGCCACTTATTTCCTCTTGTAGGACTGGTCTTCACCACACTCCCAGCTCTAAGTTAATATCCATAAGTTTTATCAAAAGTGATATTCTCTCCCTCATACATTACTGGACAAAACTTATCAGAATGCCCAATAATATCATAGACAAAACAAAAATGAGTAAGTTTTTCATACTTGAAATCCACCCACCGGCTGATACCCCCTTTTTTCAGAGTAGTTCATGTCGGATAATTGATACCCATATTGTATGAAAAGGAGAGATTGAACTTAGTAAATGGAGAAGAAGGATGAATAGTAGAAATTATATGAGTTGTATGCGTTTGTGTGTGTTCTTTACAAGCCTCCTATAAGGAGTATATATAAGGAAATTCGGGTCTGGGCCTCTAAAACGGGCCTGACAGACCCGGTTACATAAATGGACTGATAGTATGAAAAGCTAATCTAGAACATCTGAATAATAATGTACAACAATATGAATCCGCTAAACGTGTGTGGGCTGCTCTCCAGGCCCAATAGTCGGCAGGCCGGGGGGTCGGGATCCATATACTCCATCAGGAGTCCCCCACTTCCTGAGCCGAGAGTACTCGAGGTGAAAGGGAGTAGTTCACAATTGTATTTGCAACGTTCTTCTGCCTTTGGTTTCTTCCTCTTCGACCGGGGGACCACCACCCTTGTCCATGATGGGGAGGTGCCTCGTTAAAAACCTTTACTAGGAAAAAACCTAGTGGGAAAAAATCCTAATAATGGGAAAAAGAGTACACCTAGCGCCCCCCACATGAAACAAGGAAGGTAGGCCCCTTCCGGCATAATCACTTTTGTCTAGTTCAACCTATCTTCATCTGAATTAGCTCTCGTTTCTGCTCATGCGTGATCTTTGCTGCTCATCCGGAAAATCTGACCTCTCAGTCCCCTAGTCCCCCACTCCTTGAGGCGAGTGGAGACGAGGTGAAAAATGAGTAAAGTCATCTTCGTACCTACACATTTAACATGCATATAATTTTTTTTCTTGGGGTTTATGTTTCCGATCGGGAGTTCGTCACTTGAAAAAAGTGGAAATGTGAATTGTTGATGTAATGATAAAATACTTAGTAGAGTGGAGGTGTGAGCCATTCATGTGCAACGGTCGCCACTCTTGGAATGACTAAGACCGGTCTTCGTGTCTGAGAGTCAGGGCTTTGTGCCTGAGGAGTGAGGGCTTTGTCCCTGAGGAGTCAGGGCTTTGTGCCTCAGAGTCAGGGCTTTGAATCCTAGTGATGGGTCTCAAGCCACACTCTACTAGGCATTTGATCATAATTGTGTGATAGTGTGACATTCACCCGACAAAAATATTGATCAAAATAAATATAAATAATATTAAAATTAAAGATACTCATCTTTTTGAAGTGGGCCGAATTTGTGGGCTGACTGGCATGAGTAGTATCCAACAGAACTCCCTGGGCCCGTTTTAACGTTGGTGACTGGCCCATGCTCCTTTTAATAACCGACCGAGTCAAATGGAACCCACCGCCAGTCAATCTGGCCACCTTCTCCTGCAGCACATTGAATGAGGCATCTTATCTTATGAAGGTGTGGCTAGAGATTTGACAAGCACTTTGTCACGGTGCGTCAAAATAAATCCAATACTAACACTTATACGTAGTATAGCGTAGTAGAGTTCGTATCCACAGGGAAAGGAATAATTCTCTTTTTATGAGACTAGTAATTAAAAAGGGGGGTTTTGGTTTTGAATGATTTAATTTAATTAAGAAACTAAGATGAACAACCTATATGTGCTTAATTCAAGAGTAAAAGGGACTTGGCTTTGCTACTTTCCACTTGTTGATATATTTCAGTCGATCCTTGTTATATCTATAACTTATCCCCTCTCGAATACTCAATCGAGGAGTATCTCCAATTCATCGAGGGTAGTTATTAACAACGACCGTTCATTAATAACCCTTACTATTAATCAAATATAGAACAGCGCCGTATACTGATAAAATAGTAGCATTCAATCTTTTTAACTCCTTGATGAAATCAATTGGGATTGATAACCTTAACACAACGGTTTCGGTTTAACCAACAAAATTGATCCCTCTTAAGTCTATTAACCACGACCGTGCATTAATAAACCGAAGTTACTTACTTGTGAAACAACCAACGATTAACCATCGGTTCGTTGATCGTTTCTAGTAGTAATTAATGTCGGAACGTTAACTAATCGTCACTTAGCAACCCTCCAACATTAATATAGAATGAGATTAAGGGAAGAATTAATAATCAAGAGAAGAAGTTAAGAAAATAACTCACAACTTTAATAATCAACAAGCTTCAAGAGCAAAACCAAGAATGGAAGTTTAGCTCCTCATTTGGAGACTAAACATAGCTAGAAAAATATAAAGAAATGCTATTCTAGACTGAGCTTAAGAGTATTGAAGAAGGGATCCTTTTTTGTGAAGAAAAAGTGTGCTATTTATAGGTGTTTTTCAACACCTTTGGCCGGGTACCCGACCGGGTTTAGTGCTTACCCGACCGGGTACCGGTCAAAATCAGATTATCTCCCACGTTTTTGTGTTTCAGCACGTTAAAATGTCCCGGGTCAAGTCAGACCCGACCGGGTCAAGTAGGGGACCCAACCGGGTTTGACTAAAAAATCAGATATTCTTTATTCGGGCGATCCTTGGCACGTTCTGGTGTTCCGGGTCACATCCGACCCGATCGGGTCAAGTAGGGGACCCGACCGGGTCTAGCTATTTTCTCAGGGATCTGGTTCTCAACTCAGACCCGACCGGGTGTAGTGCATGACCCGACCGGGTTAGCGCTCCTGGCCATTTTTATCTTCAGCTTTTCTCCTTTTCCTTGCTAAAAACACTACTACTATTTTAAAACTATAAATGAAAGCAAAAAACAATTACAAACAACATAAAACAAATGTTTACAAACATACTAAAGATGAAAGAAAATCCACACAAAGTCAATACAAAAACATACATTTATGCACTATGTTGAGGATAAGTCCCGTAGATCCGAAAGCCCAACACGAACTTTGGATATATCAGGAATGGCCCAGAATCAAAGCGTAAAAGAAAATATAAGATCTGAACTAACTAAAACTCGAAAGCTCACTTGTATTAATTAACCAATCTGATTACAAGGGATTTCCCGATCGATAAGTCGGAAATTATGCCTTAATACAAGAAATACGAGCAAATGATGCTATTCTAGAGCTTGAGTATTGAAATGCTAACCCTTACAATGACTTGAAACCTTCTATTTATACTAAAGGAGAGCATGGGCTGCCTCTTTCTGATTGGCCATTGTTCCACCGACTTGGTCATCCATGCTTCCACTTGCTGATGTCATAGTCTGGCATTAACTGCACCTGGCCACTTGCTGGTTGGCCGTTGCTCGAACGGGATGTTGGTCCATACTGAGGATGCTGTCAAATTGGCCCAAGTATGATATATAGCCCGAACCTCGTTCGGTATGTCTTCTTATTGGGCCAACCTTTATTTGGGCCGAACCCCGTTCGGTATGTCTCTTTACTGGATCTTTTCATCATAGAGTGATGGGCCTGTTACTTGGGCCGGATACCTTGGGCCTTCCCGAACTGGGTATTGGGCCTCTAGGCCAATATCCCAACACAAGTCCCCCACTTCCGATGTCTCGAACGAAGTGAGTGCATCAGGAAGTATACCAATGTCATAATACCCCGAATGGCGATCGGGGTACAGAAGTAACTAGTTCCCCATGCTGCGATTTGATGGCTGCCGCTTCATTTCCCCATATTCATCATGATAACCGTCGTTTAGTCTTTTCATTAGACGCGTGTCTAGCTTAAATGCCCCTAGTGATGTGTTGCTCTCTGATTGGTTCTTGACACGGCGGTTTCAAGGCTTATAAATTAGCCCTTAACTCCTCAATTCCGGGTTTCGACTCTGCAATTCCTTGGCCTTCGTTGTATCCTCTGCAAATTTCCCCCTGCTTCCCTTGCTCAGGTAATTTCCCAACCTTGGATTCCCCATCTTCATTTCTGGCTTCGATCGAGATGAGCCCCACAGAGCATTCCTCTGATTCGGAGATGGCCTCTCATGGAGATGACCGTGACACCGCCATTGTAGATGCCATCCCAGTTCCGTTTGCCGGTGTTTCTACTGAGACGGCGACGAATACCAGGGCTGAGGCGGAGGACCTCCCTAGAACTTCTTCTTCCTCCAGTGAGGATTCTGATGACACCAAATCCGAGGACGAAATAGCCTCCATGGCGGCCGGACGTCCCAACGATGTTCCTCGCCATACTCTTGACCTAAAATTGATTAGGGAGAGGAGGCAAAAATTGACTTCTCACAATAGGGCCGAAATTCCGGCCCTTATCCCTGATCCGGTGGATTTCCGTTTGCAAGCCGGGCTTCACCCAATGCGTCATAGGCCCGGAATGACCATAGTCCACTTTGACTCGATTAGGGCCGGCCTTAGATTTCCGCTACACCCCTTTTTCATTTCTTTCTTCAATTTCTACGAAGTTGTACCGGCCCAGATTATGCCGAACTCCTATCGGGCAATGGTGGGGTTCATTTGTCGTTGCAAAGATGCCGGTGCCCGACCAACCCTAGATCTCTTCCATCAATTCTTCAAAGTAGCCCCCCAACAAACCCACGGTTATCTGGCCACCAGTGCCCGAACGGGACACATCCTGTTCAAAGGAAATCCAGCTTCAATTAAAGGGTGGAAAGACCGTTTTTTCTTCGTGTCTGTCCCGGACGGCCTAATTCCCCGCAAATGGAATGCCTTTCCTCGCAAGACTCCTGATCCTGTCCTTACTGAAGAAATTTACAAGGACGTACTTGCCGTGGAGAAGGATAAATGCATGGACATCATGTGTTATCTGACTCCTGAACGACTTATTACAGCCGGGATAGGTACTGCCCGTTCTCTTGGGTTTACTTGTTTTGAGAAACCAAGTGCCATGGTCCGGGCGGTCCTTCCCGTGCGAGAAACGTTCTTTTGTTCTTTTTTCTAGTTTCTCACACGCTAAGGTCGCTCGATACTAACATTGTTCTTTTGTCTTTTTTCAGTACAAAACCCAGATCTACCTATGGACAACAGCAGAGTTATGGCAGCTGGTGGGGTCGGTAAGCGGAAAAAGGCCAGGAAGAACCCCCAACCTACTCCCTCTACTGTTCCGGCCCAGGATGCTGGGTCTTCTCAACCGCTTCCAGAGCCACAGCCGATACAGCAGGTCCATCAGGATCAAATCGATGCCATGCCGGTCGATGATCGGTTTGGCTCTGATCAACTGCAGCAATTTTCCGAGCATTTTCAAGCTGCTCCAGAAGCCGGCCAGGGTACGGGTGAAACTCCCACCGTTCAGTTATCTGGCCAGGTTGACCGGATTTCCCTGGCGGATCCGGTTCATGATGTTGTGGAAAGAGGTGGTTGTTCGGCAAGTCAGATCTGGTCTACCTCCGCCTTCTTCAACAATTTCACCATCCCTAAGTTATCGATCGAGCAGTCCGAGGAATGCCTTGCCTTGGCAGCTCTGAAGGTATCTTGCCATTCCATAGTTTAAATCTTTCTTAATCTACTATTTCTCTTCCCCATTTCATTCCCTGAATGTCATTCCGCAGGTTGGCTTTATAGCCTGCAGCTGAAAGAAGCTCGGTTGGCCAAGGAGCAGGAGTTGATCGTTGCTCAGAGTTCCGCGGAGCAGAATGCAACAGCTGCTTTTGCTGCCCCGGAGGCCGAGCGGAAGGCCCATACTGAGGAGAAGAAACGTCTTGAATCGGAGCTTGGCGAGCTTCGGGTTCAACTCGGAGTTTCTCAGTCCAAGGTCCATGCTGCAGAAGCTGCCTTGGTTAAATTCGAAGAGCATGCCCCTCGCATCCCGGACGGCCCTACTGAAATACAGGTTGACCTGTCCGCCGTTCGGGAGTCATTTAAAGGGTCTGATGAGTTTGCTATTTTGAAGAAAGATTTCGCACAGCAGCAACTCCCAGTCACCTTTGGTGATTATCTTGACCATTTTTCCACGGGTGACGCCCGTCGGAGCGAGGGGGTCAAATTGCTCGATCAGGACCCCAGGGGGAAAAATTTAATGATTCCCTGGCTCGATCTCTGTACGTCATGGGCTGTCAGCACATCATGGCTCCCTTTATCGCCAAATTCCAAGAATTGCTAGGGAGGCCGGTCGAGCTTACTGATCTCCCTCAGGCGCCCATAGTCGAAGCTCAATATGAGAAATATCAAAGAGACTTACAACGGGCTGCTGATCGGGAGGCGGGAAAGGAGTCTGATCCCCTTACTGATTCGGATGAGGAGGGTGATGAAGAAGACAATGGGGCAGGGCAATAGAGTAGTATCTTAGTAACTGTAACCCCTTTTTTGTTCTTCCCTTACAAAAAACCTTAACTGTATTTCCCGGTCAGTAGAGCCGATGAATATATATCTCTTTTTTGCATGAAATTTTGTGTACTATCTTTTCTGTCTTTAATGCATGATTTACTCGCCATTCGGGATTCGGTCTGTTTCGTAGGACTTAACCAATTTCCTAACTTATTTCTTGCTCAAATAATCCTAACGCCGTTGATCGCCGTTCGGGCATTAGAAAGTTCTGATAATTTACTTAAGGAAAAAACCCCTTCCCCCTGGTACTCAGCCGTTCGAGCTTCATACCGAATTTTAGGACTTGGCACATTCTTGCTTCAGATAATCTCTTACAACTTGATAGCCGGTCGGGCTTCAGTTCACTCCTAGGCTATCTTTTTATGACGTTGATAACCGGTCGGGCTTCAGGTCAACTTTTAGGACTTAGCAGTTTTCTTCCAGATAACCTTTTACAATACTGTTGGCCGGTCGGGCTTCAGGCTGATATTTAGGGTTTAGCATTTTCTTCCTGACTTTTAGCATTTTTTAAACAGCAAGCCCCTGTGATCTTTGCTAATCCTCTGTAAGCCCGTCCGGGGTACGTGCATAAAAAATGAATCATAAATGCCCCAAATTAATCGTAACCACCCAATGCCACGTGTTGCTCCTGGATTAGGGATTTGTGCGGTACTTTCCCTATTTATAGGGAGGTGCTTCCCCTAATTTCTCCTGCTGTTTTCTCACTTTTCTTTCGAGCTTTCTCTCTCTAGAATTCCTTTGCATACTCTCAAGCCTTCTCTCTCTAGAGTTCCCAAATTTCCTCCAGCGTTTTTATGTACTACTCCTCTAGCTCAGAATCTGAAGAGATGCCTTTGATTCGTAAGAGCAAAACATCCGCTGGTAATCAGGCCGAAGGCTCTTCGTCCCAAACACCCAAACCTGCCAATACTCAGGTCAGCAAACCTATCGAACAGTCGCAGGAGGACGGATGCCTGTCGGGAGATGACCTTCAGGTTTATAACAAGGGGATGCCCGAACGGCCACCCCGCATTGCCCTACACTTCAATCGCATACGCAAACACAAACAACGTCTCCCAGAAGACATTGAACGGCAACTCAGCCAGTTGTTGCCCCCACCAAGAGAATACTATGTCGGATTCATTCGGCATCCTATGAGGCACAGACCGGGGCACGTGCTAGTGCATCTCGATGCCCTGACTGCTGGACTTCGGTTCCCTCTCCACTCATTCATAGTGGAGTTCTTACGCCGGGTTGCTGTACTGCCCGCTCAGTTCGTGCCCAGCACCTACCGGATTCTGACAGGCTTCATTATCCGGTGCCACGAGTTGAGGATCACCCCGAGCGTCGATCTATTTCTTTATCACTACTGCTATCAGTCGTACTGGACGACCGGGTACTTGAAGCTGGTAGCCCGTTGTGACCGTCAGCTGTTCACAGAGAACGTTACCCCGCAGGCTGACTGGGAAGAGCGGTTTTTGTTCGTTCGGGTAGGTGATTCTTTGCCATTCCCGGACCGGTGGAACGCATATCCCCTCCGGGATTCCCTGCCCAGGGTGGATGCCGTTCTACGCTCCCAGGCTGAGTCTCTGCGAATGGGAGGGACCAGAAGTCTTCGCAGCTTTGTCACTGCCTCGAGCATGTTATCTGCTGGAATTGGTAAGCATAGTAGGGTTTTAACCCGATCATCCTTCGCTCTCGCAATTCAACTTTCTTATTTTTTATTTCTCTTTCTTGTAGGTGTGATCTCTCCCATACCCGTCCGGCGTTTCATCTCCTCTGCTAAAGGGAAAGAGAAGATGATAGCCGATCGTGATTCGGCGGGGCAAACCCGAAAAAAGCGCAAAGGAAATGATGGCGATCATCTGATCCCGATCGACCATGTGGTTGACTTGACCGGGCCGGAGGTTGAGCCCAAAGGTTCAGTACCTGCCAACAGACCAACTCCGGTTCTTACTGCCACACCGATCGATGATCGGATGTTTGTTGAGTTCTCAAATATGGGGCCCAGATCGGAAGGGAGGTATCTGTTCGGGTTGATGCCATCTTCTATGTGGTGTCATACCGCGATCAAAGTTCCCCCGAGCTTCACTAACTTGACCCACTGGTCGGACCTTTTTGAAGCAGGTCACCAGGAAGCACTTAAGGTACATTTCAGTTCGTCCCGTACCTTTCTGTTATTTATGTTTTACCTTTTCTGACCTTCATTGTAACCTTGTTTTCAGGCTGGCGTGTATTATCACAAAGCCTTTCTTGCCGCGGAGAAGGAGATGAAAGCCCTGGCCAGTGATCGGGATGACAGCCAGGTCCTCCTCTCCGCCGCTCGGAAGTTAGCGACCGACCTCCAAGAGCAGGCCAAAGAGGGTGAGAAGGCAAAAGCTGCTCTGGCCGAGATGCAGGAGATGTCCCGTCGTTGCGACCGGGAGCTCAAAGAACTCCGGGCCAAGGTGCGGGCTGCTGAATCTGCTGGCATTAAATTTGATAAAGCTGTCGGAGATCATCTGCCCGAACCCTACACGGTTAATACCTCTCAGATTGCTCAGCAATCGGTAGTGGATTTCCAACGGGGCAAGGCGCTGAACCTCGCTCTGGAGAATACGGCCCGGCAATTCCTAGGTCCTCACCTTGGCCAATTTTTGCGTGAGGGCTCAGATCCCATCAAGGCAGGGATCGACCTCCTAGATAGCACGCCGGAAGGGAAATCTTTCTTGGATGTCCTGACCGAGAAAACTGTTAAGCAAAGTCAGGACCTGCTTCTGGATAGGAATCTTGAACTGATCTTAGAGCGTTTCCCCAAGCCGTTCGATCCTGATGAACTAGGCTTCGATGATCTGTTCGGGAATACGTATGATCGCGTTATGGAGAAAAGATCCAAAGCAGCGCCTGACGATGCAGTGCAGGCAGGGAGCTCTCAGCCTACATCCTCCCCGAACGGCGATCATCCATTAGTGTAGCCTTTCCTTATTTGTTGTCTTCTTTCTTGTATATTTGTTTTTGTATATTCCGGCTAGTAACGCCGAAGAATAAACTGGACTTTTTTCCTTTGTTTGTTGCACTTTTTCTGGCCCTTTGATTTTTTGTCCACAATCTTTTCTGACACCTTCCCGAACCCGTTTTGATCCCTTTTCCTGTTCGTGACGCACGGGTTCAAAACTCTTTAGCTGAGGTGAATTCCTCCAAGCCGTTTTGATCGTGATCACAGGGTCAAACTCTCGGCTGAAATAAGGGCTCCCTCCAAACTGTTAACCCGTTCGTCATTCGGTCATCCAGAATGATTTCATGCGTTAACAAGCTGAGGCGAGACTCTCTTCATAATTGTTCTGACACCTTCCCGAACCCGTTTTGATCCCTTTTCCTGTTCGTGACGCACGGGTTCAAAACTCTTTAGCTGAGGTGAATTCCTCCAAGCCGTTTTGATCGTGATCACAGGGTCAAACTCTCGGCTGAGATAGGGGCTCCCTCCAAACTGTTAACCCGTTCGTCATTCGGTCATCCAGAATGATTTCATGCGTTAACAAGCTGAGGTGAGACTCTCTCCTTCCAAACCCATAATTCCGATGCATTCCGAACTGTTTTCTCTGGCTCGTATCATCCATATTAGGGGTCTGAGGTAACCCTTTTTCGAACTGTAAGCAAGATCACCGAAGTTGGGTCATTTCTTACTTATAGCTAAAAGGGCGACTAGCTTCCAAGTCACGTTTTATGACTGAGGCGAGATTTTTCAAAACCATAGTTCCGATTCCCCGGACGACAATCCGTACCTTATCCGAACGTCGCTCGGTTAATCCATATCTTACAGTCTTGACACCATCTCCAAGCCGTTTTGATCCCTTTGCCCGTACGTAATTACAGGGTCGACTTTGGCTAAGTTGACGACTCAGCTCCCTCCAAGCTGTTAACCCGTTCGTCATTCGGTCGTCCAGAATGATTCTACGTGTTAACAAGCTGAGGTGAGAATCACTGTCCTTCGAACTCCAGGCCATTTTGATCCCTTCATCAATGCGTAATTACAGGGTCAAAACTCTTGCTGAAATGTATGGCTCTCTCCAAACTGCTAATATGTTCGTCATTCGGTTTTCCAGAATCGATTCTCATATTAACCGCTGAGGTGAGACTATCTGAGCGTCAAACTCCCAGTCGTTGGCTGAGAATGACTTTCCTTCCATGGAATTAACCCGTTCGTCATTCGGTTATCCGGAATGATTGAG
Organism: Cuscuta europaea; assembly: GCA_945859875.1. Classification (NCBI taxonomy): domain Eukaryota; kingdom Viridiplantae; phylum Streptophyta; class Magnoliopsida; order Solanales; family Convolvulaceae; genus Cuscuta; species Cuscuta europaea. Next base: position 2,023,595 of record CAMAPE010000003.1, on the reverse strand, counting down.
TTAACCATGGGCACCGATTTTCTGAGCCTCAATTCTTCAAGTCATTTTTGATCCCTTTATTCTTACATAATTCTAGGGTCAAAAACTCTCTAAACTGAGAATTGATTTTCCTTCCATGGAATTAACCCGTTCGTCATTCGGTCATCCGGAATGATCGAGTTAACCATGGGCACCGATTTTCTGAGCCTCAATTCTTCAAGCCGTTTTTGATCCCTTTATTCTTTCGTAATTCTAGGGTCAAAAACTCTCTAAACTGAGAATTGATTTTCCTTCCATGTTGTTAACTCGTTCGTCATCCGGTTATCCGGAATGATCGAGTTAACCATGGGCTGAGTTTGTGGAAGTTGTGTCTCCCTCCTTTTTTTTTAGAGGTGGCAACAGCCGTTTTTACTGATAAAATCTCCTCAGATGCTCTACATTCCAGGTTCCTACCGTTCGGCCTTCAGTATTTTGTAGGCCAAACGTTCCTGAAGCATACTTTTTACATACTTGGTAAGGGCCTTCCCAATTTTGTGCCATTTTGCCCCCTTCGAGCGGTTTGCTTTTCTCTCTCTTTCTCAGTACCAGGTCCCCTACCTCGATTGAACGAACTCTAACCTGCTTATCGAAGTATCTTCTTGTGGCTCTGTGATACTCTTCCATTCGTGCCGCTGCCAGATCCCTTCTTTCTTCTACGAAATGCAATTCGGCCCGTAAGTTATCTTCATTCTGTTCTGGGCTGTAATGCACCGTTCGGTGTGTGGGAACCGGGATCTCTGTTGGTACTTTGGCTTGAAAACCATATGCAAGGGCAAATGGAGTCTCTCCCGTGGCCGTTCGGGGTGTGGTCCTGTAAGTCCATAGAATGTAATTCAACTGATCAGGCCACGACGAGGAGTATTCTTCCAGCTTCTTCTTCATGCCATCCATGATGGTTCGGTTCATATTTTCTACCTGGCCATTTGCCTGAGGGTATGCGACGGATGCTCTGGAATGCTTGATCCCCCATTTGACCAGATAGTTCTGAAAATTCCGGCTCACGAACTGCCTTCCATTGTCAGTTATAATCTGTTCAGGGATTCCGAACCGACAAATGATATTTTTCCAGACAAACTTCTGGCATTTTACATCTGTGATGCTGGCCAGTGGCTCGGCCTCTACCCATTTAGTGAAGTAATCTATCCCCACAATGATGTATTTGTTGTTTCCGGGTGCAGTAGGTAGAGGACCTAACAGGTCTATTCCCCATCTTGCGAATGGAAGGGCCACCGTCATTGGAGTGTAGAAAGTGGCAGGCCGTCCGGGAACCGGTGCGTATAATTGGCATACCTTACATTTCCTGGTATGCGCGAAGCAGTCCTGTTGGATAGTTGGTCAATAATATCCTTGCAAGATGATTTTTCTGGCCAGCGTCTTGGGCCCTTGGTGACTGGAACAGATACCCTCATGAATCTCTTCCATTACAGCCGCCGCCAGACCGGGTGGGAGGCATTTCAGATACGGTCCCCCAAATGTCTTTTTGTACAGCTGCCCGTCCACTAGTTCGAACATGGAAGCCCTCCTCTGGATGCATTTCATTTGATAAGCAGGATTTTTATCTTGCGGGAGGGTTCCATCTTTTAGGTAGTTGGTCATATCCACGACCCAGCTCGGGATGGCATAAGATACGGCCTCGATCTGGAGAACCATTATTGCTGGGGTTGCCAATGTTTCCCGATGGGCAAATCGTTGGATATGAGCCGGGATCTCCTGTGCCCGATCGTCGAACGCTGCATGTTCTAATTTGGACAGGATATCTGCTTCAGTATTTTCGATTCTGGATATCTGGTCGAGCACCACCTGTTCAAATTTACGTATCTGCTCCTCGACCATTTCCTTGTATGCCTTCATCCTTTCTTCTTTGGCCTCAGCCGTGCCGTTCACTTGATGTACCACCAGTTGACTGTCTGATCTCACTTTTAACCGATCGGCGCCCAGGGCCCTTGCATACTTTAAACCAGCAATGAGAGCCTCATATTCAGCCTCATTGTTGGTCACCTTAAAATCAAAATGAATGGAATAATACGCTTTGAACCCCTCGGGCGATGTGATCACAGCTCCAGCTCCACAACCTTTGGCACTAGACGCTCCATCCACGTACATTTCCCACCAGTTATCCAGCTCATTATTCTCTAAATCTTTCTCTGAGGGCCGGGCGGTGCATTCTGCAATGAAATCTGCCAGGGCTTGCCCTTTGATAGTGGGCCGGGGTTTGAAATCTACCTCGTACTGCCCGATCAGGAGACTCCACTTGGTAATGCGCCCACTTGCCATAGGATTTCTCAAGATGGTGGATAATGGTTGGGTAGTATATACAGTTACTTGGTGGGTTTGGAAATACGGGGCCAGGCGTTTAATGGCGGCTATCAGGGCCAGTATATTCTTTTCTAGCAAGGTGTACCTGGTTTCCGGGCCGTTCAACGCCTTGCTCACAAAATAGATTGGCCGTTGAACGCCATCTTCTTCTTTCAGCAGAACCGTGCTTACGGCCAAGTCGGCTACAGCCAGGTACATATACAGATGTTCCCCTGGTTCGGGCTTTGTCAAGACCAGGGGGGAAGACAGATATGTCTTGAAATCCTCAAAGGCCGTTTGGCATTCGGTCGTCCACTCGAAAGGGTTGGCTTTCTTCATGATTTGGAAAAACGGGATAGCTCGATCGGCCAGTTTTGATAGGAATCTGCTCAGGGCTGCTAGCCGACCGGTCAGTCTCTGTACTTCCTTGAGATTCCTCGGGGGTTCCATGTCCACAATGGCCTTTACCTTTTCTGGATTGGGCTCAATCCCTTTTTCGCTCATCATGTACCCCAAAAATTTGCCTCCTCTTACAGCAAACGCGCATTTCTTGGGATTGAGCCTCATATTCGCCCTTTGCATTATCCCGAACACCTTTTCTATGTCCAGGACATGGTTTTCCTTCTTTTTGCTTTTGATCAGGATGTCATCAACGTAGGCTTCCATTGTGACACCCAGTACATCTTTAAACAGCATCCCGATCATCCTCTGGAAGGTTGCCATCGCGTTCTTTAATCCGAATGGCATGACGATGTAGCAGAACACGCCATCCGAAGTAACAAACGCCGTTTTCTCTGCATCGTCCGGGTGCATGAATATCTGATGATAACCTCGAAAAGCATCCATGAAGCTTAGTGACTCGCACCCAGCAGTCTCATCCACTAGCAGATCGATCCTCGGCACTGGGTAGGGATCCATGGGGCATGCTTTATTGAGATCGGAGTAATCCACGCACATCCTCCAAGTAGATTGCTTTGGGGCTAGAACCACATTGGATAGCCATTCTACGTGGATTACCGGACGGATATGCTTTATCCTTAGCAAAGTGGCTACTTCCTTCTTGGTGAATTCCTGCCGTTCGGTCGCTTGGTATCGTTTCTTCTGTTGGACCGGTTTTACATCAGACCGAACGGCAAGTTTGTGGCATATTATTTCTGGATCAATGCCGGGCATATCTTCCGGCCCTCGGGCGAATAGCACCTGAAACCTTTTGAGGACGGCAATCACGCCATCCCGGATATCTGCCTCCAGATCTACCCCGATAGCAACCTTACGGTTCGGGGGAAAGTCGAGGTCGATTTGTTCAAGAAGGGTGGCGGGCTCCGGATGTGCCTCGAACTCCGTTCGGTGGGTTTCCACCTCAATTGTATTCACCCGCATTCCACGAGTGTTCATCTGTTTCAGGGCCTCCCGATAACATGTCCGGGCTGTTGTTGGGTCAGTTCTGGCCACCCCTACCCCAGTGTCTGTGGGGAACTTGATGCATGAGTGGCGGACAGAGGCTATTGCCTCCAGATCTTCCAATCCTGGTCGTCCCAAAATGGCATTATGGGCGCACTTTATGTCTACCACCACGAACGTCATTCGGAGTGACGCTCTGTGGGTTTCATCTCCAATTTCAACCATCAATTGGATGGTCCCTTCCGCCTCGATGCAGTTACCGATAAAACTTGCCAGTGGAGTCCGCAGGTGGGTCAGGTTGCTCCTTTGCAGACCCATTTTCTCGAATGATTGTAGATACAATACATTCACACTGCTCCCAGTATCGACCAGCACTCGGCGGATTAAAGCATTGTCAATACACATGCTTACTACCAGTTCATCCCTGTGGGGGCTTGGAGAGTTGGGTAGATCAGCTGGCCCGAACGTGATCGGGTCCGTCCTTCCTTTCTTCTGGGGGGGAGCGGAGACGGACCCCACATAAAGACTCCGCTCGAACCTTTTCCGTTCGGCGTTCGAATCTCCGGTCTCTCCGCCCCCAAATATGACCCTGACCTCCATTCGAGGCTTCTTTCCGGGGCCTCCCGAGCCCTCTGGCTCCTCTCTGGGAGGAACATACACATCATTCTGAGGCTGGGCGTCACGTTGAGCATCCCGGCGCCAGCTGTTGGGTTTCCTGACCGGTTTTAACGTGCCCATTGCATTCGGATCTTTGTTCACATATTTGCCCAGATGGCCCCTTCGGATCAGATCCTCAATTGCTGTTTGCAGGGCCCTGCATGCATTGGTGGCATGACCCTTTCTGTTGTGATATTTACAGAAAGCATTGTCATCCGTTCCCATGAATGTTCCAGAATCAGTCGGGATGGGAATATTGTCCCTCTCGTTCTGATAGATGGCCGCTATTGATAGGACCAGGGGTGTAAATCTCCCTTGCTTGGGAGGTAGAGTGGCCGCTGGGCAAGGACCCAGCCGATCAGCCAGTCTGATTGGGGCAGCAGGCGTAATGACCTTATCCCTGATCATTATCTCTTCTTCTAGGGCGGCATGTTTGCGCGCCCTATCTAATACTTCCGCGTACGCCGTGCCCGGATTCTTCTTCAATTCTTTGTACAACTCCCCCGTTCGGAGAGCATTCGTGAACAGGGTGATGGCGGTATCATCCGTCATGCTTCCCACTGTTAAAGTTTCATCCCTCCACCTTTTCAGGAACTGGTTGAGGGTCTCCTTGGCGTTTTGCTTCACGCTGGTCAGATAGCTGAAATGCCGTTTGGGATTGGCACTGGAAGCAAATTGAGCCAAGAATAACGTTGATAACTCGGTAAAGCTATTGATTGACCCGGGCTGCAGTGTCCCGAACCATTCCTGGGCAGGCCCCCTGAGCGTGCTGAAAAACAAACGGCAAATGGCAGCCTCGGGTGCTCCTAGCAGCATAAGTCCGCCTTGGTAACTCCTCAGATGTACATGGGGATCTCCCACCCCATCATATATTTGGCCGGTCGGAGGCTTGGCACCCCCTTGGATGTCCGCGTACATGAGCTCCCTTGTAAACGGGGAAGTAATCCCCAGTTGGACTGGTGCAGGTTGTGCAGGTACCCTGTTCATGTGGTCCCGCATTTCGTTCATTTGCCTCCTCATCTCGGCCATCTCTTCCTCCTGGGCCGTCAAAGGGGGCGGTGGTGGAACCCTCATATCCGCACAGTCCCGGTCCCAATGCCGCTGAGGGGCTTTAGTATTTTCCCGCTCGGCATATTGGAAATGATGACCGACGGGAGTTGGTCCTCTAGCTTGCGACCCGACCGGGGTTCGGTCACTGGGACTGGGATGCACTGCTGGTGGGGCGCTACGCCGATTATCCTGATGGGTATGTGAGCGGGATGACGCTGTGGTCGTTTCCGCTCGTGGAGTTTCTCCTGTAAAGCTGGAACCTCCTTCTTCTTCGTTTGCCATGTGCTGCATGAATTGGGCCATGTCACGCATGGCCTGGGGATTTCTCCTCAGAGATTCGGGGATCACAAAATCCCCATTAATGCGAGGATAGGATCCTCGACTGGATTGTCCCTGGGGGTTTTGACTCCCCGGGGTGTGACTCCTTCCGTGACGGTGTGAACCGTCGTTTGTATGATAGGAATTGATTCTGACCATTTTTAAAAAATAGAGGTTTTTTGGATGTTTAGAAAGTGAAACTTTTTGCAAGTTTCCCACAGACGGCGCCAATGTTGAGGATAAGTCCCGTAGATCCGAAAGCCCAACACGAACTTTGGATATATCAGGAATGGCCCAGAATCAAAGCGTAAAAGAAAATATAAGATCTGAACTAACTAAAACTCGAAAGCTCACTTGTATTAATTAACCAATCTGATTACAAGGGATTTCCCGATCGATAAGTCGGAAATTATGCCTTAATACAAGAAATACGAGCAAATGATGCTATTCTAGAGCTTGAGTATTGAAATGCTAACCCTTATAATGACTTGAAACCTTCTATTTATACTAAAGGAGAGCATGGGCTGCCTCTTGCTGATTGGCCGTTGTTCCACCGACTTGGTCATCCATGCTTCCACTTGCTGATGTCATAGTCTGGCATTAACTGCACCTGGCCACTTGCTGGTTGGCCGTTGCTCGAACGGGATATTGGTCCATACTGAGGATGCTGTCAAATTGGCCCAAGTATGATATATAGCCCGAACCTCGTTCGGTATGTCTTCTTATTGGGCCAACCTTTATTTGGGCCGAACCCCGTTCGGTATGTCTCTTTACTGGATCTTTTCATCATAGAGTGATGGGCCTGTTACTTGGGCCGGATACCTTGGGCCTTCCCGAACTGGGTATTGGGCCTCTAGGCCAATATCCCAACACACTATAAACTAGTGCATATCAAATATCCCCACTCTTGAATCTTTACTCGTCTCGAGTAAATGTAATCCAAGAAATCCATAAATGATAAGTTCATCACCACAACCATCACAAAGTTTGTTGAACAGAAAATAATTACACAGTATCCCCTGTAACAAAAAAAAGGCCACATCAAGGGGTTCCAATTTCTTATGCAATGAGCCTTCTTCAGTCATCACCCTTAGGATCCTGCAAAATAAAAAGAACTACTTCTCTCATTCTCTCATTTTGCCTTGGTGCCCTTTCGGGTTTTCAACCTAGCTTCCCACACTTTCTTTTAATAAATCTCACAAACTCACTCTTATTTTTGCTTTATTTTTGCTTAAGATGCCCTTTGTGGGTTTTCAACTTAACAAGCTTTCTTTTATTTTTTTATTTTTTTTTATTTTTTTTGTTTAGGAAGATAACAAGAATAAAGAGTGTGAATGTGAACATACCGGGAAGATATCCCCCACCGCTAGTCCGTGGCACAGTCCCTAGTGCCCGCCCGCATCTCCGCCATCGAAAAATCCTCCATAGCCCCTATAGTGGGTATCCTCGTCCATATGATCACCGCTGTATCTGTCTTCCCCGCCTCCACCACTAGAGATCGAGCCACCAAAATAACCCCATTCAGTGGGGTTATACCATGAGGGTGCCGGAGGAGGAGTGGTCATAGAGGTGAAGTTTCCCTGATGTGCGATATAGGAGTAGATAGGCCCAAAAGTCCTCCTTTGGTCCTCTTCATATCGGCGCCAATCTTCTCGCCTTTGTTCTTCAATCCTCTCGAAGCTATGCCTTTGCTCATTTCTGTACAACCCGACTTCCTCCCGAAGTTGGGTGTAATTGAGGTTAAGAGCATTCATGCTGTTTTGCATTTCTTGCTCAAATGGAGAGTATTGATGAGCATGGGGTTGTGGGCGAGGTTGTTTAGGAATGACGGGTGGTGCTTCAAGTGCAGGCTGTTCATTGGAGGCTTCATTGTCCCCCGCCTCATTTTCTGGGGGTGCAAAATGTGGTGGAATTCCCCCGGGCATACAATAGTGATGTCCATCACCGATTTGGTGATCGATGATGTTAAGCGGGAGGTTTTCGGAAGGGAAGGGGTAGTATAGTTCTTTGCCGGGTTTGATGTGCCAATTATAGATTTCTAGGCCATCATGTTCTATGTGTGAGAGGGTCACATCACCAGCATTCTTTAAAAACTGAATGCCAAGAAGGGTCATGTAGTTTTGTGCACCATTGCATACAAAACCATATAGTGTGGCAATGTGGGTAATTAGACCCCCTATCAGAATTTTTCCTCCACCATTTTTAACATTGATGATGTGATCCCAAAGAACTGTGGTCACATCGTATGGGCCGGCACCCGGAAGAACAGCTTGTGCTAAGAGGCATACATCCCACACTCTAGTTTGATGGTTGTTTGGTCTTCCGAAAAAGCAATTAGCCACGAATTTTAGGAAAATTCGGAAGACCGGGTGTTGGACGTGGTTGACATTGAGGTGGGATGTACGAACATTCACAATTCCGGTCATTCTTCTCCATAGTTCATAGGCCACCGATGAACTATATGTTACCGTGTCATCAAGCAAGGGTAGGCCAAAGTGTTCAGCGAATTCTCTTTTAGTGAGTGAGCGGTTCTCATTGAGCAGACGAAAGTTGATCGTGTTATTGGTGTGATCATTTTGATCTTTCACATGCTCAACGAAACTGTTAAACTCATACACCAAACGAGAATATGGCCAATAATGCATATCGAACATTTTAAGCATGCCACACCTTTGGAATATATCTCTCATAATATCATGAATCCAGAACATAGTTAATGTCAATTGGCATATAAAGCGGGAGGGTTTTACCTCTCGTTCGGATTGCTCAAGGAAACGGGTGTGTTGTGCTTTGGTCTCAAATTTCACCGATTCGAAGCCCTCGACGGGTGGAATAGCTATTGGAGCTCTTGAAGAAGTAGCTCTTCCCTTTTTCGGTGCCATGGAATTTTTTTCCCCTTTTTTTGGTGAGGGTTTTAGATTTTTTGGGGAGGTGGAATTTGGTGAGGGTGAGTGGTATGGTTTTGTAGAGGATGATGAGGAGAAGAGGTATTTGGTGTTTGTTAGGGATTTTGGCTTGAATTTGGACCTTGAATGTCCAAAAATGGAGGGGTTCGAAATTGGGGGTAGGGTTTATGGGTTTGGTTGATTTAGGGGATTTTGGAAGGATTAATTGGTGTAGGGTGGAAGAGGGAGGTGAGGAGATGAAGAATATGATGTTATTTGATGAATTTGGTGGGGGAATGGGGGAGATTTGGAGGTTTTGGTGGATAAAAATGGAGGTTTTGGGGTGGGTTGTTCGAAAATGGGAAGAAAGAATGAGGAAGAAGGTGGATGGCCCGACCTGGTATAGGCTGAAAGTCCGTTGACCCGGTCGGGTCTCCTTATTTACCCGGTCGGGTGAGCGTTCCAGAGACTGGCAGAGAGCTTTTGCCTGGATACCCGATCGGGTCTCCTTCCTTTACCCGGTCGGGTTTGCCTCTTTTTTTCAAATTTACGCTCCCCCACCCGGGTAGCCGTGTGGGTATCCCTGTTTTTTTGTAATACCCGACCGAGTGAACTGTGATACCCGGCCGGGTATATTCCGGAATCGTTTTTTCTTTAATTTTTTTATATATATATTTTTTTACACACACACTCTACTAAAAAAATAGAAAGAAAAACATACCGTGCATGGGTTGCCTCCCAAGAAGCGCTTTATTTAACGTTGTGGCTCGACGATATCTTCTGTTGTTCCTCATTCGTAGATCGGTTCAGAAAGGTCTACGACTTCCACGTTTGTGGGTTGAAAACCCTCAAAGAAGGGTTTTAATCGCTGTCTGTTCACTTTCAGAACCTCTCCCGTCTCCGGGTCCGTAATTTCCACCGCCCCGTGTGGATATGTTTTGACCACTTTGTATGGTCCGGTCCAACGGGATCTCAGCTTCCCCGGAAATAGACGAAGGTGTGATTGGAATAGAAGGACTTTTTCATCAAGTTTAAAGTCTTTTCGTATGATCATTTTATCATGCCACTCCTTCGTCTTTTTCTTGTATATTTCTGCATTGTCATAAGAATCCAGGTGAAGTTCTTCCAATTCTTGTAATTGGAGCTTCCTATGTACACCGGCCTCGTCAAGATTGAGGTTGAATTCTTTAACCGCCCAATAGGACTTGTGTTCTAGCTCTACGGGAAGATGGCATGCTTTCCCAAACACAAGTCTATAAGGGGACATACCGATTGGGGTTTTGTAGGCAGTTCGGTATGCCCATAGCGCATCATCTAAGCGTATACTCCAATCCTTTTGGTTCGGGTTCACTGTTTTCTGGAGTATAGATTTCAACTCCCTGTTTGAGGTTTCCGCTTGGCCATTGGTTTGAGGGTGGTAGGCTGTAGAAATTTTGTGAGTCACACCATATTTTTTCAGTAGGAATCCCACAATTTTATTACAAAAATGTGTGCCTCGATCGCTTATTAAAATTCGAGGGACCCCGAACCTTGAAAATATGTGTGATTTTAGAAAACTAGCCACCACCTTGGCATCATCAGTTTTTGTAGCTTTGGCCTCCACCCATTTGGAGACGTAATCTACTGCAAGAAGGATGTATATGTTACCTTGGGAATTTGGGAAAGGTCCCATGAAGTCGATACCCCATGCATCAAAAATCTCACAGAAAAGCATGGGGTTTTGTGGCATCTCGTTCCTCCTTGAAATGTTGCCCACTCTTTGGCAATTGTCACAAGATTGACAAAAGTCGTGTGCATCCCGAAATAGACTTGGCCACCAAAAACCGCTTTCAAGTATCTTCATTGTCGTTCGTTTCGGACCGAAATGTCCTCCACAAGCATAAGAGTGACAAAACTCTATGATGTGGGCTATCTCATATTCAGGGATGCATCTTCGGATTATTTGATCCTTACAATGTTTCCACAAATATGGGTCATCCCACACATAGAGTCTTGAATCCATTCTTAATTTTTCTTTTTGAGATTTTGTGAGTTGTGGAGGAAATTTGCCGGAAACGAGGAAGTTCACGATATTTGCGTACCATGGTTGTGTGGCTTTGATGGAGAAGAGAGTTTCGTCCGGGGATTCGCCTTTGATGAGATTTGTGTGGAGGTCTTCGATGTCTTTGTGAGGAATGAGGCAGCTTAAATGATCGGCCACCAAGTTCCCCGCTCCTTTCTTGTCTTTAATTTCCATATCAAACTCACTCAATAGAAGGACCCATCGAATGAGTCTTGGTTTAGCTTCTTTCTTTGTCATAAGGAATCGGAGAGCGGCATGGTCGGTGTAGATAATAACTTTCGTTCCAAGAAGGTAGGAACGAAATTTTTCCAAAGCAAAAACTACCGCTAGCATTTCCTTCTCGGTGGTGGAATAGTTCTTTTGGGCTTCGTTGAGGGTTGAGGAGGCGTAGTAGATGACATGAGAAGCTCTTCCGACCTTTTGGCTTAAAATAGCCCCCACATGAGAAGCTCTTTTAAAAACTTTGCAAACCTAGGAACACCTTTTATTAAATTGAGAAGAGGGATATTTACCTCACATTTGCTGAAGGTCTCATAGATGTCTTTGTCATTGTTGTATTTTCGGTTATCCTTGAGAGCCTCCGGAAAAGGTGGCACCGGCTCATATGAGTCGAGTGGTGGGAACTTTCTTTGAGGTGTGATCTCCTCCTCTTTTTCCTCTTCATTTTGAGGGTTTGTGCTTGGCATCAAGATCTCCTCCTCCTCTTCTCCCACATGGCTCTTTACTTTTGCCTTAGCCATAACCAATTCTTTGCCACTTCTCAAAGTGACCGCATGAGCTTGTTGCCTTGGATTCGGCTCCGTTTGAGATGGGAGTTTTGCCGAATCCCTAGATTCTAGCCTACTCATGGCATTTGAGATTTGGATCATTTGGCTTTCCAAGTTGTGGATGCTAGACTTTGTTGTTTCTTGAAATTTGGCCACACTTTGTTGCATCGTAGTCATATTCATGGCTAGTGCTCGAATCATGTCTTCGGTGGACATGTTTGAGTTCGATGTTTGGCCTTGTTGTTTATATTGTTGAGGAGGAGGGTTTTATTGTTGAGGGGGTTGAGAGTTTCCGTACCTTAGATTTGGATGGTCCCTCCATCCTGGATTGTAGGTGTTGCCGTGAGGATCGTACCTCCTTTGGCCTTGGAACCCCAAAGCATTGACTTGCTCGGAGTTCTCCTCTTGTAGAGTTGGGCAAGAGTCTGTGGGATGCCCTTGTGTTGAACAGATGCCGCAGACCTTGACTTCTTGGGTTTTTGGATTTAGGAGGAAATCTTTAACCAAAGAAGTCAAGCCGGCTACTTGACTCTCCAACGAGTTGTTGGATTCCGCCGCCATGACTCTCTTTGTTGACCGCCGATCATAGTGTCTACAATTTTCGGCCAACTCCGAGATACGATTCCTAGCTTGAGAAGGAGTTTTGTTGACTATTCCTCCTCCACATGCATCATTGATCATCCGTCTATCATCATCGCAAAGACCATCATAAAAGTAAAGGATGAGGTCTTGCTCCGAGTAGCCGTGATACGGGCAGCTCGCACAGAGTTTCTTGAATCGTTCCCAGAATTCGTAGAACGATTCATCATCTTTTTGCTCCACATTGCTGATTTGTTTCTTTAGAGATGAGGAGATTGAGGCGGGATAATACCTTTCGAGGAAGCTCTTCTTCATGGCCGCCCAAATCTCTATGCTTCCCGAGGGAAGATAGAATAGCCAATCTTTGGCGGTGTCTTTGAGGGAGAATGGGAAAGCCCTCAACTTAATTTGCTCCTCGGTAACACCGTTCGGGCACATGCTTGTGCAAACGATGTGGAACTCCGAAAGATGTTTATTCGGATCCTCTCCTCTTAGCCCGTGGAAAGATGGAAGTAGATGTATGAGTCCGGATTTTAACTCAAATGTAGCACCCGCATCAAGAGTTGGGAAGGTGATACATAAGGGTTGTTGGTTTAGATTGGGAGCTGTGAGCTCCCTCAGCGTTCTTGTTTCAAGAGCCATTGATATTGGCTCCTCGGACTCGCTAGATTGAGAACTAGCACTTGAGGATTCCCCCGAGTCGGTACTTGAGAATTTACTTTTTAACCGCTCGAGAGCTTTTTCTATTTCGGGGTTTGTTTGGTAGGTGAGTTGGTTTATGGATCGGGTTTTTACCATATACTCAAACAAAGCTCAGCAAAATAGAAAACATTATATATAATAATTTTTTTTTATTGAAATAAAGTAAAAAGAAAAAATATTTGCCTTTCCCCGGCAATGGCGCCAAATTTGACGAGCACTTTGTCATGGTGCGTCAAAATAAATTCAATACTAACACTTATACGTAGTATAGCGTAGTAGAGTTCGTATCCACAGGGAAAGGAATAATTCTCTTTTTATGAGACTAGTAATTAAAAAGGGGGGTTTTGGTTTTGAATGATTTAATTTAATTAAGAAACTAAGATGAACAACCTATATGTGTTTAATTCAAGAGTAAAAGGGACTTGGCTTTGCTACTTTCCACTTGTTGATATATTTTAGTCGATCCTTGTTATATCTATAACTTATCCCCTCTCGAATACTCAATCGAGGAGTATTTCCAATTCATCGAGGGTAGTTATTAACAACGACCGTTCATTAATAACCCTTACTATTAATCAAATATAGAACAACGCCGTATACCGATAAAATAGTAGCATTCAATCTTTTTAACTCCTTGATGAAATCAATTGGGATTGATAATCTTAACACAACGGTTTCGGTTTAACCAACAAAATTGATCCTTCTTAAGTCTATTAACCACGATCATGCATTAATAAACCGAAGTTACTTACTTGTGAATTAAAGAAAAACAAGAAATGAGATGAAGCAGAATAAGCCAAAGCTCGTGCTACGCACGATTTCCTTAAAACGTATTCGTTGCCTCCCGGGGTGCTAGGAGCGTTACAACGATCGTTTCCCAGGATACGATGACTTCGAACAATAGTTTAGCACTCAAATTAAAGTTCCAACGAACGTGAACAAAAGCAGAACACCGAAGGAGTTTGTATGGAGTGCTAGAGGTGCTGTTTTAGCTATGAAAATACGTGAACGAAGTGTATGAAAGGTTGTCTCTTTGCAAAGCACCTACTAGCCTTTTATATGAGTGGATTAAGGTGTGTTAATGGTTGTTTAAGGGTTATGATCGTTGGACATCATAACCATTAAAGTTCTGTGTATTTTTTTTTAGATTTATTCTTTGTACCGGTCAAGTTCGGCCCTGACTCCGTACCTGTTTAAGAATGTTGTAGATAGTATGTAATGATATTATTTAGTAATCTGGAAGAACGTATATGGGAGTGGGGTATATACGAATCATGAAGTGAAGTGGTACAGTACGTAGTTTGCCTAAATGCGCAATTAGCTGCGCGCACAAAACTACAAAAAGATCGTGACGCATAATAAGTTGATTGTTGGCATGCAAGAGATCGAATTGGATCCATTTTCATTTAATAGGCGCGCCTTTTGGTCGACATCTATGTTTGCTGACTTTGACGGAGATCGCGACATATAATATTTTGCTAACTTTGTAGTTAAATTCGGGAAGTCTGCGTTTTCATTTCACTCCATCGTGATTTTGTTTTGCTTTTTCATAATAATAAAAAAATAAGTTATCCCATCCCTAAGCGTCTCGATAGTTAAGTGATAGGATGCAATTAGACTTTTATATAATACTTGGAGGGGCTCAGTACACTTTTATATACGGAGTAATAACTTCCTAGCGCAATAATCAAGATTCAAATCCAAAACTTACTCTGCAATAGACTATTTTGTCTTTTCATGTATAGCTTGTAAGTAGTACTAATTAATTATATCCTCTTGTTATATAGGAGAAAGTTCACATAAAGAGACAGTTTCTCATGTGTGTATGGGTGGATATGATACAAAGTGATTTTATTATGCAATAATTTGTATGATGCATTTTTATGTTATTTGTATTGCATTTTGATGTTCATATATTGGTACAAAGTGATCTTATTGTGCAACAAATTGTATAATACATTTTTACGCTATTGTATTGCATATTGATACTGCATGTTGCGCATTATTCTGCGATGAAAACACGATTGCATACTAACATTCAAAGTGTTACATCCGAAAAAGTGTGATTTTATTATCAAAATGTCATCGTGGGAGATAAGTTTGTATTTTGTAAATTAGGAACACTTTGTATATGGTATTTGATCCTTCATCTATGTATATCTATGTTTCATCCATTCTTAAATAAATATAGTAAAGATCTTATTTTTCACTTTGTATATGGTATTTCACGTTGATTTATTAATGCACAAGATGTAATTTTTCTTAAACTTTTACTAATAAAAAACTATATATGTGAATGGTGAAAATTATGCATTGCTCAATATGAAAAGTAGAATATTACACTTATTTAAGAAGCGGAAAAATATAAGAGAAGATGAAGTAAGTGTACGTTGGCGACGTTTGAAGGCAGGCGGACAGATCCGATTCGATCCCATCCAATTGGATCAAATACTGAAATTAAAGATGGAGTAAATCCGAGCTAAGAAGATGGGGCCCATGAGTGATTTAGGAAAATGTGGGGACAGTATCGCAATTCAAACTTCTAATCAACATTTATGAAAACAAACAAAAAAATCAATGAATGGAATAGTGAAATAGACCAGCTCGCTCCCCTCGCATAAAACCCGGCCACTCTCCTCTGTCCATCAATGTAGAATTACTTTTTAGCTAAGCTTGCTGGGGTTCTCCAATTCTGAGCTGAGATCTCTCTTTCATGAGTCTTTGAGACTTTATTTGTGTTGAGTGAGCTACATCGATAGGCCGCTAATATATATACGTAGTACTTCGTATTTATTTATAAAAGCCACGCACATATATATATATATATTGATATATACACTTACCTATATATAAATTAATTAAATCCATCTCCGGCCATGTCTGAAGAGCTTAGAGATTTGTTCTACCACCACCCATTCCAAGATGATCAGCGCCCCCTCGGCTTTCTTTACTCATCCACGCCGGCGGCTTCACACAGATCGCCGGCACATGATGGCTTTCTCGATCACTCCTCATACATGACGACCGCGGCCACCTTCAATGACGACGACACTTTCAATGCCGACGATCCCGCCGACGTCTTCTTCTCCTCGCTCCAAGAGGATCACCATAAGCAGCAGGCCACCACGCCCGCCTCCACCTTCCTCATGAACGTCGTCATGGCTGGAGACCCGACCAACACTCACACCCCCCCGCTCACCCCAAACACTTCCATCTCTTCCTCCTCCACCGAAGCCGGCGCCGCCGATGACCATTCCACCAAGCTTCTGCCCAATAACATCTTCACAGATAATACTAATAATAATAATAACAAGAATATTCACCATAACCAAGTTTGCAGGGGCAGTGCTTCAGAAGATGGAGATGATGCTGATGATAAGAAAGAGTACGTACTATTCCATCTCCTCTACCTTCGTACACACGTACTGTTCAGTTCAGTGCTTTTTTATAACTACACATTTAAAGAGTGATAAATAAATATAATAAAATTTAAACATATAAACCTACAATTTAGAGTCACATCTTTAGTCTGACTGGAAATTAAGTTAACTCTATTTTTGTTCCAATCGCTGGATTATCAAATTTTTCAAAAATCTTCAGTGCTTAATTATTATTTTTATGATAAGTTAGTTTTAACCACGCGTTAGATATGTGTTACAGAAGAAAAAGTGAAATCAAAGTGTCAACCGTTGAACAAAATTAGGATCTAATAGTTGAGAAGTAATTGTTGTTGGTTCAAATGAATAAAAAAATTCACTTTTGGCCAAAAATAGAATTGCCTCACGGGATTCCCATCAAGCATGAACACTAGTAAATATGAGCACTATGTCTAATTAGTTATAATTATTATCAAGTTTGAAAAATATACTATTTTAATTAAATTGTTTTTATCCCAATTCTAGGAAGTTTCCCTTTTTCATATTCACAACCTTTTAACTTATTCATTAAACATTGTGAATTGAAAAGAGAAAATTCATCTAATAGGAGTAAAAAGTTGCATAATAAGACCCGTTCATTCATACTGTAGCTAGCTAGAAAGTTTTTTATGTTTTATACATGTAATAATACTGTATGAATTAAAAGAGTCTGCTTGTTTTGAGAGAAAAACACATTGAATTCTATATATTTTGAAACTTTGTCCACATGTTTCATTGAACAATTTCCCCCCTAATCAGAAAATGAAAGCTGCTTAATTATGGACAGAAAAAAAAATGATCAACCGCATATATATTTAATTTGTAACAAACCCAAAAATCCAAGGAAAATATGAAAATTGTTTTATAATGAGGCACAGCTGATCATCAGATGGTTGCGATTGTACTATACGTTAATTGATTTTTGGTTAACAATATGGATCGGATGATTTGTAGGTAGCTAGTAATATATTTCATGTAGCTAACGACGCTACACATATATACTTTCGATCAGGAATAGGACTAACAAGGGAAAGAAGAAGGCGGAGAAGAAGCAACGACAGCCGCGAATCGCTTTCATGACGAAGAGTGAAGTTGATCATCTGGAAGATGGATACAGATGGAGAAAATATGGGCAGAAGGCTGTCAAGAATAGCCCTTATCCAAGGTACGTATAGTAATAGTACGCCCCTCCGTCCGCAGTAATTACTTGATCAAATTGATGGATGGCATGCATAAATAATAGGAGAATTTTAAAATTCCAAAATAAGATTATCATGTTTTTTATTCTCTGAATAAGAGTAAATTTCTGCCAAGTTTGGCATTACTGGGCTTTAAACATGACATTTTTTCCCAAACTTAGCAGAATTACTGCTGTTTAGAGAATAAAAACATAAAAGTCCTATTTTGGAATTTTTAAAACGTTTTTACTCCTGTTGAGCGCAATTTCTATAAATAATAATTAACTGATTTAGAAAATATGTGTGTGCGCGCGCAGAAGCTATTACAGGTGCACGAGTCAAAAATGCCCGGTGAAGAAACGAGTGGAGAGATCGTACCAAGACCCCACCGTTGTAGTGACGACGTACGAGGGGCAGCACAACCACCACATCCCCACCAACCTCCGGGGAAGCTTCGCCGCCGGGATGCTCACCCCGTCAATGCTAACTCAGGCCACGCCCACGGCCTTCCCACATCATGACCTCATGCTTCAACACTACGGCAGCAGCAATCACTACTTCCGCAGCGGCAGCCTCCACCATCATGCCGCCGCCGCGCCAAATAACCCTTACTTTGGGACTGCCGCAGCTAATAGTAATAATAATGGTAATGCGGCGGCGGCGGCGGCATTCTTATCCGCTAATCCCAATCCTAATGCCTCCTCCCTCCTTAATTACCATCAACAACATCTAACTACTCATCCTCACTTCCACCTCCAGCCTTCTGACTATGGCTTGCTTCAAGATATGCTTCCTTCTTCTATCTTCTTTAAGCCCGAGCCCTGATCTGATCTTGATGACCCACCCAGGCCACCTACTTTTAATCCTCAGCTCCCCGGCCATCTAATGTTAGTCATCATCATTAATTCTTTTCTAATTTTTAATTAGGGATCGCCCGCCCGCCCGCCCGCATCAGTGACTTCGTTCGATCTATTGATCAATTCCTGGCCCGGCCCCGGCCCGCCCTTTTTTCTTATTGTTACTCGTATTACTGTATTATTTTAAATTTCTTCTTTTTCTTTGATTAGTTGGTGTTACAGTACGTATGTATGACAAATACACTCACAATTCCTTCAATTTTGCTCAAGAGCTTGCTAGCTAAGCTAGCTAGCTAGCTAGTACGTTGCAATGGGAATATATATGTATGTATCCATGATCCATCCTAGCTAGCTCGATATATGTTTAATTTTTGAATTGAATGTCATGATTACCAGGCCGGCCACTTATATATATATGCATGTTACATACCTTCTATTTTTTCATTGAAAAAATGCATTATCCAACTAGCTTCTAATGTGTAGCGTAGTAGCTACATACTCGGTATGAGAGTTACTGCATGTACAATTTGAGAGATTTTTTAGGATTGATATATAGATACAGTCCATGGATATTAATTAATTGAAATCTATTGATTCTATCATATTGTAAGAGATCGAACTCTATGAGAATCCGTACATCTGCTCGGATTCTCATAAGAATGTTGTGTTTTTTACCATAGAAATCCATACATGCCAAGTCCACATAAATTCACACTCACCTAATGGAATTCCCAAAATTCTAAATTGAGTAAATACACATGGAATTCAGCTTAATTTTGAAATCCGGTTCTGAAACTACATATTGATTATTGAGAACCCCCGGCCCCTTTGGTTTTACTTTTCTAAATGTCCGCATGTAATCGTTATTAACTGCTACTCCCTCATTCCCGCTAACAATGGAACAAGAAGGAGTGACATGTGAATCAATAAAAAATGGTTTATGTGGTTGATATTGAATTGATAAAATAAAAATAAAGTAAGAATGATTTAGAACCACACAAAATTTACCAAATTTGGTATGAGACAATCTTAGTGGGACGGACCGATAAAGTAAAATGGGACAATCATAGCAGGACGGGGTAGCAGTATTTAAAATGTACATTAACGCCTAACGGTAAAAGAAACTAAATTATACATACATAAATATAAGCATTTCCGTCAATTATCTCCAAAAATCAATTTTTTGTGATTATTTATCCCAACATAATTAACTTTTTCATAATTTCAAAAAAAAATATGACTCTAAAGTCTAAACTATATATCCTGATGTGGACAAGGTGTCTCAAGTTTATCACAAAGTTCACACTTTACTCGCCAATCATTGGGGAAAACATTATGTAAGATGCATCTCAAAAGATTAACTAAAACGAAAATTATAAGACACTCTAAATAACTAAAAGTGAATCAAGTTGTTTAGAACACAAAATTTAATTTCAGCGGTCTTCAATGAATGGTTTGGGAATAAATCCTCTTTTCAAAAACATTATTCCTTTCTTTATTTTTTAATCAAAATTTGTAAATCAAAATGATTTTTTCAAATGTGTTTCCTTTTAATATTCGATCATTTGTGCAAAGAAAAATATTTTTCGTCCAACTTATTTAATATTCAAAAGTATGTGCCAAAAGGAAAGTTATTAATTAAAATGAGCAGTACTTTCCTAGTTCTAGGACTATACTTCTTGGCACTATAGGTATGTCATCAATAAAACAATATACCTTGTTCCAAAAAATCCTTTTTTATAACAAAGATGCATGTGGATATATACCTACAATTTGATGATAAACACAGAGCATGCACAAAGTGTATGGTCAAATAAAAACATACTCCCTCCGTTTCATTGAACGTTGTCGATTTTTCCTTTATGGTTGTTCTTAGCAAACTTTTCTACTTTTCAATTAAAACAACTAATCGGAGCCGCAAGAAATAGAGACTATGCGCAGAAAATAGAGACTATTTCCTACTCCCTCTGTCCCTTAAAATTTTGCCAAGTTTGACTGCACGAGGAATAATAGAGTAAAAACTGTGTGGTTGAGGTTTGTACAGATGAGAGAGAATTAACTAAATTCACAAATTCTTTACTTAAAAGGGAAAATGCCAAAGTGACTGGGACAATCAAAAAAGGAAAATTGAATTGACAGAGTTTTAAGAGACGGAGGAAGTATTTTCAATTTACTTTTAATACTTAATTGTTGCGGTCTTTCATGAGCCGCAGCAAATTTCAGCACATTTGATTCGGGTGTTAAGAAAGTACAACTAAAGGTTGAACTTTTGGAATCAATTGTTGCGGCTATTATTTAACCCCAACAAATAAATTGGAAGTGTCTGTAAATAGGTAAAAATGACCGCAACAAATAGCTATTATTCTAGTAGTGCCTACACATACAGAGAGAATTAATATAGGCACACAACACCAGTGTTAGTAATAACCCAAAGATAGGGGGAGGTTGGTGTAGCTCAATAGGTGAACACTCACCCCCATGTCCCTCCTTAGTGAGATGCCTTGAATTCAAGTGTCACCTAGGGAAGATGAGGGAGGGTTTGCTCTCCCATGATTCTTTTAATCTTCATGGAGCAGCTCAGCGACTGAGGAGGGAGATGATTATAATGGAGGTAGAGGGCTCGTGTAGTTGGAGCACCAGCTTGGAAGAGGCATGTGGCCGGTGTAAGTCTTGTTTGAATCTTCCTTTGAAGCCAATACTGACAAGAGTGATTGTGACTAGATCCATATTTACCTGTCTAGGGGTTTTAGAGGTTTTTTTTAATCCCGGAAGGCAAACTACCAAAATCAGTGGGGCATATGCCGGGAGTCATATACCAGTATTTTATTTACCAGTCTAGGAGTTTTAGAGGTTAGTTCATAGAAGTGAAGCTGAAGCTGATGGTGTTTGCATTATGCAAATCTCAAAGCTCGAACTGGGGGTAGTTAATAGAAATGCATGATGCAATGTCTAAACTTCTTATGAGTATTGCATGTGATGGTTCGAATCTCAAAGCTCGAACTGAAGGTGATGGTGTTTGCACTAGTGTAAAGAGATTGATTGTGTTTATTTTGCATTTAATGGAAGCAATTGTGTGTATAACAAATTTTCTTTGCCAAACATTACAGAAAGATAATGCTCACACTTTATCTGCAATTGGTTTTGTTGAAACTGCTAAAGATTTGCTTCAAAAGTTACGAAATGACAGGTGCAAGAACTTGTTTGAGAAAGTCCAAGACTTCTACTTGCAACATGAAATTAATGTGTCTACCATGAAAAGCATAGACATGGTCGAAAATAGGTAGATATGAAGCATTATTATCATTTTAAATATTTCACCCAAAGTATTGATTTTCAATTGACATATTTGGAGTGTAGGTAGATTCAATGAATCGTCAATTCAATTGCTTCAGCTTAATGTTCGTTTGGATCCAAAAATTCTTTTAAATCTCATGAGAGGCATACTTTGAAGAGTGAATTGCAGTTTTATGAACCCCACATATTTCAAATCCCCAATTTCATGTTCATTCCCTTACGAAGTTGAGTGAAGAGTTGGTCAAATCTGAAGACTTGACTTCAAAATGATTACAAGATTGATTCATCTTGTATTGACTTTACCTGTTTCTATTGAAACAACAGAAAGATAATTTTCTACAATGGAACATGTGAAGACTAAAATTCGTAATAAAATGAATGATGAATATCTTGTCGATAGTTTGACCATCTTTATTGAAAAAGAACTTGTCAATAAAATCGATATTGATTCCGTCATAGATGAGTTTGATAAGGTCAAAGAACGTTGTGTTGGTAGAAAATAACCCGGGTAGAGAAACTGACAGCATTTCAGTATAGTCAAAATAACTTGGGTGAATACAAGGGGTTAGAGGCCTATTTATAGGCGTATACAACAAGTCCAATAATAAAAGGCTACATGGGCTTGGCCCACTTTATTAACTAATATTGACGCCAATGGGCCAGCCAGCCCGGTAAGTAATTAAATAATCCCAGACCAATACCCGCTAGCCGGACTGTGTTATGAGCTTGGTCGGGCCAAAGCTCGGGTGTAACAGGTTGATAGTCTTGGACCCGGCCCATTATCCCAACACGAGTCCCCCACTCCCTTAGTCGAGTAGTAGACTCGGCTAAAAGGGAGTAGTTAAGCAGTTTTGGAATTGGTCTTGTTCCTGGTCCGGCTGACCGGTCATTAATGAGCCTTGAATTTGATCCAATTGCTTGTGAAAGGATGAAGTCTTCCTTGTTCCGACCGGGAGACCTCTTCCTTTGTTCATGATGAGGGGGTGCCTCGTTAAAACCTTAGGAAAAAACTTGATGGGAAAAAATTCTAGTGAAGGAAAAAGAGTACACCGGAACCTTAAAATGAAGTAAAGGAAGGTTAGTCCCCTCGGTTCTTGATTGAGTGTATGCTTTATTGGTAAGCCAAGATACGTTCCGGAAAGGCTAGTCGCACGGCTATTTGCCAACGGTGGCGGTCGAGCCGAAGTATGCTCGGGAGAAATCACTTGCATCATTGTTTGTTGTTGATGTTGAGCCGAGGTATGCTTATGAGAGGTCGGTTCCACAGCTGTTTGTTGATGATGTCGAGCTGAGGTGTGCTCGAGAGAGGCCTACAGCTCAGTTGTCCGCTGATGATGATCAGGTGAGGTATGCTCTGAAATGGCCGGTTGCACAGCTGACCACGTTGATCCCCACTGCTTGCGAAAGGATTTGGTTTCCTTCGTATGGGTTGCAATCTGAGTCTTGTTTGTTCATTTATTAACCTGATTTCTTTTTCGTCCAATTAGCAGCCAAAAGTCTTGTTTGACCTATTAGCAGCTCAGGGTCTTGTTGTCCGACTAGCAGCCAAGGGTCTTGTTTATCCTAATAGCAGCCCGGGGTCTTCATCAAAATGAAACAAAAGTGTGAGCTCTCTTGCCATTGCGTGCAACTGCAACGGTCTCCATCTGTTGAGGGGATGGCAAAGACCAGTCTTTGAGCAGTGCTCGTCTAACGTTCCAGGGAGGTTGCAATGAGTACCCCACCATGATATGTAGTCATTGCAACGTAGGATGCTAAGTCTTAGCGTTCGACGTCTAATGCAGGTCCTTCTCATGTAAGGGAGAGGTGCGGAGTTCCCCGCCTGGTGTCGGGGGAAAGCGAGAAGCTTCCCTGCTTTGCGAAGAGCAACTTGCCAAGAGGAGCAAAGGTATAAACTGCTCCTCAAGCTTGGTAAGGGGAGATAACCCATCCGGTAGAATCCTCGCTCCTTCTGTTCGTTTTCTCAAAGGTACGGCAGATCGGAGAAGCACACTTACTTCCCTGGATGTGAAGAAGGATGCTAAGCCTCGACCTTTGACATCTGGTGCAAGTCTGTCTTGTCACGCCCCGGACCGCATCCGAGCCACGTAGACAACCGCCGTACAACCCGATAAGAACAACAACAGTTCATCCCTATTGAGTTGTACAAGGCGTCTGATTGATTCTATTGCCAAACCGATTAGTAAACACATACAATCAACATCAATATCATCACCAAACAAATGCGGAAATAATAATATGTTTGATACTTAGCCACACGTGGCAAACACGGGCACGCAGGCCCCCAACTGTTTTAATGAAAATATTGTTCAAAAATCCATGAGCAGTTTATACATTTGAAATAAGAATGGAAGCACGAACCACGTCTTCCTTCTCGATCAATCACCCTAGGCAAAGGTGCAGGTAGTAGGACTCTAGCCTCAACCTGAAAATGTGAGGGCCCCCGGAGGGGTCAGTACTCCATAGAAGTACTAGTGACAAGCAGGCTATATGAAGAATAACTAATGTTTCAGACACGAGACCCAAAAATAGGGTGATATATATACATATAGATGTCCCTCATCCACCCGATGATACATACTGTATAAATACTCGTAAAATACTCAACCCGTAGGTCATTTACCTTAAAGAGTCTTTTAGAGATAAAGTTCTTACCTGACTTTTCTCACTCCTTTCCCGGTTACCTAGCTCACAAGCTATAGTCTACCTTCGATTCATACTACCGAGTGTTTTAGGATCATTTACCGTCCAAGGCACTCAACCCATCCTGGAGTATTTAAGATCATTTACCGTCCAAGGGTACTCGGCCCCACCTGGAGTATTCTGGATCATTTACCGTCCAAGGGTACTCGACCCCACCTGGAGTATTCTGGATCATTTACCGTCCAAGGGTACTCGACCCCACCTGGAGTATTCTGGATCATTTACCGTCCAAGGGTACTCGACCCCACCTGGAGTATTCTGGATCATTTACCGTCCAAGGGTACTCGACCCCACCTGGAGTATTCTGGATCATTTACCGTCCAAGGGCACTCAATCCCCAGTCTATTCTCTACCAAATCCTAACCTGGATATGGCTAACCTATCATTCCTTTAACTATGGACAATGCCTATCCCTATAGTCATATAACAATCCTTTTAATCCAACGTGGGCGGGTCCCACCCGAACGGCCCACGTTAACCTACTCAAAACTGCCCATTCTGAGCTTAACCCAAGACCCGGTCGGGTATCCACCTTACCCGGTCGGATGGGGTGAGGCAGTAGCCCCTGGAGCCAACTTTACTTGAGACCCGGTCGGGTCTACACCCATACCCGGTCGGGTCTAGTGTGGCAGTGGCTTCTGGAGCCATTTTTAATCAAAACCCGGTCGGGTATTCACCCATACCCGGTCGGGTATCACCTTTGTCTTGGCGGTCAACGCTCGTTTGACCGCCCAAACGAAGTCCGATTAACGTGAAATTTTATACAATAATACTTCTTGACGTCCTTGATCCAAAAATACCAATTTGGATCCCTGGAAAATCACACATAAGAAGTTATCACATTTTTGATCACCAAACCTACATAACATGCTTTCCAATTATGTTTTATGTATAATCATGGCATAAGCACCCACTTGGTTATCTTTAATCATTCCACAAAACATATTCCTGATTACTTTAGGTAATCTCATGCCTCACGCAAAAGTTATAAAGCATAAAGCCGTCTTCTCACCTTAATGAAGCTTATGAAGTTCTAGCCTTCCCGATTTAGCTCCGGTGAAACTCCGACGAACTTCAACGAACTCCGGCGACAACTCCGGCGACCTTTTCAACTCCGTGAAAGTTCCTTGAATACCTTATACAAGTTACTAACAAGGTTTTATCATCATAAAACCCATAGTAATACAAATAACCTCAAAAAGGTTATTTTCCGGCGAACCGGTCACTTTGGCTTCTAAGTCCGTTCTTGGACTTAGAACTACCTTCCAACCCCTCTTTATACACATCCCAACGTGTAGGACATTACTAGGGTATGAAATATGATTGAATAATCATAAAAGAGTATTGAAGAACAAGAAATAGGATTAATGGAGTCCTTACCTTGCTAAACACAAGTTTTCCTCTCCAAAACCAACTTTTCCTCTTCTCTTTTCCCCTCCTTCTTCCTCCTTTGTTCTTGGTGCGTGTATGGATGATAACAATGAAGTTTGCAGACCTTCTTTCTCCTCTTTGAGTAGGCTGGCCGAGATGTATCAGTTGTGGGGTGAGGGAGATAGCCCTTTTGGCTTATTCCCCAAATAATATGGGGGGAGGGTCCCCTCAACTTACATATTTGTCCCCCAATCACTTCCCAACCAATTCCAGCTCCATGATGCGGCTCCCTCCTTCATTTGAAAGCCTAAAAACGTGGGTTGGCCCCCACTCATGTGGGAGATCAACCCTTCGTGTCCCGGGGTGTACAATCGGCCCCGAAAGTTGTATTTTTCCGGACTGTTTTAAGTATATTTTATTTTATCGGGTCAAATAAAATATAACACTTGTTCCCCATCCTTATTGGACCTTAGAATCAATATGCATTCCCCAACTTTAATTTAGAAGTCTCCGAAATCCCTTCCTGGGCTGTTATCTGATAAATTTCCCGATACCGATAATTTGGCCCATTTGACCAACCGGTCAACCTTGTGCCATCGTCATGGCCCAATTTGGGTATCCACCACCATATGCATATTATCTAGTCCAAGATTAATATAATATGTGGTCCCGATAATATCGGGCGGCCCCACATCCGGTGTGGGCCCCACGTGAATTTTACTATTCACGTAATAGAAATGATAAAAATTTACAATCACGTAAAAATGCTTTTATACATTTCTCAAGGTTCAATACATAATTTGGTACAGTACAAATACTCGGGGGCGGTGTTACATGTCTAATGTCTGGGAGAAGCACAGTTCTTCTCTATCTGATGTCGGGGAGACGCTCCGAGCCTCTATGCTTGATGCTGGGAGAAACACACACCTTCCCTGCCCTGATGTCGGGGAGATGCTCAATTTCCCTGCATGATGCTAGGGAGAAGCATGCACCTTCCCTGCCTAATGTCGGGGAGATGCTAAGAGCTTTTCTTGGGGGTGTCAGGGTTACTAATTGTTTTAACAAAAGTCGCCCATGTGGGGTAGATTCCGTCGGCTAAATAATAACATTGATTGTAGATGTTATTGTTGACCATGTAATTTACCCGAGAAGCACATCCATTAACAACAACATCAAAAACTGGAGAGCATGCAAGTACGTTAAGGTCATTGTTGGAACCCGCTGTGCCGAAAAATGCGTGCCATATCCATGTGTCGTACGAAGCAACGACCTCAAGCACAATAGTTGGTTTGTGCTTGTGGCCAGTGAATTGTCCCGCCCATGCTGTAGGACGATTCCTCCATTCCCGGTGTATACAGTCGATGGAACCAATCATGCCGGGAAAACCTCTTTTTGTAGCCTTCTTAAGAAGATGATGGAGGTCACTGGGGTTTGGTGTTCGCAAGTACCAAGAACCATATTGATGGATAAGTGTACCCAGGGGGTATCTATCCGAGGGGTTACTACGGGGAGTAACTAGAGAGAAGTCAGAGCAAAAGTAGAGAGAGTGTGTATATTGATAATGAGCGTATTCCGCGTTTTTAGCGTGTCTTTCAAATGGGGAAAGGGGTGCTATTTATAGTTGCAATAAATGCCAGATAGGGACACGTGTCATCATTCTGGTGGTCAAGGGGTCGCCTCAACGGGGTGTGTAACACTTGAGATTTAATTTAAACGGATTAATAGTACTACTCATACCAATAAGGTGCATCTCCTTTTAAGGGAGCTCATTAGTCAAGAATTCCAAAGTTAAGCGTGTTTGCACGGGAGTAGTCTTGGGATGGGTGACCCTCTGGGAAGTTTCTCAGGGCGCGCATGAGTGAGGACAAAGTGCGCGGAAAAGGCTAGTGACGGTTTATGAGGACAGTTCTAGAGGTCTGGAGTAACTACCTCGGGTCTTGGGGGCCAGGGTGTTACAGGTGGTATCAGAGCAACCCTGCGACAGTGTGCTGATCCGTTGGATATCGGGCGGGCATTTAGCAGGGGAAAAGATTCTGGAATATGATTGAGATTGGTTTATGGGCGCAACGAGGACGTTGCGTTCCTAAGTGGGGGTGATTGTAACACTTGAGATTTAATTTAACGGATTAATAGTACTACTCATACAAATAAGGTGCATCTCCTTTTAAGGGAGCTCATTAGCCAAGAACTCCAAAGTTAAGCGTGCTTGCACGGGAGTAGTCTTGGGATGGGTGACCCCTGGGAAGTTTCTCAGGGCGCGCACGAGTGAGGACAAAGTGCGTGGAAAAGGCTAGTGGCGGTTTGTGAGGACAGTACTAGAGGTCAGAAGTAACTAACTCGGGGCCTACGGGGCCGGGGTGTTACAAATGGTATCAGAGCAACCCTGCGACAGTGTACTGATCCGTTGGATATCGGGCGGGCACTTAGCAGGGGAAATGATTCAGGGATATGATTGAGTTTGGTTTATGGGCGCAACGAGGACGTTGCGT
Source organism: Cuscuta europaea (assembly GCA_945859875.1). Taxonomy (NCBI): domain Eukaryota; kingdom Viridiplantae; phylum Streptophyta; class Magnoliopsida; order Solanales; family Convolvulaceae; genus Cuscuta; species Cuscuta europaea. The sequence continues at coordinate 1,995,553 of CAMAPE010000003.1, read as the reverse complement.
TCCTAAGTGGGGGTGATTGTAACACTTGAGATTTAATTTAAATGGATTAATAGTACTACTCATACCAATAAGGTGCATCTCCTTTGATGGAGTATATGGCCCGGGAACCCCCGGTCCACAGACTCCTACTACGCCAATAAAGGCCCAATAGGCCCAGGAAGCACAACGGGCCCAGATCACGGTGCCCAGAGTACCAAACAGCCCACAATGTGCACCAGGGATGCCTTCGGCCCCCTGGCCGAAGGCTCTGATTCTCACAGGAAGGTCAGAACAGGAAAACAAAGTTCCTGGGAGAAAACGGCGAAAATCAGTAGCCCTCGGCACTAAAGGGGTCCCCGGTACTCAGAGCCCTCGGCTAGTCATCTACAACCGAGGGCACCTTTTCCGACATAATATCCGCTCCACATGCGTATGGATCACCGTACCCGGTACAACGTCCCATCCAACAACCGCATTAAATGTGGCCACATGCGATTGCCAGCGCCAACCAGTTGAGGTGACCTCTCGGCCAATGGACGCTTGACACGTGTCCCTGTCTGGCATTTATTACTACTATAAATAGCACCCCATTTCCCCATTTGTAACCAAGACACAACAAGCTGAAAACGCTGAATATATTTCTAATATACTCTCTCTCTCTCTCTCTACTTACTTGCTCTGACTTCTCTCTAGTTATTCCCCGTAATAACCCCTCGGATAAGCTACCCCCCGGGTACACTATCCATCATTTGATGCTCTCGTTGAGAGGTCGAACAATCAAGTAAGAAACCCTCCCCCTCGACCAAACACAAAACACCCAGCTAAAATGGTGAGAACAACTCGTGCCAACTCCAAGAATGTAGAGGACAGGAACCTGGCCCTCGGCGAGGTCGACGTCCCCAAAGCCTCTAACAGGGCTCCCGGGGGCGGCGTCATCGTCGGGTTGGACCAGAAGGCTGTCGCCCTACGCCAGCAGATTCAACAAAATGCCCCCGATGCCCGCCTCGGCATCGAGGCCAAGAAAAAGGACCAGAGCGAGAATCAAATTAGCCATCCGGTCATCACAATCGACGTGCAATCGGCGCTCTCCGCCTTCATCCAGACGCTCAACCAGAACCTGGGTGCCTTCGGCACTTTGGTTCCCCACCAACCTCAGGTCGGGGAGAATATTATGCCTCCCCCTCATCCACGACCCATCGGTAACCCGGTCCTCCGGATGGGGAACTCCGAGGGGGTCGTGGCCCAAGATACGGCCTCCCAGGAAGTCCATTCCCGGGACCGCCACAATGTTAACAAGGAACAACTCCGGACTTCCGCCCTCGAGAGACTCGGAGGGGCGCAAGACCGCCGAGGGGTCCAAGACCGCCTCGGGGAGAAGGCGTTCCAGAGGCCTCAGGAAAGTGGCGGGTCCGTCTCCAGGGCCAATGAAAGGCGTCCCCCTCAGGACAAAGGCAAGGCACCTCTCCATGCCGACGATGCACGCCACCAAATCAACCAGGTCCACTCGGCCCGGGTCCATTCGCAGGGGGCGGAGGCCCTCCCGAAGGACCCCCGGGATGAAATCATTGCGGCCCTCCAGCGCCGGCTTGACGAGATGGAGGCCACCAAAGCACACGCCGCCACTTCTGCCCCTCATGCAGACCTCAAGTATGAGGCGATGTTGGCCAAGATGGAGGAAATGCAGAAGAAAATAGCCGAGGGCTCCGGGGAACCCACCATACAGCTCCGGACCCGGACGCCATTCACCCCAAGGGTATTGGCGGCCCGGATCCCGGAAAAATACCGAGGGCAGCTCATCAAGCCCTACGACGGAAAGACTGATCCCCAAGAACACTACAGCAGGTATCAAAACAGCATGATGATGGTGGGGGCATCGGATGAATATTTGTGTCGCTGGTTCCTCTCCACCTTAGAGGGGCCGGCTTACGAATGGTTCAATCGATTGCCCGAGGGCTGCATCGACTCATGGCAAGAACTCGCCCAGCGATTCTTGACGCAATTTGCGGGGAGGCGCCGCACAAGAAAACACTTCTCCCACTTGCTAACAGTGAGGCAAAGGAAGGAGGAGACCCTTCGGGACTTCCTGGAGCGCTGGAGAACGGAGGCTGATAAAGTTGATGGCGCTAACGACGGGACCCTCCTGGCCCTCCTCCAAACAGTACAAATGGAGCATGTCATAATCCTGCCTTTTCTACATAGTTTTGTACTCGAGGTTGGTTGTTCAGTTTCCTCTCTTACCCTCTTCTTGTTAGGCTTTCCAATCATCTTTCTTGGTAAAGAGGCATCATTTCTTCATGTTCTGTTCTAAGCCACAAAAGCTCTCCATTTATTGGTTGCAAGGTAAAAGAGTAGGTCTTTTGGTATAACTCTTTGGAGTACCAAGTGTCCACATAGTCTTCTGGTTGGTCTGCCTTATCCAAGATTGCACAGATGGAATGGGCATAAGGGATACCAGTGAGATCCCATTTTCTGCAAGAGCAGGTTCTTCTGTTCAGGCTTACCTTGAACTGATGTCTTCCTTTCTTAATCTCGTAACCATCATCACCATTGAAGTCAACATGTCAACCTAAGCTTGCTAAAACATTGTTATTTAGCTTCTTCATAATGATTGGTCCAAATTTTCCTAACATAGGTGAAGGTGAAAGGGTCAAATACCTGAACAAGGCATAGAAGGGACAGAATAAATGATTTTTTTTAAGTACATATCTTACCGGACACCTTTCCACATATTTCCTTTTCGTTGCTATTCTTTTCATCATAGCAACTCTGATGTCTTCAAGCATGGGAATCAATGGGTTGCTCCTGCATTTTATTTGGGTACTATTGAAAGCTTCAAACAAGTTATTATCTACTGATCTTTAACTTTTTTTTCTGAAATATGCCTTTCACCATAACTTCAATGGATATTTCCTCAAATCCCTACAAGCTTCACTATCTTTAACTGATCTTTAAAATATCTTTGTGTTTTCTTCTGTATGGCCCTCAAAGCCCTTGTAGCCATACTAACATATACATTAATTTTCAGCTCACTCTTAATAAGTGTCTTCAACTCTACTGCACCCATGTTTGGATTTTCAATTACCTTCTCTTCATATATCTCTACTAGCCATTTCTCACTAACTATTCTTAGCTTGAACCTCAAATTGCATAAATGTTCAGTTTCAAGGACCTTAACTTGGAAGAACTTCAACCTAGGTTCCCAACTAGCAGTACAATTATAAGGGCATGTTGGGGCACATTTTATCCTAACTCTTGTTTGGGCATTTTTCACAAAGCGGACATCTCTTTTGTTAAACACAGCATACCTAATCACAACATTCTTGAATTGCCTTGCATCTTCAAAAAGCATTGCCAACTCAATCAAGGGAGGCTCAGACTCAGGATTATAGCAAACATGTTGCATGTGTGGTCGTGTAGACTGATTGTCATCTAATTCTTGGTCAGAAGAATCATATTGAACACTGTCTGCATCCTCATCAGTGTCATGTTTTTCATTCTACCTCTAAGGTCTTCCATGTGAGGATCATCTTCTTCAATATCTAGATCATGTCTTTCAACATTGTCCCTATCACCCACTTCTTCCTCTGATGTGCAATCATCAGTATGAATTTGAGCCTCAGTTTGTTTTACATTGGTCTGCATTTCTTGTTCTGGTATCAAACCTGCACCTTGTACTTCTACTTCTTCACTAAACCCTTCATTATTAGGTTCATGTAATGGGAGAATCGGTTCACACTCATCCAAACCATGCTCTACATATATTTCACACTGCCCACAAGAACTAGCCATATCTATGAGCTGAAGTGTAGATGCATCATTGAACAGGGGAAGCAGGTCATCCATAGGATCACTTGGTTTTTTAAAAAATAGTGCTTTAATATTTCCATAGCTTCGAGACTGTAAGAGTTTCATTAAATGAGGATAAGAAATCAAGTCCGGATCTATTGGGATACAGTCCACTTCTCCACCTACATACATACTTTCAGGCACACAATCAAAGTTCCCGCCATGGTGAATAATGAGGTCCACTTTGTCAAACATTATGTAAATATTACAACACAATGTTACACTAACTGTTAATAAGGAATTTTATTAATTCAGGACCCGAAAAGATAGATTAATTATCAATTCAGGACCCGAAAGATGAATCGTGTCGGTATATGACCCGAATGATGGAAAACTATCAATTTAGGACCTAACATTTCATAGGTTTTGATTTATTTAATTTTTTATTAATTCCATTACTAATATTTTATAAACTTTTCTTCACAAAAGTTTATTAGTTTAATAAAAAAAAAATATTTAAAATTTTTTAATAAAAAAATTATGACAACTTAGGTCCTAGATTAATAGTTTTCAATCATTCAGGTCCTAAATTGATAGTTTTTCATCATTCGGGTCCTATATCGATGCATTTTATCTGTTAGGTCCGGAATTGATAATTAATTTATCTTTCGAGTCCTGAATTGATAAAATTCCTATTAATAAACATATACATGTACACAATCATTCATAACACCCAATTTTCAACTAAAATACTGTGTCATAACTCAACTAATAAAAAAAAGAGGCAGAATGACCAACAAACGAAGAAACACAAATAAATCAGGGTTGCACTTGCGAAACTACACCAAGAAACTGAAAGACCTAAGCTCGTCCTAATCTACAACCCCACAGACTTACTTGTATGATTTGGCCTTCGAAATGAAGAAACGCCAACAAATACGGGTTGCAGTTGCGATTCAAGAACACTTCGCGACCATTCTTCAGTGTTGATTTGGGAAAACGAAGAAAGATAACGAAGATTTCTTTTTTTCAAATTAAGGGAAAACGTTGATTAGGTTTAATGTTTTTCTCATTTTACTAAAACTATGCCACGTAAGAAGCCACATCAGCGCATAACTGGGTAACCGGCTCCTTAGAGCATCTTCAATGTTATAATGTGCACATTGCACATGTGGTAGGAGAGAGATAGACACAAAAGATTAATTTAATGACATTTCTCTCTCATTCTTTCCACGACCTTATGTGTTTTTGGTAAATTTTTCTCAACAATGTCAACCACAATGTCTACATCTAGACATTCTGCTTGACATTGTAGAGAAAAACTTACCAAAATCATATAAGATCGTTCAAATAAGGAGAGAAATATTCTATTTGTTGTTTTTTAATTGGCTATCTCCAATGACAATTATGCACTGTTCATGTTTTTGCATCGGAGATACCGCTAAGGCCTAAAAAGCTTATTTGACAGTTACTTGAAACAACGTGCACCCAATTGAACGAAATTTTAGTACATGGACCAGATTGGACCAGTTTTAGGCAAGAACGGTATAAGAACATTATAAGGTGAGCTGGGTCTGAGACCACCATGTTGAAGTACTGAACCCATATCCTTTATCTTGATTGGAGATGCGTGGCACTCATCTCCCTATTTATCGAATCGAATATATATGATTAATTATAGCATATAAAAAGATCAAATTGCACTATTCTAGTACAAAACCCAGAGCCAATCTCATAAAAAACAGAGCCGATGAGTAGTTGGTAATAAGGAACCGTTTATTCTTCATTCTCTTCACTCATTCAATGGAGTCAAGGCTATCTGCACCTCTGCTCAGCCGACAGTGGTTCCCCGGCTTTGGTGGAAAAGGGCGGTTGATACTCGGGAAGCAATTGAATATGCGATTTTTGTGCCCCCTCCGTGCCCATCTCCCCCTCCCCGTTTCCTGCAAAATGCAGCAGCGCCATATCAGGTACTAAACTGTCTGCAACCGCAGCTTGTTTGTTCTACTGTATTTTTCTTTATTGAATTGAGTAATTGTTACTTCTTGCTTGTGTAGTAATCCAAGATTCTGTTGTTGCTATATTTCTGTTTTATTAATCGCAACAGTGTCATCAGCAAGGTTGAAAGTATTGGTATCAATGGAAATATAGGTACTTTAGTTAGGGAAATAACGGCAATATGAATTCAAAAATTAAAAGGATCAATGAAAATCAATCTTTTATCAGATATCTGGACCAGAACAAAAAAATATCACTAAAATATCTATGAAAACCAGAGATATATTAATCTTTGGTAATCGGAAATGGTGGTTTTAATGTTCAAAGTTTCTTTCTTTCTATTCAGTCGTTGGAATGCTACTCTGCTAGCTACTTAGGTAGTGTAGTTATACTGATTCTGTCAATTATTTTGCTGAATTATTTGGTTTTCCCCCATAGACTATTGGTCAGTACTCAGTAGTCAAGATTCTATTTTTCTCTGTTCTATTCATTACTTCTATAGAATACTCGGAACAAGCACTGATCAATTCATCTAATCTCGTTTGCTTGCTTACATGTGAATTAATAAATGGCATTTTGGTGTAGAGTTAGTGTTACGATGACTAAGATGTAGTCTGGCTTTCTTATTCTTGTGAATACTTCCAGTTTCTAGATAGGAAAGTAGTTTGCTTTTTTATTCTCGCCAATACTTCCAGTTTATTAAACTGAGATAGCAAAATGAGAAACATGTCAATATCAAAGTATTCAAGCTCTTGATGCGTACATTAGTCAATGTCATTTCAAAACAAATTCACAGTTATATAGCTCATGATCGCTTTTCCATTGATAATAGTTAATCAGGTACTGAAAATTTTGCAGCTTGCATAATAAGAGACAACGAGACAAGAAAATCATTTTGGAGTGTCCAACAAATGCAGATATTCAGTCAATCAGAGGTGAAGATGTCCCGGAGGATACTTCCTTGGATAATAGTGCACCAAATTCTAAGGCAGAAACACTATCTGCAGTAAATATTGACAATGCAATAGAAGTTGAAAATACTGATGTAAAAGAAGCAAACAGTATACAGCTTTCAAAAGATGAAACACCTGGAGGAAAACTTGAAATCCCATTAGAAGCCAAGAGTTTCTATGAGAAAGAAGCTCATAGCCAACCACTTTTTAATGAAGAAATAAAATCTGAAGGAAGTATTGGTCTTGTGACAGAAGCTGAAAGATCATATGAGAAAGATGCAAGTAATCTGACTCTTGTTAATGAGACTAAATCTTTGGTATAATCTTGAAAGTTGAAACTTGAAACTGCATTTTGGAATGAAATGTGAAAATCATTTATAGCATATATGAAGAAGCAAAGCAACCTTTATATTTGGCCATATGAAGGTTGTGAATCACAAATTGGAACTAGAATGCAATGTAATCTTTTGTATCCAACATGCTAAATTTAAAAGAATTTATAAACTTTAATTCCATATGCTCCAAGAGCAGACCTCTTTAGGTATTAACACTTCAATTGTGGAAAGCTTCTTATATATTTGTTTTCTCTACCCTACATTTGGTCAGTCCATTGGTGCAAATGAGGAGAAGACAAATGTTCAACTTCAGGATTTGGTTGGCATGATAAGAAATGCAGAAAAAAGTATGACTTTTTTTTCTTTTTAAAATAACATTTAATGCTACATTCTGTATACTCATCTGTGACAATCTATCTAACTTTTTTTTTCTTTTTCACCTTTTATAATTAGATATCCATCTTCTTAATGAAGCTCGTATCCATGCACTCGAAGATCTTGAAAAAATTCATGGTGAAAAAGAAGTATTGCAGGGTGAGATCAACATGTTAGAGATAAAGCTAGCCAAAACTGATGCTCATAATTCAGCTTATATTTCCAAGGGAACTGTTGCTTATTCGGTTAATGAAGAACTTGATACACTGAGAGTAGAGAATGCTTCACTAAAGGATGATCTGAAGTCACTTACGGCAGAGCTCAGCAATGTCAAAGGAGCTGGAGAACGCATTCAAATGCTGGAGAAAGAAAGACTTTTTTTGGAATCTTCTTTAAAAGAGTTGGAGTATAAACTTGCAGTATCTCAGGAAGATGTGTTGAAACAATCTGCCCTGAAATTTGAATGCAAGAGCTTATATCATAAGGTAGAAAGTTTACAAGAGTTGCTACATAAAACAACTAAACAGGCAGATCAAGCAGCATTGGTATTACAACAAAACCTAGAGCTCCAGAAGAAAGTTGACAGGCTTGAAAAGTCTCTTGAAGAGGCTAATGTCTACAAGTTATCATCAGAAAAGTTGCACAAACATAATGAACTCATGCAACGAAAGATAAAACTTCTCGATGAGTCCCTTCAACGATCTGATGAAGAGATTCGGTCCTATATTCACTTATATGAAGATTCTGTAAATGAATTTCAAGTTACGCTCGGTAACCTCAAAGAAGAAAGGAAGAAAAGAGCTTCAGATGAACCTGTAGATGATATGCCTAGGGAGTTTTGGAGTCGCTTACTGCTAATGATTGACGGTTGGTCTCTAGAAAAGAAAATCACAATGGATGATGCTAAGTTGCTGAGAAACATGGTCTGGAGGAGAGACCGGCTTGTTTACGATAAATACATGTTATGCAAGGAGAAGAGTGAGCACGAAGTTATTGCCACATTCCTTAGATTAACATCACCACCAGCAAGGTGTGTGTGTATATATTTCATGGTTGAATGGGGATTTATGTAGTGGCTCTTGATGCTGACTTGTGTCTTTGTCAATATTTAGTCAAGGACTACACATAGTTCATATTGCAGCTGAGTTGGCACCAGTAGCAAAGGTACAATAGCTCTTCTATGTATTTGTCTGGCTTTTCATCAATGGGAAAATAACAATACACATCATAACTTCTCCATCTTTTTTAGTAGAACTAAGAGACCTATATAGCAAAAGTTTTTTATGTCCTGTAAATGTACAAGGCAGATATTATTTATACAGTATACTTCATGAAACTATTCAATGATTAGATTATATGAAGTGTACATGAATAAAAATACTAAAATACGAAAATGCTGATACAACAACATCCAACAACATCCAAGCCTTAGTCCCAAAAGATATTGGGGTCGGCTAACATGAATCGATACATGATATCACAACCAAAAGGAAAAGAAGGAATAAAGATAAAAAGATAAGCTATTATGAAAAGATAATATAAAAAAGATGAATATATATAAAAATGATAAAATAAAAAGGCTGCAAATAATGCATATATATTGATAGAGTATATCTAGAGAGAAGTGAGAGCTAGAGAGAGAAGTGCAGTAATATGCTTCAATAGAATGAATTTGTCACCCCTATAACTACTCCCAAGGGGAGTATTTATAGAGAAAATTAGGGTTGGGCTCCCAAGCCTTGGGCTTGGGAGGCCCATTTACAACTGGACCGCTACTGGGCCGAATACAAAGGCACTAATGGGCTGTACAGATGAGTAAGTATAAAATCCGATTCTGGGAGGTCTTTGTGGCCGACGAGGGCGTGGCCGACGAGGGCACGGCCGACGAGGGCACGGCCGACGAGGGCACGGCCGACGAGGGCACCCGGGTTCCTTGGACTCAGGACCATAATCCGAGTTGGCTCCTTTTCGGCCGACGGGGGCGTCTTGGCCGACGAGGGCGCCACTCTGTTGTCTTGTGCTTTCTGTTCTTCCGAGTATGTGGGTCCTGGGGCTCAGACCCATATACTCCATCAGGAGTCCCCCACTCTCTAAGTTGAGACGTAGACGAAGCGAAGGAGAGTAGATTCCTGTGCTTTGTTGCCCATGGCCGATGCGGGCATCCCCGGGCCGTTAGCTGTTACGGCGTTGGCGTTGTTTTCTCTTTGGTGATCCTGTCCTGTGCTTTGGCCGTTACCTGTTCCTCGCTGTGGGCGGGGAGGCCGTTGTTTCCTTAATGTATTTGAGGATGATGACTGTCTTGTTTCAATGTCGGCCGTTGAAGGCGCGCTTTCCCTTTCTAGACGTTGGTGGTTGAAGTTTATGTTTGGGCCGGTGAGGCCGTTGAGGTTGTTCCTTGCTTTGAGGACGATGGCGTCCTTTCCTTTGGGTGGCCGATGAGGGTGCTTGCGCACTCCTTTTGGCCGTTGCTGGTTGGCCTTCGTGCTCTTGGCCGAAGGGCCCGTCAAGATTAATTGTTAGCGGAGGACGATGAGTGTCCTTGCCTCTAGTGGCTTGTTGGCCGTCGCTAATGACGTCATGGGCCTTTGGCCGATGAGGTTCCGTTGTGCTGTGTGGATGATGTGGCCATGTTTTGTGGTTACCTTTTTTATACTCTTTGTTTTGTTGAGGCCGGTGTAGTCCCCCAGTCCCCCACTGCTTCAGGCCGAGGAGTGCGAGGGGTGAAGGAGTTGCTTGAGTCCCTGGCCGAAGCGGCATCTCCGTAGTCCCCCTGAATCCAACTCTCATGGCGATTTTCTGGCCAAGGTAACCCTGTGGGAGAACCCTTGTGCGCAGATCGCTTGTAGAGAGTTATCATCAAGGGTTATTACGAGGAGTCGAAGGCTGTGGGCTATTTGTTCCCTTTGTTCTGTGGCCGTTACGTTCCTGGCCGTTGCCATCTTCTTATTGTTTGGCATTTGTGATATTGGCAAGCAAATGAGACGTTATGGGTGCTTGCTGGTACTTGTGAAGCCGGCGAGCGTGTAGGCCGTAGAGTCTGATTTGCCGGTGGGCCGTTGATATGGGTTGGTCCTGGCCCGTTGGTGACGTGGTGGCCTCCCAGTGGTGAGCGTTGATGTGGCCATTGGGAGAGTGCCACGTGTAGTGACCGTTGGTGGGGGGGTCTATAAATACCCCTTCCCCTCCGACGAGGAATCACATTTGCATTCTGAATTTGTCGAAGTGCTGGCCGATTTTCTAGAGAGATAAACTCCCAAGCCTGTTCTTCGTGTTCTTCGTTGTTCGAGGTTAGTGTTCATCACGATCTTCCTCGCTTTTCATACTTTGCTTCCTAGGTAGTTGATCTAGTGTTAGGCATTCGAACACCTGTAGATCTTAAGTTGTTCTCCTTAAGCCCGTAGTAGTAGTAATGAAGAGCTTGAACGAGGACTACTACCCCTACGACGACCAGCCCTCCACGAGGTCGCTTGACTACGAGGTGCTCGAGGAGTTTGAAGAGGAGATAGAGCGTTTGAGCTCCTACAAATCCGGAGAGCTGATGGACGAGGAAGGCGAGGACGAGGAGTCCGCCTCCTCTTCAGAGGGTGAGGACGTAGGCGCGTCCCGAGCGGTGGACGGGGCGTCCACTTCTGCTGCCGTTCCGTGCCCGAGGCCGGTGTCTGCCGTGAAGGGAGCAGCTAAGCCGAAGAGGGTGAGGAGGCCGAAGAATGGGCCGGGTCTCTCCTACCTGGACCTCACCAACATATTCCTGATCACGCCGGAGAGCAGTGCGGCCGACTATCTTGTCGCCCAGATGTACGTGGGGCCGTTCGGGCGGGTTAGGGCACCCAGGCCGACGGACCATGTTCTACTTCCGCCACCGGGATACTTTGGAGTATACCCGATGAGTTTTGTTAAGGGGTTGAGGTTCCCCCTTCACCCTTTCGTCATTGAGTATCTGGACATGGTGGGGCTTCCTCCGGCCTTGCTGACGCCGAACAGTTATTCCTTGATAGTGGGCTTCTTGCTTCGGTGTGAGGAGTTGGGCTACAGGCCGACCACGGCCTTATTCATGAACTTGTACCAGATCGGCCGAGGAAGCCACAAGAACTGTGCGGCCTATGCTACTCTTCAGCAGCTGCCGAGGAAGAGGAGCTTCACGGATTTGCCTACGTCCATTCATGGGTGGAAGAGCAAGTTCGTGTTTGTGTCCATTGGTGAGAGTGGTACCGAGTTCCCCTCTCTCGGCCATACCGGGAGGTTCAATCTCCATGACCCGCCGAAGAGCTCTATTTTGGACGCTCAGGTGGAGGCTTTCCTGGAAGGGGGGCCGAGGAGCGTGAAAGATTACGTTACTGAATACAAGATGACCGCCCTCGGCTTCTTCAGATATCACCTGTACGGAGATAAGGAGGATGACCTCCCACTCTGGCCGAGGATGACTACCACCTTTGAGGAGGCCGATGGCCCGGATTTGGGCATTCCTGCTGAGGCCGATGGTAATTTTTTCTTCGGCTTTCTGTCTTTATGTTTTGTCCTTTGCCTTACTAATCTGTTTGTTTTTCCTTTGTAGACTTTGTCATGGACCGACGTTCCATAATGGCTGTTGCCAAGGCCAAGGCGGCCGAGGAGCTGGCTGCTAAGGCGGCCGAGGCGGCCCGACGTGCCGCTGCTGGTGGGAGCGGGGCTACTGCTGATGCGGCCCCAAAGCCTGCCCCATCAAAGAAAAAGAGACCGGCCACTGACGGCCAGAAAAAGTTGACTGAGGCCGGCGTGAGCGTCTCTAAGAAGACGAAGAGGGCTCCTTCCCCTTCTCCGGCTAGTGAGGCCGGTACTCTTACCGTCCCCAGCGTGGGCGATAGTGGTCCCGTCGTGGACCTTACTGTTGCTGACGATGCTGCCCCATCGCTTCCTCTCGTCCAGGAACCACGGACGCAGAGGGCCGGTAAGGAGATTGCCGGTGCCACCTACCAGAAGGTGGTAGAGTACCCCGTCGGCGGGGGTGTGTTCAATGATCTCGTCCCTGGCCACGTCGTCCTGGCCAAGGCCATGCCGGCCAAAGATCGGGCTCACTTGAAGAAGCTCGAGGACCCGAAGATTTACGAGGGTGGCATGGACCTCCTCGTCCAAGTAAGTTACTGTCCTTATATTTTTGTTTCTCTCTTCGTCTGTGTAGAGTCATTTGCCTGACATTTGTTTTCCTTCTGCAGAGTGCCTTTATGCTTATGGAAAGCCATAAGAGGCAGTATTGGGAGATAGCTCGCTTGAAAGAGCTGGAGCAGAAGGCTGCCTCGGCCGACGAGGCGGTAGCTTGCCTTGATCGGCTCCGGGAGGATGCCAAGGCATTGCAGGCAAGGGCTGATGAAGCCGCCGCAGCCAGGGACGATGCCCTGGCCAAGCTCGAGGAGAGCAAAAGGGAGCTCGAGGAGTCCCACAGGGCGCTTGAGGCCGAGAGGCGCAGGAGCGAGGAGGCCGCCAAGGCGAAGGCTGAGGCCGAGGCCGCCGTCGTGAAGGCTGCCGATGAGGCCGTCGAGAAGTTCCTGGCCGAGGGGTGGAAGGCCGATGAGAGGCTCCCCTGGTGCTACGAGGTGGTGGCCGCCAAGCTCGAGAGTTGGGGGATGAACTCCCCCGCCGGCCGGGAGTATTTCAGCCGGGAGATGTCCGTTTATTACAACCTGGGCCAGGAGCGGATGCAAAGGCTCCTGTGTCGGCGGCTATCCCGGGCGTTGAAGGCCATGAATTACACGTCTGGGTGGGCTAGACGGAACCTGAAGCTGCCAAAGCTGATGAAGGATCCAGAAGAGCAGGCCAAGCTTCCGCTGTCGGAGCGAGAGTCCCCCATAGAAAGCTCCGGCCTCGGCGAGCCGGATTATACTGAATTTGATTTCTTAGACGATGCCACCAGCTCCGCTGCCGACGAGGTTGAAGAGCCAGCCGCGGATGAAGGTGCCCCGGAGGCTTGATCGGCTATTCCTTATTGTAATTAGCTTTTCATTTGTTGCCAAATTATGTAACGGCCGAAGTGCCCCCCATTGTAATGAATTGATTAAATGAAAGAATTTTTGCCATCCTTCTCGGCTTTGAATCCATTGTATGCTTGTTTGCCTTTTGTCATTTCAATTCTGTAAATTGTCAGTGTCAAGTCATAACTTGGGTCACCCGCGAGTGTCCGCTACGTCCGTAAGGTTGGCCTTCCTGTCCAGTAGTCTGGTCGGCCTATTCCTCTTTGCTTTACTATCATAACACTTAGGATTTTGTTTCAAAAATTTCCCAAGTGTTTTTGGGTCCATGTAGCTGCTGTCTTTACGGCCTAGTGGCTTGATCGGCCTGGACGTAGTTTCATAACACTTAGGAATTTTTCCAAAAATTTTCTAAGTGTTTTGGGATCCACTTAGGTGCTTTCCTTTCGGCCTGATGGCCTTGTCGGTTTGACCGGTGTTCCTTTGCTATCATAACACTTAGGATTTTTTCAAAAAATTTCCTAAGTGTTTTTTATTCCTTTTAGGTGCTTCCCTTTTTAGCCTTGACCGTAGTGTCCGTTCCGTCCAGGCGTTGGCGTCCTTATCGTCCTGGCCTTGGATTCATCCCAGGTGTTTTAGCCAGGGCCGTTGTCGGCTTGTATCCCTGTGTTCTGGCCGATAAGGGCACCTTCACCATAGTCTTGTGGACTTCGAATTTTTCACAAGTACACATGTAGGGGTGTAGGTAGCTAATCGGCTTTGTAGTGTATCGGCCTTGATTATTCCCTTGTAGTGTGTGGACGTGTCGTCCATGTTACCTGTCAGTGGTACTACACTTGTGTTGTACTGATATGTACTTGGCCTAGTTGGGCCTGAGTTGTGGGGATTTTATTTTTTCATTGCTCGAGGCCGGCAAGTGTGCGCGGCCGTCGGCTTCCCTCTTTTTCCCTTATATTATTATTATTATTTTTTTTTTTTCGTTTCAGGGGTATCCTTCTTTCAGGCTTCGGCCGAAGGGTGTGCTCGTCCTTCGGCCGGTTCGGACTTCGTTTATAACGTCCGTGATCTCAGGGCGGGTCCCGTCGCCTATTTATGACGCGGGCCTATTTATGATTTCAGGCCTGTCGTCCTGCGATCTGGCGCGTGGACGACGCGGTGAGCTTCCCGTTTCAAGACGTGGGCCGTTTGCGGGCCCCTCGTCCTGGGGACATCGTCGGCCATACCTGAGCGTTTCACTTCTAGGCTTACGGGGCCAGGACGATGTGCTCTCTCAGCTAGGTCTGAGCCCTTCGCTGATACAAAATACAATGGAGTGCCTGAGCTTGTCGCTCGTAGGCTGCAAATGCAAGGGGCCATGTCGGCCAGACCTGAGCCTTTCGCTTTAAGGTGGCCGACGAGGGCACCTGCTAATGTTTTACTTTAAATTCCAGAGAAAAAATCAGAACATGATTTTATTCATAAGTGGCTCGAGGCCGAGGGTGGCGTTCAATCAGTAACCCGTTAAGGGGTGAGGGCTTCGCCGTCTACACCTCCTTCGGATTACTGATAAAACTTCACCAGATGGTGTACATTCCATGTTCGTGGTACATTGGACCCATTCGGGCGTTTAAGCTTGTAGGTGCCGGGTTTGACCACGGCACTGACGATGTAGGGCCCTTCGTACTTCAATGCTAACTTGCCACCCTCTGTCGGCTGGCTTGCTTCCCTTCGGCGGAGGACGTAGTCCCCCACCTGAAATTCCCGGGAACGTACCTTGGCGTCATAGTATGATTTTACTTGACGCCGGTAGTTCTCCGCTCGGACGTAAGCTTGTTCACGCCTCTCATCAACCAGGTGTAGGTCAATCTTCATGTTTTCTTCGTTGGTGTCAGGCTCATATTGTTCCACCCGTCGGCTGGGGATGGCAACTTCCGTAGGCGCCTTTGCTTCAAAGCCGTAGCACAGGGCGAAAGGCGTTTCACCTGTCGCCCTCCTCGGCGTGGTTCTGTAGCACCACAGGATGTTGGGGAGCTCGTCGACCCAACTACCTCCTGCGGCCTGGAGTTTCTTCTTCAGCCCCTCCATGATTGTTCTGTTGGCGTTCTCGACCTGCCCGTTGCCCTAAGGGTAGGCAACGGTGGAGAAACGGTGCCTCACCCCAAACTCCCGGAGGAGCTCCTGGAAAGGGGTTGCCTCGAATTGGGTGCCGTTGTCTGATATGATCTCCTGGGGGACGCCAAAGCGTGTGATGATGTTCTTGTAAACAAATTTTTGGCATCTGGCCCCCGTGATGCTGGCCAGGGGCTCCGCCTCGACCCACTTGGTGAAGTAGTCGACGGCGACGATGATGTAGCGGTTATTCCCGGCGGCTCTGGGCAGGGGGCCGACCAAGTCAATCCCCCATCTGGAGAATGGAATTGCGGTGCTGACAGGGGCGTAATTGACAGCTGGCCGACCAGGGGCCTTTTGGAGTACCTGACATGTGGTGCACTTTCTGGCCAGATCAGCGCAGTCGCGTGCCATCGTCGGCCAGAAGAAGCCCTGGACGACGAGACGCCGGGACATTCGAAAGGGCCCTGGTGTGAGGAACAGACGCCACAATGAACTTCTTCCATGGCTGTGTCGGCCTCGTCCTGGTGCAGGCATCGGAGGAGAGTGCCATTATAGGACCGTTTGTAGAGTTTGCCATCTTCGATGGTGTAGCTTGGGGCCCTGAGTTTGGCAAGTTTGGCTCTCTCCTCGTCCGGGGGCAGCTCCCCCGTTGTGATGAAGGTGGCGATGTCGGAGATCCAGTCCTCTGGTCGCTGTTGGACGCACAAGACGGGGCTGGCATGGATGCTGGACATGCTCAACTCCTCGATCTTGGCCAACTGGGAGATGTGCTCCGGGGTGTCCGAGCTGAGCTTGGAGAGGATGTCGGCTTCGGCGTTCTCGGCCCTTGGGATCTGAGTGATCTCGTGGGTTTCAAACGCTTTCAGCAAGTCCTCCGCCGCTTGTTTGTACTGCTTCATCCGGCCTTCCTTTGCTTCGTACGATCCCTCCACCTGGCCAACTACCAGTTTGGAGTCGCACTTGATTCTGAGGCGCTTGGCCTTGAGGCCGGCGGCGAGTCTGAGACCGCTGAGGAGGGCCTCATACTCGGCTTCGTTGTTGGATACCCTGAAGTTGAAGCGGATGGCATAGTAAGCTCAGAATCCTTCAGGGGATATGAGGACGACGCCGCCGCCGCATGATTTTGCGGCCGACGAGCCGTCAGTGAACAGGGTCCACGTATCGTCCGGCTCCGGCCCGGAGTTGGCGACGGCCGTCTCCCTTGCTGTGCATTCAATGACGAAGTCGGCCAAGGCTTGCCCTTTGATAGATGGCCTTGGCTTGATCTCAATCTGAAACTGGCTGAGGAAGATCGCCCATTTCACCATCCTCGAGGAGCTAGTGGGGCTCCTCATGAGCGCGCCGAGAGGCTGCTGGGTCAGCACATGGACGGTGTGGGCTTGGAAATAGTGCCCCAGCTTCTTCACGGTGTGGACGATGGCCAGCACCGTCTTCTCAATGGAGGAGTACCTGAGCTCGGCCTCCCTAAGTGTCTTGCTGATGTAGAAGATGGCCTTCTGCACCCCTTCGTCCTCACGGATGAGCACGGAGCTGATGGCCGACGTGCTCACCCCTAAGTACAAGAAGAGGGTTTCGCCGGCTTTGGGCTTGGAGAGTACGGGTGGGGACGACAGGTACCTTTTCAATTCGTCGAATGCTTCCTGGCACTCCGTCGTCCACTTGAAGCTGTTTGCCTTGCGCATGATCTGGAAGAAGGGGAGTGCCCTCTCGGCTGACCTGGAGAGGAACCGGTTTAAGGCCGCCAGGCGCCCCGTCAGTCGCTGTACCTCCTTGACGTTGCGGGGCGGCTCCATGTTGATGATAGCCTGTGTCTTCTCCGGGTTTATCTCGATGCCTCTCCGGTTGACCATGTAGCCAAGGAACTTGCCGCCCTGGACGCCGAAGGCGCACTTCTTGGGGTTAAGGCGGAGCCTGAACTCCTTCACGATTTCAAAGATTTCCCGGAGGTCGTCGGCGTGGGAGGTGGCCTGCCTGCTCTTGACGATCATGTCGTCGACGTACGCCTCCATCGTCCGGCCAAGGACCGCTCTGAAGATTTTGGCCACCATCCTAGTATAGGTGGCGCCGGAGTTTTTGAGTCCGAAGGCCATGACGAGGTAGCAAAATATTCCCTCTGGGGTCATGAATGCCGTCTTCTCGGCGTCATCTTCGTGCATGGAGATCTGGTGGTACCCTCTGAAAGCGTCGAGGAACGACATCAACTCGCACACCGCCGTCTCGTCCACCAGCTGATCAATGTTGGGGAGAGGGAACGGGTCCATGGGGCACGCCTTGTTCAGGTCAGTGTAGTCAACACACATTCTGAACGTCGGCGGTTTCTGTGCGAGGACGACGTTGGCCAACCATGTTGGGTACTTCACCTCTTTGATATGTTTGATCGATAGGAGCATGGCGACCTCCCCTTTGACGAAGTCCCGCCTGTCAGCGGACAAGTAGCGCCGCTTCTGTTTGACGGGCGCGGAGGCCGGATCGACGGTCAGCCGGTGAGCGATCACCTGGCGGCTGATGTCGGGCATATCGTCCGGGCCCCACGCGAAGACAACGGCGTATGACCGTAGGACGAGGAGGATGGCGTCTCGTTGGTCCTGGGGGAGTTGCTTGCCGACCCTGAGAACCCGCTCCGGCCGGGAGGTATCCAGAGGGATTTCCTCGACCTCCTCGGCCGGCTCCGCATGTGGCCTCTCCTCGTCCATGGCGACGGCGGCCGTAATGGTGTCTATCCTCTGTCCCTCCCTTTCGGCCGGCCTCGTTAGCTTGAGGTAGCAAGCTCTGGCTATCCTCTGATTTCCTCTGGCGTAGCCGATGCCGTCATTGGTGGGGAACTTTAAGCATAGGTGCCTCATGGAGATGATGGCCTCCAAGTCCTCCAGCGCTGGCCGGCCCAGGATCAGGTTGTGGGCGCACCGGAGGTTGACCACCATGAACTCCATGTCAATCTTGGCATGGTGGGGGCCGTCACCGACTTCCACGGGGAGGACTATCGTGCCCTCGGCGTCGATAGAGTCCCCGGTGAAGCCGGATAACGGGGTCTTGATCGGCTTTAGCAGGGCTCTGTCCAGCTTCAGCTGCTTGAAGGTGTCCAAGTACATCACATTGACGGAGCTCCCCGTATCGATGTAAGTACGGTGGATGATGGAGTCACCGATCTCACATCGGATGACGAGGGCGTCCCTGTGTGACTCCGTACCCGGAGGCAGATCCTTGTCGGTGAAGGTGATCGCCTCCGTTCGCTGCTTCTTCGGCTGGGGGGGAACGTGGGACACCTCCCCAATGTAAAGGGATTGGGCCCATTTCTTTCTCTGAGTGGCGGAGTCCCCCCCAGTGTTCCCACCTACGATGAGGTGGATGTGATTCTTCTTCGGCGGAGGCTCCTCGAAGTCCTCGTCGTCGCTGAGCCTACCAATCTCGCGTTTCTTCGCAGAGGGTTCGCCCCCATGTTTGCCAGTGTTTACCCAGGTGTTTTTACGTGGGCCACCTTTGACAAACTGGGAGAGTTCCCCCTGGCGAATAAGGCGCTCGATGGCCTCATTCAATGTGATGCAATCGTCGGTGTTGTGCGACGAGTTCTTGTGGAACCGGCAGTATGTGCCGCCCTGCTGAATGGCAAGGATCTCCTCGGCCGGCCGAGGAGCCTGCTCGATGAGGCCGTGCTTCTCGGCGTAATCGAGGATGGTGCCGACCGGGTGGGTGAGGGTTACCCCCGGCCGTTCCAGCCTCGGCCGCCAGTGGCGGTCTTTCTTACTTTGTCCACCAGAGCCGTGGCGGCCCTGGGCACCCTGGCCGGCCGGGGACGGACCCGAGGCCGGCGAAGGATTTGTCTTCTTGGGGGGATGGCCCCCTTCTCTCTTGTGATTGTGGAGCTCGTCGGCGTCGGCATACAAGCCTCCGCGTTGGAGCGCCTTGGCGTACGACCTCGGGGGGTCAGTGATGAGGCTCCTGGCGTACGGGGAGCTGCGGAGGGCTCCCTGGTACAAGGCGAGGAGGGTGCGCTCATCGGCCCCCTCGACCTCCTCGGTCTCCCTCGTCCACCGGTCGATGAATGACCGGAGGGACTCCTCGTGCTGCTGTTTGACGGAGAGGAGGTGGGTGAAATACTTCTTGGCGCGCTTCCTCCCGGCAAAGTGAGTGAGGAAGCGCTGGGCGAGATCTTGCCATGAGTCGATGCTTCCTTCTGGCAGTCCGTTGAACCACTCGTACGCTGGCCCCTCGAGAGTAGAGAGGAACCACCGGCAGAGGTATTCGTCGGACGCGTTCACCATCAGCATGTTGTTTTGGTTACGGCTGAAGTGCTCCTGGGGGTCTGATCGGCCATCGTAGGACTTGATGGCGTTCCCCCTGTACTTCTCAGGGATGGGGGCCGAGAGGACCCTGTTGGTGAAAGGGGTCCTGGTCCTGACCTGGATGATGGGGTCACCTCGCCCCTCGGCCAGCTCCCTCTCCAGGGCGCTAACTTTGTTAATGAGCGCGTTGAGGCCGGGGTCGTTGGAGGCGCCGGCCGTAGGGATGTTGGCCGACTGCTTGGCCTCCATCTGAGCCAGCCTCCTTTCCAGCTGGGCGATGACCTCGTCCCGGGGGTCCCTGTCGGCCGCAGCGGCGCCCGGCTGGTTCCTCAGGTGCTCGTTGTGAGCCGCGTTGATCTGGTGGCGCACGTCATCCCCGTGCAACTTCCCCTTGCCCTTGTCCGGGCGGGGCTGGTCCGCTGTCCGGGACACAGACCCCAAACTCTCCCTTGGCGAGCCAGGACGAGGATCACCAATCCGTCCCGCCATCCTCTCCGAAACCGGACGACGGCGCGTGTCACCCAGCCTATTGAAGGCAGAGGCTTTTCCACGCGCTGGGGTCTGCCCGGGCCGAAGAGGGGAAGCAGGGTGGGAGTGGGACGACGTCGTGTCCTGGGCCACAACCCCCTCATTGTTGCCTATCTGGTCGGCCAGTGGTTGGGGATGAGGAGGTGGAGTGACGTTTCCCCCGGTCCTTGGCAAAAGTGCGCTGAGGACGGTGGGATTCTGAGCCAAGCTGGCGATGATAGCCGATAGTGCGGCCTGGACCTGAGGATCTACGGACGGAGAGGCCGCGGCCATAGGCTGGGCCGGGGCGTGGTCCGCTTTCTCAGCTCGTTTCTTTTCCTGGCCGAGGCGGGCGTCGGGGACTCCGCCGTTGAGTTGGTTGCGGAGGTCCGTCGTGAGGTTGAAGGCCTCCTGGAAGAGGTCCCCTCCGCCGACCTGGTCGGCCGTGGCGTCCTCATCGTGCTCCCTGGGCTCTTGGTCCTCAGGGATGACTTTGCTGACGAGGTTGCGGTTTGACTTAGTTCTCCCCATGATCAGTGGTTAGCTGTGCTTGGTAGCGACGAAGGGTGCTAACTTGATTGTTCTAGCTCTCAACGAGAGCACCAAATGATAGAGTATATCTAGAGAGAAGTGAGAGCTAGAGAGAGAAGTGCATTAATATGCTTCAATAGAATGAATTTGTCACCCCTATAACTACTCCCAAGGGGAGTATTTATAGAGAAAATTAGGGTTGGGCTCCCAAGCCTTGGGCTTGGGAGGCCCATTTACAACTGGACCGCTACTGGGCCGAATACAAAGCCACTAATGGGCTGTACAGATGAGTAAGTATAAAATCCGATTCTGGGAGGTCTTTGTGGCCGACGAGGGCGTGGCTGACGAGGGCACGGCCGACGAGGGCACGGCCGACGAGGGCACCCGGGTTCCTTGGACTCAGGACCATAATCCGAGTTGGCTCCTTTTCGGCCGACGGGGGCATCTTGGCCGACGAGGGCGCCACTCTGTTGTCTTGTGCTTTCTGTTCTTCCGAGTATGTGGGTCCTGGGG
The DNA here is from genome assembly GCA_945859875.1 of Cuscuta europaea. Classification (NCBI taxonomy): domain Eukaryota; kingdom Viridiplantae; phylum Streptophyta; class Magnoliopsida; order Solanales; family Convolvulaceae; genus Cuscuta; species Cuscuta europaea. Next base: position 1,974,266 of record CAMAPE010000003.1, on the reverse strand, counting down.
TTCAGACCCATATACTCCATCATATATATATAAGGATAAAAAACTAGGGAAAAAAAGATGAGGGAAAAAGATTATCAAGATCACTCCTTCACGTGAATACCCGCCCTCCACTTAGTTCTCTCCAAAGTCATGCCCTCATCCAACCCCAGAAGAAGCATATCACTTCGAACTCCCCTAACCCACGTCTGTTTGGGTCTTCCTCTCCCTCTCTTCCCTGCCTCTTCTCCACACATCTCAACTCGCCTAACAGGTGCATCTCTCGGTCTTCTACGCACATGACCAAACCACCGTAGGCGCGACTCCCGCATCTTGTCTTCAATAGGTGCTACTCCCACCCTTTGTCTGATTGTCTCATTCCTCACGCGGTCCTTCCTAGTATGCCCACACATCCAACGCAGCATGCGCATCTCTGCCACACTCATCTTTTGAATGTGACATTGTTTCACCGCCCAACACTCTACGCCATACAGTAATGCAGGCCTAATTGTTGTCCTATAAAATTTACCCTTCAGTCTAGTCGGCATACCTCGGTCGCATAGAAATCCTGACGCACTCTTCCACTTCATCCACCCTGTTCTGATTCTATGGGATACATCTCCATCTAACTCACTGTCCTTTTGAATTATGGAGCCCAAGTAACGGAACATATCGCTGACTGGTATCTCCTTACCATCCAGAGTAATTCCGCTATTACCACTACTTCTACCTCCACCAAACTTGCACTCCATGCACTCTGTCTTGCTCCGACTTAGTTTGAAACCCTTATTCTCCAATGATTGTCGCCATACTTCCAACTTTGCTTTAAGACCTGATTGCGTCTCATCAATCAATACAATATCGTCGGCAAACATCATGCACCACGGTATATCGTCTTGAATTGACTTCGTAAGTTCATCCATGACTATGGCAAATAAGAAAGGACTCAAGGCCGATCCTTGGTGCACTCCGATAGTAATAGGGAACTCTTCAGTCCTCCCTACACTAGTACGAACACTTGTAGTACAATCCTCATACATATCCATGATGATGCTGATATACTTGCGTGATATGTCTTTCCTAGTTAAGGTCCACCAAAGAACTTCTCGAGGTACCCTATCATATGCCTTTTCTAAGTCAATGAACACCAAATGCAGATCCTTATGAGCATCTCTATACTTCTCCATAAGTTGACGAAGAAGGTGAATAGCCTCAGTTGTTGAGCGACCAGGCATAAAACCGAATTGATTCTCTGAAATCTTCACAGATATATGGAATAATAATTAGAAAAATGGAAAATATTTTCTAATTAAATGATCAGAAAATGGAACAATGAAGAGAGTCACACGTGATAGACAACTATATTGATAGTTTACAGATATATATGTTTGACTTGTGTAGAGTTTATAAGAAGTAGATGCTGAAAAAACAAAAAACAAAAGAAAATAGAACAGTGAAGGAGAAGAAAACTTACTGTCATTGATTGTGCTGCCAGCTTCTGCGGTTGGTGTGGATATTGAGAAGACTGTGGTAATGTGAGTAGAGCAGAGCAGGAGAGTTGAGGACTTGAGTAGCGAACACTGTGACTTGGGTTGATTAACGAAAATTTACATCGTTTTGACCTTTTATTTAGATATTTAGTTGGGCTTTATCATATTATAGATATGGGCTTCTTAATTCAAATAGTCTGAAACTAAAATATTACGCTTAAACGCGTGTTTCCACCTGAGGCGAGAATAGCGAGCGCTATTTAGCGCTTGAGCGCTTCTGCGCAAAACCTGTGCCTTACACAGAAAACTGCGCCTGGCCTTTGTTCAGTCGATAGGGCTGATGTGCGCTGTGTTTGGTGCGCTTCTGCCCATGCCATTCAGCTTCATCCTCGCGCCTCTTCCTTCCCAATACCTCACTGCTTGCAGAACCAGAAGCTTCCGTACTTGTTCCTTCAAAATCACAAATGGTGCTGCTGCAGTAGATATGTCGAGTGCAGTTTCATGTGTGGCATTAGCCTTCAAGGCTTCAAGCACTCACTAGCTACAATTGTTTCCTTGTTTTCATGAGACTCCTCAAGGATTCTCACTTCTGAGACTATCAATGTGCTGGATGCAGATTTGATGTTACTAAAGTTACTCAACTCATTGTCTGCAACAAGCCCTATGCAAACTTCTCCATTTATCATCCACTTTTCTGTACGGCAGTTAATATCAATGATAGAATTATTTGTAATAGCAGGATTTGTCTTACAAAACTTCAACAGCCAACAGAAGTTGTGCACAACAGTGCTGCCATGGGATTTCAGATTCTCTAACCGCCAAAGTCCCAAGTCTGGGAAGTTTTCTTCTTTCCTTTCCTCTATAAGAGAGCCAATAGCTCTTGCAGCAACAGAAAGAGCTTCAGGGACCGGATCCTGATGAACTTCGGGCAGAATAGACATGAACATATTGGTGCCCCGATTCTTAAAAGTGATAACCGAACCAAACTCCTTTATTTTATGAACATTTCGTTCAACATTGCTACCAAGAGCAAACTCATCAGTCCATCTCAGTCCAGAATCAGAGGAGTCCCGAATTGCAGAAAGTACCAAATTGCAGCCTTCCACATCCAGAACCAAAAGCTGGTCAACTTTAAAATCAGGCTTCACGATAGACTTCATTAACCCAACCTCATCAATAAGTTCAATGGCTGTGGAGGAAAACCTTGCACGCCAAAGTCAAATTCTTTGGGAATACCCTATCGCCTTGAGTGCACATCCAGAACCAAAACCTTGCACTAAAGTCAAATTGCATGGATTGACTATTGCTTCATAACCTTGCACTACAATGGATGACTTTAGGCGATAGGGTATTCCCTTCCACATCCAGAACCAAAACCAATGAACTTTGGGAATACCCTATCGCGCACTCAAGGCGATAGGGTATTAGCCTTCCACATCCAGAACCAAAACCTTGCACTAAAGTCAAATTGCATGGATTGACTATTGCTTCATAACAAAGAAGCACAGACAGTTAAGTAATCCATTTTGCTTTATTCTATCATATTCTCAAGCCAAAATATAGTGAGTGTTTGGCTTCATTGCAAATGTTGGGGAAAAAATTGCATAAGCTTATGCCTCATTTAGGATTCTACCTTTTTCAATTCGACATTGTTTTACTGTGGCTTCATGCATTTCTAACATTTTTAATGCTTGTTTACATTATAGGTTGGTGGTCTAGGAGATGTGGTGACAGGCCTTTGCAAGGCACTGCAGAAGAAAGGACACCTTGTTGAAATCGTGCTTCCTAAATATGATTGTATGCAATATGAGCTGGTTTCTGACATTAGGGTATGCTCGTTGATTTGTGACAACCTGGTCTGCAATATTACTATTTGGCTACAATGAAGTATAACTTTGTATTTACGTTATTCAATATTTTCAGGCTTTAGATGTCATGGTTGAGTCATACTTCGATGGTGTATTGTTCAAAAGCAAAATATGGATAGGAACTGTTGAAGGTAAAAAAAACTTTTTTCTGTTTGGCATGCACCTCAATGGAGGATTGGAGGTTTAGGCTAGTTTGGGAGCTAAGTTTTGGAGAAGTTTTGGAGGGGGCGGGTTTTGAGGTCTTAGTCAATATTTTGATAAATAGAATGTATTAATCATTCATTTTTTAGATTAACATCAAATATATATATCAAATTAGTCAACCCTCGAAAGCCTTCCCCTCCAAAACCCTCCATCCAAATAGAGCTTTAGTATCGTATGCTTTACTTGGTTTGATTTCATGCAGGCCTTCCAGTGTATTTCATTGAACCTCAGCATCCGGGGGATTTCTTCTGTAGAGGCCAATTTTATGGGGAGCATGATGATTTCAAACGATTTTCATTCTTTAGCAGGGCCGCCCTTGAGCTTCTTCTTCAAGCTGGCAAGAGACCAGATATCATTCATTGCCATGACTGGCAAACGGCATTCATTGTATGGAGGTTTGCTATATTTTTTACCAGTTAATGTTTTGGTTTCTCAACTATTATATAATAGATTTGTGTGTGTGTTGTTATTTTGTGAAGGCACCACTATACTGGGATCTTTATGTACCAAAAGGGTTGGACTCGGCCAGGATTTGTTTTACATGCCATAATTTTGAGTATCAAGGGAGTGCACTAGCATCAGAGTTGGCTTCATGTGGTCTTGATGTTTCCCATTTGAATAGAGCAGATAGGATGCAAGATAATTCATCACATGACAGAATCAACCCTGTAAAGGTGTTTATACATTTTTTAATGTAGAACTTCGTAATAATATATAAGAAAATAACTTTAAATAATACCAACTATCATTCATCAACCAATAATAATACATACTTTGAAAATGATTTTTAATAATGCCAACTATTTGAATGTAAAACAAAAAATAATATGGAGTCATTTTTTAACAAGAAATTCAATCATTTAAGACATCGAAACCTAATTACAAACCATCAAATAACTGATAATCGGAAATACAATCACTTATTTGATATTTTAATATTAATTTTTGGGAAATTAAATGACTAGATTTTTGGTGAAAAATACCCTATATCACTTCTGGTCTATATTTAAATAGTTGGTATTATTACAAGTTATTTCCAAAGTATGTAGTATTTTAAATTCATAATAAAAGATAGTTTGTATTATTTTAAAGGTATTTTCCCAGAATTGATTTGTAATACTTTCTTCCATTTTTTACACGTCTGCTATAATTGATTTCACAGGGTGCAATTGTGTTTTCCAATATTGTAACTACCGTTTCACCAACATATGCTCAAGAGGTTCGGACTGTAGAGGTAAGAATGTGATTTGCATGATAATAATTAGTAATGCTTTGTAATTATGTTAAGATGCCTATGATAGAACACTGGTATTTGATTCACAGAACAGTATAGAATTCAATAGAAAAAGTAGGAGAACAGATCAAAAGCTTTATTCAATAGGTAGAACAGATCACAAGGGATACAATGCTCTAGGACTATTCAAGATGCCCAATCTCCAAGTACAGCCTCAACAGTAATAAAAGCCCAATTCTTCTAGTTCATAAGCTTCTATTTATAGCAAAATTGTCCGCACAGGGAACAACAGAACTAACAGACTAGTTAGTTATTACTAACTGCCTTTCTACTCCTCCTATGGTAGATTTTATTATAAAATTGAACTGGCTGTCGTATTGAGTTCCTATCAATACTCCCCCCCCCCAAACAACCACCTTGCCCTCAAGGTGGGTCATGGGTGACAGGGAACAACCATTATCTTCCACTTCATTCATGCACCTCTCTCTTCCCAATACTTTACTGATTTTTGGGATTTTAGCTTCTGTGCTTGGATCTGTTGATAAAACGAAGAGACATCATTAATCTAGGATTTATTTTCCTTATTATTACTGTAATTATGTATCTTTAGTGCTTCAGGTTGTATTTAATAGCTGCTGTCTTTTCAGTTCTCAATCATTTATGTTTAGTATTTAGACAGTCACCTAGGGTGCTGAATAGACTCTCTCAGGATTCCTATCTGTATAAATAGCTTATGTACTTCTTGTAAATGAATTCAAGGAAATAATATTCAGAAAACTTCATGGTATCAGAGCTTGGTTTCGTCTAAGCCTTTTTTGAGTCAGTCTATCACCTCTCCAACGGCCATTTTTTGGGTGTCTCTACCCTTCTCTCTCTTTAACTCCCGGTGGAGTCTCTTCATCAAGGGTTTTATCATGTCTAAAGAAGCCGAATCAGCCTCAAGTAACCTTGATCACTCAACCATTGTTTCAGCTGCTACTGCAGCCGCGTTTGCTCTTCGAAACCAGAAATTTGATCTCCCTTCTATCCCGCCATCTTACCGTCTCAATGGCAGGAACTATCTTGGGTGGTCAAAGCTGGTTTACACTCTTCTACGTGGCAAAGATCTTGAAGATTATCTCACTGTCTCTACCCCAGAAGAAGGAGAGATTGATGCTGCTATTTGGGAGAAAACTAATGCCAACGTACGGGTCTGGTTATGGGACTCTATGGATCCCAACATTAGCAGTACATGTTTATACATGGACTCGGCTAAAGAAATCTGGGATTTCATACAGCAGTCCTACTCTGTTGCTAAAGATGGCGCTTTTGTCTATGACTTATGGCTCTAAACAACGAATCTTAAGCAAGATTCACAATCTGTCACAGATTATGCAACTGACCTCCAACGACGATGGTCTGAACTTGACCAGTATCAAACGATGAAGTGGTCGAATGCTGCAGATGCAGCTCTTCACAAGAACTATATAAATCAGCAACGTCTATATTGCTTCTTGTCTGGTTTAAATCCCGAATATGATCAGACTCGGGGTCAAATTCTTGGCATTACTCCTCTGCCTTCCATATCTTCTGCCATTGCCACTATCAAACATGAAGAGAGCAGACGCAATATAATGATGAATACAAATCTGATTGACAGTACAGCTCTTGCTGCCAAATCTACTCCTTCAGATGTTAAGGAAACTAAGGGTAGTAAGGGAGGAAGATGGTGTGATCATTGCAAGCGGTCCAACCATAATGTGGATACATGCTGGAAACTTTATCCTCATCTACAGAAAGAAAGGAAAAGCCAAGACAGACGTGGAATGAGTGCTGGACGTGCCAACTCAGTCACTCCCACTATTGTTGAGAGCTCTACTAATCTTTGGCCCATTTCCCAGGAGGAATTAAAGCAAATTCGTATGATGTTACAGTCTCTTAATAACTCAAATGGTTCTGGTCATAGCTCTTTGGCCCTGCAAGGTAAAACCTCTACTATTTTTTGTCTTAATGCTTCGGAACAGAGTTCACAATCCCAATGGATATTAGACTCAGGTGCCACATCTCATATGACTGCCATACCCTCTTTACTCTCTAATTATCATCCATGTTTTACATCCACGCACATTACTACTGCTGATGGGACACCTACAAAGGTTGCGGGACTTGGTACGGTTGTTTTTTCTGAAAAATTAAATCTGAAAAACACCCTACATGTCCCAAACCTGGCTATGAACCTTGCTTCTATTTACAAACTCACAGTTGATCTTAATTGTGCTGCCATTTTTTTCCCTTCCCACTGTTTATTACAGGATCTACACACGGGGAGGACGATTGGAATTGCTAAACAAAGAGATGGCCCGTACTACCTTGATGCACTGTTTGTCTCCAAACCTCCACAAAAAGATCTTACCACAATCACAGCCAATACCAACACTATTTGGCTTCACCACAAGCGTCTTGGTCATCCCTCTTTTCATGTCCTAAAAACCATGTTTCCCAGTCTTTTTAGTAGTATTGATGTTTCTACATTTCAATGTGATGTCTGTGAACTTGCTAAACAGTCTCGTGTATCTTTTTCCAGAAGTAATACAATCAGTTGTTCTCCTTTTGATATTATACATAGTGATGTCTGGGGTCCTGCTCCAATTGCTAATATATCTGGTGCCCGGTGGTATGTTACATTTATTGATGATTGTACACGTTTTATGTGGGTTTTTCTGCTAAAAAACAAGAGTGAGGTGAGTTCCATCATTCCTATCTTTTGCAATATGATTCATAATCAGTTCTCCGCCACAATAAAACGCTTCCGCACTGATAATGCTCTTGAATACTTCAATCAAACCGTTTCCTCTTATTTCCTCTCAAAAGGCATTGTTCATGAGTCCTCTTGTCCGTACACACCACAACAGAATGGCACAACAGAAAGAAAAAAATCGCCATCTCCTAGACGTCAGTCGGGCTTTATTGTTTCAATCAAATATGCCTAAACACTATTGGGGGGAAGCCACACTCACAGCATGTCATCTCATCAATAAAATTCCCAGTCGGGTACTCCAAAATAAGTCACCCCTTGAATCTCTCCGTCATTTCTTTCCTCAAACCAGAATTTCTTCTGATCTTGATCTAAGGGTGTTTGGGTGTACTGCATTTGTTCATATTCCTCCACCTCATAGGGGAAAATTGGACCCACGATCTATTAAGTGTATCTTTCTTGGTTACTCTCCAACTCAGAAAGGATATAAGTGCTATAATTCTACAACCAGAAAGACATACACCAGTGCAGATGTGACCTTTCACGAAGACACACCTTTTTACACTCCTACTTCTCTCCCTGTATCCCAAGATACTCCACATCCTTCACCTCTGCCCACCTATACTATTACATCTTCTCCACCACATACAATCTCCTACCCTCCTAAGCCTTTATCACCAGACATCCCATCACCACCACCACCACATGATCATCCATCACATTCCTTAGATGTGTCAGCAACCTCACCTACTTCCCAACAGTCTTCAACATCACCTGAACCTCAATCAAATACACCACCAGATCATCCCATTCCTACACCTACTAAATCCACCACTCATGACCCATCTTCTCCTCTACCAGTGACAAAAGTGTACTCAAGGAAAAACAGGTTCACTCCATTGTTGACGCATGACCAATTGGCTGACCCAGGTAATGTCTCTTCTTCTCCACCACCATCTCCGCCAATTGCTTTACGCAAGGGTGTACGTCAATGTACCAAAACACCTCTATACCCTCTTGCTAATTTTGTTACCATTGATAACTTCTCTCCTTCACATGCCTTGTTTGTTCAGAGACTTAATGAAATTCCCATACCCAACTCTGTTTCTGAGGCATTAGGAAAGAAAGAATGGAGGGATGCTATGCAAGAGGAAATTAGAGCTCTTGAAAAGAACCATACTTGGGATATTGTGACTAAACCTCCTGGGAGGCATGTTGTTGGTTGCAGGTGGATCTTTACTGTCAAATACAAGGCTGATGGATCTCTTGAGCGGTACAAAGCTCGTCTTGTGGCTAAAGGATACACTCAGACGTATGGGATTGACTATCAAGAGACCTTTGCTCCTGTAGCTAAGCTCAATACTGTCCGTATCCTACTATCCTTGGCATCTCACTTTGATTGGCCTTTATTGCAATTTGATGTCAAGAATGCTTTTCTCCACGGTGACTTGCATGATGAGATCTACATGTACATTCCCCCAGGCTTTAATAAAACATCAACAAGAACCTCTACACATGTATGTCATTTAAAAAAAGCCCTCTATGGTCTCAAGCAATCCCCTCGTGCTTGGTTTGACCGCTTCACACAGGTTGTTCTTGCTGCTGGGTATAGTCAAAGCCAAGGGGATCATACTCTTTTTTACAAACACTCTCGCCCAAATGGAGTCACTATTCTTTTGGTATATGTGGATGACATCATTGTGACGGGTAATGATCCAGTTGAGAAACAACGTCTTGAGGGGCAGCTGAAATCCAAATTCGAGATGAAGTCTCTTGGCCCTCTAAAATACTTTCTTGGAATTGAAGTTGCTCGCTCATCTGAAGGCATCTTTATCAGCCAACAAAAGTACATTACAGATTTGTTAAATGAGACCGGTAACAGTGCTTGTCGACCGGTTAATGCACCTATGGATCCTAATCACAAGCTTGGACTTGCTACTGATGAACCCAAGGTTGATTCATCAATGTATCAGCGCTTGTGTGGCAAACTTATCTATCTCTCTCATACTAGACCTGACATTGCCTATGCAGTTAGTGTTTTGAGCCAGTTCATGCATGATCCAAGGAAACCACATCTAGAAGCAGCCTATAGGGTTCTTCACTACCTAAAAGGAAGTCCAGGGCAAGGGATAATATTCAGGAAGGGTGGACAATTATCAGTCCAAGCCTTCACTGATGCAGATTATGGTGGCTCCCTCGTTGACCGCCGGTCAACTACTGGTCTCTGTGTTTTCCTAGCAGGAAACCTCGTGACATGGAGAAGCAAAAAACAGAATGTTGTGGCACGATCATCTGCTGAATCTGAGCTAAGAGCTCTTGCCCATGGCTTATGTGAACTTCTATGGATCAGAATTATTCTCTTAGATTTACGAATCAAGTGGAAAGGACCAATGGAATTGAGGTGTGATAACAAATCAGCAATCAACATAGCTCATAATCCAGTCCAACATGATCGGACCAAGCATATTGAGATTGATAGGCACTTTATCAAAGAAAAGGTTGAAGGAGGTCTGATCGAACTAAGCTACACTCCCTCAGAAGATCAAGTTGCAGATGTGTTTACCAAACCTCTGCACAGTCCTAGGTTCCAGGGTCTTATTGTCAAGCTAGGCATGACGGATATCTACAAACCTAGCTTGAGGGGGAGTGTTGATAAAACGAAGAGACATCATTAATCTAGGATTTATTTTCCTTATTATTACTGTAATTATGTATCTTTAGTGCTTCAGGTTGTATTTAATAGCTGCTGTCTTTTCAGTTCTCAATCATTTATGTTTAGTATTTAGACAGTCACCTAGGGTGCTGAATAGACTCTCTCAGGATTCCTATCTGTATAAATAGCTTATGTACTTCTTGTAAATGAATTCAAGGAAATAATATTCAGAAAACTTCAGGATCTTCATCATTACTTCCTCCACCGTTGGCTTTTCACTCCATCCAAGTAATTCCTGTATCTTGTTATTGTCATTACTTTGGAGGATTATTCCTTCAGGCTGCTCTAAAACTTCTAGAGCCTCAGAGCTGGTAAAAGGATCTGCCCTGAAAGTAGCTCGTAGTATCTCATAAATCCTATGCATAGTGTGGTAACTGTGGTTGATCATTGATGAGTGATGAAATTAAGTGCTTGATGTGTGGCGAATCGACTCCAGAGTCTGTATCAGTTAAAAACTGTGACAGTGGTTGACAAGCATTTACTTTTACAGGAGGAGGCACATCCATGCCGATTACCTTAACTGCCGCATACGCAAATTGCTCATCAACCCCTGTTGCAATGTCTTCTACACGAAATTTCTCCCAAATATGTCCTACAGTGGCACCACAATTTCCAGAAACCTTTGTTACAACTTACAAATATCTTCTCTGACACTGAGGCTACGGTGAAAAAAGTAGTGTCTGGTATTCTACGCCCAACCGGGGATCCCGCAAACTTCTCCTGCCATGATTCAATAAACCTTTTTTCTTCCACTTTAGCAAAGAATTGGTTGGTATTCATCAACCAGATCCTGGTGTGGGCCTGCTGCTTTCTTATCTGCAGAAAAACAATGACACTACACCAACTCCTCCAGACTATGCATCATTACCTTTACACACTTCTTGCTATCCAAAATTGTCAACAAGAGCTTAGATAGATTGCCTGAAGGTACTTTCTGTTTCCAGCTACGAAAAGGAGTACCAGAGTGCAAGGAATTCCTGGATGAATAATCAGCTAGAGCCCAAAGAGACACATGATACTCTCTTAAATCATTATAAGATCTTCCAGCAAGTGTGTTGATAATCACCAAGTACTCAAAGTTTGTACTTTCTTTTCTCTTCCAACTTTCCTTGGAGATTTCAATCCGCATTTTGTGTATTCCTAAGAACTCAGGACTATCAGAATCTGAAACCATAACATTTTCCTTATACTTTCCGGGAAATCCTACTCCCATTTCATTTTGAATATACTTCAAAGAAGGAACACCATTAATCTTATTCAGCCCTTCCAAACTATTGTTTAGTAAACAAGGGTGCATAATTTCCGTTAGAACACCCAATCCAAGTTCCGAAACTCTACCAATCCAAGATTTAAAATCTTCTGGTTTTCGATCTAGGGCACCAGTATAGCTTCGAACTTCATAGGTAAGGTTATCTGATTTGCGCGCTTCGGACTCTTCTAGATTGTTTGGTGAATCAACGCTTTCTGCCGCTTGCCGAATATCATCCTTCGTCTCCAATTCTTGAACTGAAGATGTAGACAGCGTCAGCTTCAACTCAGTGTTCCGTGTAGACGGTGGAGTTCCAAGCAATGAAAGTTGCACCTGGTGAGAGACGACTAGAGAAGACGAGTTGTGAGAGTCTGCGAATGAGGAAGCCGGCGATCTTGGAGAAACGAGAGAAAGAGTTCGCGATTGCAAACTGGGAGATGGGGTTCGCGACTGCGAACTGTGATATGAACTTGGAGCAGTTTGCTGGACTAACGACTGCAAACGGGAATCTTCTACTTGCGACGTAGTCTGCCCACTAGGAGCTACTGTTCGCGGCGAATCTAGCGAACCCGAAAAAACCTTTCGCGATGATGATCTATGAGGAACAAGTTGCGACACAGAACTGGAAGTGTGAGGAGCGAATGGTGAAGACATCTTCGACCCTGTACTAACCACTCGCGATCTCCCTCTCCCCTGAAATTGTTCGTTCATCGCAGTTTGCTGTCTGGCTATGTTTTCCGCCATCTTTCTCATTCCTGTTAAGTTCTTCTTCATCGAAATCTGCTTCCTTTCCAGCGAATCCACCCTATTCTCCAGCGAATCCACCCTCTTCTCCATTCTTGCTCTGATACCAATGATAGAACACTGATATTTGATTCACAGAACAGTATAGAATTCAATAGAAAAAGTAGGAGAACAGATCAAAAGCTTTATTCAATAGGTAGAACAGATCACAAGGGATACAATGCTCTAGGACCATTCGAGATGCCCAATCTCCAAGTACAGCCTCAACAGTAATAAAAGCCCACTTCTTCTAGTTCATAAGCTTCTATTTATAGTAAAATTGTCCACACAGGGAACAACAGAACTAACAGACTAGTTAGTTATTACTAACTGCCTTTCTACTCCTCCTATGGTAGACTTTATTATAAAATTGAACTGGCTGTCGTATTGAGTTCCTATCAGCCTAAAGATAATTTCTCTTGTCATGGGGGGGGGGGGGGGGGGGGGGGGGGGGATTCGGTTTTGTAGATTGGATCGGATAAAATTTTACTATGTAAGAATTGATGACCTTTAACTTCCCTTTTCCGCCTGTACTTTTTCTTCTTTGCCCCTGGTCTTTGACATTAAGGAGATTTAAAGAGATATAATATTACCAGACATGCGTTTAGGGATCAAAATATGCAAATTGATTAAGAAATAGTGTAGTTTTAGCCTAGAAGTTTATTGGAATTTTAAATGGAATTCATTCATGGTGTACAGGGAGGAAAAGGCCTTCATTCTACAATTAGATGTCATGCCAAGAAGTTTATTGGAATTTTAAATGGAATTGATTCTGATGCTTGGAATCCAGCTTCTGATACTTTTCTAAAGGCTCAGTACAATGCAAGTGATTTTGAAGGAAAAGCAGAAAATAAAGAAGCATTAAGGAGTCGCCTGGGGCTATCTTCTGCCGATAAAAGTCAACCATTGGTATATATTATTCTCTTCATTACAAGAACAAACAACAACAACATTACTCCAATGCCGCAAGGCCCGCAAAGGCTCCCAACTACGTTGGGGTAGGGGGGGGGGGTCGGATGTTCGAAGTCTTACCCCTGTGCTAAAGCACAAAGAGACTTTTTCCGGATGACCCATGATGAAAATTGCATCGAAAATTGCATGGATTGACTGCTGTTTCATAACAAAGAAGTGCAGACAGTTTAGTGATCTATTTTGCTTTATTCCATCATATTCTAAAGCCAAAAAATAGTGGAGTCTTTGGCTCCTTTGAAAATGAAGGAAAAATATTATTCTCTTCATTCACTTAATTTTTTTGTCCATTTGCCTTTGTTTCATCATCATGTTTCCATCGGAGAGGCCATTAATTAAACCAAGTATTGTGTTCGTATTTTATCTTGTACAATGCATACTTGGTAAAAGAAAGACAGAGTCCGACTTCTTCAAAAAATTAGTTTCATATGAAGATGTTATTGACACTTCAGAAGTTATGCAATTCAGAACTTCAAAAGGTCTGAGAAAAACAAAGTCTGATATATTCTAACATTTATTATACCAATATCTTACTTGTTGCATACATAATTTTTTGAATACTATGACCCAGAAGTCTAGAACAACATAGCACTGGTGAGCTACATCACAATGAATAATTTTCCCTAATGGCATGTTTGGGATGGTGCGTGTGTCAGACGAGTTGAGAGATGTGGATAAGAGGCAGAGTAGAGAAGGAGAGGAAGGGCCAATCAGATGTTGATTAGAGGAGTCAGAAGTGATATGCTTCTTCTTGAGTTGGATGAGGGTATGACTTTGGAGAGAGCAAAGTGGAGGGCGGGTATTCGTGCGGCGGAGTCATCTCTTATTATCTTTTCCCCCTCATCTTCTTTTTCTTTCTTGCGTTTTTGTTTTTTATATCGTTTTATCTATATATATATGTATATACTATATGTGTGTGTGTGTGTGTGTATATATGTGGCAGATCGTACCAGGCCGGCCTGACAGAAACCGCCGTCAGGCCGAGGCCATTTGGGGACCTTCCAGGTGGAATTTTTGGATGAAATTTTGTGAGCATGTTACTCATCAAGTCTAGTTTATCCATATCAAATTTCAGCTAAAAATTCAATCCGGAAGGCAGACAAATAAATTCTTTACAAAAACTGTGCTTTATACACACACACACACATAAACACCGCAGTTTTCTTCAACAATTTATTTGACTGTCTTCCCGGTTGAATTTTTGGCTGAAATTTGGTATGGATGAAATAAACTTGATGAAGAACATGCTCAAAAAGTTTCATCAAAAACTTGATGAAAAAGGGCTTCTGATGGCCTCGTCCGGACGGCGAATCCTGTCAGGCCGGCCTGACGGGAACCTCCGGCCGAGAGCATTTCAGGCCCTTCCCGTTGGTATTTTTTGATGAAATGTTATGAGCATGTTCTTAATCAAGTCTAGTTTACCCATATCAAATTTCAGCTAAAAATTCAATTGGAGAGGCAGTGAAATAAATTATTTAAGAACACTGCGCAATTAATATATATAAACAGCGCAGTATTTCTCATAAAATCATTTGACTGCCTTCCTGATTGAATTTTTAGCTGAAGTTTCATATGGGTAAACTAGACTTGATGAAGAACATGGTCAAAAAATTTCATCAAAAACTTCCACCGGGAAGGGCCCAAAATGCCCTCGGCCGGAAGGCGGTTCCCATCAGGCCGGCTGGACATGAAAGATTGTCTATATATATATATATATATATATATATATTCTTTTTATCCTTTTTGTTTATCCTATCTCTTTTTATATTATCTTTTTTATCATAGCTTATCTTTTTATTTTTTCCCTTTGGTTCCGATATCATTTATCGATTCATGTTAGCTGACCCCAAAATCTTTTAGGACTAAAGCTTGAATGTTGTATGTTTGGGATGACGGGGTTTTCATTAGGAAGGAGGGGAGTGATTGTCTTTTTTAATAAGGAATTAAGGATAACTATGGATGCTTTACCGTAATAAATGAGTATGCATGGGTTGTTTTTTGAAAGATCTTCAAATAAATACAGAATTTTCTTAAAATGAAAACTAGCCCTTTACTCCCTTCCTTCCCTTCCCTTCTCTTCTGACACCCCTCCCACCCTGATACTATCCATCCGGAGTTTTATCATAAGAACCTCAAGCCTTCAACACAGTTATTTTCAAACTTTTTGTAGGTTGGTTGCATAACAAGATTGGTGCCTCAGAAAGGTGTTCATCTTATTCGGCATGCTATATATAGAACTCTTGAGTTGGGAGGACAATTTATTCTTCTCGGTTCAAGCCCTGTCTCACATATTCAGGTACATTTACATATTTTCTTTCATTGGTACTTCTAAGTTCTAACTGCGAAAATATGAGAACTTGATATATTTGTCATGTATTTGGCATGTGTTGGAATTAGTATGAAGTCTTAAATGAAAGAAACAATGGATTTGAGATCATTTATACGTTAAGGAAAACTGTTTGTATGGAAATTGCCTTGCTGAATCATGAATTATGTTTATGGATTCCGACTTGCGCATTGAGTCTTTTGGCATCTCAAGTAGGGGGATGTACACTATAAGAAATTGAATCATAAGTTTCACCTGAAAAAAGCATCACTACCTACCTGGTTCGTGGATTAGGTTTAAAAACTATTGCATGCATCCAATTTTGAGTTTGAGTGCTACACACCCCATTTTTTCTTTATCGTACTTCTGGGATTGGAAAAGCTATACTTCTGCCTGTCAAGCAAACAAAAAACTAACCTTTTTGTACAACAATGCTTTATGTGCAACATGAGAGAACAAATAAAACTTGTGTGTGAAGCTGTTTTCCACAAGTGGAAATATTCTCAACAGCAAAAGAATCTTAACTTTATTTATGGTAAAACATTGACCGAATTACCAAATTAGTAAAAAACAAAGGGTGGCAGACAAATTGGTTAAAAAAGCTCCAGGGACACTGATAATATTAAAGAAGGCTGTTTGACAACTTGGTAAAAGGGCTCCAGTGACATTGATAATTTTAAAAACTCCGGCATCACATGGCTAAGTTTTTACCAACTTTTTTTAAAAATGAGTATATAATTGAGATGAACAGATCCCCACACCAAACAATCCGCTAAAAAATGTGTCAGTAAGAGATACAATATGACGTATATAGTTGATTAAGTTGATAAAAATTGAAACTAGGGAAGTCCCAAAACAAGTCTAGAGTGAATTACTAATACTTATCTTCGCTGAAATTAACTAGTTGTCAAATCAGTAGTATTAATATAAAGTTCTGAAATAAATAAATAAACAATAGAATCTGAAATAATTAATGTAGTCTCTAAGGATTAATCTAAAATTCATCTCAAATTCTCCCAAAGTCCCAAGTAGATTTTCAGGTCTTTTTTCTCCTTTTGGGCCTCCAACAGTCCAACCATTCCAAGACAGCAAGCACTATCCAAGGCACACCAAATAGTTAAGGTTGGGCTTGTAAACTCTTACGCCAAGAATGCAATAGAATTAACACTTACTCTACCTAAATCCATGACTCCTATAATAAAATGTTATGGTACCTCATCAGGGGTACAAGGTTAGGAGAGCCAGTTTAGAATTTTTTTAGTGGAGTGCAAAGGACCTTGTAAAAAGAAAGAGAAATAGAGATTCTTGAGCTTTGAAAAGGGAAATCTATCTATGTCACTAAAACATTCGTTGGTTTCTAATATATGACTAACAAATTTAAACATGCCTCTATAAAACACATTTAAATCCTAATATTTTTATTTTCTTTAGATGGATTTGTACCCTAAAACATTTGTTTTCTACATCGCTTCAGTATTGATCTACAAATATGCCACTGATGCACTCACTACTTTTGTCGCAGAGGGAGTTTGAGGATATTAGCAACCATTTTCAGAATCATGAACATGCTCGGTTGGTATTGAAGTATGATGAATCTCTATCGCGTTTAATATTTGCAGCATCCGATATGTTTATCATCCCGTCTATCTTTGAGCCATGTGGCCTTACACAGGTACAGTCAAGGGTTGCTTTATTGATAAAGGCAAAGGTCCAAATATACCCTTCTACTATTTTGAATGCATCACTTAATCCCATGTACTAAAAAGTATCGTACAAGTACATTTACTTTGGAAAAATAATCAATTCAAACATCTTGATCTGCTGTAGTAGGTCATGTTTGAAAAAATAAATAAATAAAATTGGTGAACTTTGTAAAAAATCTTATAATTTTTAAAAATGTAGAAACAATATAAAAACAAAAAAAAATGTCAAAATCGATAAATAATTTTAAATGTTAAAATTAAAATTGGACTATCAAAATATAAAATTAAAAATGTGAAAAATATAAAACTAAAAGGTGAATGTAATTAAAAAGATGTACAATATACAAATAATTCCAAATCCGTAAAAACAACAGAGTTTGACATTTTCAATTCTTTACCTTTTTCGGCTCTTTTCAAATTTTAACAAATATCTTAGATTTAATAAAAATAACCTATTTTAGTAGGCCAGAAACCGGTAAAATGATCGGATTCATTTTTTTAGAGTAAGTGTGCTTATATAATACCAACCTAACTTTGTCCCGTTTTACCTTTTTCGTCTGTCCCATTATATTTATATCATACCATATTTGGTAATATTTGAGTGGTTATAATTTATTCTTACTTTATTCACACTTTATCAATTCAATACCAACCACACGATTCCACTTTTCTTTTATTACCACCACCCGCTCTTATCCCAATCTTAGTGGGACAGAGGTAGTACTTTTTTAATGTGAGAGCGTTAGTGATAGATTTGAAATAGTTGAAGGGTATATTTGGACATTATCCCATAAATAAGGAAGGATTGGAGGACAAAACAAGAAAATACTTATCAACATATTTTGATGTGCATTCTGGTAAAAATGCATGGTCTAAAATTTTTCTTTGGTGCGTCCCCCTGGTCAGTCACAACCACCTACTTTCGCTTGGTCAGCCCCAACTAATCCACTATGACTAGGCCACAATTACCTAGACAATGTCGAGTATCCCACATGGGTTGTCTTTTTTATGAGTATGATATATAAGTATGGCTTAGTTGTAATATCTTGAGTAGGGTTGTCAATGGGTTGGTTCTAGACCTGAAATCGACCCGGATCAGCTAGTTTTTTAGGGTATGGGTCCAAATCTAGTACTGTTGTCCTTTATAGGAGAAGGAAGTATGGACGTAAGTCCTAACCCATTGTAATATATAAATCACAAACATACATCATATATTTATTTTATTAGTTTGTAGTACATGTTAAACTTTTAGTGATGGCACATTTATAGATAAGTAACTATTTACTTATATAACCCACTATCTTTCATATACTTTTTATGAATGAGTTTAGTTGGTTTATATAAATCTATGAATTCCATATGAACGATATATATCAATTTTATGAAAAATAAAAGTTTAAACAAAAGCTATGTTAGCTAACATTCATTAGTCTAAACATTATAAAAGGTCAACTACATGATTATAAAAATTATAAGAAACATGTTGTGTTGGATGTGTGGACATACTTGAAAAGATCGCTTAAGGAATGAGACAATAAGACAAAAGGTGAAAGTAACACCTATTGAAGATAAGATGCAGGAGTCTCGATTGCGTTTGTTTGGTCATGTGCGTAGAAGACCGAGTGATGTATCTGTTAGACGAGTTGTGAGGTGAAGAGAAGAAGTAGGGAGGAGAGGGAGAGAGAGACACAAACACACGTGGATTAGAGGTGCCAGGATTGACATGCTTCTTTTTGGGTCGGATGAGGTTATATATTTGGAGAGAGCAAAGTGGAGGACGGGTATATGTGTGGCGGATTGATTTCTTATCATCTTTTTTTCTTTATATATATATATATATATATATGATGGAGTATATGTCCTAGGAACCCCTGGTCCACATACTTCCACTACTACAATCAGGCCAAACAGGAAACAGGACTCCGGACAGCCTATACTACAGCAAAGTACGTACGTCCATAATATCACTGGGGACGTACGTCCAGAAACAGTTGCACCTGATCCAGAAACGTCATTGGGGACGTACGTCCTTCGTCACATGAAGGCCCCAGGGGACGTACGTCCTTCAGCACATTAAGTCCTCCGGGGTACGTACGTTCCCATCACGCCAGCAATGCCCAAATGGCCCCTGGGTATGTACGGCCTTTAGCATATGAAGGTATCCAGCTACGTACGGCCTCTAGCACATGGCGGTATCCAGCTACGTACAGCCTTTAGCGCATGGCGGTATCCAGCTACATACGGCCCTTAGTACATGACGGTCTCCGGGGACGTATGGCCTTAGGCATATGAAGGCCCCCAGGATACGTACGTCCTTCAACACATGAAAGCCTTCGGGTTACGTACGGCCTCCGGCTACGTACGGCCTCCAACACATGACGGCCCCCGGCTACGTACGTCCTCATCACGCCACCATGGCCCAAATGGCCCCTGGGTACGTACGGCCTTTGGCACAGGCAGCCTTCGGCTCATACATAGCCTTTGGCACATGCAGCCTCCGGGTGCATGTAGTCGAGGACACTCTCCTTGACAGGATCTCCTCTCCACATGCGCTGAATCACCGCATTGAATGCAACGTCACGTCCGAAACACCGCATTGAATGTGGCCACATGCTATGTCGACGCCACCCTGGCTGAGTCGACCCTCCACCATTGATTTCTTAACACGTGTACCCTCATTTATTGCACCTAGCATTTATGGCTGCTATAAATAGCAGCCATTCTTCCATTGTAATCGACATAAGTCACATAACAACTGACCACGAATAACTTCTTTATTGAATACATATTCACTCTCTCTCTTACTTGTTCTGACTTCTCTCTAGATACCCTTCAGCGGTATCCCTCGGATATACTAATACTATCCGTCAATATATATATATATTGACCTCTCTCTCTCTCTCTCTATATATATATATATATATATAGAGAGAGAGAGAGAGAGGGGGGGGGATCAGGTGAGAAGTGTTCTTAGACTGAAAATTGCGAAGTTAAATTTATAGACCAAATATAGGAACTTTTAACCAATAAATCATAACTTATATACCCCTCGAAATAATTACGAACATGCCACCGCAAAAAAAATAATTCTGGAAATCTTGATTTTTTTTGACGCGGTGTCATTTTCATAATTATAATGGAGAGCTTTATAAGATGATTTATTAGTTATAAGTTCCTATATTTAGTCTATAAGTTTATGCGTTGAAAGATCACATGCAAATCCAAGGGCTAAGATTACTTCTCACTTCTCATTTTAAGAGGCACTTCTCACATGATCTTTTCTCTCTATATATACATATATCTTTTATCTTTTTTTATCTAATGACGTTTATGTATATCTTTTCTCTATTGATTCATGCTAGCTGACTCCAAAATCTTTTAAAACTAAGGCTTGAATGTTGTTGTAATGAGTTAAAAGTTCACAAGGATCTATGGTTATATAATTCCATAAGAATGAATAAAAAGCTTGATTACACGGCGTCTCATCAGTGATCTTAGCTGCTTCTTCATTCGCTACTAAATGAAATATTCAATTCCAATGTAAATATACGTTGGAATTAAGAAAGCAATGAATCGTGGTGAATATACTTCGCTGGAGTATTAAGAACATACGAATAATGCTGTAACTATTGAAGAAAGATCTCTGGCAGTACGGTATCGTAGACAGTAAGATTGAGTTTATAGCCGTTGGAGTCTTTGACTCTTGGAATGTTTGACTATTGAGATTGTCCCTAATGTCGAAATTCAGACTTTTTAGATTTAAAATTTTATATTAAATACACCTAAAGTTTTAAAATCTATGGTCTTTTAAAAATTTGCCACTAATCCGTATACAATACACCGTCGCTTGTTTTTTTATATTATTAATGTTCACATTACAAAATGTAGATATTCTAGTTTCTTTTTTTGCGGGTATACTCTGCTGGTTTCGAGACCCCCTCTGGGTTCAAAATCTGGAACACTTGTTGAGAAACCGTAGCGTATATGGGTCCGGGTCTAGACTAAAATCAGCTTGATGGATACAGATTCGGAACTTGTAGTTTTGGCCAGTCTCTGATCCATTGACAACCCACTCTTGCGGACTTTTTGGTTTGGACACATGGTTTGTGGGCTACCCGCCGCTTGACAGTTTAAGGAAAAGCCCACTTCAGGTCATTTTTGGTTCATCTGTCCACCTTATGTTTTCAGCCCATTCTAGTTGGTCTTAAAGGAGAGTTTGTATCTCACATAGTTTGTTTATTCACTCTATTGTGTTCTGGTGACGTAAATCTTATCTTTTAAAGATCATTTTAGGTGAGCTAGACTCAATTTAACCGTCATCATCTAGCACTCTTTTCATGGTAGGTGATGATGCCAAGTTGCTAACTCTTTGGTTACATAAAAATCTGCAGATGATAGCAATGAGATATGGATCAATTCCTATAGCTAGAAAAACCGGGGGCTTAAATGACAGGTTAGATAATTATTAGTCTTGAAGGTTGTACCGCACCAGATATTTATCATTAACTAGCATAAAGAATTTTGTTGCAGTGTTTTTGATGTTGATGATGACACCATACCAATTCAATTTCGGAATGGCTTTACATTTTTGACTGCGGATGAACAGGTAACGTTTAGAAGTTGTTCTGTTTGTCTGATCTGAATGTTTTTGTTTGCATTATTTAAGATTTGATTTTTTCTCAATCTTTCTATTCTTATCAAAGTTTTTTTGATTTGATTGTATATTACTATCACTACTACTACTAATTATTACCACTATTACTACCACTACCACTAACCCTACCGTCGCTACCACCACTCATCCCGCTGCTGCTGCCGCTGCCATTACTAGTAGTGATAGCAACACTACTGCTACCCCTCCTACTATCTATAATCTATTGCTGCTATAACTACTGCTGCCACTACTACGGCTACCACTACTGCTACTACTAAAATGCATGAACTGAAGTTTTAGGAAAATTTCATTTGTTCACGCTCATTTGTACATATATTCTACATGTCCCTATATTGTGTTGGTATCAGACATTTTGTCTTAAAAATGCAAAAGTTGTTTGGGACATAGACAAACTATACCGGGCATGTTCGAAACATGTACAAATGACGTGTACACTAGGAATTATGCAAAGTTTTCACCCAAGACTTTTGGTCTGCACAGGGTCTTAGTAATGCATTAGAGCGCGCATTTAATCATTTTAACAAAAAAAGTGAAGGATGGAGACAACTTGTTCAGAAGGATATGAGCATAGATTTCAGTTGGAACTCATCCGCGTCGCAGTATGAAGAACTCTACCAGAAGGCTGCAGCTAAAGCAAGAGGAGCTTCAACGCGTTCTTGATATTCTTTTATTCTTTCTTCCGTCCAATGTTGTGCATCTCTTCTTCAACTATAAGATATCACATGCCCAATTTGCGCTTGCACGTGTTTCTGATTAGTTTCAGTTTGTGTACCTCTAGTTTGTTTTCTTATATTCGTGTATGCAATTATGCAATGTAATACACACACACACACACATACACTAGTAACTGGCCAGACAGGGGGTGGCACGGCCACCTCAATTTGAGGTGGTTTCTGGTGGTATTTTTGCTGAAATTTTTTTGTATGTTCTTCATCAAGTCTAGTTCATCACTTCATCCATACTAAATTTGAGCAAAAAATTCAATCGGGAAGGCCGTCAAATGATTTTTGAAAGATAA
This sequence comes from Cuscuta europaea, assembly GCA_945859875.1. Taxonomy (NCBI): domain Eukaryota; kingdom Viridiplantae; phylum Streptophyta; class Magnoliopsida; order Solanales; family Convolvulaceae; genus Cuscuta; species Cuscuta europaea. The sequence continues at coordinate 1,951,324 of CAMAPE010000003.1, read as the reverse complement.
TTGCGCAAGAATATACATATAAAACGCAGTACATTCGAGTACAAAAAACCTCCAACCCCACCTCCTACTTATCACATCTTGAGAGTGGGGTGAAACGGTTGAGAAGAATAAGGAGCTACCTTCCTACGTGTGTGCATGGATATATATGACTCAAACATGCACACGTCTACCTAATGTGTATTTAATAATAACGTGACTTATGAACTTAAGTAATTAAATACTTCCTCCGTCCTTTAAAACTTTGCCATCTTTCTTTTTTTGGACGTCCAAAAAAACTTTGCCACTTTCCTTTTTAATTAATTATTTTGTGGTTTCTGTTATTTCTCTCCTCTGCACAAATCTTAACCACATAGTTTTTACTTTATTATTCTCCGTGTCGGTCAACTTTAGAAATGTTTTAAGGGACGGAGGTAGTAACTAACATGCATGACCAGATCTAAACAAGATTAAAATAAAACAAACTAAATAATGACTCACAGGGCAGATTAAAGTGTCGGGTTGCCCTTACGCCGCAACAATACAATATGAATTGCCGGTGTATCGGCCATCGCAGGATTTCCAGATTGCGCTCATGCGGTCATGCCGGAGGGGGAAGAAGTAACGAAGACATAAAGTCACTGTCGCATAGGGATGGATTCGGGCTGGGCCTAGGCCCGGTCGGGCCGCCGGTTCGTATCACATGGGTCCGGGACCAGCCTGAGGGTTGGACGGGTCCGGTTCGGGCCGGGCCACCCGCCCGCCCGGGTCACGGGTTGGGTCACCCGCCGGGCCGGGCCGGGCCGGTTAATTTTTTTTTTAATTTATATTTTATACTTTATAGTTTTATACAAGTATTAAAAAACAAACTTCAAGTGCATTTATTTGAAATGAAATAGGAACTACATTTGAAAATTAAATAGGAACTATAATTGTTTTTAATCGGAATCTCCGGCATAGGTAGAGTCACCCTCGGTTGTAGATTCATCCATAAAGTGTTGGGATGGGGTGATGTCAATTTGTTGAGCTCTACGGGCTGCTTTCAACCAATCGTGGTAGCATATAAGCATCTCAAGAGATTCAGCGCTCAACCTCGTTTTGGTTTGTGTTAGGACATTGCCGGCCGAACTAAATTCTTGTTCTACGGCAACCGTTGAAACCGGCATTGATAGCACTTGCTTAGCCATCTTTGCTAAAACCGGGAACATTCTTTCTTTTCCCTTCCACCAGTTTAGTACGTCAAAATCATCATCTTCTACAAAATCAACATCATAAGTTAAATACAAAGAAATCTCATTAATTGTGCTTTGTTGTGTAGCGGGAGTTGATTTCGTTTTTTTAATAAGATTGACAAACGTAGATTTGAAAATTGATTTTCCTTTAGATGATATTTGTGTCGGGGGAGGGGGCGCATTGCCATATTGTGCATGAAACTCATTGAATAATGCATAAAATATATCACTAACCTCGTTGTATTCTTTTTTCGGATCAATTGGGTTGTCCTCATACATTGGCAATGGACCAAAAAAAGCAGCATAATAATAATTCAAACATTCTTCTAAAGAACCAAGTCTAAAACGAGGATCGAGAACAAATGCAATACCATAAATATGCGGAATATGTGAATAATATTTTAAAAACTTTTCCTTCATAAAACTAGCAAAATAACTCACATAATCAGCATTCTCAAAATTTGAAAAAGCACTGGTGAGATTAACAGCTTCACGAATAAATTGGTTTGAGGTAGGTTTATAAACATGACTAAAAGTTTCAGTTGCATTATTAAAATATATCAAAGCATTACAAATTTTTTCACAGGTGTCGATCTTAGCCGAGTTTATAATATAGTTATCATATTGTTTCATAAAAGTAGGAAAATGTTGTTTATATCTAAGAAGAACTCCAATTAACTTATAGGTAATATTTCAACGAATAGACAAATCTTTAGGAAAAGCCACATATCTCTCACCTCTTTCTATCAAATAATCATGCCATTTTTTCCTAAGTTGTCCATTACCCCAAATACGTCTAATCCCCCCCTTGACTACCTCCAACGATGCTCCCAACGCTTTTAGACCATCTTGCACACATAAATTTAGAACATGACATGCACATCGTTGATGAAAAAATCTACCCATCAAAGAAGTAGAACCACACAATTCACGCAATCTAGGAATAGCAGCAGTATTATTAGTAGCATTATCAAAACCATTAGCAAACACCTTATCAATTAAATTATACTCAATTAAAATACGTTCAATCAAAATATAAATATGTTCAGCGGTGTGACGATCATTAAATTCACGGAAAGCAAGAACACGTTTATGCATATGTCAATCATTATCAATATAATGTACAGTCATACCCAAATAATGTAAATTATGATAAGTATCCTCCCATATGTCAGAACATACAGTAACACGTCCATCAAAGTTTGCAAAATAATTTTGTAACCTTACCTTTTTCGCACCATAAAGCCTTGAAATTTCTTTCTTAACCGTTTTGCGACTATAACCTCTATATTGCAGATTTAAACAAGTTTGTGCATAATCACGAAAAGCAAGACTTTCAGAAAACAAATAAGGCAAATTTTCTTCAACAAGTTAGCCATACCTGTCAAATTTTGTGCATCATTGTATGAGAAATTACCAAAAGCTTGTTGGTTATTTGCAAACCTCGATATTTGCGTTTGCTTCCCCGTTCCGCCGCCTAATTTTGCATACTTCACCGGGTGTTTGGAATTAAGGTGTCTTGTGGCGGATCCGTATTCGCCGGAAATCCCCAAGATATAGTTTTTCTTGCACCAATTGCAAGTTGCGGTCCAATTCCCGGTGTTCGGGTCCTTCCACTTAGAAAAATTATTAGCCATTAGTTCAGATTTACTTTTTTTTGTACCTGTTTGGGATGAGGCTGCTTGGTCGGCGTCATGGCTGCCGCCACCCTCCTCCTCCTCCTCGTCGTGGCTCTCCGGAATTACTTCCTCCACATCGTCATCCTCGTCCTCGAGCTCTTCTTCGTCAATGGTCCTCGGTTGGTCTTGAAAAAAGCGGGAATTATGTCGGTGCAATTCTTGTTCTAGTTGTTCGTCGGTCATCGCATCCCCATCCCTCCTTGCGTAACCCGTATCAAAATCATCTCGACTTTGAGATGAAGAGCCGATATGTGATTTACCTTTGCGGGATCTCTTCCTCGCAAGCTCTTTCGTTCGGTTGCGCTCGAGGTTACCCATATCAACCGAATATCTAGGACGATCCATCTAAAAAATGTAGCGATTAATAAAAAATTGTAAAAAACTAATTAACTATTTATGTAACTATTAAATCGAGTTATAGCAAATTAACTAGTGAATTAACTAGTTTTGTGTACAACATATTTTTTAAACTAGAGTCAAATGTAGCAATTAATAAAAAATTGTAAAAAAGTAATTAACTATTTATCTAACTATTAATTCGAGTTATAGCAAATTAAGTAGTGAATTAACTACTTTTGTGTACAACATATTTTTTTAAACTAGAGTCAAATGTAGCAATTAATAAAAAATTGTAAAAAAGTAATTAACTATTTATCTAACTATTAATTCGAGTTATAGCAAATTAACTAGTGAATTAACTAGTTTTGTGTACAACATATTTTTTAAACTAGAGTCAAATGTAGCAATTAATAAAAAATTGTAAAAAACTAATTAACTATTTATGTAACTATTAAATCGAGTTATAGCAAATTAACTAGTGATTAACTAGTTTTGTGTACAACATATTTTTTTAAACTAGAGTCAAATGTAGCAAATTAACTAGTAATTAAACAAGTGTAAATAATAGAATAATTTCGTACCTCTTTCGGACTTTCTGTCTTTCGGATGGGAGTAATAGAATGACTTCAAATTAATTAGATATAATTCCAACTATATTAATAGATATAATAAATATATAAGTAATATATAATTAGATAACAAATATAAGTAATATAATACTATTTATATCTATTTATAGTTTATATAAGTAGATAATTAATATAAACTATAAATAATAAATATAATATATTGGAGAATAGAGAATAAGAGAATTAGAGAGTAGAGAGTTAAGAATAGGATTTAGGAAGAATTGGAGAAGAGATATGAAAAAATGTTTAAGATTAGGAGTATTTATAGGTTTTTTTTACCCCCCACCCCCCCCACCACCCCCCACCACCCAACCCCCCCCGGACCCCCTGCACCCCACCCAACGGCTATATAGCCGTTTGGGTTGTCCCCAGCCCACCCCCAACGGCTAGTAGCCCAATTTAAAAAAAAAATTAAAAATCAGACCGGACCCGGGCCCGACCCGGCCGGGCCGGGTCACATTTATTCGGAACCGTGCCCGCCCCGCCCATTCCCACCAGTTCGGGTCCACACCTGGTCCCGGACCGCCCGACCGGGTCGGTCCCGGGCCCGCACAGTACCGGGCCGGGCCGGGTCACGGGCCGGGTGGCCCGAACCGAATCCACCCCTACTGTCGCACCAGGCCACCACTGTAGCTTGTCTGGAACGCCATCATCATAGTCGGAGGAGAGGGTTGAGGTCACCATTGCCTGATCTGTCTTGTCGTCGGAAGTTTCCTACGCTCGCCGGTAAGGAACGACCAAGAACAACGAACAGTACACATGATTTTAGTGAAGACCGAAACAACCACTTGAGTATGAGTGACTCTATATCAGATAAGTTCTATGTCAACCAAAATTTATATTTTCCCTTGTATATATGATGGAATATATGGCCCGGGAACCCCCGTCCCACAGACTCCTACTACACCAATAAAGGCCCAACCGGCCCAGGAAGCACAGCAGGCCCCAAATTACGGCGCCCCAAGCACTTAGCAGCCCACAGCGCACACTGGAGAGCCTTCGGCCCCCTGGCCGAAGGCTCAAAACTCTCACATAACAGTTTTTTCAAGCAAACTAAGAAACTGGGAGAAAAACGGCAGAAAACAGTAGCCCTCGGCAACCTGGAGCCCTTGGCACCCAGGGGGTCCCCGGCACTCAGAGCCCTCGGCTAGTCCTCTGCAGCCGAGGGCACCTCTCCCGACATAATATCCGCGCCACATGCGTACAGATCACCGTACCCTGTACAACGTCCCATCCAACAGCCGCATTAAATGCGGCCACATGCGGCTGCCAGCGCCAACCAGTTGAGGTGACCTCTCGGCCAATGGGCGCTTGACACGTCTCCCTGTCCGGCATTTATTGCTACTATAAATAGCACCCCATTTCCCAATTCGTAACCAAGTCATAAACGCTGCATACTTTCTGAATACACTTTCTCTCTCTATACTTACTTGCTCTGACTTCTCTCTTGTTATTCCCCGCAATAACCCCCCGGATTAGCTACCCCCCGGGTACACTATCCATCATTTGGTGCTCTCGTTGAGAGGTCGAACGATCAAGTAAGAAACCCTCCCCCTTCGCCAAACACTAGCCCTCTACCAAAATGGTGAGAACAACACGTGCCAACTCCAAAAACGTAGAAGACAAGAACCTGGCCCTCGGCGACGTCAACGCCCCCGAAGCCTCTCACAGGGCTCCCGAGGGCGGTGTCATCGCTGGGCTGGAACAGGCGGCTGTCGACCTACGCCTTCAGATCCAGCAGAATGCCCCCGATGCCCGCCTCGGCATCGAGGCCAAGAAGAAGAACCGGAGCGATGACTAAATCAGCCCTCCGGTTCTCACCATCGACGTTCATTCGGCGCTCTCTGCCTTCATCCAGACGCTCACTCAGAACCCAGGTGCCTTCGGCACCCTGGCTCCGGCTCAACCCCAGGTTGGGGAGAACATCATACTTCCCCCTCTGCCACACCCCTTCGGAAACCCCATCCATCGGGTTAGGAATGACGAAGGGGTAGTGGCCCAAGATACGGCCTCCCAGGAAGTTCAGTCCCGGGACCGCCACAATGACAACAGAGAAAGGCCCCGCACTTCCGCCCTCTACTGGCTCGGAGGGGGGCAAGACCGCCGAGGGGTCCAAGATCGCCTCGGAGGAAAAGCACTCCAAAGGCCCCATGAAAGCGCAGGGTCTGTCTCAAGGGCAGACGAGGAGCGTCCCCCTCGGGACAAAGCCAAGGCACCCCTTCATGCCGACGATGCTCGCCACCAAATCAACCAGGCCCACTCGGCCCGGGTTCGTTCGCAGGGGGCGGAGACCCTCCCGAAGGACCACCGGGACGAAATTATTGCGGCCCTCCAACGCCGGCTTGATGAAATGGAGGCCAACAAAGCTCACGCCACCACCTCCACCCCTCATTCAGACCTCAAATACGAGGCCATGATGGCCAAAATGGAGGAATTGCAGAAGAAGGTTGCCGAGGGCTCCGGGGAACCCATCATCCAGCTCCGGACGCCATTCACCCCAAGGGTATTGGCGGCCCGGATCCCGGAAAAATACCGAGGGCAACACATACAGCCCTACAACGGGAAGACGGACCCCTAGGAACACTACAACAAATACCAGAACAGCATGATGATGGTAGGGGCGTCAGACGAATATTTGTGCCGTTGGTTCCTCTCCACCTTAGAGGGGCCGACATACGAATGGTTCAACCGGTTACCCGAAGGCTGCATTGATTCGTGGCAAGAACTCGCCCAGCGATTCTTGACGCAGTTTGCCGGGAGACGTCGCACGAGGAAGCACTTCTCCCACCTCCTAACCATACGCCAAAGGAGGGATGAGACCCTTCGGGACTTCCTGGAGCGCTGGAGAACGGAAGCCGACAAAGTCGACGGTGCTGACGACGGGACCCTCCTGGCCCTCCTACAAACCGTCCTCCGCACCGGCAACTTTTCAAGGAGCCTCATCATTGACCCCCCCCCCCCCCCCCGCCCCCCCGCGATTACATAAGGGCTCTGCAGCGGGGGGGGCCGATATGCCGAGGCCGAGGAGGTGGAGAAATACCCCCAGCATCCGGATCAGCCACCCCCGAAGGCTGACAACAGGAACAACCGGGGGCCAGGGGCTCCTCCAAATCAGCCCAAGGCTTCAGGACCCTCTGATGACCGCCCTCGGCAAGGCCAAGCCAAGCCCGGGGGAGGTTATAAGAACAACCCCAAGACTTGGGCACAACCCATTCTCCTGGACCGCCCCCGGACACCATTGACACACCCCGTCAGCATCATCCTTGATTTTGCCGAGGAGAGGGGCCTCGTTGAGCGCGATTCTCGCGCACCCCCGGAGGTACATGCTATCAACCCTCAGTTCCCATACTGTCGTTTCCATCGGCACCACGGGCACAGAACCGATGACTGCCATCAGCTAAAGACGGCCATCGAGAGATTGATACAAGCGGGGCACCTGTCCCAATTTATCCAGAGCCCTCGGCAGGAGGGACCTTCTCATCAGGGACCTCCCCGAGGGCACCACACGAAGGTGAACGCTTGGGTGAACCCGAACACCATCCCCCTCGGCAAGAAGAGGGAGATCGGAAACTTGGAGGAGGAAGAGGAGGAGTACCCCCATTACCAGGAGAAGAAACGCCACATCCTCATGATCACCGGTGGCAATACAGGGGGCGATTCCACCAGCCAACGGAAAAAGTGGGCTCAATCGCTTTACGTGGGGGAAGTCACTCATATGCCCCCGGTAAAGCGGCTGAGGGAGGAACCCATCACCTTCACCAACGCAGATCTCCCTCCTACTTCTTCTCCTCACAGGGAGGCCTTGGTGATTCGGACTGAAATAAACGACACCATCATTCACCGAACGTACATTGACACGAGCAGCTCCGTCAATGTAATGTACCTCAGCACCTTTAGAGAGCTGCACCTGGAAAGGGGGTCCCTTCGGCCCATTAAGACCCCTCTTGCTGGCTTCACCGGCGATACTATTGATTCCGAGGGGGTAATAACCCTCCCGGTAATCTTCAGCGACGGGCTCCATAGAACCCAGCTCGAATTGGAGTTTGTCGTCGTCAACATCGACTGCGCCCACAACATCATCCTCGGCCGGCCAGCCCTCGAGGACCTCGAGGCCGTCATCTCCATGAGGCACCTCTGCCTCAAGTTCCCCGCCGAGGGGGGCATTGGCTACTCCCGGGGGAATCAGAAAATTGTCCGCGCTTGCTATCTTCAAGTCACGAAGAAAGTAAGTAAGACGGAGTTCTGTGTTGACACCATCACCGGAACCATCGACGAAGAAGAAAAGAGGCCGAGGGCTGAACCAGCCGAGGACGTAGAAGACTTTGCGCCCTCATGAGGAGCCCCACCAGTTCCTCCCGCATGGTGAAATGGATCTTCTTGAGCCAGTACAACATTGACATCCGTCCGAGGCCTGCCATCAAGGGCCAAGCCCTGGCGGACTTTGTGACGGAGTGTACCGCAAGGGCAGCCACGGACGGGGAGCCCTCGGCTACCTCGGACGACTGGTGGACCCTCTACACCGACGGCTCCTCCGCGACCAAAGCATGCGGGGGATGGGTAGTCCTCATTACTCCCGAGGGCTTCAAAGCCTACTATGCAATCCGCTTCTCCTTAAAAGTCTCCAACAACGAGGCCGAGTATGAGGCCCTCCTATGTGGCCTTCGGCTGGCTGCCAACATGAAGGCTCGGCAGATCCATATCAAATGCGACTCCAAGTTGGTCGTTGGCCAAATCTCCGAGGAATATGAGGCCAAGGAGGGAAGAATGAAACAGTACAAAGAGGCGACCAAGGAGTTGCTTAAGGTATTTGAGGCACACTCTCTCACTCAAATACCGAGGGCTCAGAACTCCGAGGCCGACATACTATCTAAGCTCTCGGCCGACTCCCCCGAGCACATCTCCAAGATTGCTAAAATTGAGGAACTCAGTCTCTCAAGTATCCATGCAAGCCCCGTTATGAACATACAACAACGCCAAGAGGACTGGATCTCGGATATCATCACCTTCATCTCCATAGGGCAGCTACCCGAGAACGAGACCCGTGCTAAACTAGCAAAACTGAGGGCTCCTAGCTACACCATCGAAGACGGAAGGCTCTACAAACGGTCTTACAACGGCACGCTACTTCGGTGCCTTCATCAGGATGAAGCCGAGGTCGCAATGGAGGAGGTGCACAGTGGCACTTGCTCAGCTCACCAGGGACCCTTCTCCATGTCCCAAAGGCTCATTCTCCAGGGCTACTTCTGGCCAACCATGGCCAGGGATTGTGCTGACCTTGCCCGAAGGTGCACCGCATGCCAACATTTCCAGAAAGCCCCAGGCAGGCCAGCGGTCAACTATGCCCCCATCAGCACATCCGTCCCCTTTTCTCGATGGGGGATAGACCTTGTGGGCCCTCTGCCGAGGGGTACCTCCAACAACAGGTACATCATCGTGGCCATCGACTACTTTACCAAGTGGGTAGAGGCTGAGCCCCTCGCCAGTATCACGGAGGCGAAGTGCCGTCACTTCGTCCTCAAGAACATCCTCACAAGGTTTGGCGTCCCCCAGCAGATCATTTCCGACAACGGAACACAATTTGAGGCAGCCCCCTTCTGTGCCCTTCTGGAGGAATGGGGCATCAAACACACCTTCTCCTCCGTTGCCTACCCTCAAGGCAACAGGCAAGTAGAGAACGCCAACCGGACCTTGCTCGAGGGCCTCAAAAAGAAGCTGGAGGCCGAGGGCGGTGGCTGGGTAGAAGAACTCCACAACATCCTTTGGGCCTACCGCAACACCCCTCGGCGAGCAACAGGTGAAACACCCTTCTCCCTCTGCTACGGTTTTGAAGCCAAAGCTCCTACGGAAGTCACCCTTCCCACCTGGGGGGTGATCCAATATGACCCGAGGTCAACGACAGCAACATGGCCCTCGACCTCCACCTCCTTTCAGAACGCCGGGAGCAAGCCTTCATCCGGGTAGAAAACTACCGAAGGCAAGTCAAAGGCTACATCGACGCCAAGGTTCGCACCCGAGAATTCCAAGTGGGGGACTATGTCCTCCGGAGGAGGGAAGCCAGCCAACCGACCGAGGGAGGAAAAATGGCACCAAAATTCGAAGGCCCCTACATCATAGCAGCCATCATCAAACCTGGGACTTACAAGCTCAAACGCCCCAACGGGAAAGAGGTCCCTAGGCACTGGAATGTACACCACTTAGTTAAATTTTATCAATAATGTAAGAGCGGCCAAGCCCTCATAACTAGTGAATGTACTATCCTATGGCCCAAGGCCTCCACTTTTGAGGAATGAAGACACATTCAAGACACCAAGAACAACCGCAAAACACTTATGAGCGGCCAAGCCCTCATACCAACTACAGGCCCCAGGCCTCACCACGAGAAGATCCCCCTCCGGCACCAAGTGCCGAGGGCGGACACCATCAACACCTTCAACAACAGTGAAAACACCAATTGTTTCATTTCAAGACCCTTCGGCACCCAGTACCGGGGGTACACATCTCCACCGTCAACATCAAAAAAGAAGAACACCAAGTGTTCCTACAGAAGACCCCTCGGTACCAAGTATCGGGGGTACACATCTCCACCGTCAACATAAAAAAGAAGAACACCAAGTGTTCCTACAGAAGACCCCTCGGTACCAAGTACCGGGGGTACACATCTCATCCATCAACGTCAAATAGAAGAAGAACACTAAGTGTTCCTACAGAAGACCCCTCGGTACCAAGTACCGGGGGCTACATATCGAAACTAACACCAAGTGTTGTTTCTAAAAGCCGTACCCCACGAGGACGCATATACCGAAGGCGCCACCATCGGTGCCGGCGGCACGTAGTGCCCCCCGGCCATTTGCAATTAGTGTGCAAATGAAAACCCTTCCTTGAAACGCTTTCCGCGTCACTACCCCCAGGGTATGACAGGCATGAGAAATGCCCAGGATTCGACTTTCAAAAACGGAACGCTTTCCGCGTCATCACCCCAAGGGTATGACAGGCACGAGAAATGCCCAGGATTCGACTTCCAAACCGAAACACTCCCCGCGCTACCACCCCAAGGGTGTGGCAGGCCACGGACTATGTCTAGCGCCGAGGGGACGACTTTCAAAACTGAGGCGCTTTCCGCGCCATCCCCCAAGGGGAGGCAGGTTACAGACCACCATATCTTGTGCCCAGGAAACGACCCTCGATCCCCTCGGAACTCGGAAGGTTAACCCGAGGGAGGAGAGCCATTGGTGTATTCTGATGGTCTCCTGATAGGCCCAGCCTTACCAAGAAACCAAGTTTCTTAATGCCTTCCCTTCACCACCAACCAAAAAAAAAGCAGAGGGGGTGAAGGGGAGTAGACTCATCGAGAAATCAATGAGTACAACACTCCAACAAATCACAGCATACCGAGGGCTCCCTACGGGAACACCTCCGGTAATTGCCGAGGGCACCTACCATCGGTCATCCTTCGCCACCGAGGGGTCTGAGCAAATGACAACCGAAGGCATCTATTACAAATCAGCAAAGGCCAACCAAGGGGGATTATTCCAAAATAATGTCGCCCTCGGGAAATCTTAATTGGAGAACACTGCTAACCGAAGGCTACACAAGGAAGCAACACTTAGAAAATTTTATAAGCCCTGAAGATTGAGCCCCCGGCCTGATCAATATTTCAACTGAAGGACCATGATAGCCGAAGGCTACGTGATGCAACAACACTTAGAAAAATTTTCTAAGTCCTACATATTTGGCCCTCGGTCAAATGTTCGCACATCAGGAAAGGAAGCTACCAGCCGAAAGCTTCCAATGGGAAACTACACTTAGAATTTCTCTAAGTCCTAAAGATTGGGTTCTCCATGCTACCCGAGGGGACATGCGGTTGAAGACTTGGTGAAGCTATACTTAGAAAATTTTTCTAAGTCCTACATACTTTGACCCTCGGTCAAATCTCCATGCTGACCGAGGGCTCCTGCTACATACGTGCTACACTTAGAAAAAATTCTAAGTCCCAAAAGATCTTACCCTCAGTGACAAGTTTCTAAGTCCCGAATCTCCCTGCAACCCGAGGGGTCACACGATTGAAGGCTTGGTGAGACTACATTTATAAAAATTTCCTTAGTCCTAACTATTGCTAGGCCCTCGGTCACACATCTAGCAAAGGGTGCCCAACTAGCGAAGGCTATGACTGTATTCAAACACTTAGAAGAATTTTCTAAGTCCTAAGCACCTCACCTCCGGTCATCGCACGAAGGCTACACGGGACCAGAAGGGAAGATCAGCCGGGGGCCAACAGATGAACAAACACTTAGAAATATTTCTAAGTCCTGAACATCGTGCCCCCGGTAAAACGTTAAAGTAACTAAAGGTTACTAGTAGCCGAGGGCTACGAGAAGCACCGCATTTGGAAGAAAATATTCTAAGTCCTAAACATACATTCAAAGAAGGGCGATGGCATACATTCAGAAGGAAACGACGGCATACATTCGGGAATAAATAAATCGAAAGGAAGCATGTTATATATGAAAAGCCCGAAGGCGTATGTACTCATTCATTCAACGGAGGGAAGTTTAAATGTACAAAAGGGGCCGAAGCCAACAGTTACAACAGAGTATGATTACAATACAGGGGGAATACATCTCAGGAGGGGGGAGCTATAGAAATTGCCTCACTCTCGGCCTCATCCTCATCACCCCCGAGGCCGCACTCCCGGAGGGTCTCCGAATCTTCAAGCACTGGTCTCTCTTCCCCCTCGGGGAGCGGGATCCTGATGTCTGGCTGACGAGGGGGGAGGCCATAAGCCTCTGGATGGAATTCCTCCGGTGCGATCTGAAAGTGCTTCGCAAGCTTCCGGTAGATAAGGCGTTGGGTGAAGAACTCCCTGCCTTGATAGTACGAGTCGCCCCTCTCAGCAAGCCACATCTTTCCTGGGCCTCCGACCCATTCGTCCACCGAAGCCCCCACCACCGAAGCGAGCCACTCCCTCCGGTCTTCAGCCTTCCATCCCTCGGCAGTGAAGCTGGCCACCGCATCCTCTCGGGCTTTGGAGACGGCCTCTTCTTGAGCTGCGCGGGCTTCATCAGCAGCAACGCGGGCGGCCTCGGCAGCAGCCTCCCCGGCCCTGGCCAGGCCCTCATTCACCCCTTCAGCCCTTGCAGCCTGCACCCTCTGCTCTAGGCCGTCGGTAGCCAGGCGGAGAGAGTCCTCAGCCTCGACGAGCTTCTTCCTGAGGAGGGCGGCCTCCCCCTCGGCTGCGCCCTTGGCCTCCCTCATTTGATCCACCCTCCGGAGGTGCTCGCAGAGGCCCATAAAGCTCTGCAACTCACAAAGGCGAAGAATAGGGCACGATGAGCACATTACAAAAGAAAAAAGCACAACAACAAACAAAGAAGGGGGGTGACTTACGGAGGCAGCATTCAAAAGGACCTTCGCCTCGAGGGATCCTTCATCCAACCTGGCAAGGGCCAGTCGGTCAGCCGACGGCAGCATCTGGCTCATCAGCGCCGAAGGGTTCAGGCTGCCCTCCAACACGGAAGCTCCCTTCGGCACTAGCGCCTCCAGTTTCTCCCGCCCGAAGAACTCCTGGTTGATGTGTTCCTGGGAGGTGGGGGCAGAGGCGTGCCCTTCATCAACGATCACCACCACATCGGTGGCAGGCTGTTTGGCAGGGGCAGTAGTCTTCGGCTTCTTTGCCGGGGGCTCGGTTCCCTTGCCGGCGTTCTTCTTCTTCACGGGCCCGGCACCCCTGGACCCTCCGATGCCAGCAGCGGCGACAGCAGGTTGAGAGCGCCCCTCCCTGGCAGAAGTGCCCGCCGGGGCCTTCTTCTTCCCTTTCGCATTCTTCAGAGCGAAGAGAGAACCAACGTCCATATTATTACCTGCAAGCAAAAAAAAAACACAGGAGGGTTAGACCGAAGGCTATCAATTACTACATCATAAAAGATAGGAAATAAAAAAGAACTATCAACGCATCAGTGAACCCTTCGGTAATCACCTCCAGCTCCTTCGAAGACCTGATCGAGGGGAGGGTATCTTTCATCCGAAGAGCCCCTCGGCCTGAACTGCCAGAAGCCCAGGCTAAGCAATTCCTTAGGAAGGGTGACGTCTCTAATCTTGACGTGCTTGTCAGACCCCTCCGGCTTTTTAGCAAGCACTTTGCCATTCTTCTCCAGAGCTGCGCTCCCCACCTTCGGGTGGCGCCAGAAGCTATTACGGAGCTGGGCCGGGAAGGGGTTCTCCTCGAGCCGAATATAGCAAAATCTCTCCTTCCACCCCTTGTGGGACGAGGGCACGTCGTCAAAAAGCCTGAACTCCGGTACCTGCTGAAGGTTGGCGAAGCCCTCAGCATTTGAATGCCCCCCCCCCCCCCCCCCCCGACAGAGGTTGAAGGACATGAAGAATTGGTCAAAAGTAGGCTCGACCCCCCGGCTCTGGCACAAGGAGAGGAAGCCGGCCACGTAGGAGTGGCTGTTGGGCGTTAGCTGGCAGGGGGCCAATCTCACAAACCTCAAATACTCCAGCAAAAAAGGATGAAGCGGAAACCGAAGCCCCATCTCCACCGAGAGGGTGTGAACAGCAAAACACCCTTCGGGCGCATACCGCAACAGATCATCTGCCCTGGGCTCCACCACACGCGCCGAGGGGCCGACCAGCATCTGAGTGGCCTGGTATTCTGCCGGGGACGCTCTCGTCTTCAACTCCAAAGCAGCAATGTTCAGAAACGAGTGACCCTCGGGTATGCCTACCGGCCGCCCGGCGTCAACGGCCGCTTATTTCTTCCTTGGGGCCGCCTTCATCTTCTTTTTCTTCCCGGGAGCCACACTGATGGGCGTCGGGTCCAATGGCCGGGATGAGCTGGCTTCCCCGGTACCACGAGGGGGAAGAATGGCGACCGTCACCTTCATCCTCTCTCTCTCCTCTTCTTGCTCGGCAGTTTGCACGGCGAGGGCGAGCTCTTCGTCCTCGTTTTCTTGCTCGAAGCCCTCGGCTTCGACTTCGGCCTGGAGGTCCTTCTCCACTTCCATGGTCACTGCAGCATCACCACCCACCGAGGACTCCACGCTCGAGGACTCCACATCTGAGCATGTCTCCATCTCGACCGAAGGCTCCCCCGAGATATCCTGGGAGTCGCTTTGTGAAGACATCTACTCACTAGCTCGAGGGCTCGGAAGAACTAAGGTTTTCTAGAAAATTCTATCTCCTAGCCTAAGGGCACAAGGCACAACTAACTAGAAGGAGAAGAGCAGGGGGAACTGACCTTGAGAACTGAGGATTGATCGAGGGCTGCTGTTTCTCTCTCTAGAAATTTTGGCAGAGCTTCGCTATAAGGATTTCGCACAGGGGGAAGGAAGCCGGCCATGGGGTATTTATAGGCGCTGGAATCCGGGCTTGGGCCTGGAAACCGGGCCTCCGGTTGGACTGTCATCATTACACGCCGTGTCTTCGCCCAACCGGTGACGCCGCCCACGGGCAGCCAACCATCACGCGCCACGTGTACTCCCCCCCCCCCCCCAACAGCTATATCCTGACGTTACATATTCCAACGGCTATATTTCCAACGGCTATATTCTGGGAGCCCCCGGATTTTCTTACTTCACTTCACTTCATCAAGGAGAGCCTTCGGGTACACTTACCCAGAGACGCCCCCGGGTTGTGCCCCACACAGTACATAACAGTCGCCTTCGGGATCACTCCTTCAGAAGCCCAAGGCTTCATATCAGGCCACCCCTCGGGGATTCCCCCTCAGCACTGTAAGGGCCGGGTAGCCCCCGGGGAGTATGCCTCATTGACGGATAGCCTACAACACACAGGTAATGGGAGCCCTCGGATATCCTCCTCACCAACTAATCAACAAGCAGGGGACACCCCGGTAACAATTCAACTACTGCCCTCATCCATCACGCCCTCGATCCCCAGATCGAGTGGCTCCCCTTCGGCACCTCCCAGGACATCAACAGCAAGCCTCCGGCTACTCAACACATGAGCCCTCAGAACAAGGAGAGCCTTCGGAATTACCATTATTCTCCATTTTTGACCAAGGTTTCACATTTTCGATTCATCGTTGGGGGAATTCGGTGCACTCTTTTTCCCTCATTAGGATTTTTTCCCCCAGGGTTTTTCCTAATGAGGTTTTTAACGAGGCATCCCCCCAAAATGAAACGAAAAGTGTCAGCCTTCGGCACACAACAGCAGCGCAACTACTCTACTCTTTTTCACCACTTTACAAGTGCCTTAAGGAGTGGGGGACTGGAGGACCCCCTCGGGAAAATCATTAAATTACAAAATGGTGAAAAATTCCAACAAACGGCCAAGCAATCCCTCAAGTCCCGACATGTGGGTAACTGAGGGACTGCCTTCGGCAGGGACATGAAAGCAACGACTCCTCACCAACTTCAGAGATTACAACGGGACAACATCAAAGGGCAAGCACAAATTACTCCTTTTCCCTCAAGTACCTTTCGGCAAAAGGAGTGAGGGACTCCTGATGGAGTATATGGCCCGGGAACCCCCGGCCCACAGACTCCTACTACACCAATAAAGGCCCAACCGGCCCAGGAAGCACAGCAGGCCCCAAATTACGGCGCCCCAAGCACTTAGCAGCCCACAGCGCACACTGGGGAGCCTTCGGCCCCCTGGCCGAAGGCTCAAAACTCTCACATAACAGGTTTTTCAAGCAAACTAAGAAACTGGGAGAAAAACGGCAGAAAACAGTAGCCCTCGGCAACCTGGAGCCCTCGGCACCCAGGGGGTCCCCGGCACTTAGAGCCCTCGGCTAGTCCTCTGCAGCCGAGGGCACCTCTCCCGACATAATATCCGCGCCACATGCGTACAGATCACCGTACCCTGTACAACGTCCCATCCAACAGCCGCATTAAATGCGGCCACATGCGGCTGCCAACGCCAACCAGTTGAGGTGACCTCTCGGCCAATGGGCGCTTGACACGTGTCCCTGTCCGGCATTTATTGCTACTATAAATAGCACCCCATTTCCCCATTTGTAACCAAGTCATAAACGCTGCATACTTTCTGAATACACTTTCTCTCTCTATACTTACTTGCTCTGACTTCTCTCTTGTTATTCCCCGCAATAACCCCCCGGATTAGCTACCCCCCGGGTACACTATCCATCAGTATAATTTATTTAGAATTATGTTATTATGTGATATGTGTGTATTTCTACTTCAAGAAATTTGGAATTTGGAGCTATTAAATTCTTAAACTTGGGGATGAAATGATTTTGGAAAATTACTAATTGTTTTATAAATTATATTTGACCTTGTAATGCTATGTGTGATTATTATTTGAAATTATTTGAGTATGTGATAATGTGATATTGAATGAAATTATGGGTATTTGAAATTTGTATGAGCTATAATGGAAATGTTTGTTTGAAACTTGGGAAGTATTATGAACTACTTTACATTTTGAGAAATTTTGGGAAATTTCGAGTTTAAAGGATAAAGTATCCTTATTTTGGAAATATATCTATGTATTATTATAGATGTGAAATTTTGGTATATAATAAATATAATAATAATTTATGATATGTGAGTAGGTGAACTATTCTATAAATTATGAGTTAAAGTTTTAAGGATGAAAATCCTATTTATGAATTATATGTATGTATAATATGAGATTTTGAAAACTATTAGAGATTATATTAGAGATATTTTGAACTACTCTTTGACATTCTGATTTAAAATCCAAGGATAATAATCCTTATTTTAAAACTATATTTGTGAATAATAGATATAGAATTTTTGGGTAAACGGTCAAGATAAAAGGAACCTTTCATAATGTGTAGGATCACGGGAGAAATTCGTGGTGTCGGTTTTCCACATCCAGATAAATGTGGATGGTGATTAGGGATGCTACTACTTGCTTGGGGGGATCGGTAACCAATCCGAACAATTTAAATAAACGACTTTGGTGTGTTTGGTAACCAATCTGAACAAATTGAATTAATGGATTTGGTGTGTTCGGTAGAAAACATCCCAAACAATAAACACTTGGTGGATTTTGGAGGTAGTAGCAGTGCCTAGTCAGTTTGGATGATATATTTGGTGGGGGTAGTCGGTAGAAAACATCATGATTACTCGGAGGTCTTATTACTCGGAAGTAGTTATGGACCCGGGCCGGTCCTGGGCGGGCTTTTTTTCCCATTTACTTGGGTCCGGAACCGGCCCGGGTTGATACCAGGTTCGGACCTAACCGGCTCAGGCCCAGTTCAATGTTTAATTGTTTTTTTGGCTTTCTTGTTATCCCCCAACCCCCACCCCACCCCACCCCCAAACCTCCCCAAAGCACCCAGCCCTACCCTAGGAAAAGAAAAAAAATGAAAAAACAAAAAAAAGGCCCAAAACCGGCCCGAACCGGCCGGTCCGGTTCAACGAAACGGGGGCCCATAACCGGCCCGCCTGACCCGCCCAACCCGGGCTAAAGCCCGGAACCGGCCATCTGGGTCCGATCCGGTCCGGGCCCGTACAGTAACGGGACGGGCCGGTTCCGGTCCGGTTCGGTCCGGTTGGGTCCATACCTACTCGGAAGGCTTGGAATATCTCTTAGGGGTGTGCACACTTAAGGCCGAGGTTCAGTATCCGAATTGGTGGATCGGTAATCACCCCAACAATTTTTATGGTGGGTCGGTAATCACCCTGACAATTTTTATCGTGGGTTGGTAATCACCCCAACAACTTTGAGGTTTATTGATTTATTTTGGGAAGTTATATTTTTGGGAAGTTATATTTTTGCAGGTTATATGTTCTTGGAAAATTATTCTAAATAGTCATATATTTGGAAGGTGATACGGAGTATTTTGGAATGTGATATTTTGGAACGTGAAACTTTGGAATGTAGTGTTTTGGAATGTGATATTGTGATAGTGGTATTTTACTTCTATGTTGTTATGTGATTATTTGAAATTAGTTAAATCTTCTAATTGCTATTTTAACTACAAATGTTATTTTTGGGAAGACATATTTTGGTCTTACATGGAGAGGTGGATTATTTAAAATTTAGATTTATTACTTTAACTATAAAGGTATTTTCGAGTGATGCAAATTATTTTGGAACTATAAATCTTAAAAGAAATATTTTACTAATTTGATGATTTAGATTGTTTTTTTTTTGGAATAATGAAAGAGGTTTTGATGAACTACTATTGCATAAAGATTTTGATTACAAATGTTGTACTAAGTTTTATATAATTTTGAAGGTGGTACTTTTCTCCTATATGGTGATTAATTTATTTAAAGCTTACAAAAGCCATTTTAAAATCTAAAGGTTATTTTGAAGTGTAAGTATTATTAAGAATATGAGAAATGTATTTTTGGAAGTATATGAATTTTCAAGATTATATTATGTATAAAAATCTATTTTCTCAAATTATATTATTTTACAGGGTTGGGTGGGACTTATTAGCATTTCCGGCTAATTTTTGTTTCTTTGTTTTCTTGTCTCTTCTTTGTTTTACAAAATATGTATGCCGATTGGATGATGTGTATGACTAATGCATGTTGAGAGCGCCGACTAGAGAATACGTTAGTACTAAATGTTTGGATCATGACTTCTACTTCGAAGAAATTGTTAAGGGACAACTTTACCTTACTGGTGTTGGGGTGATTGTTGGTTTTATGGGAGATCAGCACCACCCTTTGATTCAGGGACTAAGCGCTCAACCTGTTGGCACCACGATATGGTGCAGCCCCTCATGTCCATCCACCGCTCAGTAGTGGGGTTCTGCACTGGCGTAGTGAACTATTGGGGGTGCCCCACAGGAATCTACCTTGACTTGGGGACTACGAAGTAATGGGTTAAATAGAAGATACGGTGTTCAATTCCTTATCATCAATTGGTTTTAAGAAAGATATGACTGTTATTTAACCACAGAACTCTGCAGTTAAGCAAGTCCGGAGTAAGAAAGCCAGGGCGGCAGTCACTAGTCGGGTTGGTCAACATACTATTTTTGGGTGTGGAATATGAGGGTGGTATAGGCCAACAGTGACAACAATGGTGTTAACTAGCCAGGGCGGCAATCACTAGTCGGGTTGGTCACTAATTGGTGAAGTCACTGCCGACGGGCAGTGACAGTGGTGGTAGTAGTCATTGAATAGGGCAGTGACTAATTGGTGGAGTCAGTGTCAACAAGTTACAAATCGATGGAGTCACTATGCGATGGTGGTCACTTTGGGCGCGTGTCACTATAGGCGGTGGTCACTTGGGTGGTGGTCAACGAAGTCACTGAACGATGTAGGGTGACAGGGTCACTAACCGACAATGTCACTTTGATGGCGGCAGCAGTGAAGGCGGCAGCGGCGGAGATGGCGGCAACGGTCTTGATGATGGCGGTCTTTGGGGTGGCTAGAAAACATTGATTAATTACTTCCTCCGGTCCTTATTAAATTTTACAGTTTGACTTCACACATATTAAGGAAATAAATTTGACTTTATTGTAGAGTGTACTGTTTGACACTGTTTGACACTATTTTGCACTGTTTAGTGTAGATTTGTTTGTCAAATAAGGCAAATAAGGAAGTGTAAAGTTTAATATGGGACGACCCAAAAAGGAAAGTGTAAAGTTAATTAAGGAGTGGAGGGAGTATTAATTAGAAAAATGAAATATAACAATGATAATAAATGAACAATTAAATAAGATCAAAAGTGATATACATAGTACATGGTAAGTCATATTTTTGAAAAAAATCGAAACATGTCATCTTTTGAATCTACTTTAGTAATATTGATAAAAAAGGGACGCTAATCACTTTTTTTGACAACCATGGGTAATCACTTAATGGTGACAAATAACCTAAACACTAACAAATCGAGAAAAATACACGAGTGTCTGCACGAGTATGACCCTCCACTTAAGTGTATTCCGGCCTTCCCCTTTCACTCCTCTTCTGTGCATGACCATACTATTTATCCCACAAAGCCATACTTCAAAATGAGCCACACTTGTTTCGTAATAGGTCAGACTTAAATGGAGCATATACAATCCTAAAATAGACATGCGTGGACCTTTGCTAGAATAAACCAGACTTATAAATAAAAATAAATAAATGTGCAACCATGGAACCAGGCGGTCTTGCCCCCATCCATGTCTATGATCGGACCCTACACCAATTGCCTGGTAAATGGAGAGAGACAAGAATAAACCAGACTGATAAACAAGAAAGTTAACATCCACGGTCTATATCCTTTTTCTTGCGCTTCTTATACCCGGATATGTAAAGAACAGAGCAGCTGCTATGGTATTGATCATAGACGGGCTGGGCTGGGCTGGTTGTACGTTAGAAGGCAATAAATAAAGATGAGAAGTCGGGGGATGGAGAGAAGATGAATAAATACATGCGCAACAAACTGTTTGTGATTCTTAGATAATTGATAATTAAGTATATGCAGCAGACAAATAGACGACAGACAGATTGCAGGGATAAATATGACATTACAAACAGAGCCAATTAATGTCATCATAACAGCAAATTAAACACATCGATCTTCTAGCGATGAATTCACTCACTTTCCGGGAGCAAAGTTAGTGGCAAATGCCCAGGCGTTGTTGTTAACAGGGTCGGCGAGGTGGTCGGCCAGGTTCTCCAGCGGCCCCTTTCCAGTCACAATGGCCTGGACGAAGAAGCCGAACATGGAGAACATGGCCAGCCTCCCGTTCTTGATCTCCTTCACTTTCAGCTCCGCGAAGGCCTCTGGGTCGTCAGCCAGACCCAGCGGGTCGAAGCTTCCGCCCGGGTACAGCGGGTCGGTGACCTCTCCCAGCGGGCCTCCCGCAACGCGGTAGCCTTCCACGGCTCCCATCAGGATGACCTGGCAAGCCCAGATGGCCAAGATGCTCTGCGCGTGGATCAGACTCGGGTTCCCCAAGTAATCCAGACCTCCTTCGCTGAAGATCTGGGCTCCGGCCTTGAACCACACCGCCTCCCCGAACTTCACCCCGTTCCTGGCCAGCAGCTCCGGGAAGATGCAGCCCAGCGCGCCCAGCATCGCCCACCTGCTGTGGATCACCTCCAGCTCGCGGTTCCTCGCGAATGTCTCCGGGTCCGCGGACAGGCCTGCGGTGTCCCATCCGTAGTCGCCCGGGAACTCGCCGTTCAGGTAGCTCGGCGCCTCCCCGGAGAACGGGCCCAAGTACTTGACGCGGTCGGGGCCGTACCACGGGCTGCCCGATGGAACTGAGGATCGGAAGCCGGACTTTGATGAAGTGGTTCTCCTCATAGTGATCTTAGGGGCCACCCGGGACCTGCCCGCCTTTCCGGCGGCGGCGGCGGCGGCGGCGTAGGAAGGAGAAGAGAGAGCCATCGTGGTGGAAGCTGCCATTATATTCCAACTGCGCGCGCGCAGCGAGTGAGTGAAGGTAGGTGGGCGTGGGATTACTGTAATTAAGGAGGAATTGAAGAAGATGAGAAAGGTTGTTTGATAACCATCTTCGATGGATCTGTGCTATTTATTAAGGTATATGCAGAGTACAAAAATGGATGCCCTTCCTTATCTCCTAAGATCACAATCTTAAACTCCATTGGTTGAATATGTTTGAATGGTTGAAAATGCCCCTCCATTTGGCACTCTCTAACACCTCGACTTTCTTTGCTGTGGATAAACCACCAACGAAGCAACCACTCACCTTCTGCCATCTGTCAATCGGATTGCTCCAAATCTTCACAGATTCCAAATGCCCATCCGGCAACTTTTTATAATGTACAGTACTATTTCAGCTGTTTTGTAATTTTCCTCTCGCCCCATTTCATTTAACTTGCTTTCTTTGTTCCAAAATAAGTTTAATATTTTATTTTGTTGAAAAAAATACGTTATTTATAATATTTTATTTTATTATATTCAAATATCTATAACAATTTTTACTTTTCATCACTTTATTAATTATTGTGTCAAACTAAAGGACTTAGAGCATCTCCGTTCATGATCTTAAAATAAACGATTTTTTGATTACACGTCATTGTCACATCACATTTATTCAATAAATCTCAAATAATCTCAAGTCTTAAAAACTCTTCATCAACCATGATACTCAAATAATTAGATATTCTAGATCATGCATTAAATGCATTTTAACTACAATCTAAAATAATCCAGGATTCAAATCTTGATACTGGATTTTCTTTTTCAATGATCTCTCTAAGTAATCTCTCACTCACAATGATGATCGGTAAAATAATCTTACACATCATCTAATTAAACTTTAAATAATCTCATGGATGGGGATGCCCTTATAAAATGGGACGGATGTAGTACTCCCTCCGTTCCTATTAAAACTTCCAACTTTCTTTTTTCGTCCGTTTCAATTAAAACTTATACTTTCCCTTTTTAGTAATTAATTTGTGGTTCACAACATTTCTTACACATTTCTCTCTCCTCTGCATAACTCTCCACCACCCAATACTCAATATCTTAAATTGTGTGTCAAACCTATTTGGAAGATAAATTAGGAACGGAGGGAGTATTTTATTTTATGCACTGAAAGCCCGTTTGGTAACACGAAAATCGGCTGATTTGGTTGATTCTGCTCAAATTTATGAAGGTCTGGCTAAAGTGGCTGTATTGGCTAATTCTGTTGATTTAAGAAAAAATATTTTTAAAATATATTTTATTAATAAAATAATGAAAAAATTATATGTAAAAATAGCTAAAATGGTCATCTACAGTAACTTCAGCCAATACAGCCAGAAAAGTAACTTCAACCTTACTTTTTCTTATTATTACACAATTCAGCGCGCGAAAACAAAAGTTGCGTGTTTGGTGAAAAAGTTGGGTGATGAGCCTGATAAGCCGAAAATCAGTGTTACCAAACAGCCTCTAAATTGCATTATAATCAAAATAAGTAAGATCGAAATTACTTTAATGATTAATGATTGATGTTACTGTACAAAACTATTTTATCTATTTTTCTAGAAATACTCTGTTTGATTTTTCCTCTTTTATTATTAATAAAATGTATTTTAAATATATGTTTTTCATAAGTCAGCAGAATCAGACGATTCAGTCATTTCTGATGGATATATATTATCCAGGACCGGGGTACCCGAGATGATGTATTTCTTGTATTAGGCCTAGCCCGTTCTTTGTATCGGCCCAACGACATTATGTGCGCCCAAGGGTCCTGTTTATATTTGATGTATTCCTTGTATTGGGTCTGGCCCGTTATCCCCTAGGTTAGCCCAATTGTACTTATAAATAGACTCTATGTTTATGTTGTAACCCTAAGATCTAATTCATTCATACCATACACTTATCTTTACTTTGTTCATTCTCTCCCTATTCTCTCTAGATCTATACATTATAGATCTATCAAATAGTGCTTTCATTGATAGCTTGGACAGGGATCAAGTTAGATCCTCCCCAAATTATGAAAAAATTCGTGAGTCTTTGAAAATCCTGGAGAGATTCATCTGAATTTCTAAAATCTGGACATGATTGGCAACGATCGGGTGAACTGAGAAGTAACAACGAAGATCAATTTTGTGAATTTCTGTTGAATCGAAGAAATTTTGCTATGAAATTCATCATTTGGATTTTGAATACATTTTGATTTTGAATCTGCAAAAAAGTACAGGCATGCAGAAAATCAGAATCCGGGTTGAGGAACAAAATATCCGAACCCCAAACAAAAATCAAACACTCGAATCGACATCAGTGTACGATTTCGAGTCCAGAGGTACCGGCCTCAGCCGCAATGGGGGATTATGAACCCCCCAGTACCCAAAACAGAAGCTCGACGGAAAAACCCTTGTTCCGGGCTCCCCGACGAACAAAATCACTGTGAAACAAAAATAATGAGCCCGGAGACTAACCTGGTAAAGAAGTGAGTCGACGATGAAAACCAAAAGCAAGAAACTTAGCTGGAGAAAACGAAAGCTCTGAACTGTTGTATGCTCTGAAAATTCAAATGCACAGAAAGCACAAAGGAGAAAGGGAAAAGTTTTCACCTTTTATACTCCCGTACAACTTAAATGGGAGGCTGACACATGGCTACCAGGAAACTAACCGCACGAAAAACTGAAAGGGGTTTTTTATAAAAAGTGTGCAAAAAGCTAATGATGGCATCGCAGAGTCACTTCAAAGCCTTGTCTCGCATTAAATGCGGAAAAACGGCTAATAAATAAACGTGCTACAAAAGGAATGTGTAAAGATTCTTATTTGTACACATCAGCGTTACTACACACCAAAAAAACTCCCAAGTCTACACTTAGAAATTCTTCCAAGTCCACAAGAGTGAGGGACTGGTAAGTGGGGGACTCGGGAAAAATCAAAAAACAAGAAGCAACTGCTAATACAAGCTTAGAACAACGCAGCGACCTCAAAGACAACACGACACGTATACCCCAGAACCAAGCTCATCACACACACACAAACTCATTTTCATATTCTCCTCTTCTATCAACCCATGGTCAGGTTCATGGATGTAGCAACTAACCCATGAGGTAGGTAATGGAAGCAGGACCAAAAAGGCCCGAAGCGCGAGCTCAGGCTCATTTGCAGCTGGGTGTTGCATTCTTCTCCGGAAATCATGGTAGAGCGTAGTGTACTCTTTTTCCTCCGTTAGGATTTTTTCCCACACGGTTTTTTCTTCAACGGAGCTTTTAATGAGGCACCCCTTTGTCATGACCATGGAAAGAAGCACCCCCGCCGGGCGCGCCAGCCCTGAAGATCGAAGATGTACTCTCTCTCTCTCTCACCTCAAGTGTTACTTTCACTTCGGAGAGTGGGGGACTCATGATGGAGTATATTCTCATATAACCCAAGGGTATCATAATCACCGGCAAGAACATCACGGATCCATCTCAGAATACACAAAGTATCAAACTCTCGAGGAGCCCCGACCCCGACCCCGAGTCACCGAGGTCAGGAGCAAGCCCCAAATGACAAATTGGTAGGCAAAAGACGAAGTCGAGGCCAACCTCGACCCTCTAGATCGACGGAGACATCGAGCTCGGGAACCACCCAGGCATGACAAAATACGAGGCTAGCCTCGTACACACCGAGCCCGGCACCAATTCTGACTTCGGGTACGCACACAAGGTCATGTCTCCTGTGTACTGCTTGCTCCCAAGGCCAAGGTTCCGTAGTTGGAAACGTATGTCCCCTGAAGCAGGGGGAAGAATCCCCATCCTTGAAGACGTTCGTCTCGCAATTGAGCATTGTGGTCGGTTGGAGACGTACGTCCCCTCAAGCAGGGGGGAAGCATCTCCAGTCCTTGAAGACATTTGTCTTAAAATGGGCCTTGCTAGCCTGTTCGAGACATACGTCCCCGGAGGTAGAGGGAAGGCATCTTCAGCTGTCCAAGTCCTTGAAGACGTTCGTCTTGCAATGGGCTTTGTTGGCCTGTTGGAGACGTACGTCCCCGGAGGTAAGGGGAAGGCATCTACAGCTGCCCAAGTCCTTGGAGACGTACGTCCCCTGAAGTAGGGGGAACATCTCCTGATGCGCGGTTTGCCTGATCAGTTACCCCTTGAGAGGAGGTCGTACGTCGTCACCGCCTACTGCCATTTCAGTGCAGGAGACGAACGTCGTCACTGCCTATGACCACTCTGAGGGTATTTGTCCCCAGACTATTGTGGCTTTTAAAAACGTTCGTCCGGTGACCTGCAGGGGTTAATGGGTCGTCCTATTTGGGCCAACCGAGTTGGTGAAAATGTTTGGGCGACCCAAGTGCTATGATCGACCCGATAAAATAAAATATAATTAAAACTGTCCAAAAAAATACAACTTTCACGACTAAGTATACAGTTTGAGACATATTGGGATGACCTCCCACATGGGTGGTGGCCAACCCACGTTTGTAGTCTTGCATTTAGCAAAGATGAGCTGCACAAATGAATGGAGAGGCAAAGCATTAAATGAGGTAGGACCTCCTTTATGTATTATTGAGAGAACTGCCAAAAAGGCATTCTCAATCACACCCACCCTTATCATTTCGAGGAAGCCATCATCGAATGGGAGAAAAACTCTCCAACACTCCATTCTTATCATCCATAAACGAGCTCAAGCCAAGGGAGTCCAAGAAGAAGCTTAAGGAAGTAAAAGTTTAGAAAGGCTCGAGAGATTAAGGAGCTTGACTGAGTTACTCTTAATTGTCGTCGGAGTTTCATCGGAGCTTCGGCGGAGTTCAATCGAGAAAGGGTAGTACTTCTTAAAGCTCATTCGAGATGAGGATGGCTGACTATATTGCTTATAATTAGTGAATTAATTTCATGAGATTACCTAAGGTAATTAAATGTGTTTTTATGGATTATTAATGATTAATAATGCCTAAGAATGAGAAGACTATTGTCTATGAGGAAAAGGAGCATGATATACAAATTTAAGGATAAATTGTGTATGATTATGTGTTATAAGTATGTTGACTTGAAAGGTGGAATTAACTATGAACTTATGTTGAAATATACTTTTTACTTCATATAAGAATATATGAGTGATTAAAAGTGATATTTTGTATATTGAGATAAATGATATTTTCAAATGGAATATTAGTTTGGAATTGTCTAGATGACTATGAATTCAGAACTTGGTTTGATAGAATTTATCCGGCTAGTATTAAGATACTAGTTAGGGAATTGGATAAGTGGTTATGCTAGAATTGATCCTAAGGTAGGATTGTGAATTGTTATACCTTAAGTAGTCTCAAGAGATACTATAAGGTGGATAAGCATGAACTCTAAGCTATACTGGGGTAGGCCTTAAGTGATACCCAAGATAAAGTGAATAATGAATTGACCCTAGATATAGGATTGGCCTACGGATGTGTTCGGTAGTCCTTGAGGATAGCCGGTCGAATTATGGAAATAAGCAAGGACCATGACCCTTCCCGACTCTAGAGAGCGTGGTTGGATAGCATGGACTTGCAGCGTGATCACGTGTAGGGTGGAATCCAAATCGGAGACCTAACTAGGCTCTGACAGCGGTAACACATAAGATAGGACCGTGAAGGGCCTTACCTTCCTACGAGATGATGGGTATGAGTATAGGGGCGAGATGTTGGAATCCGAACCGATGACCTTATGAGGCCTCACACAGTGGTAGCAAGTCCTGTATAAACAAATAGACCTACGAGTTGTGTTGCGTGAGCGATGAATGAAATGGAATATAGAAAGGGGGATGTGTGCCGACAAATTAATGAATTAACTTATTATAAAGAAAATAAGGGGCAAATATGAATTATCATATATATTATGATATCACTCTATTTGAGGGTCTTAGAAATTGAAACATTGATTATATTCAGTGTAGTTTTCATTGCACTTTTCAAATGATTCAAAGTACTGATCTCCCCTTCACGGTTTCAGATAGAACTTAAAGGTTGCTACCATCGCCCGTTGCTTCGGAGGATCAAGGAAAGAAGACGTGGTTCGTGCTTCTTCCGTTCCGTTTTAAAATCAATTATATAGATGCTCATGGATATTATTTTTGAACAATTATTCAGGGGCTTGTATGCCTAAGTTTGCCAAGTGTGCCTTGAACACTTGTATTAATGTTTCCGCTGCTTTAAATGAATGTTTTACATTATGTTTGTTTATGGATGTGCTATGTGTGAATGGTATTCAAAGACGCCTTGTATAGTATGGATGAGTTGGAATGTGATTGACTATTCGTACTGTATGGCGGGTTGTTGACGTGTCCGGGTAGGTCCGGGGTGTGACAATTTAATTGGTATCAGAGCCTTAGTCCGTAAACATCATAATGAAGTCTCAGAACTCCTTTCTGAAAACGAATTTGAAAATCATGAGCATAAGAAGTTTTCTACTTATAGAACTTTTGGTACTTGAGTTGCAATGTCTCTAATTGTTAAGATGGTACCCTTAACAATTGGTATGACGGTGATTTGAGCCAAAAGATGTCTTTAAGTACCTATCCATCAATTGACATTTGATACGAGTCTAATGACTCATTATCAATTTCTTTAAGAAATGGAATGTACCGGTAAAGTTTCTCGACGGAACCTGACTGACCAGGCACCGGGAAGGTCCTCATGGCAGTCGAGGGGCATCGAGGGTGTCTCGGGGACAGGGCCGTGTGGGCCACTCACTGGCCGTGAGTGACGGTCATGTGGAGACGATTGACGAGCAATACGAATCCGAGGAGGATTTCAACTTACCAACCGGGAACTGAGCTGGTGGAAACCCATATGATGGGGAGGATAATGATGTGAGTGAAGAGAGCGATGATAATGACGCTCTGGAAAGAATGGAGGAAATACTCTGACAGTATCAACAAGACCGCCAAAGACGTCGGGCAAGGCGTGCTTTGGGAGGGGCTTCAAGAGGAAGGAGCCTTGGTGATTCTAGGGCCCACGTCGAGCCATGTGGAAGTGGAGGTAACGAGGATCCTATCATAAGGATCTCAAAATATATCAAGGAAGCGAGAGACTTGGGGTGAAAACCCTTCAATGGAACGAGTGACATCTCGGTCGCCGCTGAATGGATCAAGAGGTTGAATGAGGCAGCCCTTGACATGCAACTCACCCCCGAGTTCAAGCTAAGGATTGCGGTGAGATTGCTTAAAGGGATGGCATCCACGTGAAGGCAAATACGGCGGGACCCTGACTTGGGAGAATTTCCGACAGGAATTCTTTGCCCAATACTATTCTGATTTTGAAGTAAACGCCAAGAGGAGAGAGTATACCCTCCTAACCCAAGGTGGTAAATTGACGGTGAGACAACATGAACACAAATTCAGGGAGCTCGCTGAGTTCATTCCAGAGTATGTTTTCAACGAGAACCGAATGGTTAATCACTTCTGGGATGCTATAGACTTGGACATGCGTGAGAGGGCATGGGAGGAAAGGAAAATGAAGAACGTCGAGGAGGCGAAGAAAAGAAAACGAGAGAACCATGGCCCCCAATGTTCTAGCAAAAAGGGGAACCACGGGGGAGGTGGATCATTTAGGACCCCTACACCACCGTCAAGGGGGAACAAAGGCCCAAGTGGGAAAGCCTCGAGGTCGCAAGGCTCGGGCATTATAAGATGTAGCAACTGCAAGAAGAACCACCTGGGGAAGTGTCGTGACCCCAGAGGTGTTATCAATGCGGGGAGGTTAGACATATGAAGGCGAGTTGCTCACAACTCGGGAGGACGATGGGTGCCGCACCTAGTAGCGGTGTAACACCGTCTCCAAGCATATTTACTTTTTAGTAAATTATGTAATAAACCTTGAAGAATGACTTGTGAATTTGCGAAGTTGAAAATTTTTATTATTTCTGTTGCGTGAATAGTAAATTGCATGCGGGGCCCACACCGGGAACGGGGACCGCCCGATAATTCTAGAACCACATATTATACTCATCTTGGCCTAGATAATACGTATATGGTGGTGTATATTTAATTTGGGCCAGAGAAGGGGCACAATGTTGACCGTTGGTCAAACGAGGCCCAATTACCAGTATCGGTAATTTATGAGATAACAGCCCGGAAATCAAATTCGAGGAATTCTAAATTAAAGTTTTGAAATGTATATTCATTGTAAGGTCCATTAGTGATTGAGAAAGTGTGTTATATTTTATTCGACCCGATAAAATAAAATATAATTAAAGTAGTAGGAGAAATACAACTTTCGGGACCAATTGAGACACAAAGGGATGACCTCCCACATGAGTGGGGGCCACCCCACGTTTTTGTGTGCAAAAAATAAGATGAGAGAGCTAGAGTTGACAAAGAAGGTGTGGAGGAAGGTCATTTGGCATCTAAAGTATCAAAGAGGGCCCCTCACCCTCTCTTATTGATCAATTGAGACAAAAGTGAGTACACTCTCTCACCCCTATCACCTAGCTCGACCCACACCAGCAAGGAAGAGGAAGAGTGAGCTCTCAAACCGTTATTCTATAGCCAAATTCGAGCTTAAGCATTTGAGGTCCAAAAAGAGGTGTTCAAAGAAGGAAAAAGATTGGGAAAGTGCGGAAGATCAAGGTAATAATCTTATAACAACTTTTTCTCTTTTTCTTATCTATCATATGACTTATATATCATATGGAGGACTCCTAGGATTGTTCTACATGTTTAGAAGTGAAGAACAAGGGGTTGGAAGGTAGTTCTAAGTCCAAGAACGGACTTAGAATCCAAATGACCGGTTCGCCGGAAAATAACCTTTGTAGAGGTTATTTCTATTGATATGGGTTTTGTGATGATAAAACCTTATTAGGAGATTGACTAAGGTGTTCCTAACTGTCACCGGAGTTTCACCGGAGTATCGCCCGAGTTCGCCGGAGCTCAACTGAGAAGGGTAGAACTTCTTAAAGCTCATTCGAGGTGAGGATGACTGACTATATTGCTTATAATTAGTGAGTTAATTTCACAAGATTACCTAAAGTATTAAATGTGATTTTCATGGATTATTAATGAATAATAATGCCTAAATGAAAATACTATTGCATATGAGTAAATGAAGCATGATATATAATTTTAGAAGAAATTGTGTATGATTATGTATTATGAATATGATAGCATGATAATGAAATTAATTGTGAAATATTGTGATAAAATATACTTTTACTTCATGTAAAGAAATCATGAATGGATAAAAGTGATGTTTTTGATATTGAGGTTAAATCATTTTTGGATTGGAAAATCAATTGAGATGAGCAATATGACTATGAATTAAGAACTTGGTTGCTCTAAGATTATTTGACCAGTATTGAAATACTAGTTGGAATGTCAGTATGAAAAATGATAGAATAAATCCTAAGTGCTTGGATTGTGAAAGATATACCTTAAGTAGTCTTATGAGATACTTTAAGGTAGGAATGTGTAAATGCTAAGTTAAGCTAGGGGTAGGCCTTAAAGGCTACTCAATATGAAGTCATCCTAGGCATAGAAGTTGCTTAGGAATTTGATAATATGACTACAGGGAGCCTCTAGCATATTGAATGGTGACTAGAGGAAGCATCTAGCATAACGTAAGATGACTAGAGGAAGCCTCTAGCATAACGTAAGATGACTAGAGGAAGCCTCTAGCATAACGGAGAGTGACTAGAGGGAGCCTCTAGCACGACGAGAAATGACTAGAGGAAGCCTCTAGCATAATGTAGAGTGACTAGAGGAAGCCTCTAGCACGAAATGGAGTGACTAGAGTCAGCCTCTAGCACGACGGAATGTTATCGGTGAGTGTGACTCTACTATAGTGAAAAGACGTGATAAGGTAAGCATGGGCCCACGGGCCGACTACTTGACTTTATATATAAGGTAAGTAGGTTTTAAATAGGGTAACCGAGGGTTACGCCCTATAATATAGTATCACCCTAGATTGAGGGTCTTAGAAATTGAAACATTGATTATATACAGTGTAGTTGTCATTGTACTTTTCAAATGCTTCAAAGTACTGACCTCCCCTTCACGGGGGAGGCCACCTCATAATTTCAGGTAGAACTTGAAGGTTGCTACCACCGCCCGTTGCTTCGGAGAGATTGAAGGAAGAAGCCTTGGTTCAGACTTCTTCTTTTTCTGTTTTGAAAACAAATTTAAAAATTGCTCATAGATATTATTTTGGATAATTATTAATTGGGGGCTTGTATGCCTAAGTTTTCCAATCGTGGCTTAACTCTTGTATTAATGTTTCCGCTGCGTTAATGAATGTTTTTACATTATGTTTGTTTATGGATGTACTATGTGTGAATGATATTCCAGACGCTTTGTATAGTATGGATGTGTTGAACTGCGGTTGACTATTCGTACTATACGGCGGATTGTTGACGTGTCCAGGTAGGTCTGGGGCATGACAAGCGGCGCCACATCGAGCAGAAACCGGACGGGAGAAACAAATGCAGGCATGGGTCATGGTGGAACAAGTGCGAGCAACGCACCATCCGTGAACCAAGGGAAGACCCAAGCTAGGGTCTATGCTATGATTGAGGCGGATGCCCGAGCTAACCCAGATTCGGTTGCAGGTATAACCGTTAAACTTCTCATGTTTTATCTATTCCTCACCCATGAATTGAAGTTATAAATCATGGGGGTCAGGTGAAAACAGACTTAGAATCAAACTGGGAGAAATTGGGCGAAACCAGGCTAATATCCGACCGGGTATAGAAGGGCACCTGATCGGGTATGATGTAATTTTTACCTGATTAGCCTACTGGAAAGACATACCCGACCGGGTATATTGATTTACCCGACCGGGTATACAAAAAATTCCTAAACTGGAAATGTTACCCACCATACTACGAGGTCAGGTAAAGTGTGAAATTAGCCTCTGGAACTCTTACCCAACTGGGCATAGAGATGTACCCGACCGGGTATGCTGAACCTCTTTACTGGAACGACTTTTACGAACCAAACGATGTTTGTGTATTGGGGTCGAACGGTCTCTGGGAATTTAAAATTCCGGTTGAGTTCGGAGATGAACGACTTTTACAAAGTCGGGCCGTTGTGTATTGGGACGAACGACTTTTGCAAACCGAATGGCGTTGTGTATTGGGGACGAACACCCTTTGGGAATTTAAAATTTTAAACATAGGTTCGGAGACGAACGGCCTCTGGGAGTTTAAAATTCATTTTTGGTTCGGCGACGAACGGTTTTGGAAATTAATTTACGGCAACGAAGATCGGCCGGCTTTCAGAAAGCTCGGTCGACTTACGTAGCGAGAACTGCCGGACCCATGCCTAAGGCATGAGAACCGACCAGCTTTCACGAAAAGCGGACGGTTTTCACCTGGTTCAGTCCTAATTCGGTTCAAAAGTGTGGGAACCCAGGAATTCAGATAGAAGATCGGGAGGGTCTTCATTTAACCCATGACCGACGAACTCTACGACCTTAGAAACAAGTCTATCAAGTAGAAAGTGTGTCTTACATTTCTTATGAATGTAGGAACACTAAAGATTAACGGGAGAAACGCAAGAATCCTTATTGATACCGGGGCGCAACGATCATTTGTGAATGAGGCATTCGCTGAGGGATTCAACGAGCCACTAGTACCGATGACTCAAACTTTATTGGTGTCCACACCTTTGGGGGATGATATTGAGAGAGATAGTCACTATCCATCATGTGAGGTGGAGGTGGAGGTGGAGGGCCAAACCTTAACGTGTGACTTTGTACCGCTAAGTATGATTGAGTTCGATACAATCCTCGGGATGAATTGGCTTGAGAAGCATCATGCTAGGGTCGATTGCTACACGAAAGTTCTTGAAATTGAAAGCAGAGAAGAATTGACCTTACGCTTTGGAGGAGATAAAGGCAAATCAAACATTTGTATCATATCCGTCGTGAGAGAGAAATATGACGAGAAAGGGATGCTACGCATATCTAGCATACGTGGTGGACAAAACCAAGGAAGAGATAGACATCAGTGATGTGAGAGTAGTGTGCAAGTATCCGGACGTCTTCCCAAAAGACTTACCGGGACTTCTGCCCGATAGAGAGATTGAGTTCGTAATCGAGGTTAAACCCGGCACCAAACCAATCTTTATACTGCCATACCGAATGGCACCCGCAGAACTTAACGAGTTAAAAACCCAATTGCAAGAGCTATTGGATAGCGGTTTCATTAGGCTAAGCCACTCCCGTGGGGAGCACCGGTTCTATTTGTGAAAAATAAAGATGTGACGCTTCGGATGTGTATTGACTATCGTCAACTGAACAAGGTCACAATCAAGAATAGATATCCTTTACCTAGGATTGATGACTTGTTTGATCAGCTCTAAGGAGCAACAATGTTTTCGAAGATTGACTTGAGGTCAGGGTACCATCAATTGAAGATAAATGAGGATGACATACCGAAGAGTGCTTTCTGCACAAGGTATGGTCATTTCGAGTTCTTAGTCATGTCGTTTGGGTTAACAAACGCCTCGACGGCATTTATGGACTTGATGAACTGGGTATTTCATAAGTACTTGGATCGGTTTGTGATTGTGTTCATAGATGACACTTTGATTTACTCGGAGAGTGAAGAGGAGCATGAGGAACACTTAGTTCTTGTTCTTGAGACACTACGAGAGAAGCAACTCTATGCTAAATTTTCTAAGTGTGAATTTTGGCTAAGAGAGATTGGCTTACTCGGGCATGTGGTTTCGGGATCGGGAATTGCAGTTGACAATAAGAAGATTGAAGCCATTACCGAATGGGAGAGGTCAAAGAACGTGAAGGAAATTTGTAGTTTCCTTGGATTGGCAGGGTACTATAGGAAGTTCGTGGAGAAGTTCTCAGTTTTGTCATCGCCATTGACAAAGCTCACTAGAAAAGGGGCTTGGATGTGTGTTGATGCAGAATTGGAGGGTGATTGCCTATGCTTCACGACAGTTGAAGAAGCTTGAGGTAAATTATCCTACTCATGATCTAGAGTTGGGGGCAGTGGTATTTGCACTGAAGATTTGGAGACATTATCTCTACGGGGAGACATGTCACATATACACTGACCACAAGAGTTTGAAGTATGTGTTCACTCAGAAAGAGTTGGACATGAGACAGAGACGATGGATGGGGTTAATAAAGGACTACCATCTAGTTATTGAGTACCACCCCGGTAAAGCCAACGTGGTAGTGGATGTCTTGAGCCGAAAGAGTTCGTCTGGGGCATTGTTGACTAGTTTGAGGGCACTGAGAGCCAAATTGGAGGTAACCAGCGATGGGGCCTTGTTGGCAAGATTCGAGGTGAGACCTACATTACTTGATGAGATCAAGAAGGGTCAAGAAATCGACAAAGAACTTGTGAAGGTCCGGGAATGCATGCTAGTAGGACTGGTTTAGGATTTCAGTGAGAGAGACGATGGTCTCTTATCATTTCGTGACCGAGTGTGTGTACCATCGGATAATGAGCTCTGAAAGTCCATCTTAGAGGAGGCTCATTCATCGGCGTATGCTATGCACCCGGGAGGTATGAAAATGTACCATGATCTAAAGGAAAGTTACTGGTGGTCTGGCATGAAGAGAGAAATAGCCGAGTACATCAGTCGATGCCTTACTTGTCAACAAGTTAAGGCAGAACATCAGCATCCAGCTGGGTTATTGCAGCCACTCTCCATTCCTGAATGGAAATGGGAGCACATGACTATGGATTTCGTGGTAGGGCTACCACGGACGATTAAGACTATGATGCAGTGTGGGTTGTGGTTAATAGGCTCATGAAGAGTGCACATTTTCTACCTATCAACACCACCTATGCACTTGAAAGGTTAGCCAAATTGTATGTGGATGAGATCGTGAGGTTACACGGGCTTCCAATAATCGTTCTATCCGATATAGATTTCAAAAAAGTGTGAAATTTTCGGAGAATCAGTTTAGTTTTATGCATGGACGTTCAACAATTGAGGTCATTCACTTTTTTAGACAAGTTGTGGAGAAGTATAGAGACACTAAAAAGGATTTGCATTGGGTGTTCATTGACTTAGAAAAGACATATGAATGATTACCTCCATATATCGTTTGATGGGATTGCAGAAAAGGCAAACCATGTAAGTATATCAGTATCATCAGGGGGAAGCTTGTACTATAAGCATCCATATTAGTGTAGAGAGGAGTCAGAGAACTGAAGAGTTTCCTATTACTATCAGAGTGCACCAAGGACCCTAGTTAGTTAAATACGGTACGAGAATTAAACTAGGTTTAATACGTACGCGTTTTATTCGGTAACATGAATAAACAAAATGGTCAAAAATTCGTTAAAAATGGTAACTTTCAAAAACAAGTGCAAATACATATACGTGTATAATACAGTGTCTGTTACAAAAACTCGGACAAAAAATACGAGGTATTATTTTGAATATAAATTATTTACTCCACCAAATAACATATAGAAATAGAAATAAAAGTATGCACTTATTCAAGTAGTAAATCCCATTATGTTACTACATAAAAGAATAATTCGTAATTGCATAAGTCTATGACAAAAATAAAAATAGTAATTAAGTCCAAAACATTATTTTGCAAAACAATGCCAAAAAATAAGGCATAATAAAAATAGAATGAGACCAAGTTAACATCATCATTTTTATATGATCATCAAATAACACTCAAATTAAACATCATCATTATGTTACTACATAAGAGAATAATTCGTAATTGCATAAGTCTATGACAAAAATAAAAATAGTAATTAAGTCCGAGACATTATTTTGCAAAACAATGCCAAAAAAACAAGGCATGATAAAAATAGAATGAGACCAAGTTAACATCATCATTTTTATATGATCATCAAATAACACTCAAGTTAAACTCATCATTTTCATGAAGATAACGGATGACATATGATAAAGTTGTGTGAGTACTACACCTATTATTGTGTATGTGTAAGAGCTTATACTTAAAAAATGTTAGGTTTAGAAGAACTTTAATTTTGATGTGCTTGTTTGGTAAAACATCATAAATCTAGTACCAAGTAGTATTTTAAGTGTTGATCTTTTAGGGTGCTAGATTTAGGCACCATGCAATTAACTTTAGTATTTAATACTTGTATAAACTAGGTGTAACACCGGACCCGAATTTTACCCAAAGAATTTTTTTCATCAAGTACATGATTAAAGAAGGTAAATCAAGACTAGAGTAGCCTTGATAAATGAGAAGGATAAAATTCTTGTATTAAAGGATTATTAATCAGACATGGGACCCACGTAGAGGAGTAGGTGTAAGAACACCTCCGGAAAATGTTCACATATAAGTTGGATAGATTAGACTTGGCACCTAGATGAAAGGTGCGGTAAATTTATTTTTATTGATTAAATCTTATCGTGTAGTAAAACTACACGTGGGACCCACATCGGGAGCGGGAACCACCTGTGGTATTCCTAATGTATAAGATATTAATGATGACCAAAATGATACTATTATGATAGTAGGAATGGGTCGTGGACCCCATTGATATAAAGAGCGACAACAGGACGGTCAAGCGGGTAGGGGCCACTATTCGATAGTGGGGAGTCCTTAAATATCGGACTGTTAATAATTCGTAGGACTACGAATTCATAACAGAAGAAATATAAATATTTTAAGAACCCAAAATAATGGGGATGAATAATATTGATTAATTTGGTATATTGAAGGAGGGTATTGTTGGCGGACCCTGCATTGAGAATATTTTTGTATGAGGACAATCAGATAAGATTTTATCTGTTCATACATCTAGGACCACTTAAGAAGAAGTGTAACATTTTTGTTAAAGTGTCACAAAATATAAAACCAAATATTAAGTCATGAGAAATGACGAGTGAATTTTAGAGGCAACGCGTTCTCATTTTTACTATTACTTGAACAGTAAAATGCACGTTGAGCCCACATGGACAGTGACCATCCGATATTTACGGACCAAATTTTATATTCATTTTGATATAGATAATATTTATATGATGGTATAATTTAATGTTGAGCCCTAGAGTTGGCCTATTGAGCAAACAAAGTCTCATTACCAGTATTAGTCATTTAACAAATAACAGCCCGAAATAAGTTCCGAGAACCATGAAATTAAAGTTAGATAATATATATTCATTCTAGGGCCAATATTAATTGGAAGAATGATATATATTTTTTTGCCCGATAAAATGAAATTTATTTAAAACAGATCGGAAAATACAACTTTCGGGACCGAATGTACACTTCGGGCTTAAAGGGATGACCTCCCATGTGGGTGTGGGCCACCCCACGAATTTGTCAATCAAATAACCCTTGATTGACTCATGTTGAGGCTTGAGGCAAAGGAAAATGAGGGGAAGGACCAAACATAATGTGCAATGGGACCCTTTCCCATATAATTGGTGAGCAAAGCCAAAAAGGGCTATCATCTCATCCAATCACTCCCAAATTTCGGCCACACACTCTCAAAGAAGAGAAGGAACTCTGAAAATATTATTCTCCATAGCTAGGAGCTGGAGCTCAACCAAGGAAGAAGAAAGGATAGTAGAAATGAGGAAAAAGTTGTGAAATCGAGGTAACAAATTCGTTAGTATTATTCGTCCTTCATTTTAATCTCATATGATTTTATAAATCATATGATACACCCATAAGCTTGTTCTACCCTTCTAGAGGTGTAGAATGCGGGGTGGGAAGGATAGTTTTGACCATGAACGGACTTATGATCGGAGTAAGATCGGTTCACCGGAAAACACCTTCTCGGGAGGTTTTGATGTTTATACCACTTTTGGTTGTGAAACCTTGTTAGGAATTTTACCAAGGTATTCTAGACTTCTCAAGGAATCTAGGAGTGACTGGAAAAGTCGCCAGAGCCGCCGTAGTTTTTGCCGGAAAATTCTAAAAGTCGCCGGAGTTCAAATGAAGAGGATAAAAGCTCGCTAGCGTCATTTCAAGGTGAGTGCACGACTACATGTCGTGTAACTTTTGGGTCAAACGTGAGATTACCTAAATAAAATCATAATCATGATTTGATAAATGATTGAATGGATTAAAATGCATGATTAGTCATGGTGAATATGAATTATGGAAATATTACATGATTAATGAATAAGAGATTTATTTGTGGATTGATCATGAATATATTATTGTCAAATGTATAAAAAATGCATACATGGACTATGTATGAGACAACTAGAGTAATCTAGTATGAGAATATGTATAGAAATGTTTAAAAGTGTTTAAACATATGTGATGGTACCATGGAACCCGACCATGGCCCAATTGTGTGAGTCCGGCCCATGAACGAGATTAACCTTTAACGGGATTAATGATAGATAACCACTGGGCCTAACTAGGAACCAAGCCCGCGAGAAGAACCCACAGCCAGGCCAGACTGGAAAGCATGCCTCGAGCCTGGGCGGAGTTCTAGTGAGGCTGGGATATTCTTAGGGCTGACGTGGCACGCTATCAGTGGAAACGACAGCTGGCAGAAGTTAAACGGCTAGGACGTGGGATAAAGGAATAATCATTGCACAACGGTCGAGATGTTACAAGAGTCCTATTCGAGCTAATGCATCATTAATAGCATTTATTGTATCAGTTTCCTTTTGTAACACTAGTTCCTTAGCCTATAAATACAACTTGTAAACCTCCAAAAGGGAGAGAGACCTTGATCAATAAAACACTGTCTTACGCTGCCAAATTATCACCTGCTTCCGTAGATTTAGCTCTTGTTGTTGGATTAAACTCCATCATTTGGTGCTCTCGTTGAGAGCTCGATGTGCGATGAACCATGGTGGGATCTCATAGCCACAACCGTGGAGGCAGCAATCCGGGCGGTAATCGTCACGACCAAGTAGTGATCGAAGATGAAGGCTTTCGGTCACGACGGAGTGACTTTCGAAGGCGTAACGACAACACGGCGGGATTGGAGGACCTGAGAAACCGCCTCCAAGGCGTTGAAAGTTCTAGGCGGGCGGCAACACGACCACCGCAGTTTCAGACGCCTGGCACTGGGAGCCGTATTCCCAATATCGATCCGGCTCAGGCCCTAGCCAGTTTGGCTACATTCCAAAGGGCGGTGGAAACCCTGACCACCGCTTTCCAAGGCATCATCCCTAATGAGGGTGCGAGCATTCCAAGAGGGGCTCTCCGCCATCACGATCCCAGCGTTCCCGTCGTTCCACGCAAATTCCGAGGACCTCGGTGATGGACCGGATTGGTGGACAAAGGGTCTCCGTGCATGACCGGATCTCATCCCAACCTGAGCCGAGCATGGAGGCGTCATCCGCGGTTGTTTCATCCCACCGCCGCAGTGTGCGTGGGGGAGATCTCAGAGACGAGATCAACGTCAACCGGCAGGGCCACAGGCATCGACGATCCCCACCTCGGCAGCAGGCAGGCCAAGGCAATGAAGATCTCCGGAGGAGGCTAGACGAGCTCCGAAGGGAAGTGGACGCAAGGATTAATCCCAACCATGAGGTGAGGATTCCTGAACCGTTTGTTCGTCAGATTATGGACGCTCCGCTACCCCAAGGATACAAGCCTTGCAATATAGAGGCATACCGAGGGAAGACAGACCCACAGCACCATGTTTCCAGATACGTGGCATATATGGTGATGATGGGGTATGAAGATGCCATCAAGTGCAGGGGATTCTCGGTAACACTTGACGGATCGGCCCGAGAGTGGTATGATTCCCTACCTAATGGGAGGATTCGGAACTTTAGGGAGTTGGTGTAACAACGTTCCCAATTGTATTTACTTTTATGTAAATCTTGTATTGAATTTTATGAACTGGATATGAATTTACGAGGTTGTAAATTTTTTTTATTACTTTTGCGTGAATAGTGAATTGCACGTGGGGCCCACATCGGGAGCGGGGACCACCCGATAATCCCGGGACCACATATTATATTCATCTTGGTCTAGATAATATGTATATTGTGGTAGATATTTTAGTCGGGCCATGGAAAGGGCATAAGGTTGACCGGTCGGTCAAACAAGGCCTAATTACCGGTATTGGTGATTTATCGGGTAACACTCCGAAATGAATTTCGGGGACTTCTAAATTAAAGTTGGGGAACGTACATCCATTCTAAAGGCCTACAATGAGTAGGACATGTGTTATATTTTATTTGACCCGATAAAATAAAATATATTTAAACTGACCGAAAAATACAACTTTCAGGATCGATTGTACACTTTTGGACAAAAAGGGTTGACCTCCCACATGGGTGGGGGCCAACCCACGAATTGTGTCTTGAAAATGAAGGGGGTTGCCGGATGGTAGGATAGGAGAGCATGGGAGGGGGACTTTGAGATGAAAGAAATGGCATCAACCATAAATGAGGTGGGCCCCATCCACACTCATTGGTTCAATGAGACAAAGAGGTAATCCTCACCTACCTCTCCCTCATTTTTCGGCCAAGATACACCCAGGTAGAACAAAAATCTCTGCAAGCTCCATTCCTCCATAGCCAAGGGATCTCAAGAAGACAAGAGCCAAGGAGGGAGATTAAAGAAGGAAAAAGTTAGGAAAAAGTGTGGTGATTAAGGTAATGACCTTATATTTACTTTCCTCTACTCTTTAATTACCATATAGCTTGTATAACATATGAGGAACCCCTAGGCTTGTTCTACATGTGTAGAAATGTAGAATGAGGGGTTGGAAGGTAGTCCTAAGTCCAAGAACGGACTTAGAAGCCAAAATGACCGGTTCGCCAGAAAATGACCTTTTAGAGGTTATTTGTGTTGATATGGGTTTCATGATGATGAAACTATGTTAGGAACATAACTAAAGTGTTTCTAGAGTTCGCCGGAATTTCTCCGGAGTTCGCCGGAGTTTCGCCGGAGTTTCGCCAGAGTTCAACCGAGGAGCGTAGAACGCGCTTAAGCTCATTTAAGGGGTGTGGACGGCCGAATATCTTATAACTTTTGGGATAATTATGAGATTACCTAAATAAATGTTATATGTATTCATAAGGATTTTTAAAGGATATTTAAACATGTGATTAGTCAAAATGATTAGGCTTGTATGAAATGAATTACTTGAATATGCTTGGAGTATGATTTG
This sequence comes from Cuscuta europaea, assembly GCA_945859875.1. Classification (NCBI taxonomy): domain Eukaryota; kingdom Viridiplantae; phylum Streptophyta; class Magnoliopsida; order Solanales; family Convolvulaceae; genus Cuscuta; species Cuscuta europaea. Next base: position 1,909,124 of record CAMAPE010000003.1, on the reverse strand, counting down.
AGGATTTCTATGAAATTACATGCTATGGATTAAAGGGTAAAGGAAGCCTAAAATGAATATTATTGACTTAATATACATGATGATTGAGTTGATATGTATAAGGTTTGAAATGGCGATCAATGAAAAACGTTGACCGATGGATAATGGATTAATTAATACTGGTTGGTATTAGTTAATTACAAATTTATATAAGCGCATGGCTTGCATGAGTTGAGATACATAAGCTTTATGAATTGATTTAGCTATGAATGAATAAATATGATAAAGACTCTATCTAGGTTGATAGGAGGTTGATCATAGGATTATAAACTTGGTGGAGGACCCTAGGACTTAAAGTCCTTAACACTCGGATTATATTTTGGTGGAAGACCCTAGGACTTAAAGTCCTTAACACTCGGATTATATTTTGGTGGAGGACCCTAGGACTTAAAGTCCTTAACACTCGGATTTTAAATTGGTGGAGGACCCTAGGACTTAAAGTCCTTAACACTCGGATTATAAATTGGTGGAGGACCCTAGGACTTAAAGTCCTTAACACTCGGATAATAAATTGGTGGAGGACCCTAGGATTAAAAGTCCTTAACACTCAAATGAAAATTGGTGGAGTACCCAAGGATTATGATCCTCAAAACTCACAGATTATGGTATTGAAATATGGACAAGGAGGAGTCCTATACACTCATAGGTATATGGGTGGGTTGGGGTTTTTAGTCAAGAATATTGGCTATTACTATTTTCCCAAAATAAAACGGTGATCTACGGATCAAGTATTTTCCAAGTGTATATATACTATTAAGTATTTCTTAACTTGGGGGAAAGGACTATTTATATAAGTATCACCCTACGTTTGGGTCTTATACTTGAAACGCTAGTTATTCTATATTTAACCTGCTACTCGCTCGGTACTTGTACTGACCCCTTCGGGGGGCACCATTTTCAGGTTGAAGCTAGGGATTGCTACCTGCACCTTTCTACGGGTGACATCAAATCAAGGAAGACGTGGTTCGTGCTTCCTCATTTTCTTTCAAATTACCAAACATTGCTCATGGATATTTTTAATTGTTATAAACTACTTTTGGGTTTGCATGCCCATGTTATTGGCCGGATGTGGCCTATGAATTACCGCTGAATATTTCCGCTATTCAATAGTTTAATTGTGCTGTTTGTTATGTATGTTTACTACTGAGTATGGATGGATTGTTTTTTCGAACGCCTTGTATGATAAAGTGAGGTTGACCTGCGGGTGACGTCACTCGATTATACGGCGGTTGTACACGCGCTTAGATTGCGGTCTGGGGCGTGACAATTAAGTGGTATCAGAGCCATCTCAGTTCTAAACTATGTAATAAACCTCTCACAAGAGATTTTGCAAAAAAGAAATTTTTACCGAAAACCATGAGCATTGTATTTTGACGTTCATAGAACTATTGTTTCCTAGGTTGCAAGGCCTCTATTTGTTAAGATGGTACCCTTAACAATTGGTATGGAGGTGACTTGGGCCAATATGTGTCTATAACGTGTTCCGTCAATTGACATTGATTGGAGTCTAACGACTCGTTCAAATTTATTTGTAGAAATGGAGGGTAGACGTATGCCGACGAGGAACAACCCTAGGGGACTAGCTGCGGGAGCCTCCGTGGGGGCCAGCCGAGCCACATCCCTTGGCTCTAGGGTGAGAAGAGGAGGTCGTGTTGGCCGTGGGGGCCACCGCGCCCAAACAGTGAGTGATAGCCACGTGAGTTTGGTGTATGAGACTAACACCGAGAACTATGATCCGACTTTCGTTCCAGAAACGGAGCATGAGGAAACCCCATATGATGGGGGCAATTTCCACATGGATGACGATGATGACAATAGTGAAAGTGACGCCCGTTTTGCTCAGATGGGTGAGCTATTTGAATGGTATCAAAAGGAAAAGCTGAGAAGGGATCTTAGACGCCAAGCTAGGCATGCCTCTCAAGGCGGATCGGGCCAAGGGAGCCGGGGGGCTTCAAGGGCTGTTTCAGGGGCGTCTCGAAATAGACGTGAGGGAGATTTCTATGTGAGGATCTCCAAATACCTCAAGGAGTCTAGAGCCTTGGGGTGCAGGTCCTTCGACGGCACCGACGACACCATCGTTGCCGCCGATTGGATAAAGAAGGTGAAAGACGCATCAAAAGACATGCAGATAACACCTGACGTGAAGTTGACTGTTGCTTCACGTTTGCTTGAAGGAATAGCTTCTACATGGTGGGAGAGTGTAGAAGGAAAGTACCGTGGGAACATCTCATGGGCAAGCTTTGAATATGAGTTCTACGCCCAATACTACTCTGACTATGAGGTGAATGTGAAGCGTAGAGAGTACACGAACCTCAAACAGAAGGAGGGCGTGACCGTTAAACAATTGGAGCAAGAGTTTAGAACCTTGGCTAGGTTCTTACCGAAGTATGCGGCCGATGAGGACCGCATGACTGGGCACTTTTGGGATGCCTTATTGTTGGACATCCGTGACCGGGCCACATACTCATGCCACATGACTTTTAGTGAAGTGGTGGAACAAGGTATGTTTGGGGAAACCCAATGGAATGAAAGGAAGGAGAGAGACGCCGAGGAGGCGAAGAAGAGGAAGTGGCATAACTCGGGACCGCCCGAACACTCGCGTAAGAACAACCACGGAGGCGGTGGTCCGTTCAAGGCACCGGCACCACCAGCGAAGAAGAACAGGGACTCTAGGTGGCACACGTCCGGGTCTCACCATTCAGGACCACCAAAATGTGCCAACTGTTCAAAGAACCATTTTGGGAAGTGCAATGCACCCCCGAGGTGCTACCAATGCAGGAATGTGGGCCACATGAAGGCCAATTGCCCAAAATTGAGGAAGGAAGGGACTTCAGGGGCCGGAGGGGGAGCCCTGACGGGGAGGAACCGTGTTGGACCGTCACACGGTGGCACGGGGAGAGGCGGTGCATCAACAAGCAATGTCACGTCCGTAAATCAAGGCGGGGCCCAAGCAAGGGTCTATGCCATGACCGAAGCGGATGCACGCGCTAACCCGGACTCCGTCGCAGGTAATACACTTATTTTCTGTGTTTCTAAGCATATTCTCTGATCATATAAGTCATAAGGATCGAGTGAGGGCTATCCCGGGGTCAAACCGGGGGGAAATCGGGCCAAAATTGGCTGAAAACAGGGACACACGATCGTGCGTCCAACCCCACGCATGATCGTGCGTAGGGGGCAGTAGCTCCGAGGTGTTGTTCGCGCAGGACGCACGACCGTGCTTGCCCCACACACGACCGTGTGTGGACCCCCGTCGCCCGAAACTCGATTTTTCCGCTCCGTTCTTCTACGATTAGACCCCCGTTTGTTTCCAAACATTGATGTAAACGTAATAACCTCCAAAAAGGGTCCAAAAACATTAGAAGGAGTATCTTACATGGCGTATAAATGTAGGAACATTAAAGATCAACGGTAGGAGTGCGAGGATCCTCATCGATACCGGGGCACAACGCTCATTTGTGAGTGAGGCATTCGCCGAGGATCTTGATGTGCCATTGATGCATATGACGCAAACATTGCTAGTCTCCACACCGTTAGGAGACGACGTGGAGAGGAATCATTACTATCCATCATGTGAGGTGGAAGTGACGGGTCGACCTTTGACTTGTGATCTTGTACCTCTAATTATGTTGGAGTTCGATGCAATCCTAGGGATGGATTGGCTTGAGAAACATCATGCTCGTATTGATTGCTACACCAAAGTATTAGAACTCGAGGATGATGAGGGAAACGCTTTACGTTTTGAGGGAGATCGGGGAAGATCTTACGGTTGTATCATATCCATGATGAGAGCACGGAAGATGATGATGAAGGGTTGCCACACGTACCTTGCTTACGTAGTAGATGAAACAAGGAAGGAAGTCGACATCAATGACGTACGTATCTTGTGTAATTATCCGGATGTCTTCCCCAAGGACTTACTGGGGCTTCCACCCGATAGAGAGATCGAATTTGTAATTGAAGTGGAGCCGGGAACCAAACTCGTTTCGATTCCTCCTTATCGAATGGCGCCGTCTGAACTTCAAGAGCTGAAGGTCCAACTACAGGAATTATTGGACAACGGGTTCATCAGGCCAAGTCATTCACCGTGGGGAGCACCCGTACTCTTCGTGAAGAAGAAAGATGGTACACTAAGAATGTGTATCGACTACCGACAGTTGAACAAGGTCACCATCAAGAACAGGTATCCTTTACCTAGGATTGATGACTTGTTTGATCAACTTCGAGGGGAAATAGTATTCTCGAAGATTGATTTGAGGTCGGGGTATCATCAATTGAAGATCAAGGAAAGTGACATACCTAAGAGTGCATTTCGCACTAGATATGGGCATTACGAGTTCCTTGTGATGTCATTTGGTTTAACCAACGCACCGGCAGCATTCATGAACTTGATGAACCGTGTGTTTAGTGAATACTTAGATCAATTTGTGATAGTATTCATTGATGATATCTTGATATACTCCAAGAGCGAGGAGGAGCACGAACATCATTTGGGGCTTGTACTGGATCGGTTAAGAGAAAGGCAACTCTTTGCCAAGTTCTCTTAATGTGAATTTTGGCTCAAGGAGATTGGCTTTCTCGGGCACGTCATATCCGGTTCGGGCGTTGCTGTGGACAATGCCAAAATAGAAGCCATTATAGATTGGGAGAGGCCCAAGAATGTGAAAGAGATACGCAGTTTCCTTGGTTTAGCGGGATACTACCGTAAGTTCGTGGAGAAATTCTCCGTATTGGCTTCTCCATTGACAAAGCTCACAAAGAAGGGAGCCAAGTTCATATGGGACGACAAGTGTGAGAAAGGATTTCTTGAACTAAAGAAAAGACTTACTGAAGCACCAGTTCTTGCCCTACCCATACAGAGGATAGGGTATGATATTTACAGCGATGCTAGCATCTAAGGGCTTGGATGCGTACTACTGCAAAAGGGGAAGGTGATTGCCTATGCTTCTAGGCAATTGAGGAAACACGAGGTGAACTACCCTACCCATGACCTAGAGTTGGGGGCGGTAGTGTTTGCACTAAAGATTTGGAGGCATTACCTCTACGGAGAGACATGTCACATCTACACCGATCATAAGACCTTGAAGTATGTATTCACTCAGAAAGAGTTGAATATGAGGCAAAGGAGATGGATGGAGTTGATCAAGGACTATGACTTGATCATTGACTATCATCCCGGAAAGGCCAATGTAGTGGCTGATGCATTAAGCAGGAAGAGTACGTCGGGGATGTTACTCACATGCCTACAGGCATTGCGGGCACACGTGGAGGTGTCCTCTAGCGGGGCACTTATAGCTAGATTCGAGGTTAGACCTACGTTGCTGAGGGAGATCAGCCTATGTTATGCATCCAGGAGGTACAAAGATGTACCGAGACCTGAAGGAAAGTTATTGGTGGTCAGGTATGAAGAGGGACATCGCAGAGTATGTGAGTCGATGCCTTACTTATCAACAAGTTAAGGCGGAACATCAGCACTCGATGGGGCTTTTGCAGCCACTTACCATCCCAGAATGGAAGTGGGAACACGTGACCATGGACTTTGTGGTAGGATTACCACAAACTCTGAACAATTACGAAGCCGTATGGGTGGTGGTTGATAGGCTTACCAAGAGTGCACACTTCTTGCCTATCAACATCACTTATCCTCTTGAACGTTTGGCCAAGTTGTACACGGAAGAGATTGTGAGGCTGCATGGGGTCCCGATATCCATCGTGTCGGATAGAGACCCACGATTCACATCTAGATTTTGGCCAACGTTTCTAGCATCTTTGGGTACTAAAACTGAAATTTAGCATAGCATTCCACTCACAGACGGATGGGCAATCTGAACGGGTGATACAAATTTTGGAAGACATTCTTAGGGCATGTGCCTTGGAGTTCCAGGGAGTTGGGACAAACATTTGGCACTAGTGGAGTTTGCCTATAACAACAGTTGTTGGTCCCGTTTGTAATGGGAATAGTCTAGAGGGGGGGTGAATAGACTGTTCAGGAATTTAAACTTTTCTCTAAGTCAAAACTGACTTATCAGAGATGGTTGAAATCTGGTGACAGAGAAGGTCAAGTTCTGATGGCAGAACTGGACCAGGCAGCGGATTAAGTTCTGTCCGGGTAGCCTCAGACAACACTAAGGCAAATGCCTTTCTGATAACTCTTGAGGAAGATCTGCTGAACACAGAGTCCAACCTTTTGAGTTATGCAGTCAAGTTCTTAAGTGCAGAAATGAAATAAGTAAAGTAAGTGACACCGGGGATTTTTATAGTGGTTCAAGGAACAACTTGTTCCTCTAGTCCACTGTTCCACTAAGCTTGTAAAGACGACAATTTACAACGCCTTAGTCCCTAGAACTTAAGAAGCTCTCCACGTCTTCTTCAAGCCTAGTTGCCACCCGGGATGCAGTCCTGCTTCCTGATGGCTGGTCTCGTTTCACTGAGTCTCTAGGAAGTATCACCACTTCACTTTACTCCAGTTAGTTTGAGACGTCCCTTCTTTTTCAAGAAGTGTTTGAATCAAGATCAGTTTTCTCCAACGTTGCTTCTTCACAAAGGATGTGTAGATGAAGTTTTCGAAGTGTTGAAAAACTGAGGAACTTTGCAACTTGCTAGTTGGATGAGGGATAAGAGAGTATATCTTCCAACTTGAGCTTTTCTTGTTGAGGTGAGTAAGTCTTTTATCTCAAGAAAGCTTGGAGGTAATTGATTTAGAGTAGAATGATCTTGAGCAAGTTAGTCAGACAATTGTTGTAGCAAAGTTATCCTCGTAGTTCTTCAGAGTGTATCTTATATACTGGGAGCAGTCTTCCCGTTGGAGTGTAGAAGACAGCTTCATTAAATGCTTGTACTGTACACTTGACCGGTTGGTCCTTCGACTTGCTATTTTGGGGGCGCGAAGATATTCGCATGGTCAATCATCAGCTTTAAATATATCTTCGTACGTACAGCATTAATTGAGCATTTAATGCGTGTACAATACCATGTTTCCGTTGAAAGGTTTGTAGTCGTTAGGGGATTTCCCGTTAGTTTAACGACCGTTGGTAAGTGTCTTTGAGTTCTGCAAGGTGCGAGCTTGTCTGATGAGGTATTCTGATCAGAACTCTGATGGCAGCTTCTGATGCCAACTCTGGTATCCAACTCTGATGGCTTCTCTGGAGAGCAACTCTGAGAGCATCTCTGGTAGGGGTTCTGATAAGGAAGACCACAAGAGGGTTTCTGGCAGTCGACTATTCTAGTACTTACAAAGACAAATTCTAATACAAAATTTCTATTGGGGTACTTTCAAATACTAATCAACCTAGCATCATCAAAATCTAATTACATATATTCCTTACAACAGTTATCAGGCGAGTATTGGTATGCCTCCATACGAGGCTTTGTATGGGAGGAAATGCAGGACACCATTGTGCTGGGGCAAGGTTGGTGAGGCCAAACTCGAGGGCATAGAACTTGTTGAAATCACCAAGGCTAAGGTGAAGGTCATTCGGGATAGGCTTAAGGTTGCCCAAGATCGACAAAAGAGCTATGCTGATAAACGGCGTAGGCCGTTGGAATTTGCAGTTGGTGACGAGGTATTTCTAAGGATTTCCTCTTGGAAGGGTATCATCGGGTTCATATCGAGTGGTAAGCTTAAACCCCGATACATTGGTCCGTTTGAGATCCTTGAAAGGATTGGAGCCGTGGCTTATCGGCTCAAGTTGACACCTGAACTTGAGAAGATACATGACGTATTTCATGTATCCATGCTCAAGAAGTCTGTACGAGATCCGTCTCATATTCTTGAGAAACCACCGGTGGAGATCCGTGAGGACTTGCAATATGCGGTGGACCCGGTGGAGATTGTTGGTCAACAGATAAAGATATTGAGGATCAAGGAGATTCCTATGGTAAAGGTTCTATGGAGAAGTGATCGAGTCGAAGAAGAAACATGGGAGACCGAGGTCTTAATGAGGGAACAATACTCGTTCCTTTTCGATTACATACATGGATTTCGGGGACGAAATCCCAAATAAGGGGGGGTGAACTTGTAACAACATCCCAAATTGTATTTACTTTTATTTAAATCTTGTATTGAATTTTATGAACTGGTTATGAATTTACGAGGTTGTAAATTATTATTATTACTTTTGCGTGAATAGTGAATTGCACGTGGAGCCCACATCGGGAGCGGGGACCACCCGATAATCCCGGGACCACATATTATATTCATATTGGTCTAGATAATATGTATATGGTGGTAGATATTTTAGTCGGGTCATGGAAAGGGCATAAGGTTGACCGGTCGGTCAAACAAGACCCAATTACCAGTATTGGTGATTTATCGGATAACAGTCCGAAATGAATTTCGGTAACTTCTAAATTAAAGTTGGAGAACGTACATCCATTCTAAAGGCCTACAATGAGTAGGAACATGTGTTATATTTTATTTGACCCGATAAAATAAAATATATTTAAACTGCCAGAAAAATACAACTTTCGGGATCGATTGTACACTTTTGGACAAAAAGGGTTGACCTCCCACATGGGTGGGGGCCAAACCACGAATTCTATCTTGAAAATGAAGGGGGTGGCCGGATGGTAGGATAGGAGAGCATGGGAGGGGGGACTTTGAGATGAAAGAAATGGCATCAACCATAAATGAGGTGGCCCCATCCAGACTCATTGGTTCAATGAGACAAAGAGGTAATCCTCACCTCCCTCTCCTCCATTTTTCGGCCAAGATACACCCAGGGAGAACAAAAATATCTGCAAGCTCCATTCCTCCATAGCCAAGTGAGCTCAAGAAGACAAGGTCCAAGGAGGGAGACTAAAGAAGGAAAAAGTTAGGAAAAAGTGTGGTGATTAAGGTAATGACCTTATATTTACTTTCCTCTACTCTTTAATTATCATATGGCTTGTATAACATATGAGGAACCCCTAGTCTTGTTCTACATGTGTATAAATGTAGAATGAGGGGTTGGAAGGTAGTCCTAAGTCCAAGAACGAACTTAGAAGCCAAAATGACCGGTTCACCGGAAAATGACCTTTTAGAGGTTATTTGTGTTGATATGGGTTTCATGATGATGAAACTATGTTAGGAACATAACTAAAGTGTTTCTAGAGTTCGCCGGAGTTTCTCCGGAGCTCGCCGGAGTTTCGCCGGAGTTTCGCTGGAGTTCAATCGAGGAGCGTAGAACGCGCTTAAGCTTATTTAAGGTGAGTGGACGGCTTAATATCTTATAACTTTTGGGTTAATTATGAAATTACCTAAATAAATGTTATATGTATTCATAATGATGTTTAAAGGATATTTAAACATGTGATTAGTCAAAATGATTAGGCTTGTATGAAATGAATTGCTTGTATATTCTTGGAGTATGATGTGAGGATTTCTGTGAAATTACATGCTATGGATTAAAGGATAAAGGAAGCCTAGAATGAATATTATTGACTTAATATACATGATGATTGAGTTGATATGTATAAGGTTTGAAATGGCGGTCAACGAAAACGTTGACCGATGGATAACGGATTAATTAATACCTGTTGGTATTAGTTAATTACAAATTTATATAAGCGCATGGCTTGCATGAGTTGAGATACATAAGCTTTATGGATTGATTTAGCTATGAATGAATAAATATGATAAAGACTCTATCTAGGTTGATAGGAGGTTGATCATAGGATTATAAACTTGGTGGAGGACCCTAGGACTTAAAGTCCTTAACACTCATATTGTGGTGGAGGACCCTAGGACTTAAAGTCCTTAACACTCGGATTATATTTTGGTGGAGGACCCTAGGACTTAAAGTCCTTAACACTCATATTTTGGTGGAGGACCCTAGGACTTAAAGTCCTTAACACTTGGATTATATTTTGGTGTAGGACCCTAGGACTTAAAGTCCTTAACACTAGGTTTTTTAAATTGGTGGAGGACCCTAGGACTTAAAGTCCTTGACACTCGGATTTTAAATTGGTCGAGGACCCTAGGACTTAAAGTCCTTAACACTCGGATAATAAATTGGTGGAGGACCCTAGGATTGAATGTCCTTAACACTCAAATATAAATTGGTGGAGTACCCAAGGATTATGATCCTCAAAACTCATAGATTATGGTATTGAAATATGGACAAGGAGGAGTCCTATACACTCATAAGTATATGGGTGGGTTGGGGTTTTTAATCAAGAATATTGGTTATTACTATTTTCCCAAATTAAAACGGTGATCTACGGATCAGGTATTTTCCAAGTGTATATATACTATTAAGTATTTCTTAACTTGGGGGAAAGGACTATTTATATAAGTATCACCCTACGTTGGGTCTTATACTCAGAACGCTAGTTATTCTATATTTAGCCTGCTACTCGCTCGGTACTTGTACTGACCCCTTCGGGGGGCCCCACCATTTTCAGGTTGAAGCTAGGGCTTGCTACCTGCACCTTTCTACGGGTGACATCAAATCAAGGAAGACGTGATTCGTGCTTCCTCGTTTTCTTTCAAATTACCAAACATTGCTCATGGATATTTTTAATTGTTATAAACTACTTTTGGGCTTGCATGCCCATGTTATTGGCCGGATGTGGCCTATGAATTACCGCTGAATATTTCCGCTATTCAATGGTTTAATTGTGATGTTTGTTATGTATGTTTACTACTGAGTATGGATGGATTGTTTTCTCGAACGCCTTGTATGATTAAGTGAGGTTGACCTGCGGGTGACGTCACTCGATTATACGGCGGTTGTACACGCGCTTAGATTGCGGTCTGGGGCGTGACAGTTGGCCCATGATTTACAAGGATTTTGTCTGAAACCCTTGACTCGGTTCGCTAGCTCTAAGGATTCCAAGAAGAATTTTTCTCATCTCTTGGGGATAAGACAGGGACCCCAGAAGAGCTTGGCTGATTTTTTGACCCGGTGGAGGGATGAATACGTGAAGGTGGACGACCTGGATGACAATTCCGCAGTCACCATACTAACCAACGCTCTGAGATCAGGCGAGTTGTACAAGAATTTTGTCCGAAACCCTCTGTCCTCACACGAGGAGGCCCTACAGCGAGCAAACGCGCAAGCTGGAGTAGAGGAAGCTGAGAGAAGAAAGAGAGACGAAGAGATTGGGAAGCGCCAACCTGAGGGCGAAAAGAAGAAGACCCTTGAGAAGGAAACCCTTGACTCCGACAAGGGGAATGAGTTTAGAAAGAAGAAGAAGGGATGGGGAAAGGGCAAATCAGGTGTGCCTGAGGGGCCGCTGACCAGCCACACAGATTTCTCCCCTTCTGCGCATCAAGTAAGTATTGTCCTGGATTATGCTGCGAAGCAGGGCTTGATCGCCGCCCCTGAGGGGTGCAACATCATCCACAGTCAGAATCCCAAGAACAAGTACTGCAAGATCCACAAAACTAACTCTCATCAGACAACCGATTGTTGCATCCTGAAGAAGTATGTAGAAAAGCTCGTGCGGGAGGGTCAGTTGGAGAAATTTGTAAAGCAAGCCCAGCAAGGACAGCCTCCAGTGAGAAAACTTACCTGGAGCTACGAGAAGGACGCGCCAACCTCGTCCTCGAAGAAGAGGGAGGTTGGGGCCCAATTTGAAGATAACGATGAAGGAGAGGACACCGGCAGACAGAAACGACCTCACGTCAACCAGATCTACAGCAGACCTGTGCGGGGGATACAGCGGGAGAAAGAAAGAAGTGGAATTGCCAATTGTTCGTCGGCGAGATCAGCCGTCTTCCCGCCGATAAAAGGCAGAAACGTGAGTCAATAACTTTCACGGATGACGATTTTCCCCCATGTCCCCCACCACATAGGGACGCGCTAGTGATCAAGATGGAGGTCGCAGACACGATCGTTCACAGGGTGCTTGTGGACAATGGGAGCTCGGTCAATATTCTTTACATGGATGCCTTCCTTGAGGTTGGGCTCAAGAAAGAAGATCTCAAACTGGTAAGAACCCCCCTTTCAGGTTTTACAGGAGATATATATGAGCCCGAAGGAATGATAACCCTCAAGATCCAACTCGGATCGGAACCTTGCATACGGGAGATTGAAGCGGACTTCATCATTGTCCAAATACCGAGCGTACACAAGGCCATCCTGGGCAGACCCCTGTTGGAGGAACTGGGAGCCATTATTTCCCAGGCCCACCTATGCATGAAGTTCTACACTCCAGCTGGGATTGGCACGGTGAGAGGGGATCAGAAGATAGCCAAGAGTTGCTACGTGAGGGCCTGCAAGGCTCACGGGGGAAGCGACATGAGGATCAATGCCATTGAACAAGACCTATCTAAATATGAGGACGGGTAACTCAGAGCCCAGCCGGCCTCAGAGCTCCAGGAGGTCGGGGTCGACCCATCACGGCCAGAGCGCCAAGTGAAAATTGGGGCAGGACTCCCGGCCGACCTGAAAGCGGAGATAGTCCAAGTTCTGGTAGAATTCAAGATGAGTTTTGCTTGGGGACCCGAGGATATGCCCGGACTCGACCCAAGCATCGTGGTTCATCGATTGAATGTGGATCCAAAAATAATGCTAGTAAAGCAGAAAAGGAGATACCTATCCTTGGATAGAAAGGAGTTCGTAAAGAATGAAGTAACCATGATGTTGAGCATTGGGCATATAAGGGAAGTACAGTACCCGGAATGGCTCGCTAATGTGGTGCGGGGCCCCAAGCCACCCACTTGGAGGATGTGCGTAGATTACACAGACCTAAACAAGGCATGACCGATGGATCCTTTTCCTTTGCCCAGCATTGACCGCCGGCTGCGAGCTCCTCTCTTTCATGGATGCGTTTCGGGGATATCATCAAATCTCCATGCACCCCATGACACGGAGAAGACCTCGTTCATCACGCCCGAAAGAGTTTTTTGATACTTAGTAATGGCCTTTGGGCTGAGGAATTCTGGGGCTACCTATACACGGATGGTGGCCAAGGTTTTCCGAGCAGTGCTCGGAAGAAACATGGAGGCATATGTCAACGACATGATCGTGAAGAGCCAAAAGGCGGGTGACCACGCGGATGACCTAAGAGAAGTATTCACTATCATGAAGAAGGTAAATCTCCGACTGAATCCCAAAAAATGTACTTTTGCTATTCAAGGTGGGAAGTTCTTGGGGTTCATGGTCACACACCGGGGCATTGAACCTAACCCTGAGAAGGTCAATGCGATTTTAGACATGGAACCCCCAAGAAATGTTAAAGAAGTTAAGATCCTAACTGGAAGGTTAGCCGCCTTGGGGAGGTTCCTGTCCAGATCAGCTGATAAGTCCTTACCATTTTTTAAAATCTTAAAGAAGAGCAACGGGTTCCAGTGGTCTCGAGAGTGCCAAGAAGCGTTCGAGGAGTGCAAGCCTGAAGCTGGTGAGACGCTGATCCTTTATTTGGGTGTGACTCAAAGCGCAGTAAGCTCTGTCTTGGTGCGAGAAGAAGGGACCATCCAGAGGCCAGTTTATTACGTGAGCAAGGCCCTCAATGGCGCCGAACTCAGATACCCAGCCCTGGAGAAGGTTGCCCTTGCCGCCTACGTGGCGGCCAAGAAACTTGCTTATTATTTCCAGGCTCATCCCATCAAGGTGCTGTCAGACCTGGGGGTGGGGACCCTGTTCTGAACAGCCAAGACTGCACGAGTTGTGAAGTGGTCCCTACTAATTAGCCAATATCAGGTGAGTTTCCAACCCAGAACTGCGATTAAAGGGCAGGCACTGGCAGACTTCCTGGTAGAATGCACTGCGAGGGACATAGCTGAGGAAAAGCGCCGCGAAGAAGAGGATTGGTGGACCTTAATGACTGATGGATCGTCATCAGGATCCCAAGGTTGTGGGGGAGGGGTGGTCCTCATCACCCCTGAGGGTTTCAAATCTTACCACGCCTTAAGATACTCATTCACCTTGTCTAATAATGAGGCTGAATATGAGGCCCTACTATCCGGTCTCAGGATTGCGAGGCACTTCTAGGCTCAGAAACTGAATATCAAAAGTGACTCTAAGTTGGTCATCAAGCAACTTAGAGGGTAGTACGAAGCCAAGGAGGCCCGCATGCAGAAATATAGGGATACATCCTTGGAGATCATGAAAGAATTTGAAGAATCCGAGCCACTTTGTGTTCCACGAGCTCAAAACACGGAGGCGGACATTCTGTCGAAACTGACGACTGATGCCCCTGAACATCTCGCTCGCATAGCCCAAGTACATGAATTGAGCAAACCAAGCATCGAAGGCACCAAAGACCTGGAGGTCTTGCCAGTTGACCAGGCTCCGAGATGTTGGATAGACGACCTATTGGAATATATCGAGGCCGGAGCGCTCCCCTCGGAGGAAGATAAGGTGAGGGTGATCAGAAGGCGAGCCCCTAATTATGTCATCCAGGATGGCAGACTCTATAAGAGAAGCTATAACGGGGTACTATAGAAGTGTCTGAGGCCAGATCAAGCCCAGCAAATAATTAAAGAACTGCATGAAGGAATTTGTTCGTCATACCAAGGTGCATTTACCCAAAGCAGAAAAGCTATTTTACAGGGATACTTTTGGCCGACCGTGATAAGGGATTGTGCAGACTTCGCACAAAAATGTGAGGTCTGCCAAAAATTTCAAACGAACCCAGGCAGGCCAGCCACCCTGTATATCCCGATCAGCACTGCAATCCCTTTCTCAAGGTGGGGAATAGACCTTGTGGGCCCCGTTCCACAGGGCTCAGGAGGTCGGAAATTTGTGATAGTATCGGTTGATTATTTTACCAAATGGGTTGAGGCCGAGCCAATGGCCACAATCACCGCAGAACAATGCAAAAAGTTCGTTTGGAGGAATATCTTCTGCCGGTTCGGTGTTCCCATGCAGATTATCACCGATAACGGAAAACAATTTGATTCTGAGCCCTTCACAGAAATTTGCGAGCAATGGGGAGTCGAGGCCAGTCGAGCGTCTGTCGCCTACCCCCAATGCAATAGGCAAGTAGAGAATGTGAATAGAACGATTGTTAACGGCCTGAACAAGAAGCTAGAATCCATGGGAATAATTTGGGTAAATGAACTAAACAATATCCTTTGGCCATACCGAACAACCTCAAGAAAAGCGACCGGGGAGACTCCGTTTGCACTGACTTATGGGTTCGAAGCCCATGCTCCTTCAGAAGCCCTGGTCCCGAGTAGGAGGGTGGAAGACTATGATCCTAATAACAATGAGGAAATGTTGAGGGCCGAGCTCCACCTAATTGAAGAAAAGAGGGATAGAGCCTTTATCAAAGCCGAAAACTATAGAAGGCAAGTGAAGGAGTACCATGATGCAAGGGCCAAACCTAGACAATTTATCATTGGCGACTTGGTTTTGAGAAGAAGGTAGGCCAGCAAACCTCTAGAAGGCGGCAAGTTTGCCAAAAACTTGGAAGGGCCTTACAAAATTAAAGAATTAATTGGGCCCGGGACCTACAAGCTGTGCACTCCTAAAGGGAAACTGGTGGACAGGGCTTGGAACTCTGAACACTTAATGAAGTTCTACCAATAGCCATGTAATTTTCTATTTCTCGCTCCAATTTTCAATAAAGTTGTGGTTTGATTTATTAAGTCCTTTATAAATTGCGAAGGTCTTATGACCAACCAAGCCAAAAAAAGGAAAGGGCTCAACTATGCCTAATTGGTACTCACAAACAAGACAAAGTACTAATTCCAAACTCATCTAATTCCAGAAGCTCAGATCAGTCTTTCTAAAGACGAGAGCGGGAATAAGACACCCTTCCTCAAGGTTAGATAGCCCTATATATGCACAAAATCAGATTTCCTCAAACAGGAAAGGACAACCTCTCGCAAGGCTAAGATTTTAAGGGGCTAAAAGATGAAACTTATTGAATTAACTTTGCACCGGAGAAGCCAACGTGCTTCGCCAATCAAGAGGCTAATCACTAAGGTCCGAGTAACCTAGGGCAAGGCCCACCTAACGTGGCTCAACTATTAAGAGCCTATAGGTCCATGATTGGTAAAGTCTTCCTTAATCAAGGAGAGACGACCTTGACCGGAAATTTAAGGCCATATACATAAAGGACTAGGTAAATTAACATAACTAAGCAAGGGAGCCCAAGGACTACCCTGGAGCATGCATATCCTACAGGTCCGGAACAGGGGCCAACCACCAAAAAGACAGCAAGTCGAAAGCCAGAAGTCTCAAACACCACACAAGGATGCACAGAGCAGTCAATAGAGATGATAAAAAGCAGTCATTATGGTATATACGCAGCGTGCAGAAAAGTTAAAGCAGAGTAAAAGATGTCTGTTACATGCCACCCCAAGGGTGGAAAACCACTGCAGACACGCAGGCCTGGAAAGATGTTTGTTAAAAATGTCATTAAAGAGGAGTTTCATCAGTTACCAGGGTGAGCATGAGGGGCTTCAGAGGCGGGAGTATCAGCAGCCGAGGTCTCCGCGGGAGCTTCCGGATCCGCCATCAACGCTGGCAAACCCCAGACTTGGGCGGAGAAAGAAGGGTCCCTCTTTGCAAGGAGGTCGTATAGGGACTTATGCATCCCATACTGCCCTAACTGGAAGCATAGTGCCCCCTCCTCATCCAGCTTGGCCTCACCCTCGGGGGTATGGAGCCAATCCAGGGCAATCTCCCCCCCCCCCCCCCCCCCCCCCGATCCAAGATCTTCTGCTCCACCTCGGCCTTGAGCTCCTCTCTCTCCTTGAAGGCCTGGACAGTGGCCGGGTCGGCCTCCTCAGCTTTCCTCCTTAGCTCCTCCTCCACCACGCGGTGTGCAGCCTCAACATCGCTCAGCCTCTTCTAAAGCGTCTCGCCCTTCTGCGCTGCCAGTCCCAGCCTCTTCTCCAGATCTGCAATTTGTTCCTTGAGGCCTGCTATCAGGGACTGGGCGTCATTTGCAACTTGAGTTACTTTGGCCTCTTCTCCAAAGTAACTCAAGTTTGTTATAAATGATTTTGTTGGCTTATTTGTTCTAGTTATGAGAAATAAACTAGAACAAAATATATAAACGATTAATAAGTATGAAGTACTTATTAACAGTTGTGAGAAGACGGTTTTATGCTTTATAACTTTTGCGTGAGGCATGAGATTACCTAAAGTAATCGAGAATATATTGTATGGAATGATTGAAGATAATCAAGTACTCTCTCAATCCCAAAAAGTATGATGCATCTACTTTTGGCACAAGTTTTAATAAAAGTAACGAAATGTTACCGTTATTCCTTTTCTACCCTTCGGCGGGTAGATGGACGGTCATCACTTCCTTGATACGGAGTAATTTTATAGCTGCACAAGAGCATTAATTATTTTTACTAAACATCTCAAAATTTTAGGAGTAGCACGTGTCATTAGATTATGTTTTCATTTTTCTTTGAGTTGGCTCTTTCTTTTCAAGAGTAGCATTCAAAGCCAAGCACTTACAGAAATTATCAATTGCAAGTATTCTGATCTTCGACGAAGCATTTCTTTAAACAACAATAAACTTTGTAAACAGAAAAAAGGTTAGCATTTTTTCTAGTCCGAATTTATCTTCCAAATAGAAATAAATACCCTCTGAGATATAGTCGTGTGTAAGTATATACGGACTACTCTTATTTAAAGATTTTTACTGGTTCCATATATGAATAAACCGAATAATTTTAATGATATAGTGAAATTTCACTCCTTTCTTCAACATTATAGCCTCTGTTGGAGGAAAGCTAGTGGCGGTAAAATTTTCGGCCAAAAGTTAATTTGACTAGGGAGTATAAATTTAGAATCCCGCTTAAGAGAGACTGTCTAGCTTCTAAAATTGGGGAGTACTTTATAAAATTGGACCCACTACTTAATAATGGCACAAGAATCAGTAACGGCACAAGAATGAATTTTCGATGTTAAATGACTAAATGGGGACCCACTAATTAATAATGGCACAAGAATTAAAAACTTTGGGTCCATCGATTAATAAATGCGGCTGTAATTATGAGTACGACAGGGAGGGCAAGAGGGGAAAATTAAAGATTTAATTTGGAAAGTGTTCATATTTTTGGGACAACCATAAAAGGAAAATGTATCTTACAAAATGGGACGGAGGGAGTATGTGTTATGCCATGATTATTGATACGTTTGTAATTTCCATATTTATGTTTGTGTTTTTAATTAGTTTTGCTTGATCTTTACTATGGAAATTACACACTTTTGGTGTAATAGATTAGTTTGTTAAATTCTTGTAAATATGTTAGATTAGATATATTCTGAGCTCAAACAGGTCTTGATCACTCGAATAACAGTTGGTGAACCCAAAAAGTGGAAAGAAGGTGCAAAAATTTGAAGACAAAAGAAGATCCTGAATTTTGGTCTATATTCGGTCGAGTATTAACTATACTCGATCGGGTATTAGGTTGGAACTTCAAATCGGATCAGATCCGAAGACAAGGGAACATGTCGGGAAGATTTCGGCCACGATTTAATGTCTATACCCGATCGAGTAGACCGACATACCCGATCGGGTATATCTTTGAGTTTTAAACGAAGATCGGTCGAGTATGGTCCGAATACCATTTTCTAAGCATACTCGACCGGGTATTAATATATACCCGATCGGGTATACTTATGGAAAACAGCCTGAAACCGGTCGAGTATACCTCGGATCGAGTATTACACACATACTCGATCGGGTACCATGTATATACTCGATCGAGTACCCGAATCCCATCCCAAAAGCCTATAAATACACCTCCTTTCCTTCACAAAAAGATATCCAATTCCTTTGTACATCTAAGCTCAGTATAGAATAGTTCTTTCTTTATATTTTTCATCATGTTTAGTCTCCAAATGAGGAGCTAAACTCTTCCATCTTGGTTTTGCTACTTTGAAGCTTAATTAATTTGTAAGTTGTGAGTTATTTTCTTTAATCTTCTTCCTTGAATATTAATTCTTCCTTTAAAATACTATCTCTATATCAAAGTTGGGGAGTGTTACTAAGATGACAATTAGTTAACATCTTGACATTGGTTATAGTAATAGCTATTTCTTCCTCTATGTTAATATTGGGAAGTGTTACTAAGATGACAATTAGTTAACATCTTGATATTAATCATAGTAGGATTCATATTCTTTAATATTCTTCCTTGAGTATTAATTAATTCCTATTCATATTTCATGTAAATATCTTAAACATTACTTAAAGTATCAACTAGTATTGTTTCTCATATTAATTATTACTAGAATCAATCGGTTAATACGCTTGTTATTAATCCGGTTCTTTCAACGGTTGTAAACTTGGAATATTAATGCATGCATCTCATGATTAATATGCCAAGGGAAATTAATTATATTGATTGAACCAATAAACCGCTTGTGTTGAGGTTATCAATCTCAATCGTTTTCATCTTAAGTTTATTGCTACTATCAAGTTAATATACGGCGCTTGTTCTATATTGACTCGATAGTAAGTTTTATTAATGAACGCATCTCGTTATTAATAACTACCCTCGATGAACTGGATATACTCCTCGATTGAGTATTCGAGAGGAAGATAGTTAAAGATATAACCGGGATCGACGAACATTTCATTAAGTGGATAAAAGCAAGACCAAGTCCTCATCTCATTGAATTAAAACTCATATAGGTTGTTTATCTTAGTGTTTTCAAACCAAACAAATCTAAACCCCCCTTGTTACTATTTATATAAAAGAAAAGTATTCCTTTCCATGTGGATACGAACCTTACTTCGTTATACTACGTATATTCGTTGTATTGTATTTATTTTGAGTGCACCTAACGACAAGTGCACGTCAAATTTGGCGCCGTTGCCGGGGAAAGGCAATTAATTTTTCTTTTATTTCATATCAAGAAAAAAAAATATATTAAACAAAAAATATAAAGAGTGTTTATTTTTTCTATTTTCTGAGCTTAGTGGAGTTTATGGTTAAACATCGTTCCATAAACGAAATCACATATCACAAAAACCCAGAAATAGAACAAACTTTCGAGCGGTTGAAAAGTAAATTTTCTAATACCGACTCGGAAGAATCATCTTCCAGAGACTCATACACCGCTAGCTCTAGTTCTAGCGACACCGAAGAGCCAACCACAATGGCTCTTGAAACAAGAACGCTAAGGGAGCTCACAGCTCCAAACCTCAACCAACAACCACTGTGTATTACCTTCCCTACACTTGATGAGGGTAATACGTTTGAGCTAAAATCTGGGCTCCTTCATCTACTGCCATCCTTCCATGGCCTGAGGGGAGAGGACCCGAACAAACACCTATCGGAGTTCCACGTCGTTTGCACAAGCATGTGCCCAAACGGTGTGACAGAAGACCGGATCAAATTGCGGGCGTTCCCATTTTCTCTGAAAGACACCGCAAAGGATTGGCTATTCTATCTTCCTTCAGGAAGTATAGGAACATGGGCGGCCATGAAGAAAGCGTTCCTGGAAAGGTATTACCCTGCCTCTGTCTCATCCTCTCTAAAAAAGCAAATTAGCAACGTGGAGCAGAAGGATGATGAATCGTTCTACGAATATTGGGAACGATTCAAGAAACTATGTGCAAGCTGCCCTTATCATGGCTATTCGGAGCAAGACCTCATCTTATATTTCTATGATGGTCTTTGCAATGAAGATAGGCGTATGATAAACGTCGCATGTGGAGGAGGGATTGTCAACAAGACCCCTTCTCAAGCTATCAACCTTATCTCGGAGTTGGCCGAGAATTGTAGGCACTATGATCGGCGGTCATCAAAACGAGTTATGGCGGGAGAATCCAATAACTCGTTGGAAAGTCAAGTAGCCGGCTTGACTTCTTTGGTTAAAGATTTTCTCTTAAATCTGAAAACTCAAGAAGTCAAGGTCTGCAGCATATGCTCGACACAAGGGCACCCCACCGACTCTTGCCCAACACTACAAGAGGAGAACGTTGAACAGATCAATGCTTTGGGGTTCCAAAATCAAAAGAGGTATAACCCTCAAAGCAACACCTATAATCCGGGATGGAGGGACCATCCTAATTTAAGGTACGGAAACTCTCAACCTCCTCAACCATCAAATCTTCCTCCTCCACAATATAAACAACAAGGCCAAACTTCAAACTCGAACATGTCCACCGAAGACATGATTCGATCACTTGCCATGAATATGGCAACAATGCAACAAAGTGTGGTTCAATTTCAAGAAACAACAAAATCCAGCATCCACAACTTGGAAAGCCAAATCAGCCAAATCTCAAATGCCGTGAGTAGGCTTGAGGCTAAGGATTCGGCAAGGCTACCATCTCAAACGGAGCCGAATCCTAGGCAACAAGCCCATGCAATCACATTACGGAGTGGCAAGGAGTTGGTTATTTCCAAGGAGAAGGCAAAGAGCCACATTGGCGAAGAGGAGGAAGAAGAGGAGCTGGTGGAAGTAACTCAACCGGAGGTGGAAGCTCAAATCCCAACCCCACCACCGGTCATTCCCGAGATTGAAGCACCCTTCCCCGAAGCTCTAAGGGAAACGCGAAAGCTGGAGAAGGACAAGGACATCTATGAGACATTCTCCAAATGTGAGGTAAATATCCCTCTCCTTAACTTGATAAAGGGTGTCCCTAGATTTGCAAAATTTTTCAAAGAACTATGTACAATAAAAAGGAAACATAGACTCAATGGAAAACAAAAAGTCCAAGTTAGTGAACGTGTTTCGGCAGTTTTTCAAAAGAAACTCCCAAAGAAATACAATGATCCGGGCATGTTCACTATACCTTGAAAGTTGGGAGGAACTACGTTTTCAAAAGCCATGCTCGATTTAGGAGCATCAATTAATGTCATTCCTTACTCTTTATACAAATCACTTGAGCTTGGCCCGTTAAATGAAACCGGAGTAGTCATTCAACTTGCGAATAGATCAAATGCTTACCCTAAAGATATTGTCGAAGACGTACTAGTTATGGTTGACAATTTGATCTTCCCCGCTAACTTTTATGTTTTGGAAATGGAGAATGATAAGAATGCGGTTCCTATCCTTTTAGGAAGGCCATTTTTGAAAACTGCTAGAGCAAAGATTGACGTGTTTAGCGGCTCTTTAACAATGGAATTTGATGGAGATAAAGTTGAATTCAACATTTATGACTCCATGAAATATCCAAATGAAAATCATTCTTTATTTGCCATTGATATTGTTGACCCCCTTGTACAAAATACTTTTGAAATCAATGGAGAGGACGAATTGTTAAGTATACTTGAGAATGACTTCGGGGAAAACTCTTCAGAACTTGCCTTGACCCCCAACACACAAGCTATGATAGTGGAATTGGATACTCACTTCCAACTCCCACTTATGCCACCGGGGTCTAGGGTCTTTCCGCTAACCATCCCCGAGGAAAAGCCTCTACCTTCAGTTTTGCAAGCACCCGAAGTTGAGATGAAACCACTCCCAAAACACTTGAAATATGTGTTCTTGGGGGGAAACGAGACACTACCGGTCATTATCTCAAACAAATTGACCGGGGAACAAGAAGGAAAATTGATAGCGGTGCTCAAGGAGCATAAACTAGCAATTGGATGGACTATAGCCGACATCAAAGGCATTAGTCCATCTACTTGCATGCATCGCATCTTAATGGAGGATGAAGCCAAGCCGGTACGACAGCCGCAACGAAGACTAAACCCACCTATGATGGAGGTGGTCAAAAAGGAGGTGATCAAATTACTCCAAATGGGGATAATCTTCCCCATCTCCGACAGCAAATGGGTTAGCCCAACCCAAGTGGTTCCAAAGAAGACCGGCGTCACGGTAGTGGAAAACAAACATGGAGAACTTATGCCCACCCGAATTCAAAATGGATGGAGGGTACGTATAGATTACCGTAGACTCAATGCAGTAACTAGAAAGGATTTCTTTCCTTTACCCTTCATCGACCAAATGCTTGAGAGACTTGTCGGGCATAAGTTCTATTGCTTTCTTGATGGCTACTCCGGGTACTTTCAAGTGCCTATAGCCCCTGAAGATCAAGAGAAGACCACTTTCACTTGTCCATTTGGCACCTTTGCATACCGGCGCATGCCATTCGGACTTGGCAATGCCCCGGCCACATTCCAACGATGCATGATGAGCATATTCTCTGAATATGTTGAGCTATTTATGGAAGTCTTTATGGATGATTTTACAATCCATGGAGACTCATTCGATTCATGCCTACTTCATATATCTCTTGTTTTGAAGAGTTGTTTAGAATCAAATCTTGTTCTAAACTCTGAAAAATGTCACTTTATGGTGGAGGAAGGAATTGTCCTAGGCCATGTGATCTCGTCCAAAGGAATAGAGGTGGACAAAGCAAAAGTGGAGGTTATCCAATCACTACCTTATCCTACCACCGTTAAGGAGATACGATCATTTCTTGGACATGCAGGTTTCTATAGGAGGTTCATCAAAGATTTCTCAAAGATTGCATCTCCTTTATGCACTCACGTGCACTCGTCGTTAGGTGCACTCAAAATAAATAATCAATACAACACTAATACGTAGTATAGTGTAGTAAGGTTCGTATCCACAGGGAAAAGAATACTTTTCTTTTATAAAAGTAGTAACAAAGGGGGGTTTAGATTTGTTTGTTTTAAAAACACTAAGATAAACAACCTATATGATTTTAATTCAATGAGATGAAGACTTGGTTTTGCTTTTATCCACTTAATGAAATGTTCGTCGATCCCGGTTATATCTTTAACTATCTTCCTCTCGAATACTCAATCGAGGAGTATATCCAGTTCATCGAGGGTAGTTATTAATAACGAGATGTGTTCATTAATAAAACTTACTATCGAGTCAATATAGAACAAGCGCCGTATATTAACTTGATTGTAGCAATAAACTTAAGATGAAAACGATTGAGATTGATAACCTCAACACAAGCGGTTTATTGGTTTAATCAATATAATTAATTCCCCTTGGCATATTAACCATGAGATGCATGCATTAATATTCCAAGTTTACTACCGTTTGAAAGAACCGGATTAATAACAAGCGTATTAACCGATTGATTCTAGTAATAATTAATATGAGAAACAATACTAGTTGATACTTTAAGTAATGTTTAAGATATTAACATGAAATATGAATAGGAATTAATTAATACTCAAGGAAGAATATTAAAATAAATGAATCCTACTATGATTAATATCAAGATGTTAACTAATTGTCATCTTAGTAACACTCCCCAATATTATCATAGAGGAAGAAATAGCTATTACTATAACCAATGTCAAGATGTTAACTAATTGTCATCTTAGTAACACTCCCCAACTTTGATATAGAGATAGTATTTTGAAAGAAAGAATTAATATTCAAGGAAGAAGATTAAAGAAAATAACTCACAACTTACAAATTAATTAAGCTTCAAAGTAGCAAAACCAAGATGGAAGAGTTTAGCTCCTCATTTGGAGACTAAACATGATGAAAAATATAAAGAAAGAGCTATTCTATACTGAGCTTAGATGTACAAGGGATTGGATATCTTTTTATGAAGGAAAGGAGGTGTATTTATAGGCTTTTGGGAGCTAATTCGGGTACTCGATCGGGTATATACATGGTACCCGATCGAGTATGTGTGTAACACCCGATCCGAGGTATACTCGACCGGTTTCAGGGTATTTTCTAAGAGTATACCCGATCGAGTATATATGAATACCCGGTCGAGTATGCTTAGAAAATGGTATTCGAACCATACTCGACCGAAATTCTTTTGAAATTCAAAGGCATACCCGATCGGGTATGTCGGTCTACCCGATCGGGTATAGACATAAAATCGTGGTTGAAATCTTCCCTGCATGTTCCCTTGTCTTCGGATCTGATCCGATTTGAAGTTCCAACCTAATATCCGATCGAGTATAGCTAATACTCGACCGAGTATAGACCAAAATTCAGGATCTTCTTTTTTCTTTGAACTTTTGCACCTTCTTTTCACTTTTTGGGTTCACCAACTGTACTTTGAGTGACCAAAACCTGCTTGAGTTCAGAATATATCTAATCTAACCTATTTACAAGAATTTAACAATCTAATCTATTACACCAAAAGTGTGTAATTTCCAAAGTAAAAGTCAAGCAAAACTAATTAAAAACATAAACATAGATATGGAAATTACGAACGTATCAACTCCGCCACACTTAAACCTTTACTCGTCTCGAGTAAGATCAAATGTTTACAAGTGTCAATGTTTGTCCAAAAGTTCCACAGTTCAACAAGAATACAATACAAACACAAAGACCACCAATGATGACAAGAAAAAAAATGAGTTTTAAACTCAAATTACAAAAGAGCATCTTGGGTTTAATGGCCTCCTAGTGTTATCTTCTTTTCTCCTCCTCTCTTCTTCTTTATCTTGAATCTTCTTCTTCTTCACAAGGATATAATGAGTGCCTGCAAGAACAAACCTTTCTCTCATATCTCTCATTTTGCCTAGGAGCCTTTTCAGGTTTTCATCCTAGCACCTCTTTTCATTTTCCATTCTCTCCAACTCACTCTTTTTTTTTATAAGCCTTTTTTGCTTAGATTGCCCATTTTGTTGGGTTTTCAACCTAACTAGCATTTATTTTCTTTTGTTTATTTATTCTTTTTTTTATGTTTTTGTTTTTTTTTTGTGCAAATATTCAAAAGAATTACATGCATAGTGCTAGGTAGAAATGAAAATTACATACCATCATGAGTGTCTCCCCCGCACTTGAATCAAGCACTGTCCCTAGTGCCCGCCTTCTCCTCCGTAGTAGCTCCCTCCAAAGCCGCTCCTTTGGCCACCATATCCCATGTAGGTGTCCCCGCCATCTCCGCCGTCGTATCCTCCACCCCCGGAGCCAGATCCTCCAAAGTTACCCCAATGAGTGGGGTCATACCATGAGGGTGGTGGTGGAGGGTTCGCCATGGTATGGAAGGATCCCTGCTGTGCCATAAAAGAGTACATAAGTCCGTAGAACCTATGTTGGTCTTCCTCATACCGATGTCTATCGGCCTCCCTGAGCTCCTCCAGTCGTTGAAAGCCGGCCCTTTGCTCATCCTCCAATCTTTGAAAACCGGCTCTTTGCTCCTCCTCTAATCGGTTGAGCCGGTTGTCCATTTGGGCTATTCCCGTAAGAAGTTGTTGTTGACCCTCCAGAAGTTGTTGAAAGAAGTCGGGTGGTGGAGGGTTTTGGCTCTGTTCTGGGAAGTCCTGGCTCATGGTTGGATGGTTATGGAGTTGCTCATAGGGCTCGTAATCGGGTTGGTTTTGGGGAGGTTCCTGTTCCGGTTCCTGGAGATGTGGTGGGAGGGCGTTTGGGAAGAGGTAATGTTGCTCCGCTCTTCCTGTTTTGAAGTGGAGTTGGGGGAGTTCTGGGTTGGGCAAGAGGAAGTATTTGAGGGGTTTGGGGTGGATGTGCCAGTTGTACATATTTCTGGGCCTTTCTTCACCATAAACGGTGTGTGAAAAAGATGTACAGCCCGAGTGGCCCAGCCAAGATATGTTCATCAAACAGTAGTCGGGTATAGGAGAGTCATCCGTATACCCGAACTTTGTGGCCAAGTGCATAATCACCCTGCCCACTACAATAGCACCCTTTGCCACACTTTCTTTTTTAGATGTGCCCACATGAGATTACATAGGTTGAAATCCACGTGGATACGGAATAAGGCTACCGAGATGAGGCATACATCCCCCATCCTTGTATGATGGTTGTTGGGACGTCCAAGTAAGGAGTTGGCAAGGAATTTCAAAAAGAGGCGTAGGACGGGATGTTGGACATGACTAATGTAGAGTTGGGAGGAGCTAAATTTAGTCTCCCCGGTCATCTTGGTCCATAGGGTGTGGCCGAAGGCGGTATTGTCGGATATAGATTTTTGGTACGGGACCGGAATACCAAAGTGTTCGGCGAACTCAAGTTTTGTGATGGTGTGATTGTGATTAAACAATCGAAACCTGAGTTTATCATCCCTAAAGTCCTCTTCATTGTTCTCAAAGTGCACAAAGCTTAGGAATTCATAGATAATTTTTTCATTTGAGTGTATTGCATTTTGAAAATTTTATCCATGCTCAACTCATGAAAAAATTTCTTCATCATTTTGTATACTCCTAATTCCTTTAGGGCATCAAGGCATAAAAAGCGGGAAGGTTTAACTTGCCTTTCAATTGTGGACATGAAGCGTGTGCGTTGTTCGTTGTCCACGAAGAGGATGTCCTCGTAGCCCGGAATGGATGCCCTAGTGCTTGAGCTTTGCCCTTTCTCTTTCCTTGGAGCCATTTGGAGTTAATTTGGCCTTTGAAAACCGAAATTGGAAGGTGGGGGTAAGGTTTTTTCGGACCTCTGAAAGTTGGGGGAGAATGGGATTGGTGGGTATGAATGTGTAGAGGAGGATGAGGGGAGTGTTTTGGTGTTGAAATGGGACGATTTGGTGAAGATTTGGAAGAGATATGGTAGAGAGAAGGTGTAAAAATGGGGGTTTGGGCGTTTTTGTTGGAGATAGGGTTGGAAATTCGGAGAAGACGAAGTGTTTTGGGCTGATTTGGGGTTATAATACCCGTATACCCGATTGAGTATGTGCTGGTACTCGGTCGGGTATGTCTGGAAAGTGGCCTTTTTGAGCAGTCTGCCTCCTGTACTCGATCGGGTAGTGTATGGTTACCCGGTCGAGTATTGCTGGAAAGTTTAGTTTTTGAGCGGCCTGCCTCCTCTACTCGCTCGGGTAGGGTGTTGTTACCCGGTCGAGTATGTCTGGAAAATGAACTTTGTGAGCAGCCTGTCTCCTGTACCCGGTCGAGTATTCCTCCATACTCGATCGGGTATGTGCTTTTTTCTATTTTTGAAGCAGGTACTCGGTCGAGTGTGGGAGTCAGTCTCCTTCAATTTTAGCATTTCTATACATACCCGACCGGGTGTATAGTGATACCCGATCGGGTATTCCTTGTTTTTCAATTTTTTGAGTGCTTCCTCGATCGAGTAATGCCCGGTCCCTTTTCTTTTTGATCATACCCGACCGAGTATAAGGTGATACTCGATCGGGTATGTCCCCAGATGTTCCAAAACCTGCATTTTTTTTTGTAATTTCCTCCACAAACCTGATGTGACACTTCAAAAATTTAAATAAAAATAAAAATAATTTTTAATCAGATAAAATATTACGAAAATAACAATTTTAGAATTAATTGAGTCAGACAAAAATTCAACAGTTGTAACATTCTAATCAGATAAAAATTTCAAAAATTATGATGCTTTAGTCAGATAAAAATATTTCAGTAATAAGAACAGCATTTTAGTAAACAAGTGAACCAGACAGAAAAATTTACGTTTACGACTTTTTAATCAGATAAAAATGACCCGATAATAGAAGTTATGTTTTAGTATAAAATTAATTTTTATATAACTATTTTAGGTTGTATAATATACAATGTATAAACTAAATAATTAAAATACTCATAATACACACATACATATATATATATATATATATATATATATATATATATATATATATATATATATATATATATATATATACGTACGTAATAATAATAATAACATACGTAGTAATAATACTAAACCTACGTATAACCTAGTATATAACTAAATATAAGTATAATACTCCTACTATAATAAGTATACTACTAATACTATTCCTAAACGACCTAAAACAACCAAAAACGAAATTGAATCCTACTTCAATACATATTTTACTCCGGGAAGTTTTTTTTGGCCATCAACATTCAAAAAAAAAAACGAAATTGATTAAACTCCAACTCCAACTCTAAAACCCTCATCTTCCCCTATAAATAATAGGCCAGAACCTGCATTTTCTTCATCCCAAAAACTAAGAAATATACATATATACGTATTTATATATATTTTTACGACCCAGCGTTTTAGCCAGAAACAAGCCCTGAAAATACTTCTCAAACCTTCCCCTTCGTGATACGAATCCAACGGAAAAAGAATCGTCGAAAACGGTCGTGAAACGAGGGAGAAAAGCCTCGCCGGAGTTTCGCCGGAGAAAAGTTTTTCGACGGAAAACGGAGAAGAGGGAGGAGCTGCCACTGCCGCCAACCCACCACCGTCATTCGCCGTCCCGAGAGGAGTGCACCGCTACCCCGTTGGCCGTTTCCGACGAGGTAAAACCTCTTTCCCCGTTTTTTTTCTCTCTCCCCGTTTTTCCGGCGACCTGGGGAAGAAGAAGATCCAGCTGGTCTGTCTTTTGGGCCTTTTTCAGGATTGGGCCAGAAAATTTAATTTGGGCCAGTTCGGCCCAGTTTCAATAAAAATTAAAAATAAAATAGTAAATGAAATAAATAAAATCTGGAAAAATATAAATTAAATACCTAGTATAAATATACATATTCGGACCAACCAGAATTGGAAAATAATATTTCTAGCTATTTTTAATTGATTTAATGGTAATTGGGCCAATTTATACACTTTTAGTAAATAATTAACTAAATGACGAAAATAATTATGAAATAAATATTGGAGTAAACTATGATAAATATATGACTAACTAGGACCTTATGGACCATTTATAATTAATAAAAATAAGGTTTAGTATATTTAATTGTAATTAAACCGATTAATAGATATATGAAATTAAGGGAATAATTATGGAAAATAATTATAAAATAGATATCTGGACAACCTAGGTCAAATATAGACCCAAAATATAGTTATAGACGGTTACTAATTTATAAAGTCGATTCTTAGTCTATTTATTTAAATTAGGCCATATAAGACTAGTTAAGTGATTAAATAAGGAAATATTAATATTAATGATGAAATAAATAAAACAGTGAGGTTGAAAAATAATATTCTGGACTAAAAATAATGTTTGAATAAAATAAGGAAAATAAATATATTCGGTTATGTAAATAAAGTAATTAGATAATAATTAGAGAAAATTAATGGTGATTATTGAATAAAAATCGGATGTTGTAGTCAATAATATTCGGATATTTTATTTAGGTTTAGAATTCAAATATTGTAATTAATGACGAAATTAATAAGGTATTTGATTAATAAAAGTGATTAACTCGAATAATTAATTAATTAAATTAATAAATTCGAATAAAAGAATAAAAAAGGGGAAAATCGGGTAAAGTAATAGAATAAGTGACTAATTTTATCATATTTAATTAAAAAGGTGATTATCTAGAGACCGGATTAGAGGAGGATAACTAGGAACAACAGGACTTAAGGTAAGTTTCTCTGCTAATCCAAAATTGTTTCCTCGTATTATATGCTTATCATGCATTATGTGATTAAGTGTGATTTGTGAATTTTGTGTATGTGATTTTGAGAAGATATTATATATATGGTATTTAAGAAGTATAAATCAAGTACTTTTGGGGTATTAAATATTTTTAAATACCTTCGAGATTTTTCAGAGAAATTAAGAAGTATAAATCAAGTACTTTTGGGGTATTAAATACTTTTAAATACCTTTGAGACTTTTTAGAGAAATTAAGAAGTATTTTTGAAGTATTGTTAAGCAAAGATAAAATTTACATTTTTATAAGAAATGAGCATCTCGGGAGTAATCCGAGGTGTCGGTTTTTCCACATCCGGATAAATGTGGAGGGTGATTAGAGCTACTACTACTAAGAAGTACAGTTTGGATCTATGATCCCTTTTAAGCAAGATTTGGATCTATGATCCCTTTTAAGCAAGATTTGGATCTATGATCCCTTTTAAGTAAGATTTGGATCTATGATCCCTTTTAAGAAGAAGCTGTAGTAGTAGTCCCTAATCATTCAAGAATTTTAGAATTGGGGTGGTTGGGTTCCGACCACTCGGGATGACTTACTACTCGGAGGGCTTGGAATCCCTTTTAGGGGGTGTGCACACTTAAGGTAGTCGTTTCGTTTCCAACAGAGCAGTTGTGGTACCGGCACTTGTTCGGGGTGGCCGTCCGTAACCACGGTCCACCGGGCTCTACCGAAAGGTTAAGCACCGCCCTTCTAAATTACTAGGAAGTTAGAGAAGAAGTGATTTTCTTAAGAAGTTTAAAGAAAAGAAGTACTAAGAGATTTTTCAAGAGAAGGTTAAGATTTTAGCAAAGAAGTGATTTTAAGAAAAATCAAAGTGAAAAGAATTTTGATGGTGTGAGTATTTTTATATATTATTATATAAAAATCTATTTTTAGCCAAACCTGATTATTTTACGGGGTTGGGTAGTACTTACTTAGCTCTAAAGCTAATTTTTGTTATTTTTCTTGTCTCTTTCTTCTCCCTTAAATTTTATCAGGTGATGAGTTGGATACCTATGTGGATTGACGGATTGCTCGAGCTTGAGTGCGAATTAGAAGATGCCTTAGTTAAATCTAGTCATAAAACAATCATTTACTTATTATTACATTAGTTTTTATTGTTTTACTTTGAGTTGCCTGTGCATTCGGTTAAGAGATGACCGAATGTGGCGGTAACACTCATTTCCCTTTTAGACTTCCGCTGTATTTCTTCAACTCTTTGATGAATGAATAAAGTATTTCTTTTAAATATATCATTGTTTTTGGGCGGGAAATTTAGGGGTGTTACAAATTGGTATCAGAGCCTTAAGTTTTCCGAAGGGACTAGAACACGAGGTAATAGGTCGTAGGGAGAAATTCTGTCACAAAGACAATAACAGTCTAAGCTGGTTGGTGCATAATTGAGCCTTGCGCTCGTCCAACTAACTGAGAATTTCTCCTTGTGCTGAAACTTCGTTGTTCGAAATCTTTGACGAAAACTATAGTTTCGATGCGGGGATTTTCAAAATGTTTTTGTAAAATTAGGAGAATTAACATACTAGGAAAAAGACCTGTTAGGAACGCGGTGAGGATATAATGTGAGATTTTCAAGTTATATGATTGAGTAGTGAAATTTATGTAGTTGCTTGCTCATGTGAAATATATGAATTTTGATGACATCTTTGAATGTCTAGATGTGTTAGAGCTTAGTATGGACCTAGTGAAGAACTTTGCGGTTCAAATAGTGTAGGGACTTTTTGAATGCATTAGTATTTAAGAGACTTGTGAGAAAAGAAGTTAAGCGGTTAAGATGGTGAAGGTGTTGTGGTCTAACCATTTGGTCGAAAATGCCACATGGGAGACTGAAGAGGATATGCGCAAACGTTATCCAGAGTTATTTGATTAAGGTAAAATATTAGTTACGAGGACGTAACCTCTCTTTAAGGGGGGTAGAATGTAATACTTAAGAATTTGAGTACTTAGATTAAGTTAATGTTTCGGGACGAAACATCTTTTAAGGAGGGTAGAGTGTGACACTTCAAAAATTTAAATAAAAATAAAAATAATTTTTAATCAGATAAAATATTACGAAAATAACAATTTTAGAATTAATTGAGTCAGACAAAAATTCAACAGTTGTAACATTCTAATCAGATAAAAATTTCAAAAATTATGATGCTTTAGTCAGATAAAAATATTTCAGTAATAAGAACAGCATTTTAGTAAACAAGTGAACCAGACAGAAAAATTTACGTTTACGACTTTTTAATCAGATAAAAATGACCCGATAATAGAAGTTATGTTTTAGTATAAAATTAATTTTTATATAACTATTTTAGGTTGTATAATATACAATGTATAAACTAAATAATTAAAATACTCATAATACACACACACACACACACACACATATATATATATATATATATATATATATATATATATATATATATATATATATATATATATATATATATATATATATATATACGTACGTAATAATAATAATAACATACGTAGTAATAATACTAAACCTACGTATAACCTAGTATATAACTAAATATAAGTATAATACTCCTACTATAATAAGTATACTACTAATACTATTCCTAAACGACCTAAAACAACCAAAAAACGAAATTGAATCCTACTTCAATACATATTTTACTCCGGGAAGTTTTTTTTGGCCGGCAACATTCAAAAAAAAAAAACGAAATTGATTAAACTCCAACTCCAACTCTAAAACCCTCATCTTCCCCTATAAATAATAGGCCAGAACCTGCGTTTTCTTCATCCCAAAAACTAAGAAATATACATATATACGTATTTATATATATTTTTACGACCCAGCGTTTTAGCCAGAAACAAGCCCTGAAAATACTTCTCAAACCTTCCCCTTCGTGATATGAATCCAACGGAAAAAGAATCGTCGAAAACGGTCGTGAAACGAGGGAGAAAAGCCTCGCCGGAGTTTCGCCGGAGAAAAGTTTTTCGACGGAAAACGGAGAAGAGGGAGGAGCTGCCACTGCCGCCAACCCACCACCGTCATTCGCCGTCCCGAGAGGAGTGCACCGCTACCCCCGTTGGCCGTTTCCGACGAGGTAAAACCTCTTTCCCCGTTTTTTTTTCTCTCTCCCCGTTTTTCCGGCGACCTGGGGAAGAAGAAGATCCAGCTGGTCTGTCTTTTGGGCCTTTTTCAGGATTGGGCCAGAAAATTTAATTTGGGCCAGTTCGGCCCAGTTTCAATAAAAATTAAAAATAAAATAGTAAATGAAATAAATAAAATCTGGAAAAATATAAATTAAATACCTAGTATAAATATACATATTCGGACCAACTAGAATTGGAAAATAATATTTCTAGCTATTTTTAATTGATTTAATGGTAATTGGGCCAATTTATACACTTTTAGTAAATAATTAACTAAATGACGAAAATAATTATGAAATAACTATTGGAGTAAACTAGGATAAATATATGACTAACTAGGACCTTATGGACCATTTATAATTAATAAAAATAAAATTAGTATATTTAATTGTAATTAAACCGATTAATAGATATATGAAATTAAGGGAATAATTATGGAAAATAATTATAAAATAGATATCTGGACAACCTAGGTCAAATATAGACCCAAAATATAGTTATAGACGGTTACTAATTTATAAAGTCGATTCTTAGTCTATTTATTTAAATTAGGCCATATAAGACTAGTTAAGTGATTAAATAAGGAAATATTAATATTAATGATGAAATAAATAAATCAGTGAGGTTGAAAAATAATATTCTGGACTAAAAATAATTTTTGAATAAAATAAGGAATATAAATATATTCGGTTATGTAAATAAAGTAATTAGATAATAATTAGAGAAAATTAATGGTGATTATTGAATAAAAATCGGATGTTGTAGTCAATAATATTCGGATATTTTATTTAGGTTTAGAATTCAAATATTGTAATTAATGACGAAATTAATAAGGTATTTGATTAATAAAAGTGATTAACTCGAATAATTAATTAATTAAATTAATAAATTCGAATAAAAGAATAAAAAAGGGGAAAATCGGGTAAAGTAATAGAATAAGTGACTAATTTTATCATATTTAATTAAAAAGGTGATTATCTAGAGACCGGATTAGAGGAGGATAACTAGGAGCAACAGGACTTAAGGTAAGTTTCTCTGCCAATCCAAAATTGTTTCCTCGTATTATATGCTTATCATGCATTATGTGATTAAGTGTGATTTGTGAATTTTGTGTATGTGATTTTGAGAAGATATTATATATATGGTATTTAAGAAGTATAAATCAAGTACTTTTGGGGTATTAAATATTTTTAAATACCTTCGAGACTTTTCAGAGAAATTAAGAAGTATAAATCAAGTACTTTTGGGGTATTAAATACTTTTAAATACCTTTGAGACTTTTTAGAGAAATTAAAAAGTATTTTTGAAGTATTGTTAAGCAAAGATAAAATTTACATTTTTATAAGAAATGAGCATCTCGGGAGTAATCCGAGGTGTCGGTTTTTCCACATCCGGATAAATGTGGAGGGTGATTAGAGCTACTACTACTAAGAAGTACAGTTTGGATCTATGATCCCTTTTAAGCAAGATTTGGATCTATGATCCCTTTTAAGCAAGATTTGGATCTATGATCCCTTTTAAGTAAGATTTGGATCTATGATCCCTTTTAAGAAGAAGTTGTAGTAGTAGTCCCTAATCATTCAAGAATTTTAGAATTGGGGTGGTTGGGTTCCGACCACTCGGGATGACTTACTACTCGGAGGGCTTGGAATCCCTTTTAGGGGGTGTGCACACTTAAGGTAGTCGTTTCGTTTCCAACAGAGCAGTTGTGGTACCGGCACTTGTTCGGGGTGGCCGTCCGTAACCACGGTCCACCGGGCTCTACCGAAAGGTTAAGCACCGCCCTTCTAAATTACTAGGAAGTTAGAGAAGAAGTGATTTTCTTAAGAAGTTTAAAGAAAAGAAGTACTAAGAGATTTTTCAAGAGAAGGTTAAGATTTTAGCAAAGAAGTGATTTTAAGAAAAATCAAAGTGAAAAGAATTTTGATGGTGTGAGTATTTTTATATATTATTATATAAAAATCTATTTTTAGCCAAACCTGATTATTTTACGGGGTTGGGTAGTACTTACTTAGCTCTAAAGCTAATTTTTGTTATTTTTCTTGTCTCTCTCTTCTCCCTTAAATTTTATCAGGTGATGAGTTGGATACCTATGTGGATTGACGGATTGCTCGAGCTTGAGTGCGAATTAGAAGATGCCTTAGTTAAATCTAGTCATAAAACAATCATTTACTTATTATTACATTAGTTTTTATTGTTTTACTTTGAGTTGCCTGTGCATTCGGTTAAGAGATGACCGAATGTGGCGGTAACACTCATTTCCCTTTTAGACTTCCGCTGTATTTCTTCAACTCTTTGATGAATGAATAAAGTATTTCTTTTAAATATATCATTGTTTTTGGGCGGGAAATTTAGGGGTGTTACACCTGATTAGTGCCCTCTCTCCCAACCTCTCAAAAACATAATTGAAAACATTGACAGGGGGTTAACAATAAAAGAAAAATGTACCTTGCTTGGATTGCCTCCCAAGAAGCGCCTTAGTTAACGTCGCGGCACGACGCCATTGTTGTGTTCATTCTTCAAAGATTGGATCGATGAGATCCATGCATTCAATGCTTTCTTTCTGGAAACCTTCAAGGAATGGTTTGAGTTGATGTCCATTAACCTTGAGGATTTTTCCGGTGTCGAGGCTTTTTATTTCCACTGCGCCATGGGTGTAGACTTTGACCACCTCGAATGGTCCTTCCCATCGTGATCTCAATTTTCCGGGGAAAAGGCGAAGGCGTGAGAGAAAAAGAAGGACTTTGTCTCCAACTTGGAAATCCTTTCTTATTATCATTTTGTCATGCCATACCTTCGTCTTTTCCTTGTAGATGGCGGCATTCTCATAGGACTCCAATCGAAGCTCTTCTAGTTCTTGGAGTTGTAGCTTCCTTTGCTCTCCCGCTTTAGCCATGTCGAGATTGAATGTTTTGACCGCCCAATAAGACTTGTGTTCGAGTTCGACCGGAAGATGACAGGCCTTACCGAACACGAGTCTATAGGGTGACATTCCAATTGGGGTTTTGAAAGCGGTCTTGTATGCCCATAAGGCATCATCCATGCGCAGGCTCCAATCCTTACGATTTGGATTTACTGTCTTTTAGAAAAATAGATTTCAGCTCTCTGTTTGATACCTCAGCTTGACCGTTTGTCTGTGGGTGGTAGGCGGTGGAGAGTTTATGTGTGATGCCATATTTTTTTAACAAGGTACTCACAGTTTTGTTGTAGAAGTGAGTGCCTCTGTCGCTTATCAAGATGCGTGGTACCCCAAACCTTGAGAAGATGCGGGTTTTGAGGAATTCAGTCACTGCTTTGGCATCATCGGTCTTTGTGGCTTTTGCTTCCACCCATTTGGATACGTAATCTACCGCCAATAGAATGTATAGATTTCCATGGGAATTAGGAAAAGGTCCCATGAAATCTATTCCCCACACATCAAAGATCTCCACGTAGAGCATAGGAACTTGTGGCATCTCGTGCTTTCGAGAGATGTTGCCCATGCGTTGGCAATTATCACAAGATTGACAATAGACATGAGCATCTCGAAATAAGCTTGGCCACCAAAAACCACATTCAAGTACCTTCATGGATGTTCGTTTTCCTCCAAAGTGGCCACCACATGCATGTGAGTGACAAAAAGCAAGTATGGATGCAATTTCTGTTTCGGGAATGCACCTTCGAATGACCTGATCTTTGCAATGTTTCCATAAATATGGTTCATCCCATATGTATTGCTTTGCATCATGCTGGAGTTTCTCTCTTTGAGCTTTAGAGAAGCTTGGTGGAAACCTGTTTAGAACAAGGAAATTAACAATGTGAGCGTACCAAGGACGAATTTCCTTAAGGGAGAAAAGGGTCTCATCGGCAAATTCGCCTCGGATATCATCTTTGATATGATTGTTTCCTTCACCCAAGACCAAACGGCTCAAGTGATCGGCCACCAAGTTCTCCATGCCTTTCTTGTCCTTGATCTCAACATCAAACTCGCTCAGGAGTAGTATCCATCGAATCAGCCGTGGTTTGGCCTCTTTCTTTGTCATCAAGAACCTAATAGCCGCATGATCAGTGTAAATGATCACTTTGGTACCAAGTAAATATGACCTGAATTTTTCGAGCGCATAAACGACGGCCAACATTTCTTTTTCAGTGGTGGCGTAGTTGCGTTGGGCATCGTTGAGTGTGGTGGATGCATAATAGATCACATGAGATGCTCTTCCCACCTTTTGGTCCAAAACGGCCCCGACCG
This sequence comes from Cuscuta europaea, assembly GCA_945859875.1. NCBI lineage: Eukaryota > Viridiplantae > Streptophyta > Magnoliopsida > Solanales > Convolvulaceae > Cuscuta > Cuscuta europaea. The sequence continues at coordinate 1,871,589 of CAMAPE010000003.1, read as the reverse complement.
CATAGTCACTAGCATCACACATGATCTCAAAGGGAAGAGACCAATCAGAGGCTTGGATGATAGGGGCGGTTACTAATTTCTCCTTCAAAGCATTGAAGGCCTTCTTGCAGTCCTCGGAAAATATGAACTCCACCTCCTTTTGCAAAAGTGTACATAAAGGAGATGTAATCTTTGAGAAATCTTTGACGAACCTCCTGTAAAAACCTGCATGTCCAAGGAATGATCATATCTCCTTAACGGTGGTAGGATAAGGTAGTGATCGGATCACCTCCACTTTTGCTTTGTCCACCTCTATTCCCTTGGACGAGATCACATGGCCTAGGACAATTCCTTCTTCCACCATAAAGTGACATTTTTCAGAGTTTAGAACAAGATTTGATTCTAAACAACTCTTCAAAACAAGAGATAGATGAAGTAGGCATGAATCAAATGAGTCTCCATGGATTGTAAAATCATCCATAAAGACTTCCATAAATGGCTCAACATATTCAGAGAATATGCTCATCATGCATCGTTGGAATGTGGCCGGGGCATTGCAAAGTCCGAATGGCATGCGCCGGTATGCAAAAGTGCCAAATGGACAAGTGAAAGTGGTCTTCTCTTGATCTTCAGGGGCTATAGGCACTTGATGGTACCCGGAGTAGCCATCAAGAAAGCAATAGAACTTATGCCCGGCAAGTCTCTCAAGCATTTGGTCGATGAAGGGTAAAGGAAAGAAATCCTTTCTAGTTACCGCATTGAGTCTACGGTAATCTATACATACCCTCCATCCATTTTGAATTCGGGTGGGCATTAGTTCTCCATGTTTGTTTTCCACTACCGTGACACCGGTCTTCTTTGGAACCACTTGGGTTGGGCTAACCCATTTGCTGTCGGAGATGGGGAATATTATCCCCATTTGGAGTAGTTTGATCACCTCCTTTTTGACCACCTCCATCATAGGTGGGTTTAGTCTTCGTTGCGGCTGTTGTACCGGCTTGGCTTCATCCTCCATTAAGATGCGATGCATGCAAGTAGATGGACTAATGCCTTTGATGTCGGCTATAGTCCATCCAATTGCTAGTTTATGCTCCTTGAGCACCGCTATCAATTTGCCTTTTTGTTCTCCGGTCAATTTGTTTGAGATAATGACCGGTAGTGTCTCTTTTCCCCCCAAAAACACATATTTCAAATGTGTTGGGAGTGGTTTCATCTCAACGTCGGGTGCCTGCAAAACTGAAGGTAGAGGCTTTTCCTCGGGGATGGTTAGTGGAAATGCCCTAGACCCCGGTGGCATAAGTGGGAGTTGGAAGTGAGTATCCAATTCCACTATCATAGCTTGTGTGTTGGGAGTCAAGGCAAGTTCTGAAGAGTTTTCCCCGAAGTCATTTTCAAGTATACTTAACAATTCGTCCTCCTTATTGATTTCAAAAGTATTTTGTACAAGGGGGTCAACAATATCAATGGAAAATAAAGAATTATTTTCATTTGGATATTTCATGGAGTCATAAATGTTGAATTCAACTTTATCCCCATCAAATTCCATTGTTAAAGAGCCGCTAAATACGTCAATCTTTGCTCTAGCGGTTTTTAAAAATGGCCTTCCTAAAAGGATAGGAACCGCATTCTTATCATTCTCCATTTCCAAAACATAAAAGTCAGCGGGGAAAATCAAATTGTCAACCATAACTAGTACGTCTTCGACAATACCTTTAGGGTAGGCATTTGATCTATCCGCAAGTTAAATGACTACTCCGGTTTCATTTAAAGGGCCAAGCTCAAGTGATTTGTATAAAGAGTAAGGAATGACATTAATTGATGCTCCTAAATCGAGCATGGCTTTTGAAAACGTAGTTCCTCCCAACTTGCAAGGTATAGTGAACATGCCCGGATCATTGTATTTCTTTGGGAGTTTTTTTGAAAAACTGCCGAAACACGTTCACTAACTTGGACTTTTTGTTTTCCATTGAGTCTATGTTTCCTTTTTATTGTACATAGTTCTTTGAAAATTTTTGCGAATCTAGGAACACCCTTTATCAAGTTAAGGAGAGGGATATTTACCTCACATTTGGAGAATGTCTCATAGATGTCCTTATCCTTCTCCAGCTTTCGTGTTTCCCTTAGAGCCTCGGGGAAGGGTGCTTCAATCTCGGGAATGACCGGTGGTGGGGTTGGGATTTGAGCTTCCACCTCCGGTTGAGTCACTTCCACCAGCTGTTAGTCCCTGTTTTCTATAACAACAGTATAATATGGCATACAGATGAAAGATTAACAACAAAGATGAACACAGAAAGATCAAGTGTAAACCTTCTCTGATATACCGTGAACCTTTCGTACAAGAATGATAAGCGCTAAGGCTATTTTGAGCAGATACGAAAGTTAACCGCAAACCTGAGTCCTCCTCCCTCTTTTATAGGCGAGGCTCAGGTATGCGTAAAAAGGCTTCTCGCCTGAGTATGGGCCTAACACTTGGCCCATATTGAATACTATTCTAACAGATATATTTAATCAGTACAGAATAGAAATAGTAAACATCTAACTTATTACAGACAAAACAGACAAACTTGATTCACAATAAAATAGTCTTCAACAATCTCCCCCTTTGTGATCAAGTGCCGTCTTGCATTTATTTTTGAGATCTGAAGTAATGCTTTCTGAAATTTAGCGCATGCTCATACTGTCTCAGCATTCTTCTCTTTTCAAGTTGCTCGTTGATGGGCTTTAGGATGGTCCACACCTTCTCGTATACTAGGAGCTCTTCCTCGCTAGCGTCCGCAAGTCTGGGATCTATATTCTCTTTGATCTCTTGTAGCTTGGTCTGGATGATCTTCAGAGTCCCATCACAGTATTTGTGAATGTCTTCTACCCACATGAGTCTTTTCTGTTCCTCGTGATTGAGATATATGATAGAGACTGGGTCTTTGAAGATATGATATGGTCTGTACTTTTTGAGCTCTGGACCATTCAGAGTTGGCTTTACCAGATTTGCTTTTCGGACATTGTTTTCCAGGGCCATCTGTAGATCATGGGCAGCATAGAATCTGATCTGTCTCAGCATAAACCTTTTGATCGCCTCATAGCCTTCTTCGTGTGTCCTGTTTCGACTCAGTGGGAGATACCTACTTACCATGAACATTTGGTAGATATCCTCCATCTTCATCATTATAAAGTCGTTTTCCTGGCAGATGAATATGCTGGAGTCTGTCCGTCGAACTTTGAAGCTGTAGAACGGGATGGTGTGATGATCTTCTCTGTGTATATCAAGGATAGCGTCAATAGGATGGATGCTGGACTTCATATCTCTTTCCAGTACTTGACGTTGTTTTCCATATGATCTGTGCATCAGCATGTGAAGATGTCCGCCAGCCAGTTTTCCCTTGAGGTGAGTCAAACCACGGATCTTTAGTTCATCTAGCTGTTTGAGCTTGTTTGCGGTTCTCCAAATTCCCTTTCTGATTTCCTCTTGGAAGGGGGCATTTATTCTGATGTTTTCCCAGAGCTTTTCTTTTGGGGGCAACTTGCTTGCCGTTTGTCTGATGACGCATTCTAGCTCCCTGGGTATCTTTTTGTAGTCCTCCCCTTCTTTGAGTTCCTCTTCATCAAGGCGTATGATGTCTTCTGCGCATTTGGCCAGTAACTCTCTCAGCCACCAATTTCGCTGCATATCCTCTGTCTCAGCTTCGCATCTAAGATCATCCCACTCTGTCCACTTTCTCGGCCAAACGTCATGTACCACAGCATCCTCGAGTGCATCGTGAATATCTTTGCCTTGGGGAATGTAAGGGACTCTCAGCTGTGGTGATTTTTCTCGTGAAGCACAACCGGGTTCACTAGGATTGCCCGTTGTCATCAGGTTAGAACTGAGTTCTGGCTGATGGCCTGACTTGACAGATGAATCAGAGATAGCATCGTCAGGACTTCCATCCCCTCCTCGGACGGTATCCTTTGGAGACACGCCTCGGGATGTTGTCATCGATTTCGAACTGTGTTCTGATCGATGGCCTGAGCTTTGTGATGTACCAGAGGTAACCACTACAGGACTTCCATCCCCTCCTCGGTCAGTATCTCTAGGAGATAAGCCTTGGGATGTTTCTTCTAGCTCGATCAGGCTAGAGAGTTGGGCTTGGTTGTGGCTCGAGGAAGGTGGTGGTTGGTTGGTGGGCTGGTTTGATGAGGTGTTTGGCTGGGGTTCATGGCTGGTAGAGGCTGCTTGCTCAAGTGTCCGAGGTCTCTTGTTCTCCCCCTCATGAGGTTCCGAATCATCGGGATCCTCATGGGAACGTTTGAGGCCCCGGGGACTGTCACGGCAAGTGCCGTACTGAGGGCGGTCGTGTTTGAAGAAAACTTGGAGAAGGTCGCGCTCGAAGGGTGAAAGGTGGCAAGTGTCGACCTCCAGCAACCGAAGAAACAGGAGATCGGCAAGCTCAAGGCGGGATAGGTGGAAGGGATTGGTCGAGGTAGAGGGCGATACTAGTTCTGTATCGTGGGTTCCCCGAGAGGGTGAAGGGCTAAGGGGTTTGGTGGAGGTGACAGGGATGACAGGAGTGGGTTGTGGAATTGATTGAGAGGGTGAAGAGTGAGGTTTGGGGTGGCTCTGTTCACTATAAACCGCTGGGGTTGTCTTGGAGTCCTGTGCCCAAGCGGTGAATGCTTGTTGCACCCATGGTTTGATGGTGGACTCCATGTAGCGGTTCATGAGAACGGTAACGTCTTCGGGTGTAAGGGGTCCAGTTACGGGGGTTGTAACTGTTGTCACAGCATCAGTGAAGAGAGCTGATGTGTGGCCTGCGTGCAAAGATGAAGTCATTTTTGGCACAGCAGGGCTTCCGACCATCATTGTTCGCACTCCGGTCGTTGTCTCCAGGGTGTGTGCACCTGTATGTGCTGTGAATGGTGTAGGTGTCCTAGAAAAATTTGAAAATGTGGGGAATGTGACACCTAGACTCGATGTGGAGCAAGAGGGGGTTGTGGCCTCGGGCGGTGGGCCACTAGAGCGCTCAACTGGTTCGGAGGGAACCAGTGAGGTGGGTGAGTCCCGTGATGTTGAAACGTTAGCCTTTTGGGAGGCTAACGAGTGGCTTGGAGAGGGCGGTGCATGCGCAGTTGAGCCTGATGCTGCGGCTTCTACTCGGGGACCAACAAGGTTGGCCCCTGTACTTAAAGATTCGGCCCGGCTTATAGAGATGAAGGGAAGACAGTCGTCGAAGATGTGTGGGTCCTCTTTTCAGCGACCAAACTCTTTCTGACAAGACGCTGCTTCTTTGCCTTTGCCTGGGGAGCAGCAATCTTAGCTGTAGCTGGCTCCTTCACGGGTTTGATGACGATGGTCTTGGGACGGGCAGCTATGAATGGAGCTGCATCCTCAGGGGTGACTTTCTTTGGAGGAGAGTCAAGTGGCAGCTTCCCCTTTTGGATCAGAGCAAAAGTGTGCTCCACGTCGTCAATGTCGTCGTTGTCATCATCATCGTCAGCATCGTCATCGTCTCTGGCCACGCTAAGGGATGCCTCATCGTCAGCCTTTTTATGGGCCGGGATGAACGATTCATCGGCAGGTTCCGCAGCGTTTGTTCGTGTGCCCTCAGCCGTCTGATTCCTCTCGAGAGAATCGTCAGACTTCCCTTCATGGGGCACACGTGCCACTGGTCTCTGTGGCTTACGGGCTCTCTTAGGACCCTTACTTGCTCTCGGGTTAGGCCCCGGGGTAGGTCCAGCTGGGTTTTGCTGAACCATGGGGCCATCTTTCGGTAGACTTTCTCTATATTGGACGACTGCAGAGTGTCGTGGATTGCCCAGGTCCAACAGATAATCTGGTATGGTCATCCCCCACAGTGTCATGCTTGAAGCGCTTGAAGTACTGAAGCTTGGGGGCAGTGAACTGGTCTTCATCTTTGCGCTGGGGAATCCCTGGGTGGGCGGTCATGTAGTCAGCAATGATGAGCGCCAACCATCTGGCGTAGGGAATCGTCATGCCCGTCTTTCCGTCCTCTTTGTCCTGGACTTGAGTCACCAGCTCAATCCAGAATAGCTGCGCCATATCATAATTTTTTGCGAAGACGATCCCATGGAAGATTTGGAAGATCTGCAGGTTGCACTTGTCATGGCCAGCGTGCTTTGGAGATAGACATTTGTTGACGAGGCCAAACAGTGTCTTCCATGGGTATGGCAAGTTCATCAGCTTGAAATGAGACAGAAACGGCAGCGGTGCATCATATCCCAATTGTGCCAATCCTTGCATCAGTTCTGCCTTGGAGGGTAATGGTTCATAGGTCTCGTGGACAGGCAGCTCCAGTGTGGTTCGTAGAGTGGACGCTGTTAGTGCTAGCCGTCTGTTGTGGAGCGTGGCAGTGATACCAGAAGCGTCCTTCCTGGAGGGCATGTGCATGGTCCCCCATAGCTGTTGCAGGTAGATTTCGGGGACAGTTATAGCTTTGGTGAGTGCCGGCTAGATGTAGTGCCCCTTCAGGATGATAGGAATGACTGGGTCAGGGCACTTGAAGACGGCTAGGTCGAGCTGAAAGTTGTTGTCCTGTAGCCGAACCCACTTGTATTTAGGGAACAGCTGTGTGTAGAGTGCATCTCCCTGGGGGGTATCTTGTTGAGTGTCCGACATATTGAGCTGAAAGAATAGCACATGTTAGCAAAAAAGTGATTGTCCCTTTGGGGTTGAGGATATCTGAGAAAGGGAAACGAGTTCTGGCACCAAGTTAAAAAACTCGAGGTCAAAGACACGAGTTTACAAACTCGAACCATGGGTGCGAGTTTACAATCTCGAGCCCTGAGCGCGAGTTTACAAACTCGAGCCCTGAGCGCGAGTTTACAAACTCGAGCCATGGGTGCGAGTTTACAAACTCGAGCCCGGACCACGAGTTTACAAACTCGAGTCCGGACCACGAGTTTACAAACTCGAGCCCGGACCACGAGTTTACAAACTCGAGCCCGGACCACGAGTTTACAAACTCGAGCTCAGAGCGCGAGTTTACAAACTCGAGCCCTGAGCACGAGTTTACAAACTCGAGCCCTGAGCGCGAGTTTACAAACTCGCGCTCTGCTCGAATTCGAAACGTCAGTTTTGAACTCGAGTTTCAGAACTCGCGTTTTGCTCAGTGAAGACGAGAACCACCTGAAAAAAGATACAAACACAAAGATAATCAATCAATCAAGCCCCCCTTTTGTTTGAAAATTTTATTTATGAGAAAAAAACGCGGCGTTTTTCGTTTTTGTTTGATTTAGGGACGGTTCGAGATGGCGTTCTACAACCAGAGTGAGAGGGGAAGTTCGTAGTGAAGAACTACCTTTGAGGGGAGTTTGAGTTGGGGAGATGAGTGAGAGCGTGAAAGAAAGGTTGAGGAAGAATACGTAGAGACGTAAATCTCTGGCTCTGGGAGTTCTGTGAGGGCGACTAGGAAGACGTAAGGAAAGTGATGAGGAACGAGAAAGAATGAAAAAAAAGGTTTAAATACGCGAGAGTTTAGAAACGGGCCGGGGAAAAAAATTGGGCCTTAGGGGTGAAATGATCCATTTCTGATCGGTAAAAAGTACTCCCCCTCGCTGAAGTCAACACACGCACTGTTGTTGTTTTTTTGAGATTTTTTCAAATTTTCTCCCCCTCGATGAATGCAATGCACACACACTATATGCAAATCACACACACTAATTTTTGATCTTTTTGCCCTTTTTCTCCCCCTCGATGAATGCAAATGCACACACACTATTTTTGATCTTTTTGCTCTTTTGCTCCCCCTCGATGAATGCAAACGCACACACACTATTTTTGTATTTTTCCCGGGTTTCTCCCCCTGGACACATGCAACACACACAATACACAAAGAGCAACTCACGCACACTATTTACAAACACACGCACTCACACTTTGTACAAGTCCCACACACGCATACCCCTTGTACAGACCAGTGGAAACAGAATTACAAAGGCTCGAGGTTCAACATGCCTAATTTGGAAACCAGGAACTGGAATCTCTTTTCATCCAGTGCCTTAGTAAACAAATCAGCCAGTTGAAGCTCGGAGCTTACAAAGTACATGTCAATATCCCCTTTTTCCACGTGGTCTTTGATGAAATGGTAGCGCAGGTCGATGTGTTTGGTGCGGAAGTGATGAACCGGGTTGCTGGTGATGGCGATGACACTCTGTGAGTCGCTGTAGATCGGGATATGGCAGAAAGTGTAACCGTAGTCTTTTAGTTGGGTCTTCATCCATAATATTTGTGAACAACAGCTAGCAGCCGCGACATATTCTGCCTCGGCCGTAGATGTTGACACACAGTTCTGTTTCTTGGAAGACCAGCAGACTAACTTATCGCCCAAGAACTGGACAACTCCCGATGTACTTTTGCGGTCCATCCGGCAACCAGCAAAATTTGCGTCAGAGTATTCGACTAGGTCAAAACCTGAGTGCTTGGGATACCAAAGGCCTAGGTTCACAGTGCCTTTGAGGTATCTCAGTATTCTTCGAACAGCGGTCAGATGGGACTCCTTCGGATTCGCCTGAAAGCGTGCACATAAACATGTAGAGAAGACGATATCAGGCCTGCTAGACGTGAGATATAGCAAAGATCCAATGATGGCCCTATAGTTTGTGGCATCGACTGACTTCCCAGAGGGGTCTGAGTCCAGTTTATTGGTGGGGGACATAGGGGTCGTCATGGAAGATTTGCTATCGATGTTGAATCTCTTAAGCATTTCCAGAATATACTTGGACTGATTGATGAAAATGCCGTCAGAGAGTTGTCTTACTTGCAGGCCTAGGAAGAAATTCAGCTCTCCCATCATGCTCATTTCAAACTTAGTTTTCATTAGTTTCTCAAAATGTTTGCACAGACGTGGATTTGAGGAGGCGAAGATGATATCATCAACATAGATCTGAATCAGGATGATGTCAGACTTCTGTCGCTTGATGAAGAGTGTGGTATCAATCTTCCCTTTTGAGAAACCTGAGTCAACCAGAAATTCAGTTAAGGCATCGTACCAAGCTCTTGGAGCCTGTTTCAGCCCATACAGAGCTTTCTTCAGCTTGTACACATGGTTGGGATATCTGGGATCTACAAATCCTTCGGGCTGAGCGACATAGACTTCTTCTTCCAAGACTCCATTCAGAAAGGCAGTCTTGACGTCCATTTGAAAGACGGTAAAGTTCTTGTGGTCCGCGTACGCAAGAAAGAGGCGAATTGCTTCAATTCTTGCTACGGGTGCAAATGTTTCATCATAGTCTATGCCCTCTTGCTGATTGTATCCTTTAGCGACCAGCCGTGCCTTGTTGCGTATCACTATGCCTTCTTCGTCCTTCTTATTCTTGAACACCCATTTGGTGCCAATTATGGTTTTCTGAGGGGGTTTAGGCACGAGTGTCCACACTTCTAGTCTGCCAAACTGATTGAGCTCATCTTGCATGGCAATCACCCAATCTGGATCAGCGAGTGCATCTGAGACTTTGGACGGTTCATTCTGGCTTAGAAAGCATGCGTAGTGACATTCATTCATAGTAGCCGATCTCGTACGCACACCTTGACCCGGATCACCGATTATTTGTTCAGTGGGATGAGCTCTTGTCCATTTCCTCTCATGTGCCAAAGGATTAGGAGTAATGATCGGTTGATCCGAGTCCTGGTAGGGGATTGGTGACTCTTGAGCAGTTGAGGTGTGCGGTGGAGATGATTCGGATGTGGTAGCAAACCCGTGATCATCCACTCCTTTGTGATTAGTTTGGGGAGTTGACGGAGTAGATGGTTCATTATCTGGTCCGAGAAGGAGTGGAATTTCAGTGAAAGGAGTCGGTTGCTGTGGAATAGTTGACGATGAAGCTGGTGTGCATGGAGAAGATGAAGGTTGTGAATTCTCGTAGAAGTTCTGAAAGAGAGAATTGAGAATCACACCTTCAGGTACAGGGTTTTGTTCAACTGTGTCAGAGTCCACTGGTGCAGTAAGTGACGGGTCAGCTTGTAAGTGTTCCGTTGCGAAGTCAGCCATCTCATAGAATGTCACATTCACACTCTCAATGACCGTTCGCTTGTCTCTAAGATAGACTCGGTAAGCTTTGGACTGCTGTGAGTAGCCAATGAACACTCCTTCTTGAGCTTTTGCGTCTAGTTTACCTCTATCAGTTCTGTCATTTAGTACGAAGCACTTGCAGCCAAACATCTTAAAGAATGAGATATCCGGAGTCCGGTTGAAAAGGATTTCATATGGGGTCTTGTCAAAGCGTTTGTGGATAGATGTTCTGTTTTGGGTGTAGCATGCAGTATTAATGGCCTCTGCCCACATAAAGTGTGATAATCTTGACTGGATGAGCATGGTGCGTGCCGCTTCGACAAGGGTCCTGTTCTTTCTTTCAACCACTCCATTCTGTTGGGGGGTTTTGGCTGCTGCGAATTGCTGTGTGATACCGAGAGATTCATAGAATCCAGTGAGAGTTTGATTCTTGAACTCGGTACCGTTGTCAGTTCTGATTATTCGAACACTTTGCTGCAGCAGTTTCTGGACTGTTCTGACAAAGGTCATAATGATTTCTGCTGCCTCGTCCTTTTTACGAAGAAATTTTGTCCATGTGTACCGAGAGAAGTCATCAACGATCACCAGTGTATATTTGCGGCCGTTGATGCTTTGGACTCTCATAGGTCCACACAGATCCATGTGTATCAGTTGCGGCGGTAAAGTAGATGATGGGACAGGCTTTGACTTGTGGGAGCTTCTCGTCATTTTGCCCATTTTGCAGGCGCTACAATGATTTTCTGTGGAAGATTTCAACGGAGGAAGCCCCTTCACTAGTTTCTTCGATGATAGGATGGACAAATTCTTGAAATTAAGATGGGAAAGACGTCTGTGCCAGAGGTTGTTTTGTTCTGTTGAAGCTTTGGACAGTAGACAGATGGAAGTGGTGGATTGAACGCTTTTCAGATCAATAGTGTACAGGTTTGAGGTCCTGTAACACGTTAATAATGAGTTCCCTTCGCTGTCTAGAACACATCATTGTTTGGCAAAGAACCTCACTTCCATCCCACTGTCACAGAATTGTCCTATGCTCAGAAGATTGTGTTTGAGCCCTTTGACAAATGAAACATCCTTGATGGTGACGCTGGCACAGATGACATCCCCATATCCAAGAATAGGAGATGAGGCGTCGTTCCCAAATCTAACATTGCCTCCATAACAGTTGGTATAGTTGCTCAGTAGGTACTTTATTCCGGTCATGTGGGTTGAGCATCCAGAATCCAAGTGCCACACATGACCGTCCTGCAAAACAATTAAACAGGTTTAGGTACCCATCTTGGAATGGGTCCTTCCTTATCATTGAAAAACATCCTTTCCAGTTTTGCTTTGAGCTGTGATCCAAGGTCAGCAGCTCGTTCAACAAAAGATCTATCTCTTGTGGGCTTTCCGATAGCCAGATTTGCTTTTGCAGTGGGTCTGATTTTTGGAGCCCACTTAGCAGTTTCTCTTTTAGTTCTGGTGGGTCTGAGATTGGGGACCCACCTTTCAGTTCCATTTTGGATGGGTCTTCGTCTGCGGACCCACCTTTCAATTTCAGGTCTGGTAGGTCTCATCTTAGGGACCCACCTTTCAGCTTCAGGTTTTGTAGGTCTTATCTTAGGGACCCACCTTTCAGTTTCAGGTTTGATAGGTCTCATCTTAGGGACCCACCGTTATGTTTCAGTTTGTGTGGGTCTTATCTTGGGGACCCACCTTTCAGTTTTAGGTTTAGGAGGAGAGTAGACAGGTGCTTTGTGATTGAACGGTTGTTTCTTCAGTTTAGTTTTGAAAATCTCCTCTTTAGAAAGCCGATTAAGATGTTTCCTTGAATGAACTCTGAGAGAATATTTCATATCAGGAATACAAAACGTTCCCTTAGGAGTTCCTTTCTTGGTTTCTCTTTCAGGTTTGAGCTTTCTAAAAGGCTTTGATTTAACAGCATTCACATCACATTCATAATTTTGGGGGTCTGGAACAGAATAACCATAAGCAATAGTAGAATTATACAAAGAGCCATGTTCAAAAGATGTCACAGAATTTTTCAGCTTGGGACTCAAGACTGAACTACTAGAAACTGAGTTTACATGGACAAGTTTAGTCTTAGTTTTAGAGTACAAAATGGAGCTGGATCTAGGACCAGGTTTATTCTCAAAAACTTTCTTCTTGCCAGCAGCTATTTCCTTTCTTTTCATCTCCCACTCTTTCTTCTCTTCTCCTCTTCTTTTCACTTCTTGTCCTGTGACAAAAGGAGAAGAGTGATGAGTGGCAGATTTTTCAGAAGATTTAGTTTTATCAGAAGAGGTTTGAGAAGCTTTTAAAACAGAATGATATTTTTCACTCAATTCATCAAATTTGCTTAATAGTTCTTGCCAATTGCTTTCAAAACTTTTCTTTTCAGTTTCAAAACGCTCTCTCTCATTGTCAAGGGTTTTCTGAAGATCTGCATATTTTTGGACCAATGGAGAGATGCATTTGTCCTGTCCGGACTTAAAAATTCCAGTTTTGGGAGTGGGACCCATTGGACTTTCGAAATAAGGAACCCCTTTTGGGACATTAAAGATGTCAAACCCCTCCTCGTTGTAGATTACCTTTTCTTTAGAAAGAGCTTTCTCAACCAGAGGAGTATAGTCAAGAGAGGTTTCAATTTTAGGATTACTCCTTTTCTCTTCTTCTTCTTTAGTGGTTTCTTCTTCACTCCCAAATTTCATTTTCTTATCAATGTCTAGAGTTAAGTAAGTTGCATCATACAACTGGCGGCAGTCAACTTTCTTTAAATGACGCGGGTTTGGCAGTCCAAGACCAGCTTTTGGCTTGTAATGCTGAACGTCGCTTATACGATTTAGAAAAACTGTATGTTCGGTTTGACCTCTTCTGACACATACATCCTCAAGTTCCTTTACTTTGCTTAAAAGGCTGCTTCTTTTATTTCTTAAAAATTCACAGTCAGCTTTAGCTGTGTTTTTCTCAACTTCACTGTCTTGCAGTTTCTTAGTCAGTTCAGCTATCTTAAGTTCAAAGCTTTCAAAGTCTGAGGATACCCTTTTGATTTGATCTTTGGCATTTTCAAGTTGAACGCTTAAGGAAGATTTTTGGTCAAGGTTCTGTTTCAGTACCCTGTAATTATTGTCTAATCTCTCCTGCAGTTCTTTAATGAGGTTGTCCTTATTGTGTAAGGACTGAGTTTGTATAGTGTGAGAGTGATTAGAGGTACTTACAGTGCTTGTAGAGCATTCACTTTCGGGGATCGCAACATCACCCTTTTTCTCTTCTTCATCCTCCAGCCTTGCCATCAAAGCGAAGTTCTCTTCCTCTTCTTCTTCTTCTTCAGTATCATCTTCCGCCCACTGGACCAGCTCAGCATGTTTGCCAGAGGCTTCTACTTCCTCCTGTTGTGCTAAGAAGAGCTTTTGCTTATTCATTAGAATCTTTTGTTTGTAGAAGTTTGCATCTCTCTTCTTTGGAAGCCGACAATCTTTGCTGATATGTCCAGGCTTCCCGCAGTTATAGCACACAGGGGCATTAGCAGTTGATGTGGCCTTCCTGGCTGAGCTTTGGTCCTGGTTCTTCTGTTTGTAGTTGGAAGAAGAGGTTCGCAGCTTATTTGAAGAGCTGTTCCTCTTGGCAAACTTCTTGACCAGCAGGGCCATCTTCTTCTGAAGATCTGCAAGCTCAACTTCAAGATCAGTTCCTTCTTCATCACTCTCATCTTCATCAGATTCAACCTCCACTACTTTCTTCTTCTTCTTCTTCTGCAGAGGTTTCGCTGTTCTTTTGGGCTGAGCTTCCATTAGTAGAGCCAGAGGATTTGGGCTTGATTGTTCCTCAGTGCATACAACGTCATTGAAGAACTCGTTTAGCAGCTCATTCAAGGTGAAGAGATCAATTTCATCCATGTCAATGCGTTGTCTCAAGTCTTTTACTGTTTTACTCCAAGATGGGTGCAGACTAGACAAAAATCTAGTATTCAGTTCCAGGTTGGTTCTGAATATTTTGATTTTCCTCATTTCATTCATCAGCTTCACAAGCCTGGCATGAGTCTCGTGAAGAGGTTCTCCAGGAGCAGCTTTGAACGAGTCATAAGCCATTAAAATAGCAGATTTCTTGGTTTTTAGGCTTATGCTCGTGCCTTGGAGTAATTTTTCAATCTCGTCCCACATTTCTTTTGCAGTTTGCATACTGTCAATCATTACGTACACTTCATTTGGGATGGCTTGGAGGAGGTATGTCTTGGCCATGAGGTCTCCTCTCAGCCTTAGCTTGTCTGCTTCAGTGTATTCAGACGGCCTCTTTCGTCTTGTTTCCGGAGGAATGGGTGGATTATTAGTTGAGTCCCCTCCTACGTCAATCATTAGTACAGCTGGTCCTTCCAGGAGTGATTCCAGCATTGCGTCGGAGTTTTCTTTGTGTTCTAGGAAATTCAAGAAACGAGTTCTCCACATTTGGTACTCCCCTTTCCTCAGAGATGGAGGAGTATTGCTGTTTCCTTGCGCATTGGATTCAGAAGCCATTCCTGTAGCTGTAGAAAACTGACCGTTCGAGAAATAAGATCAGAAAATTTACTAAGTCAAGAACTCGAGTTCCTGAGTATTCAAAGCCTAAACTCGAGGTCTGGGGAACTCGAGGTGAGAGTTCGAGTTTATGAACTCGAGGTCAAGAGTTCGAGTTTCCAAAACTCGAGGTGTAAACTCGCAGGGTCAAAACTCGTGGTCAGACTGCGAGTTTGCAGGCTGCGAGTTTGTAGACTGCGAGTTGTAGAACGCGAGTTGTGGACTGCGAGTTCTTGAGCTCGAGTTTGCAGGCTGCGAGTTTCTCAACTCGAGATTGCAAGCTGCGAGTTTATGCAGTAACACCTTGGGCTGCGAATTCCTGAAAAAATAAAACTTCAGATTTTCAGAAAAACAAATATGGTAGGTTGTAGCCTTTGTTGTAGAGATCCTTTTACCCAAGTTTCAGGTCAAAAAGCTGCACAGAGCTTAGAGAAACGAGGGGTGCGAGTTCATGGGTGCGAGTTTACAGAGAATGAAAAAATGCGGAAACGAAAAAGGAAGATATACTGCTTGAGCGTCTTTGAAACGCGATTCTAACAGTATAATTATTACAGTATTTGGTGCAGAAATAAGATTACAGATGATAAACTCGCTATTCTACAAAAACAGAGTCTTTCGCAGATAGTTCTTCTGATCAGCTCTCGATCGACTCTGATACCATTTGTTAGTCCCTGTTTTCTATAACAACAGTATAATATGGCATACAGATGAAAGATTAACAACAAAGATGAACACAGAAAGATCAAGTGTAAACCTTCTCTGATATACCGTGAACCTTTCGTACAAGAATGATAAGCGCTAAGGCTATTTTGAGCAGATACGAAAGTTAACCGCAAACCTGAGTCCTCCTCCCTCTTTTATAGGCGAGGCTCAGGTATGCGTAAAAAGGCTTCTCGCCTGAGTATGGGCCTAACACTTGGCCCATATTGAATACTATTCTAACAGATATATTTAAGCAGTACAGAATAGAAATAGTAAACATCTAACTTATTACAGACAAAACAGACAAACTTGATTCACAATAAAATAGTCTTCAACACCAGCTCCTCTTCTTCCTCCTCTTCGCCAATGTGGCTCTTTGCCTTCTCTTTGGCAATAACCAACTCCTTGCCACTCCGTAATGTGACTGCATGGGCTTGTTGCCTAGGATTCGGCTCCGTTTGAGATGGTAGCCTTGCCGAATCCTTAGCTTCAAGCCTACTCACGGCATTTGAGATTTGGCTGATTTGGTTTTCCAAGTTGTGGATGCTGGATTTTGTTGTTTCTTGGAATTGAACCACACTTTGTTGCATTGTTGCCATATTCATGGCAAGTGATCGAATCATGTCTTCGGTTGACATATTCGAGTTTGAAGTTTGGCCTTGTTGTTTATATTGTGGAGGAGGAGGATTTGATGGTTGAGGAGGTTGAGAGTTTCTGTACCTTAAATTAGGATGATCGCTCCATCCCGGATTGTAGGTGTTGCTTTGAGGATTATACCTCTTTTGATTTTGGAAACCCAAAGCATTGATCTGTTCAACGTTCTCCTCTTGTAGTGTTGGGCAAGAGTCGGTGGGGTGCCCTTGTGTCGAGCATATGCCGCAGACCTTGACTTCTTGAGGTTTCGGATTTAAGAGAAAATCTTTAACCAAAGAAGTCAAGCCGGCTACTTGACTTTCCAATGAGTTGTTGGATTCTGCCGCCATAACTCGTTTTGATGATCGTCGATCATAGTGCCTACAATTCTCGGCCAACTCCGAGATAAGGTTTGTAGCTTGAGAAGGGGTCTTGTTGACAATCCCTCCTCCACATGCGGCGTTTATCATCCGCCTATCTTCATTGCAAAGACAATCATAGAAATATAAGATGAGGTCTTGCTCCGAATAGCCATGATAAGGGCAGCTTGCACACAGTTTCTTGAATCGTTCCCAATATTCGTAGAACGATTCATCATCCTTCTGCTCCACGTTGCTAATTTGTTTTTTTAGAGAGGATGAGACAGGGGCAGGATAGTACCTTTCCAGGAACGCTTTCTTCATGGCCGCCCATGTTCTTATACTTCCTGAAGGAAGATAGAATAGCCAATCCTTTGCAGTATCCTTCAGTGAAAATGGGAATGCCCGCAGTTTGATTTGTTCTTCTGTCACACCGTTTGGGCACATGCTTGTGCAAACGACGTGGAACTCCGATAAATGTTTGTTCGGGTCTTCTCCTCTCAGGCCATGGAAGGATGGCAGCAAATGAATGAGCCCAGATTTTAGCTCAAACGTATTACCCTCATCAAGTGTAGGGAAGGTAATACACAGTGGTTGTTGGTTGAGGTTTGGAGCTGTGAGCTCCCTCAGCGTTCTTGTTTCAAGAGCCATTGTGGTTGGCTCTTCGGTGTCGCTAGAACTAGAGCTAGCGGTGTATGAATCTCTGGAAGATGATTCTTCCGAGTCGGTGTTAGAAAATTTACTTTTCAACCGCTCGAAAGTTTGTTCTATTTCTGGGTTTTTGTGATATGTGATTTCATTTATGGAACGATGTTTAACCATAAACTCCACTAAGCTCAGAAAATAGAAAAATAAACACTCTTTATATTTTTGTTTGGTATATATATATATATATATATATTTTCTTGATATGAAATAAAAGAAAAATTAATTGCCTTTCCCCGGCAACGGCGCCAAATTTGACGTGCACTCGTCGTTAGGTGCACTCAAAATAAATAATCAATACAACACTAATACGTAGTATAGTGTAGTAAGGTTCGTATCCACAGGGAAAGGAATACTTTTCTTTTATAAAAGTAGTAACAAAGGGGGGTTTAGATTTGTTTGTTTTAAAAACACTAAGATAAACAACCTATATGATTTTAATTCAATGAGATGAAGACTTGGTTTTGCTTTTATCCACTTAATGAAATGTTCGTCGATCCCGGTTATATCTTTAACTATCTTCCTCTCGAATACTCAATCGAGGAGTATATCCAGTTCATCGAGGGTAGTTATTAATAACGAGATGCGTTCATTAATAAAACTTACTATCGAGTCAATATAGAACAAGCGCCGTATATTAACTTGATTGTAGCAATAAACTTAAAATGAAAACGATTGAGATTGATAACCTCAACACAAGCGGTTTATTGGTTTAATCAATATAATTAATTCCCCTTGGCATATTAACCATGAGATGCATGCATTAATATTCCAAGTGTACTACCGTTTGAAAGAACCGGATTAATAACAAGCGTATTAACCGATTGATTCTAGTAATAATTAATATGAGAAACAATACTAGTTGATACTTTAAGTAATGTTTAAGATATTAACATGAAATATGAATAGGAATTAATTAATACTCAAGGAAGAATATTAAAATAAATGAATCCTACTATGATTAATATCAAGATGTTAACTAATTGTCATCTTAGTAACACTCCCCAATATTATCATAGAGGAAGAAATAGCTATTACTATAACCAATGTCAAGATGTTAACTAATTGTCATCTTAGTAACACTCCCCAACTTTGATATAGAGATAGTATTTTGAAAGAAAGAATTAATATTCAAGGAAGAAGATTAAAGAAAATAACTCACAACTTACAAATTCTTTAAGCTTCAAAGTAGCAAAACCAAGATGGAAGAGTTTAGCTCCTCATTTGGAGACTAAACATGATGAAAAATATAAAGAAAGAGCTATTCTATACTGATCTTAGATGTACAAGGGATTGGATACCTTTTTATGAAGGAAAGGAGGTGTATTTATAGGCTTTTGGGAGCTAATTCGAGTACTCGATCGGGTATATACATGGTACCCGATCGAGTATGTGTGTAACACCCGATCCGAGGTATACTCGACCGGTTTCAGGGTATTTTCTAAGAGTATACCCGATCGAGTATATATGAATACCCGGTCGAGTATGCTTAGAAAATGGTATTCGAACCATACTCGACCGAAATTCTTTTGAAATTCAAAGGCATACCCGATCGGGTATGTCGGTCTACCCGATCGGGTATAGACATAAAATCGTGGTTGAAATCTTCCCTGCATGTTCCCTTGTCTTCGGATCTGATCCGATTTGAAGTTCCAACCTAATACCCGATCGAGTATATCTAATACTCGACCGAGTATAGACCAAAATTCAGGATCTTCTTTTGTCTTTGAACTTTTGCACCTTCTTTTCACTTTTTGGGTTCACCAACTGTACTTTGAGTGACCAAAACCTGCTTGAGCTCAGAATATATCTAATCTAACCTATTTACAAGAATTTAACAATCTAATCTATTATACCAAAAGTGTGTAATTTCCAAAGTAAAAGTCAAGCAAAACTAATTAAAAACATAAACATAGATATGGAAATTACGAACGTATCATGCACACTTTTGCAAAAGGAGAGGGAGTTCATATTTTCCGAGGACTGCAAGAAGGCTTTCAATGCTTTGAAGGAGAAGCTAGTAACCGCACCTATCATCCAAGCCCCGGATTGGTCTCTTCCCTTTGAGATCATGTGTGATGCTAGTGACTATGCGGTCGGGGCCGTTTTGGGCCAAAAGGTGGGAAGAGCATCTCCTGTGATCTATTATGCATCCACCACACTCAATGATTCCCAACGCAATTACGCCACCACCGAAAAAGAAATGTTGGTCATCGTTTATGCGCTTGAAAAATTCAGGTCATATTTACTTGGTACCAAAGTGATCATTTACACCGATCATGCGGCTATTAGGTTCTTGATGACAAAGAAGGAGGCCAAACCACGGCTGATTCGATGGATATTACTCCTGAGCGAGTTTGATGTTGAGATCAAAGACAAGAAAGGCATGGAGAACTTGGTGGCCGATCACTTGAGCCGTTTGGTCTTGGGTGAAGGAAACAATCATATCAAAGATGATATCCGAGGCGAATTTCCCGATGAGACCCTCTTCTCTCTTAAGGAAATTCGTCCTTGGTACGCTCACATTGTTAATTTCCTTGTTCTAAACAGGTTTCCACCAAGCTTCTCTAAAGCTCAAAGAGAGAAACTCCAGCATGATGCAAAGCAATACGTATGGGATGAACCATATTTATGGAAACATTGCAAAGATCAGGTCATTCGAAGGTGCATTCCCGAAACAGAAATTGCATCCATACTTGCTTTTTGTCACTCACATGCATGTGGTGGCCACTTTGGAGGGAAACGAACATCCATGAAGGTACTTGAATGTGGTTTTTGGTGGCCAAGCTTATTTCGAGATGCTCATGTCTATTGTCAATCTTGTGATAATTGCCAACGCATGGGCAACATCTCTCGAAAACATGAGATGCCACAAGTTCCTATGCTCTACGTGGAGATCTTTGATGTGTGGGGAATAGATTTCATGGGACCTTTTCCTAATAACCATGGAAATCTATACATTCTATTGGTGGTAGATTACGTATCCAAATGGGTGGAAGCAAAAGCCACAAAGACCGATGATGCCAAAGCGGTGACTGAATTCCTCAAAACCCGCATCTTCTCAAGGTTTGGAGTCCCACGCATCTTGATAAGCGATAGAGGCACTCACTTCTACAACAAAACTGTGAGTGCCTTGTTGAAAATATATGGCGTCACACATAAACTCTCCACCGCCTACCACCCACAGACAAACGGTCAAGCTGAGGTATCAAACAGAGAGCTGAAATCTATTCTTCAAAAGACAGTAAATCCAAACCGTAAGGATTGGAGCTTGCGCATGGATGATGCCTTATGGGCATACAGGACCGCTTTCAAAACCCCAATTGGAATGTCACCCTATAGACTCGTGTTCGGTAAGTCCTGTCATTATCCGGTCGAACTCGAACACAAGTCTTATTGGGCGGTAAAAACATTCAATCTCGACATGGCAAAAGCGGGAGAGCAAAGGAAGTTACAACTCCAAGAACTAGAAGAGCTTCGATTGGATTCCTATGAGAATGCCGCCATCTACAAGGAAAAGACGAAGGTATGGCATGACAAAATGATAATAAGAAAGGATTTCCAAGTTGGAGACAAAGTCCTTTTTCTCTCACGCCTTCGCCTTTTCCCCGGAAAATTGAGATCACGATGGGAAGGACCATTCGAGGTGGTCAAAGTCTACACCCATGGCGCAGTGGAAATAAAAAGCCTCGACACCGGAAAAATCCTCAAGGTTAATGGACATCAACTCAAACCATTCCTTGAAGGTTTCCCGAAAGAAAGCATTGAATGCATGGATCTCATCGATCCAATCTTTGAAGAATGAACACAACAATGGCGTCGTGCCGCGACGTTAACTAAGGCGCTTCTTGGGAGGCAACCCAAGCAAGGTACATTTTTCTTTTATTGTTAACTCCCCTGTCAAAATTTCAATTCTGTTTTTGGGAGGTTAAGAGAGAGGGCACTAATCACAGGTTTGTGGAGGAAAAGAAATAAAAACAAAAATGCAGGTTTTGGAGCATCTGGGGACATACGCGATCGAGTACCACCTTATACTCAGTCGGGTATGGCCAAAAGAAGGGGAACCGGGCATTACTCGATCGAGGAAGCATGGATTTTTGAAAGAAAATAGACATACTCGATCGGGTATCACTATATACCCGGTCGAGTATGTACAGAAAGTCGAAGTACCAGGGAAACTGATGCCCATATTCGGTCGAGTACAGGGCTCGAAAATTGAAAAACAAGGGATACCCGATCGGGTATCACTACACACCCGGTCGGGTATGTACAGAAATGCTAAAGTTGAAGGAAACTGATTCCCACACTCGACCGAGTACATGCCTCAAAAGTAGAAAAGAACACATACCCGATCGGGTATGGAATGATACTCGACCGGGTACCGAAGGCAGACCACTCACAAACTTCATTTTCCAGCAATACTCGACTGGGTAACAACACATTACCCGATCGAGTACCGGAGGCAGGCTGCTCAAAAACCAAACTCTCCAGCAATACTCGACCGGGTAACAACACATTACCCGATCGAGTACCGGAGGCAGGCTGCTCAAAAACCCCATTTTGCAGACATACCCGACCGAGTAACAGCACATACTCGATCGGGTATATGGGCATTATAACCCCAAATCAGCCCCAAACACTTCATCTTCCCCAAAATCCCCAACCCAAATTCGAACAAAACGCCCCCAACCTCCATTCTTACATCTTCTCTCTACCATATCTCCTCCATTTCTTCACCAAATCATTCCATTTCAACACCAAAACACTCCCCTCATCCTCCTCTACACACTCATACTCACCAATCCAATTCTCCCCCAGTTTTCAGAGGTCCGAAAAAAACCCTGCCCCCACCTTCAAATTTCGGATTTCAAGCCCAAATTCACTCAAAAATGGCTCCAAGGAAGGAGAAAGGGCAAAGCTCCAACACTAGGGCATCCATCCCGGGCTACGAGGACATCATCTTCATGGACAACGAACACCGCACCCGCTTCATGTCCACCATTGAAAGGCAAGTTAAACCCTCTCGCTTTTTATGCCATGATGCCCTAAATGAATTAGGAGTGTACAAAATGACTAAGAAATTTTTTCATGAGTTGAGCATGGGTAAGATATTCAAAATGCAATATCACTCAAATGAAAAAATTATCTATGAATTCATAAGCTCAGTGCAATTTGAGAACGATGAAGAGGATTTTAGGGATGATAAACTCAAGTTTCGCTTGTTTAACCATAACCACTCCATCACGAAACTTGAGTTCGCCGAACACTTTGGTATTCCGGTCCCTTACCAAAAATCTATATCCGACAATACCGCTTTCGGCCATACCCTATGGACAAAGATGACCGGGGAGACTAAATTTAGCTCTTCCCAACTCTATATTAGTCATGTCCAACATCCCGTACTCCGCCTATTTTTGAAATTCCTTGCCAACTCCTTGCTTGGACGTCCCAACAACCATCACACTAGGATGGGGGATGTATGCCTAATGTCGGTAGCCCTATTCTGTGTTCACGTGGATTTCAACCTGTGTAATCTTATGTGGGCACATCTCAAAAAAGAAAGCGTAACAAAGGGCGCTATTATGGTGGGTGGGGTGATTATGCACTTGGCCACCAAGTTCGGGTATACGGATAACTCTCCTATACCCGACTACTGTTTGATGAACATTTCTTGGCTGGGCCACTCGGGCTGTACATCTTTTTCACACACAGTTTATGGTGAAGAAAGACCCAGAAATATGTACAACTGGCTCATCCACCCCAAACCCCTCAAATACTTCCTCCTGCCCAACCCAGAACTCCCCCAACTCCACTACAAAACAACAAGAGAGGAGCAACATTACCTCTTCCCACACGCCCTTCCACCACATCTCCAGGAACCGGAACAAGAACCTCCCCAACACCAACCCGATTACGAGCCCTATGCTCAACTCCATAGCCATCAAAACATGGGCCAGGACATCCCCGAACAAAGCCAAAACCCTCCACCACCCGACTTCTTTCAACAACTTCTGGAGGGTCAACAACAACTGCTTACGGGATACGCCCAAATGGACAACCGGCTCAACCGATTAGAGGAGGAGCAAAGAGCCGGTTTTCAGCGATTGGAGGAGCTCAGGGAAGCCGATAGACATCGGTATGAGGAAGACCAATGTAGGTTCTATGGACCTATGTACTCTTATATGGCACAGCAGGGATCCTTCCATAGCATGGCAAACCCCCCTCCACCACCCTCGTGGTATGACCCCACTCATTGGGGTAACTTTGGAGGATCTGGCTCCGGGGGTGGAGGGTACGACGGCGGAGATGGCGGGGACACGTATATGGGAGATGGTGGCCAAGGGAGCGGCTTCGGAGGGAGCTACTACGGAGGAGAAGGCGGGCACTAGGGACAGTGCTTGATTCAAGTGCGGGGGAGACACTCATGATGGTATGTAATTTTTATTTCCACCTAGCACTATGCATGTAATTCTTTTGAACTTTTACACAAAATAAATAAATAAATAAATAAAATAAAATTGATGGAGTATATGGGTCTGAGCCCCAGGACCCACATACTCGGAAGAACAGAAAGCACAAGACAACAGAGTGGCGCCCTCGTCGGCCAAGACGCCCCCGTCGGCCGAGAAGAAGCCAACTCGGATTATGGTCCTGAGTCCAAGGAACCCGGGTGCCCTCGTCGTCCGTGCCCTCGTCAGCCGTGCCCTCGTCGGCCACGCCCTCGTCGGCCACGAAGACCTCCCAGAATCGGATTATATACTTACTCATTTGTACAGCCCATCAAAGGCTTTGTATTCGGCCCAGTAGCGGTCCAGTTGTAAATGGGCCTCCCAAGCCCAAGGCCTGGGAGCCCAACCCTAATTTTCTCTATAAATACTCCCATAGGGAGTAGTTATAGGGGTTACAAATTCATTCTATTGAAGCATATTACTACACTTCTCTCTCTAGCTCTCACTTCTCTCTAGATATACTCTATCATTTGGTGCTCTCGTTGAGAGCTAGAACAATCAAGTTAGCACCCTTCGTCGCTACCAAGCACAGCTAACCACTGATCATGGGGAGAACTAAGTCAAACCGCAACCTCGTCAGCAAAGTCATCCCGGAGGACCAAGAGCCCAGGGAGCACGATGAGGACGCCACGGCCGACCAGGTCGGCGGAGGGGACCTCTTCCAGGAGGCCTTCAACCTCACGACGGACCTCCGCAACCAACTCAACGGTGGAGTCCCCGACGCCCGCCTCAGCCTGGAAAAGAAACGAGCTGAGAAAGCGGACCACGCCCCGGCCCAGCCTATGGCCGCGGCCTCTCCGTCCGTGGATCCTCAGGTCCAAGCCGCACTATCGGCTATCATCGCCAGCTTGGCTCAGAATCCCACCGTCCTCAGCGCACTCTTGCCAAGGACCGGGCGAAACGTCACTCCACCTCCTCATCCCCAACCGTTGGCCGTCCAGATAGGCAACAATGAGGGGGTTGTGGCCCAGCACACGGCATCGTCCCACTCCCACCCTGCTTCCCCTCTTCGGCCCGGGCAGACCCCAGCGCGTGGAAAAGCCTCTGCCTTCAATAGGCTGGGTGACACGCGCCGTCGTCCGGTTTCGGAGAGGATGGCGGGACGGATTGGTGATCCACGTCCTGGCTCGCCAAGGGAGAGTTTGGGGTCTGTGTCCCGGACAGCGGACCAGCCCCGCCCGGACAAGGGCAAGGGGAAGTTGCACGAGGATGACGTGCGTCACCAGATCAACGCGGCTCACAACGAGCGCCTGAGGAACCAGCCGGGTGCCGCCGCGGCCGACAGAGACCCCCGGGACGAGGTCATCGCCCAGCTGGAAAGGAGGTTGGCTCAGATGGAGGCCAAGCAGTCGGCCAACATCCCTACGGCCGGCGCCCCCAACGACCCCGGCCTCAACGCGCTCATGAACAAAGTCAGCGCCCTGGAGAGGGAGCTGGCCGAAGGGCGGGGTGACCCCATCATCCAGGTCAGGACTAGGACCCCTTTCACCAACAGGGTCCTCTCGGCCCCCATCCCTGAGAAGTACAGGGGGAACGCCATCAAGTCCTACGATGGCCGATCAGACCTCCAGGAGCACTTCAGCCGCTATCAAAACAACATGCTGATGGTGAACGCGTCCGACGAATACCTCTGCCGTTGGTTCCTCTCTACTCTCGAGGGGCCAGCGTACGAGTGGTTCAACGGACTGCCAGAGGGAAGCATTGACTCATGGCAAGATCTCGCCCAGCGCTTCCTCACTCACTCTGCCGGGAGGAAGCGCGCCAAGAAGTATTTCACCCACCTCCTCTCCGTCAAACAGCAGCACGAGGAGTCCCTCCGGTCATTCATCGACCGGTGGACGAGGGAGACCGAGGAGGTCGAGGGGGCCGATGAGCGCACCCTCCTCGCCTTGTACCAGGGAGCCCTCCGCAGCTCCCCGTACGCCAGGAGCCTCATCACTGACCCCCCGAGGTCGTACGCCAAGGCGCTCCAACGCGGAGGCTTGTATGCCGACGCCGACGAGCTCCACAATCACAAGAGAGAGGGGGCCCATCCCCCCAAGAAGACAAATCCTTCGCCGGCCTCGGGTCCGTCCCCGGCCGGCCAGGGTGCCCAGGGCCGCCACGGCTCTGGTGGACAAAGTAAGAAAGACCGCCACTGGCGGCTGAGGCTGGAACGGCCGGGGGTAGCCCTCACCCACCCGGTCGGCACCGTCTTCGATTATGCCGAGAAGCACGGCCTCATCGAGCAGGCTCCTCGGCCGGCCGAGGAGATCCTGACCATCCAGCAGGGCGGCACGTACTGCCGGTTCCACAAGAACTCGTCGCACAACACCGACGATTGCATCACATTGAAGAAGGCCATCGAGCGCCTTATTCGCCAGGGGGAACTCTCCCAGTTTGTCAAAGGTGGCCCACGTAAAAACACTTGGGTAAACACCGGCAAACGTGGGGGCGAACCCTCTGCGAAGAAGCGCGAGATTGGTAGGCTCAGCAACGACGAGGACTTCGAGGAGCCTCCGCCGAAGAAGAATCACATCCACCTCATCGTAGGCGGGAACACTGGGGGGGACTCCGCCACTCAGAGAAAGAAATGGGCCCAGTCCCTTTACATTGGAGAGGTGTCCCACGTTCCCCCCCAGCCGAAGAAGCAGCGAACGGAGGCGATCACCTTCACTGACAAGGATCTGCCTCCGGGTACGGAGTCACACAGGGACGCCCTCGTCATCCGATGTGAGATCAGTGACTCCATAATCCACCGTACTTACATCGATACGGAGAGCTCCGTCAACGTGATGTACCTAGACACCTTCAAGCAGTTGAAGCTGGACAGAGCTCTGCTGAAGCCGATCAAGACCCCGTTATCCGGCTTCACCGGGGACTCTATCGACGCCGAGGGCACGATAGTCCTCCCCGTGGAAGTCGGTGACGGCCCCCACCATGCCAAAATTGACATGGAGTTCATGGTGGTCAACCTCCAGTGCGCCCACAACCTGATCTTGGGCCGGCCAGCGCTGGAGGACTTGGAGGCCATCATCTCCATGAAGCACCTATGCTTGAAGTTCCCCACCAATGACGGCATCGGCTACGCCAGAGGAAATCAGAGGATAGCCAGAGCTTGCTACCTCAAGCTGACGAGGCCGGCCGAAAGGGAAGGACAGCGGATAGACACCATCACGGCCGCCGTCGCCATGGACGAGGAGAGGCCACATGCGGAGCCGGCCGAGGAGGTCGAGGAAATCCCTCTGGATATCTCCCGGGCGGAGCGGGTTCTCAGGGTCGGAAAGCAACTCCCCCAGGACCAACGAGACGCCATCCTCCTCGTCCTACGGTCATACGCCGTTGTCTTCGCGTGGGGCCCGGACGATATGCCCGACATCAGCCGCCAGGTGATCACTCACCGGCTGACCGTCGATCCGGCCTCCGCGCCCGTCAAACAGAAGCGGCGCTACTTGTCCGCTGACAGGCGGGACTTCGTCAAAGGGGAGGTCGCCATGCTCCTATCGATCAAACATATCAAAGAGGTGAAGTACCCAACATGGTTGGCCAACGTCGTCCTCGCACAGAAACCGCCGACGTTCAGAATGTGTGTTGACTACACTGACCTGAACAAGGCGTGCCCCATGGACCCGTTCCCTCTCCCCAACATTGATCAGTTGGTGGACAAGACGACGGGGTGCGAGTTGATGTCGTTCCTCGACGCTTTCAGAGGGTACCACCAGATCTCCATGCACGAAGATGACGCCGAGAAGACGGCATTCATGACCCCAGAGGGAATATTTTGCTACCTCGTCATGGCCTTCGGACTCAAAAACTCCGGCGCCACCTATACTAGGATGGTGGCCAAAATCTTCAGAGCGGTCCTTGCCCGGACGATGGAGGCGTACGTCGACGACATGATCGTCAAGAGCAGGCAGGCCACCTCCCACGCCGACGACCTCCGGGAAATCTTTGAAATCATGAAGGAGTTCAGGCTGTGCCTTAACCCCAAGAAGTGCGCCTTCAGCGTCCAGGGCGGCAAGTTCCTTGGCTACATGGTCAGCCGGAGAGGCATCGAGATAAACCCGGAGAAGACGCAGGCTATCATCAACAAGAGCCGCCCCGCAACGTCAAGGAGGTACAGCGACTGACGGGGCGCCTGGCGGCCTTAAACCGGTTCCTCTCCAGGTCAGCTGAGAGGGCACTCCCCTTCTTCTAGATCATGCGCAAGGCAAACAGCTTCAAGTGGACAACGGAGTGCCAGGAAGCATTCGACGAATTGAAAAGGTACCTGTCGTCCCCACCCGTACTCTCCAAGCCCAGAGCCGGCGAAACCCTCTTCCTGTACTTAGGGGTGAGCACGTCGGCCATCAGCTCCGTGCTCATCCGTGAGGACGAAGGGCTGCAGAAGGCCATCTTCTACATCAGCAAGACACTTAGGGAGGCCGAGCTCAGGTACTCCCCCATTGAGAAGACGGTGCTGGCCATCGTCCACACCGTGAAGAAGCTGGGGCACTATTTCCAAGCCCACACCGTCCATGTGCTGACCCAGCAGCCTCTCGGCGCGCTCATGAGGAGCCCCACTAGCTCCTCGAGGATGGTGAAATGAGCGATCTTCCTCAGCCAGTTTCAGATTGAGATCAAGCCAAGGCCATCTATAAAAGGGCAAACCTTGGCCGACTTCGTCATCGAATGCACAGCAAGGGAGACGGCCGTCGCCAACCCCGGGCCGGAGCCGGACGACACGTGGACCCTGTTCACTGACGGCTCGTCGGCCGCGAAATCATGCGGCGGCGGCGGCGTCCTCATATCCCCTGAAGGATTCAGAGCCTACTATGCCATCCGCTTCAACTTCAGGGTATCCAACAATGAAGCTGAGTATGAGGCCCTCCTCAGTGGTCTCAGACTCGCCGCCGGCCTCAAGGCCAAGCACCTCAGAATCAAGTGCGACTCCAAACTGGTAGTGGGCCAGGTGGAGGGATCGTACGAAGCAAAGGAAGGCCGGATGAAGCAGTACAAACAAGCGGCGGAGGAATTGCTGAAAGCGTTTGAAACCCACGAGATCACTCAGATCCCAAGGGCCGAGAACGCCGAAGCCGACATCCTCTCCAAGCTCAGCTCGGACACCCCGGAGCACATCTCCCAGTTGGCCAAGATCGAGGAGTTGAGCATGTCCAGCATCCATGCCAGCCCCGTCTTGTGCGTCCAACAGCGACCAGAGGACTGGGTCTCCGACATCGCCACCTTCATCACAACGGGGGAGTTGCCCCCGGACGAGGAGAGGGCCAAACTCGCCAAACTCAGGGCACCAAGCTACACCATCGAAGATGGCAAACTCTACAAACGGTCCTATAATGGCACTCTCCTCCGATGCCTGCACCAGGACGAGGCCGACACAGCCATGGAAGAAGTTCATTGCGGCGTCTGCTCCTCACACCAGGGCCCTTTCAGCATGTCCCGACGTCTCGTCGTCCAGGGTTTCTTCTGGCCGACGATGGCACGCGACTGCGCTGACCTGGCCAGGAAGTGCACCACATGCCAGGTACTCCAGAAGGCCCCTGGTCGGCCAGCTGTCAATTATGCCCCTGTCAGCACCGCAATTCCATTCGCCAGATGTGGGATTGATCTGGTCGGCCCCCTGCCCAGAGCCGCCGGGAATAACCGCTACATCATCGTCGCCGTCGACTACTTCACCAAGTGGGTCGAGGCGGAACCCTTGGCCAGCATCACGGGGGCCAGATGCCAAAGATTTGTTTACAAGAGCATCATTACACGCTTTGGCGTCCCCTAGGAGATTATATCAGACAACGGCACCCAATTCGAGGCAGCCCCTTTCCAGGAGCTCCTCCGGGAGTTTGGGGTGAGGCACCGTTTCTCCTCCGTTGCCTATCCTCAGGGCAACGGGCAGGTCGAGAACGCCAATAGAACAATAATGGAGGGGCTGAAGAAGAAACTCCAGACCGCAGGAGGTAGTTGGGTCGACGAGCTCCCCAACATCTTGTGGTGCTACAGAACCACGCCGAGGAGGGCGACGGGTGAAACGCCTTTCGCCCTGTGCTACGGCTTTGAAGCAAAGGCGCCTACGGAAGTTGCCATCCCCAGCCGACGGGTGGAACAATATGAGCCTGACACCAACGAAGAGAACATGAAGATTGACCTACACCTGGTTGATGAGAGGCGTGAACAAGCTTATGTCCGAGCGGAGAACTACCGGCGTCAACTAAAATCATACTATGACGCCAAGGTACGTTCCCGGGAATTTCAGGTGGGGGACTACGTCCTCCGCCGAAGGGAAGCAAGCCAGCCGACAGAGGGTGGCAAGTTAGCATTGAAGTACGAAGGGCCTTACATCGTCAGTGTCGTGGTCAAACCCGGCACCTACAAGCTTAAACGCCCGAACGGGTCCAATGTACCACGAACGTGGAATGTACACCATCTGGTGAAGTTTTATCAGTAATCCGAAGGAGGTGCAGACGGCGAAGCCCTCACCCCTTAACGGGTTACTGATTGAACGCCACCCTCGGCCTCGAGCCACTTATGAATAAAATCATGTTCTGATTTTTTCTGGAATTTAAAGTCAAACATTAGCAGGTGCCCTCGTCGGCCACCTTAGAGCGAAAGGCTCAGGTCTGGCCGACATGGCCCCTTGCATTTGCAGCCTACGAGCGACAAACTCAGGCACTCCATTGTATTTTGTATCAGCAAAGGGCTCAGGCCTAGCTGAGAGAGCACATCGTCCTGGCCCCGTAAGCCTAGAAGTGAAACGCTCAGGTATGGCCGACGATATCCCCAGGACGAGGGGCCCGCAAACGGCCCACGTCTTGAAACGGGAAGCTCACTGCGTCGTCCACGCGCCGGATCGCAGGACGACAGGCCTGAAATCATGGCCGAGGTGACAAAATCCCAAAGCTCAGGGATGGGCAATGACAGCCGTTGGAAACCAACCAAAAGTCTAGCCCGCGTCATAAATAGGCGACGGGACCCGCCCTGAGATCACGGACGTTATAAACGAAGTCCGAACCGGCCGAAGGATGAGCACACCCTTCGGCCGAAGCCTGAAAGAAGGATACCCCCGAAACGAAAAAAAATATATATACAAGGGAAAAAGAGGGAAGCCGACGGCCGCGCACACTTGCCGGCCTTGAGCAATGAAAAAATAAAATCCCCACAACTCAGGCCCAACTAGGCCAAGTACATATCAGTTGAACACAAGTGTAGTACCACTGACAGGTAACAAGAACGACACGTCCACACACTACGAGGGAACAATCAAGGCCGATACACACGCCTTTAAAACCCTAACCACATCGGTTGGGTGACACGCGAGAGGTGACCTTCATCGGCCATAGTCCTTTGAGGCACCAACGTTTGGTATGAAACAAAGCATCGCAATCCTGAGGATGACCAGGACGAAGCGGGCACTTATCACACCCGCGAAAGGATCAAGTAATCAAGAAACAACCTCTACTTGCCACAGCACCTCGGATGGCCGACGCAGGCACTGGAACCATGGCCAGCCGACGAAGGCAGGACCATCTCCTTGGACAAGCTATTCCTTATCCAGCACCCTCATCGGCCACAAGCCAGACCTTGGCCGGCAGTGGCACCGCGAAGAAGTAAATGCCTAACATTTATACTTAGGAAATTATCCAAGTACTCAAATGAAGGAATTCTAGCCGAAGCGGGTACTAGTATACTACAAAGCCGTTAGCTACCTACACCTCTACATGTGTACTTGTGAAAAATTCAAAGTCCACAAGACTATGGTGAAGGTGCCCTTATCGGCCAGAACACAGGGATACAAGCCGATAACGGCCCTGGCCAAAACACCTGGGATGAATCCAAGGCCAGGACGATAAGGACGCCAACGCCTGGACGGAACGGACACTACGGTCAAGGCTAAAAAGGGAAGCACCTAAAAGGAATCAAAAACACTTAGGAAATTTTTTGAAAAAATCCTAAGTGTTATGATAGCAAAGGAACACCGGTCAAGCCGACAAGGCCACCAGACCGAAAGGAAAGCACCTAAGTGGATCCCAAAACACTTAGAAAATTTTTGAAGAAATTCCTAAGTATTATGAAACTACGTCCAAGCCGATCAAGCCACTAGGCCGTAAAGACAGCAGCTACATGGACCCAAAAACACTTGGGAAATTTTTGAAACAAAATCCTAAGTGTTATGATAGTAGAGCAAAGAGGACGACCAGACTACTGGACAGGAAGGCCAACCTTACGGACGTAGCGGACACTCGCGGGTGACCCAAGTTATGACTTGACACTGACAATTTACAGAATTGAAATGACAAAAGGCAAACAAGCATACAATGGATTCAAAGCCGAGAAGGATGACGAAAATTCTTTCATTCAATTAATTCATTACAATGGGGGCACTTCGGCCGTTACATAATCTGGCAACAAATGAAAAGCTAATTACAGTAGTGAATAGCCGATCAAGCCTCCGGGGCACCTTCATCCGCGGCGGGCTCTTCAACCTCGTCGGCTCCCTCCTCGTCGGCCTCATCGGCCTCAGCTTCTTGGCCGGCAGCGGCGCTAGTGGCATCATCTAAGAAGTCGAATTCGGTATAGTCCGGCTCGCCGAGGCCGGAGCTTTCTATGGGGGACTCTCGCTCCGAAAGCGGAAGCTTGGCCTGCTCTTCTGGATCCTTCATCAGCTTTGGCAGCTTCAGGTTCCGTCTAGCCCACCCAGACGTGTAATTCATGGCCTTCAACGCCCGGGATAGCCGCCGACACAGGAGCCTTTGCATCCGCTCCTGGCCCAGGTTGTAATAAACGGACATCTCCCGGCTGAAATACTCCCGGCCGGCAGGGGAGTTCATCCCCCAATTCTCAAGTCTGGCGGCCACCACTTCGTAGCACCAGGGGAGCCTCTCATCGGCCTTCCACCCCTCGGCCAAGAACTTCTCGACGGCCTCATCGGCAGCCTTCACGACGGCGGCCTCGGCCTCAGCCTTCGCCTGGGCGGCCTCCTCGCTCCTGCGCCTCTCGGCCTCAAGCGCCCTGTGGGACTCCTCGAGCTCCCTTTTGCTCTCCTCGAGCTTGGCCAGGGCATCGTCCCTGGCTGCGGCGGCTTCATCAGCTTTGGCCTGCAGCGCCTTGGCATCCTCCCGGAGCCGGTCAAGGCAAGCTACCGCCTCGTCGGCCGAGGCAGCCTTCTGCTCCAGTGCCTACACAAAAAGATATCCAATTCCTTTGTACAACTAAGATCAGTATAGAATAGTTCTTTCTTTATATTTTTCATCATGTTTAGTCTCCAAATGAGGAGCTAAACTCTTCCATCTTGGTTTTGCTACTTTGAAGCTTAATGAATTTGTAAGTTGTGAGTTATTTTCTTTAATCTTTTTCCTTGAATATTAATTCTTCCTTTAAAATACTATCTCTATATCAAAGTTGGAGAGTGTTACTAAGATGACAATTAGTTAACATCTTGACATTGGTTATAGTAATAGCTATTTCTTCCTCTATGTTCATATTGGGGAGTGTTACTAAGATGACAATTAGTTAACATCTTGATATTAATCATAGTAGGATTCATATTCTCTAATATTCTTCCTTGAGTAGTAATTAATTCATATTCATATTTCATGTTAATATCTTAAACATTACTTAAAGTATCAACTAGTATTGTTTCTCATATTAATTATTACTAGAATCGATCGGTTAATACGCTTGTTATTAATCCGGTTCTTTCAACGGTAGTAAACTTGGAATATTAATGCATGCATCTCATGATTAATATGCCAAGGGGAATTAATTATATTGATTGAACCAATAAACCGCTTGTGTTGAGGTTATCAATCTCAATCGTTTTCATCTTAAGTTTATTGCTACTATCAAGTTAATATACGGCGCTTGTTCTATATTGACTCGATAGTAAGTTTTATTAATGAACGCATCTCGTTATTAATAATTACCCTCGAAGAACTGGATATACTCCTCGATTGAGTATTCGAGAGGAAGATAGTTAAAGATATAACCGGGATCGACGAACATTTCATTAAGTGGATAAAAGCAAGACCAAGTCCTCATCTCATTGAATTAAAACTCATATAGGTTGTTTATCTTAGTGTTTTCAAACCAAACAAATCTAAACCCCCCTTGTTACTATTTATATAAAAGAAAAGTATTCCTTTCCCTGTGGATACGAACCTTACTTCGTTATACTACGTATATTCGTTGTATTGTATTTATTTTGAGTGCACCTAACGACAAATGCACGTCAATTATATGTAAAATATAGTTGAAAAGCATGTTAAGTAAGTTTGATGATTTAAAATGTGATAATTAATTATGTATAATGTTACAAGGACCCAAAAAGGTATTTTTGGATTGAGGAAGTCAAGAAGTACATGTGTATAAAATTTCACGTAAATCGGACTTCGTTTGGGCAGTCAAACGGGCGTTGACCGCAAGTCAAAGGGTGTACCCGACCGGGTATGGGTAAATCCCCGACCAGATATTAATTAGAAATGGTTCCAGGGGCTACTGCCTCACCATACCCGACCGGGTATGGGTAAATACCCGACCGAGTATTGGGTTATACACCCAATATGCAGTTTTTTAGTAATTTTACGTGGGCCGTTCGGGTGGAACCCATCCACGTTGGCTGCTAAGGCTTCGAATACGGTTTAAACGCTAAGACTTGGATTAGTTGTTAGTAGAGAAATTCTAGACCACGACCGGGCGAGGTAAGTGGTAGATTATACATGGCGGGTGAATACCTGGAACCGAGTAAGGTCGGGTAAAACTTTGTAGGACCAAGAGGAGTCCTTTTTTTCTAACCCGGTAAGCAAACCATCAAAATTAGTGGGGCAAACGTCGGGAACGTTTACCGGATTTTATTAAAATAAAGAAATAACCATTACAAAAAAGAGGGGGACATAACCAAAACCTCTCCTGGGTGGCATACCACCCAAAAAATTAATAAAATAATCTAAGTGAAGGATATCCAAATAAATATCTAAAATAAGCATTACGGGCCTGTAAAGGAAGTTCCTTAGGATTACTAAAATATTGGATTTGGGCTGAAAATGAGAGAGCCAAAAAGTGAGTCGTCCAATTGCATTCACGCCAAACATGTCCAAATCGAATCCCTTTCCTTATTCCACTCAGTCGCATTTCCTGAAGTAAAACCTTCCATCATCCTTCTCCTACCTGAGCCAACAATGAAATAATAGCCGCAACGTCTGTTTCAAGCTCAAAATCAGAGAAGCCCGCATATAATGCCCATCGTGTGGTCGTCACAACAGCCAAGATTTGTGATTCCAAACTCAAAGAAGCTTCAACAGGGAAGGAGATAGCCGCTACCAAATCGCCATTCTGATTCCTTAAAATCGCTCCACCCCCTGATTTTCCAGGTAAATACGAAGCATATGTATTCAGCTTGAGATGATGTTTAGGCTTGTTCCATTTAATGGACTTAAAATGAGTACCGGCGACCTTAAAGTTCTTAGGAATCCCTTTTTCTTCAAATAAGACCTCACGTACAGATTGGACCTTAAGCCTGGAGAAACTAGAAGCCTATATTTGCGTATAATTTTTGATTTGAGATATGATAGCCTCTGAAGAAGGTCTGGCAACGTGGTTCCCCCAAATTAGTTTTGTGTAATTTGTCCAAATAAACCAACTGATAATTCCAGGCATGTTGTGTTTAAAAATGTCAATAACCGTCTTTGACCCAGCTTGAAGCCACCAATTCATGTATACCTGACGAATAGAGCTATCAGTATGCATCTTAGGCAATCCCAGAATACCCATAAAGTAGACCCAAACAGGATACACAACCTTACAGCTGAACAATAAATGATCCATTGAGTCCTCATGGTTCATACAAAGAGGGCAAATTGAAGGATTTAAAACTTGTCTAAATCTTAGAAGTCTGTCAGTTATTGGGAGAATACTGTGAAGAACCTTCCATTGGAACAACTTGATCTTCAAGGTTTGTTTCTGATGCAAAGCATGCTTAAAAGAAAACATACTTGGCATATCATCCCTAACTACATCATAGGCAGACCTAAGAGAAAATAAACCATTATCTTCTGGCTGCCAAATCAATCCACCCTCCTGATCAATGAAACAATTGGAAGATGCTAAAGGGTGAATTTGACAAATCCTTCTCCAGATGGGAGAATCTGTGAGTTTGGGAACCATATTAATCCCTCTAGGATATCTAGCATTAATAAACTTGTTCCATAAAGTGTTCCCAGATCTCCATTTCCACCACAATTTTGCTGAAAAAGCTTTTTCCAAGTCATGAAGAGATCTCAGCCCAAGACCGCCTTCATCAGTAGGTCTACAAAGTTTAGGTCATGCTAATCAGTGATAATTGTTTCTGTCATAGGAATTTCCCCAAAAGAAAGTGCTCATTTTCCTTTCAAGAATAACAATAATCTTCTTAGGGATTGTATCAGCAGTAAGTATGTGTAAAGGAATAACACTTAAAACATGTTTGATCAAAATGAGTCTTCCAAATGTTTGACCAGGAGGAGTCCTTTATACTCAAATGTTAACAAGGGCTCGTGTAGTCCTTGAGGTGTGTTAACCACCAGCAAATTACACATAGGTAACAAGGGCAAATGCAGTCCTTGAGGTGTGTTAACCTCTATCAAATATCATATAGGTAACAAGGGCCCGTGTAGTCCTTGAGGTGTGTTAGCCTCCAGCAAACTACACATAGGTAACAAGAGAAAATGAAGTCCTTGAGGTGTGTTAACCTCCATCAAATTGCATATAGGTAACAAGGGCCCGTGTAGTCCTTGAGGTGTGTTAACCTCTAGCAAATTACACATAGGTACCAAGGGCAAGTGTAGTCCTTAAGGTGTGGTATCCTCCATCAAATTGCATATAGGTAACAAGGGCTCGTGTAGTCCTTGAGGTGTGTTAACCTCCAGCAAATTACACATATGATGACGGTGTATGCGTACTCCTCAAGGCGGGGTTAGCCCCGGGAATGTAAACTATGATTGTGAGGACGGATAGTCCTCGAGGTAGGTGAACCTCAAAGTAATGATTTTAAATGATTAAACATGCTTGATCGGAAACGGGTTCCCGATAGGGTATTTTTCCTTGGTCTAGGAATTTAATTTAAATCATATCCGTGATATGGGAGCTCGAAGGCCCCCACAATAATTATCTTTTATTATCGGGTGTGTTAGCCTGCGGATGACTCCACTCGAGGGTAAGACATGGGAAAGGTGAATTTAATGAGGCTGTTACGCCTAAATGATTTGAAAGACAACTGGGCCCACGAGCCGGATATTTTACTCATAAGTATGTATGTATATTGTATGCTTGAAAAGGGGTACCTAATAGTTATGCCTATACATATACTATCACCCTATGTTGAGGGTCCCATGTGAGAAACGTTAGTTATATTACATACAGTTTGCCCTCGCCAGTACATTTCTGTAGTACTGATCCCTCGGGGGAACCACCATTTCAGGTTGAAGTTAGAGCTTACTTCCTGCACCTGTTGTTCGGAAGATCGATGGAGAGAAGACGTGGTTCGTGCTTCCTCCGGTTATATTTCTAAATAATTAAATAATGCTCATGGAACTATTGTTGACTTATAAATTAATGGAGCCTGTGAGCTCTTGTTTTACCCTCGTGTGGGCTCTTATTAAACACTTATATTTCACTGTGTGTTTAATTGTATGTTGATGTTGTTATGTATGTTTACTAATCGGTTTTAGCATATGTATCTATCGGACGTCTTGTGCAATTTAGTAAGGATGAACTGCGGTTATTCTTATTGGGTTGTACGGCGGTTGTCTACGTGGCACAGACGCGGTCTGGGGCGTGACATGATACACACTAATTAGTAGTGCTTCGAAATGTGTGTTTTTATGTTTGATTTGTGTGGATTGTTTACCATTTTATTTGGTTTGTAAACATTTGTGTGATTTTATTTGTAATTGTATTTTAGTTTTCATTTATAAGGTGTAAAGTATAGTTAGGATTTGTGGTGTTAGAAAGGAAAACTTGGAAAAGAGGAAAAACAGGTGAAATGCTGATCAGGAGTTGATACCCGACCGAGTAAGCTACTCCACCCGGTCGGGTAAGAAGTGAAATCTGGACCTGCTGAGAAATTGCTCCACCCGGTCAGGCAAGCTACCTCACCCAGTCGGGTGAGAAGTGACCGGAGACAATCCGGCGTGCGGAAACACAAGAACATGGCGGATGATCTGATTTTGACCGGTACCCGTTCGGGTGAGCACCATACCCGGTCGGGTACCCGGCCAAAGGTGTTGAAAACACCTATAAATAGCACACATTTTCTTCACTAATTTCCATCCCTTCTTCCATATACTTAAGCTCAACTTAGAATAGTATTTTCTTTATATTTTTCTAGCATGTTTAGTCTCCAAATGAGGAGCTAAACTTCCATTTCTTGGTTTTGCCCTTGAAGCTTGTTAATTATTAAAGTTGTGAGTTATTTTCTTAACTTCTCTCCTTGAATATTAATTCTTCCCTTAATCTATTTTAATATTAATGTTGGGGAGTGTTGGTAAGATGACAATTAGTCAACATCTCAATATTAATTATTACTAGAAACGATCAATGAACTGATGGTTAATCGTTGATGGTTTCACAAGTAAGTAACTTTGGTTTATTAATGCACGGTCGTGGCTAATAAACTTAAGAGGGATTAATTTTGTTAGTTAAACCGAAACCGTTGTGTTGAGGTTATCAATCTCAATTGGTTTCATCAAGGAGTTAGAAAGATTAAATGCTACTATTAAATCGGTATAAGGCGTTGTTCTATATTTGATTAATAGTAAGGGTTATTAATGAACGGTCGGTGTTGATAACTACCCTCGATGAATTGGATATACTCCTCGATTGAGTATTCGAGAGGGGATAAGTTATAGATATAACAAGGATCGACTAAATATATCAACAAGTGGAAAGTAGCAAAGCGAAGTTCCTTTTATCTTTGAATTAAAACACATATAAGTTGTTCATCTTAGTTTCTTATTAAATTAAATCATTCCCAAAATCTCCCTTTATTTACTACTTCGTAAAAAGAGAATTATTCCTTTTCCTGTGGATACGAACTCTACTTCAATATACTACGTATAAGTGTTATTATTGAATTTATTTTGATGCACTGTGACAAAGTGCGCGTCATGACACTAGGCGTATACATTATATCAAAACCTGCAGTCTTTCCCTTAGCTTAGGGTTTGGGAGTTTGCCGCTATCGTGCGGCGTTTTTCTTTATCGAAGCATCCAAGCATCGACTTGGCCTGCTTCGACGTATGTGGTAGCGTGAAGGATGGGGGCGAGGTTATGAAGATGCACAGGGAGGAACGCGAGCACGAAGGGGAATCGGTGGAGAGCCTAGCCAACAAGTACGTCAGACGAGGAGAGTTGCACAGGCTTTGAATAAGCCAGATTTCGATCAACTATGGAGAATCAATTAATGTGGTAGCAATGGTACGGCCTCCTCCTGAACCACCGCCATGGGTTGTACGAGGTGCTAGAGTCCGTGAAAGCTTTCGTATTAGTTATTATTATTTTGTCATTTGGTTTCTTGTTATCGTTTATGTTGTTAGGTTTGTCCGTTTTGTTTGGGAATTTAGCCCTTTTATGTCATTGGATATGTTTGGATATATGGGAACAGGGATGAGTGTGTCAAGCCCGCTGCATGGTTAACGATTCGTGTTGCTCTTTCAGGGGTGACCGTCTCAAAGTCGTAGTTGTTGGAGTTTAGCTGGTGTCAGTTTTGTTTTTCCTTTGATTGATGTAATGATCCGGAAACTTATGATATGAATAGAAGCAAGTTTTCGTTCAAAAAAAAACTTGTATAAAGTGTATTGTAACAATACAAAACTACGGGGGTCACATGGAGGAGGTTTTCCCTTTTGTTTTTAAACTATTGTTGATCTTCTATACATTTAATGTATTTATCCAATTGATCAAATCATGTTTCTATTTTTTGTAAAATACGGGAAATATATGTTATAAGATGGAAGAAGGAGTTTTTTCCCTTTTTAAACGGACCATATCATTTTTCTTTTTAAACGTGTTTTTTTATTCAAAAAAAGGCACGCGGTTAAAACGCAAAAAAGCTTACTTAGCCAATGACTAGCTTTGAGTTTTTTCTTATTTGCTATAGCCATGATGAACTTACGAAGTCGATTCAAGAAGATATATTGTGGTTCAGACTGAGTCGAAGCAAGACTGAGTATATAGAGTGCATGTTTGGTGGAGGGAGAAGTAGTAGTAACAATGACATTACCGTTGATGACAAGGAGATACCGATGTGTGAAATGTTCCGTTACTTGAGCTCCATAATTCAGAAGAATGGTGAATCAGATAGAGATGTATTCCATAAAATCAGAGTATGGTAGATGAAATTGAAGATAATAGCCTAATATCTATTTAGGAACATGCATAAAATCTATTTAGGAATGATTTATATTTTAGCAACTCTTCTATTATAAATATATCTATCTGGGCTCCTATTGGAGTACCCTTTCCCGTTATTTCACATGGTATCAAGAATTCCAGGTTTTTAGACACTTTTTTTTTCTTTTTTCAGTTCGCATGAACCTTAGTAAAGCCACCGCCGCCTCGGGGTCGACTTCCATCACATCTATGAGAGTCTCTGATCATTTGAGGATGGGCGCGGGTGATACGACGCAGACCACCTTCTCTGCATCGCTGACCACGGTGCTTGCTTCCAACATGCCATTGTGTTTGCCGCTCGCTGCTACGTACGTCCATTCTCTAGCCGAGTCCAATTCGGTTGCTCACATAGTTGCTCCAGAGCGCTAGCCGCTCCCGCTCTCTCCCGCGACCCTGGCATGATGATCCCATCATCTTCTGTCAGGCCAGTTGGCTGTCGGCCGGGATCCTCTCCGCTGCCCACTTCGTTCAGTGCTCCTGCTCAAGGTGTATTCAGAGGGCTCCAAATCATGGACAATACTGGCAACCTACTCTGGCAAACATCGGACATCTGACTGCAGATCTACGTTAGAGTTTGTTGTATTTCTTGGTCCTAATATGGTTTCCTGGAAGTCCAAGAAACAACCTACTTGTTCGTGGAGATCTTATTGTCAAATATGTGTCTCCTAGTCTTTAGCCGACAAATATGTTTACTAAGAGTCTTTCTAGTTAGCAGTTTCATTTTTTTAAAAGACAACATGCACGTTGTATATCCCACAGAGTTTGAGGGGGTGTAATAGCCTAATATCTATTTAGGAATATGCATAATATCTGTTTAGGAACACTTTGTATTTTGGCAACTCTTCTATTATAAATATATCCATGTGGGCTTCTATTGAAGTACCCTTTCCCGTTATTCCACAGAAGAGTACATCAAGGTTTCTATGTGATTGTTATATGCCAACTAGATTGAAGGGTAATTTTATCGGACGGTAGTTAGACATATATGCATTAATTGAATTGATAAAATAAGAATGACCTAAAGGCATTGAAACATTGTCAATTTTAGTATACGACAATTTTAGTGGAATAAATTAATACTGAAAAGTAAGACAATCTTAATGAGATAGGAGGACTAATTCGAATAATACAAAAAAGAGGTGTGAATTGTGTGTGTGGAACTATGACAGTTTTTCGCAAAGTTCTAATGCAGACACTATTCTAAAAATCGGCCTAGGCGGCCTAGTCGGCCTTAACTGTAGAGGTCTAGTCGGCCAAAAAATCGGCCTAGTCGGTCAGAAAATCGGTCTAGTCGGCCGCCTAGGTGCTAGGCGTCACTCAACCGCCCGACTAGCGCCTAGCGAATTTTAGAACAATGAATGCAGGCAAGGGAAATCTGAAATTAAAAACACAATAATATTACGAGGAAAAATGTCTTGACTCGAGGGGGGATTATAAAACATCGACGTCCCTCGAATGAATTTGAAAATCTTTCACTAAAAATCTTTTAAACCAAGTTACAAGCTAAACTCTCTTATTTACCCTATCTTGAGCCTCCCCAACCCCCACACGTTAGGTGAGAGTTCTTACTACCTTATCTTTTGAATAATAAACCTCTCGACTTTACAACAGAGTCCTAGTGTCATGATAAGTCCATTTTTGTACTTATTTTTCTTATCCAATTTAAGCGAGTTTGGATTGAAAAATTGAAAAACAAGGCATGTTTTATATATTTTGGTTCAAGTTTCGTGAAATCAGGTAAAAATCACGTCCATGATATGTTTGATGAAATTTCGGGTCAATTAAGCACAAAATGCGTCAATTTGAGTGACAAATGATATCATACCGAAAGAAGGAAGTAGAATTTCAAAGTGGTCTAGAAGACAAAATTGAAGAGAACAAAAAAGGGAAGAAGCCAGACTAATAATCTCACAGCCTCACAGGCGGCCAGGAAGGCAGCCAAAATTGAAGGCCTTCGCGGCCGCCTACCGTTGTTTTTGGAAAATCAACATTTTTTAGAAATTTGACCGGACCGGAGAAAAACCGAAGGCGGCCGACACTGGACGGAAGGCGGTCGCCTTCGATGACCGCTTGCGGCACACGGCGACAACGCAACCACCGGCCGGTGGGATTTGACGGCAGGCGGCCAGACAGGAACGGCAGGCGGCCGCCTGCTGGACCGCCTGCGGCGGATGACAAGACCGGCGCACGACGCCCTGTCGGTGACGTGACGGAAGGCGACTGGATCCAGACGGAAGGCGGCCGCCTGGTTGGCCGCCTACGGTGATTTTCGTGCTATAAATAGCAGGCTATTTGCTGAGCTCAAACACACCATTCTTAACCCTAATCCAGTTCAAAAAGCTTTAGTTCTTCCTCCATTCCCGCAGCTCCAATGTCTTTTGGGAGAAACTTCAAATCTTCATATCTTCTTCATTTTAGCTTCAAATTGTAAGTTCTTTATATGTATTTTCATCCTCTCAACGAGTAGAATCTGAATCTGTGCTTTGTTTTCTCGATCTGTTCTTTGAATTTTTCCAGAATATTTATCAAGTATTTCGCATTTTCTTTCAAAAATTAAATAAAATAGTTGTTGATGTTGAATTCATTCCGATTAATTGTATAGTTGTTTACTAGCCTCAAGGTTGTTATTTATCTGAAGAAAGTTAATTTTCC
Organism: Cuscuta europaea; assembly: GCA_945859875.1. Lineage (NCBI taxonomy): Eukaryota > Viridiplantae > Streptophyta > Magnoliopsida > Solanales > Convolvulaceae > Cuscuta > Cuscuta europaea. The sequence continues at coordinate 1,829,134 of CAMAPE010000003.1, read as the reverse complement.
CGAAGCAGAAGTAATTTTTAATTAATTTCGGTAATTAGTTGTTATTATTACATAAATTAAATTAATTACTTAAAAATAGTAAAAAATAGTTTCGGCCCTAATTCCAGTTTATTTCACTGTAATATCTCCCCAGTAGTCAATAGAAAATTTAGAACGAATTTAGCCTATTTTTAATTGCCTTTTGTATTTTATAGTTAAAAGTGGGAAAATTACCAATTAGGGTTAAAATTGGATTTTAGGTTTAAAAATTCGTGAAAAATTCCAGAAAGTCATATTGTAGTTCCAGAAAGTTTATTTTGACAAGATCTTATTTTTGTTTAATTTTTGCTATTGTACATGTTTAATTCCTTGTTAATGGTTAATTTATTTACCATATTGTTGAATGCAAAAATAATGTTTAGTAGCTAAAATTGTTTTGGGCATGAATTGAGTAAAAAAACATGGATTGACTTGTTAGCCGAAAATTAGGGGTTAAAATTAATTGAGCTAGTTATTCAAATTGATGAATTAGTAATTAATAATTGTTAGCCATTTTCATTAATTAACTTTTGGAAAATTATTTCTAACTTGTCTATGAGAATAGAAAATAATTTGAGCCAACTTTATTCAAGCACATTAATAAGTCCTAGAAATAGGAAATTTTAATGAAATGGATTTACATCCTGTCTATGAGAAATAAATTCAATTTGCTTAAATAATGAATTTAATTAGTTAATGAAATTGGCTATTTTTATTAATTAAAATATTGGAGAATTATTTCTGTCTTGTCTATGAGATTAGAATTTAATTCAAGCCAACCATTTTTGAATACATTAATGAAACCTAGAAATAGGATAAATTAATGAAAGGTAATTTCTATTCTTGTCTATGAGAAAAGAAATTATTAGTCCAATTTTAGTTTTAATTCCCCTAATTACTAGGTTCAAGAATATATCCATTTCCAATTACTCAATTCATTGCCCTTAATTGCCTCAATCTTTTTATTAATCTTTAGAATATTTGATCTTTAGTTGAAATTTGCTCCTAGTATAATTTTGCAATTTGGCCTAGTTTAGAACACAATCACCTTCTTTTGTATTGAAAAAGCTTCCAACAATTAGCGATAACCCGTGACTAAGACTAAATTAAGAAAACTCCTCCGCCATTCCTCAAGAGACACGATACTCGGGGAAAAACCGAAAGGTTAGACTCCGTTTTACTACAACGCCATGAATGCGGTTATCACGTCACAACCCAACCCTAGGAGTAAAACATTCTAAAAAATTTCTCTCACACCTAATAAAGCAATAATAAGTGAATAAAAAAGAATATAATAAAATTGTTAAATAAACTGTCACTAATACTCGCCTTGCTAGGGCATTCTTGTATATGACTCTCTGGGCATTTTCTTCATGGCAAAAGCTCATACATGATATTGGGTATTTATAGTGATGTTTAGGAGCTCCATTTTATGTATGTTATTAAGAGCTTTCTTGTTGGTCGAGTTCTCCCTTCTTGTGTTTTTCCTTTTGAAGATTGATTCTATCATTTGAGCTTTGATGTTCTTAAATGCGTTGGATTATGATTTGCAACATGTTTATATGTATGCTCTTAAATATTTCTGATCCTCTTGTTTCGAAAGCAATATGCGCGATATGTGATTTAAAAAGAGTTCCTTTCTAATATTAAAATGACATATTGCACATTAAATTCTCTTTTGATCTTTGCAAGGAAAATGGTTTGCTCGTGGTTTTCCTTAGAATTAGATGCACAAACTTTTGTTTTGAAATTTGAAAAGTCCTTTATTTTGGAAACTTGCTTTGTGAGATTGTTCTCGTATTTAATCCCTTGTTGGTTTAAGATTTTTCCTTTAGCGAAAAATCATTTCTTCGTATGATCTTTGATTGTTTTCTTAAGAGAAAAACTCTTTGTAGTTTAAAAGGAAAGATATTCCTAAGTGAGCCAAATTAATCAATCTTGAATGAGCAGCTCAACTCTAGGATCGGGTCTAGACCACGTACGTCTGTTCAGAGCACAATTTTTTTCCTACAATTACTCGTAAAGAAATATCTTTTGGGACTAAGGCTTGGATGTTGTTGTAATCACTCGTAAAGAAAAAGTAGCATTGGTGGTTTGCCATGCCATCAACAAAACAATACATTCCAACAAATCGCCTCTTTTGTTGATGACAAACACGTGATATTCTAAGGTTAGTTTCACAATGAATATGCATCAAACATTCACAAATAATGTGTAGCACATGTGTTGAATATAGCACATGCTCTCCCCCTTTTTGTCAACAACAAATCAATAAATAACATGATAGAGTCAAGATCTTGCCCAACGCTTCCTCACCCATTTCGCCGGAAGGAAGGAAGCGAAAAAGCACTTCTCCCACCTCCTCTCCGTCAAGCAACAACCTGACAAAACACTTCGGTCCTTCATTGACCGGTGGATAAAGGAGACAAACGAGGTCGAGGGCGCCGACGAGCGTACCCTCCTCGTCCTCTTCCAGGGGGTTCTCCGCAGCAGCCCCTACGCACGGAGCCTCATCACCGACCCCCCAAGATCATACCCCAAAGCACTCCAGCGGGGGAACCTATACGCCGACGCCGATGACCTCCACTCCTTCAAGAAGGACGGAGGCCAGCCCTCGAAGAAGACAAACAACACGCCGGCCCCGAATGTGCCCTCTATCGGGGACCGAGACCATGAAAGCCACACCTAGCAGGACCGGAACGACCGCCAATGGCGCCCTCGGCTGGACATGCCGAGGACTCCCCTCACGCACCCGGTGAGCACTATCCTCAACTATGCGGAAGAGCAGGACCTTTTCCCGAAGGACCCTCGGTCGGCGAGAGAGATCTACGCCATCCACCAGGGTGACACTTATTGTCGTTACCACAGAAGCACCTCCCACGATACTGACAATTGTGTCTCGCTAAAGAAAGCCATTGAGCACTTGATTCAACGGGGTGAGCTCCACCAGTTCATAAAAAATGCCCCAAGGAAAAATGTCGGGGATAACACCGATAAAAAAGAAGGGGACACCTCAACGAAGAAACATGAAATTGGGAGGTTCAGCGACGACGAGGAATTCGAGGAGCCCCAGTCGAAGAAGCGCCACCTCCGCTGAATCATGTTCTTCGTGCTCAGCCTCCGTCTCAGTCTCGAGCCCTCGACCTCGAGGCACATTATCATCCCCTTGGCCTAGAGCCCTCGGCCTCGAGCCACTTATCTTAACAAAGCCATTGTCAAAACAACGCACCCCTTGTATTCCGCTTATTTCTATGGATTTAAGTAAACTATCACACAACCCAAACATCTTATCGGCCCCTTCGAGGCCAATGATGTCTAAAGATGAGGGGCCTGCAAAAGGCCCACGTTTTTGGAGCGGGACACTCACCACGTCACCGACGCGCAACGCACGGCGACAGACCTGAAAGAATGCCTGAGGTGATGAAATCCCCACACTTGGGGGTGAAACGATAGTCGTCGGAAACTGACCAAGCCTAGCCCGCGCCGTAAATAGACGACAGGACCCCCCAAGGACAAGGGGCGGTTCAGCGCCGGAGGACTAACAAACGAACCCCCGGACGGATCACTTGGACCCCCTTCCGACCGAGGCGGGGAAGCAACCCCCTCGACCGAAGCCTAAAAGAAGGAACACACATCAGGAGGACTAACATACGATCTCCTCACACAATCAAGGAACGTCCCATCGCCGGGGGACTAACAGACGAACCCCCGAACGGATCACTTGGACCCCCTTCCGGCCGAGGCGGGGAAGCAACCCCCTCGGCCGAAGCCTGAAAGAAGGAACACACATCGGGAGGACTAACATACGACCTCCTGACACAATCAAGGGACGACCCAGCGCCGGGGGACTAACAGACGAACCCCCGGACGGATCACCTGGACCCCCTTTCGGCTGAGGCGGGGAAGCAACCCCCTCGGCCGAAGCATGAAAGAAGGAACATACACCAGGAGGACTAACACGCGGCCTCCCGGAACTATCAAGGAATGGCCCTCTGCCTCAACATGAGTCTATATCACAAAATGGCCCTCGGCCTCAACCTGATTATACATCACGAACGGCCCTCGCCCTCAACATGATTCTACATCACCAACGGCCCTCGGCCTCAGCGTGATTCCACATCACAACGTCCCTCGGCCTCAACATCACAACGGCCCTCGGCCTTAGAATGACTCTACGTCACAACGGTTTTGGCCTTAGCGTGATTTCACATCACAAACGGCCCTCGGCCTCAGCGTGACTCTACATCACGAACGGCCCTCGACCTCAACGTGATTCTACATCACCAACGACCCTCGGCCTCAGCGTGATTCCACATCACAACGGACCTCGGCCTCAGCGTGACTCTACATCACGAACGGCCCTCGACCTTAACGTGATTCTACATCACGAACGACCCTCGACCTCAACATGATTCTACATCACAACAGCCATCGGCCTCAACGTCACAACAGCCCTCGGCATCAGCGAGACTCTACATCACGAACGGCCCTCGACCTCAGCGTGATTCTACATCACAACATCCCTCGGCCTCAACATCACAACGGCTCTCGGCCTTAGTGTGACTGTACGTCACAACGGTTTTGGCCTTAGCGTGATTTCACATCACGAACGGTCCTTGGCCTCAGCAAGACTCTACATCACGAACAACCGTCGACCTCAAAGTGATTCTATATCACCAACGGCCCTCGGCCTCAGCGTGACTCTACATCACAACGGCCCTCGGCCTCAACATCACAACGGCCCTCGGCCTCAACATGACTCTACATTACAATATTTTTGGCCTTAGCATGATTTCACATCACGAACGGCCCTCGGCCTCAGCGTGACTCTACATCACGAATGGCCCTCGACCTAAACGTGATTCTACATCACCAACGGCCCTCGGCCTCAGCATGATTCCGCATCACAACGGCCCTCGGCCTTACATCTCTCCGACATCAAATATTTGATGTCAGGGGCCATCATACAGGCCCCTCAGCCTTCACCCCTTCAGCATCTTTATTTGATGTCGGGGTCATCATACAGGCCCTCAGCCTTCATCCCTCCGGCATCTTCATTTAATGCCAGGGGCTATCATATAGGCCATCGGCCTTCATCCCTCCGACATGTTTATTTGATGTCGGGGGCTATCATACAGGCCCTCGGCCTTCATCCCTCCGAAATCTTTATTTGATGCCAGGGGCTATCATACAGGCCCTCAGCCTTCATCCCCCTGACATCTTTATTTGATGCCAGGGACTACCATACAGGCCCATCGCCCTTCATCCCTCCAACATCTTTATTTGATGTCGGGGGTCGTCACACAGGCCCCTCGGCCTAACCTTCATCCATCCGGCATCTTTATTTGATGCCAGGGGCTATCATACAGGCCCATCGGCCTTCATGCCTCCGACATCTTTATTTGATGTCGGGGGCCATCACACATGCCCCTCGGCCTTCATCCCTCCGACATCTTTATTTGATGCCAGGGGCTATCATACAGGCCCCTCGGCCTCCATCGCTCCGACATCTGTATTTGATGTCAGGGGCTCTCACACAGGCCCACCTGGCCTTGCACCCCTCCATCACCTTTATTTGATAACGGGGGGTCCTTACAGGCTCCTCAACCTTTTCATGCAGGATCTAAGGCTGGTCTTGGATATCCCCTCAGCAGACAGACACAACCACCGCTCAACAATCTAGGCCGAAGGGTGCATTCCTTTTGCTTCATTCTAGGGGCATCCGGTGTACTCTTTTTCCCTCATTAGGATTTTTTCCCACAAGGTTTTTTCCTAATGAGGTTTTTAACTAGGCATCTCCCCATTGTGGAACAAAAGGCGTCACCCCTCGGCGGCTCCTGCTGAAGGCATGCATCACTCTACTCCTGTTCCCCTCGAGAAACTCTCAGCAAAAGGAGTGGGGGACTGGGGGACTCCCCTCAGCAAACACGCAAATGTTAAAAAATTTCTATTTCTAAGCTACAGCAAGTTGTGGCAAGATCACAACGACAATCTACTCCCTTCAGCAAAAATAATCAAACTTGAAAATTCTTATTCTTCAGTTGCAGAAAGGGAGCCATCGGAAACTTCAAGACACTACTCCTATTTCCCTCGAGAAACTCTCGACAAAAGGAGTGGGGGACTCCTGATGGAGTATATGGTCCGGGACACCCCGACCCACAGACTCCTGCTTCTTCTACACAGGCCCATCAAGCCCGATGAGCACACAAAGCCCAAACGTAGCGGCCCAAGCATGAAGAAGCCCACGCTGCACACGTGGATGCCTTCGGCCCTATGGCCGAGGGCTCTAAATTCTGGGAGACATCTTAATATGGTCCTGCAAAGCTTCAGGAAAATCCTGGCTAAAATGTTAGCCTTCGGCCACTCGATGCCTTCGACACCCCTGATGCCTTCGGCCCCATGATGCCTTCGGCCACACAATGCCTTCGGCCACCCGATGCCTTCGTCCACACAATGTCTTCGCCCCCTAATGCCTTTGGCCACATGATGCCTTCGGCCATACGATACCTTCGGCAACAGAGCTATCGACGAAGATTCCTTTTAGAGACAGCCAACCACCGCATTTAATATGGCGTCACATCCACCCACCGCATTTAATGCGGTGCACATGCATATGTCGGTGTCACCCCGATTGAGGTGACCCCTCGACCGTTAGATTGTTGACACGTGTACTCTCACCGCATTTATAGCTGCTATAAATAGCAGCCCTTATTCACCTTGTAAAACAACGAGTTCATTTAATGCATTTCACTCTCTCTCTTACTTACTTGCTCTGACTTCTCTCTAAGTTATTCACCGTAGTAACCCCTCAGATAAGCTACCCCCCGGGTACACTATCCATCAAACTCCTTGAGGTATTTTTTTGAGACACTTTGATTCCCTTGTTTGATTGCTTTATTTATAGTTAGGAAGAAGTTTAATTGTTCTATCATACTCATCTCGAATTCGAAGCTCATAAGTACAGAAAACTCATCACAAAGAGAATCATTAGTAACACAAAAATAATGTCATCTACATAAATTTGAACATCCAACAAGTCTTGGTCTTTTACTTTGAAAAACAATGTTTTGTCAATTTACCTCTTTCAAAATCATTTTCTAAAAGAATTTTTGGTAATTTTCATACTAAGCTCGAGGAGCTTTTTTAGATGATAAAACACTTTATCAAGTTTAAATACATCATTAGGAAAGTTAGGATTTTCAAACCCTGATGGTTGTTTTACATATACCCCTTCATTAAGATTTCCATTTAAGAAGATCGTTTTTACATCCATTTGATGAAGTGAGAATCCCATATGAGCTACGAAGGCAATGGACATCATTATGGCTTCAAGTCTTGCCACTGGAGTGAATATCTCATTGAAGTTTATTCCTTCTTGTTGGTTGTATCTCTTCACCACAAACCTTGCAGTGTTTCTAATAACTTGTCCATGCTCATCTAGCTTATTTGTAAACACCCATTTAAGTCTTATCATCAACTTTTGCTTGGGCCTTGGTTCTAGATGCCAAAATTTATTTCTTTGAGTTAATGAAATTCTTCCTACATTGCTAGAACCCAATCAAGGTCAGAGAGAGCTATCGTATTGTTCTCTGGCTCTATAAGAGATAAGTAATCGATAAAAGCACAAAAGTTTTTAAGTTTAGATTGAGTTGTAACTCCCTGATCTTGTCCAGTAAAGAGATTATCCATTTGATGTGAACGGTGATGCTTACATCCTTTGACGACACCATTGTTAATTTGTTGAGAGTTGTCTGTAACTGGTTCTGCCTGTTCTTCAGACTGGTTGGCAGTGGATTGGCTAGGTACATCCTCAGTTCTAGACTCATAATTTTTAGTTTGCATTTGTTTCTCTTCATGTTGATTGGTTTCGTTATTAGTCCCCCCTTCCCTATGAATTTGGTTTGATCTGCGTCCAATCCCAACTTCTTCATCATCGTCCGACATTTGTCTTGAAGCAATTGCTTCGTCAAAGGTTAGATCAATGCTTTCTTGGACGCATTGAGTACATATTGAGTAATTTGTAGGCCTTGTTATGTGAGGAGTATCCCAAGAAAATTGCTTTTTCACTTCGAGCATCAAATTTCCCTATGCGGTCCTTTCCACTGTTGTGCACGAAACAAATGATCCCAAACATTTTTAAGGTGACTAATGTTTGGGTTTCTTCCTTTTAGAAGATCATGGTGAGTTTTTCCTAACAGGGAGCGGATCATGGCTCGATTGATGATGCAACATGCAATATCTAGAGCTTCTGTCCAAAAGTTTTGGCTAAATCACTAGAGATTAACATGGTTCTAGTCATATCTTTCAGTGTTCTATTCTTTTGTTCTACCATCCCATTTTGTTGAGGCGTTCTCGGGGCAGAGAAACTGTTATCAATGCCTCATTGTTTACAAAATGCATCAAAGAGAGAATTGTCAAATTCAGTCCCATGATCTAATCGTATCTTGATAAATTGTTACTCTGTTTGACGCTCAACTTTTCTTATAAAAATATCAAACTCATTAAAAATATCTTTCTTGCTAGCAAGAAAGATAGTTTAAGTGTATCTCGTGGAATCATCAACAATTACAAGAACATATTCTTTATTTTCCCGACTACGAACATACATTGGTCCACACAAATCCATGTGTATCATTTATATTGGTTTACTTGTGTTCACATTTTTTTAAATAAGTTCATGTTCGTTTTTCGGTGGTACAAGCAGGGTAAATATGGTCAAGTGAACACTTCTTCTTAGGCAACCCAAATACCAAATCTTGAGATTCCAATCTATTTAATAAAGAAAAACTAGCATTTCGAGCCTTTTGTGCAATAGTAGGGGATCATTGTCAATAACACTTGAATAAGTCAAAAATACATTTGACAATAGATCAAGATAAACTTTTTAGGTGTTACCAAACCATTTCTCTTCAAGTATAACTTGTTGAGTATTACAATTGACAATCCAACATATATCATGATTAAAAATAACATTGTTAACTTTGCCACAAAATTGAGAGATGTTTAGCAAATTAAATTTCAAACGCTTGACAAGAAAGTTAATTAAACTTACCTCAAAGTCATCTTGGTCGGATTCCACATACATCAGAGTGTGCCATTAGACATACCCCATCCAGACTTAAACTCTTAGGAGACGTTTACTTCGCTGCTGAAGGCACAGTTAGGTTAGTAAGACATGTGAAGTAAACACGCAAGTTGCTTAAAACGCTGCTTACTAACCGAAAGAGATGCTTAAAGTGCCGCTTACTAAGCATACCACCCCCATGTATTAATTAAGCAACACTTTAAGCTTTTTCAGTTTCCAAATTTACCCTTACCTTTACCCCTTGCCCTACCCTACCTTACCCCCACCCCACCCTGACCCCCACCCTTGACCCGACCATCATTGCCTTTTTCAAATTTCTATTGAAGCTTTTGTCTTTGTTGAACCGCCGAGTAGATTCCCCTAGTTTTTAAAAAACTGCTTCTAGGAGCATTTTGGAGTACCCAAAAATATTTCTGCATTTTCACCGAAACATTCCAATATACACTTCTACTTCTTGAAGGATGATAAACAGTTTTGAGAGTAGATCCAAATACCCCTAAATACTGAAAATTGTGAGCTTATAATTGAATACTAGTGGTTTTATTGGTAAAGAAGTTAATTTTTCATAACATTTGGTGCGATATGCAAATCCCGTTTCACACATATCCGCGCCTTCATATCCTGCATGGCACACACAGAGAAAGCTCATCTTCTTCCATCAATTCTCTCTTTATATCTTGTATCTAGAGATTTCTGAAACCCTGCTTCTATCCACCTCTTTTCTTTTCGCGCTTCTACTAGACTTATGTAAATGGACTGGGTTTGTAGAAATATCGCTTGGAGATCCCAATTCTGCCTCGCAAATGTCGGTGTTGGAGATGGAATCGATTGAAGACTATCGCATTCTTATTACAATTTTGGTATCTTTCATCTTCTTGTCTTCTACCCCATTACATATGTTTTGGTTGCTCATTGATTTTTTCGTGACATTTTCCTGAACATTAGTGACAGTCGCTGTGGATATGAGGATCCTTTGTTATCTAACTTGTAATGATTCTCGAGCTACGTTGTTGTCTTTGGACCTCATAAGAAATTTTTTCTTTTTTTTTTGAGGAAATTAACGGTAACAAGTTCCAAGAATAAAACACTTGGCAACGCATACTTAAAAGTTCATTTGAATTTCAAAGGTTTTATTAAATTTTCAAACTTGAGTTTTTAGCAAGTTCTTTGGATGAGAAGCATATTCTTTATTTTCTTGAATCCAGGGATCCTCTTTCGTACACCAGTACACTGGCTTTCCAGTTGGTACTGTGTCAAAGAATACTCTTTTACTTGCTCTATGAGTGCTGACTCGGATTTAATAAGGAAAGCATGGTGGGACACTCTTTATTTGCATGGTGAAGCATTTTGGTTTTGATCACTTACTCTTTCTTTACTGGCTTCTTTTTAAAGCCTTTGTTTGGTTTAACAAAGAAATAGAGAAGAGAGATCAGAGAAATAGTAATCCGTGCATATCTATGGTAGATGTTTTGTATTGTTTGGCAGGACAGAAATGGAGTAGTGGTAGGTTGTGATTACGAGGAAATTTATATCACTCCTATATCGGTTATTCATTTAACTCTATTTCTCTTCTGAGTTCTCACCAAAGGAGAAAAATGCTCCATTTCCTTGCGATTAATTTCCTTCACATATCCTTCCTCTAAACTTTCCTGTATTATATGTGAAATATGACTGGAATGCAATTTTTTTTTACAATTATGATTTCTTTTTTCACCTCAGAATCAGCCACACAGCAAAGAGATGCCAGGCGTCCAGTATGATAATGATTCTATTGTACCACCCGCAACTAGATTGGAGAGGCTTTTGAGATCAAGGGAGTTAAGAAAATATGGCAGGTCTCATCATTCAAATGAAGGTGGAGTAAGAGATTGTTGTGGTGTACATGATGGTGATGAGAAAAGATCAATAGAGGATAGTTTTCTTGAAGGAATTTCTGAAGCGACTAAATTACCTTGTGATGGATATGAAAGGATAGATGCGCACGCGAAGAAACAACGATTATTGGTGGTGGCAAATCGCTTACCGGTAGCCGCTACAAGAAAGGGAGAGGACTCATGGGCTCTTGAAGTCAATGTAGGAGGACTAGTCAGTGCACTCTTAGGTAATCAATAACGTTGTATGTTGATATGTTAAAATCACTTACCTAATTCCCAGGCTTCCCTTGGCTGCCTATGTTTTTTCCATGAATCCAACCAGCCTACTCCTGCCTAGCAGGTTTTAGAGGCTAACTGCCCAAATGTTGGCATACCTATTTGATTTGTATCCTATTTGTACGTCAACCCTTTTAATGTATCAAAGTGGTACTCCAAACAATGACAAGTGTTACATTTTGTGGTACCACCTACCAACGTGACTTTCGGTGGAATTTGATTGCGTTGATAACCAAAGTATGCAAGAAATGTTATGTTATGTTGAAGGAGAGCGTATTTATAAAAAAAGATTTTGTTGTGCAGTGATTTTTTTGATACACCAACTTCCATTCAACACATTTCAAGAGTGTCGGAATCATTACATGGAAAAAGACAGTTGCACGTGACTGCTTTCATTTAACCTTACATGATACGTAGTATTTGAATGCGTATTCAATTCTGGTGGTTAAATGTAGTAACATTTGTCTAGAATTCACTTTGGTAGTATGCAGTGTAACATTTGTCAAAAGTCAGGTTCCGGGGGACCATTTTGATTCATTTAGTAGTTGGGTACCAAAATGATAAAATCAAGTAGTCGTGGTACCATTCGAGCGTTTAACCCTTATCCCTTTTTAGAGCATTGTCCCTTCCGATGCACCAAAATTTCTTTGGAAATACTTTCTCCATATCTAAATACTCGGGACATTAGGATATTGCATAGAGTTCAAGGATGAAATAGAAAGAGTAGTGAATAGTGTAGAAAAAGGGGAAAAGTATGAGAGAAGTATGAAAAAGAATGAAAGAGAAGATGAAAAAGTAGAAAAAGTAAGTGTAAGGTATTTTTAGATGAAAAACTTACCAAAAAGCGAGTGTTGCAAATATTTAAATATGGACCAAAAGGGAAAGTCATGCAAGTATTTAAATACGGAGAGAGTAGCTTATTTATTATGGCTTTAACTTTTACTGATTATTTTCATCCAGGTGTTGCTGAGTTTGAAGCAAGATGGATTGGGTGGGCTGGTGTGAATGTACCTGATGAAATTGGACAGAGATCACTTTCCAAAGAATTAGCTAAAATGGTTCTTAATACTCGTTCCTTACTTATCCATTTGTCTAGGTTGAGCGGTTTTCCTTGTTCGCCTATTTATGAAATCTGTGCACATTAAAGAGTTTTTTCAAACCTTTTATATTGTTAAATTTATCATTTTCCCAAGAGCAATGTAAATGGGGCAGTGACACTTTACAGGGGAATTTTTAGATAAAGTACTAAAGGTTTTGATTAATATATCATTCCAACACATTTTCTTAAAGTCTGCGGTTTGGTCCCTGGATTGATAACCAGATCAAGTGTCATCTATGTAATCATTCCCACTAACTAAGAATTGGACAACATAGATTTTTGAATCTAAACAAGCGCATTTGTACATTTTCTTTAATTTAGTGCCACGATATCTATACCATTTTCTATGTAATGTAACACGACAGGAACTTGGCTGATCATAAATGACTTTCTGCCATTTTTTCTGATAAAACAGAGATGTATCCCTGTTTTCCTGGATGAGGACACTGTCAATCAGTATTATAATGGTTATTGTAACAACATATTATGGCCTCTTTTCCATTATCTTGGACTTCCTCATGAGGACCGCCTAGCGACCACCCGAAGCTTCCAGTCTCAGTTTGCTGCATATACGAAGGCTAACCAGATGTTTGCTGATGTTGTAAATGAGCATTATAAGGAGGGAGATATTGTGTGGTGCCATGACTACCACTTAATGTTTCTTCCCAAATGTTTGAAAGAGCATAACATAGACATGAAGGTTGGTTGGTTTCTTCACACGCCATTCTCTTCCTCTGAAATTTACAGGACGCTGCCTTCTAGATCAGAGCTTCTGAGAGCTGTTCTTTTTGCTGATTTGGTTGGGTGAGTATTTTATTTTTTAACCCGCTTCACTAAAATCCTGTTAGTGCCTCTTAAATGGTTGATTAGTCACATTGGTTGCCTACTAGATATGAGTCCCTTTGAGATGGAAATATCAAAATTTGGTCTGGTTCTGGGTTGTGAAACATCCGATCAATTAATGGTTTGAAGCATAGCTCATTTGGGGTCGGTTTGGGTCCATTTGTCCACCCTTTCAGTTGTCAGCGTGTTGAGTATGCCCATTGAGTATGCCCACTGGATCTCTACTTTGTGTGTATGTACTATATAAGTGTGGGGTAAAACTCACATCTTGAGGATCTTTATACGGTTATATCCAATTTAGTATAAATCTTATCTTCTATAGGTGCTACTCCCACATTTTGTCTGATTATCTCATTCCTCAAGCGGTCTTTTCTGGTATGTCCACACATCCAACGCAACATACGCATGGCATTTCTTCACCGCCCAACACTCTACACCATACATTAATGCAGGCCTTATTGTTGTTCGATAAAATTTACCTTTCAGTCTAGTCGGCATACTTCGATCGCATATAAATATTGATGCACTCTTCCATTTCATCCGCCCAACTCTGATTCTATGACATACATCTCCATCTAATTCACCATCCTTCTGAATTATGGAGCCCAAATAACGGAACATATCACACAATGGTATCTCATTACCATCAAGAGTAATCCCATTGTTGCTACTACTTTTACCTCCACCAACTTGCACTCCATATACTCAGTCTTGCTTCGACTTAGTCTGAAACCCTTGGTCTCCAATGTTTGTTGCCATACTTCCAACTTCACTTTAACACCGGATTGCGTCTCATCAATCAATATAATATTGTCGGTAAACATCATGCGCCACGATATATCTTCTTGAATTGACTTCGTAAGTTCATCCATGACTATAGCAAATCAGAAAGGACTCAGAGCAGATCCTTGGTGCACTCTATAGTAATAGGGAACTCTGCGGTCCTCCTTACACTAGTGCGGACACTTGTAGTACAAGCATCATACATATCCATGATAATACTGATATACTTACGTGATATGCCTTTTCTAGTTAAGGCCCACCAAAGGACTTCTCGAGGTACCCTATCATATGCCTTTTCTAAGTCAATGAACACCAAATGAAGATCCCTTTTTGTGTCTCTATACTTCTCCACAACTTGTCTAAGAAGGTGAATGACCTCAGTTGTTGAGCGTCCAGGCATAAAACCAAATTGATTCTCCGAAATTTTCACACTTTTATGAAGTCTTTGCTCAACCACTCCCTTCAAAAGTTTCATGGTGTGACTCATAAGCTTAATCCCTCGATAGTTGACACATTCTTGTGCATCACCCTTATTTTTAAATAGGGGAATGAGAGTACTCTTCCGCCAACTCACTGACATTTTGTTGTTTCTCCAAATCATGTTGAAGAAATGTGTTAGCCACTCGATGCCTTTCTCTCCCAAACTTCTCCAAGCCCTGATCGGTATGCCATTTGGGCCTACTGCTTTCTTCCACCCCATTTTTCTCATAGCCTCTTTAACTTCTGTTATTTGAATCCTTCTCACGAAGTCCCGATTTACCACACTCTGGTATAGTAAGATCATCAATACCTTATACTTTATTCCCGTTGAACAAGGTATCAAAGTATGACCTCCACCTCTCTTTGATTTCCTCGTCCTCCATTAGTACCCTTTAATCGACATCTTTCACACATTTAACTTTTTCGATATCTTGATAACTACGGTCACGAGGGTGAGCAAGTCTGTAGATGTCTTTTTCTTCTTCCTTAGAGTCCAATTTTACATACAATTCCTTGTTCACTTTTCCTCTTGGTTCCTTAACAACTTTCTTTACTCTTCTTCTAGTCTCCTTGTATTCCTCTATGTTCTTGTCGTTCCAACTTTTGCCCAATTTCTTATAGCATTCCCTTTTGGTCCTTATTGCTTGTTTCACTTCATTGATTCTCCGAGTATCTCTTTTTTGGTAGAAGACATCCTTTAGATTCTCTGAGTATCTCCTTTGCCACTTTGTTAATGATGGACTCCATTGATAACCACACATCATTCACATGTGTGTCATTATCAATAGACCATACATCTTCCTCCAACATTTCGTGTGCAAAAGTTTCTTGGAGATTCCCCTCGAGCCTCCAACACTTTATCTTTGGCTCCCCTTATACCTTAATCCGCCTCCTCTTTTTACCTTGAAAATCAAGCACAAGAATCCTATGTTGAGTGACAACACTCTCACCTAGGATAACCTTACAATCAATCTAGTTAGTTCTCCAAGTCGTCCGACCGTACTAAAAAGTAGTCAATTTGGGTACTATTAGCTCCACTTCTATAAGTGACAAAGTGAAAGTCTCTTTTCTAGAACCAAGTGTTCATCACAGCCAACTCATAAGTCGAGGCAAAATCCAGAATGTTTTTCCCCGCTTCATTTCTAGTGCCAAAACCATGTCCGCCATGGATACTCTCAAAACCATCACGACTTGGGCCCACATGCCCCGTTGAGGTTGCCTCATATGACCAGCTTCTCTCCCCTTCTCTCCCCTTGGCACTCGTCGCACCACTTCCTCAAGATCCTCCCAAAATTGTTGAGTGATGGATGCATCCAATCCCACTTGTGGTGCATAAGCATTTACCACGAACACGATCTCATCTCCTATTATCATCTTAATGCTCATGATGCGATCATTTTTTCTAAAGACTTCAACCACACCCTTAATATAATCATGTGCCACCATAATGTCTACTCCATTTCTGTCCCTCTCTCTCCCGAATACCACAGCTTAAAACCTTCGGGATTAATCTCACGTGCCTTTTCTCCAACCCACTTAGTTCTTTGCATGCACATTATGCTGATATTCCTCCTCTTCATAACCTCGGCTATCTCAGATGATCTTCCCGTAAGAGAGCCAACATTCCATGTCCCAAAATGCAATCTAGCACCCTGCCTTCTCTTCTTCACACCACATCGACCCCCACCATGCCCTTGCATATTTGACACCATCCTCGAGCATTGGAGTGGCGCGTTGCTTCCGGACGACGACCTAGTAGCCTTAGCATTCTTATCACCACACCCAGGCCTATGAAGTGTAGCGCGCCCTTGCTCATTTGACACCACCCCCGGGCGGAAGGATGACGCGTCGGTTATGGGTGACGATGATAGGTAACTCCACAAAGCAGCAGAAATTTAGTGTTCAATTGATAAAATCTGAGGAACCGATCCTCCCAGTACAATGGCGCATAACAGTAAACCCACGTATAGTAGCGTAAAACAGAAAATAGAAGAGAAGAAAGGTCTGAGACAGTTCAAGTCGTCTCACACTCCCAAGGCCTAATTCCAGATCCAATTTCTGCCTAACCTCCCCCACTCCTCCCTCTCACTCTTATACTAATTTTATTCTTAAAGGCCGGCCCAAGCCCATATACATGGCCCAGAACCCTTATTTTTACTCTACTACCATTGTTTAATATCACTCTATTACTATTATCAGTAAGCCTGGGATCCTATCATATCTCTCCCCCCTTGGACAACCACCTTGTCCTCAAGGTGGGTGATAGGAAAAGGCCTTGATCTTCAACTTCATCTTCATCCTGGCGCCTCTGCCTTCCCAATATCTAACTGATGGCAGAACCATGAGCTTGCTTGCCTGGAGAACACACTGATTGTTGGGATTTTTGTAATGGTTTTGTTCCTCATGATCAAATGGTGCTGCTTGATCTTTCCTTTCGATATCCTTCTCTGGATGCACTGGCTGCGAATTGATCAAACTGCCAATGCTGCTAGTCATTAAAATAATGTGTCCATCTCTGGTTAAGCACAAAGCAAGTTCTTCCTCACTTCTATAAGGGATTCCACTTTCTGGTATAACAGTGCTTTGATGAACACCCAAAAATGCCTTAGAAGGAAAGACCAGAGATCTTGAGCTAGAGGGACTGTACATTAGAAACAAAACCAAGGGTGAACCAATATCAAGCAGAGCAACCTGACGGCTTTCAAACGCCATAACCCGTTTGGATCCTGATGCCATGCACTGCCAGATGCATACTGGGAAACTGACAAGTGAAAAGGTGAAAAGATAGCTGTGCATTGATACCCAGCACCACTTGGGAAAAGGGAGACTTCAGTGTTGGGTTCAGTGATCAAATGCAATCTTGTTTTCTCCAAGCAAGAGCTGCTGCCAAGCCTGTATCAGGGAACTTGACCAGATTTGTTCCCAATAGCAACACTCCAAGAGTTAGTGGAAGAGTTTAGAGTTGTTGTAGCTGCACTAGTATTAATGCTTTCCAAGCTCTTCACCTCAGATACAATAGCCCCAAGGTTGTAGAACCAAGCAGACTCATCATTATCAACATCTTTCTCAAAATTCTCTTTTACTAGGATATGATCATTCTTCACCCCGTAACTCTTCGTGTAAAAGTATTCCTTAATATCATAAGTCGACTCTACTGCCTTTGGGTAATTTCCACCAAATCTCGCTCCTTTTACACGTATTTCTTCAAGAAATTCCCTTTGCCTTGCCTTGCCCTGATCAATAGGCTCCCGAAACCATGATAATGCTTTGGCATGGGCATTCCTCACTCCCTGAACTGTTCCTTCCCTGGTAGCAGAGGGTGTATCGAGTGACATTCCATTCGCTTCAGTAACCTTCCAGCCTTCAATAGCAAGAAATGTTTGTTTGCTTTCCTGTGATGTATGACCTACACCTTTATTTGCACCAGCACCAAAAACAGGAACATAGTTGTGATAAATTGTTAACTCTTCATCCTTCTTGATGTCCCTTACTGTCTCAACTATCTCACCAGTGGCAGAATTTGTTTTCATGCCCTGAAATTCAG
Source organism: Cuscuta europaea (assembly GCA_945859875.1). Taxonomy (NCBI): domain Eukaryota; kingdom Viridiplantae; phylum Streptophyta; class Magnoliopsida; order Solanales; family Convolvulaceae; genus Cuscuta; species Cuscuta europaea. Next base: position 1,811,132 of record CAMAPE010000003.1, on the reverse strand, counting down.
CATTCTCATCCTCATTAATCTGCTCATCAGAATATACTGAGTTAACAAAAACTTCAACTCCATTTGACAGTTCACCTGTTGATCTAGGATTGACAGTAACTCCAAACAGTCTCATATTCCGCACTCTTGAAACCCCAGTGCCTGGCTGTAGCCCAATCTCAACATTGTGAGGAAGATTTTGATCATATGAAGCATTTGGATTTTTACCATATTCAGAAGTTACCGGTTGAACTCTACCCTCAACCAAGTTGAAGAGTCCCATAGAACATCGATAATCTGCGCATCCAAGATTAACAGGACCACTGACAATTTCTCCTCGTTTTTCATAGTCGCCCTCAATGAACTTCTCTGCTTTTTCTCCATATTGCGAAGCACTCTTAGCGTCAGAGGAAGGTTGCTGCAGATTAATGACTTTCAAACTGAGCTGTGAAGCTTGTGAAGTGAGAGACTCTGCTGGCGATTTCTTCTGGCTTTCATCGTTGCCCTCAGTGAACTTCTCTCCATTTTCTCTGGATCGCGACACACTCCTATCTGTAGAGTAAGGTTGTCGTCCACTAACAAACTCCTGTGGGACTGATGAAACGTGCGCACAGTGAAAAGTGTTTTGCGACAAAACCTGCGATGAGAACTGCGAACTGAGAGAAGTCGCGCCTTGAGCCCTGAGAATTGAGACCTGCGAACTGGTAGACTGCGACTGCGAAGAAGTTCGCGATTTCGAACTTTGAGATGAAGATCGCGAAGAAGCCAGACAACTGGACGGAAGTGCTGGCGACTGCGAACTTGGAGAAACCGTTCGCGATTGCGAAGAAGAAAATCTCGATTGTGAAGAAGAAAATCTCTGAATCTGTTCATTCAATACGGCCATATAAGTCGCGAAGTGGCTCTGAATCTGTTCGTTCATCGCTGCCAGAGAAGCTGCGATGTTTGCCATTTCCGTCCTCTCCCGTTCCGACGTATGAACACGGTTTTCCATTTTTTTTTATCTCGTTCTGACCATCCACCTCTGTAACGCAAACTAGGTTTCAATCGAGATTCAATTTCCGATCCCCAGGAGCAACTGCTCTGATACCAATGATAGGTAACTCCACAAAGCAGCAGAAATTTAGTGTTCAATTGATAAAATCTGAGGAACCGATCCTCCCAGTACAATGGCGCATAACAGTAAACCCACGTATAGTAGCGTAAAACAGAAAATAGAAGAGAAGAAAGGTTTGAGACAGTTCGAGTCGTCTCACACTCCCAAGGCCTAATTCCAGATCCAATTTCTACCTAACCTCCCCCACTCCTCCCTCTCACTCTTATACTAATTTTATTCTTAAAGGCCGGCCCAAGCCCATATACATGGCCTAGAACCCTTATTTTTACTCTAATACCATTGTTTAATATCACTCTATTACTATTATCAGTATTTTTCTTCTTCTTCAGCCTGGGATCCTATCAGACGACCTAGCTGTAGTGATATTAATATTTCGATTCATGTCATGTGATGTGACTAAGTGACACTATTGGCCATCACACGCCTACCACAACACCCTCCTCCTTTATCCTCGCTTGGGACAGGCATGATACCAAAAAATGATCTCATGGCGGAGTTAGTAGGTTTTAACACTATAAAGAGAAAATTGATAGCAATACCCAGTGGCCCTTACCTTTGTTTTTTCTTTGTAAATAGATGATAGATATACTTCATACTTCAGTTGATGCAAGTGTGCAACAAAGTTTTCAATATTTGTTTTCCAGCTTTCACACTTACGATTATGCAAGACATTTCGTCAGTGCTTGCACTCGCATTCTTGGACTGGAAGGAACACCTGAAGGGGTTGAGGATCAAGGAAAGCTTACTCGTGTGGCTGCGGTATCACTACTACCAGCTTTGCTGTGTATTATTGTCATTTTCCAAACCATTTCCATCTTTTTGCTTTGGTACTTTTTTAATGAGACTTGTGTTAACATTTAATGGGTTACTTGGAAAAAAGTTTCCTATTGGAATAGATGCCAGTCGTTTCATTCGTGCACTTGAGCTTGCTCCAGTGCAGTATCACATGAAGGAGTTGCTAGAAAGATTTGCTGGACAGAAGGTTCTCTCTCACTCTCAGCAGTGCAATTTATTACTCATTTTTGTTCTTTGGATATTGACATATGGTATATATTAGTTTCTCTGTTATCCAAAGTCGGAGATTTTGATTTAAAAAATCAGCAACAGAAACATTACATGGTTCTAACACTAAACAATTATATTTTTGAGGAGCAAGAAGTTAAGAAATGGTGTGTACTTGAGGTCACACTATATTTGAAGTTGGAAACAATCCTTATAATTTAATATATTGTTATTTGCTATACTAACGATATTAAGAATTTCCTTGCTCACTGCTAGTGGCAATGTGGCATGCTTTTTATTGTAAGAATTAAAGACAGAATAATATTTAGAAGTGAAAGATTTTGTGTTTCTATTGAAGGGTTTAAGCCCTACAAATATACTTTACAAAGATAGAATATTCCTATAAGATTCTACAGCATAATAATATTCTACAATGTATTCCTAAAATATTCTGAAGGATATTTGTGAACTTTTCTAATGTATTTCACACTTCCCTCAAGTAGGAGCATATATATTTATCATGCCCAACTTGTTACATAAATAAGCAACTGGAATCCCATCTAGTACTTAAGTAAATAAATCTTCAAGATGTTCTCCGGTCTTCACATATCGGGAAGAAATTAATCGTTGCGGTATCTTCTCTCGAATAAAATGAAATTGACATCAATATGTTCCTCTTTTCTCGTGAAATACTAGATTAGTGACAATGCGTATTGGGGCTTGGTTGTCACACCATAGTTTAGCTGGCATTGATGTCTTCAATCTGATTTCACTTGATACACGATTTATCCACATTATCGCACATGACTCTGCCATAGCTCAATATTCCGATTCAACATTGGAACGGAAAATCTCATTACTCTTCTGGAATACCAAGTTACGATCAATAAAGTCACAGTAACCCGATGTAGATGTCTTATCATATTTAGATCTAGCTCAATCAGCATTTGCAAAGCATTCTATTTTCATGTGATCACGTTTGGTAAACAACAACACATTCCAGTGCACCTTTGAAATAACATAATATATGCTCTATGACATTCCAATGACAAATAGTCGGAGATGCCATATATTAACTCTCTACACTAATAGAGTAAGCAAAATCTGGTTGGTAATTGTGAGATAATTCAGCTTTCCAACCAATCTTCAAAATCAGTGGGACAAAAACTTGCGGTGTAATTTCAGCAAGTGTGGACTTAGGTATAGTAACTTCGTAAATGAGGGTATTATTCCCCATCATGATTTGCCTTAGATGATGAAATGAGGCATTGATAGAAACAAGATATCAGCCTGTACTTGGACAAAAACATAAGAAAGTGCACTTGTAATGATTTGGTATCAAACTTTGTAAGATGAGGATTAACATCTCTAACAAAATAAGTGCAACCAAATATTTTAGGTGGGATAGGAAAAAAGCTTTTTATTTGGAAATAGGCTTTGATAAGCAGCTTTACCATCCAAAACAGAAGACGCCATACGATTAATTAAAAAACATGTTGTAGACACAACATGAATTCAAAATTGTTTAGGCACATCCGCACATTCATCTAAGAGGCATTGCAGTGTCTAATGGATGGTGATTCTTTCTTTTAGCAACTCCAGCAATTTGGAAGTGCGGAGTTCCGATCCCTGGTCGCCGGCGGCGGGAACACCAGATTGGAACGGAGGTGAGAAAGGTTGGTGTTGCTAGATTGTGAACTGAGGTTCTGTTAATGGTGTCAAGGTTCTGTACCGAGTTTCCAAAAAAAATAGCGTGAAATTAGGTTGAAATGGAACAAAATGGCTATGATACCATGTTGTAAGAATTAAAGATAAAATAATCCCGAGGAGTGAAAGATTTTCTGTGTTGAATTGTTTAAGTCTATAAATATAAAATATAAAATATACATTACAAAGATAAGATATTCCTACAAGATTCTATAGCATAATAATATTCTAGAGCATATTTCTAACTTCTAAGATATTCTAAAGAATATTTCTAAACTATTCTAATGTATTTCATACTTTTGATAACACTATAAGAGTGCCTAGATATTTTTAATGAAGGTGCAAATAGTGTTCTTTGATGCCTGCTACATTATAATATTATGGAATTATAAAAGAAAAATTAAGTAGAAGAATGAAGAGTGATAACTAATGGATTTACATTGGTTTCATTCTGATTTGATTTTAATTCATTCATTAGTTGATCTATTTCAGGAAGTGATTTGCTAGGATTTCCCTTCCCTTGTTTTACGCATTCATATGCATGTATATTCTATTATAAATGGAGCTTTGCTATGATAATAAAATATCCAAGGAAATATGATGAAAAATCAAGGAGAACTAAAATTCTCCAAACTTTAAAGGAGAAAAAACTCTTTAAATTTTTGCAGCTGTTTTCTTTTTTCATTTTAATTCACTCTCGTGGCGCAAAGAATCCTGGGACATAACGTTCTTTTATTTGATTTGAAGGATAAAAATTCCTTAGATCTTGTATGCACCTTTAGGTTATTATTTGAAAAAATTGATGTTTCTTGGAGGTGATAGTTGATATGCTTCTGACAGGTTATGTTAGGGGTAGATCGTCTTGATATGATTAAGGGTATTCCTGAAAAAGTCTTAGCTTTTGAAAAGTTTCTCGAAGAGAATCCAGACTGGCGGGATAAGGTAGTTCTGCTGCAAGTTGCAGTGCCAACAAGGACTGATGTTCCCGAGTGTACGTTCTTTTCATTTATTGTCTGTGATTTGTTTTTTATATATTTTTGCATTACGTTACAGGTTTAAATTTTTAATTGATTGTGGAAAATTAATTGACACCAAGTTCCAATTGAGTTTAGAAAAAATAGTTGACTGTGAGGTACATGGAAATCTGGCCATGAATTGTTGAATATTGAAACTGAAATTGTAGGAACTGAAAAGAAACGATATGGATGAGCAAGTTTGAGAGTGCTTCGTCTCTCCCGAGTCCCAGTCCAAGTCCCAACTTCTGCGTACCTCTATTCTACTCCCCCAACTCCTATTTATTCTTTTCCATTTGGGCTAGCCCAGTGCTATTTAATCAGGGCCTAAGCTCTTTTTATTGTACAATATTAAAAGACTAATAGTATTCTTGTTACTAGTACTATCTAGGTCTCTATCATTACTACCTCCTTTGACAACCACCTTGCCCTCAAGGTGGGGAGTAAGAAACAGCAATGCCATTCAGCTTCATCCTCGCCTCTCCCTTCTCAGTACCTCCTTGATTTCTGGGCTAGAATCTTCGCTTCTTGAACCTTCATCATCACTTCCTCAGCCCCATATCCCCCTAAGATTTTCACAGCTTTGTGGCCTTTACTTGCCCAGAACCTAACTTCATGAGGAGAACCTCCAGAGGCAGCCTTAGAGGTGGACCAGGCAGCCTCCTTATTGATGCCAATGGAACAATGATAGATGCCTCAATGACTGATTGAAACTTATCCTATGGTCCATCCGATAGATACATAGGTGCCCAACAAGAATCTGTCATAGCTTCTTCCTCATTCATATGGATTAGTTTCTGAAGAACTCGCAATGCCGCTTAGACCAGGTCAAGTGGTGTTGGTGGCTGGCCTTGACAGATATTTAATAATACCCATGTAGCGTTTCTCGACATAGAAAGCTTTGCAGGCTCATTCAACTGACCTAGCAAAGGTACAAGTGAACCATGACCAATAACCAGATTCCTACAGGTTGGAGCATCACCAGCAGAACCAAATAAGTGTGTAGACTGTAGAGGATGCAAGAGCTGCATGCCATGCTTCAGCACGAACCTCCCCTATGCCTCCCGACCAACCTTCACCAATTTCAGTAATATTCCAGAAAGTTATAGCCGGTTTATGCTTAATATCAAGCCCAATAGATGCAGTGAGTTCATCTTCAAAGGAAACCTGTCCAATAAGTACAATGGCTTTTGTTACCCGACACAGTCTTCCCCTCTCACAATCCTTGCGTAATAGACTTGAATTCATACTGGCAGAATCAATATTAATTGATAATAAAGTTTTATCTCTTTCAGTGGAAGTGTAATCACCTGAAACTCCTCTTGATCGCGTCGTACTTGGACATGAACTGATAGCTGAAGAAGGAACCTGCGAACTAAGAGTAATTCCATACTTCCCAATAGTAGAGTTTGTATTCATACCGTGAACACCAGCATTCTCCTCAACCTGAATCTTCTTATCAGGGAACATTGAGCTAAATAAAACTTCAATTCCGTTTGCCACTTCACCAGTTGAACTATGACGGAGGGTAACTCCAAACATAGTCCTAATAGGAAGTTCCTGAACCTCCACACCCCTCGTGGTAGAGTTTCTAGTACCATCAGCGCCTCGATGATTGGAATCATCCCCATTAGGAGCTCCAAAAACAGTCTGCCCCTGTTTCAGTAACACAGTTGTAGGTGATAATGCACCAATTCCTGTCCCTAATAGAAAAAGTTGTGACTGATCCATTATGGGATTGGGCCCAGTTATAGATACAAAAACATCAGGCCCAGCATTCACAGTAATATCGGATTTCCACTCAAGTGCTTGAATCCTCCACTCTGTTTTATCTGTGCTTTTACCTGATCCTCCAGTTGCCTTGGCAATTGCTCTTTCACTTTTCCCGAACGAATTCCATTTCCATCCCTCTCAGGCTGTTTCAAATCTTCTGGATAATTTGGCAGATATCCTGTAGTTTGAGTCATATCATCATCCGGACCTGGTTCCTTGATTGATGGTTCAGCCGGCCTCAACTTCATTGTGGGCGATGAAACTTGAGCACCGTGAGAAGAGGCGTGCGATGAAACCTGCAAACCCCGGAGATCTGTTTGCGATGAAAACTGAGAATTAAAAGTTATTGTTCGCTGTGAAGCTGGCCAACAGGATGAAGCTGCTGGCGATGAAGATCGGCCAGGAGAAACAGTTCACAACGAACTGGGAGATGACGCGGTTCGTGACTTCGAACCCTGAAATAAGTCACGCGTTGAGCACTATGAACTGAGACCTGCGAACTTGTAGACACGGTTCACGATTGCGAACTGTGAGATGAAGTTCGCGACGAAGCCAGACAACTGGACAGAAGTGCTCGCGACTGAAAAGTGACCTGCGCACGCGACGATGCCTACGAACTAGGCGAAGCTGTTCGCGATTGCAAACTAGGAGGAGCGACGGATGACGAAACCTGGTTTTCAGTTGGCCGACGGCGTCTAGGAGGGCTCCTTGCTCGGCCTCTAGTTCTCCGGCGACGCTGTTTACCGAGATGATTTATCATCTCGTCCAACATCGTTTCCATCTTCGTGACATGGCGTTCGACGGTGCTATTCTCCATCTGTGCACGCGTAACAGTCCTTTACTCCAGCCATCATTGATGCTCTGATACCAATGTTAGGTACACGGAAATCTGGCCATGAATTGTTGAATATTAAAACTGAAATTGTAGGAACTGAAAAGAAACGATACAGATGAGGCAAGTTCGAGAGTGCCTTATCTCTCCCAAGTCCCAGTCCAAGTCCCAACTCCTGCGTACCTCTATTCTACTCCCCCAACTCCTATTTATTCTTTTCCATTTGGGCTAGCCCAGTGCTATTTAATTCAGGGCCTAAACCCTTTTTTGTTGTACAATATTACAAGACTAATATTATTCTTGTTACTAGTATTATCTTGGTCTCTATCATTGACACCAAATTTCAAGCAATGGACCCCAACGTAGTTGGGATTAAGGTGTTTGTTATGTTTTCTCTTCACTTGAAAAAAGTGATTTACTTTGTATGGCCTGATATGGTCGTGTCTGACCATCTGTATGTTTCTGATTCTGATCTTATCTAGTTTTCTTGTCTGCAATATAACATGTACTCTGATTGTTCTGAGTGCTTTTAGTCTCTTTGAAATAAGAAAAAAAGAATAAGGTGAGAAGAAAAATGTGTAACAATCCCACACCGGTCAAGTATGGGCTTGACCGGTGGCTTATAAGCAAGGTGTTCCCTCCTCCTAATCGACTGTTCTTTTGGGAGTGAGTTCTACACCTAGGCTTATGGTATTGGTATGGACCTAGTATGTGCTATGTTCGTAACAATTGGTATAAGAGGCATCCCCATCTTCCTGGTCCCGACACTCGGAATGGTGGCCTATGGAGTGGTGGCTTTGGGCCTTGGGGGGTGCCAACCGTGACCAACGAGGACGTTGGTTCTTCGAAGCATGGGGTATTGTGACGATCCCACACCGGTGGCTTATAAGCAATGTGTTACTCCTCCTAATCGGCCGGTCTTTTGGGAGTGAGTTCTACATTGGGCTTACGGTATTGGTATGGGCCTAGTATGGGCTGGGATCATAACACAATGCCTAAATCTTTTGTTATGTATTGCTTTTCAATTCACATTCTAAAATGATTGGTGTAATACTTTGAAGCTTGATGAAAGCGCTTGGTGGCCAAATGTGCACTTTTCTTGTATTCCAATGGTCATCTATATATTCAAATATTTTCCATTTCTTATCAAATACTACAGAAGTAATAATTGAGTAGCCACTTTCAATTTTTTCACTGGATTGTGTCTAAAATCTCATACAATTTACTCAAGTCTTCTCATTGTGTCTAAAATCTCATACAATTCACAAAATACTTGGAAGTGATATATTATAAATGGAATCATTTTTTGCTTGGTGTTCTAATTCTCTAAGACTATGTAATAATAAACAAGCTCCTGGAATGAACAATGTGATGAAGACTTAATTTTGTATCAATTAAAGCCTTGTTATGAATTCAATAATAAATATTAATACATGATCCCAAATTCGTAATATGATATGATGATGAGTTTAAAATAATGAGTGTGCATCCCAACTAATAGCTTATGTTTTTCGTCGAGGTGTAATATGTTTATAGAGTTTGAATTATGAACACATGTGACCTATCATCGAAATGTTCATAGCTGTTTAGCGCATCAAAAGATTGTGCTCACATGTAAGAGGGTGTATTGAGTATAAATGTACTAATATAGTTTTGTATTTTCACTAGTCCCTCAATACAGGGTGTATTGAGGACATACTTGGCACGGCGTCGCCTAGACGCCTAGTTGCTGACTTGGCGTCCTGGCGATGGAGAATGGTCAACAAGGGAGATTGACTCGACTGAAGAAGATAAGTCGCCTTTGGCGTCGTCTAGGTGTAGACATGTCTTCGAGGCGCAGTCCTGGTGTCACACCAGGGGAGATTAAAATCTCAATAAATTTGTTTTTAGAAACCCGGCCCAAAATATTATTTAGAAAGTAGTAATTAAGAAACTAATTTAGAGTTTTAGAAAGTAATTTAATTATATATATAAGGAACCAAAACCTTCTGAAAGTCTGAAACTCAAAGGAAAACCGTTGATTCTCAAACTCGAAGGCCAATCGGCGACTCCTAAACATGAAGCTTCAAGCCTCTTTCACGAGCCTGTGTCGCAAGGTTGAAAATGACTTGCGCTTCTGCTCCAGTTTTTTAGTTTTGTCGGTTATTCACATATCACTTTATGTCTTTATCAGACTTTTTATTCCATTATATAAATATATGTTATACTCCCTCCGTCCCAATTTGATTTGCAAAATTTCCTTTGTTGGTTGTCCCAAAATGGTTTTCCACTTTCTATTTTAGGTATGTAAATAAGAATAAAGTGTCCAATTTACCCCTACTTTTACTTTTTCCTCATTAACTTAAAGGCATCTACTTTTAGAAAGATGGGCAAAAGTGTAAAAAGCAAGCATCATTTAGTGTCATTTCTTAATCCTTGTGCCGGTCAAAGTTTGCAATTCAATTCGGGACGGAGGGAGTATGCAGTTAAGCACTAAGCAGTATACCCACTACAGTTTTACATAGTTTAATTCTAATATTATACATGTATAATTCGTATACACTATACAGTCGACAATATATGTGTGTGACTGTGTGTGTGTATATAATATTATACATTGTGTGGCTAGTGGCCTAATTGTTGCCTAGGCGGGCGTTTTTTTGCCTAGGTGATATGGCATTTGGCTGGCGCCGCGACTCGCCTTACCTCCGTGACAACTATGATTGAGGATAAATATGGATTGGAACACATACCTCAGAATCATATGCTTACTATTTGTACAATGTGATCATTTTTTAAGTGATCGATAGCATTTCTATATTGGAGGATCTAATAATATTTCATAGATTATTAATGTCCTTGATACTTTTTTCAAAAACTTTCTTCTCCTTACCATACTATCTGTTTCCCTTTCTTTGTCTGGCAGATCAAAAACTGACATGTCAGGTTCATGAAATTGTTGGACGCATTAATGGAAGATTTGGAAAACTTACAAATGTTCCAATTCACCATTTGGTTTGTAAATTTCTATTACAAAAACTGTTTACATTATGCGTTGTGGTAACTAAAGATATTACTACTAGCTAACTAAAGCTACTATTTAGGGAAATGTTGATTTCTTAGTTCTTAGCAGAACAGTTCTCATTCATTAGTCTTGAAACTTAAAATTGCAAAAAGTAAACTTGTCTTAGTCGTCTTACCTTAAACATACACACCCACACACGTTTCTTCATTTTTTCTTCTTCCTTAAAGTACCATTACTACTCTCTTTTGCGTTCATTTCTATAAATTTGTTCTCAATGTTTGTGTAGGGCACACCATTACTTCTAATAAGGCCAACATCAAGTAGGCCCCTGAGCCCCTCTACCACTCCAAATTGTTCAATTCACTCCCCTAAATGAGTTAAGCTTCAATATAACCGTTAACCCTAATTGATAATGCAATAACTCTATTTAGTAGGTTGACTACTGGTCTATTTCCCACTCAGCAGGTACATGCCCATGTGGTAGCTGAGTGGAACCCAAACTCAATTTTTTGTACTTACAGAGTTACAGGGGGTCGCATTATCTTCTTCCCAAATAAAAATTCAGATTTTGTTTTCTCTAAATTTGGCAGCCAAGGATGCCCGAACAGAGGTGTGTTGCGTGGCTGTGCTGTTTTCATGCTTAAGATCATCAGCTTTTAGCTTCCTACTCATTTAATCAACTAGGTCTAAAATGCAATGGAAACACCTACTAATCGCTCCTCCCCAACCATTCCGAGCGAGCTATTCTTTGCCAGAAAACATGCTCTGACCACATCATGGTTCTGCTCTGTGAGCTCATGGCCAATGGAAACACGCAAGACTGTCATCTGAGACCATCATCTTTAGCCTTCTACTAATTTAATTGTAACCTCCTCCTACTCAAATGACCAAATAGGTCTAAAATGAAATGGAAACACCCACCAGGGCACCAACTACTCCTCCCAAAACATGCATGGTCCTCTATATCTCGTGTGCAAGCTATTATTTGCCAGAAGACTTGACCCTGACATCTTTGCATTCTTCTTTGGAAACATTCAAAACTGTCAACTGCATTGTAAGTGGAATTAAAGACATGGAAAAATAGTGTTTCAATTGCATTTGGCATAGCTTAAGCGCTTGAGCGTTTATATCATTCTTGTGACCCTTCACTGATCCGTGGTGATATTAAGACCAGTAATATCTTGATAGCCACTAAATCCAATGCAACAATTGGAGATTTTGTTTTTGGCAAGGCTGAAATCGCTGGATCATGTTGAAGTGATGGTAAAAAGGAGGGTTTTTTAGGGAATATGGCGGATGATATTGAACTATTGAAGAAATAGGAAAAAACCGGTTATGAAGATCACTAGGTGGCTATAATTTTTGTTTGTGCCCATTTAGCTACCACGTGGGCATTTAGCTATAGGACATTGGTTAGCAACTTATAAAATGGATGGATTGCCGGTTTTAATTGGGCAGGAGGTTACAATGGAGTTTTTTTGCTCAAGGGGTGGATTGAACAAAATAGAGAGAAGGGCTATTTGACCATTAGCCTTTTATCAATAATAGAATTAGCCTCTTTATAATTAGAAAAAAAAACCCAAGAAGGGACAATGGTATATTGTTGTACCTTGCTCACATGCAAACATTGGTTCTCTCTCACACATAAACATTCACTTATTTGTTTTGTGTGGCTCACCTTATCACTTTATCAGGGTAACATATATGCTTATGAGCTCTTTTCATGCAGTATCAAATATGTAATAGACATGACAATAGCCAATATCTCGACTCATTGCCTTCTCATTATATTTCCCATGATGCCTATGATGATGACATTTTAGAATTTCCATCTATATTATTCCTTATGAAGGTTGCAGCATGAAGGGAATCTGGCATAAAACATTTCTACCGTGCTTTTATTTGCATGAATTTTGTTTTAATCCTATACAATTAATTGACACTACGCTAAATGTCTCGTATTCCAACTAGCTGGGATAAGGTGCTGGGATAAGTGCTTGAGGATTAATTTATCTTCAAAAAATTAATTTCTGGCTGCTGCAAGTGTTTCTCTTTAGGAATAGTGAGTATGAAAAGATTGTTGTTCTTATTATTTTTAACACTTTATAGGACTACACTCTGGACTTTCACTCGCTGTGTGCCCTGTATGCAGTAAGTGGTACTGATTCTATCTCTTATTCATTTTAATTGGTATTTGGTATGGAAAAGGAAATACTTTATGAACTAACCAGAAAAGGTAGTTCCTCAATCCTCCCTATCCTTATTCATTTATGAACTTTGGCAGATGTGGCATTGGTAACATCTTTGAGAGATGGGATGAATCTTGTAAGTTATGAGTTTGTGGCCTGCCAATCCTCAAAGAAAGGGGTTCTCATTCTAAGTGAGGTAGATATCATTTTCCCCTCTATTAAGCTATTCTTTTTAGTTCCACACCGTTCAGACTACATTTGACCTTTGGATGTCTTTTTTCCCCGGTAGATTTTTGGATGTCTTTATTCTACCAAGTATTTTTTTTACAAAAATCCTCAAAAAAACTGTGAATTTTTCCACCACTCTCAATTTTTTTTCCTCTGTGGGGGTCTTCGTGTAAATAGCCTCTCAGACTCCTACAAGAAGAGGTAAGGTTTTCGACTTTTCATACTTCTTACCCTCCTCAGACCCTACTTCCAAGAGAGGCTTACTTGGTTTGTTTAGTTTGATTCCGCAATTAAGTTCTTTAAAACTTCTTTGTGCTCACTTTTCCCCCCATTCTTCTCTCTGAAGATTGTTTTTCAGTAGATTATAACTGAAACTCATAGAATGTTGTTCCAACTAAATCCCACATTATTATGAGGCCTTTCAGGAAGTGCCTTAAAGCAAATCGGTGTGGGGTTGCGCCAAAGTGGCCCATATCACACTAATTTGGAGTCAATATGACACTTGCATTCCTAACAAACGTTACACAAGTAGCTGTTTCTATTGGTTATGCTTTAAAATTAATAGGCATGTTTACCTTATGAAATTTATTATATCACAGTTTGCAGGTGCAGCACAGTCACTTGGTGCTGGGGCAATTCTGGTTAATCCATGGAACATTACAGAAGTTGCTGCTTCCATTGCTTATGCTCTAACAATGCCTGCCCATGAACGAGAAAAACGTCATCACCTTAATTTTATGCACGTCACAACTCATACATCCCAAGAGTGGGCTGCAACTTTTGTTAGGTATGAAGAAAAAGGTCACAACTACAATGTCGGGTTATAAATGTTCCCTTGTTACTTAGGTTTGCAATAGTAGTGGGTATATTTTCTGCAAGTTGGCTTTTCTTGGACCCTGATGGTAATGTTTTGTGAAATGTAGTGAACTGGACGATACCATTGTTGAAGCTAAGCTGAGGACCAGCCAAATTCCTCCTGTGCTTCCTACAAATGCTGCTATAGAACGTTATGTGCAGGCAAATAAGCGACTGATAATACTGGTAAGTGATTTCATCTTTTTGGAACAAGTTGGTTTATCCCTACATCATGGTCCGTTTCCTTTCCTTGCAACTAGATGCAGAAATGCAGGTCTTTTTTTCATGGAGCCCAAGAGTTCAAATATATTATAATAATAATGATAATAATAATGATTACAACTACTACTCTGCATTGTTGGTAATATTATTATTATTATTATTATTATTTTTATTATTATTGTCAAAGCACATTTCTGTTGAGGAACACTTCCACAAACATTTAGTGTTTAAATTTAGTAGTTAAATAGTTACTGTGTAGTTACTCGGTCAAAGGTCGGGTAGTGGTTAGTCATCAGACATTATTTAGGAGTAGTGATGATCACCCATCCAGGCCATCCTTGCAGTCTTGCATTAGTAAAATCTTAAAAACATATCCTACACTTTCTAATAGTATTCGTTTTATAAGTCTTTATATACATAAAGCAAAAGAAAATTAGCATAATTCATGAAACATTTAATGAAGATCCTGTTATCTAACCAATCCTAACTTCTTATGTCCTAAATTAATCATTGTTTTCTTCGTGATCAACATCATCTTTGTTGTCCTTCATATCCACACACATCTCGAGTCATCATGTATTACTAGTTTACTACTAATACATGTAAGAAATGTTGTATTAAATTCTTTCCAAGTTTTGAATCTCATCACAAGCAATAAAAGATGAATCCTGCACTTTGTCATCTCCAAAGTCATACAATCTAACCCAAGAAGTACTATATTATTCTTGATTACTCTATTCCACGCCTGTCTAGTTCATCCCCTTCCTCTCCTCCCTGCCTTCTCTCCGCACTTCTCAATCCTTTCCTTTTGACGGAGTACATCACTTGGTCTTGTACTCATATGACCAAATCACATCTGTTGAGACTTTCACATCTTATCTTCAATATACTCCCAAATTTATTCTAATTGTCTAATCCTTCAAGCATTCTTTCGTAGTATGCCCAATGTGTGAAATATAATGTAATAAAAAATAAAATGAAACAATTATTACAAAGCAACAAATATCATAAAGATTCATAATCAAGACCAACAAAAATGAGGTCATAAACCCATCAAAATTTTATGTTCCAATCTCACACGCAGAAAGCATTTTCTAGCTGTTAAAGTAGTAAGATTATTAGATTGAGGAGACATTGCGTAAAATGGATAGACAATTTTACACAGTGACGTGCCTCCGTGCACTACTTTTGTTTTCTAGCTCAGCTTGAGAAGGTTTAAAGCCTCTTGTCTGTTGATCAACAATCATTATTAATGTAGAAAAGTATATAAAATAGAAACAGGCCAAAGTAAAAACATACTGTTAGCATCATTTGCTACAACTGTCAGAATAATTTTTATCATATTAGGAGTTATACAATGTGGCATTGAAATATATGAATGTAAACCACTGAGTTCATATCCTTGTGTTTTTCATACATACTGAAAAAGGTTAAAATAAAAAATAAATAAAATAAAAACCATACCTTACCATAGAAGATTGGAGTTTACCTTTCATTGAGAAGAGTTTCAAAAATTAAAATATGAAGAAGAGGAGTTCAGGAGCTTACACAGAACTACAGGAGTTTTAATGTTTGATTAGGTTGTCATTTAAGAGTAATGTTATAGGTGTATTATTTTTAATGTATTATTTTTAATGTTTGATGATTAGGTTGTCATTTAAGAGTGCTAATTATTTCCTAAAATAGAAATGGAAACTTTTACACGGGACGTCCAAAAGAGGCAACTGAGAACCTTTACTTGGGATGGAGGGAGTATTTTATAAGTCTAAACCTGCTAACAGAAGTGTCAGACACACAAGCCCTATGAATCTCCTTGTGTAGTGTCTATTGGGTACACCGTACACCTAAACATAAGAATACCCGTAGTGTTAAATGGATACACCTGTTATCGTAAATGGAGTAAATATGTGAGAGGCGCCGCCTCAGGCAAGGGCGGATCCAGGAAAAAATGTTATTGGGGGCATTAACTAAACACAATGTTTTAAAAGTCACTAATCGCTAGTAGGGCGGTGACTGGCCGCCTAGCGCCTAGCCCTCCTAGGCGGGTGCCTAGGTATTTTTCTTTCATTTCCTATGAAATTTAACAATCCTTCCTAATAATTTTATAGTATTTTGATAATATAAAGAACTAATAAAATCATTAAATGTTGTGCTTTTTGTAGTAAAATTATCAATAATTATATAATTAATAGATAAATGAACAGATTTGGGCATTTTAATCTCTAAAACTGTTCATATATATCCATAAAACTTTATATACATGTAAGAAAAAATTTTGTTGTAGGAATATGATAGTGAATTTTATAGGAATATAATACTTACTATCAAATGGTGTTAAGACAAAACAGGAAAAATAAATTGGGTCAATCAAATTTAGTTCAGGCCGCCTAGCCAGTACTCCAGTAGCCACCACCTACACTGCCTAGCCACCTAGACGGCCGCCTAGCCCGCCTGGTCAGCCGACTTATTTTCCCACCGATTACCATGAAATCGGGGCGCTCGGCCACCGCCTAGGACGATTTTTAGAACCGTGGCTAAACATAGTATTACAACATGTGGTAATTTTTTTTCAATCACATAAATCTCCCTTTATCCCAAATTAAATTGATTGTCTTGTTTCAGCTTGTATAATTACGAATAAAGTTGTTGAAAAGGTAAACTAAAATATGCGGTTGAGTTTTGAATATAAAAAAGTGAAATGTTATGAAAAACATATTTTCTGAAAATAAAAAGGAGCAAGACAATTACTTTAAAACAACACAAAAAAATACTACGTAGCTATTAAGGGCAGGGGATTACAAATTGAACCATTACCTATTTTTGGAAAAAAATAAAACAACTTAAAAAATTTGTCAACGCAAAATACTAAAAAAGAGGAAAGAGTTGTTAAGAGAAGCCTAGCAAAAAAGTAAAGAAACTTTAGTTCTGAAGTAGCTCTGAATTGAAGAACAAGGTTCTTGGTTAAAATGTTTTTTTGCTTCTCCGTATAGAGGTAATAGTTAATGGGGTGATGGGGGCATTCTTTTTTTTTCCATTAAGGGCACTATTATTATTTTTTTACTCAAAGACCACTATTTATAATTAAAAACTCAAATTTTATTGGGGGCATGTGCCCCCATTAAGTATAATGTACATCCGCCCCTGGCCTCGGGGTGTGATTGCATTGCGCAATTTTGAACGTTGAGTATGCTCACATATCCAACACAACATGCCCATTTCAGTCACACTTATGTCGTACAATAGCGTAGGCCTAATTAATGTGCAATAAAATTTACCCTTCAGTCTATGTGAAATATCCTGTAAAGTCCAAATAACCAAATTTTTATTTCCAGTCTTTCATAACTACGACTAAGTTACTCAACGAGACATCCAGAACTAGCTGAGTGACTTGGTTTTTTGAATCGGATCGAGTTTGTAAACAAAACGGCAATGTCCAAGGCTGACTAGTGAGTAGTAGGTGAGTACTCTCTGCACTCGCAGAATAAATTAAATTAAATATCTTAGGTTAGGTGTCTAAGGATGATTTTTGGTTACTGTTGTTATATTTATATTGACCGATGTCTAATATATCTAAGCCAAAGGCTTTTATCCCAAATAAAATAAACTGCAGACTATATACGATGGAATTGTGTTGGAGAATAATTAGTTAAACAGAGGGACTTCTTAAAAAGTAAGTAATTGACAATGCTTCTGTTATAGGGATTCAATGCAGCTTTAACTGAACCACTGGATGCTCAAGGAAGGAGAACTGATCAGTTAAAAGATATGGAGCCCAAGTTGCATCCAGATGTGAAGGAACCATTAAAAAGGTTATGTGATGATCCAAACACCACGGTTGTTGTGCTTAGTGGAAGTGACAGAAACGTTCTTGATGAGGTTGTTTATTTTGATTGTTAGTGCTGTTTGATGTAGGTTGTTTGATGGTTTTAACTTGTTTTTTGTTTTTATCGTTTTGGTAGAACTTTGGTGAGTATAATATGTGGCTGGCAGCAGAACATGGGATGTTTTTGCGTCAAACTAAGAGTATCTGGATGACAACAATGCCAGAGAATTTTCACATGGATTGGGTTGACAGTGTGAAGGTGCATTGAATTGTGTCAAGTAAAATATTGCTTTTATAGGGAATGGTCCTTTAATTTTATTTCTTTTTTTTGTATCAATCTTCAGCATGTATTTGAGTATTTCACTGAGAGGACGCCTCGCTCCCATTTTGAGATTCGTGAGACATCACTTGTGTGGAACTATAAATATGCTGGTAATTAGCGTCTCCATCCATCAATTCAAGAAATAATTACTCCATTCGCTCTTAATTAACTTTTCACTAAGCTAAAATTATGGTTTAAGCTGATAATTAATATTAATTTTGTTATCAATTGACAATTGCACCTCTTTTTTTTGTCTGTACCTCTTTCATTTGTTATTTTTTAAAAACAATCATCGTCTCCGTCCCTCTCGATTCAAAAAAAAAAATTACTCCAACCGCTCTTAATTAACAGTTCACTATGCTAATATTATGGTTTAATGTGATAATTAATACTACCTCCATCCCCTTAAGATTGGGACAAGAGGGAGTGATGCGATTATTAAGAAAAGTGGAATTGTACGATTGATACTCCGTATTAAAATGATAAAGTGTGAATTAAGTAAGAATGAATTACAACCACTCCAAATATTACCAAATATGATATGGGACAAACATAGTGGGACGGGCGGAAAAGGTAAAATGGGAGAAAGATAGAGGGACGGAGGGAGTGTTAGTTTTGTTTCGATTGACAACCCTACCTCTATCTTTGTTATTTATTAGAAGTAACAAGAAAGAGTCAAATTAGTGCGAGGGAAACTTAATCATTTTATTATGTTTTTTTAGTTGTCTAGATGCACTCTAATTTGTGATTTTTATTCTAAATGGTGCCTTTTCTAAATGTGCACTTATTTGAGGAAGTCACTTTTTACAATTTTTAAGCTTGTTTGTTGAGTGTAACATAAGCTCGTGTAACAATATTCATTTGAATATAAGCTCAGATGTTGAGTTTGGAAGGCTTCAAGCAAAAGACTTGTTGCAGCATCTGTGTACTGGCCCGATCTCAAAGGCTTCAGTAGATGTTATTCAAGGTAGCCGATCTGTTGAGGTCCGCGCAACCGGGGTTTCCAAGGTTTGAATTTCTAGAGCTTTCTTGTTCATCGTGTGGGTGAAATACTGAAATGGTGAAAGTGTTCTTGATTCCCTGTTAATGTGTTATGCAGGGTGCTGCAATTGATCGTATTTTGGGTGAAATAGTGCATAGCAGCAATGCCAAAACGCCCATTGATTATGTTTTATGTATTGGACACTTTCTTCCAAAGGTGTGCACACTTACCCTTGCTATATACCCCCCTCTTTCCAAAACCACCCTTACCCTTGCTATATACCCCCCTCTTTCCAAAACCAGGCATGTTTCTAAGTTTTTTTGGGTCCAAAAAGAAGTATCTGATTTTAGAAGTTAACATTAACGTTTAAGTCAAAGTCGGGTATAGTATAGCTATGCGGCAAATAGGTTGAGTCAATTACTCCGAAATCCGAACAATGTTAAAAGCAAGTTTTTTTGCTTTTTTCCCTACCGGAAGGGAGGGTTTATAAACTACTCCCTCCGTCCCTTAAAGGTTTGCCAAATTTGACCGGCGCATAGAATAATAAAGTAAAAAGTGTGTGGTAGATATTTGTGCAGAGGAGAGAGAAATAACAGAAGACACAAATTGATTGATTAAAAGAGAAAGTGTCAAAGTTTTTGGGACAACCAAAAAAGGAAAGTTGGCAAAGTTATAAGGGACGGAGGGAGTATTACTGTTAATGATGACATACTGATACATTTCAAATGTACTACGTATATTGATAGTTTTCATGCTCCTGGAAGCTTCCCAGATACTCCCTCCGTCCCATTTAAATCTTTACACTTTCCTTTTTGGGACGTCACATTTATTCATTTTCGTTTCCTTTTTAGGCAACTCCTTTTACATTAAATGTCTTAACGACCCTTCACTACCCACCCACTTTTTACATTTGAGTGGATAGCATTAATTCCCCCCAAAAGTCAAAGGGCATGCAAGACATTTGTTCTTCTATTAATTGAGCTCCTAAAATACCGTGCCAAAAGCATACATCAAGTTCTATCTGGGACGGAGGGAGTATTTCCTTGCTAATTTACATTTTTTTTAATGAAACGGTCTTTAATTTTTGGTAAAAGAAAATACAATGGCATTGCAAAATCCTGCAAGAGCTGCTGTCTTGCAGTTATCACAACATTAAGAAATGGAAAATAAAAGACACATTTGATCCACTTCTGGAAGAACAAAATTCACATAGCTTACAGTTGAATGGTGAGTGTGGCTCAGGATGAGGACATCTATACATTTTTTGAGCCGGATCTTCCAGTCGGACCATCAGCAAGGGCCAAAGCACCAAACCATATGAACAAAATCATGTCAAAAAATTCTTCAGGTAAAGTTGGGGTTACTAAGGACTCAACATTGAATAGAACTCAGGAGAACATTGATGGAAATGGAAATTGGTGGTCTATGATGCGCGAGAAAATGATGGTGAACGAAGGGTCATCGGTTCTTGATCTGAAGGGTGAAAATTACTTCTCTTGTGCAGTAGGACGGAAGCGCTCTAGTGCCAGATATCTTCTAGGCTCCTCTGCTGATGTTATTTCTTTACTAAAGGACCTTTCAGATTGCTCGTCTTTACTGGCATTGACCTAACACCATCATAGTGGGAAGCTCTATAATATAATATGTACTATAACTATAATTTGGAAGCAGCATTGATATGCCCTGCCTGTACCACAGGTATGCAACTTATCTTGTTGAAGATAACCAAGTGTCCTTGAAATTTATGCTGTGCAACTTATGTTTTTTATATTGTTGTGAATAACAGAATTAGATAGAGGCAAGTTCATGCGCTCAGGGGTCAATGGCGAGTAGAAGTTAATGAAACAGGGACGGTAATGCTCTACTTATCTGCTATATGGTTCAGAGAAGGAAATTATTGGGCTTGGCTGTTGAGCTTGTGTACCATCACCACTTGTACATTATTGTTAAAAATGGACAAACTCAGTCCGCAGGCCTGTTTACTTTTACAAACAATATGCAAAAACATTCGCAGAGGGCAGTCTAGTCATTTTCCTAAGTTTTACTTGAATGATTTGCTAAATGGCTGTTTTTTTTTAGTAGGCGTCCTTTTTTAAAGGAAATTTTATTTTTAAAGGAAATTTTATTGATAACATTAAGAGTACAATGCGAGAAAGAAAATAAAAATAAAAAGTACATAAAAGAAGAAATAAAAAAGTGTTAAATTAAAGCATAGTGGGTAGTGACTCCGCTTGGATTTGATGCGAGCGTTTATACTCTTTGGAATAACAACCGATCCGATAAACAAAACCTCTTCGCTGAATGCACATTTATTCAAGAGCGCAATGGTAGTGCACAACCGCAAGTTGGGGTTTATCAAAAAGTGAGCTAAGTGTCACGAGTCTCCCAGGGAACAAGTCCGTGACATAAGGGTACAATAGGAGGAAATTTTTCAAATCAAGACTAACATAGTATCATCTAAAAATAGGAATATATATTTCCTAAATAGGATTAACCATTACCTTTATAGCCTTAACTTAATTAATTAGTATATAATAATAATTAATTGTTCCTTGGTTTCCTTGTGAAACCAAGATAAGTCTGTAGGTGGTGGGCTTGCTTGGTGGTGCTGGTAGCCAACTTCGATGTGCCGATGTGGGCAAAAATCTAATGGCAACGACCGCTGACAAGCGGCAATTCGATGGTCTAGCAACTTGGAGACACAGTCGTCTAGTCTTGTGACGGTGGTTTTGTTTATTCACAAATAAAAAGAATAAGTCGTATTTTGAAAAAAAATGTTATGTTTTGATCCTACATGGGTATCTCTCATGAAAAAGAGTCATTTTTCAATTTTAAAGAATGAGACTAAAAAGAAGCTAAGACTATTACACACTTACTAATATAATCTCACATCTTACTACTACTACAATAAAACTATAGTGATGACTTTGCTAGTGACTAATATAATCTCATACCTTATTAGTGTTACATCATCGCCACAATGTCAGTGACCCATGACCACCTGGGCAGTGACCACTGTTGACCACAGTAAAACTCTGTTCCCAATCACAATGGCCAACGTCATCGTTGTTGGTCACATTGGCCATTGCCTTGTCACCATAGTGACTAGTTTTCAGTTAGTGACCACCACCAGTTAGTGATCACCATTCATGGTGACTGTCGTCAGTTTGATAACACGGGTAGTGATGGCTGATCAGTTGCAGCTACCATCATTGTGAAACTAAAAAAAGAATTGCCTAGTGACTAATTTTCAACCGTCTATGCCAAGTGACATCACCTCTTGTTGCTCTCGCTGACACCTTAACCTGCCCTCTCCCCAACTTCCTTGCCTATGCTCCCTTTCCCTGAATTCGCCCTTTCCCCCTACCCTTTGCCACACCGGCGTGTCCCCTATTGCCACTGTTCCCAATTGTGCTGTCACCCGATCCTAGCCACGTCACAGTTGCTCCTTAACCCTAAGAATTGGTGGGTGTCCCGACAAGGTTTGTGTTCGCCATCTTCGAAATTGAACAAGGGATGTGGACAGTTGGGTAGAAGAAGATGTGGAGAAAAAGAGACATCAAAGATGAAGAAATGAGAATCAGAGAGATGATAATAGACCTAGGGGATTCCCAGCTAATGAAGGTGCCAAGCTATGACCTTCTCCTAGTGCTACATGAAAAACGAATTTTGATTTATTTTTACGGTTCAAAACCGTTGCTAAAAGTTGAAAACAACTGCAACAAATAGCTATTTTTCTAGTAATGTAATTTATTTTCAATTTTACACTTAAGTTATCACGATATATTATACTACCACCTATCATAACTTTTAGTCATATTCTAGTATTCGACCTAAGCGTTGCATGAGAATGTGTCAATCATTATTAGTTAATGGTGACAACTTGAAAAAAGAGGCAATCAAAGTTACAATTTGGTGATATACATGGTCACTATTGGTTATAAAGTAAACAAATTTTATTGTGTTAATACTTTTTCAAAATTATAGATGAAAATGCATTTTCTTTAATTTTGATATCTTTAACAACTTTACTTTTTTAGAGCATGTGTTTTTAGTAATTCTTCTGCATATTATTTTATCGATTGTTAAGAAATGTGAAAACTCAATTTTTTATTATAAAAAACTAAGAAATCAGAAATAAGAAATCGGTAATATGAATTAGAAGTCCAAAAGTTGGTAAAATCAATGCCGAATGTCAGGAAAACAGAGGATTATGAGGAAAATAAAAAAAAATCAATATCAAAACTCACAAAAATAGAGGAGGAGAAGGGGTAGGAGTAGGGATGGACCCGGGCCGGGCCGGGCCCGGGTATAACCAGTGTCCGGGCCAGGTCTGGGTCGGGCCTGGTTCTATGTTTTTTTTGCTTTCAAATTAACCCCCGATCCCCCCCCACCCCCACCCCAAACCCCCCCAAAACACCCAGCCCTAACCAAGAAAAAAAAATTGGGAAAAAAGCTCGGGCCCGGCCTGACCGGGCCGGTTCAAGAAAAACGTGGCCCGAGTCCGCCCCGCCCAACCTGCCCCAACCGGGTAAAAGCCCGGGCACGCACAATAACGGGCCAGGCCGGTTCCGGGTCGGGCCAAACCGGTTTGGTCCATGCCTAGGTAGGAGGATGAGAAGGGTGAGGAGGATGAGAAGAAGAAACCTCAGTGCCGGTGGCACACATTGAAGTTGGCAGCGATTGCGGTGTGAGAGAGAGCCAGCAGCGGCGATGCACAGAAATGAGCTCGTGGGGTCGTGGGGACCGGATAAATCTGGTGCGCAAGGGGAACTATTGATATGATGCGCAAGGGAGAGAAGAGTTGATCCACAGAACGAACGATGGATCTAGCGCGCAAGGGAGAGAAGAGTAGGTATAAAGCAAGAACAAATTAGGATAGGAATGCAATTTCAGTATGTTTATTAATATTAGTAAGATGGTCTTATTAAGAGAAAAACATGCATGCTCCTAGTTAAAAATTTCTATACAAGGACCAATATTATTGAAAATCCTATTATGTCGCAATTCGAAAATTCTTCAACTATACAAAAGAATAGTAGGATTTTTTAAGGATGTGCTTACAAAATTGACACTGTTTTTGGTAACTTAAGACACTGTTTTTATATTATCTTGTGAAACGTATTCTATTTGCTTTGAGCAACACTTTTTGGCACCTGAATCCGAGCTGATTTCTTAAAAAAATTGACACTATGACGATTCACTCAAGCTTGAGGATGGAGTGTTCCCAAACTATCTTTCTTCTCTCAAGAGGCTCTCTAACGTTCTCACTCTAAGAAGTGGATTCACTCTTGGTTAGGATGGTTAGGAATGAAGACCCTACTCCTATTTATATTACTCCACCTCCACAATGAATGGTGAAGAATAGCTCTTTAGAATGCTGTACACGTGTCTTCATATTCTAGAGAGCTCCAAGGAGTCTCTATACCTTCCACCCCCTTTTGTATCTTTCCATTCTCTTTCATAAGGTTTCAGAAGGTTCTACACTATTTCACAAGCTTCTAGAGAGTTCTATACTTCTCTAGAGTTCTCTGGGTTGTTCTAGAAAATTCTATCCTTCTCTACAAAGCTCTAGAATTTTCTAGAAACTCTCCAATTAAGAAGGGATCCCAACACATATTAGAAATTATACCTATAATTTGTGAAATATGTTGATAATTATAGCGAAGTAAAATGACTCTAGTTTTATGTTAGATATTTAACCTTGTTGATAAGAAACTATAGATATAAATCAAATTTTATATTTTCAAATTCAAATCATATTTTTGAATCCAAATCACAAATCGAATTAACCCTTACTCCGTATGATGTTGGATATTGATCCAAGCTTGAGAAAGGAGTACATGCAACGCCATGCACACATGGAAGTCACGTTATTTATTTATTGTTTATTCATTAATATGAAGTTGAATAAGTCTTGAGTGGTTGGCTTATCTTTAGGAATTGGTTTAGTCCATGTTTATGTTAATGGTTGTATGTGGAGTATGGCTTAAAAATAGGAGGTTGTTTAGTTATTCTTTGATCAGTTTGTTGAAACTTTGCAATGGCTATTTATAGCCCTTCCCCTTTCGATAATATTAAGTGCGTTGCATCCTTAATATTCCATAGTTTTCATTATTTGAGTTCAACATTTGGTATCAGAGCTTAAGCATGATCCAAACACTTGTTGTTTGTTGTAAGGAGTAGTTAGTTGGGTTTGACAATAGGAGAAGTTTGGAAGGCAAAAAGGATGTGAAATCCTGATTTTAGTGCGAAACCCGGCCGGGTATGACCTTTACCCGTCCGGGTATGAAGAGAAAAACGAAGTTACTACGAAATAGGAGAAATATCCAGTCAGGTATCCCCTATACCCGGTCTTGTATGAAGTGATTTCAGGCAAAAAGATGTGCGGAAGAACATAACAACGTGGGAAAAAGATATGATTTGATCAAATACCCAGTCGGGTATCTCAAATACATGGCCGGGTAACCGTCATAGTTGATGCTAAACACCTATAAATAACATCATTTTCCTTCACTTTTAATCATTCTTCTTCCATATACTTAAGTTCTTCTTAGAATAGTAGTTTTTTAGATTTTTATAGCATTCGTTAGTCTCCAAATGAGGAGCTGAACTCCATTTCTTAGTTTTGCTCTTAAAGCTTGTTGAATGTTAAAGTTGTGAGTTATTTTCTTAACTTCTTTTCTTGAATATTAATTCTTCTCTTAATCTTATTTCTATATTAATGTTGGGGTGTTGCTAATTAACGATTAGTTAACGCTTCAACATTAATTATTACTAGCAACGATCAACGAACCGATGGTTAATCGTTGATAGTTTCACAAGTAAGTAACTTCGGTTTATTAATGCATGGTCGTGGTTAATAAACTTAAGATGGATTAACTTTGTTGGTTAAACCAAAACCGTTGTGTTAAGGTTATCATTCTCAATTGATTTCATTAAGGAGCTAAGAAGATTAAATGCTACTATTAAGTCGGTATGCGACGTTGTTCTATATTTGACTAATAGTAAGGGTTGTGAATGAACGGTCGTTATTAATAACTACCATCGATGAAATGGAGATACTCCTCGATTGAGTATTCGAGAGGGGCTAAGTTAAAGATATGATCGGGATCGACCAAACATATCAACAAGTGGAAAGTAGCAAAGCCAAGTTCTTTATCTTTTGAATTAAAACACATATAAGTCACTCATCTTAGTGTTTAATTAAATTAAAGGGAAAAGTACGGAAAAGGCACATGCGGTTGAGCCCGTTTTCAGATAGGGTCATGTGTTTCATTCTTTATCAAAATGATTCATGTGTTTGAATTCCGTTATCACAAGAGGGTCACGCCGTTAAAAACGTAAGAAAAAGACCGTTAAAAGTAACTCCGATTTTCAAAAGTGCCCGAAAAATTAAAAGAAAAATATCGGAAGGTGCGCCTCAATAAGATGACCGCTAGGCCATCTCTATTTTTTGTTTTCAGCCACCATTGTCACCGAAAAGTCCATCGGAAAAGCGATATTAGCGAAATCATTTTAAAAAAATAATTCAAACAGATTTGAAAAATCCAAAGGCGAAGGTGGTTTGGAGGTCATCTTGACGAGGCACACCTTTCAGTATTTTTCTTTTAATTTTTCAAGCACTTTTAAAAATCGGAGTTACTTTTAACGGTCTTTTTCATACGATTTTAACGCTGTGATCCTCTTGTGATAATGGAATTCAAACACATGAACTACTTTTAATAAAGAATGAAACACATGACCCTATCTGAAAACGGGCTCAACCTCAAGTACCTTTTATGTACTTTTCCCTAAATTAAATCACACAATCCCAAAACCCCCTTTTTATTACTAGTTCATTGAAAGAAAATTATTCCTTTACCTGTGGATACGAACACTACTATACTATACTACATATAAGTGTTAAGTATTGAATTTATTTTGAGGCACATATGACTTTAGTGCCGTCAAATCCCTTATGAACTTCAAAAGGTTTAAAGCATTGGTGGGAAAACAAAGTGGGAAACAAGTGAAAGCATTGAGAACTAATAGGGGAGATGAATTCATATCCAAGGAATTCATTCAGTTCTGTGAAGAACAAGGCATAAGGAGGGAACTCACAACACCATACACTCCTGAACAAAGTGGAGTTGCAGAGGGGAAGAATACAATTGTGGTGGTAATGGCTAGAAACATGATGAAGGCCAAGGGATTACCAACTTAGTTTTGGAGTGAGGTTGTTGCAACTTCAGTATATGTGCTCAATATCTCACTAACTAGAGTTGTGAAGAATCTGACACCATTTGAAGTATGGAGAATGAAAAAGCCTTCAGTTGGCCATTTAAGGATCTTTGAATGCATAGCTTACACTCTCATTAATCTAAGAGCTAAGCTAGATGATAAGGCAGAAAGGTGTATCTTTATTGGTTATTCCACTCGGTCCAAAGCATACAGGTTGCACAATCCTCTTTCCAGCAAGATAATTATAGGAAGAAATGGTATCTTTGATGAGGATTCAAGTTGGGATTGGAAGAAGCAGAAGCAGGACAATCAAGGCATGCAAAGAACCACCAGTTTGGAAGAATTTCATGAACCAGGACAACTGAGGCATCAGTCAAACCGGTCCACCATCAACACCTTATATTTCATCGCCACCCTTAAGTGGTCAGAAACTCAGAGCACACCATCATCTCACTCTACATCAAGTTGTGAAACACCTCCAGCCACGGTAAGGTCTCTTATTGATATCTATGAATCATGTGATCTTGCTCTCGTGGCCAGTGAACCTGCAGATTTTGAAGAAGCAATCACCCAGGATGAATGGCAACAAGCCATGATAGAGGAGATCAACTATATTGAGAAGAATGACACATGGGAGCTGGTAAGTCTGCCCAGTGAAAAGAATGTGATAGGACTGAAATGGGTGTACAAAATAAAGTACAATCCAGATGGAAGCATCTCAAAGCCTAAGGCTGGGTTGGTGGCAAAAGGTTCTCCCTTGTGGCAAGGTTTGAAACTGTAAGAATTGTACTAGCTGTGGCTGTTCAAAGAAATCTGCATGTGTATCAGTTGGATGTAAAGTCAGCTTTTTTGAATGGAGAGCTTACTGAAGAAGTCTTTGTAGAACAACATCAAGAATTTGAAAAAAAGGGTGAAGAAGAGAAGGTGTACAAACTGAGGAATGCTCTTAATGGCCTATAGCAGGCACCAAGAGCTTGGTACAACAAAATTGACTCATTCTTTATCAGTAATGAGTTCAAGAAAAGTGAAAATGAGCTTACATTGTATGTGAAGAATCAAGGTATGAATGATTACATCATAGTCTGCCTCTATGATGTAGATGATATTATATATTTCAGTTCTTCACATAAGTTGCTAGAAGAGTTTCAGAATTCCATGAAAAAGGAGTTTGAGATGACTGGATTAGGCGTTTTTAAGTATTTCCTTAGTTTATAAGTTAAACAAGGAAAAATATGGACTTTCTTATGCCAAAAGAAGTTTGCTACTAATTTGCTTAAAAGGTTTCATATAGAAAAATGTGAAACTGCCAAAACACCTATGTATGCAAATGAGAAGTTGAAGAAGAATGATGGAACAGAATATGTTGACGAAAGACTCTATAGGAGCATGGTAGGTGGTCCAAATTATCTCACAAACACAAGGCCAGACATTGCACACGATGTGAGTGTTGTTTCCAGGTATATGCACTCTCCCACAAAACAACATCTTGGAGCGATAAGAAGAATCTTAAAGTATGTGGCTGGAACATTGGATTATGGTATCTTGTATGAAAATGTGAAGCATTTTTCATTACAATGCTATACAGATAGTGATTGGTTAGGTTATATTGATGACAAGAAGAGTACTTCTGGCTCAGTATTTGATCTAGGGTCTAGATCAATCACTTGGAGTTCAAAGAAGCAGAATATTGTGGCCTTATCTTCCACAGAAATAGAGTATATAGCTGCAGAAGCTGCAGCTAAACTAGCCCCATGGTTGAAGAAATTGCCGAAAGATCTATGTTGTGAACAAGAAGAAGATGTAGACCTTTGATGTGACAACAAATCCACAATTGCAATGGTTGTAAACCCTGCATTCCATGCTAGAACCAAACACATAGATGTACAACATCACTTCATCAGATAGTTGGTGGCAAAGGAAGAAATTGCTTTGCAATTTTATGGAACTGATGCTCAAAATGTAGACCTATTCACAAAGTCCTTGAACCAGAAGAAACGTCAGTAGTTTATGGAGAGGATTGCCATGATCATGATTTGATCAAGGAGAGGTGTTGGATATTGATCTGAGCTTAAGAAAGGAGTACATGCAGTGCCATGCACACATGAAAGTCACATTATTTACTTATTGTTTATTATTTAATATGAATGCAGGGCTTAACTTGCAAGTGTACAAGTGCCGATATAGTAATAAATTTCGGTAAAATACGGGTCGAATCCACAGGGAAACGTTGTTTAATTCAAATTCGGAAGTAGATAACTTTAAATTAAGAAATGAGTAAAGTGCAAGGATTTTGATTTGTGTTTGTTGTAACTTGGTCTTTCACTTTTAGTTCAAGAAGATAACTTTAATTAATTCGAAATTAAGATGATTAATAAGAACAACTAAGGTTTCGGGAATCACTTAAATGTTTTAATAGGGTTGAATGTTAGTTCTTTGCCAATAATTATGAATACGATGTCGCTAATATATTCCGAACTCCGGTTAAAGGCAGCCGGAGCGTGGTTTTCATTACGTGTAAGTCCCGTTACGACTTACATTCATCCACCGAAAACCTTGTTGAGTATGAAGACATCACACCCGTATCATATAAGACCAGATATATTTCTATTCTCGGTTCTATATATGTTTATCCTTTAATGTTCATAGTTTAGACCTCAACGTTAATTACAAGTATAAACTAAATTTAACACAATTCTATGTTATACACCATAGTCATAAACAATCAATATATAAAGGATAATCACAATTTATTGGTTTAGAACTTTAACAACTTTTATCAAACACTTAGTGGGCATAGAAGTTCATCCCTAGCCTTAGCTAAGAATTTAGTTTCTTGACCTCATACTAATTACAAAAGTGTAACTAAGAATAAGGAAATACAATAACATACAAGAAAATTTACCTAGAACCAATTGTAGGGGAGAGAAATGACTTCTTGTCCAACTCTTCAAGATAATACAAAAATAAAATATAAAAACTGAATTTTTAGCTCCAAAGATGGAATGATGATCTTGCTTGATGAATTGAGGGCTTTATGGGCTTGTTTGTTATTCAGCGGATTGGTACAAAGACTCTGCAAAATGCGGCGTTTAAAGAGAAAAAAATCTATGTTTTAACCTGACACGCTATAAACCAAACACACCCTACATCGGCTAAAGGTATCTTTTAGTCTATTCGAGCCCAACGATCATGCTGATTTCCACATTTGATCAGATCATGAGGAAGGTGAGGTTTTTCCATTAAAATATTGATGCACGTAACTGCGTTTTGTACAGATTTCCTCCTAACCGGCGCCGGTTTCAGGCCTGACCGGCACCGGTTCTTCTTCGCCGCTGACATAATACTGAAAAACAACATAATCGACGCCGGTTATAAGGGTGGACCAGCGCCGGTTTGCTCTCGGCGAACCCGGAAATAGCCAATTAAATCTAACCCGCACCGGTTCTAAGGGTACACCGGTGCCGGTTCTCCCATGTTGTGCAATATTTCATTTTTCGCTCCGTCTTACTCCCATAGTTGATCCCAAAGTGCCGGTTCTTGGCCTCTTTTGACTGTTGACTCCCGTTTCTTCATCTTTGACGCCTTTGTGCGGTTTTGCTCAAATTTGAATATTTGTACAGATAATCATAACTACCTATATAAAATATAGGCCATTATCATGCTTATCAATGAAGTTCAATAAGTCTTAAGTGGATAGCTTATCTTTAGGAAATGATTTAGTCCATGTTTATGTTAATGGTTGTATGTGGAGTATGGCTTAAAAATAGGAGGTTGTTTAGTTATTCTTTGACCAGTTTGTTGAAGCTTTTTAATGGCTATTTATAGCCCTTTCCCTTTTGTGAATATTAAGTGTGTTGCATCATTAATATTGCATCCTTAGTAGTTTTCTGATTTATTATAAATGACCTTGGAATGTGCATATGTAAATGTATGTATGGGTCACACTTTGAGGGTATATCTAACTTTTAAAAGTTATTATATTGACCTTACTATTATAATTACTATTTTTAATACTATTATATACTCCATCTGTCCCATTTTAGTTAGCCAAACTTGACTTTTCCAGTCAATTACGTCTAACTTTGACCGATTATATGTTTATATAGAGAAAGTATTAATAATATGAAAATGATATGAAAATGTTATTTGTTAAAAATACTATTATAAAAGTATAAAATTATTAAATTTTGCATAAAATGTATTAGTTTAAATAATTGGTCAAAGTTTACCACCTTTGACTTGAAAAGTCAAAGATGGCTAAGTAAATTAGGACGGAGGTAGTATGTTATTCTAATTAACTATTATTAATCGAATATATTTGATTAATATTCCAACCGAATATGCTGATATTCTTATTTGTATTTAATAAGGCTATCCGCAATGGGTAAGATGAAAACCCTAAATTTGAGGTTTTCACCCCAAATCAACTATAACTCAAACAAAAAATAGTATAGGAAGGGAGAGAAGAAAGGTTGGGGGAACCTTTAGGGTGGGTATTATGAGTTGAGGCATCATTCACCAGAAGGGAGAGAGGAAAGGAGATGCATTTGTTGTGCGCATGCAATGTTCTAAAAGATGCTAGGCACTAGTCTAAAGATGACAGATGCCTAGGCGACTAGGCAGATGCCTAGGCGGGGACTAATCGGAGACATAAAAATTACAGTTTTATCAATATTTTTGCATAAATATGATTAGTAATATTTTGTTTGTGTGTGTATGAAAAATACACACACATACACATTAACATGAAAGAATAATAGAGTTGTCACATTTGATAATATGTTATACATACTCACTGAACTTCATTATGTAATAAATTTTATTAAATAATAATAACACTTAACATTATATATAAACATGTGTCTTGCATGTATATTTTTTTCCTAATCTAAAAACTTTCTTTATATGCGTAATTAAAGTTAAAGGGGTTACCTCTTAGAGTACTAAAATAAAAACAACACAATAAAATGTTCAACACATTTAGATGCCTAGGCTACCGATTAAGTGCTCTGGACAAGCAACTAGACGCCCTAGTTGGCCGGTTAGTTCACCTAAGCAGCCAACTAGTTCACCTAGGCACCAAATCAATTAGTCGGAGCGACTAGACTAATATCAAGGCGCCCGGCCACCGCCTAGCGCCTAGGTGGGGACTAGCCGGACGTCTAGAGCGATTTTTAGAACAATGTGCACAGGTAAGAAAAAGATGTTGTCCCCACATAAAATAAAAATTCCAACTTCCTTTAAAAAAGAATAAATTTATTATTTGCAGTCCAAATCAATATATATATATATATATATATTAAAATTCTTAAATTTTAATGATCTTTCATACGACACCAATATTGTATAATTAAATTTTAACAAAAATATGAAGTTATATCTGGTGGAGAATTTTAGGTCCAAAATGTTTTCTTAAATAGACCCAAGTGCTAAATTTAATATCTTTTTTTATATAATATTTTTTTGCATCTTTTTGTTACTTATTAAAAAATTGGTATGAAGTAACAAAAAAAATTAATCTCCAAATTTATTCATGTTTACATTTGAACTTTTGACTATTTATATCATAATGATTCACAACAAAAAATTTGGCAAAAGTTGATGGATAATAATAAAAGAAAGACTTTAATTTTAAAAAACTTTATTGGGTGAACATATTGACAGTGCTAGATTGCAAAGAAAAATTGAATTGAGCGAGTGAACACGTATAAACCGGTGGAGAATCTGATTTATTGACGGGGAGGGTTGCGATTAGCTTAACAATTCAAATCACATTTTGTATTCTTAGGATGTTTTTACTTGGACTATTTTCGGTCCTAGACCAGACTAGGCTAGATTAGATCAGACCGGATCAGATTAGACCAAACTAGAAAAAACAATTTCAAGTAAAAACATCCTTATTTATATTTGATTTTTTTCAAATTTATATATTCATATGCGAATAATAAAAATTCCTATACGAATTCAAATTCCGAACCAAATATAAATAATTTGGTTCATATACCACCCTCATTAGATTTACCTCACATGTCGCTAGAATCACCTCTTTTTATAGTACACGAATTAGTACTCCCTCCGTCCCTTAAAGTTTGTCACACTTTCTCGAAATGGACGTCCCAAAATGTTTGTCATGTTTCTATTTAGGAAAGAAAGTTAGGTGAAAAACCAAAACTGCCCCTCCACTCATTTTAAATGAAAACCCTCCTTCCCCATTTATTATCCGCCGCTTCTACTTCTCCTTCCCCATTTATTATCCGCGACTTCTACTTCTCCTTCCCCATTTATTACCCACCGCTTCTACACTCTTCTCCTCTCCTTCTCACTCTACCTTATCTCCTTCCCTCCCCTACCGGTTTTGTAACTCACTCCGCCTGCTACCCCCAACTTCTTCCCTACTGGTTTTGTAACTCACTCCGCCGCTGCTACCCCAACTTCTCCTCCGCCGTTACCCCTACCTACCTCCTATCTCCATCAAAACCAACCCAACTCCGAGGCCATATCAGAAGATGGAAAAGAACCCTAATCCCACCCATGTCCGTCCGATTAAGATCTCAAATGTTATGACCCAACCGCATTCAACATCGATTGCAGATTCGCTGGAGCAAACAAAGGAGGGAACAAAGGAGCATGCACTGCCCGTGGCTGGCCATGACACTTGTAAGGGTAGTACCTCTTCTTTGATCTCTATCCTTAAATTGGTTTGTGTGTCTTATTCTCTTGGGTTTGAGTTACGGTGAAAACATGATTTTGGGTTTGAGTTACAGTTAGGCCGTATGGAGTCTAGGGTTTTATGTTGGTTGAAACTGATGATGATTTGGGCTTTGAGTTCAAATTAAATGTATGAATATGTTGCATATGTTTGTAACTGTAATTGTAGCAGCCCAGTTGAAAAACTGGGCAAGGCTCGATTACAAGTGCATTTGACTTGGTGGATCTGTGTGTTAGAAATGTTACTGGAAAGCATATTTCATTTCATCATGCATCAGGGCTTACAAAAAACTGTCCTTGTACATAGTACAGTGCGTTTATAATGTGCACTGTGTGTGTACATGTACATACAAAAATATTGTTACACACAAACTGTGTTTACAAACATCAAAAAAGCAAAAAATTGTGAATGCATAACACCTTTGTAGCAGTTCATATGTGAAGAATATACCTACTCTTCAATTATGAACTGCTCTTCAGTTGGGTCTGCATTGTTGGTAGTTGGCATTTTTCCATTTAGATATGCCCTAGTTGATTCATATAGCGCTGGACTGATCTGGATGTTTTTGGGTAAGATCCCTTGCCTTTCCAAAGAGTTCTTCCCTATGTGTTGCAACTTGAAATTGTTACCTCCATTGTTTTGCATGACACTTTGCATTACACATTGATAGCTTAGAAATACATTGTTCAAAGTGCTTGGTGTGAGCTCTTTGAAAGCAAGTTGAACACTATCAATTAATTGTGTTATAGTCTTTGGGGCTTTTTGATCTTTTAGTGAATCAAGTTGAACTTTGGGTCATCAACTGGAATATGTGGTCTAGTATTGTCTTGTTGAATCATGATACTTCTGTTTTCAGAATCTGGCCATGTTTCTTTGATTATTGGCATAACTGTATTCAATAGCATATCTTTAATCACTGATCTTGTGACACTTGTGATTGGTTTAGTCACTAGAGTCCCAACATGCCTGTTTTGGCTTGATCTTTTGGTTGGTTCTTCAAATGTAAAGGGGAATATACCTACTTTACCATCCCACTGCACTTTCCCATTCTATCCCAGCCTTGGCCTACCAACCACAGCCAAGAACATGATTTTAGGGATGAATTTATTGGACTGCACTGATCTGTATGGATCAATTTCATTAGGCATAGTGTAAAACCTTGTTGTTTCTTTAGAGAGGTAAAACCACTTCTCATCATTGTGTAGGTAGTTGTGAAAATCATTAAAAACAGGGGCGCTAGGAAGGGAAGTTGGGTTTAAGTGACTTAAACAATACTATAACCTTTAAAGTTTCCCAGCTTCACTCAATAAGGGTTTCATAGCATTTGAATGTCTTCTAATTTTCTTTCTTTTAAACCATCTATGGACTGTGGATTTGGAAACATGCATTGCATAACCCCGAGCACGCAGATTTTTCTCTTATGCAATGGTATTTGAATAAGCTTTTCAGCATCAAACATGACCCTTTTTCTGCCCACATTTCCCTTGTACTGTGTTTGCAAATTCACAGACTGCCCACCAAGCATTTGCTCTTTTGCTTTCTTCAACATCCGAAGCACAGTACAGGTGGAAATGTTGAACTAATTTGCTATCTTTTTTATTTCACCCCTCTGAAGTTTCCCACCACAAGAACTACCTAACAAACTTTGAATTAATATTTTCCTATCATTGGTTGTTAATTTTGAACTGATACCTGTGACACTTTGAACTGTAGGTACTGCAACTGGCTGTTCTGATTGTAAGCTGTTTGGAGATGAAAAGTGTTCGAGATCCACCACATCCAAGGACAGTGCAGAATTGGTTTGCAGTGAAGGCACAACTTCTTCTTGAGTAGACTCCATTTTAGGGTTGTATTGAATGCTTACTTGTTGTAATGAATGAGGTCTATTTATACTTGTACCCATTTGGTAGATGTAAAAGTGTTTGAAGTTAAAATTAGGAGGGAGATTCGAATTTTTTGGTGCCAAATTGTCTTGGTGGACAATTAAGATGGACTGTAGAACCATCTTGTCATCTCTTTTCCTTGTACTTTGATTTTTTAATGGCCACTTGTTTTTCACTTTTGCATTGCTTATTGATTTCGGCCCATTCCCCTCCCCATTTTTACCGCCTGCTTTTTTGGGAAGTTACCCTCACCTTTGTGAGGGTATTTTGGGAAAGTCTAACTCATTTTTTCCCTTCTCTTAAATAGCCCAAAGTCAAAGTATGACAAACTTTGAGGGACGGAGGGAGTATATTGCAAATAGACTATGCTCTAACTAGGAGCAAAACTTAACAAAAGTGCAAAATTAGGAGTTGTATGTTCCGTGTGATTCAATAGGACTAAAAAGACACGAGTTGATAAAACTACCCTTAATGAAAACCGTACTTTATTTATTAAATTATAAAATAGAATAATAAAATAGAAATATACCCAACAATGAATTGCTCCGGCAGGCGTGACCACCCCACCTCCTGCACCAATCACAGCCGTCGGACGTCGCTGCCGCCAGTCTCTGCCGTCACCGAACGTCGCCCTCGACGGATGTTGCCACCGCCAATCTCAGCCGTCTCCGGATGTCGCCGCTATCAGTTTCCTCTGCCGCTGCCAACTTCACCGATTCCTCCACCTCCGCCGACGTCGCCTCCGCCATCTCCGTCACCGCCTCCTCCATATGCAGCGCCAACACCTCATCTACGACTGCCGCCGGATTATGTGTCATCTTTGTCTCTTCTAGCTTCATCAACACCTTTGGCTCCACCGTTGCCAATCTCAGCTCAGATCTAGAAAGAATGCTTTATAATGTCATCTCAACACTTAAATGCCATCTTAATGGTATTCATATTAAAACAGAGGATCGTTTATTGCCATCATGACACTCTTATGGAATTATAACTGCTGTTTTTGCAAGTGTCATATAATGTCATCCTCATGGAGTTAATGTCATACAAACGACACTATGTGCAAAAATAACAATTTTTATATGAAAAACATGACATTATTAGTATTATATTTGCCATCTTGATTGAATTAGTGTCATATAAAAAGGCACTATGTGCCACAACAATACTTTCAAATAGAAAAATATCATCATTAGTATTGCATTTGTAAAGGAGTAATTTTTTTTTATCTAAGTAGTATAAAAATTATTTTAAAATAGCGATTTGGCAATTTCATACTCAAACCAAAAAAATAATCTCAAAATTACAAAAATATTGATTGAAATGAAATGTAAAAAATTGCAATATGTATTGTAAAATATAAATAAAATGTCAAAGGAACAAAAAATGAAACAAAACTGAAAGAGAAAACAGAAAAAAAATCACTAAAAGCGAATCTCGAAAGAAGGAAGAAAGTGGAAGCATAAATCAAATATAAAACTTGGTTCTTATCATTTAAGTTGCCTGATCACACTCCAACACCAAGTTCAAGTTGCAAAAAACGCAAGGTGGTCCAGCAAAATAAAAGAATACTACTACATTTTAGGGTCTAGTGTAACACTAAAATTGTATCAGTTATTAAAATCGTTACCTAAAACTGGTCTATTGCAATGGTTGTAAATATATCGTTACGTAGTTATTAAAACCGTTACCTAAAACTGGTCTATTGTAATGGTTGTAAATATATCGCTACGTTAGACTAGAAAATGTTACATTAAGTGTGATCTAAATGTAACACTTCTATTTTGGTATATAGATTGTTACATTCTTTTCATAAGTGTTACATTCAGAGAATTCTAATGTAACATTTCATACATAGTACTCCGTATATCAAAAGAGGGAAAAGAACCGCAGGTCAAAAATAATAGTCCCTCCGTCCCTTATAACTTTGCCAACTTTCCTCTTTTGGATGTCCCACTAACTTTGTCGCTTTCAAGTAAAGAATTTGTGGTTCCAGTTAATTCTCTCCCCTCTGCACAAACCTCAACCACATAGTTTTTACTTTATTAATTCCCGTGCCGGTCAAACTTGACAAAGTTAATAGGGACGGAGGGAGCAATTTGCTCGAGACCTACACTAATTTACTAAATAACTAAATAAAAAGTAACTAAATAACTAAACGGACGTTCTTGGCGCACCCTTATTGTTACTAAGCGCGCCCCTTTTTTCCTGTGCCTGGACAAGGTTATCCTTTTTTTTGTTTTAACTACTCCGTATTTCTTTTGTTACACACCCAACCCAATTTATGGGATCAATCGCACAAGATCAATAGAAAATCTCCAAGCCTGGTGTGGGATTTGAGATAAATGCTGAAAACAATTTACAATTGATATATTGACTATATGTTTTACAAATTAAAAATTTCAATTGTGGTGTCTTATTAATATATTTAAGTTTCGTTTGAATAGTTGTATATTTTAGAATGTTAGATTAGTATAAAAATCTGTCAAACTCAAAGATAGGTTCATTATTAATAAAAGATTTGAATGATAAATTGTGTCGATATTAACAGTGGCGGATCTTGCAACTACATGTAGGGTGTTCGAAATTACTTTACAATTAAGATGTTACCTAATAGTACAATATATAAATTATTATATTAATTACATACATGTATTTTTATACCTAATTTTTTTAAAAAAAAATTGGGTGTTCACATGAACACCCTTGAACAAAGAAGGTCCGCCACTTTTGATATAGGACCCAAATGATTGAAAATATAAATATCAGTCTAAGACCTAAAATATCATAGGTTTTGATTTACTTATTTTTATTATT
Source organism: Cuscuta europaea (assembly GCA_945859875.1). Taxonomy (NCBI): domain Eukaryota; kingdom Viridiplantae; phylum Streptophyta; class Magnoliopsida; order Solanales; family Convolvulaceae; genus Cuscuta; species Cuscuta europaea. The sequence continues at coordinate 1,772,455 of CAMAPE010000003.1, read as the reverse complement.
TTCATTGCTACTATATACAAAAGGAAGTGAAAACCTGACTCATTTCCCGCATAAAGATACGAACCAAAAAGTGGGCCAGATATGGCGGTGAGTTGTCAGATCATTCATCCGATCTGATGAATATACGTAGTACGAAGTATATATCATTGCAAAAAATGTCAGATCTGATATCCCACCATACCCGATCACTTTTTGACCTGTATCTTTAGGCGGGAAAATAAGCCAGGTTTCGACATCAGTTCCTTTTGTATATAGTAGCAATGAGATTAAAATAAATAAGTAAATCAAAATCTATAATATTTTAGGTCTTAGATTGGTAGTTTTCTGTCATTTGAATCCTATGTCGACACGATTTATTTTCTAATCTTTTATTAATAGTGAACCTATCTTTGAGTTTGATAAATTTTATACTAATCTAACATTGTAATACAACTTTTCAAACGAAACTTAAAGATATTTGTAATTTCTAGCACACACACACACACACACACACACACACACACATATATATATATATATATATATATATAGGTTCAAATGAGAATAGTATCTCAGGAAAGAAATAAGAATGAAGATGAGTCGTCCGATCTTGTGCTTATTCTCACGTGCGGCTACTCCCTGGAAAGGCTATTCACGTCATTTGATTCTCAGGTAGCGCATAACGTATGAAGTTTTTTTTTTCATTTACGTTCTTTCCATAACCGTTTCAAGATTTCTTTCCTTTCCATCATTGTTCTATGTTTGGCTTCTTTCTCTTTCCTTTCCCTACCAAATTCTTTCGTGCTTCTTCTCTACCAATTTCTTTCACGCTTCGTCCCTTTCAAGCCGTTTCAAGCTTCAATTCTGCCATGGAAACCAGTTAGCATCGCTCCTCTGTTCTTTGTTATGTTGTCATTTTGATTTATAGTTGTTATGTGCTCTTTGTTTCTGTATTGTACGTTGAATGAAACTAGTATTGCCCCTTGAATGAAACTAGTATTTTACATAATGCATATGTTTAGTTCAATACATTCCGTATTAGTTTGAATGCAATTGCCTGGTGCACTTTTAGTTTGATTTGTCTTGTCAATTTGTGTGAAATTCTTTTAATTTTTTTTAATAAGAATGCAGCTAAACATTTGATTCAATGCACTCCAATTTGCATCGTGATTTGTAAAAGTATTTACGTAAGCGCTTCTACTTTATTTGTATTATATTTCATAATGTTTTGTTTACTGCACTACATGATTTATTTAGATGTAGATACATGTGTTACGTAATGCACGTTTTGTTTAAGTCATGTTTATGTGAAGAACTCTTCATTGTAGCTATTGTCCCTGTCGAGACTCGAGGTGTATTTCCTAGTCAGCGCACCGGATATGCAATCCGGCCATGGATAATAGTTAGCTTCAATTCTCCGTTCTTTGTTATTTTGCCATTTCATTTACATACTTTGTGTCCTCTTCATTTTTGTTATTGTTTATGATTTAATGGGTATGTATAAATGTGAAAATTTAATGATTGATGTGTTTGTATTTTCTATTTCTACGGGTGGAATGTATGTAAGGTTCTAGTAATATAAATTTGTGACTGAGAACTAGGTTCAACAATTGTCTACTTGCACTCCAATTTGAGCGATGATGCATACAAATTTTGTACGTAATGCACTTATAGTTTACTGTTAGTAAATTTCAAATTTGTGTTGTTTAGTTCACTCCATTCTGTCTTATGATGCTTATACATGTCTTACATAATGCACTTTTAATTTATTGCATCTTTGAATGTATGTAAAAACCTACGTGAAATTATGAAATTATTTTAACCGAGAACTGAGTACATAATGCACACAAATGTTGTGTTTAGTGCACTCCAAATTCCATGATGATGCACACAAATGTTGTACATAAAGCACTTCTAGTTTACTGTTAGTAAATTTCAAATTGATTTCGAATAGTGCACTCCATTCTGTATTACGATGATGCATAATTGGTTGTGTTTAGTGCACTTGTATTTTGACCGAGAACTCAGTTCATCAATTGCTTAGGTGCACCCCAACTTTCACGACGATGCTTACAAATGTTGTACCTAATGCACTTGTAGTGTACTGTTAGTAAAGTTCATTCTAATTTTGTTTAGTGCACACGATTCTGTATTACGATGCTAAAAACTGTGGTATATAGTGCAATTTTCCGTTGGTTTGTCTCTGAATGTATATTAATGTGCATAACAATGTTGCTTCTTTCATTTAGATACAAATGATGTTGATTTCAGTGCTTCTAGCTTCCGCAATTTGTTAACCTTTTGATGCTAATACAATGGACATTTCACCAGGATCCACTATGTATTGAACATCTGAGTGTGATGTCGATGTAAAACCATATGTTGGTATGTTGTTTAGAGGCCTGCTTGATGGTATGCGGTTTTATGATGAATATGCTTCAATTTGTTGTTGTGAAATACCCACCTCAGCAAGTTCAAGAAAAAGGTTGTGGTAGGAGGATCAAAGGTGACAAGGAAAAGACAATTGAAGTAATCAAGAAGAGTAAGAGACTACACAAAACATATAATCAGAAGGGGCCGTATCACGCAGCAGGAATTGTCCTTTAAACCCGGAGAAATGATTGTAATTTGTAGTGAATGATCTGTAGTGTTTACTTCATTTTCAAATTATTGACTACTTCTAATTTTATTTCAATTATTCAAAACTATATGGTTTATTATTACTAAGGATCACTTACAGTTGTATAACAGTGTTTACTGCTATGTATTGCATTATTTAATTTGTACATTTGTCTATGTAATTGAAGCACTTTGTTATCATTATGTGCTGCATTTCTTTCCATTTTCTACCGCACTACAAAATTCACCGTAAAAGTGCATTATGAATTATACAACATGATCATGTATTTGTTATCACTGTATATTAGTGAACCTTGGTTCATCTAAGTTATGCATTTGTTATCATCCCTTGTTGCACTTCTTCCTAAATTTCTATTTCACTTCACCATAATTGAAGTGGTATATGGTATTCCTTTTCATTTTAAATATGTCTACTTTGGGTCCCTGTGACCGAAAATGTGCATTATGATTTATACAGCAAATTCACGGAATTGTAAGCATTGTATATCAATGAATTTGCTTTCATGTAATTGATGCACTTCTTCAAATTTCAACTAGGCTTCACATTTCAGCCACAACCCTATGTGAAAAAGTTTTATTTATATGCATCAATGTACTATGCAAATCATACATGTTTTATGCACAAATATATGATAACAACATATAATTGCACGTTGAATCAAATTCAATGGAAAATTTGCATTATAACTTTGATGACTAATGGGAATAACTTTAATTTGGCAGTGTAGTGAAGTCATCATCACTATTTTTGTCATCATTTTGACCACCTTGCATGTATTCCACATTCCTTCCTTCTCTTGATGTCTCTCTCAATTCTTGTCGTTTCTGCTTATCCTATTCTACAAACTTTTCCTTCCAAGGAAGAAATCTTCCACTCCTCGTACCCATAGTTATAAGTGACATGTTACTCCTTCCTTCATTGTCTTGAAGTCTTCCCTTGATAGTCCCAGTATTTAACAAACAACAAACATAAGAAGTGAAGAAGAAGCAGATAGAAAGATATGTCGATATTATACACGAATCTGGTATACCGTATGAAACCCCACTGTTCTCCCTGGAACAGTGATGCACACTAATTAGTAGTGCATAATTACATGTTTTTATGTTTGATTTATGTTAATTGTTTGACGTTTTATTTAGTTTGTAAACATTTATGTGATTTCAGTTGTAATTGTATTTTAGTCTTTTTTTGTAAGTTGTAAAGTTTAGTTAGGATTTGTGGTGTTGGAAAGGAAGACTTTGAAGTGAAGAAAAAGAAGAATTGGCTGCCCAGGAGCAAATACCCGACCGGGTATAAACCCTGACCCGGTCGGGTAAGAAGTGAAAAACGAAAATGCAAAGAAAGTGCATGGCCCGGTCGGGCCCACTACCTCACCCGGTCGGGTGAGAAGTGACCGGAGACAACCCGGCGTGCAAAGATCACCCGAACGTGAAGAAAATCCAATTTTTGCACTCACCCGGTCGGGTCCCTTACTTGACCCGGTCGGGTCTGACTTGACCCGGACACTTTAACATGCCAAAGATCACCAGAACGTGGGGAAATATCTGATTTTGACCGGACCCGGTCGGGTGAGTACTTGACCCGGTCGGGTACCCGGCCAAAGGTGTTGAAAAACACCTATAAATAGCACACTTTCTCTTCACAAAAAATCATCCCTTCTTCCATACTCTTTAGCTCAGTTTAGAATAGCATTTCTTTATATTTTTCTAGCTATGTTTAGTCTCCAAATGAGGAGCTAAACTTCCATTCTTGGTGTTGCTCTTGAAGCTTGTTGATTATTAAAGTTGTGAGTTATTTTCTTAACTTCTTTCCTTGAATATTAATTAATAGTTCTTTCCTTAATACCATCTCTATATTAATGTTGGGGAGTGTTACTAAGATGACAATTAGTTAACATCTCGACATTAGTTAGAATGGTATTTTCTTCCTCTATATTAATATTAGGGAGTGTTGCTAAGATGACAATTAGTTAACATCTTGATATTAATTATAGTAGGATTCATCTTCTTTAATAATATTCTTCCTTGAATATTAATTAATTCCTACTCTTATTTCATATTAATATTTTGAACATTAATTAAAGGATCAACTAGTTTTGTTTCATATATTAATTATTACTAGAAACGATCAACGAACCGATGGTTAATCGTTGATGGTTTCACAAGTAAGTAACTTCGGTTTATTAATGCACGGTCGTGGTTAATAAACTTAAGAGGGATTAATTTTGTTGGTTAAACCGAAACCGCTTGTGTTGATGTTATCAATCTCAATTGATTTCATCAAGGAGTTAGAAAGATTAAATGCTACTATTAAATCGGTATACGGCGTTGTTCTATATTTGATTAATAGTAAGGGTTATTAATGAACGGTTGTTGTTAATAACTACCCTCGATGAAGTGGATATACTCCCCGATTGAGTATTCGAGAGGGAATAAGTTATAGATATAACAATGATCGACTAAAATATATCAACAAGTGGAAAGTAGCAATGCCAAGTCCTTCTTATCTTTGAATTAAACACATATATGTTGTTCATCTTAGTTCTTAATTAAATTAAATCACTCCATCCAAATCCCCCCTTTTTATTTTCTAAGTATCATAAAAATAGAATTATTCTTTTCCCTGTGGATACGAACTCTACTACGCTATACTACGTATAAGTGTTTAGTATTGAATTTATTTTGACGCACCGTGACAAAGTGCCTCGTCAAATTTGGCGCCGTTGCCGGGGACAGGCAATTAATTTTTCTTTTTATTTTATTTCAAGAAAAAAAAATTTATATATAAAGATTTCTATTTTGGCTGAGCTTTGTTTGAGTATATGGTTAAACACCGATCTATAAACCAAATCACCTACCAAACAAAGCCCGAAACAGAACAAGCCTTCGAGAGGTTCAGGAATCTATTTCCAAATACTTCTTCGGAGGAATCATCAAGTGCTAGTTCTCATTCTAGCGAATCCGAAGAGTCCTTCCACATGGCTCTTGAAACAAGAACGTTGAAGGAGCTTACAGCTCCGAATTTAAATCAACAACTCTTATGTATCACTTTTCCAACTCTTGATACGGGGGTCACATTCGAGCTAAAATCTGGGCTCATTCATCTACTTCCCTCTTTCCATGGCTTACGAGGGGAAGATCCAAATAAACACTTGTCGGAGTTCCATATTGTGTGCACAAGCATGTGCCCCAATGGCGTGTCCGAAGAGACAATCAAGCTGAGAGCCTTCCCATTCTCTCTCAAAGACACCGCCAAAGATTGGTTATTTTATCTTCCATCGGGGAGCATCAACACATGGGCTCAAATGAAAAAGAGCTTCCTTGACAGGTACTATCCCGCATCTATCTCTTCAAGTCTCAAGAAGCAAATCAGCAACATTGAGCAAGCAGATAATGAGACCTTGTATGAATATTGGGAGCGCTTTAAAAAATTATGTGCTAGTTGGCCATATCATGGATATTCAGAACAAGATCTCATCCTCTACTTCTATGATGGACTTGTTGATCAAGATAGACGCATGGTGAATGTGGCATGCGGAGGGGGTATTGTTAACAAAACCCCTTCTCAAGCAAGAGACCTCATTTCGGAGTTGGCCGAAAACTCGAGACATTACAACGGAAGGTCATCATCGAAAGGAGTCATGGCAGCGGAATCCAACAACTCGTTGGAGAGTCAAGTAGCCGGCTTGACTTCTTTGGTCAAAGATTTCCTTTTAAATCCAAAAACCCAAGAAGTCAAGGTCTGCGGCATCTGTTCAACGCAAGGGCATCCCACAGATTCTTGCCCGACACTACAAGAAGAGAACTCCGAGCAAGTCAATGCTTTGGGGTTCCAAGGTCAAAGGAGGTACGATCCTCAAGGAAATACTTACAACCCGGGATGGAGGGATCATCCGAATTTAAGGTACGGAAATTCTCAAACAAATCCTCCTCCTCAACAATACAAACCACAAGGCCAAACATCGAACTCGAGTATGTCCACCGAAGACATGATTCGAGCGTTGGCCGTCAATATGGGAACAATGCAGCAAAGCATGGGGCAATTCCAACAAACCATGATGCAATTCCAACATGAAACCAAGTCGAGCATTCAAAATTTGGAAACTCAAGTTAGCCAAATTTCAAATGCCGTAAGTCGACTTGAAGCAAAAGATTCGGGTAGGCTCCCCTCTCAAACTGAGCAAAACCCAAGACAACATGTCAATGCAATCATGTTGAAGAACGGTAAAGAATTGAAACCACGGGAAGTTGAGGAGGACAAGCAAGAGGTTGATCTTGAAGAAGGCTTCCAACAAGAAGAGGAGAAGCCAACGAAGACTAAATTCCCTCCACTGTCATCATATGAACCACTCCCTCCATTCCCTGAGGCATTGAAAGACACGAGGAAGCTGAAGAATGATCGGGACATCTACGAAACATTCGTCAATTCTGAGGTAAACATCCCACTCTTCAAACTGATCAAAAGTGTTCCCCGTTATGCAAAGTTCTTAAAGGAACTATGCACAATGAAAAAGAAAAATAAACTGGAAGGGAAACAAAAAGTTGAAGTGAGTGAACGTGTCTCGGCCATTTTTAAAAAGAAACTTCCCGAGAAATGTAGCGATCCAGGCATGTTCACTATTCCTTGCAAAATAGGGGATACCTTATTTTCGAAGGCCTTGTTGGATTTAGGAGCGTCAATAAATGTCATTCCTTATTTCTTATATAAATCCTTACAACTCGGCCCACTACATCAAACTGGTGTAGTGATTCAACTAGCGGATCGGTCTAATACTTACCCGAAGGGTGTAGTAGAAGATGTGCTAGTAGAAGTAGAAAATTTGATTTTCCCTGTTGATTTTTATGTTCTGGAAATGGGAGATGATAACCAAACTACACCCATCCTCTTGGGTAGGCCTTTTCCGAAAACCGCAAAAACAAAAATAGACGTGTCTAATGGTTCATTAACTTTAGAGTTTGATGATCAAAAGGTAGAATTCAACATTTTTGATTCTACGAAAAAACAAATTAAAGACCAATCTCTTTGTGCTCTAAATGTTTGTGTACCACAAACCCCGAATATTTTTGTTGAGAAAAAAAATGAGAAAATCAAACTTTTTGAAAAAAAAATTATTCAAATTTTCAAAAAGAGAATGGATCCCACCTGGGATTAAAGTGATACCAGAAAAGAAATCCCGGCCTTACTGGAGAAGGCCGAAAAAGAAAAATGAAACAAGGGATGTTCACGATCCCACATAAAAGAAAAATAAATATATAACGTCGTGCCGCGACATTAAATCAAGCGCTTCTTGGGAGGCAACCCAATTTCTTCATTTTTTTTATTTTTAATTTTTTCAGTAGTGTGTGTTAAAAAAACAAAAAAAAACAAAAAAAAAATGAACTGGGATTGGACCCGGCCGGGTATAAACCCTGACCCGGTCGGGTTACTTCTATAAACTAAACACCCGGGCAACCACCCGGGCGAGGCGAGGGAAAAACAAAAAATTAATTTTGCGTCCGACCGGGTAGACGTTTGCACCCGGCCGGGCAACCCAGCTAAACCATTCTGCCTCGGGTGAACAAGTTATACCCGACCGGGTAGACCACTTTACCCGGTCGGGCTACCAAACACAAAACCTTCTGCCTGGGGCAAATAGCGTTCACCCGACCGGGTAAACTACCCCACCCGACCGGGCGAACGGGAAAACACAGAATACCAGGTCGGGCTCACCCCCTTCCCCTCCCACTTCTTCTTCCTCCCAACACCAAAATTCCCAAAATCCACCATTTTCAAACACCCAAACCTTCGAATCTCCCCATTTCCTTAACCAAATCCACTAAAAAACCCCATTTTCTTCATCTCCTCACTTCCCTCTCCATCTCTATACCCATAAAATCCCCCAAAACCTTCCCAATCAACCAAACCCAAAAACCCTACCCAAAATTCGAAAATCCCCATTCTTGGACATTCAAGGTCCGAAATCTCCCCCCAAAATCCTCAACCAATACCATATTCTTACTCTCCTCACCATCCTCTTCAACCCCATACCCATAAAAGCCATCCAAATCCCACCCTACCCCAAAGTCCGAAAATCAACTTAAAAAAAACCAAAAAAAAATCAATTCCAATGGCTCTAAAAAAATCCAAAGCTTCTTCTTCAAGGGCAATCCCACCGGTAGCGGGCTATGAAAGCGTGGAATTTGCAACGGAGGCACAAAAGCGACTATTCGAGGGACAAGCACAAAGGGAGGTAAAACAATCCCGATTCATGTGCATTACTACTCTAGCCCTCCTTTGGATTGATGTGATCATGCGTGATATATTTGCAAGAATTGGAATGACTAGGTTGCTAGAAATGCAATATGTGACTTATCCTCATTTGGTTTATGAATTCTTTAGTTCATATGTGTATACAAAGGATGATGATGATCATGCAAATGACACCATCACCTTTCGTTTACTCAATGAAAATCGTTCATTGACCAAAAGAGAATTTGCACATCATTTTGGCCTCCCTCTATTTGATGAAGCTCGTGCTTATGATACGCTTGTGGGGTACGAGTTATGGAAAAGAATGACAGAACAAGGTGTGGTGGACCTCTCTAAGTTGAGTGTGAACTGTGTTCAACACCCGGTCTTCCGTATTTTTCTAAAATTCTGTTCAAATTGTTTCCTCGGAAGACCGAACAATCACCACACAAGAATGTGGGATGTGTGCATTCTGGCACAAGCTGTTTTACCTGGACCAGAACCAGTTGACGTTGCCTCTATCTTATGGACCCATTTTAAAAATGTGGCAACGTCATCCGGACAAATTGTGATCGGGGGCCTAATCACACATCTAGCCACTTTATATGGTTTTGTAGACCCATGCCCCATTACCCCGAAATAGCTCATTTGCACGTCATGGCTTGTGCAAAAGACCAAAGATTTGGCTCTATCTCACATGACACCTACCGGGACACCAATCTACAACTGGTTTATCATCCCACGTCAAAACATAACTATCCATATCCCGTCCCCTGACGTCCCCCTAGATATCGTGGGCCATGAAATCGGTGATGGTCATCACTACTGTCTCCCCGGGGCAATCCCGGCACACTATGCACAGGATGAACAGGATCAAGAACATGCTGAAGAATACCCACCCCTGATACCTAACCCATCACAACAACAACCTGATGCCCCAGCCTACCAATACTCACCATTCGAGCAACAGATGCTCAATAACATGAACATGATCAACAACAATTACATCCAGCTTCAAGAGCGAGTTGATCAGTATAGAACTGAACAGAGGCATATCTTTGAGAGGTTAGAGGAACAACGGCAGGAAGACTGGCGGAGATATGAAGAGGATCAACGGCGAACCTTTGGTCCGATATACTCCTATGTAGCACACCAGGGCTCCTTTTCCTCTATGACCACTCCACCTCCTGCACCATCATGGTATGACCCCTCTCAGTGGGGTTTCTTTGGAGGATCGAGCTCCGGTGGTGGAGGCTACGATGGTGGTTATGGCGGGGATCACATGGATGAGGATGGACACCAAGGTAGAGGTCTAGGCGGACACTAGGAACAGTGTCAGATCCTAAGTGTGGGGGTGCAGAGATTGTTCTGGTATGCTCACAATCCTACTTGTTTTATTTTATTTTCTTAAAAAAAAAAATAAATAAAGAGCTTGTTGAGTTGAAAACCCACAAAGGGCAACTCAAGCAAAAATTAAAGCAAAAAAATAAAGAGTGAGGATGTGAGAAATAAAAAAAATGTGGGAAGCTGGGATGAAAACCTGAAAGGGTACCTAGGCAAAACGAGAGAATGAGAGAAATGTCTATTTTGCAGGATCCTGAAGGTGATAAGTTCAAAAGAGAAATGGAGATAAAGATGAAGTTGAAGACCCCAATTTACTTTAATTATTATTGGGGATGCTTTGTATTGTGGTAAAAACACTCTTGGATGTTTTGTATTGATATTCTTGTCATTTAGGACTTCTTGGATTTGATTTGATTTACTCGAGACGAGTAAAGGTTTAAGTGTGGGGGTGTTTGATGCACACTAATTAGTAGTGCATAATTACATGTTTTTATGTTTGATTTATGTTAATTGTTTGACGTTTTATTTAGTTTGTAAACATTTATGTGATTTCAGTTGTAATTGTATTTTAGTCTTTTTTTGTAAGTTGTAAAGTTTAGTTAGGATTTGTGGTGTTGGAAAGGAAGACTTTGAAGTGAAGAAAAAGAAGATTTGGCTGCCCAGGAGCAAATACCCGACCGGGTATAAACCCTGACCCGGTCGGGTAAGAAGTGAAAAACGAAAATGCAAAGAAAGTGCATTGCCCGGTCGGGCCCACTACCTCACCCGGTCGGGTGAGAAGTGACCGGAGACAACCCGGCGTGCAAAGATCACCCGAACGTGAAGAAAATCCAATTTTTGCACTCACCCGGTCGGGTCCCTTACTTGACCCGGTCGGGTCTGACTTGACCCGGACACTTTAACATGCCAAAGATCACCAGAACGTGGGGAAATATCTGATTTTGACCGGACCCGGTTGGGTGAGTACTTGACCCGGTCGGGTACCCGGCCAAAGGTGTTGAAAAACACCTATAAATAGCACACTTTCTCTTCACAAAAAATCATCCCTTCTTCCATACTCTTTAGCTCAGTTTAGAATAGCATTTCTTTATATTTTTCTAGCTATGTTTAGTCTCCAAATGAGGAGCTAAACTTCCATTCTTGGTGTTGCTCTTGAAGCTTGTTGATTATTAAAGTTGTGAGTTATTTTCTTAACTTCTTTCCTTGAATATTAATTAATAGTTCTTTCCTTAATACCATCTCTATATTAATGTTGGGGAGTGTTGCTAAGATGACAATTAGTTAACATCTCGACATTAGTTAGAATGGTATTTTCTTCCTCTATATTAATATTGGGGAGTGTTGCTAAGATGACAATTAGTTAACATCTTGATATTAATTATAGTAGGATTCATCTTCTTTAATAATATTCTTCCTTGAATATTAATTAATTCCTACTCTTATTTCATATTAATATTTTGAACATTACTTAAAGGATCAACTAGTTTTGTTTCATATATTAATTATTACTAGAAACGATCAACGAACCGATGGTTAATCGTTGATGGTTTCACAAGTAAGTAACTTCGGTTTATTAATGCACGGTCGTGGTTAATAAACTTAAGAGGGATTAATTTTGTTGGTTAAACCGAAACCGCTTGTGTTGAGGTTATCAATCTCAATTGATTTCATCAAGGAGTTAGAAAGATTAAATGCTACTATTAAATCGGTATACGGCGTTGTTCTATATTTGATTAATAGTAAGGGTTATTAATGAACGATTGTTGTTAATAACTACCCTCGATGAAGTGGATATACTCCCCGATTGAGTATTCGAGAGGGAATAAGTTATAGATATAACAATGATCGACTAAAATATATCAACAAGTGGAAAGTAGCAATGCCAAGTCCTTCTTATCTTTGAATTAAACACATATAGGTTGTTCATCTTAGTTCTTAATTAAATTAAATCACTCAATCCAAATCCCCCCTTTTTATTTTCTAAGTATCATAAAAAGAGAATTATTCCTTTCCCTGTGGATACGAACTCTACTACGCTATACTACGTATAAGTGTTTAGTATTGAATTTATTTTGACGCACCGTGACAAAGTGCCTCGTCAAAAATCAGTAGCCCTCGGAACCTGGAGCCCTCGGCACCAAGGGGATCCCTAGTACTCAGAGCCCTCGGCTAGTCCTCTACAGCCGAGGGCACCTTTCGCGACATGATATCCGCGCCTCACGCGTACAGCCGCATTAAATGCGGTCACATGCGGTTGCTAGCGCCAACCACTTGAGGTGACCTCTCGGCCAATTAACGCTTGACACGTGTCCCTGTCCGGCATTTATTGCTACTATAAATAGCACCCCATTTCCCCATTTGTAACCACGCTGAAAACGCTCCACACTTTACAATATACTTTCTCTCTCTATACTTACTTGCGCCGACTTCTCTCTTGTTATTCCTCGTAATAACCCCTCGGATAAGCCGCTGGGATCCGGGCTTGGGCCTGGAAACCGGGCCTCCGGTTGGATTGCCATCATTACCAACCGAGGTTTCACCCAATCGGTGACGCCCGCCCACGGGCAGCCAACGAGCACGCACCACGTGGCAACCCCCCCCCCCCCCCCAACGGCTATATCCTGACGTTACATATTCCAACGGCTATATTCTGGGAGCCCCCGGGTTTTTACTTCACTCCACTTCATCAGGGAAAGCCTCCGGGTACACTTACCCAGAGACGCTCCCGGGTTGTGCCCCACACAGTATATCACAGACGCCTTCGGGATCACTCCTTCAGAAGCCCAAGGCTTCATATCAGGCCACCCCTCGGGGATCCCCTCTCAGCACTGTAAGGGCCGGGTAGCCCCCGGGGAGTATGCCTCATTGACGGATAGCCTACGGCACACAGGTAATGGGAGCCCTCGGATATCCTCATCACCAACTAATCAACAAACAGGGGACACCCCGGTAACACTCCAACCACTACCATCATTCATTACGCCCTCGATCCAAAGATTGAGGGACCCCCCTTCGGCACCCCCAGGACATCAGCAGCAAGCCCCCGGCTAATCAACACATGAACTCTCAGAACTAGGAGAGCCTTCGGCATCATCATTATTCTCCATTTTGAACCAAGGTTTCACATTTTCGATTCATCGTTGGGGGAATTCAGTGCACTCTTTTTCCCTCATTAGGATTTTTTCCCAGAGGGTTTTTCCTAATGAGGTTTTTAACGAGGCATCCCCCCAAAATGAAACGAAAAGCGTCAGCCTTCGGCCCACAACAGCAACGCAACTACTTCACTCCTTTTCACCACTTTGCAAGTGCCTCAAGGAGTGGGGGACTGGAGGACCCCCTCGGGAAGAATCACAAAAATCACAAACATGACCCCTCAAGTCCCGACATGTGGGTAACTGAGGGACTGCCCTCGGCAGAATAAACAAACAGCAAACTACCCACAACTCTACAAACTACAAACGGAACAACGGCAGAGGACAAACACAATTACTCCTTTTCCCTCAAGTACCTTTCGGCAAAAGGAGTGAGGGACTCCTGATGGAGTATATGGCCCGGGAACCCCCGGCCCACAGACTCCTACTACTCCAATCAAGGCCCAACAGGCCCAAATCACAGCGCCCAGGGTACCAAGCAGCCCACAAATGCGCACCAGGGGTGCCTTCGGCCCTTGGCCGAAGGCTCTAACTCTCACAGGAGGGCCAGGACAGCAAAACAAAGTTACCGGGAAAAACGGCGAAAATCAGTAGCCCTCGGAACCTGGAGCCCTCGGCACCAAGGGGGTCCCCAGTACTCAGAGCCCTCGGCTAGTCCTCTACAGCCGAGGGCACCTTTCCCGGCATTTATTGCTACTATAAATAGCACCCCATTTCCCCATTTGTAACCACGCTGAAAACGCTCCACACTTTACAATATACTTTCTCTCTCTATACTTACTTGCTCCGACTTCTCTCTTGTTATTCCTCGTAATAACCCCTCGGATAAGCTACCCCCGGGTACACTATCCATCAAATGTGTAATATATATGTGTGTTATTTTCATATGGTTCAACGAAGGGAAAGGGCCAAAGTAACAAGGAAGATAAGAAATCATATGGCCCACCAAAGACTAGTGAAGATACTGTGAAGGTGTGTTCAAAGAAACTTGTTGCATTACTGACTCAGAAAAGTAGTGAAAAAACTAGATGTAATATGGTTCAATTAGCGGTGGACCCAACCGGTTCGGCTCGGCCCGGAACCGGCCCGGCCCACCACTGTGCGGGCACGGACCGGCCCGCCACTGTGCGGGCACGGACCGGCCCGCCATTGTGCGGGCACGGACCGGCCCACCACTGTGCGGGCACAGATCGACCCGGTTGGTGCTAACCGGGTCCGGGCTTATTCACGGTTGGGGAGGGTTGGGCGGGCCGGACTTTTTTTTTGGTTTTTTCAATTTTTTTTTGTTTTTCTTTGTTAGGGCTGGGGGTTTTGGGGGGGTTTGGGGGGTGAGGGGTGAGGGGGGTTGGGTGTTAATTAGAAAGCAAAAAAAAATTACGTTGACCCGGGCCCGGCCCGGCCCGGTTAGGCCTGGACCCGGTATCAACCCGGACCGGTTCCAGGCCCAACAATTTGGAAAAAAAGCCCGCTCGGGGCCGGCCCGGAACCGGAACTGGACCGGCCCGGGTCCATCCCTAGGTTCAAGGGAAAGGGCTGGATGATGATTCCAGAGTGGCCTTCCTGACGGGAACATCACCCTATAAATAGATATTTAGTATACTCGACCTGCTGAAAAAAAAATGAATAGGTACTTTGTTTAAAAGTAAAAAAAAAAATATTAAATAAAGGAAACATTCTAGGAGACAAGTACAATAATTAGTGTAGCTCTTGTGATTTCTTTAACGTCATCGATCATCACCAAAGGCAGTGGCATGTCCTCTAGATATGAGCATCTAAATCATGTTCTCAATCACATTTCTTAACTTGCAATTAACTTAGACATAACTATTGTAAAGGCAGGTTACTTAGATTTTGTAAAGTTATTATTGTCATTGTTTTTTTATGAAGAGTTGTAGTACAGTATTTGATTTCTCTATGCTCTAGAAATTATTGTTTATTACATTATATTGTGACTATTTTCATATTTTCATGACTAAAATATTAGTGGTTATATTTAGTTTTGTATCAAATTTGATTTATTTATGTGTATTCTTATTAAAATCTATTTAACGACTTTTTCTAGTTTGTAAAAAATGTGTTATAATTTTTTTTATTGAAATTATTCTTTTTCAAATTTATTCTGAAAAATGTTCTTTATAAATTATATTACTAACTTTTAATTTTTAATATACTACGTAATTAGTACTAAATTATGATTGTTCAGTTTTTAGGGGTTTTGTCTTGAATATTGCTAAATGTTAGCCAATTTAAAAAAATGTGACCATTTTTGTACAAGGACAAAAAAGTGACTAAGGAGGTCATATTTATGGAAAACATGATGTCACTATCAATTTTCGTGTCACTTAACACATGTCACCATCAATTTTTGTGTCACTTAATAGATGTCACTATTGGTAAAACATGTCACTTTGCTCATCAGAATTTTTTTTCGGCGATTCTTCTGGTGAAAATTTATGCATCCAAATCACCACCCGCCACAAGACACCGCCCTTGTGGGTGAAACAACCTACGCCCCATACCCCAGCCCTAGCCCCCTCCCCTAGCCATAGCCTACCTCGTCCAGCATCACCCCCAGCCACAGCCCACCCTGCCCCCAGCCTGACCCTAGTGGCACCCAGCGGTGCTTCCCGCCGAGGCATCTTTGCCCCAACAATTTGGCATCGCCTGCAAAGGAATCGCATCCTTAGATCTGAAATTGCTCCACATATTTTAAGTTGCTGTCAATCAGCGCCATGGAATGGATGAAATCAGCGAACAACGGCGGCGAAGAGGAGAATCGAAGAAGATGAAGCTAGTCGACGTCGCTGGCTATCACCGCCGTTCTCGTTGGTGTCGCAGTAGTGCTTGTGTGAAGAGCCCTGTCGCCGATGGAGAGAATATGGTCGCCTTTCTGTGAAGAGCCCTGTCGTCGATGGAGAGAATATGTCGCCGAAGGAGAGCCCAGTCGATGCTTCTGCAAAGAGCCGTGTGGAATTCGATGATGCGCTTTGGCGAAGAAGGAAGACAGAAATTTATGGGCTTGAGCTTTTCCACATTAAATCATATTTTTGTCCAGATCTAAAATGATCATATTTTTGTCCATTCAAAGTCTATAAGTAATATTTTAACCATTCTTTATACTCCCTCCGTTCCTAAATAAACTTCCAACTTTCCTTTTTCGTCTGTTCCAATTAAAACTTCCACTTTCCCTTTTTGGTAAAGAATTTGTGGTTCACAACATTTCTTACACATTTCTCTCCTCTGCACAACTCTTCACCACACAATACCCACTATCTTAAACTGTGTGTCCAATCCATTTGGAAGTTTTATTAGGAACGGAGGGAGTAGTTTTTATTATATGACAGGAAAGAAACAAGATTCAAGGAATTTAAAGAGAAAACTTCAAAAGAATCTAGTTATGTAATCTTTTGCAAGTTAATTCTATTTTTAGATGGATAATAATTTTCCTTCGGCTTCCATCAATTTTCTATTTTGTCTAAGGCACCAAAACTTCTAAACTGCTGTGATTATTGCCAGAGTTCACTGTGTTGGAAGAAAGTAGTTGATGAGTATTATATTTGGGTGATTGTGTGTGGAAGAGAGAATTTTAGAGAGAGGTGATTTTAGAAGAACTTGGAACTTGTATTGATTTGGAGTTTTTTGGCTTGCTTTACAAATGAGTGAGGAGTGCTCTATTTATAGGTCTCATAGGATCCTTCTAGGCACTCCTACTTCCTTAACCTTCTAGAATATTCTATAGGATTCTAGCTTAGGAATAATCTAGAATTGTTTAGGTAAATTAACTACTCTAGATCTTTCTAAGTCTATCTTATGGGCTAGCTAATTTATTAATTATCATACAACTTCTAGCCCAATAAGTTAACATCTAATGGACCCAATTATTGGGCTAAGCCAAGTTTAATTTCTAGCATCCCCTCTTAAACTTGACTTAGCAACACCAAGTAGATTTCGCATCTTTGCAAAGACATCATGCTTGAGTGGCTTTGTGAGAATATCAGCGACTTGGTCTTGAGTCTTCACATACTCTACTTGAACTTCCTTCTCCGCTATCCTTCCTCGAATGAAATGATATCGAGTGTCTATGTGCTTGCTTCGATCATGAAACACTGGATTCTTTGCTAATGCAATAGCTGACTTGTTGTCCACAAATATTGTTGTTGCTTCTTCTTGAGACATGCTGAGAGCTTGCAATATGTAGCGGAGCCAAATTGCATGACACACACTTGATGTTGCTGCAACGTACTCGGCTTCACAAGTGGATAGAGTGACGATCGATTGCTTCTTTGAAACCCATGTGAAAGCGGTGTTTCCCATGTAGAATACGAACCCAGTTGTGCTCTTGCGGTCATCAATATCTCCACCCCAATCACTATCACAATATCCAACCAGCTTAAACTCATCAGATGAAGAGTAAAACAACCCATATTCAGTGGTGCCTTTAAGATACCGCAAAATCCTTTTTGCAGCCTTCAAATGAGTTGTTGTGGGGGCCTCCATGAATCGACTAACAAGTCCAACAGCGAAGAGAATATCTGGTCTTGTACATGTTAAGTATCTTAAGCTCCCCACAAGACTCTTAAAGTAAGTTGGATCAATCAATTTTCCTTTATCATTCCTTGATAGCTTTAGTCCACTTTCAACAGGTGTACTTACAGGTTTAGAGTCTTCCATGTTGAACTTCTTGAGTACTTCTCTCGTGTATCCTTCTTGAGTGATGAATATACCATCATCCATTTGTTTCACCTCGATGCCAAGATAGTAACTCATAAGCCCAATGTCAGTCATCTCGAACTCCTTTGTCATGACGTGTTTAAATTCATCAAACATCGTCATGTTATTACCTGTAAAGATGAGGTCGTCCACATATATGCACACGAGCAGTATGTCTCCTTGATGATTTTTCTTGATATATAGAGCATGTTCTTGCGGACATTTCACGAATCCATTAGCTTGGAAGTATTGATCAATTCTACTATTCCAAGCTCTTGGTGCTTGTTTAAGCCCATAAAGAGCCTTATTTAGCCTCAACACTTTACCTTCTTGCCCTTTGACTTTGTAACCTTCGGGTTGCTCAATGTAGACTTCTTCTTCTAGGAACCCATTTAAGAATGCAGACTTGACATCCATTTGATGTATCTTCCACTTGTTGTGAGCTGCGAATGCAATTATCAATCTTATTGTTTCTAATCTAGCCACGGGCGCAAATACTTCTTCATAATCAATGCCATGTCTCTGGGCGTAGCCTTTGGCCACTAATCTTGCCTTGTACTTCTCAACTTCTCCTTTTTCATTTTTCTTAATCTTAAATACCCATTTCACTCCAATTGCTTTATGTTTTGGTGGAAGTGTGGCAAGTTCCCATGTTTTATTCTTCACGATTGACTTGATCTCGTCATCCATTGCATCTCTCCATTTCTTGTTTCTTGTGGCTTCTTGAAAACTTAGTGGCTCACAATCACCAAATAGACAAAAGAGTGTAAGTTCATCATTTGAGTTCAAATTTTGTGTTACCTCGTAAAGCTCTTCAATGCTTCTCATGCGTGGTATTTCTCTTTCATCCGAACTTGGTGATGAAGCTTGAGCTTGAGTGGGAGATAGTGGAGGAGTTGTATTTTCATGATTTTCTTCAACTTCTTCTTCATATTCCATGGGAGGCAAGAGACTATAATCTTCTTTGTCACCAATGCTCCAATCCCATGAGCCTTCTTCATCAAACTCCACATCACGACTTATTATAAGCTTTTTCAAATCCGGATTGTAGAGTTTGTACCCTTTTGAGTGTTTATCATATCCAATGAATATAAATTTCTCACTCTTGTCGTCAAGTTTTGACCTAGTCTGATCGGGTACATGCGCATATGCAATGCATCCAAATACTCTCAAGTGTGAGACTGCAGGTTTACCTCCATGCCATGCTTCTTGTGGAGTTTTTCCATCGAGACTCTTCGTGGGGCAGCGATTTTGAAGATAGACAGCACAATCCACAGCTTCAGCCCAAAAATCTTTAGGCATATTCTTTGTTTTTAGCATGCTTCGAGCCATGTTGAGGATCGTCCTATTCTTTCTTTCGGCAACACCATTTTGCTGTGGTGTTCGTGGGACAGTCATGGGACGGTGGATGCCATTATCTTCACAAAATTGATTAAACTCCTTTGATGTGAACTCTCCACCCCGATCTGATCTCATGGCTTTGATAGTGTACCCACTTTCTTTCTCAATAAGAGCCTTAAATTTCTTGAATGCTTCAAAGGCCTCAGATTTTTGTTTAAGGAAATATACCCATGTTTTTCTTGAGTAATCATCGATGAAAGTGAGAAAGTACTTACTTTTACCATGTGAACATGGAGTAATAGGACCACATAAGTCGGTATGGACTAACTCCAATGGTTCCTTAGCTCTTGAGGTAACTTCTTTAGGGAATGGTTTCCTTGATTGCTTCCCAAATAGGCAACCTTCGCATAGCTGATCAGGATGATTGATGAAGGGCAAGCCTTTCACCATGCCTTTGAATGATAGCATTTTCAAGCCACCAAAGTTTAAGTGCCCATATCTTAAGTGCCAAATCCATGACTCATCTTTCAAGCAACTTTTTAAGCATATGGCTTGATCTCTTTGAATGTCAAGCAAGAACATTCGGTTTCTAGTCATCGGCACTTTAGCAACTAGTCTTCCATTATCGTCTCGTAGAGAAAGACTACGATTCTTTAAGTGAATATCATAGTCCTTTTCTAAGAGTTGTCCCATACTTAGAATATTTGTTTTTAAGTTGGGCACATAGTAAACATCGGAAATGAATTGGTGACTTCCATCGTTTAGACGGATTAGAACGTTACCTTTACCATTCACCACGACTTTAGACTCATCTCCAAAAGTAACATGACCTTGAGTTTGTTCTACCTTCACGAACATGCTTTTATCTCCCGTCATGTGGTTGCTAGCTCCGGTATCTAAATACCACGTGCTCTTCTTTGTTTGTTCTTCATGATTTGCCATCAACAAGGTAAGTTCTACCTCATTATTCATCTCCATGAGATGGGCCTCTTCTTTCACATGATTAGAGCGCTTGCATTCATATGCATAGTGGCCATATTTATTGCAATTATGACACTTTAGTTGAGACTTCTCGTACCTTTGTGATTTGCTTCCTCTCCCACGGCCTCTAGATGCTTGCGTATATTGAATTCTTTCTTCATTGTTGAAGTTTGTATAACCACGACCTCGACCACCTCTTCCACGTGCACCACATCCTCGATCATAACCACGACCTCGTTGGCCTCTTTCTTCACCTCTATTCTCCCCTCTTTCTTTAAAAGAGAGTTTGGAGTAAAGAGAATGCTCCAATGATTCATCAGATTTATTTCTCACAACTCTTTCTTCATGGACTTGTAGTGAGCCCATAAGTTGATCAATGGTCATGGACTCTAAATCCTTGGACTCTTCTATGGCCACCACAATATAATCATAGTCTTTGGTGAGAGAGCGAAGGATTTTCTCAATCACCGTTATGTCCTTTAGTTCCTCACCATTCCTCTTCATCTCATTTACAATTACTAACACTCTAGAGAAATAGTCGGATATTGATTCCGAATATTTCATTTTAAGTTGTTCGAACTCACCTCTAAGAGTTTGAAGACGAATTCTCTTCACCTTGTCAACTCCCTTGAAAGAGTTATGTAGTATCTCCCATGCTTCTTTAGAAGTGGTGGCATTTGAAACCTTCTCGAACATGGCCTTGTCTAAGCATTGATATATGAGAGTGAGAACTTGTTGATCCTTCCTCCTACTCTTTTGGAGACTATCCCTTTGGGATTGATTTAAAGTAGCATCATCTTGAGGTTCCTCATAACCTTTCTCAACAATCTCCCATGCATCTTGAGATCCAAGCAAGGCTTTCATGCGAATGGACCAACTAGAGTAGTTATCTTTAGTGAGACGAGGAAATTGGAATGGAACTAAGCCGTTGGAATTCATTTTTCTTGAAAGGATTGATGGCTCTGATACCACTTTGTTGGAAGAAAGTAGTTGATGAGTATTATATTTGGGTGATTGTGTGTGGAAGAGAGAATTTTAGAGAGAGGTGATTTTAGAAGAACTTGGAACTTGTATTGATTTGGAGCTTTTTGGCTTGCTTTACAAATGAGTGAGGAGTGCTCTATTTATAGGTCTCATAGGATCCTTCTAGGCACTCCTACTTCCTTAACCTTCTAGAATATTCTATAGGATTCTAACTTAGGAATAATCTAGAATTGTTTAGGTACATTAACTACTCTAGATCTTTCTAAGTCTATCTTATGGGCTAGCTAATTTATTAATTATCATACAACTTCTAGCCCAATAAGTTAACATCTAATGGACCCAATTATTGGGCTAAGCCAAGTTTAATTTCTAGCACACCGGTGGCCAGAGTTGGTGAGAAAAATTCATCGTTGTATTAGTTGAGGAGATGAAAGAGGAGAGAGGGGAGGATTGCATGAAGAAAGAAGAGAGGACAGGTTCATAGGCTCCAAATTAGTAGGGATGGGCATAAAACCCAAACCGAATCGGTACCGAACCGTCCCGTAATGGTATCGAACCGAATATCGGGTATTTAAACGGTTCTATATATTTTTATCCCGTACCGAAACCGTACCATTTGAAACGGGTACGGGACCGGTCCTAGATTTTGAGAACCGAAAAATACCGAACTGAACCGTTCGTAAATAATGCATTTGAATTTTAAGTAATTGCCCCATATAGGACTAAAACAAAGGTGAAATGCAAATATAGGACTTGATATGTTTTCTTCCCTTAATAGGCTCAATTTACTCCTACCGTTAAAAACATGAAAATTAGCATCCCAATTTTGCCCTTGAACCCATCTACACATTCTCTCCCCCTTCCCCCCTCATAGATCGATCGATTATTTCTCTAGAGCCCAAAGTAACAGCATCCCATCTTCTTCGCATAGATCTGCCGCGTCGCTTACTCCACCGAATGGTGCTTCCATTGCCTTTGCCTTCATCGCCTCCACCGCCTCTGCCTCCGTCACATCCACCGCCTCCGCTTCGCTGCTTCCTCCATCCACCATCATCAACTCTATTTTGCTTTGGATTTCAGGTTTCTTCTTCTCCTTCTTCTTCTCCTTCTCCTCCTCCTTCTTCTTCTCCTCCTCCTTCTCCTTGTCCTTCGTCTTCATCTTCCTTTTTCAAATTTCGATTCTTTTGTTTTTCAGGATTTTGACATGGATTTGTCCAATTTTTCAGACTTCTATTTTCGTATTTCTAATTTCTTACGGAGTATTTCTTAGTATTTGAAATTTTTTGATTTTCTGGATTTTTGGATGATGGCATACGATTTTGCCATGTTTATGGCAGAAATGTACACTGACAAAATCATATTATGGCAAAAAAGTTTATTAAACTGGCTTTCTGTTTTTTTAAATAACTTTGTATTTGTAATTTTCAATTGTGTTAGCTTGCTTATTCAATTACAATTTGGAATTTTTCGAACATTTGATTAATCATTTCATGTTTTTGCCAAATATATGACAGTTTTGTGTTCCTATTTCAAGATAGATCTGTCAAATCTGTGGCAGATTTGAAATCCTTGTTCATGGCAGAATTCAAATGAATCTGCCAAATTAAATCTGACAACAATATGGCAGTTTTTTTGAGTCAGAGTTGTGATGGTGCTCGGTGGTCAAGTTTCCACCGGTGGTGGTCGGAGGATGGAGGTAGCTGCGGCGGATGGTGACTCCGATGTGGGAGGGCGGTGACAGGCGGTAAGGGTGGATGCATACAACGCCGGCGAGGGTGGTGACAAGCGGCAGTGGCAAGTGGCAACTGCGTTGAGGCTGGCTGAAGTTCTCGTGTGAAATATTAGGGTTTCCTGAAATTTTAATTTTACTTTTTTAATTTTATATTCAAATAAAACTGAATGGGGGCATTTTTGTACAAATAGGTATTTTTAAGTCCTATGAAACATAGACTCGTTTTTTGGTCCTATTTGTGCACACCAAACTTGTTTTAGTCCTAGATAGGTCATTAACTCTTGAATTTTTTATATTTTTTCTATATCAATAGATCTAGACCAACAATTTTATACCTCAAGTATGTATTCATGTGTCCCTAAGATATCTAAAATGTGTTTATATATATATATATATATATATATATATATATATATATATATATATATATATATATATACACATACATATATATACATACATATATATATATATATATATATATATATATATATATATATATATATGTATATATTGTTAGTTTTTCTTTTTAGATCATTTATGTTATATTTTGGTATGTATTGAAAGAATATTAATATTTTAGAAATCATTAATGATTATTTATTTCTAGTAATGTAGTGTATATGACTTTTTGTTGTATCATGTTTGTGCATTTTTTACAACTTAATTAATATGGTTTAAATCTTAGCTCTCAAGGTTCAACTATAAATTAAATTAGAACTAAAGAAGAAGAATGTTGAAGATTTCTATTACATTCAACAATTTGATGATATTCATTTTTATATTTTCACATGAACTTAGTAAATTAAAAATGATATTTATCTCGTGCGTCATCGTTTTGCTATACTTTTTCTTAGTTGGGTTGCACTATTTGGGTATTTATGAATTTTTAGTACTATATATGTATGCAATTTCTTGTATTTATTTCAACATTTCATGTGAGTTGGTTGGTGTGATGATATCTATTGATTGCAAGATTTGTTCAAAAAATTTAGCATGTGTTTGACATTGTACCGTACCGTTTTGTACCGTTCCGAAACGACATGGTACCGAACGATTCTATCTTTGGAACCAGACCGTACCGGATCATTAAAAACTTCACGGATACATTACGAGTTTTACCAATTACCGGACCGTTCCGGACCGCGCCCAACCCTACAAATTAGTTTCAAGCTAGGCCGTTTGAAAAGACGAGAGATGGGCCTGACAAACGGAAAAGGTCTAACAAAAGAAGATAAATGAATCCGTATGTAATTAAAAAAAAGGATAAAATTAGCAAAATGAATGGACTAGTCAACTAATAATTAGTATTCAGGAATAAATCAATAATAACTTTTATTTTGGATTTTCTTTTTTCTTCGATTTGGAGCAATTACTTTATAGGCTATAGGTAGGTGAAAGAAATGCGATTCAATCGGTTCTCGCAGGCCATAGATATGCGCGTGCAATTAAAGCATACTAACTCCGCATGATCTGTTAACCGATACATTTGCTATTTGATGACCCCATTTTTTCTTAATAATTACACTTTTTATCATGGGGTACATACTGTTATTATATAAGAAAATTGCATTTTCTGATTCGATGCTATGTAATAATAATAATTCAAAAGAATTAGAACGGCTAGTTATGATGTTTTATATTGAACTCCTGAACCGTCGGAAGCCATGATTAAGTAATGTTTCTCTATTGTGCAAATATATATATAATATTAGTCCTGTGTTTTTTCTTGAATATGAGCAACTATCATGATGTAGTTATAAGTTACTGCTCCCTCCGTCTCGGATGAAATTAATAAAAGATCTAAAACCCCTTTTGCCTTGGGAGTTGATTTATGCACCTCCAAAATTGCTTAATCTAACCCTCATAAGACACATTTGTCCTTTTTAATTCTTTATACTACATACTTCCTACGAACTATTAAAGCAACTGCTCCCCACGTGTTACTCTAAAAACATTTTGAGAATACATAATTTTAAAAACAGCCGCTCTCAAAATAAGGACTCCCAAAGACACCCCCAACAATTTTTTAAATGGGTAAAAATTATATTTAAATTATTTGTTATTAATAAATAAAATAAAAATTATATGAAAGAATAGCTAAAATAATACTTTACAGTAATTTCAGCCAATACAGCCACAAAAGTAACTACATTATTACATTTTCTTATTATTACACAATTCAACGCGCGAAATCAAAACTTAGGTGTTTGGTTAAAACTGACTGATAAACCTGATAAGCCGAAAAAAATGTCATCAAACGGGTTCTTAGTGTATTATTGTTTTTTGTAAGTCATACACAAGCCATAAAATATTTAAAAAAAATGATCAAAATACATTATTTGGCAACATGCTTAAAACTAAGTATTCAAATTTGTTTAAATGAGTATATAAAAGCAAGACAAAATTAACTATATTGGTAAGATGAGATAATCAAAACAGGAAAAAAATCATACAGAATACCAATTTGACAGGAAAAGAATCATGAATTATACTCGATCAACTCAAAAGACAAATAAGCTTGGCATCGTTGGGTGAAAAAAAAGTGCTAGAACATGAACTATGAACTTAGCGTCTATGCCTAGAAGTGAGGCAATAAAAAATGAAAAGAAAGGTTAAAATTGTCCGACGGTGGAGAAAAGTGGGTGAGCTAAGTATTAAACAGGATGCGCGCAGCACGGCCTTTTGCCTTTTGCCTTTTGCCTTTACTTTCTTGCGATTAATAGGGGTCTGGGAGCACATCTACCATTTCATCAACCATTTCTTATACGGAGTAAATTCAAATAGGGAAGAAGACAAACATATCAAATTCAAAGATAAAATATTGAGACCCAATTCATTTCTCTATCATCTCCTTTTCTGAAGATGAGGCCCGGAACAAGGCTCATCGTTCTCCACCCATCACTTCACAAACAGGGCCTCTCTGCTCTACCCGCTGCTTCTCACCACATCCTTGTTCTCGTTTTCGATGTTTCGTCGCATTCTTTGATTCTCTTTGCACTCTTGTTTTCCGGCAAAGATGCCGTTCCCGGAACCGGAACCGACGCATCGGCCGCATCAAGAACTCAGTCTCCCCCATCTTTGATTGACGAGCTTCTACACTATGCGAGTATCAAGTTGGTGTTCTCCGGAAGGTTACAACTTGTGGTAATACAGTGTGGGTATCCTCTTTTGAGGGTAATAAACTGTGGGTGGGTAAGATATAACTAAAGGGTATTTAGGATAATTTAGTGTTGATCAAAGCCGATCCTAAGAGTTTTTTGGTCTGAGTCGAGCTGTAAAAAAGGCCCTCAAGAATTTTTGGGGAGGAAAGTTGAAGTTCATGTCCGGAATTCCGAACAGGAACCGCCATCCGGACGGCGGCGTTTGACCGTCTTCCAGGTGGAAGTTTTTGATGAAATTTTTATTTCCTGTTTTTCCTCAAGTCTACTTTATCAACAAAAAATGTCAGCTAAAAATTCGATCGAGAAGGTCATCAAAGGGTTTTTTTAAAGATAACTAGGCCAAAATATACACATAAAACGCAGTTAACATCCAAAAATTATTTAACGGCCTTCCCGGTTGAATTTAAGCTGAATTTGTTTGTAAATAAACTAGACTTGATATGGAACATGCCATAAAAATTTCATCAAAAACTTTCACAGAAAAGGCGACCAAAAGCCACCGTCCGGACGGCGTTTCCTGTCCGGAATTCCAGACATGAACTTTCCTCTATATAAAGGTAATTAATAAATTTACAGGGCCCTAATTTTTTCCCCAAATTTGTGGGCCTGAGGCAGTTGCCTCTTTGCCTCACGTAGAGGTTCGGCTCTGGTGTTGACAAAGTTACCAAAAAAACAAGCGTAAAGATTTAAATGGGACGTCCCAAAAAGGGAAGTGTAAAGATTTAAATGGGACACAGGGGTACTATTATACTCCGTATATGGATGTAAATAAAGTAGGGGAGAACAAAAAAACCGAAAAACTAAACTGAATCGATCAATACCGAAACCGACTCAAGACAAAATTGACTAAAACTGGTTAACCATTGGCGGTTCGGTTTACGGTTTCACCTTTAGCGTAAAACAACTGACCGAACCGAAACCGACCGACAAAAAACTGACAAAAACATGCTAAAACCGACTGAAACCGAGAAAACTGAACGAAATTAACCGAAACCGATTCAAGTAGTGCGGTTCAGTTTACGGTTTCACCTTTTCTAAAACCAAAACCGATAAAACCGAACTGATAAAACCGAAACCGACGAAACTGAACCGACAAACACCCCTAATATAAAGTGGTGCGACGTAACTAATGTCGTTTTCAAGTAAATAAAGAAAAAATGCAGTTATATATACTACTAAGTATTGTGGAATGAAACATTGTATGTGTAGAAGTCGGTAAAATATGAAGTACTCCGTATTAAAGTGCTATATTAAAATTCAGTGCTACTTGATGGGGTATACGAGTCTAGACCCCGGGACCCACATACTCAGAAGAATAAGAGGCACAACTGTCACCCAGTGGGGCCTCAATCGGCCTGATGGCCCTCCATCGGCCAGAAAGATATCAACTCAAAACATGGTCCAGAAGCCACGAGAACCGGGTGTCCCCGTCGGCCATGGCTCCGTCGGCCAGACCCTCGTCGGCCACAGAAAGCTCCCAGAACCGGACTTCACACTTAATTACTTCTACATATTTTGTACTCAGCCCAATAGTGGCCCAATTGTAAATGGGCCTCCCAAGCCCAAGACTTGGGAGTCCAGTCCTAATTTCTTCTATAAATACTCCCCTTGGGAGTAGTTGTAGGGGGTTCACAAATCATTTATTGCAAATATTTATTGCACTTCTCTCTGTAGCTCTCACTTCTCTCTAGGAGTTAATACTCCATCATTCGGTGCTTTCGTTGAGAGCTAGAACAATCAAGTTAGCATCCTTTGTCGCTACCAAGCACAGGTAGCTGATCATGGGAACAACTAAGTCCAACCGTAACCTCCTCGGCAAGGCCATCCCTGAAGCCCAAGAGAACAGGGAACACGAGGAGGACGCCACGACCGACAAGGCCGCGAGCGAGGATGTTTTCCAAGAGGCCATCGACCACACGAATGATCTGCGCCACCAGCTCAACAGCGGCGCCCCTGACGCCCACATCGGCCTTGAGAAGAAGCGCCTGGAGAAGGGCGACAATGCCTCGGGGCAACTGGCTTCTCCCGCCATTGACCCTTAGCTCCAAGCCACACACTTGGCCATCATCGCCAGTCTGGCCCAGAACCCCACCGTCCTCAGTGCACTCATGCCAAGGATTGGGAAGAACACTATACCGCCTCCTCAGCCCCAACCGTTGGCCATCAAGCTAGGCAACGACGAAGGGGTGGTGCCCCAGGACACGTCGTCCCATTCCCATCCTGCTTCCCCACTTCGAGTTAGATCGACCCCAGCGTGTGGAAAAGCCTCAGCCTTTAATAGGCTAGGTGACACGTGCCGTCGGCTTGCTTTGGAGAGGATGGCGGGACGGATTGGTGAACGTCAGCCTGGCTCACCAAGGGAAAGATTGGGGTCCGTATCTCGGACAGCGAATCGGCCCCGCTTGGATAAAGGCAAAGGCAAGTTGCACGTGGACGATGCGCGCCATCGAATCAACATGGCTCACGAAGCCCGCATGCGCAACCAGCAAGGCACCACTACGGCCGCCAAGGACCCTCGGGAAGAGGTCATCGCCCAGCTGGAGAGGAGACTGACCCAAATGGAGGCCAGACAATCGGCCACCATCCCCACGGCTAACACTTCCGGGGATCCTGGTTACAACGCACTCATGCATAAGGTCATCGCCCTGGAGAGGGAGTTGGCCGAGGGACGAGGTGACCCTATCATCCAGGTTCGGACTAGGACTCCCTTCACTGCAAGGGTACTCTCGGCTCCCATTCCCGAGAAGTACAGGAGAAACGCCATCAAACCTTATGACGGCCGCTCCGACCCTCAGGAGCACTTCAGCCGCTATCTGAATAACATGCTGACGGTAAACGCGTCGGATGAATACCTCTGCCGTTGGTTCCTTTCCACTCTCGAGGGGACAGCGTACGAGTGGTTTAACGTGCTCCCTGAAGGAAGCATAGACTCATGGCATGATTTTGCCCAACGCTTCCTCACCCACTTTGCCGGGAGGAAGCGCGCGAAGAAATATTTCACCGATCTTCTCTCCGTCAAGCAGGAACATGACGAGTCACTTCGATCGTTCATCGACCGATGGACGAGGGAGACCGATGAGGTCGAAGAGGCCGATGAGCGCACCCTCCTTGTCCTTTTCAAGGGTGCCCTCCGCAGCACCCCATATGCGAGGAGTCTCATCACTGACCCTCCAAGGTCCTATACGAAGGCGCTCCAGTGAGGGAACTTATACGCTGACGCCGATGAGCTCCACATCCATAAGAAGGACGAAGGGCACCCTCGTCCGGGGACCGAGGTGTAATACCCCGAAAATTTGAGAGAATTTGGGAAATAATTAAAATTGTGTTTCATATTGTTTACACTGTCCTTAGGTCGTTTATTATGTTTGGTTTAGTGTTTGGGACAAAGGGGAGGTCCAAATGGGGAAGAAACGGGGCAAAAACTAAGGTTTGGGGCGTCTGGGGGTCACGCACGGCGTGCGTGGAAGGTACGCACGCGTGCGTTCCTGTTGTATCCTAATGCAACTCCAACTTCGGAAATTCACTATAAATACATCCCTAATCCGATTTTCTTCATTCCAAAAATCCTAGGAACGCCTCTTCAAGATCTATCCCTTCCAGCTCTTCAATATTAACGTATCCAGCACGAAATTTTATGCCAATGATGAGATCAAACAATCCAATATTCCGGTAAGTGCGTTTGTTGCCTAATTCGCGTCGTTCATCCGTTTCCTAAATTTCTTTCTCCTAAATTGAGATCCTTCGAACCTATCACTTCCTAGGTACGTGTGAATGATCCATCAAACTAGGTTTGACGTTTAGGATTCGTTGCTAGCCTCGAGGTAAGGACTATTGCAACCAAAATTACTATTTTGCCTCTATATTGTATAAACTAGGGTTTGTGCTATGATTTGAGTTTCTTTCTGAAATTTTATGGATAATTCGGCTATCATAGTATGAGTATGATGATGTATGATTTTCTGGGAATTTATGAACGTGTTATTTTTGGTGAATTTATCAAATCAGTTTATCATGGCTAAAATTGTGATTTTTGATGATTGTTTTGATATGAGTTGAAAAATGATTTGAGACTATTATAGCTGGTTATATTGAAAATATATTATGGGTTCAGATTACTCCAATTTGATTATTTTGGTGGTAGTAGTAAATGCTACTTTTGGGAAGTGGTTGTTTGGGTTAAACCCTCTTTTTGGAAAGTGTTGTGAGATCAAA
Organism: Cuscuta europaea; assembly: GCA_945859875.1. Classification (NCBI taxonomy): domain Eukaryota; kingdom Viridiplantae; phylum Streptophyta; class Magnoliopsida; order Solanales; family Convolvulaceae; genus Cuscuta; species Cuscuta europaea. Next base: position 1,741,987 of record CAMAPE010000003.1, on the reverse strand, counting down.
TCTTTTGGGATAAATTATATATTTTTAAATGTATATCTTGGTATGAAAATCTACATATATATTCTGGAGTTATAAATATCCTTATTGGATTATTTTGAATATGGTATTAAATACTATTTTGGAACTAGTTTTGGATAAACCCTAAATTGTAAGTTTCTCTGCCAATCCAAAATTGTTTCCTCGTATTATATGCTTATTATGCATTATGTGATTAAGTGTGAATTGTGAATTTTGTGTATGTGATTTTGAGGAGATATTATATATATGGTAGTTGAGAAATATAAATTAAGAGTACTTTTTGGGGTATTAAATATTTTTAAATACCTTTGAGATTATTTAGAGAGATTGAGAAATATTTTTTTAGAAGTATATCTAAAGCCAAGATAAAATTTACGTTTTCATAAAAGGTGAGCACCGCGGGAGAAATCCGCGGTGTCGGTTTTCCACATCCGGATAAATGTGGAGGGTGATTAGAGCGGCTACTACTAAGAAGAGATTTTTGAGTAACTTTTGGATCGATGATCCCTTTTAAGAAGGAGAGTTGTGGTAGTACTAGTAGTTCCGACGTAAAAGTGCTGCTACTGCTAAGGGTGAGGATAAGTTTTGAGTGATAATTGGATCGATGATCCCTTTTAAGAAGCAGAGTTATAGTAGTAGTCACTAATCATTCAAGAATTTTAAAGGTGGGGTGGTTGGGTTCCGACCACTCGGGATGACTTACTACTCGGAGGGCTTGGAATCCCTTTTAGGGGGTGTGCACACTTAAGGTAGTCGTTTCGTTTCCGCAAGAGCAGTTGTGGTACCGGCACTTGATCGGGGTGGCCGTCCGTAACCACGGTCCACCGGGCTCAGCCGAAAGGTTGAGCACCGCCCTTCTAAATTACTAGGAAGTTAGTGAAAAAGATATTTTCTTACGAAATTTAAAGAGAAGAATTACTATGATATTTTCCAAGAGAAGTTGAGGATTTTAGTAAAGAAGTGATTTTAAAAAAAATCAAAGAGAAAAGTATTTTGGTGGAGTGTGTCATTTTTATATAGTATTATATGAAAAACTATTTTCGCCAAACGTGATTATTTTACGGGATGGGTGGGCCTTACTTAGCTAAAAAGTTAATTTTTGTTTCCTTTTCTTTGTTTTGTTTTCTGCACTTTAATTGTGCAGGTGATGAAGGTTATGCATGATGATGAGAGCTGCGTTAGATCACGTAGTTTAGTATTTATAATCACCTAGTTATTGTTTATTTCAGTTTGAGAACATGTAGACATTTAAATTATTTTTGAAATTTTCAGTACTTAAATACTTGGATTACTTTTGGATGGTGGTTTAGCCTGTGCATTCGGTTATGTGAGAACCGAGTGTGACAGTAACACCCATTTCCCTATTAAGACTTCCGCTGCATCTCTCATGTTTTCAAATAAAGTTGATAATTCCTTTGAATAAATCATTATTTGAATGTATTTTTGGTTGGGGAAAATGGGGGTGTTACACGAGGCCAGGGAGGACAGAGCCGCCATGGGTCTGGCGGACATAGCAAAAAGGACCGTCCATGGCGGCCGAGGATGGAAAGGCCGAAGACCCCCTTCACTCATTCGGTCAGTTCCATCCTCGATTATGCCGAGGAGCATGATCTCATTGAACGGGATCCCCGGTCGGAAAAGGAAATCTACACCGTCCATCAGGGCGGTACCTACTGTTGTTACCGCAGAAACACCTCCCACAACACACGCGACTGCGTCACGCTGAAGAGGACTATCGAGAAGCTAATTCGCCAAGGGGAACTCTCCCAATTTGTTAAAGGTGGCCCACGCAAAAATACGCGGGTAAACACCGGTAAAAATGGGGGCGAACCCTCTACGAAGAAACGTGAGATCGGCAGACTCAGCGATGACGATGAAGACTTTGAGGAGCCCCCTCCGAAGAAGAACCATATCCACCTCATCGTGCGGGGCAACACTGGGGGGGACTCAGCCACCGAGAGGAAGAAATGGACCCAATCCCTTTACATTGGGAAGGTGTCCCACGCCCCCCCCCCCCCAGCCGAAGAAGCAGCGGACGGAGGCGATCACCTTCACCAACAAGGATCTGCCTCCGGGCCCCGCATCACACCTGGACGCCCTCGTCATCCGATGCGAGATAGGTAGCTCTATCATCCACCGCACTTACATCGATACGGGGAGCTCCGTCAATGTCATGTACCTTGACACCTTCAAGCAGCTGAAGCTGAACAAGGCCCTTCTTAAGCCGATACGGACACCGTTGTCCGGCTTCACCGGGGACTCTATCAACGCCGAAGGAACGATAGTCCTCCCCGTGGAGGTCGGTGACGGCTCCCATCGCGCCAAAATTGACATGGAATTCATGGTGGTCAATCTCGAGTGCGCCCACAACCTGATCTGGGGGCGGCCGACACTAGAGGACGTGGAGGCCATCATCTCCATGAAGTACCTGTGCCTGAAGTTCCCTACCAGTGACGGTATCGGCTACGCCAGGGGGAACCAGAGGATAGCCATAGCATGCTACCTCAAGCTGACAAAGCTGATCGCAGGTATCGAGCAAAGGGTAGACACTATCACCGCCACCGTCGCCAAGGACGGGGAGAGGCCGCATGCTGAGCCAATCGAAGAAGTCGAGGAGATCCCCCTGGACCCTTCTCGGCCGGAACGAGTCCTGAAAATTGGGAGACAACTCCCCCGGGACCAACGCGACGACATCCTCCAAGTCCTGCGGTCATATGCAATCTTTTTTGCGTGGGGGCCGGACGACATGCCAGGCATTAGCCGAAAAGTGATCACTCACCGGCTGTCACCCGATCCCACCTCCACGCCAGTCAAGCAGAAGCGGCGCTACCTCTCGGCCGAATGATGGGACTTCGTCAAAGGGGAAGCCACCATGCTCCTCTCAATCAACCACATTAAGGAGGCTAAGTACCCAACCTGGCTGGCCAACGCCGACGTTTAGAATGTGCATTGACTACACTGACCTGAACAAGGCATGCCCTATGGACCCGTTCTGTTTCCCCAACATTGATTAGTTGGTGGACGAGACGGCGGGGTGCGAGTTGATGTTGTTCCTTGATGCCTTCAGGGGGTACTACCAGATCTTCATGCATGAAGATGACGCCGAGAAGACGGCCTTCATGACCTCGAAGGAATTTTTTTGCTACCTAGTCATGGCCTTTGGGCTCAAAAATTCAGGCGCCTATACACCAGGATGGTGGACAAAGTCTTCAGAGCAGTCCTCGACCGGACGATGGAAGCATAAGTCGACGATATGATCGTCAAGAGCAAGCAATCTACCACTCATGCTGACGACCTCCGGGAAGATTTTGAAATCATGAAGAAGTTCCAGCTCCGCCTGAACCCCAAGAAGTGCACCTTTGGCGTCTAGGGAGGCAAGTTCCTCGGCTACATGGTCAGCCGGAGGGGCATCGAAATAAACCCTGAGAAGATCCAGGCCATTGTTGACATGGAGTCACTACGAAACGTGAAGGAGGTACAACGACTGACGAGATGCCTTGCGGCTCTGAACCGTTTCCTCTCCAAATCGGCTGAAAGGTCTCTCCCTTTCTTCCAAATCACGCGCAAGCAAACAACTTCAAGTGGACGACGGAGTGCCAGCAAGCGTTCGAAGAGCTGAAGCAGTACCTCTCATCCCCTCCCGTGCTTTCCAAGCCCAAGGCCGGCAAAACCCTCTTCTTGTACCTAGGGGTGAGCACGTCGGCCATCAATTCCGTGCTCATCCGCGAGGATGAAGGGGTGCAGAAGGCTATTTTCTACGTCAGCAAGACGTTATGGGATGCCGAGCTTATGTACTCCCCCATTGAGAAGATGGTACTGACCATCGTCCACATGGTGAAGAAGCCAGGGCACTACTTCCAGGCCCACGTCGTCCACGTGTTGACTCAACAGCCCCTCGGCGCCCTCATGAGGAGCCCCACTAGCTCCTCGAGGATGGTGAAGTGGGCAATCTTCCTTAGCCAGTTCCAGATTGAAATCAAGCCAAGGCCATCTATCAAAGGGAAAGCCTTGGCCGACTTTGTCACCGAATGCACGGCAAGGGAGATGGCCGCTACCATACCCGGGCCGGAGCCAGATGAAGCATGGACCCTTTTCACCGATGGTTCATCGGCCGCCAAAGCATGTGGGGGTGGCGTCGTCCTCATCTCCCCTGAAGGATTCAGAGCTTACTATCCATCCGCTTCAAATTCAGGGTATCCAACAACGAAGTCGAGTTTGAGGCCCTCCTCAGCGGCCTCAGGCTCGCTGCCGGCCTCAAAGCGCGACACATCAGAATCAGATGCGACTCCAAACTGGTGGTGGGCCAGGTCAAAGGCTCATACGAGGCCAAAGAAGGGAGGATGAGGCAGTACAAACAGGCGGCCGAGGAGTTGCTCAAGGCATTTGAAACCCATGAGATCACACAGATCCCAAGGGCAGAGAATGCTGAGGCCGACATCCTCTCCAAGCTCAGCACAGACACTCTAGAGCACATTTCCAAAATAGCTAAGATCGAGGAGCTCAACATGTCCAACATCCATGCCAGCCCGGTCATGTGCATCCAGCATCGGCCGGAGGACTGGATCACCGATATCATGACTTTCCATGCAAGGCTATCCATCAGCAAGAAGGCCACCTGCAAAAATGAAATGGTTAGGACGATAAAGACACTTATGGTGACAAAAAAGACGGAAGTAACAAAGTGTGCAAGGATCTTACTTGGACGATGAGGTCCATTCCATCATCATAAATTCTGACGTGGCCAAGGTTATCAAGATAGGTGATGCACACTAATTAGTAGTGCATAATTGTATGTTTTTATGTTTCATTGATGGTGATTGTTTGACGTTTTATTTAGTTTGTAAACATTTGTGTGATTTTAGTTGTAATTGTATTTTAGTTCTCATTTGTAAGTTGTAAAGTAGAATTAGGAATTAGGATGTTGGAAAGGAGGATGTTGAAGTGAAGAAAAAGGAATTTTGACTGTCCAGGAGCAAATACCCGACCGGGTAAGAAACTTCACCCGGTCGGGTCTGAATTAACAACCGAAATTTCAATGAAAGAGCTGGACCCGGTCGGGTCCCCTATGCTACTCGGTCGGGTCGGATGTGACCCGGAACACCAGAACGTGCCAAGGATCGCCCGAATAAAGAATGTCTGATTTTTGAGTCAAACCCGGTCGGGTCCCCTACTTGACCCGGTCGGGTCTGACTTGACCCGGGACATTTTAACGTGCTGAAACACAAAAACGTGGGAGATAATCTGATTTTGACCGGTACCCGGTCGGGTGAGTACTTGACCCGGTCGGATACCCGGCCAAAGGTGTTGAAAAACACCTATAAATAGCACTCTTTTTCTTCTCTAAAAAGAATCCCTTCTTCCATACTCTTAAGCTTAGTTTAGAATAGCATTTCTTTATATTTTTCTAGGTATGTTTAGTCTCCAAATGAGGAGCTAAACTTCCATTCTTGGTGTTGCTCTTGAAGCTTGTTGATTATTAAAGTTGTGAGTTATTTTCTTAACTTCTTTCCTTGAATATTAATTAATAGTTCTTTCCTTAATACCATCTCTATATTAATGTTGGGGAGTGTTGCTAAGATGACAATTAGTTAACATCTCGACATTAGTTAGAATGGTATTTTCTTCCTCTATATTAATGTTGGGGAGTGTTGCTAAGATGACAATTAGTTAACATCTTGATATTAATTATAGTAGGATTCATCTTCTTTAATAATATTCTTCCTTGAATATTAATTAATTCCTACTCATATTTCATATTAATATTTTGAACATTACTTAAAGGATCAACTAGTTTTGTTTCATATATTAATTATTACTAGAAACGATCAACGAACCGATGGTTAATCGTTGATGGTTTCACAAGTAAGTAACTTCGGTTTATTAATGCACGGTCGTGGTTAATAAACTTAAGAGGGATTAATTTTGTTGGTTAAACCGAAACCGTTGTGTTGAGGTTATCAATCTCAATTGATTTCATCAAGGAGTTAGAAAGATTAAATGGTACTATTAAATCGGTATAAGGCGTTGTTCTATATTTGATTAATAGTAAGGGTTATTAATGAACGGTTGTTGTTAATAACTACCCTCGATGAAGTGGATATACTCCCCGATTGAATATTCGAGAGGGAATAAGTTATAGATATAACAATGATCGACTAAAATACATCAACAAGTGGAAAGTAGCAATGCCAAATCCTTTTTATCTTTGAATTAAACACATATAGGTTGTTCATCTTAGTTCTTAATTAAATTAAATCACTCAATCCAAATCCCCCCTTTTATTTACTAAGTATCATAAAAAGAGAATTATTCCTTTCCTTGTGGATACGAACTCTACTACGCTATACTACGTATAAGTGTTAGTATTGAAAATTATTTTGACGCACCGTGACAAAGTGCACGTCAATAGGCCCGGTCTTCGACTGGGACGGCTTGTGAAAGCACATCATGGCCGTCGACAACATCATTGAAGATGCCTCCCTTTACAGGCTACTCAACTTCTAGCTTGTAGGTCCCCGTGACCAGCTCCTTCCCGGCCCTCCTCTTCCGGGAGTCCTGGACGATAGGGGGAGGCTGGGAGAAAGCAATGGATGAAGGAGCAGATACCAGGTCGACTGCGGCGATAGCATTGGAGCCTCCAGCATCTCCGGCAGCACGGTCGTAGCCCCGACATCAGCCTCGGTCGAGGGAGAAAACCTCTTTGACTTCTTGGCAGGCTGCATGCCGGCCTCAGTCAGCTTCTTCTGGTCTTCGTCGGCCTGCCGTTTCTTTTTTGGCTGGGTGGGCGGCTTTGGAGGCTGTCCAGAGCTCGGCTGCGCTCTGGTCTCTGCGGCCAGCTTCGCAGCATCTTTCGCGGCCTGTTCGGCGGCCACCTTCGCCTTAGCCCTGCTCATGACTGACCTGCGATCCGTGACAAAGTCTGCACAAAAGAAAAAACACATTAGCAAAGCGAATAAAGGAAAAGGGGATCAAGTACGTTGGGAAGGCATTACCATCGGCTTCGGCGGGAATGCCCAAATTCAGGCCATCGGCTTCCTCAAAAGTGGTAGCCATCTTCGGCCAAATTTCAACGTCATCCTCTGCATCACCATAGACGAAGTACCTCACGAAGCCGAGGGCTGGCATCTTATACTCCGTGATGTACTCCTTCACGCTCCTCGGCCCTCCTTCCAAGAACGCCGCCACCTGAGCGTCCAAAATTGAACTCTTCGGCGCATCATGGAGGTTAAATCTCCCGCTGTGGCCGACAGAAGGAAACTCGGTCCCACCCTCGCCCAACGGCACAAAGACAAATTTACTTTTCCACCCATGGATAGATGTCAGAAGATCAGAGAAGGACCTCCTATTCTTCACCTGCTGCAGATTGGCATAGCCGGTACAGTTCTGGTGGCTACCCCGGCCTATCTGGTACAGGTTGATAAAGAGAGCCGTTGTCGGCTTGAAATCTAACTCGGCACAATGAAGGAGAAAGTCGATGATCAACGAATAGCTGTTTGGGGTTAGCGGGGCCGGAGGAAGCTCCACCATGTCCAAATATTCCGTAATGAACGGATGAAGGGGGAACCTGAGCCCTTTGGCAAAACTCATGAGGTATACCCCAAAGTAGCTCGACGGTGGATTAAGTACGTGGTCCGTCGGCTTGGGCGCCCTAACCCTACCAAACAGTCCCACGTACATCTGGGCAACCAGGTACTCGACCGTGCAGCTCTGCGGCCTGATGATACGAACGTTGGTGAGATCCAAGAAGGAAAAAGCGGGACCCTTCTTCGGCCGGTGCCTTCTCTTCGGGGCGGTTCCCTTAATGGAAAACACCGGCTTTGGGCAAGGAATAGTAGCCGACGTAGATGCTCCGTCTGCGGCACGAGAGACCCCTACGTCCTCACCTTCAGATGACGCGGCGGCCTCCTCATCCTGTTTCTCCTCGTCCTCTTGCTCTCCTAACTTGAAGGAGCTCAAATCCTCTATCTCCTCGCAACACTCCTCCACCACTCGGTAGTCAAGGGATTTGACAGAGGCCTCGTCGTCATACGGGTAGTACTCCTCGTCCAGAGTCTTCATCATAACAACTAATGGAGCCCTAAGGGGAACTACTTTTAGATCTAAGGTTGGTTTTTTAACGAACACTAAATCAAGGCCTAAGGAAGCAAAGCATGCAAGAAATCGGAGAAAAGATTGATGAACTGGCCTTTGAAGTTTTGAAGAACGGAAGAACACCGGCGAGCACTTTATCTCTCTTGAAATTTGGGCAACGCTTCGTTGTCTCAGAATGCAATGGGGAGTTCCTTCGGAAGGAGGGGGTTTATTTATAGACCTCCCCCCCAACGGTCACTACACGTGGCACTCCCCCATTGGCCACATGAACGGCCACCACCCCCAAGTCCCAATAAGCTGCCACCGGTTCAGAAGATGGGCCAGGCCCACTTCCAGTAGTATCAGTCCACTTCCAACGTACCAGCACACACATCCATAACGGCCAAGGCATTCAACGGCCACACCAAGAAGAAATATCTGCCTCCACAGGGCACGACTACATCGGCCCTAGCAGCCAATAATCATTTCAACGGTTGGTCACACCACAAAGTGTGCCCATATCGGCTTAACACACTACCAACAACTAGGGGTGGTTCGGTACGGTATACCGAATATTTTCTCTCATACCTTTACCGTACCAAAACTTTCGGTATGCAAAATTTATATACCGTTACCTTACCGAAGTTTCGGTATACTGCATTTCGGTACACCGAAGTTTCGGTTCGTTAACGGTACGGTATCGGTAAATTACCATGCATGTCTCCCAATACAACAAATTATCATAGACTAACGAAATATGCTAAATCGGTGTTACTAGTGACATATTTATTTCATTATTAAAATTTTACAAATATAATCAATAATCTATTGATGTCATACTCAATATTGAACAATAATTATTATTAGTATATTTAAGCAGTTCAACATGTCACGCATTAAAAAACAACACATTCTCCTAAAATAACTTGAACGATATAGATATAATTAAATCAATAGTGATATCTAACAATAATAAATAAAATTATTCAAACAACATGGATATAAAATTATTTATTCCTAATACTACCTCTGTCCCAAAATATTTAGCCAAATCTAAAAATTTGAACCATGGTTTTGATTAGTATAATATTATGAAAGTTATAAATTTTATACTTTTATGAAAGTACTTTTAATAAAGAACAATTTCATATAATTTTTATATTATAAATAATTTCCAATAAATATATATTAATCATCAAAGTTTTGGATTTGGCTAATCATTTTGGGATGGCGGTAGTATGATATTGTGCATTTAGTCATTTTTATATTTTTTTTAAAAAAATGAATAAGACTTTCGGACAAAGTTGTGTGCCTCGACTCGTGGAATCCCTATGTAGATACACTTGTCACATAAGTGTACATCTCTCCACTCATCAGCTACTCAGCCACTCAGTCATCGCAACTCGCAAGTTCTTGGAACAAGATTAACTTGTTTTAGACATTAGTACATTACTAATTAGTCATTGGAGATTTGTAACCAATGTAAGTATTGATTTTGGGCTTCATAATTGTAATGGAGTTTTACAATACTCTAGAATTAAAAGTAATAATTGTTGGGCAGGGATCGGTACAGTATTATACCGGTATACCGCGGTATTTGAAAACATTTACCGTTACCATACCGAAAGAAATCGGTACGGTATAATACCGTACCGAAAATGACGGTACACCAATATTCCGGTATTTTTCGGTATTTTTCGGTACGGTAAGTGCGGTATACCGATTTTACAGTATTTTTGCCCACCCCTACCAACAACAGGGCCCCTTCAACGACCACAACAGCAAAGCAAAAAATCCAGCAACCATCGGCCTTGTATGAAACCCTAATGATAACTTCTTGAAAGCGACCTGCGTCCAAGGGTTCTCCCACATGATTACCTTGGTCAAGAATCGCCAAGGGGTTAGATTCAGGGGAATACAAGGATCCCGCTTCGGCCTAGGGTTACACCTTACTCCTTCACCCCACACTCACTCTTCGGCCTGAAGCAGTGGGGGACTGGGGGACTACACCGGCCTCCAAAATGCAAGCAAGGACAAAACTAAAAATCCAAAAAATAACACAAGTCCACAACTACAAAATCATAACGTCCAGGACCTTGTGGCGCACTCTCGGCCACAACAAAGTCACCAAACAAGGAAGTGTAACTCCTCCCAAAATGCGACGTGTGTCATCTCTTGACGCGTGCCACTCAACGGCTTTGAGATCACGTACTCCACTCTCGGCCAAGATAAGAAAACAGGAACACATCGTCCTCATGTCATCATCGTCCATAAGATCAAGCTACGCACTCCTTCTGGATCAGTGCCGCTATCGTCCTCCAAGATGGACACCAAACTACAAACATCATCACTTCGGCCTGAAGTACGAAAGCAATCATGAGGCCTCCTCGGCCAAAACACAAAAAGCAACCACCAATAACTGAGCCAGGACACTCATCGCCCTCAAACAAACAAACTTACCTCATCAGAGGAACATCAGTCTTCTTCGTCCACAGTGAAGGACATACAATGGCCAACACGAAGAACCAAAACAGGAAATGGCCACAACAGCCAGAAGACATGAAGACTATGAAATCTACTCTCCCCCACTTCGTCTACATCTCAGCTCAGAGAGTGGGGGACTCCTGATGGAGTATATGTGTCTAGACCCCAGGACCCACATACTCAGAAGAATAAGAGGCACAGCTGTCACCCAGTGGGGCCTCCGTCGGCCAGCTGGCCCTCCATCGGCTAGAAAGATATCAACTCAGAACATGGTCCAGAAGCCAGGAGAACCGGGTGTCCCCGTCGGCTAGGTCTCTGTCGGCCATGGCTCCGTCGGCCAGACCCTCGTCGGCCACAGAGAGCTCCCTGAACCGGACTTCACACTTAATTACTTCTACATATTTTGTACTCAGCCCAATAGTGGCCCAATTGTAAACAGGCCTCCCAAGCCCAAGACTTGGAAGCCCATCCCTAATTTCCTCTATAAATACTCTCCTTGGGAGTAGTTGTAGGGGGTTCACAAATCATTTATTGCAAAGATTTATTGCACTTCTTTCTCTAGCTCTCACTTCTCTCTAGGAGTTAATACTCCATCACTACTTATCCAATCAGATTGAACTTTTAAAATAAATGCGAAATTCACAAAAATAATCTCTACTTTTAGGGATTCTACAATAATAATCCCTACTGAGAGTATTCATAAAAATAATCCGAACTAGCAATAATGTCCACAAGAATAAATTGAGGTAAATTAAAATTATTTCCCATTTAATTCTCCCAAATCTTACCTCTACGTTCCCCTTCACCACTCTTGTTTTCGGGTAACACTTCTATCTTCTATCCTAGAAAAAACCACATATGGCGGAAATGACATTAAGATTAGACGTGTATTAGTTTTAATTCACTTCGATAAGAAGAGCGGTGAAGAGAAAAGTGAGAGTAGGGATTGATAGTATTAAACGGATACTAATTTGAATTCACATCAATTTATTCTTGTGGACACTATTGCTAGTTCGGATTACTTTTATAGACACTCTCAGTAAGGATTATTATTGTAGAATTCCTAAAAGTAGGGATTATTCTTATGAATTTTGCCTAAAATAAAATCCTAAATCTTAACATTGTATCAGAGTGAAACCGATCTATAATCATGATGTGGGACTCATTTGAAAAATGTCGACGGGGCAGTTATAATAATAATGACCGTAACGTCAAATGACAACAAATTGAATGGTGACCCAATCGAAACAAAGTGTTTGATCATGAGAAGGGTGTTGAAGTCCTACTACAATACAATACTCTCTCCGTCTCTAATAATTTTGCCATTTTTGACCGTCACAGAGATTAATAAAGTAAAAACTGTGTGGTTGAGGTTTGTGCAGAAGAGAGAGAATTAACTGAAACCACATATTCTTTACTTAAAAGGGAAAATGATAAAGTAAATGGGATATAAAAATACTTAATAAGAGACGAAGGGAGTATAAAATATTAAAGTGTTATATTAAAATTTTGAACTACATCCTATTTCAATCATGTTCACTTTTCCTATTTCAATCATGTTCACTTTTTAGGATGTAATAAGGTAACCTAAAATATTTCTCCGTAATAGTTTGACATGTAATGGGGGCAATTTTTGAAATATATATCATCCCGTTTCGATTGGTTAGTTTTTGGTAATTGTAATACTACGTACTAGGTATGTATGATACTACTAGTAGTATTATAAAAGTAAAACGATACAGTTAATTCTCTCTACTTTATAGAGAAGTTACGTTTATTCTGAAATTAAATGAAATTTCAACATAGGTTAGTGTGACCAAGGTCGTTAGTGTGGAATTGTAGCTGCATAAATGAAATACATAAGTATGGATATAACTGCATTTGGAGAAGTATTATGGAAATACATAAACGAAATTGTAGGTTCAATTCATCATGTCTCAACATTTAATTTGTCGCCCACGACACTTTATAATATATATAGAGAGTCATTCTCCTGTCCAGCAGTTTTGTGTCCGAACATCGTCCGAACACCGTCGTTTGGAGCGTTTCCCGGAAAAATGTTTTGATGATTTTTTTTGAGCATGTTCCTCATCAAGTCTAGTTTATCCATACCAAATTTCAGCTCAAAATTCGATCGGGAAGTCAGTCAAATAATTCGTTGAAGTTAATTGCGCCAAATTATACATAGAAAAATGCAGTTCACTTCAAAGAATTATTTGACTGCCTTCCCGATCGAATTTTGAGCTGAAATTTGGTATGGATAAACTAGACTTGATGAGGAACATGCTCAAAAAAGTTCATCAAAAAATTCCACCGGAAACCGCTCGAAACGACGGTGTTCGGACGGCGTTCGGACCGGGAGGTGGTGGACCTGAGAATTTTCCTATATATATATATATAGGGTTGAGTTCTAATAAGAAAATGTCTTAACATGAGAAGTCAGAATTTTCACATTTGCCTCATTTCTGATGCACTTTTTCGTTTATCTCATGCACTTTTTTGCGATGACAGAAAAATTTCGATTAATTACGGAAATACCACCGCATCTTTCATCACTTTTTAAATATTTTTTGCACTTTTCCGGTCATTAAATCTTAAGTTGAATGCACCAGATGCATTCTCTCTTCTTACGATAAACACTCATTCTCATTTCATCCGTATTCTATATATATATATATATATATATATATATATATATATATATATATATGGCATGTGGGTGTGTACTGGAGTGGAGCGGTAGATGGTAAGTCACAAAAATAATGAATGAGTGCTTTGAAAAATGTGTGTCGTCTTAAATGAGGTAGAAACATAGCACGTTAAATTAGTTTTAGATTTGCATACACCTACATAAAATACTCCACTAGTAATATCTAGCTGCTTGTTGGGCAGATGTGGATGTGAGCGAGCCGGGATGGCCTAGCTGCTATGCATCTCCGATCATCATCTATATGTATATATATATATGCCCGCATGTAGCTAGCGATCGATCATTTCATTTCTCACACAGTTAAAAGCTAGAATGGGTGGGGTGATGAGGATGACGGTGGCCGCGATGATGATTGTGGTGGTGGTGAATGGGATTATTGGCGCAGGAGGAGAGCCGCAAGTTCCATGTTACTTCATATTTGGGGATTCATTGGTGGACAACGGAAACAACAACGATATTGGGTCATTGGCGAAGGCTAATTACATGCCTTACGGCATTGATTTCCCCGGCGGCCCCAGTGGAAGGTTCTCCAATGGCAAAACCACCGTTGATGTCGTTGGTACGTACATACCCACATTCATTATTTATTCATATATATATAATTACATACTATGTATTTATTTATTTTAATTGTGTCATTATATTGCATGGTGCGTGCGTGCATTATGTGTGTGTGTAATTAAGATCTATAAAATTAATTAATTATCCGATCCCACCATCACATAAAACGTACTACCTCCGTGCCGCTATGATTGTCTCATTTTACCTTATCGATCCGTCCCACTAAAATTGTCTCATACCAATTTTGGTAAAATTTGTGTGGCTCTAAATCATTCTTCCTTTATTCTTACTTTATCAATTCAATATCAACCACATAAACCACTTTTTATTAATTTGCGTGTCACTCCCTTTTGTCCCATTGTTAGCGGGACGGAGGGAGTATGTTATATTTATTTAATCAATTACATACATACATACATGCAGTAGTTACGTTCAATTCTGAATGATGTAAAAATACGTACATATGCAGCTGAGCTGTTGGGATTCGACGATTACATTCCGCCATACGCAAGCGCCAGGGGTGAAAATATTCTTAAGGGAGTCAATTATGCATCTGCAGCAGCTGGAATTAGAGATGAAACTGGCCAGCAGCTGGTACATACATTTACATTCTTTACATTTATATTGTATTATGTGCCATAACTAATTAAGGCTAATTCCTTTTTAAAAATCCAAGGGTAATTAATTCATTAATTGTACCATTTCCTTATTACCATCTCATCATTAAATAATGAACCAAATTAAAACACTACTATACTCTATTAATTCTATTCATCCAAATGTTTTCATTCCCACGTTAATTACATCATCACAATTTGGTTGAGCTTTAAATTTTAGGGTTGGCTTAATTACCAACTTTATATTTTTATGTCCCAACACTTCGATCTCACAAACGAAATCACCAAATCTCTTTAACTAATTTAGTCAACATTGCAACATTAGAGAATCCCCACCTCAGTTATGATGATTTAATCAAGAAATAATTACATAAGTAAAATAAAAATTATTTACGAAATGTTTAATTAATTTTAAAAGTACTGACAATATTAAGAATTTTAGTTAGTCGTAGTTACTTATCTTTAGTTTTCACACTTAGGTGACAATAACTTTATACGTACTCATAGTACGTAAGTTTGATCACATTTTGTAAATAATAATTTCTTTCAATAATATTTTAAAAAATATATATTTAATCAATTTGCTAAAATAATTCACTGCACAAAAATGTATTCCAAGTTCACGTGTAAGGGGGCGAATTCCCATTTTGTTCAAGTAGATATAGTTACTAAGAAATTTGTGTATATGTATGTTAGTTTGTACTCCATTCGTCTCTCTATCTTTACTTCATTTTACTTTTTTCATCAATTCCACTTAATTGATCTCATACCATATTTGATTATATTTGACGGATTGTATTTCATTTTGATTTTATTATAACACTTTATCATTTTAATATTAATCACACGATTCTAATTTTCTTAATAATCGTGCGTGTCGTCACTCTCTCTGTTGTGCTACATCTGCAATTTCATGTAATTAAACTATTAAATGTATCACTTTAAGAGTATTTACGGTAACAATTTACTTCATTCAATAACTAACTGAGATACGAAAACTCAGCATTATCGATCACTAGCTCGTTACAATATCATTTATATATTTGACTGATCATCATATATCACTTGAAATGCATTATTACTCCATATATCCATATTTAATTTTAGCTAGCTTTATCGATATTTAATTTAATTATAGGTAATTGTTTTGTACGATCGATGTGTATGATAAAATGCAGGGTGACAGGACAAGTTTTTCTGGGCAAGTGAGGAACTACAAGAGCACTGTGGAGCAGGTGGTGCAAATACTAGGAGATGAGGACTCGGCTGCAAATTATCTGAGCCAGTGCATTTACTCCATTGGAGTGGGCAGCAATGACTACCTCAACAACTACTTCATGCCTATTTACTACTCCTCCAGCCGCCAGTATACTCCTGACCAGTATGCTGACCTTCTCATTCAACAATACACTCAACAGCTTCAAGTAACTGCATACTCTTCCAATCCTTTTTTTTTTTATTTCCCGGCCTACCATTTATTAAATTCATATTTATTTCCATTTCAAAAAATGTACTCCCTCCGTCCCATATTTATCTCCTGAAGTACAAATGGCATACAGATTAAGATAGTGAGAAATGTATGGTGGAGAGTTGTGCAGAGGAAAGAGAAATGTGTAAGAATGTGTAAGAATGATTGTGAACCACAAATTCTTTGCTAAAAAATGAAAGAGAAGATAAATTTGGGACGGACCGAAAAGGAAAGTACGAAGATAATTCCGGGACGGAGGGAGTACTATATACTATCGTATGTTGTAGGATGTTTTTTTATTTTTATTTTTTTTTTTAAAAAATCAATAAAAAAATAGTAAAACTCCATAAAATTAAAAAATATGGATGCCTTTCCCACCGCGTATACTACCTCCCTGCACAACCATCTCCGGGCGGTGAAAAAATGTCATTTTTCTTAAAAATTGCTATTTTTTCTGAAAATGCCAAAAACATGGCATATTTTTCTTTGAGAATGTCAACATTTTCATTGTTTTCTGACATAAATATGGCATTCATAATGAACTTGGAATTTTTTTCTCTGGTGACTGGAGGTGGTAGCGCAGAGGCGGTAGAGGCGGCGGTGAATTTTGTTTTATTTTTTTGAGTTTTTTTTTTTTTGAAAAAAAATAATTATATAAATTATTATTATCAAAATATTTTTATTTATTTTTTAGTATTTTTTATGAATTATTATTATTTTTTATTATTTTATTATGAATTAAAAGATTTCAATAGCTATAAGGGTATATTTGTCCAAGATACACATAATTAGACCTATGAATACATAGTTTATTTTGTAATTCTATCTGTGCAAAGTGAGTGACTTTAGTCCTATTTTGATACACAAAGTGAGAATGTCATTGTGTTTATTTATGGAAACAATTTATTTATTTACTCAAATGCATGATGAATGATGATAATGTGGAGCGTAGACTCTATACGACTACGGAGCGCGGAAATTTGTACTGATTGGAGTGGGCGCCATTGGGTGCAGTCCAAACGCTCTGGCCCAAAACAGCCCGGACGGTCAAACGTGTGTGGAAAGAATCAATGTGGCAAATCGGATATTCAACCAAAAACTGAGGGCACTTGTGGACAGTTTCAACAGCAATACACCGGAAGCAAAATTCATCTACATAAATGCCTACGGAATTTTTGAAGATTTAATCGAAAACCCCTCAACTTATGGTAAGTTCCCCTGAATAATACGGAGTAACTAATATACCAAAAAAGTGAACCGGTTGCGTCTCGATCGTTTAAGATTCTTCTTCTTTATTTTTATATACGAAAATCGTGACTTACAACACTATTTTCTTCTTGCTTTCATTAATTATATTCTGCTAACAATCTTTCAAATTAATTAATCTCTAGGTAGTCAATGATTGTTTGCACTTGATGGTATTATTATTATTCCATTTCAAAATAAGATGTTACCAAACAATTGTATAATGAGTAAATTCCCTAAATAGGAGTAAAAAACTTTTGAAATTTCAAAATAGGAATATCATGTTTTTTATTGTCTAAATAAGATTAAATTTCTGCCAAGTTTGACATTACTAGGCTATACGACACACATTTAAACTAGACAACGCATAACATGTTTCCATAGCAGAATAATTGTACATACCCCTCAGAGTAATATATAGGAGTAGTACTCCATAAGTGAAACACATGATATAGAAATGACTGTAGACAAGAAGTTATGTGGTAATATAACTAGATTTAATTGATATTATCATTGATATACTATGAGTTAATATAATGTTGCAGGATTTAGAGTGACGAATGCCGGTTGTTGTGGCGTGGGGAGAAACAATGGCCAGATAACATGTTTGCCTTTGCAAAATCCATGCCTAAATAGAAATGAGTATATATTTTGGGATGCTTTTCATCCCGGTGAGGCAGCAAATATTGTAATCGGAAGGAGATCTTACAGTGCACAGAATCCATCTGATGCGCACCCTTATGATATTCGTCACCTGGCACAGGTGTAATCATTAATGAATAATACCACAATATGAATTTGTCATTTTAATTAATTGACGAGTGATTCAGTTCCTTTCATATTCTAATATGTACTTGAAGGTGATTTAATTTAGTAACTGTATTGTATAGTGTTCATAGACTATATCGATAGTCACAGTCAAAATACCGGATTCAATTATCAAGTTTAACCAAAACAGAAATTAAAGAAAAGAACACACGATATGTTGACGCAGTTCGGATAAATCCTACTCTGCGGGGTTTCAACAGGGGAAACCCGGTCCCAAGAATCCACTAACTCAGAAAAGTTTGAATACACAGATGGTTGCAAAGCAAGGAACGATAATAACAGATCTAACACACAAGAATCAGCCAAATATAAGCATACGAAAAAAATAAGAAAAGGAATAGAAATAACCGGACGAAATTATCAAAACCCAGGAGTTATCAGATTCTTGGACTCAAATCAACTGCTCTGGATCTACGCTTCACCACATGGTTTCACTACCAAAAAAAACTCGTAATAGCCACGGATTTAGGCACGGAATATATCCTAGACAATTTTGGCTCGGATATTGGCCCAGAAAGCCAAAAATGTCGGTTTTTTACGCCTCTGGCACGGATAAATCCGTGCCACCTAGGTTGTCTCGGAATTTCCGAGCCTACTTCCGTGCCAAGACCGAAAAAACTTCAAATCCGTTGGCTTGTGGACATATCCTTCGCAATTTCCGAGACAGTTTGGCAAGGAACTATGTCCGACCCAAATGGTGACGATTTTTCTTTTTAGGTTGGCGCAGATCTATTCCGTGCCAAAAGTTTCCGTGCCTACATCCGCGCCAACGCCGCATCAAATTCAGCTCGCCCCTTTCCGTCCTTATATCCGTGCCAAAATGTAGCCGTTACGTTTGGCTGGCGGATATCGGACCCAAATTCTGTGCCAAAATATAATCGTTAATTTGCCAATCCCACGTTCTGCCTTAATGTTTTTCCGTGCCAATATCCTAGACAATGAAGGCCGTTTGTACGTTTCGGCTGGGGTATTTCCGTCCCAAAATCCGTGCCTACTAATTCTACAAATACATGTATGGTGTGTGAAACATACTACATCTCTCAAAATGATCTCTTTAATATTTGTGTATGATAATTTCTAGATAGAAGTTGGAAGTAATATTACTTGATATCCGGAGGTTTCTATTTGGATTTCTTACTCTATACTCGTATTACTTGGTATCGTCGTTGTACTTAAGGTATGTAAATTTCGACCATTCTGTTTTTAAATTAATTTGATCATATTCATATTACGAGTTGTTATGAGTAGTATTTGTCTTAATTATATTGATACAATGTGAGACGTTAATTTGTAAATTTAATAAATTAATTTCGTTAAGATATACTGTCAAAAAAATCATTAAGATATTTTTTAAATATCCAGGCACAATGTATAGACAAACTAGAAGTTGGATGTATGATCGCTACAAGGAAAATGGTAGAGGATTGAAAAAAGAGTTCGAAAATGGAGTTAACGAATTTATTAGATTTACACAAGGGCAAACACGCTATATGGATGGAGGTTGTTGGGTTATTGACCCGGAGGCCCAATACCCGGATCAAACAGGCCCAGGATACCCGACCCAAACAATGAGTCCACTACCCTATGATGAGTAGATCCAGTGAAGAATTCATACCGAACGGGGTTCGATCCCAGTAAAGGCCGGCCCAGAAAGAAGGTATACCGAACGGAATTCGGACCATATATCATACATGGGCCAATTTGGCAGCGCCTTCAGCATGGTCCAACATCCCATTCGAGCAACGTACAACCAGCAAGTGGCCAGGTGCAATTAATGCCAGATTGTGACATCAGCAAGTGGAAACATGGATGACCAAGTCGGTGAAACAACAGCCAATCAGCATAGAGCAGCCCATGCTCTCCATTAGTATAAATAAAAGGTTTAAAATCATTGTAAGGGTTATCATTTCAATACTCGGGCTCTAGAATAGCATTATTACTTTTGTTTCTTGTATTAAAGCATTATCATTGCCAGTTAGGTGCTGGTGTCGGCAGCGAGGTAATGTTGGCTAGTGTAGTGTGACATGGTCGGGGTTGGGGTGAGCTGATTGGGAAGAGGTTGACTTGTGGGGAAGGGGGTTGGGGTGGACTGGTGGGGCAAAGGCGGGGTCAGGGGCAGGGCTGGGGCAGCAATGCTCGGAGATGGTAGACATCAATTGGTCACTGGCGGGGTAGTGATGTCACTGTGATCGGGTGGTCACTAGAGCTCGGGTGATTAATGAGACGATTGTCATCATTGAGCCTTGGTAACCGGCACTTTGGTCACTGAGATCGGGGTGGTCTGGGGCCAGATGTCACTGTAGTCAGGATGTCACTCAAGCTGGGTCACTAAGTGTTGGTAACTGTGGCATGGGTAACTGGGTATATAGTCACTGTGTCATCGGTCACTGGGAATATATTCACTGTGACATAGGTCACTATAACGCATTGGTGAATTAGGTCATTGTAAGTCGGTAACGCATTGGTCAATTAGGTCACTGTAAGTCAGTAACGCATTGGTTACTATAGCAGGTCTGTTGGGCTTTAGTAAGGGCAAAATAGTCTGTTCAGCCTTTTTTAGTCACATTTCTGGATTTTTTTTAAAAGGTCACTTTTTGTCCATGAGTTAATTTTTAGTAATATTGGTGTCTTAAACTCTATTAAAAATGAAAACTAATACAGAGTATTATAGCAATATATAAAATAATGGAAATTAATATTAAAGCAATATATAATATAATGGAATTTTTTGAATTTTATTGAATTTAATTGAAGTGTGCATTTTTAATACTTACAAAAAAATTAATTCACAATTTTTATTTTTTTTTGCATCGGAATGTTTGACCTTTGAAATTATAATTATTAGTAAAATTAAATTATCACATAAATGATGTAATAAAAAAGTAAGAATTTATCCATTTAATTAAAAAAAACTGCAGACTGAATATATATTGACGGTGCTGGGTTGCAGGGAAAACCGAATTGACTGGTAGGCAATTAGATTTATTGACGGGCTAGGTTACGGTTAGCCTTATAGGATCAAGGCGTTATATTGCTTTTTTGAAGATGATTAACTTTAAGTCTGGTTGGAGGGGTGAAGGTTGTTTGTGGTCCTTATATCTGTTTAACCCCTATCCGAATGTTACGATATCAATTTAAAAAGAAGTTCCCGTTTCAGTTTACGATGATCGACTGACGATAAAACAACTCGATCCCTGTTCAAACTTAGATTGGTTTTAGTAAATAAAATTTACATATTTAGAACCGCTACAAAACCTGATCAAGAAAATTTAAATTTGATAAAAGTTTGATCAACAACAACAACAACATCCGAGTCCTAATCCCAAAAGAATTTGGGATCGGCTATGTTGGGAATATTTTATGGTGTTCAATCTAGTTAGTTATCTTTGTATTTGTGTAGTTATTAATTAATCGTGTAATACGGGCCACAAATGTGTATCAGCCCGTGGGCTTCCTTGTAACCCGTAAGTTAGCCAACTTCTCCTATAAAAGGAGGCTAACGTACGGGAACCTACTAATCGTGAAAGGCTCAGAGACGCAGAGGCGTAAAGATAGAGAGAGATTAGGGTTGCCGCTGCTCTCCTTCTCCAGGGAGAGTAGCGGCAGATTCATACGGTATATCAGATTCGCGTTCAATCTTGTCGATTTCTTTCTATCTGCTTCTTTATCACTGTTATGGTTGTATGATTGTTAGTATTCTGGGACTAACATTTGGTATCAGAGCCGAGGCGTGAAACAGGTTGGATTTGTCTGCGATTTTTGGATTTAACGAAGAACTACTCTGTTTTTTCTTCAGTTTTTCTATATGTAGAGATTTGCTCCTGTAATCTCGTTTGTGAACGAAATTTCGTAAAAATCATACTGTTGGATTCGCCTTTCAAAACCGATCCAGCAGCATACCTCTTTTTTCGTTTTCTGCAATTTTTATATTTCGAAGATCTCTACATTGAGATCTCGAAATCTTTATTTTTCACTGCTGCAGAAACGGTTTTGGCTTGAAACTGATACAGGAGAATCTCAACTTTCAGGGCTATTCAGAACAGGTTTCAGATTTTCAAAAATCAATGTTTTCGTTTTGCAGGATCTCGACATTTAGGGACTCGATTTCTTCTTCTCGACATTTGAGATCTCGAGATTTGCATCTCGACATCTTGATCTCGAGATTTGCATCTCGACATCTTGATCTCGAGATTTGCATCTCGACATCTTGATCTCGAGATTTGCATCTCGACATCTTGATCTCGAGATTTGAATCTCGAAATCTTGATCTCGAGATTTGCATCTCGACATCTTGATCTCGAGATTGGAATCTCGAAATCAAGATCTCGAGATTTGTGATCTCGAGATCAAGATCTCGAGATTTGAATCTCGAAATCAAGATCTCGAGATTTGTGATCTCGAGATCAAGATCTCGAGATTTGAATCTCGAAATCAAGATCTCGAGATTTGTGATCTCGAGATTTGGAATTTCGAGTTTTGGGATTTCGACATTTGGGATCTCGATGTTTTGGATCTCGACATTCTGAAGATTTCGAGATTTTCAAAATTTCTCGATGTTTTGAATCTTTCAAAGTTTGCAGTTTCTTGGAACTCATAATTCGAATCTTGACATCCTTTGCAGTTCATCGAAGCTTTACATTATAAGGATCTCTAAATGATTCCCTGCTTATATATGTTTCATGAGTTTTCGATGTTCTGATGTTTTTCAAACAGCAAGTTTTCGAGATTATGAGGTTTTCGAAACTCCAAAGTTTTCGATGTTCAAACATTTTGAAATTCTGCAGATTTCGATATTCTGAGGTTTGTTTTGCAGGTGGATTTCGCCATTATTCTTCGAGGCAATCTCTAGAATTTTGTTTAAAATCCACCTTCTGTCGACATTCAACATCGAGCACCTCATCTTCGAAGAAATTCCTCAAAAACTCAAAATTAGAGATTTTCTGCGACACCGCACTGTTTTGGCCATAACTTTTGACTCGGTGATCCGATTTGAGCAAACTTTTTTTTGTTGGAAAGCTAACGAGAAGATCTACATTAATTATCGGGCTATGCCCCAGAACCCATACTCACGCGCCCTCACTCGCAGTCTTTGAGGGTCAAAACGTTAGTTTTCCGACAAACATTATAAATCACCGATGTCCAGGTCAAAACTTAGGCAAATCTGTTCAATTTCTTTCAAAGTCAACCCTGAGGTCAAACATTTTCTAAACTTCAATGTAAAGGTCTGAAAATCGTAGATAATTCAATCAACCTCGCGTCAACGGTCATCTTACAACAATCAACAATCAACTGCTGGAGCCTCCCCTGACTCATCAACATTATGTGATCATCAATATGCTGAAATTCTACATGGTGAGCTCAGGAAACCGTCATGTGTGGTACATATTCAGATTGCTCCACACACATGGCGGGTATGACAAGCTGTGAGCAATCAAACCTTGCACATTCTGAGGGGGAGTTTCAGTTTTCTCCTCCTGGCGCCTTACACCAACAAAGCAAGGAATCTCTCAACGGATGCAACATTCTAGGGGGAGTGATCAATGTTATCCTTCCCGGTGCCTAACAATGACAAAGCATACCGAGTGCTCCAGTTGAGGGGGAGTACAGAGAGAAAATGAGAAAGTAATGAGAGAACATGTCCCTATGGCTTAGTAAACCCAACTAAGCCTACCCAAGGGACAAAGCCGAGCGTAAGTGCGTAAGTGAGCGAGTGAGTGAGTGAACATTATGAGCATTAGGAAGCAGAAGGCTCAAGTGAGAAGAAAAACAATTATCAATGATGAGTCTGCTACCTCAATTGCCTGCTATGAATTGAACATTTGCTCCTAGCCACTAAAATACTCTGGACTATCCCCATAGGTTCAGGACTGAATTTATTCAGATCCCGGGTAGAAGTCGCTGCATTTTGTCCAAACGGCGCATGCACAACCCTACCCTAGACCACTCACTTGTCTCCCAACAGACAGGTGTTTAATCATAGTTCACGGGGAACCGCATCTCTCATTACTGTCTCCTTCCGAGGCAAGTAATACTGACTACAGTGGCCTCAGCCCCATGCCACTGAACTTTCATTGATCACGTCGTGTCTAGTTACTCACTTCCCAAATGTTTTGAAATTTTCTAGGACACAGACACATTTTAGAGTCAGTTGCTAGTCTTCAAGACTTGCGAGAACTTCCATAGGGCTCATCTATTACAGATGAAGACCAATAATTGGAAGGAAGTCCTGCTGTTGCAACATAAGAATCACCAACATTTTCAGGCCATTGCTTTAGAGTTTATCTCTATAGTGATGATAACGGGCGTCTTCACGACCCCGGGGGGCTACGTTATCTTTTTTAGATTCTGCTTGTTTTTCATGTTTTTATTTCCGCAGAATAAAGGCATGACGTCCCGATTCATCGGATCGTCATGAGGGGGAGAGTGGTCCACATGCTGTTAACACTGAACAAATCATTCTGGGATATTTAAAACCTCCATCACAAAATTCAACACCCTCTCTACTATCTCCGCAACTCAAATCAACTGGTCAGCTACACTCACAAATCAACCATCATTATGTTCTGCTGTGCCACCGACAAGTTCTCCTCAAATGCATTCATTCCAAATAGTCAAAAAGACTACATTGTGGAGGAGACAAAGGTCAAATACTCGTGTCCTGAAGATGAATTCCATGGGCGTCTCCTATTCTCCAAAGAATATTCATTCTAGAGGCGTCACCGGACTTCATCCAAGCTGATCAAGAGCAACTTCTGGAAGGCAAGGACTACATGCAAGATACAGAAGGTCCCTCAACCCCCGACATCAAAGATCAAATTGTCAAGAAGACATCAAAGGGGAGATTGCAAGGATTTCTTCAGATAGCCTTCCTCAGAAGTCAAGTTCAAAGACAAAGGAAGCTCAATAACAACAAAGACAAAGATATCTGCGCTGCAATGCTGATTCAACACGATTGATCACCAAGGGGGAGATTGTTGGGAATATTTTATGGTGTTCAATCTAGTTAGTTATCTTTGTATTTGTGTAGTTATTAATTAATCGTGTAATACGGGCCACAAATGTGTATCAGCCCGTGGGCTTCCTTGTAACCCGTAAGTTAGCCAACTTCTCCTATAAAAGGAGGCTAACGTACGGGAACCTACTAATCGTGAAAGGCTCAGAGACGCAGAGGCGTAAAGATAGAGAGAGATTAGGGTTGCCGCTGCTCTCCTTCTCCAGGGAGAGTAGCGGCAGATTCATACGGTATATCAGATTCGCGTTCAATCTTGTCGATTTCTTTCTATCTGCTTCTTTATCACTGTTATGGTTGTATGATTGTTAGTATTCTGGGACTAACAGGCTAACATGAATCGATCTATGATATCGATGCCAAACAGAGAGACAGACGGGGGGGGGGGGGGGGGGGGGTAAGATAAAACAAATAAAATACAGATAAATAAATATAAGATAACAATAACATAAGAATATAAGAAAGATAAAAGATAGAAACACAAAAGAGCATAAAAAAGCTAGAAGATAAAATAACATAAAAGTATAAAAGAATAAAGAAGATAAACGATAAAAGAAAAGAGAGAGAAAATGTAGAAAAGACATCAATCGTCCACACGGATGTGCGCCATCCATTTTGATCTCTCTCCAAAGTCATACTCTCATACAATCCAACATATACACATCAGTTCTGTTTCCTCTAATCCAAGCCTGTTTGGGTCTTCCTTCCCCCCCCTCTCTTCTCTGTCCTTCTCCCCACCCCTCAACTCGTCTAACTGATGTATCACTCAGCCTTTACGCACATGTCCAAACCACCGCAAACGAGACTCCTGAATATTATCTTCTATAGATGCTACTCCCAGCTTTTGTCTGATTATCTCATTGCTCAAGCGATCTTTTTTGTATTGTCCACACATCCAACGCAACATACGCATCTCCGCCACATGACTCGTCTTTTGAATGTGACATTGCTTCACCGCTCAACACTTCATGCCATACATTAATGCAAGCCTAATTGTTGATTGATAAAATTTACCTTTCAGTCTAGTCGGCATACCTCGATCACATAGAAATCCTGATGCACTTTTCCATTTCACTACAAGAAAAATGACTTTTAACGACCATCCTATAACGACGATTCTCACAAATTGTCGTTAAAAATATCTTTTAACAATAGCTATTGAGTTCGTCGTTATTAAATCTATAATTAACGACTATTTATGAATAGTCGATGTTATTAATCAATAGGTGGTCATCATTAGTACTAATGAATTTGTTATATTTATATTATTTTTAAAAACGAATTAGAAAAATAAACAACCAATCCTATTGAATGTGGCGCTAAAATTTCTCAATCCAAATTGTTATTGCTCCATAAGCCAAATTTCTCATTCCAAATTATTTTCCCTCCATAAGCCAAAGTTTCCAAATCCCAATATTGTAAGTTAGGCAAAAAAAACCACCGCATTAAAGGCCCTAGTAATCTCCATCACAACGCTTATTTGCCCTAATCTCCATCTTCTGTCGCTAATCACCGTCGCCCGTCGCCCGTCGCCCGTCGCCCAGAAATAAGGTTTTCGATCTCCTTATCTACGTCGCCGTGCTTGTTTGCCGTAGTCTCCATCTTCAGTTGCTAATCTCTGTCGCCCCAGAAATAAGGTTTCCAAACTCCTTATCTCCGTCGCGCGCTATTTGCCCTATCTTCAGGTGCTAATCTCCGTTGCCCAGAAATAAGGTTTGTAATCTCCTTAATCCTTATCTCCGCCACCGCGCTTATTATCCCTAAGGATCTTTAGAAATAAGGTTTGTAATCTCCTTATCTCTGTCGCCGCGCTTATTTTCTTTAAGGGTCTTCAGGAATAAAGTTGCTGCTTAATGATTTTCAGGGAACCGCCTTACTCGATCATTCGCATCACTCGGTCATTCACATAGCTCTATCATTTATCTTGTTCCATTACCTAAAAATTTCTTGCTGGATTGCCCAAGTCTCCTATCGCTTGATTCATCTACTTGTAAATTAATTATTATCGTTTGATTGCTCAACCTTCTTGTTCCAGGTAAGTTTAATATTAAATATTTATTATTCTAATATATATATATATATATATATATATATATATATATATATATATATATATATATATATATATATATATATATATATATATATATATATATATATATATATATATATATCTAATTTGCTTGGTTGATTTTCTTGGCTGATTTGGTTAGATGATTTGATTGGTTTATTTGCTTGGATTATTTGCTTGGCTTATTTGCTTTGTCTTTTTTCTTGGCTGAGTCACTCATAATTCTAATCGTTATGTATGTTGGTTTTTGAAATTATTGAATTGCTAAACCTGCTCCAAATAAAGTATTATGGGTATATATGTTACAATATATTTAAAAAGATAAAATGAGTAAGCTGATTAACACGCTTAGGTTGTTATATGTTGTGACGTTATGATGAATTTTACAGTTGAAATATAATCAATTAAAGTATTACTACATCCAATTAAAAAAATCTAATCTAAAGCTTCAATCGGTGAAGATCTCCAATTATATATATAGTTGAAGAGATAGAAGGAGGAGAAGAGTACAGGAAATATGCTTCCCAACTCTTCATTGAAAGGGCAAACCAGCACTCATGTTTGGCCAAATTATGCTCTCCGCTAGTACCTCTACAGAATTGTCAAGTGGCAAAAATGGACATTGAAGCTCCAAACAGAATGCTGAGTTTCTGTTATACTTTATTTCTAGTCTGTGTAGTCTATTTTTACAAAATAAATCAGGGACAAATTTTTGCAACCTGAAACAACGTTCTGTGACTGGTAAGATTTCTATTCACAGCTTCACACTACCCTAACCGAGCACATCATGAAGGGCTGTCTATAGACAGCTTGAATTGTTGACCGAATCAGTTTAGCAATACTTATTCTTTATATAATATGTTAGCACTCCCCACCCTACCTGCATTATGACCAGTATGATACAGAGTACTAATGTATTATTAATACCTTAATGTTCTGATTCTTCTCTTTTACTTTATTTGGATCAGACAAGTTTCGCGAGATCTAAAACTTTGCTTTCGGCTGGACAAAGGAGAAGGTAAATCAGTTGATAAATACTACGTATTTTTCTTCGAAAAAAGAAGAAATCTTGATACTAGCAGGTGTGCCTTGTATTGCTGGCCTGCCTAGACACAATACTAGCTATAACACTCTTTCGTGTGCATACGTAAAGAATTTTGTGATGGGACTGTTGGAAAAATGTGTTAAAATTGCATTAAATGGTCTTTTTGGGGCAATTATTTGAGTGAGGTCCACTTCCGATTTCGGTCGGGTCAAAGTGGTTTCGGATTGTCCTTGTTAAGGGCTACAATTCGATATATGGTACACTCAAAACGGATAACGGGTGAATGAGAAATTGATTCTCGAAGTTCACTCGTTGAAATGGAAAAACTGGGAAAATGGTGAGTTTCTAGTGTGTCTTATCCCACACCGAAAAACTCAAGAGATTTTCACCCCCTTATAAAGGGAAGCCTCTTTTAAGGAGTTAAGATTTCTAAAGGGAAAGGCTCTCTCTTACGCGCGGGGGGGTGCCGATCAAATTCCGAAACGGAGAAGAAAAACCGCGACTCGTGTGCGCGGGCGACCTGCGGACACGAATGTCGTCCGAAAACCTATCATTCAAAGATACGGTCTAAGTTTTGTTTCTTCCCGTAACGTTTTATTTTTTCCCAGGATCAGAGTTGCTCGAACTCTGGTGGCTTCGGATCAGAGTTGCTCGAACTCTGGTGGCTTCGGACCAGAGTTGTGGCTTCGGATCAGAGTTGCTCGAACTCTGGTGGCTTCGGATCAGAGTTGCTCGAACTCTGGTGGCTTCGCATCAGAGTTGCTCCAACTCTGGTGGAGGTCTTCTGGTAGCATCAGAACTGCTCCAACTCTGGTGGGGGTATTCTGATCGCGCACCAGAACTGCTCCAAGCCGTTACAACCATTAAATGCCCAACGTTCTTGTCTTTTAATGCAACGTTAAATGGACAGTTTATGGATGATTCAATGCCCAACGGACTGGTCATTGAAGTCCAACGTTCAGGTCCATTAACACCCCATTTAACACACAACAAATCCTCCCGTAAATTGCTGGCAGGTGGTTTGCAACAACACAAGGCACAATACATTCCTCACGAATTTCTTGAGCTAAAAACACCTAAAGCTACTCAGCAAACTTCCTTCTGTGTTCATACTTGGTTCTCGTTCGCTGGAACTCTTGTTTGTGTGCTCAAACATTAGTTCGTAGTCATCGTATCCTGGGAAACGATTGTTGCAACGCTCCTAGCACCGTGGGAGGCATCAAATACGTTTTAAGGAAATCGTGCGTAGCACGAACTTTGACTAATTCTGCTTCATCTCCTTTCCTGTTTTTCTTTAATCATTTTATTTAATTAATTTATTTTAATTAATTAATTTTCTTTATTTTCCGAAACACACCCAACAGGGACAATAATCTATCAACTCATCAGTAACTTCAAGCTGAGTTAAGTATTGCCGGAAAACAGAATTTATTACTCAGCCAATCGCATGGAGACAATTCAAAAAGGAAATATTGCACTTAAGGATCATATGGGGTTTGTATGAACCATTTTATTTCTATTACGAATTTTATCATTTTATTAGAAATTCTGAATTCTTCTTTTAATTTTTTGTAGGTATTTAAAGAATAGAAGTTGGAGCAGTACCGTCGGATGATTACTTTGTGACTTTGTATTCACTTTTCCATATAGTTCATGAGACATGTTTGACAATTAAGTATGGCAATTTGATTTAGATTATGAGGATTATTACTATATTGTGTCAACTTATTATTATTGTTATATGTAAAAGATTTTTAATTTTTTGATCATGGAATTTATTGGAAAATTAGAAGTTAGTGATATGTTGTTGAATGTACAAGTAACTGAATTTGTTTCATGTAATTATAATGAATGACAAAATATTACAATGATATTACGAATTGAAATTGTGAAAAATAATATTTATATATAGGGAGATATGTTTAAGTGAGGTTTGTATGTGCGTTGGTTGTTATTAAAACATTGTCATTATTTGATAATTCATACGTAATGATGCTAATAAAGAGTATTAAACTTAATGATGGTTGAATATCTTGTCGTTTTTATATGACAATGAACAATTATGTTGTCGTTAAAATATAACGACGAGTGAATATCTCGTCGTTAATAAGTAACGATGACATCTTATGTCGTCGTTAATTATTAATGACGAACATTGTCGCTAAAACCAATAACGACGGAACCTGTAACGACCACTTGACGATGAAGAAAAAGTCGTCGTTAAAAGCATTAACGACAAACTTTTGAGCCTATAACGACCACCCAGCTTTGATTCAATGACATACATCTCCATCTAATTTATCATCCTTCTGAATTATGGAGCCCAAGTAACAGAACATATCACACATCAGTATCTTTTTACTATCAAAGGTAATTTCACTGTTGCTACTACTTCTACCTCCACCAAACTTGCACTCTATATACTCAGTTTTGCTTCGGCTCGCTCTGAAACCCTTGGTCTCCAATGTAACACCCCGGCCCCGTAGGCCCTGAGGTAGTTACTTCTGAACTTTAGTACTGTCCTCACAAACCACCACTAGCCTTTTCCGCGCACTTTGTCCTCACTCGTGCGCGCCCTGAGAAACT
Source organism: Cuscuta europaea (assembly GCA_945859875.1). Classification (NCBI taxonomy): domain Eukaryota; kingdom Viridiplantae; phylum Streptophyta; class Magnoliopsida; order Solanales; family Convolvulaceae; genus Cuscuta; species Cuscuta europaea. The sequence goes on along the minus strand of CAMAPE010000003.1, from coordinate 1,711,275 downwards.
TCCCAAGGGGTCACCCATCCCAAGACTACTCCCGTGCAAGCACGCTTAACTTTGGAGTTCTTGGCTAATGAGTTCCCTTAAAAGGAGATGCACCTTGTTGGCATGAGTAGTACTATTAATCCGTTTAAATTAAATCTCAAGTGTTACATCCAATGTTTGTCGTTATACTTCCAACTTTGCTTTAACACCGGATTGTGTCTTATCAATCAATACAATATCGTCGGCAAACATCATGCACCATAGTATATCTTCTTGAATTGACTTCGTAAATTCATCCATGACTATAGCAAATAAGAAAGGACTCAAATAGTAGATCCTTGGTGCACTTCGATTGTAATAGGGAACTCTGCGGTCCTCCTTACACTAGTGCGAACACTTGTAGTATAAGCATCATACATATCCATGATGATACTGACAATCTGATATACTTACGTGAAATGCCTTTTCTAGTTAAAGCCTACCAAAGTTCTTCTCGAGGTGCCCGATCATATGCCTTTTCTAAGTTAATGAACACCAAATGCAGATCCTTTTTTATGTCTCTATACTTCTCCACAACTTGTCTAAGAAGGTGAATGACCTCAGTTGTTGAGGGTCCAGGCATAAAGCCAAATCGATTCTCCGAAATTTTCACACTTTTACGAAGTCTTTGCTCAACCACTCGCTCACAAGGTTTCATGGTGTGACTCATATGCTTAATCCCTCGATAGTTGGCACATTCTTGTACATCACCCTTATTTTTAAATAGGGGAATGAGAGTACTCTTTCGCCAACTCACTGACATTTTGTTGTTTCTCCAAATAATGTGTAAGAAATGTGTTAGCCACTAAGGGGCGTAGACAGGACCGATGTTTACCCTGAGCCGACTATACACGAAAAACATTATATAAAAAATTTAAAAGCGACAACAGTGTGAACATAACGATTAAAATCCATTAAAATTCATAGTAATATTTTAAACAATACATACATTGAAACGAAAGCATTAACTGAACACGACGCTCTTTGACCTTAGCAAACTCATCTATGACAGATTCAACGTCGATTTTGTTGGCAAATTCGTTTTCAATAACGATGGTCAAACGATCAACAAGAGTGTTTCAAGTGCATTAGAAATTACTTCCTCTTGAGCAGGGGCAGAAAGTCACAATGGGGTGGGTTTGGGAAAAAATTGAAATACACATACATAATAATAAGTCAAGTCGTCAACACTTTAAATATTCATCAAATTAAAACATCATTTAAATTGTGCCCTACGCGACTTCAAAGTATAAAATTCATCAATAATAGAATATACATTAACATCTATATTATTGACTTTCAGAAAGAATGATGAAATCAACTTATTTCCTTTCTTGGCAATGTGTTCACTATCCATTTTAAAAAACATTTCTATTACCGGTATAAATTAAAATACTTATATAAAAATATAACTAATAAGGAAAAAACAAACATTTTACACTTGTACATAAAACTAATAAGTATTCTCAATTTTCAATTGTATAATAACTAAATTATTTTCTACTCTTTAATTCTATCTTTAATCATTATAAATTTATAATGAATTAAACACTACTTAATTATGTACTGAAAAATTCAATTAATAATCATAATGATTCACTAACCCTAAAACTCTAAAATGCTAAAAATAATACGGAGTAATAGATTAATACACAATCACACATTCACAATTGGAGCAAATAACACATTCACACAATCACACATAATAGATTAATGCTAAAAATTCAATTTCTGCAAGTTGGCAAAAGCAATTGGAGTTTACCTGGAGGCTGGAGCCGGCTGGACTGCTTGAGGGAGGTGCAGGGGCCGAGCAGTGGAGTTTATTTGCAATGGGCCATACACTGGGCTAGTATTTCATTTGCACTGGGCCAATTCTAAATATTTTTTAAAATTCATATATAATACAAAAAAATTACACTGGGCCATGGCCCAACCTGGCCCACCCCTCCCTCCGCCCCTATAGCCACTCGATACTTTTCTCTCCCAAACCTCTCCAAGTCTCGATCGGTTTGTCATTTGGGTCCACTGCTTTCTTCCGCCCCATTTTTCTCATAGTCTCTTTAACTTTTTTGTTTGAATTGTTCTCACGAATTCCTGATTTAGCATACATTATGGTAGAGTAAGATCATCAATACTTGCACTTTATTCTCGTTGTTGAAGAAAATTTGATATATAAAATAAAAGATTAAGTGATTTAGATCGATGAAGTAAATAGTGAACGAGAAATTTGTTTGGAGAGAGAAGTATCATTTTTGACAAAATGAGATTGCCGATAACTTCAATTGACATCATCATCGCGTAAGCCAAAGCAAGTAGGCTTACAATTCAGCATTTGGCTGCCATGCATGCCTCCATCCTGGAGTAATTAATATCCAACACATCTCTCCCACGGACGCGTGTCTAAATTCCACGTCTCTAGCTACGCCTACGTGACATGAACATATACTCCCATCCCAGCCCGGCCGGCCTTCTTTATATCCTCCGAATCGGAACACGCACTATATATATACTCGATCTTCAATGTTCACTATACTTGATTAAATCAACGACCCAGCAAGCTAAATAAATGGCATATGTGGCGGAGAATGTGGGCGGGCAGACGGTGACGCCGCCGGGGGAGGCGATGACGGTGGGGCAACACGTTGTAGACAAAAGCGCTATGATGTTGCAATCGCTGAGGCCGATCAAAGAGATGAAGCAGCACGTGTGCACCTTCGCTCTCTACAGCCATGACATGAACCGTCAAATCGAGACTCACCACTACGCCACCCGTCTTAACCAGCATTTCCTTCAGTGCGCTGTCTACGACTCCGATCACTCCCCCGCCCGCCTTATCGGTATGTATCTGTACACGGTTGTGGTGGTGTGGGTGAAATTAATGGTTTCTAACATACAATATCATTCAACTTTCCGGGCATAAATTTTACATGGCGATCATGTGTAGAGTCACCCTCGTGACATGAATTCATGTACAAAACCCTTTTATGAACAATTTTAACCGCCAAATAAATGAAAATGAATAGTATTTTTGTATATTTTAAAATTTTAAACAAAGTTACTTGCATATTACATCATATTATTAAGAAAAGTAATTTCAAAATTGTAAAATTTGTTTTTTGATGAGGTTTTGCACATGACTAATTATAACACAAGGGAGTGACACATTTTTTTCATAGGGGTTATTACGCCGAATTTATATTTCACAAGGGAGTTTTGTGCATCAAGCCGAATTTAAAGTGACGTGGACTTAACGCATAGAATTTCAGCCGTAACATATGATTTTTTTGATCGAAAATTTGAATAATATTATAAGTTGAAACACTTATGTATAATTATATACTAATTTGATTCATTTAAGAGTTAAGTATCAACACACTCGTACAAGATACCATGTATATGCATAAGTCCACGGTGGTGCATCCCGAAATTTGAGTCGCAGTCCGAAATTATTATCAACGCTGAAAATTTTAATTCAATTAAAAACGTCCTTATTAATGGCGATGAAATAATAAGTAAAATGTAAAATCTTACTATTAAAAGTATGTACTCCATATTTCATACCAAGTTGAATGAGGAATATTAAAAATTATATTTTGAGGCGCATAATAAAGTAATTTAGAGGACATGAAAATAATTAAGAAGCTTCTCTATGAATTCTTTAAAATCGGGTTCATAACAATTATTCTTAGTAGAGAAGCTTATGTAGAAGACCATTTATACTACTTTTCATATAATTTTTATTTATTTAACAAATGGAATATTATTTTTTTCATGATTCGGGATATTCACCTATTTAACCTATTCAGCTAGAATTTAATTAATTTCAGCAAAATAAACCGATTTCACCAATATTAGTATTATCAAACAGACTCTATTTAGACTGAGTTTATTTTGCTTTTGCGTCACATTATATATGATTCTGAAAACCCATCAAATTTTAAATTAGATAAATTACATACCGTCCGTGCATCGCACAGGGCTTGAAACCTAGTCACATAAAATAGAAATTGCTTAATATGGGATTAAAGCATATACAAAGTTCAAAAATAAGACCAAGTATGTTTTATTTTTCAAATAGGACATATTTAGTCATATTAAAACAATAAATGGATTAAAATAGAAGTGAATGAGTCCTATTTTGAGATTAAAACAAAGAAAATCCTATTTATGAACATAATTTTTGTTTTAGTCCTATTTAGAGAATTATTTATCGTTTATTAGTTAGATAAAAATGTGATTTTAAACAAATTTAGATCTTTGAAATTGGATAAATTTAGATAAACACACAGAACAAAAAAAACATAATCATTGCCCATTGCCCACCTACTTGAAAGCTAATAAGTCATTCCATTACTTTACCCCACAAATCACTTGATCAACACAGATCATTTTTAATCTTTTACTTTATAAATCAAATTTTTTGTAAATTTGATTTTGGTTTTTGCGACTTTGTAAAGCTTTTAATGCCTTCTGGAAATGTTTTGAGTGTCGACAGAGATCCGTTTGCTTTATCGTTTGCGTTATCGTTAGTTAAACATCGTAACTTAATCATAATAACTTAATCATTAAATGCAAATTGAACATACATTCCATTGACAATATTAAAAATACTAATATAATCAATACACTTAATTAAGTTGTCACATTTTATAAACAACCTTTAATATAGTCACAAATTAATAAATATTAATTCGTGTAAGGATCACAAATTTAAGTATATTTTGGTCTACGGCTCTCATAATCCTATAAATTAATAAAAATTAGTTCGCTAACTCCCAGGGACGGAGCCAGAATTTTGAGTCAAGGAAACGAAAATTTTCGGTTAGTGTAGGAGGTAAAAAAAATGACTAGTGTACGGGGTGATTTTTTTTGCTAGTGTAGCGGAGCGAAAATTTTTCACTAGTGTAAGCCTCTGCGGCTATATTTATTCAAAAATTTCATTAATACATACACGATGATATTTCAATCTATATGTTACATTCTAAGTTTAGACAATGGCAAAATAACTTTACTTTTATAATTGGAGTGTTATACAAAAAAGTATTCTTACATTAAAGTGTAAGAAATGGAAAATCAAAGGAAAATAATTTGAAAATAAAAAAGGATATATAACATTTTATTTAAAGATAGTTTATCAGGTACACATACACCAATACTTTTAAAATAACTTTTAAAAATAACTTTAACATTGTTTAACTAGATGAATCTTATAGAAATAAAGAATTGGTTTTTGAATTGCATTTTTTGTCTACCAAATAGGATGTTCATGAGTCACGAGGAGTTTTGATTTCTTAATATTACAATAGTATGTATGAGATTATTATTTTTAGAATAAAATTATATTGCTAATTTATATAATATATATAGTGCATATTATATTTGCCAAAATAACTAGCAATGAAGTATTTTTGGAACGTAAGAAGTAAATGAATTGTGTAATTTAATTCAATAGATATTTGTAAGTTGAATTTGATCTAAAAACCGTGTAATATACATTTTACAACTAGTGTGTCTGGTATTTAATATCGTTTAATATACATTTTACAACATCGTTTACTAGTTATCTAATTAAGATAATTAAACATTACAAAACTAAGAATATTTATATACTAAAAATCCTAAATCTTGAACAATGAGTTGTTCTTTTTTTTTGAACAATGAGTTGTTCTATTGTTTATTATTGTCTAAATTATTTTAGATGTTCCTTCTTTTGAATCTCTAATTAAGTATTACATTATGTAAGACTATATATTAATTTTAAAATCTAAAAGTTAAGGGGGCGAATCTAATTAAAGTATGAAAATTTTATGAAAATATTACATATACAATAGAAAATTTTTAATAATGGGATTGGCTTAAATTTTTGGTCAATTCGCATATATTTTTTCATACAAAAGAAGTTTGGAAATGAATTCTCACACAGATTTCACAAGAGTCCTTGAATCTTTGTCAAATCTATTATAAAAAAATCCATGTATTTAAACATCATTTTGTGTCGAGATACTTGACATCTAATCATGACAAAGAATCACTGACTATCCAGTTTTGCTATTCATTCATCCAAAAGAAGGTTGAATCCCCAATCCAAAGGGCCCCCACGCCCCCGATCCAACAACACTTTTGTGAGGATATTGGTCACAGTTACTCAGTCAGTCCAATGGTGCTAGACCTTTTATCCGTTCGCACCAGAGGTCCAGCCCTGCACGTAGGAGCTGTAACTTCCACATGGTCGCTACGAGATTCGATCCTTGATCATTCTTCCAACTTTCTCACCACTCAATCAACTGAGCTACCCGTGCGGGTTCAATTTTCAGTTTTACTGTACAATACTCCTTATTAGTTTCTTGTAATTTCAAAATTGTAAGTTTTAACTATTTGTACTAGGGGTGCAAACGAGGCGAGCCGAGCCGGAACATGGTTATGCTTGAGCTTGAGATTGATTAGAATTCACGAGCTCGAGCTCGATCTCGAGCTTGGACGAGTTAAATAATCCGGGTTCGAACTCAAGCCGAGCTCAGCTCGAGCTCCACTCGAGCCGAGCTCAGCTTGAGCTCCACTCGAGCTCAATTCGAGTCGTGTCCTACAGATCGAGGTGGTAGCTAGTTACTTCCTAAGTAGACATGACACCGCAATAAATTTCTCAATTAAATATACAATACTACACATGTGTAGTAAGTATAAAATATCGAATGAGAAATGCATTAGGTTTGTGTGAAACAAAAATATGCAATATGACGATATGAAATTGTGTTTTATCTTAACCATAATCATAATTCATAAGTGTGCACGTTATGAATCAGAATGTTCATCGTTTCGCGTCGTTCTTATTTCTCACGGGAAGAATCACATGTTCTCATCATTACAATTGGAATTTTGATCACATGAGTGGCTTGGCTCATTTACACCCCTAATTTGTACTAATCTAAATATTATTAGGAAAAAGTGTCCTAAAATATACACTATAAACTAAATCACAACGTCATTTCAAATACAATGAATGAACTACTTCATTTCTATTTCATATTATTTTTATCTTGTTTTTGTAAATAAACGTTTTTGTTGGGATTAGAAAATTTTTCTATTCAATATCAACAAAAAAATTACAATAGGAGGAGCAAAATCTCACACTCAACTATTCCAAAAAAGCAATCCTCACTAATACACTTCTACTCTGAGTGTATTTCACTCTTCACACACTTTTCTCACTTTAGAAACTGATGACCATTAACAACAATAGACTTCCTATTTATAGGTGTATATGGGAGACATGATGAAGTTGCATCCAAGCTTTCATTCACATGGCAAGGGAGTTTCCTAGCAATCTTCTCCATATTTTTTCCCATGTTCATTTGTTGGATAGCTCCTTCCTAAAGGTGTTATATGTCTCTTGGCGACTTCCAAGAAAGAGGTTGGAAGACCCTACAAATCTCCCCCTCCACCTTTTTCTTTATTCTCTCGTTCCTGCGATTCTCGCTGGCTCACCCTCGCTGGCAACGAGTATCCATTCGGATGTGGAGTATTTTCTCTGTGGAACTATGCCTCGCATAGAACGTCGAACATGAGTACCTTCAGCTTCGTCTTCAGATGAAGGCTCCCCTGCTGAGGAATATCATCAATGAGGAATATCATCACTGTGCTGAGGAAGACCCTGGAATTGATTGGTGTGTTCTAACACCAAAATACCACCTCGTAACTTGTAGTTTACTAATCGCCTCATTACTAACGTCTTATTTCAGGCGGTTTTTGCTTGATACATGCTACCAAGTTTCTTCAATAGTGTGTAAGCACTGTTCTTTAGCAACATGATGGAACACATTATGATCGATCCACTGCTGAATTTGTGCAACAGTTTTTTGATTCATTTTTGTCCATTCTTCATCTGTCTTCTTATCCGGTTTGACGCTATTATTATGAAGAGGATCGCCTAAATCCCTCAAATTTAGCAAATCCTCCATCCGAGGTTTCCACATATTTTAGTTTGTGGAAGTGAGCGTAATCAAGGTGTCTGATGATGATTTATCCATAATAAAACGCCAAATATATCGCGTACCTTATTTTCGAAGCCTAATTTGGATAAACGAAGCTCACCATTGGATCCAGAATGGTCGAAAATGGTAGGAACTGATCTGACCTCGTCCAAAATCGGTCTGGAAGGCGTTTGAACCGCACTCCACAAATATGAACCGGTCCGGTCGAGGCAACAACCCAGTTGCAGACACGTAGGCAAATGACGTGGCAGCAGCTGGCTCTGCGCTGGCAACAACGTGGCAGCTGACATGGCAACTGAGGCGGCATGAATTGCATACTGTTGGGATGATGTGGCTTCCGACGTGGAATGGCTCAGCGTGATGTGGCGCTGACGTGGACGACACATGTTGTTGACGTGGCAACTGACTGGTCATCTTCAACCTCGGAATTGCGCGTGCAGGCGCGTGCAACGGTGCTTCTCCTCCTGCTGGCGCGTGCGGAGGCTTGTGGTGGCTATTCGGTCGCCGAAAAATACCAGAATTTTCCCCTCGGCGAGACGAACCCGATGGTATTATAAGATCGTGATTCCGAGCAACTTCAAAAATCACGATTTTCTAACCTGTAGAATTTTTTCTAAAAAATGACAAAACGTGTATGGAAATTGAACCTCGCTCTTATACCACTTGTTAGGATTGGAAAATTCTTCTATTCAATATCATGAATAGAATTACAATAGGAGGAACAAACTCTCACACTCAACTATTACAAAAAATCAATCCTCACTATTCACTAATACACTTCTACTCTAAATGTATTTCACTCTTCACACACTTTTCCCACTTTAGAAACTGATGATCATGAACAACAATAGACTCCCTATTTATAGGTGTATATGGGAGAAATGAGGAAGTGACATCCAAGCTTCCATTCACATGGCAGGAGAGTTTCCTAGCCATCTTCTCCATATCTTCTCTCATGTTCATTTGTTGGATAACTCCTTCCTAGAAGGTGTTATATGTCTCTTGTCAACTTCCAAGAAAGAGGGTGGAAGATCCCTACAGTTTTTTATTTCAAATTGTCATTTTAGCTAGGCAACAATCGAGATAAAAAGATCTTGTTTTGGGTGTGAGTTTAACTCATTGAACACAGACATGAGTATTTTCCGTAGCTTTTAGCCGTTTCCATAATGCCTAGGCATAAAATTCGTCTAAGAGCTATTACTACAAAATGGATCAAATTAATTAGAAGCATGGACAACAGTTTATAGCTTAAATAGACAACAATTTATAATCTAAATAATATTACTTATTTTCGGGATTGGAAGAGCCTCTTGCCCCTAGTCCCCCTTAGACTTTCCAATATAAGTCTTCGAACTAACTTAAAAGGTGCAGATCACTCCTTATATAAGAGGCTCTGAATGACCGCCATCATTTGGGACGGTTCTTGGTGAAATGTTTTGATGAATTTTTTTGAGCATCTTCTTCATTAAGTCTAGTTTACCCATACTAAATTTCAGATAAAAATTCAACCAGGAAGGCAGTCAAATGATTTTCTTACATGTACTGCGCTGTTTAACTACGCAGTTATCTTCAAAAAATCATTTGTCTGCCTTCCCGATTGAATTTTTAGCTGAAATTTGGTATGAGTAAACTAGACTTAATGAAGAAGATGCTCAAAAAATTTAATCAAAAAATTCACCTGGAACCGCCCCAAATAGTGACGTACGAACAGAGCCTCCTATATAAGGGGTTATTTGCACTTTTAAGTTAGTTCAAGGACCTATTTGACCTTTCCCTTTATTTAGATATAATATGGATTTCCCATAAAAACGGCCATAAAGTATCTCAAAGGCATAACACTCGTTTATATTAGTTTGTAACAACTCATAATTTCTACAATTTAGAATTGATACATAGTGTGGTTATTTAAAAACAGTTTCATCCAAAACATTCTGGAATGTCTAAATGCGACTCAAGTAACTTAGGATGTCTTCTTTTTGACTGAAATTTACTGCCTTGATCTTGTTTGGTTGTTTAAGTTTGGTTTGATCTGAACTTATTTGATCCGGTTTGGTAAATGTCTGGTCTCTGTGTATTTTATAAGTGTTCAAGTCAGATATGCATAAGTTTTGTCTTATCTGAATTGATCTGGGACCAAAGCTCATTTGATCCAGAAATCCAGCTAGATTCTAATCCTTGAACCCAAAATGGAATCCAACCCTTACGCAGTGTAACTGGGTTCTAATGTCTTGTAAAAGACTAGCTAGGTTCTAAATAGTCCACTCACTCAGCTCTAATTTGATTATTAATAAGAAAATTTCTTATACAGGAGTAAAACAAATATTAAGTTCATAAATAGTACCTCAAATTATTCACTCCTATTTTGGGAAGTTTCAATTAACTTGTTCTTTTAATATGACCAAATAAGTCTAGCTTATTTGGAGAATAAAACATACTTGGATTTATTTTTGAATTATATGTATATTTTAGTGGTATATTGAGCAATTTGTAATTATTGAATACAATGTCGTCGTGGATATCTTTTAAATTTTCAAAGCCATCTATCCTACACAAATAACATCTAAAATAGTTGTGTGTGTCCCATAATCAACTTTTGTTTTAACTTTACATGTGTTAAAAATGTGAATATTATTTGGTCAAAAGTTGGGCAAAGGAGAGAAAATAATTTGAACAAAGAATTCTTTAATATCATTAAACGAAAAAGAAGTCTAGAAGACGTTTATATTGAGATAGACAAAAAAGTAAAGAATAAAGTTTATTTTAGGAGGGAGGGCTAAGTGTGTTGTCTATAAAGAAGAACTATAAATCCTAGGTAATCATATCTAATTTATCTCGGATCGAGAATAGATGCTTGAACATTTCCTACAAATAATCTACAGAAGAAGTCTTAACGGATTCAATTCATGTTATTTTTACAGGAGTGGAGTATATAATATCTGAGAACATCTATGAGACTTTGTCTAAAGATGAACAAAAGTTGTGGCATTCTCATGCTTATGAGGTGTGTACTTTGTAACTTTGTTATAATTATTATAAATGTGCAGCGATGTATCATGTAATATAATTTCGTATATTAATTATGTTCTAAGTTAGGGTGTAACATTGATGGAACCAGAAGCGTATCCACTAATGGGAGCAGTATGAGCAGTTGTCCCCCCTTCAAGCCCAACCCACTCCTTAATTATATATATCTAAAATTTTATAGGAAATGACTCAAAATAAGAGTTCAACAACAACAACAACATCCAAGTCATAGTCCCAAAAGATATTGGGGTCGGCTAACATGAATCAATACATGATATCACCACTAAAAGAAAAAGAAAGAAAATAAAGATAAAAAAGATAAGCTATTATAAAAAGATAATATAAAAAGAGATGAATATACATAAAAATGATAAAATAAAAAGGATACAAATAATGCTTATATATAAGGATAAAAAATAAGGCAGAAAAGATGAGGGGAAAAGATGATACGAGATCACTCCTCCACATGAATACCCGCCCTCCGGTTAACTCTTTCCAAAGTCATGCCCTCCTCATCCAACCCCAGAAGAAGCATATCACTTTATCTAAACTAAGAGTTAAATAAAGGAAAATTTCTAAAATAGAATTAAGAGTGTTTTACTTCCTAAATATAAGATTTATGTAATCTTATTAAAAGAATAAAATGATAATATTACTAGGTTTTGGTGTGTTTATTATCTCAAATTTTATTTTCAATGCCTCTTTACGCGCACACAATATAAATTGATCTCCTTTTTATACATACTTGTACGTACGTGCATATCTTAACGGGGGTTAATGGAGTGTGCCCCTATGCATGCATATCTTAATGGAGTTAATGGAGTGTAATTTTGCATGCCCTTAGGTTTAGAGGTGGAAATAGGTCAGACCAGACCAAACATTTACCTAGCTAAATAGGCCGGACACGTTTAAGTATGTTTAGGTATGTTTAGGCCTAAATCTGGCTTGTTTTTGAGAGCCTTACCTATTAAAAATTTTGGCTTGGACTTCTGCCTATTTACTAAGCTTGTTAATATAAAAATTAACCAGAAAAGTTTTAAATTATATTTTTTTAAACACGATATAGAGTATCCTCAAAGCTAGTCAGTAAAAATCTAATAAAACGTTAGTCATGTAGCTTATAAATTTCTCTGTACTTCAAATCCTGAAATACTTTAAATATCAATGACCTTAAAAACATAATGACACACTGTATATATTTAAAAGGGAAACTCACGCTTTTAGTCTCTGAAATAGTCATCACATTGAAATGTCAGACCCGTATTTCAGATATTGTTAAATGTTAGTCCTCAATTGTACATTTCACCCCTCAAAGGATCACATTTACAGCAATTTGGAAAATTGAGGGATGACATTTATAAAATCGGGAACACGGGTCTTACATTTCAATATGGTGACTATTGGAGGGACTAAAAGTGCGATTTTCCTGTTTAAAATAGTATTCTAATTCATAAAAAAAATTGTGGTTAATTTTTTATAATTAAAAATGTTTATATAAACATAAATGTAATAACATAAATCAACATAAATATAATTATATATATACAAACTATATATATACACGGAATTTTCGGATGAAATTTTGTAAGCATATTGTTCATGAAGTTCGTATTATGTTCACCAAATCTCAACTTAAATTTCATTAGGAAAGTCAATTAAATAAATTATTTTGAATCTTCAAGCCAATATATATATATATATATATATATATATATATATATATATTAACGTCAATTTTATTTAACCTAAACTTTGGTGTATATAACGTAGGGGCGGGGCGGGTACTGCAATGGGTCGGGGCGGGCGGGTACATCCACTCCCGTGACACGCACGGGTCCAAACTTGTTGACCCATGTCCCGCCTCATGCGGGACGGCTCTGCATGAAGTTGTTACCACTTAGTCTACATAAAGTTTATCTTTAAATAATTATCAAAAATATAATATATTAAATCAAAGTCAAAATGCGCTAAAATTTTCAAAAAATAAAAAAACAATACTTAAGACTTGTATAGGCAATCTATTTATATAAATAGTAGAATATATAAATTAAAATGCTATATAAGACAATGATAATTCGTTATTTATCTCATTCAAATATAAATATTAATATATTATAAGACCAAAGAATTTATGATTTATTATATACGCATATATGTATGTAGAAGTATATTTATAGTATGATTTGAAAAAAAGTATGCGTTCTTATATATTGATTGGGGCAGGTCAGGGTAGGGCGGGGTGACACGGGTCAATATTAATACCCGGACCTGCCCCATTGTATGAGCAGGGCGGGGCGGACTCGTCCCATTTTCAAGACGGGGCGGGGCGGACCTGCCCCAAATGTTTCTGGCCAGGGCAGGTCGAGGGTTGGGTTTTTGACATGCCTAACTTCAAGGAGAACATGCTCACCAAATTTCATCAAAACGTTATACCCGAAAACTCCTCAAATGGTGGTGTCTAGACGAACTGATCAGAAGTTGGAACCACTGTCCAGTTGCCTTTGCTAGAGGTGATTTCGGGTAAAGTTTTTTGATAAATTATGTCTGATGAAACGGTTAGTAACACAAGGGGGGTGGGGTGAATTGTGTTTGTGTGGAACCGTACCAATTTTTCGCACAGTTCTAGTGTGGGGTCCAGGGAAATGCGAAATAGTAAGATACACAAGAATTTAACGAGGAAAAATCCCTTGGCTCAAAGGGATTAAAAATACCTCGACCTCCCTCGGAGGAATTTTAAACAATTTCACTAAAAAACCTTTTGTGGTTACAAGGTAAATTGACGTGCACTCGTCGTTAGGTGCACTCAAAATAATTAATCAATACAACACTAATACGTAGTATAGTGTAGTAAGGTTCGTATCCACAGGGAAAGGAATACTTTTCTTTTATATGAATAATAACAAAAGGGGGGTTTAGATTTGTTTGGTTTAATAACACTAAGATAAACGACCTATATGAGTTTAATTCAATGAGACGGGGACTTGGTTTTGCTTTTATCCACTTAGTGAAATGTTCGTCGATCCCGGTTATATCTTTAACTATCTTCCTCTCGAATACTCAATCGAGGAGTATATCCAGTTCATCGAGGGTAGTTATTAATAACGAGATGCGTTCATTAATAAAACTTACTATCGAGTCAATATAGAACAAGCGCCGTATATTAACTTGATAGTAGCAATAAACTTAAGATGAAAACGATTGAGATTGATAACCTCAACACAAGCGGTTTATTGGTTTAATCAATATAATTAATTCCCCTTGGCATATTAACCATGAGATGCATGCATTAATATTCCAAGTTTACTACCGTTGAAAGAACCGGATTAATAACAAGCGTATTAACCGATTGATTCTAGTAATAATTAATATGAGAAACAATACTAGTTGATACTTTAAGTAATGTTTAAGATATTAACATGAAATATGAATAGGAATTAATCAATACTCAAGGAAGAATATTAAAATATATGAATCCTACTATGATTAATATCAAGATGTTAACTAATTGTCATCTTAGCAACACTCCCCAATATAATCATAGAGGAAGAAATAGCTATTACTATAACCAATGTCAAGATGTTAACTAATTGTCATCTTAGTAACACTCCCCAACTTTGATATAGAGATAGTATTTTGAAAGAAAGAATTAATATTCAAAGAAGAAGATTAAAGAAAATAACTCACAACTTACAAATTCATTAAGCTTCAAAGTAGCAAAACCAAGATGGAAGAGTTTAGCTCCTCATTTGGAGACTAAACATGATGAAAAATATAAAGAAAGAGCTATTCTATACTGAGCTTAGATGTTCAAGGGATTGGATCTCTTTTTGTGAAGGAAAGGAGGTGTATTTATAGGTTTTTGGGATGAGATTCGAGTACTCGATCGGGTATATACATGGTACCCGATCGAGTATGTGTGTAACATCCGATCCGAGGCATACTCGATCGGTTTCAGGCTATTTTCTAAGTGTATACCCGATCGAGTATATATGAATACCCGGTCGAGTATGCTTAGAAAGTGATATTCGGGCTATACTCGACCGATCTTCGTTTGCAATTTAAAGGCATACCCGATCGAGTATATATGAATACCCGGTCGAGTATGCTTAGAAAGTGGTATTCGGGCTATACTCGACCGATCTTCGTTTGCAATTTAAAGGCATACCCGATCGGGTATGTCGGTCTACCCGATCGGGTATAGACATAGAATCGTGGCCAAAATCTTCCCTGCATGTTCCTTTGTCTTCGGATCTGATCCGATTTGAAGTTCCAACCTAATACCCGATCGAGTATAGCTAATACTCGACCGAGTATAGACCAAAATTCAGGATCTTCTTTTGTCTTTGAACTTTTGCACCTTCTCTTCACTTTTTGGGTTCACCAACTGTACTTTGGGTGATCAAAACCTGCTTAAGCTCAGAATATGTCTAATCTAACCTATTTACAGGATTTTAACAATCTAATCTATTACACCAAAAGTGTGTAATTTCCAAAGTAAAAGTCAAGCAAAACTAATTAAAAACATAAACATAGAAATGGAAATTACGAACATATCAACTCCCCCACACTTAAACCTTTACTCGTCTCGAGTAAGATCAAATGTTTACAAGTGTCAATGTTTGTCCAAAAGTTCCACAGTTCAACAAAAATATAATACAAACACAAAGACCACCAAGGATTACAAAGAAAAATGAGTTTTAAACTCAAATCACAAAAGAGCATCTTGGGTTTAATGGCCTCCTAGTGTTGTCTTCTTTTCTCCTCCTCTCTTCTTCTTTATCTTGAATCTTCATATTCTTCATAAGGATACAATGAGTGCCTGCAAGAACAAACATTTCTCTCATATCTCTCATTTTGCCTAGGAGCCTTTTCAGGTTTTCATCCTAGCACCTCTTTTCATTTTCCATTCTCTCTAACTCACTCATTTTTTTTATATAAGCCTTTTTTGCTTAGATTGCCCATTTTGTTGGGTTTTCAACCTAACTAGCATTTATTTTCTTTTGTTTATTTTTTTCTTTAATTTTTTTTTTGAGTGTAAAAGTTCAAAAGAATTACATGCATAGTGCTAGGTACAAATGAGAATTACATACCATCATGAGTGTCTCCCCCGCACTTGAATCACGCACTGTCCCTAGTGCCCGCCTTCTCCTCCGTAGTAGCTTCCTCCAAAACCGCTCCCTTGGCCACCATCTCCCATGTAAGTGTCCCCGCCATCTCCGCCGTCGTACCCTCCACCACCGGAGCCAGATCCTCCAAAGTTACCCCAATGAGTGGGGTCATACCATGAGGGTGGTGGAGGAGGGTTCGCCATGGTATGGAAGGATCCCTGCTGTGCCATAAACGAGTACATAGGCCCGTAGAACCTATGTTGGTCTTCCTCATACCGGTGTCTATCGGCCTCCCGGAGCTCCTCCAAACGTTGAAAGCCGGCCCTTTGCTCATCCTCCAATCTTTGAAAACCGGCTCTTTGCTCTTCCTCTAATCGGTTGAGCCGGTTGTCCATTTGAGCTATTCCCGTAAGAAGTTGTTGTTGACCCTCCAGAAGTTGTTGAAAGAAGTCGGGTGGTGGAGGGTTTTGGCTTTGTTCTGGGAAATCATGGCTCATGTTTGGATGGCTATGGAGTTGCTCGTAGGGCTCGTCATCGGGTTGGTTTTGGGGGAGTTCCTGTTCCGGTTCTTGAAGATGTGGTGGGAGGGCGTTTGGGAAGAGGTAATGTTGATCCGGCCTGCCTGTTTTGAAGTGGAGTTGGGGGAGTTCTGGGTTGGGCAGGAGGAAGTATTTGAGGGGTTTGGGGTGGATGTGCCAGTTGTACATATTTTTGGGCCTTTCTTCACCATAAACGGTGTGTGAAAAAGAAGTACAGCCCGAGTGGCCTAGCCAAGATATGTTCATTAAACAGTAGTCGGGTATAGGAGAGTCATCCGTATACCCGAACTTTGTGGCCAAGTGCATAATCACCCCGCCCACTACGATAGCACCCTTTGCCACACTTTCTTTCTTTAGATGAGCCCACATGAGATTACAGAGTTTGAAATCCACGTGGATACGGAATAAGGCAACCGAGATGAGGCATACATCCCCCATCCTTGTATGATGGTTGTTGGGACGTCCAAGCAAAGAGTTGGCAAGGAATTTCAAAAAGAGGCGTAGGACTGGATGTTGGACATGACTAATGTATAGTTTGGAGGAGCTAAATTTGGTCTCCCCGGTCATCTTGGTCCATAGGGTGTGGCCGAAGGCGGTATTGTCGGATATAGACTTTTGGTACGGGACCGGAATACCAAAGTGTTCGGCAAACTCAAGTTTCGTGATGGTGTGATTGTGATTAAACAATCGAAACCTGAGTTTATCATCTCTAAAGTCCTCCTCATTGTTCTCAAAGTGCACCGAGCTTAGGAATTCATAGATAATTTTTTCATTGGAGTTGTATTTCATTTTGAAAATTTTATCCATATGCAACTCATGAAAAAATTTCTTCATTATTGAGTATACTCCTAATTCCTTCAGAGCATCAAGGCATAAAAAGCAGGAAGGTTTGACTTGCCTTTCAATTGTGGACATGAAGCGTGTGCGTTGTTCGTTGTCCACGAAAAGGATGTCCTCGTAGCCCGGGACGGTTGCCCTAGTGCTTGAGCTTTGCCCTTTCTCTTTCCTTGGAGCCATTTGGGATGAATTTGGCCTTAGAGAACCGAAATTGGAATGGTGAGGGTAGGGTTTTTCGGACCTCTGAAAGTTGGGGGAGAATGGGATTGTTGGGTATGAATGTGTAGAGGAGGATGAGGGGAGTGTTTTGGCGTTGGAATGGGTGGATTTGGTGAAGATTTGGAAGAGATATGGTAGAGAGAAGGTGTAAAAATGGGGTTTGGGCGTTTTTTGTTCGAGATAGGGTAGGGAATTTGGGGAAGATGAAGTGTTTTGGGGCTGATTTGGGGTTATAAGACCCGTATACCCGATCGAGTATGTGCTGGTACTCGGTCGGGTATGGCTGGAAAGTGAAGTTTTTGAGCGGCCTGCCTCCTGTACTCGATCGGGTATGGTGGGGTTACCCGGTCGAGTATGCTTAGAAAATGAACTTTGTGAGCAGCCTGTCTCCTGTACCCGGTCGAGTATTCCTCCATACTCGATCGGGTATATGCTTTTTTTTTCATTTTTGAAGCGTGTACTCGGTCGAGTGTGGGAATCAGTCCCCTTCAATTTTAGCATTTCTAGCGATACCCGACCGGGTGTATAGTGATACCCGATCGGGTATTGCTTATTTTTTAAATTTTGAATGCTCCCTCGATCGAGTAGTGCCCGGTCCCTTTTCTTTTTGCTCATACCCGACCGAGTATAAGGTTATACTCGATCGGGTATGTCCCCAGATGTTCAAAAACCTGCAAATTTTTTTATTTCTTTTTTTTTTCAAAAACCCATGATTAGTGCCCTCCCTCACTGATCTCTCAAATAATTAAACAACAAAAAAAAATGAATTCTAAATAAATAAAAAGAAAAATGAATTATACAAAAAAAATAAACTTGGGTTGCCTCCCAAGTAGCGCCTTAGTTAACGTCGGGGCACGACGTTATTCATTTTTTTTTTGTTTTTTTTTTATGTGGGATTATGAGTATCCCTTGTTTCACTTTTTAAGGCCCTATTTGACCATTTTTCATTTTTATTTTTCGGCCTTTTCCAGTAAGGCCGGGGTTTCTTTCTCAAAAGACATCTGGTTTTATCCGCTTCTTTGAAAAACAACGGTTCTTGTGGTTCAACAACATGTAAAGAACACAGAGTTGGATTTTGTATTTGTTTTTTCGTAGAGTCCAAGATGTTGAACTCCACTTTTTGATCATCGAACTCTAAAGTTAGTGAACCACTAGAAACGTCAATTTTCGTTTTTGCGGTCTTCATGAAGGGTCTACCCAAAAGGATGGGTGTTGTTTGGTCATTAGTTCCCATTTCAAGGACATAGAAGTCAACAGGAAAGACCATATTTTCTACTTCTATTAGCACATCTTCTACTACACCCTTCGGGTAAGTACTAGAATGATCTGCCAATTGAATCACTACACCTGTTTGATGTAATGGGCCAAGTTGTAGAGTTTTATAAACAGAATAGGGGATGACATTTATTGATGCCCCTAAATCTAACAAGGCCTTAGGAAATGTGGTGTCTCCTATTTTGCAAGGGATAGTGAACATGCCTGGGTCGTTACATTTTTCGGGGAGTTTCCTCTGAAAAATGGCCGAGACGTGTTCACTAACTCTAACCTCTTGTTTCCCTTTCAATTTATCTTTTCTTTTTGTTTTGCATAATTCTTTTAAGAATTTAGCAAAACGGGGGACATTTTTCGTGAAGTTAAGAAGCGGAATGTTTACCTCACACTTTGCGAAGGTTTCATAGATGTCAGCGTCTTTTTCTAGCTTCTTTGTCTCTTTCAGCGCCTCAGGGAACGGGATTTCTTGTTCATATGATGAGGGTGAGGGAAGCTTGGTTCCTGTGTTTTCCTCCTTCGGTGGGACTATTTTTTCGGGGTCCACACCCTCAGTCTCTTCATCGTTCTCTTCTGCCTCTTTCAACGTTGCACCACTTCTCAACGTTATAGCATTCACATGTTGTCTCGGATTTTGCTCCGTTTGAGATGGGAGTTTACCCGAGTCTTTTGTTTCAAGTCGGTTCACGGCATTTGCAATTTGATTGACTTGGTTTTCCAAATTCTGAATGCTGGATTTGGTCTCATGCTGAAATTGAACCATGTTTTGTTGCATGGTTGAGACATTTGAGGTGAGAGCTCGGATCATGTCCTCGGTGGACATACTTGAGCTTGACGTCTGGCCTTGGTGCTTTGGGAAAGTTGGTGGCAAGGACTGATTTTGAGGATTCCCATACCTCAAATTCGGGTGATCTCTCCACCCAGGATTGTAGGAGTTAGAGTGTGGATCATACCTCTTTTGACCTTGAAATCCCAAAGCATTGACTTGCTCGGAATTCTCCTCTTGTAGTGTTGGGCAGGAATCGGTGGGGTGCCCCTGTGTCGAGCATATGCCGCAGACCTTGACTTCTTGGTGTTTTGGATTTAAAAGGAAATCCTTTACCAAAGAAGTCAAGCCGGCCACTTGACTTTCCAACGAGATGTTGGATTCCGCTGCCATGACCCGTTTTGATGATGACCTCCCATTGTAGTGTCTAGAATTCTCGGCCAACTTCGAGATGAGGTTCCTAGCTTGGGAAGGGGTTTTGTTGACAATTCCCCCTCCAGATGCTGCGTTCACCAGGCGTCTATCTTGCTCCGCAAGACCGTCATAGAAGTAGAGGATGAGGTCTTGCTCTGTATAACCGTGATATGGGCAGCTAGCGCACAACTTTTTGAAACGCTCCCAATACTCATATAATGTCTCATCATCTTTTTGTTCGATGTTGCTTATTTGTTTTTTCAAGGATGATGAGACAGATGCAGGGTAGTACCTTTCGAGGAAGCATTTTTTCATTGACGCCCATGTATCTATACTCCCTGACGGGAGATAGAATAGCCAATCCTTCGCCGTGTCTTTGAGGGAGAATGGAAAAGCCCTCAATTTGATTTGTTCCTCGGTGACTCCATTGGGGCACATGCTTGTGCAGACAATATGGAATTCCGAGAGATGTTTGTTGGGGTCCTCCCCCCTTAGGCCATGAAAGGATGGTAGTAGATGTATGAGCCCAGATTTTAGCTCAAATGTACTACCTTCATTGAGTGTAGGGAAGGTAATACATAACGGTTGTTGATTGAGATTTGGAGCAGTGAGCTCCCGTAGTGTTCTTGTCTCAAGAGCCATGGTTATTGACTCTTCGGTCTCGCTAGAATGAGAACTAGCGCTGGATGAATCTCTGATAGATGATTCCTCCGAGTCGGTATTAGAAAATTCACTTTTCAACCGCTCGAAAGTTTGTTCTATTTCTGGGTTTGTTTGATATATGATTTTGTTTATGGAGCGATGTTTAACCATAAACTCCACTAAGCTCAGAAATAGAAGAAATAAGAACTCTTTATATTTTTTTGTTTGGTATATATATTTTTTTTGATTTTTCTTGATATGAAATAAAAGAAAAATTTATTGCCTTTCCCCGGCAACGGCGCCAAATTTGACGTGCACTCGTCGTTAGGTGCACTCAAAATAATTAATCAATACAACACTAATACGTAGTATAGTGTAGTAAGGTTCGTATCCACAGGGAAAGGAATACTTTTCTTTTATATGAATAATAACAAAAGGGGGGTTTAGATTTGTTTGGTTTAATAACACTAAGATAAACGACCTATATGAGTTTAATTCAATGAGATGGGGACTTGGTTTTGCTTTTATCCACTTAGTGAAATGTTCGTCGATCCCGGTTATATCTTTAACTATCTTCCTCTCGAATACTCAATCGAGGAGTATATCCAGTTCATCGAGGGTAGTTATTAATAACGAGATGCGTTCATTAATAAAACTTACTATCGAGTCAATATAGAACAAGCACCGTATATTAACTTGATAGTAGCAATAAACTTAAGATGAAAACGATTGAGATTGATAACCTCAACACAAGCGGTTTATTGGTTTAATCAATATAATTAATTCCCCTTGGCATATTAACCATGAGATGCATGCATTAATATTCCAAGTTTACTACCGTTGAAAGAACCGGATTAATAACAAGCGTATTAACCGATTGATTCTAGTAATAATTAATATGAGAAACAATACTAGTTGATACTTTAAGTAATGTTTAAGATATTAACATGAAATATGAATAGGAATTAATCAATACTCAAGGAAGAATATTAAAATATATGAATCCTACTATGATTAATATCAAGATGTTAACTAATTGTCATCTTAGCAACACTCCCCAATATAATCATAGAGGAAGAAATAGCTATTACTATAACCAATGTCAAGATGTTAACTAATTGTCATCTTAGTAACACTCCCCAACTTTGATATAGAGATAGTATTTTGAAAGAAAGAATTAATATTCAAAGAAGAAGATTAAAGAAAATAACTCACAACTTACAAATTCATTAAGCTTCAAAGTAGCAAAACCAAGATGGAAGAGTTTAGCTCCTCATTTGGAGACTAAACATGATGAAAAATATAAAGAAAGAGCTATTCTATACTGAGCTTAGATGTACAAGGGATTGGATCTCTTTTTGTGAAGGAAAGGAGGTGTATTTATAGGTTTTTGGGATGAGATTCGGGTACTCGATCGGGTATATACATGGTACCCGATCGAGTATGTGTGTAACATCCGATCCGAGGCATACTCGATCGGTTTCAGGCTATTTTCTAAGTGTATACCCGATCGAGTATATATGAATACCCGGTCGAGTATGCTTAGAAAGTGATATTCGGGCTATACTCGACCGATCTTCGTTTGCAATTTAAAGGCATACCCGATCGAGTATATATGAATACCCGGTCGAGTATGCTTAGAAAGTGGTATTCGGGCTATACTCGACCGATCTTCGTTTGCAATTTAAAGGCATACCCGATCAGGTATGTCGGTCTACCCGATCGGGTATAGACATAGAATCGTGGCCAAAATCTTCCCTGCATGTTCCTTTGTCTTCGGATCTGATCCGATTTGAAGTTCCAACCTAATACCCGATCGAGTATAGCTAATACTCGACCGAGTATAGACCAAAATTCAGGATCTTCTTTTGTCTTTGAACTTTTGCACCTTCTCTTCACTTTTTGGGTTCACCAACTGTACTTTGGGTGACCAAAATCTGCTTAAGCTCAGAATATGTCTAATCTAACCTATTTACAGGATTTTAACAATCTAATCTATTACACCAAAAGTGTGTAATTTCCAAAGTAAAAGTCAAGCAAAACTAATTAAAAACATAAACATAGAAATGGAAATTACCTCGACCTCCCTCGGAGGAATTTTAAACAATTTCACTAAAAAGCCTTTTGTGGTTACAAGGTAAATTCTCCTAATCTACCCTTGAGCCACCCCAACTTTATCCTCTCTAGGAAGAGTTATGCATCTCTACCTTGCGGGTAGAGAGCCTCTCAGCTTTACAACAAAGCTCTCACACACACAACCCCAACCCGAGGAAGCTACACTTTAGCCTTTCCTCAAACTTCAATTACAAAATAAAGAAGAGAGAAGAAATTATATCTAGAACTCTGTAAGCAGGTCCAGGTGCCTTGGTCTTGAAACTCTCTTATAAGTATTTCTCTCTATAATTGTTCAGTCCAGCACACACATCTTCCTCTTGGTTCTCGAATATATAAGCCACTTTGATTTATCTGTTGGTGTATCTCTTTCCTTGAGTAGTTGAACTTCCATACTTGAAACTTGCCTTGATATTATTTGAATTACTTTCCTTTCAGTAGCTCTCTGTCTCTCTCTTCTTCGTTCTCAAATATGAGTCAATTGACTCATAATTCACAAATCATTATATAAGGAAATATAGATTTACTTATCATGTAAATATGCAATAGACATTAAGTAGCAATAAAATATTCATGCAATTAATTTAGATCAGGCTACAAAAATATCTCATTAGAAAATCTACGGTCAACAAATATTAATATGACAATTTAAATTAAGATGGCAAGACAGCATAATAATATATAAATATACGAGCAAGCCACGCCCAGAATATTAGTAAATCACGCCACAATTATATCCTTACCAAAGGAGTTATCAGTTGTCATATATAGAAGGATGAAAGGCGTGGTCAATCATAATGATGACAAGGTACTTATGTGGCACACATGTAGATTAAGTCATTAAAGTAAATGCTTAGTCACAAAGAAAGATATGCCGCGTGCATAATAGTCTTCTGTCATAGATGCACGCATGTATCAATTCATTTATCATTCATGACAATTATTTAAGTCAACCAGAACAAAATTCCTTCAGAGGAACTAATCGTGGTTCTATCCAAAGGTCCACCTGCATGGTTAGTTAGGTAACAAATTATTGACTTTTGGACCCAAGGATAGTATTCTTTTCTGTTCAAGGTTAGTCATCAACAAAACTAAATAATCAACAAATTCCCCCTTTTTGTTGATGACAAACCTTAGGTGCCAAAGGAGTTTCTGCAGATCAGTATTTGAGCAAAATGTAACAGTAGCATAGAAAAGAGGCACCTGATTATTTCTCCCTTTTGGCATCAACCAAAAGGAAACAGAAAATGACCAACACAGTGCCAAGTAGAAGTGGAAAGCAAGGTAATAAGTAAACATTAAAATATTCCTCCCAGTCCGATAGGTAAGTGTTTAGTGAAAAGTGTTTATGATAGTGAGTTATTCATCATCTGATGAAGAGACGATCCGCCTGTGGAACCCTTCACTGTCTTCCTCAAACTTAGCCAACACCTCACTTTGAAATGACTTAAGATCTGTGTGAACTTCATCAAGCCGACTGGAAAGCGTGGTCACTGATTCTGCCAATGAATCGAATCGTCGAAGCAAGGTGAGTTCCATAAGGTGCAACTGTTCTTTGACAAGAGAGACGAAATGCATAAGATCAGTGGAGGCGGAGGGAACAGGTTTTGTTTTAGGGACCTTGGCAGAGGGAACAGGTGTAATTGTTTCCTTGAAGACAAGCTTAGAGTTATGGACAACTATGCCATAATTTTGGAGACCCTTAGTGTCTAGATTCTTGTGAATCATGTGATAGGGCAGGTTTTTGAGAGAAACTTCCTGTTTGATGAACATTTGTGTCAGGATGGTACCAAAGGGGATCCCAACTTTCCTAGAACGATCACTGATGGTGAATTTGAGGTGAGCAAACATGAGATCGGGTAGGTTAATTGGGATTTAAAATACATGTAGGCAACTTCAATCCGGGATGAAATCAGTCTTCCTTCCAAACGGGGAATCAAATTGGAGTGAACAAAGTAGAACAGTAGTTTGTGAACAGGGGAAAGATTACTTACTTGAAGGGTAAGACCGGATACGTTTGGGTAAAAAAAAATTACGGCTTCAACCTGAGACACAGTGGACAGTGACCAATCCTCTTTCTTGTATGGGCATTCACCGGAATAAGGAATATCTAGTGCTTTAGCAAATTCTTGAATAGTGAAACGTAGTTTGGTACCACACACTCGAGAGGCTAACACATCTTCTTTAATTATAAGATTGGCTAGAAAAACGGATAAGCAGTCAGGGTAAACAGAGCAGCAATGCTTAGTTTCAAAAAGATGCCCCCATTTTTTGAAAAGTAATGAGTTCTACAAAGTCAGAAGTTTGAGATGAGAGTTCAGCGAAAGGAATAGCGAGTACCTTTACAATGCCTCTTGCCATATATAGCGCTCGAAGTCGAATAACATCTTCTTCAGCCACTTTCCCTATTTTCGGTAATTTTTTGGTTGATTCCTCACCAGAGATGATACCTTCTTCAATCGCTCTCTTCCGGGTATATTTCCGAGGCAGAGACTTCCCGTCGCGTGTGAGGGGTTTTCCTTTAGAAAGCTTAATTGGAGACGGAGTGGCTTCCTCTTGTTCCCCCTGAGAGGATGCAGGGGACGGTGGTAATGAATAAGTAGGTTCAGATTGCATGTTGGAAGGAGGAGAGGCTTCGAGTTCAATAGGAGTGGGTGATGAAGGTGGAGGTGGTTGTGCACTTCGTTTCCGGCTAGAACGACGAGGTGCAGTTGGAGGAGCACAACCTCTGGTTTTAACCATGGCGGTTAGAGGAAAGGGGAGAGGGAGAAGTTTAAGGAAGGAAAGTGATTTTGGGCGGTGAGTTGGTACTTGAGGATCCCTTTACACTTCCCAAAAAAAATCTTAATGATTTCTTTCCAAAAAAATCTTGATGAAAGAAGTGTCCGATTATTTAGCTCCACTACCCAAAATATTTTGGCAGTTTAAAACGTTCCATTTAAAATCCTTGCCCCTTTCTATGAAAATCAAGTAAAAAGATTTCTCCTTAAGTTATAAAGAAGGGAAGAAATTTAAAAATAATGATCTAGCAAGGGTTAGAATTTTAAGGAGAAAGTAGTTTTAAGCATTGATAAGACCAAGTTCAAGTTGAATTAATTCAAACCTTTCTCTTCCCAGGGGCTTTGTAAAAATGTCGGCAATTTGCTTGTCGGTGTTGTAATATTCTAACTTGATTAGCCCCTTTTCCACGCAATCTCTCAGAGTGTGATGCCGGATATGGATATGTTTTGTTCGTGAGTGCATGACCGGATCTTTTGAGATGCTGATTGCACTTGTATTGTCACATAGAATTGGCGTGCAATTTAGGATGATCCCGTAGTCACTCACTCCTTGCATGATCCACAAGGATTGTGAGCAACAAGATGCGGCTGCTACGTATTCGGCTTCGGCTGTTGAAAGAGCAACTGAATTTTGTTTCTTAGAACTCCATGAAACCAAGCAAGGATCTAGGAAGTGAGCCATTCCAGATGTGCTTTTTCTATTTAATAGATCACATTCAAAATCAGATTCTGAATATGCAATAAGATTAAAATCCTCATTACGTGGATACCATAAGCATAGATTCATAGTTCCTTTGAGATATTTGAGGATCCTCTTGACTTCTTTGAGGTGAGACTCCTTGGGATTTGCCTGGAACCGGGCACATAGACCTACACTGAACACTATGTCGGGTCTACTGGCAGTTACGTATAGTAGAGATCCGATCATTCCTCTCTGGTCTATGTTTGTTCCTGCTTCGTCTGCATCCAGCCTGTCATTTGTTCCCATCGGTGTTGTCATTGTCTTGCTTTCACTTGCTCCATACTTCTTGAGTAGTTCCTTGAGATAGTTTTGTTGAGATATTTGAGTTCCTTTACTCCCTCTGGGAGTAATTGTAAGGGTTCACAAATCATTAATATAGAGAAAATATAGTACTTCTCTCTCTAGCTCTCACTTCTCTCTAGACTTATACTCTATCACGTAGTTATGGTCCACTATCTAATACTTCGTACAAGAGTTAGAGTGATGTATAATGCTTGTGAGTGTTCAAATGATAACCCTCCTTTAGTGAGTAGGTGAGTTTGATGACGTGACGAATCCTCAATGGCTAATCTCCTTACCGCTTGCAGCACGGCACCCATGCCTCCACTTGAGGTGCCCATGCTCCTGCATTAAATGCGCCCCTGCCGCTTGTAAGGCTTCCTCGATCAGTGCTTTAGACCAGCGCGACCAGCTGCCAAGGATTATATTTCCTACCTTCCAAATATGGTGTTCTACCCGTTCGGGAACTACCGAACGGCTACTGTCCAACGGATGAGAACCTGTTAGGTCCCCAAATATTTTGTCTGGTATTCTGTGGGCTCTGTTGCTTTCCTTTGGGCCTTAGGGATATCTTGGGCCGCGCTATTGGACCGGAATCTAATATCCCAACAATCACCATAATGCATTATCAGACTCGTGTCTTTGAGAATGTAAATGACACTCCCCAAGTTGATAGATGTGTTGTAAATGTCATCCAGTCGTTTATAATTTGATCCATCTTCAGTTCTAGACTACCAATAAACTCATTGTGGATGACATTTACAACACATCTGTCAATTCGGAGGGTGACATTTACAATCTCAAAAACATAGGTCTGACATGTCAATATGATGACTAATAGAGGGACCAAAAGTGCAATTTTCCCTAGTGTATGGTGGTACTAATCATTGAGGGATCAAAAGAACTTTATGGTTTTCTATTCTTATCATCATCATCATTAAATATTAAATTTTGATTGATATATAGTTACACATATTTTATAACTAACAATAAAAACAAGATTTTCATTTTCATTTACCCCAGTGCTGCATAGGCTCCCACCTACGGTGGGGTAGGGGGTCGGATGTACGCAGTCTTACCCCTGTACTAAAGCACAGAGAGATTGTTTTCGGATGACCCATAGTGAAAATCCCGTCCAAAATTGCATGGACTGACCGCTGCTTCATAACAAAGAAGCGCAGATAGTTTAGTGAGCCATTTTTCTTTATTCCATCATAATTTCAAGCCAAAAAATAATGAATCTTTGGCTCCATTGAAAATGATGGAAATAACAATAAAAATAAGATAAAAAACATATTTTATGATTCATTGTTTAACCAACACTTGATCAAGTTGATACATGTATCAAGGCTAACCCTCCCGGTTCTTGGTTAACTCGTGCCCATTCATTTGTTTGGTCTTAACAACATAGACTTCTGGTTGCCAACCTCTCTTAGGTTTTGTGACTTTGTCATGACATGATTGCTCAGTACGTGGAAAACATGCCGCCAAAAGAGAAATTAAGTTGACCCCAACCAAAGAGCCTATTGTATGGTGGTACCGGTGCCAACCCAGTAAGGTCCGCATTGAACTGCTTTGAAGAGTGAAGGTCTCTTATGAGTGGACGGTTCAAGTCCCTTAAAGAATGAGTAACACCATAACTATAATCAGGAACAAAAGTTGTGGCTTAGTGTTATGTTATCAAAACGACAAAACCTAGGTGTGGTCTCAATTGCATGAAGAGCAACCCTGAAAACAAGACGGGAGAGTTTTAGCCACTAAATGATTGAGAGGCTTTGATTGTGGGAATAATGATCATATATTTCGTATATAATAATAAGGGAAAATCGCACATTTCGTCCCTGAAATAGTCGCCATATTGAAATGTCAGACCCGTATTTCGGAGGTTGTAATTGTCACCCCCCAATTGTCCATGAGGGGTGAAATGTACTCCTCGCCCATAATGCATTTCAAAATAATTGTGATCACATTTATGTTCATAATTTCGTGTTAGTAGTAGTTTAGAAAACCCCTCTTACTACTACAACCATAGAATCAAATTATGTTTAATTACTTCTTACTAGTTTTCAAGCTCGTGCGATGCACGGACAGTATGTAATTTAGCTAATTTGAAATTTAATTTCTATCGGATCACATATAATGTGATTTAAAAGAAAAATAAACTTAGTCTAATATAGAGTCTGTTTGATAATACTAAAGTAAATAAAATTAACTTATTTTGCTGAAATTGATTGAATTCTGGTTAAATCGGTGGAATCTTCTGAATCATGAAAAATATATGTGAAACATATTCCATTTGTGAAACAAAGAAAAAAATATATGAAAAAAAGTTAAATTGGTCTTCTACATAAGCATCTCAAATAAACATAATTGTTATGAACCCAATAATAAAAAAAAATCTATATTTCTTAATCGTTAGATCTTACAGTTTACTCATTAATAAGAACGTTTTTAATTGAATTAAAATTTCAGGTTTGATTTGATATGAATTAATATGGTCTATTCGATGTCTGTTTTTTATGTGGCTTATTGTTATAATTATTAAAGTTTGATCTGATCTGATTTAATCTGGAACTGAAATCAATCCAATTAAAAACATTCTATTAAAATAAAAGTAGGAATTCGTAAACCTATGAAGATTTTCTAATTTGGATTAGGAATCTATTTCAAAAGTGAAGGCGTGTTTGAATTTCACCTGTGTAATATTAAGAAACAACCAAAAAAATTTACTTATTTGGCTAAGCTAAACATATTTACTTGTGAAAATATATATACTTTATGTTGGTTATAATTTTTAATTTCTTTTTTAATTATTTACTAATTTGAAGCTTACTAATTTATTAATAGGTGTCAAATTAATAAGTAAACTAATTTGCATATTTGTTTCTATTTAATTCGGTGTAGTAAACTAATACGGAGTATAAATTAGTTCCCATATCAATAAACGTTATTAGAATTTCACTTTGATAACCAAAAATTATTTTACTTATTTGAAGCTTACCAAATTAATTAAGGTGGATTTATAAGGTTTTTTGTTTCCATATCAATATGCAATCAAAAATAGAATCTAATAAAAACAAAAGGTATAAAAATAAGTAAATAATTGTTATATATAATGACATGGCATGTAGCGCTTTGTATGCTCTTATAAAGTTACTCTTATATATATATATATATATATATATATATATATATATATATATATATATATATATATATATATATATATATATATATATATATATATATATATATATTGATTAGAAAAAGTTGTCATGGAGTGGTCCAGATAAAAGCAGGGTTGTGGGTGAATCCAAGAATTCCAGAGATGTTGGTGAGACCTGACCTCGAAAATCTAGTGAAGACTTATGGCAAATTTTGGTGCACATGGCAGTCTGATAGAGGTAATTTATATAAGCAATACTAAGAGCCCGTTTGGTAGCACGAAAATCGGCTGATTTGGTTGATTCTGCTGAAATTTATGAAGTTCTGGTTGAAGTGGCTGCATTGGCTGATTCTGCTGATTTAAGAAAAAAATACTTTTAAATATATTTTATTAATAAAATAAGGAAAAAATTATATGTAAAAATAGCTAAAATGGTCATCTATAGTAATTTCAGCCAATACAGTCAGAAAAGTAACCCCAACATTACTTTTTCTGCTTATTACACAATTCAGCGCGCGAAAACAAAAATTACGTGTTTGGTGAAAAAGTCGGCTGATAAGTCTGATAAGCCGAAAAACAGTGTTACCAAACGCCCTCTAAATAGAGTAATTTTTGGTATACAAATTTTTATACACATTTTGCATACTTCGTTTGTATATATACACAACTCTCAAATTTTCTGCACTTTTAGCCTTACATAGGCAAAATAGATACTCCATAATATACAAAAAATGTACAAACGTATTCTTCCTAATAAGTAATGATTAAAAAAGATTTGAGTTGTTGAAATTAGATTCTGTTTGTCACTTTTTTATCCAAAGTTAGGTTTGCACAGAGTTTTGTAGTCTAAATTAGTAATATTTGCAAGATGATTTGAGAATTTGTGTGATGCACATATGACTAATAATATGTGACAATCATATTTAAGTAATTCAGTTTTGATGTATAATTTTGAAGTAAAATTAGTGCATCTCTATTTTAATTTCATATTGAGACTATCAAATTAAGGAGTTGACACTTGAGCACATAATGAGCTGATTTTTTTTAAATTCAGTCATTAATTGAATTTGGAGCCAAGCTCACGTTTCTGTTCAGTCGGCTGATAATAGATCTTCGATCAGTTCCTAAATTATCCCTGTTTTTCTTCTCTGTTACTCCTACATTATTTTTGTTTTTCTTCTCTGGATTTATTTCTTTAGTGCACGTATTGATCACCTCGTCCACTTGGGATTTATTAGCTTGTTTTCCTCGCTACCCTGAGGCCTGATCCCCTCTTCTCTTTGGTCCGCTAATTTTCTTCGTCTTATCTGGGATCGTGTGCTGCCCTAATTTTTGTAGAGGGGTAAGATATGAATTTGACTCCTAGCTAGTTAGCCTTGCGTTGATCCTTGTAGGTAGGTAAAGCAGTGGGAATGTTACCCGCCCTGGTAGCTCAACTAGTAAAATAGTGGGAATGTTGGACAAATGATCAAGAATCAAAACCCGCAGTGACCGTGTGGAGCTCACAACTCTTATGTGTTGGGCTGGATCTCTGGTGCGCACAGGTATAAAGTCTACCACCACTAGGATTGGTTGAGTCACCGTGATTTACAACCTCTCATGTACTCTATCGGGTTGGGGCGTGGGGGGTCCTTGGGGTTGGGGATTCAACCTTTTGGACAAAAAAGTAAAGTATGAATGTTATCTCTAGGTTCTAATGTTCCATAAGAAAATACTACTCCCTCCGTCCTGAAAAGGTTGGCCAAAGTTGACTTTCACGTGGATTAATAAAGTAAAAACTGTGTGGTTGAAATTTGTGCAGAGAGGAAAATTAATTTTAGCCACATGTTCCTTACTTTAAATGTAAATGACAAAATCTTTTTTGGACATCCAAAAAAGGAAATTTGCCCAACCTTTTCGGGACGGAGGGAGTATCTTGTAGCTTTGTACTTTGCAGGGCATAGTAGGGGAGATCTTACGTGGTTAAAAGAAGTATAAACTTGCGTAAGATTATAGTCAAAAGTCAAAAGTAGGAATATTAATCATTAATACAATACTACCTTCGTCCCGCAATTAAGTTACCACTTTCCTTTTCGGGGAGTCCCTAAATTACGTTCACACTTCCCTACTTTCCTTGTTTGGCAAATTATCTACATCAAAACAGTGCAAAACAGTGTCCAAACAGTGCAAAACAGTAAATTTACTCCCAGTAAATTTATTTCCTTAATATGTGTGAAAATCATCCCGTAACTCAATTGGGGGACGAAGGGAGTATATCACCTCAAATATGAGTAAAACTATGACAAAAATAAAAAATAGGACTTCTTACGTTTTTATTGCATAATAGGACCATACTATTCCTATTTGAAAACAACTTATTTCTTCGTAACCCAGCTGGTTGTGAGGTTACCGTGTCTAGTGAGAGGTCTCGAGTTCAAAACCCGCTAGGCACATAAGGGTTTGAAATTCAATGGAGTTAGGTTCAGTCCTGATTCCTCCAAGCCCCCCATCCCTCCTTTCCCAGACGCCCTCTGGAGTAAAAAAAACAACCTATTTCTTCATTCCATTCTTACATTGTCATGCCCCGGATCTAGCCGGACACGTCAACAACCCGCCGTACGGTACAGATAGTCAACCGCAGTCCAACTCATCCATACTATACAAGGCGTCTTGAATACCATTCACACATAGTACATCCATAAACGAACATAATGTAAAACATTTATTTAAAACAGCGGAAGCATTTAATAAAAGTGTCTTAGCCACACTTTGGCAAACATGGGCATGCAAGCCCCCAAATAATTATTCAAAAACAATATCCATGAACATAATTATAATTGTTTTGAAAACAGGAAACAGAAGAAGCACGAAGCACGTCTTCTTCCCTGAATATCCCCGAGCAACGGGCGCCGGTAGCAACCTTCAAATTCTACCGGAAACTGTGAGGTGGCCTCCCCCGTGAAGGGGAGGTCAGTACTTGGAAGCATTTGACAAGTACAATGACAACTATACTAAGTATAATCAACGTTTTAATTTCCAAGACCCCCAAAATAGGGTGATATCATAATATAAATAATAATTTATATTTCCCACTTATTATTCTTATAATAAGTAAATTCATTTATTTGTCGGCACACGACCCTTCTTATATATTCCTTTTCATTTATCATTTGCACAACCCAACCCTTGGGTCTTATTATTTTTACGGGACTTGATACCGCTGTCCGAGACCTCATGAGGCTCTCGGTTCGGACTCCAACATCCCGCCCCTGGACTCGTACCCATCATCCCGTAGGAAGGTAAGGCCCTTCGGGGTCCTATCTTATGTGTTACCGCTACTGGAACCTAGTTAGGTCTCTGATTCGGATTCCACCCTAACCCGTGATCACGATGTAAGTCCATGCTATCCAACCCCGCTCTCTAGAGTCGGGAAGGGCCATGGTCTTTACTTATTTCTGTAATTCAACCGGCTATCCTCAAGGACTACCGAACACACCCGTAGGCCAATCCTATATCTAGGATCAATTTATTATTTACTTTATCTTGGGTATCCCTTAAGGCCTACCCCTAGTATAACTTAAAGTTCATACTTTCCTACCTTAAAGCATCTCTTAAGACTACTTAAGGCATAATATTTCACAATCCAACCTTAGGGTCAATCTTAACAACATTTTATTTTAATGTCCAACTAGTATCTTAATACTAGTCAAATTAATTCCAACAAACCAAGTTCTCAACTCATAGTCATATAGACAATTCCAACTGATTTTCCATTGAAAATGTCATTTATCTCAATACTCAAAATATCACTTTTAATCACTCATATATTCCAATATGAAGTAAAAAGTATATTTCAATATAATCTCATAGTTAATCCCATTGTCAATCAACATACACATAACACATGATCATACATAATGTATTCTTAACTTTTTATATCATGCTCCTTTTCTCTTAGACAATAGTCTTCTAATTTTTAGGCATTATTAATCATTAATAATCCATAACAACACATTTAATTACCTTAGGTAATCTCATGAAATTAACTCACTAATTATAAGTAACATAGTCAGCCATCCTCCCCGATTAATCCTCGTTTTAAACCGATAAGAAGGCAAAATTGGACTGCCTGGACAAAAGCCGGGTGGCTTTCACGAAAGCCGGACGGCTTTCGTAGTGTGCAACTACGAACAGCTCCTATGGAGTGGCGGTTTCCGGCGATTTCGACTCCTATCGATTTGCCAAGCCTTCTAAGTTAATTACCACCACTTTATAACAATATTCTACACTTTTAAACGTGTAGACCATCATGTTTAATCCACCATATGATTTCTTACAAATCATACACCATAAAACTAGTTAAAAAAAGATAGTTGAGTTCTTACCTTCTTCCTAGCTAGTTTTCTACTGGAATTTTCTTGCCTCTTACTTCCTCCAAGCTTGAACGTGATGAGGAGTTGCTTGAGCTTCTCTTTTCCTCTGAATTGGCCGGATGATTGCAAGTGAGGAGGGAGATAGATTACTCTCAATCAATACAATTGATTGAGTAGGAAGGGTGTAGGGATGGGTTTTTGTCTCAATGAGACTCCATACCTACTTTGCACGTTCCAGCATGTTTCTTGGTCATTTGTAATACATAAAATCGTGGGGTGGCCCCCACTCATGTGGGAGGTCATCCCATTATGCTCCGATGTGTATAATCGGCCCCGAAAGTTGTATTTTTCGAACTATTTTAGTTATATTTTATTTTATCGGGCCGGATAAAATATATCACGCGTTCCCAATAATTATGGGCCTTGAGAATAGATGTACATTCCCCAACATTAATTTAGGAGTCTCCGAAACTCATTTCGGGCTGTTATCCGATAAATCACCAATACCGGTAATTGGGCCTCATGTGACCCACCGATCACCTCCATGCCCTTCTCATGGCCCAAATAAAATATCCACCACCATATAGATGTCATCTAGACCAAGATGAATGTAATATGTGGTTCGGGAATTATCGGGCGGTCCCCGTTCTTGCTGTGGGCCCCACATGCAATTTACTATTCACGTAAAAGAAATAATAAAATTTAACAATTACGCAAATTTCATAAATCATCCTTCAAGGTTTATTACATCATTTACTAAAAGTAAACATGCTTGGGGACGGTGTCACATACATCTCCTTTAAATATGAGCAAAAAGTAGACAAAAGTCATAATTAAATGCTTTACTCATAATAAAATCGTTAAAGAAATCGTAGAAAAATTAATAAAATTTTTATAAAATAAAAATTAAAAAATATTTCTAAAAAAAGAAATTAAAAAATTAATAAAGAATAGTAAAAATCCATAAAAACTAAAAAAACATGAATTCCTTTTCCATTCTGCACCACCACTTGCGACCGGTATAAAAATGTCATTTCTTAAAAGTACCATTTTTATTAAAAAAAAGCCAATTTTTTTCTGAGAATGTCAAAAAATGGCATATTACTCGTTGAGAATGTCAAAATTTTCATTGAATATGCCATAAATATAATATTCCAAATACATGTGACATTTGTTTCCCCGGTGATCGGATGTAGGTGGTGCTGCTAGGGTGGCAAAGACGACGGCGATTGTTTTTTTTACGTTTTTTATTTTTATACAATGTTTTTAAAAAAATCAAACTTTTATTTTGTAAATAGTTTTATAATTTTTTTTTTTATTTTTTACGATTTATTATTATTTTTTATGGTTTAATTGTGAATTAAAACATTTCAAAGTCTCAAGGGTATATTTGTCCAAACACACATAAATTAATTGATGGATAGTGTACCCGGGGGGTAGTTTATCCGAGGGGTTATTGCGGAGAATAACTAGAGAGAAGTCAGAGCAAATAAGTAAGAGAGAGTGTATATTCGATATGTGAACTCCTCTTACTTTACAACGGAGAATGGACTGCTATTTATAGCAGCAATAAATGCGATGAGAGTACACGTGTCAACAATCCAACGGTCGAGGGGTCACTTCAACCGGGGTGACACCGACACTTGCATGTGGTCGCATTAAATGCGGTGGTTGGATGCGACATTGTACTTGGTACGGTGATTCAGGCGCATGTGGAGAGGAGATCCTGTCGAGGAGGATGCCTTCGACTGAAGGGTGTTGGGCCGAAGGCTCTTCTTACCGGGGGCCTCTCTGTACCGAGGGCGTCAAGTGCTGAAGGCTTAGTTTTCAAGCCTTGTTCTCCTGTGATGTTTCTGAGCTCGATTCTGTCACTGGTAGCCTTCGGCCATGGGGCCGAAGGGACCCCTTTGCGTAATGTGGGCTGCTTAGAGCTTCATCTTGCTGGGCTTGGACCGTTTGGGCCTGTTGGGCCTGATTGCGGCAGTGGAAGTATGTGAGCCGGGGGTCCCTGGGCCATATACTCCATCAGGAGTCCCTCACTCCTTTTGCCGAAAGGTACTTGAGGGAAAAGGAGTAATTATGTTTGTCCTCTGATGCTGCCTTGCTGTAGTTTGTAAAGTTTGCGAGGAGTTTTTCGTCTGTGCATTTTGTCGAGGGCAGTCCCTCAGTCTCCCACATTTTGGGACTTGAAGGATTATGTTGATGTTTTGGGGAAAGTTTAACATTTTGTGATTTCCCCCAGAAGGATCCTCCAATCCCCCACTCCTTGACGCACATGTAATGTGGTGAAGAGGAGTAGAGCAGTGCATGTCTTCAGTATGGGGCCGAGGGCTGACTATTTTCATTTCATTTTGGGGGGATGCCTCGTTAAAAATCTCATCAGGAAAAACCTTGTGGGAAAAAATCCTAATGAGGGAAAAAGAGTGCACCGAGTTCCCCCAATGATGAATCGAAAGAGATGGACCCTTGGCCTGAGTATAATGTTGATGCCGAAGGCTACCCTTGATCTGAGGGCTTGCTTGTTGATTTGTCGGAGGTACCTTGTTAACATCCCGGGGATGCCGAGGGGGGTCCCCTAGTCATTGAGGGCTGAGGGCATGACGAATGCAGATG
The DNA here is from genome assembly GCA_945859875.1 of Cuscuta europaea. Taxonomy (NCBI): domain Eukaryota; kingdom Viridiplantae; phylum Streptophyta; class Magnoliopsida; order Solanales; family Convolvulaceae; genus Cuscuta; species Cuscuta europaea. The sequence goes on along the minus strand of CAMAPE010000003.1, from coordinate 1,674,407 downwards.
ATAGTTCCTGTATTGCCGAGGGGTTCCCTGCTTCTCAATGTATTGGGGGCTAAGGGCAATTGAGGGGTTCCCTGACATTTAAGCTGGGGGCTTCTCTTGATGAAGGATTTGAATATGATAGCCTGAGAGCTGGCTCAATTGTTGCACGAAGGGTGTCAACCGGGGGGGCACCTCTGGGTTTCCGAAAAAATACCCATTGGAATATGACCGTTGGAGGGGGTTTCCACGTGGCGCGTGTTCGTTGGCTATCTGCGGGCGGGTGTCACCAGTTGGCTTAAGCGACGATGTCTAATGATGATTTTCCCATCGTGGGCCCGATTTTTGGCCCAATCCCGGATTGGGGGGCCTATAAATACCCCAAGGCGGACCTCCTTTGATTTTGTGCGTTCTGAAGTTGTAGCGAAACTCTGGCAAATTTCCTAGAGAGATAAACACCCGCCTTCGATCAAATCATCCTTTCTGAGGTCAGTTCTTCCACCGTTCTTCACATTTTTTGCATATCTTGCTTTTCGGCCTTAGATTAGGTGTTAGAGTTATTTAGGAAGCCCTCAGCTTAAAAACCCTTCTACTTCTAGTCCCCAAGAATGTCGTCGGCCAGTGATTCACACAACATCTCTGAAGAGCCCTCGGTTGAGCAAGAGACTTGGTCGGATGGTGGGTCAGCGAGCGAAGAGGCCTCATCCCATGGAGATTCTGCTCTGGCCCTGGAGGTGCAGAAGGATTTGGTGGCAGAAGCCGAGGCGGAGGACTTCGAGCAAGTGGCGGATGATGAGGAGATGGCCGTTGCGATGCAGACCGCCGAAGAGGAGGAGGAGAAAAAGAGGATGCAAGTTACCGTCGCCCTCTTTCCCTCGCGTAATGCCGGCGAGGCTAGCAGCTCTAGGCCTCTGGACCCGATGCCTCTCAGGGTGGCTCCGGGAAGGATGAGGAAAGCGAAGGCTGCTTCAAACAACAAACAGGCCGTTGTCGACGCTGGGCAGCCAGTTGGAATTCCCGAAGGCTATTCCTACCTGAAGACAGCTGCCTTAGAGGTGAAAACCAGAGCCACACAGGGGGAGTACATGGCGACACAGTTTTTGGATGGGGCCTTGGCGCAGGTGGTGGAGCCGGGGCCAGATGACGTGCTATTGCATGCCCCCACCGGCTGCTTGGCAGTACACATGCTCTCGGTGGAGTTGGGCCTCCGATTTCCCCTCCACCCCTTTGTGATTAAATACCTTTGCTTCGTCAAACTCGCCCCTGACAGTTGACCCCAAATAGCCACTCTTACTTGGCTGGTTTCCTCTCTCTTTGCTGGAGCAGGGGCGTGGAGGCCACATTAGATCAGTTCTTCCTTTCCTTCAACCTCTGCCGGGGGGTCACTCAAACACTGGAGGCTTCGCCAACCTGCAGCAACTCCCCGAGTTCAGGCTCTTTGACGATGTCCCCTCGTCTCACAAGGGGTGGAACGATAAATTTTGCTACGTTCGCCTGGTGGAGAATCCCTTCCCAGCCCCACTCCGTGATAGCTTCCGGAGGCATCTAAAGGCAGAGGGCGCTGCCCTGGAGAAGAAAGGGAGAAAACTTTCCAAGAAGCCCGGACTAGATATGGACGCCCCGAATTTTTTTATACTTTAGGATTTTTTGCTCACTTTGTTGTAGTGGTATCCTAACATCTGCATTTTTCCTTTGTTTTCCAGGACTAGATATGGACGCCCGGAATCTCACCAAGCTGAAAAAGCAACTGGCCAAGGAGGGTAAGAAAAAGGAGGCTCCTGCGCAGCAGAGGCCGGTGGATGGATTCTTCCCGAAGGCGGAAACTGCTGAGGGAGGGAAGGATAAAAGGCCCTCAGGGAAGGCCGTTGTTGGTGAAGGCACCGGTTCTGATGCCGGGGGCTCCCCAGTCGAGGAGCTTAAAAGAAAGAGGGTTGGAAAGGCCGTGGTGCCCCCGGAGGGGAAGAAGCAAAATAAGGGGGCTTCTGAGAAGAAAGAGGCCCCTGTCGTCATCATCGAGGAAGAACATTCCTCTCCCCAAGCCCCCGGGTCAGGCTACTGAAATGCCATGGCCCCAAGAGAACGTGCAGTTCTCTATTACCAAGGGGACCGCCATCATGCACGGCACCCTCAACCCGAGGGAGTTCCTGAGGGGTGCCACCCCTTCGACAGATAAGTTGGTGCTATCCCGGAAGGTTGACGATGCCCTCTGCTCCAAGGTCCTCCAGGCCTCAGTCACTATAAGATTTTTTTTTTCTTTTTTCCTTTAGTCAAATAGATTTAACATATTGTGCGTAATAACTTAACTCTCAATGCCTTCGGACTCCCTTCGCAGGCATGCCTTGGGCTTGGCGAGCTCGTCCAGAGGATGGAGCAATCGCAAATTCAGAAGGAAGAAGCTGACGAAGCCCTGATCGTTGCCCGGAAGCAGCTTCAGGAGGTGTAGGAGGCCTTCCGTTTGGAGAAGGAGGCCTTCGGAAAAATCCTCGATAACAGCAAGGTGGTGGCCAGAGCCGAGGGCAAGGCTGAAGCTGAGAGGATTGCCGCTGAGGCTGCCAAGAAAGCCAACGAGGAGGCCGAGGAGACAAAGAATAAAGTTATCGTTGTGGCCTGGGAGGATGCCATTGCTGCTTTTGTCTCCGAAGGATGGAAGGCTGAGGGTCGGCAAGAATGGGTGGCCTCAGTAGTGGAGGCTTCGGTGGATTCCTGGGTGAAAGGCACTGGTGCCCTGTGGCTAGCCCGTAAGGGCAATGAGTATTATGATGGGGGCGAGTACTTTACTCAAGCCCTCATATACCGGAGGCTAGCCCGGCACCTGGGAGTGGACCCGAAGGCTTTCGACCCGGTAGCTCATAGTTTTCCCCCTCTTCAGTCAGACACCAGAATTCCCCTCCTTGCGGGTGCTGAAAGGCCTGATCTTGAGGATACCGTTTTGATGCAGGAGGCCAGTGACGAAGAAGAAGAGGTCGGGGGGATGTCACTTCAAAGCCGGTTGAGGAGATTGCTGCTGTAGTAGATAATCCTTAGATAATTTTGAACAATGTTGTATAAACATTTTGTATCTTTCGGCTTCGGCCATTCTGTAACAAAACATCTTTTCCACCCTAGCATTTTGAATGTTTATCTTTTGAATGAATGTGTGCCTTCGCTTTTTCTTTATGCTCTCTTCTTTAGGAATGTATCTCTGTATTGTGAGTTGACCGGGGGCTAATCACTTAGGACTTAGAAAAAAATTTCTAAGTGTTGTTCAGTGCTAGGCCTTCGGTCGATGCTTCCTTCTTGATCTTGTGTAGCTTGTCATGTGTTGACCGAGGGCCAAAGATTTAGGACTTAGAAAATTTTTCTAGGTGTTGCTTTCAACTTGGCTATCGGTTGACATCTTCTTTCATGTGCCTGTGTGAGTTGTAAGCCCTCCTTCATTGGTGGCCAGGGGCCAATAGTTTAGGATTTAGAAAATTTCTCTAAGTAATGTTCACCGCTGGGCCCTTGGATGATGTTCCCACGCAGTTGTATTTTATTGTGTATGAATGTCACGAGCTGACCGAGGGCTTGAGATCTAGGAGTTAGAATTTTTCAAATGATGTTTACCCATAGGCCTTCACCCATTAGCAGAACTTTGTGGTGCCGGGGGCCCACAACTTATGGACTTAGGAAATCCCACCACTGAGCCTTCGGTTGAGGCTTCCTTTTGATTTTGTGTGGACATCATGAGTTGTCTGAGGACCACAGATTTGGGACTTAGAAACTTTTTAAGTGGTGTTTTGCCAATAGGCCCTCAGCTGACACCTACCCTTAGCTGTATGAAGTAGCTACCCTTCGTCATATATCCCCTGGGGGACTGGCGTTGTGGACTTAGCCAATTTTTTCGGTGATGTCATGAATATGCCCTCGGCTTGTAGTAGTTTTAGGCCCAGTTTCACTTTAGTACAACATGGTGGCGCCGGGGGCACTCCACTTGTGGACTTAGAAAAAAGCCCCATTGAGTTTGCAACTGATGGCCCTCGGTAGTTGACTTTGAACCCACTTGTAGATAGGGAGTCCCTGGTGTTGATTGTAGTACCGGAGGCTATTGGAGTATGGATTTAGAAAATTTAAGCCCATGTTTGTGAGCGGCCTCCCTCGTTACTTGTTCAACATATGAGCCTTCGGTAGATGTTGGATCCCAAAGTGTGGACTTAGGAATTTTGTAGTCTAATATATCAAAGCAGGTGCAGATGCCTTCGGAGGCAACCAGATTGTGGACTTAGCCCATCTTTGGCATTACTTGTTTAATAGTGGCCTTCGGAATAATGCCAACATCAAAAATGAAATTCAGGATTAAGAGCCTTCGGTGTGAGAGGGGTTGCCTTCGTAATGACCTTTGTTGCTATCTACCGAAGGGTGTTCCGTCGTGGAGTATTGAAACTTGCACTCTTTGATTGCTCGTTGAGTCTACTCTCCTTCACCCCCCCCTTTGGATATTGAAGGGAAGGCTTCAAGAAACTTGGTTTCTTGGTAAGGCTTGGCCTATCGGGAGGCAACGGTATACATCACTGGCTCCCCCCTCGGGATTAACCTTCCGGGTTCCGAGGGGATCGAGGGTCGTTTCCTTGGCCTGAGACACAGTCTGCTGCCCGCCTCCCCTTGGGGGATGGCACGGAAAGCGCCTCAGTTTTGAAAATCATTCCCTGGGCATATTAGTTGCATGTCATTCCCTTGGGGTAATGGCGCGGGAAGCGTTTCGTTTTTGAAAGTCGAATCCTCGGCATATTAGTTGCCCGCCATTCCCTTGGGGTAATGGCGTGGAAAGCGTTTCAGGGAAGGGTTTTATCTGCATATTAGTTGCAAATGGTCGAGGCACTTGGTACCTCCGGCACCGATAGGTGGGGCCTTCGGTGTACTTGCGTCCTCAAGGGGTACGACTTTATTTTTAACACTTGGTGTTATTTCTCGTACAATGGAGCATCCACCCTCGGCACTTGGTGCCGGGGGGGTCTTGTGATGAGGCCTTGGGCCTTATCTCATTGTAAAAACACTTGGCGTTTTTCTTCCCTCTTGCAGTTGATGCGGGTATACCCCTCGACACTTGGTGCTGAGGGACCTTCTTTACAAAACCAGCTCAGAATTAGGACTTGGGTCGGGAGCTTGAATGAGGGCTTGGCCGCTCATGTGTGTTGTGTACTTGGTACTCTTGGTGTCTTCAATACATATTTATTCTTGAAAAATAGGAGGCCTTGGGCCATTGGACAAGTACATGTGTAAGTTACGAGGGCTTGGCCGCTCTAATATCACTGATAAAATTTTACTAGGTGGTGTACATTCCCGTGTCTAGGGACCTCGGTCCCATTGGGGCGTTTGAGCTTGTACGTTCCGGGTTTGATGATGGTTGTGACGATGTAGGGCCCTTGAAATTTAGGGGCCATCTTGACGCCCTCGGTTGGTTGGCTAGCTTCTCTCCTTCAGAGGACATAGTCCCCCACTTGAAACTCCCGGGAGCCTTTTACTTATCTTCGGTAATTCTCTGCCCTTAGGAAAGCTTGCTCTCGGCGCCCTGAGATAAGATGAAGGTCGAGGGGCTCAGCCTCCACCCACTTGTGAGGATGTTCTTGAGGATGAACTGACGGCACCTGGCTTCAGTAATGCTGGCGAGGGGCTCAGCCTCCACCCACTTGGTGAACTAGTCTATGGCCAAAATGATGTACCTCTTGTTGGAGGTACCTCGGCAGTCGGCCTACCAGGTAAATGCCCCACCAGGAGAAGGGTATTGATGTGCTGATGGGGGCATAGTTGACCGTCGGACTGCCGGGAGCCTTCTGAAAGTGTTGACAGGCGGCGCATCTTCGGGCTAGATCCGCGCAATCTCAGGTCATTGTGGGCCAGAAGTAGCCTTGGACTATGAGCCTTCAGGACATGGAGAAGGGTCCCTGGTGAGCTGAGCAAGTGCCACTGTGCACTTCCTCCATTGCAACCTCGGCTTCATCTTGATGAAGGCATCAGAGCAACGTGCCGTTGAATGATTGTTTGTAAAGCCTTCCGTCTTCGATGGTGTAACTGGGAGCCCTCAACTTTGCTAATTTTGCGCGGGTCTCGTCCTCAGGCAGTTGCTCTGTGGAGATGAAGTTCACGATATCTGATATCCAGTCCTCAAGACTTTGTTGTATTTGCATGACGGGGCTGGCGTGTATGCTTGAGAGGCTGAGTTCCTCAATTCTTTCAATCTTCGAGAGGTGCTCCGGGGACTCAGCCGAGAGCTTTGATAAAATGTCGGCCTCAGAGTTTTGAGCCCTCGGTATTTGAGTGAGAGAATGGGCCTCAAATACCTTAAGCAACTCCTTGGCCGCTTCTTTGTCCTGTTTCATTCTCCCTTCTTTGACCTCGTATTCCCCTGAAATCTGGCCGACGACTAACTTGGAGTCGCACTCCACATGGATCTGTTTGGCCTTCATGTTAGCTGCCAACCGAAGGCCACAGAGGAGGGCCTCATACTCCGCTTCGTTGTTGGAGACTTTGAAGGAGAAGCGGATGGCATAGTAGGCGCGGAAGCCTTTGGGCGTAATGAGGACTACCCCTCCCCCGAATGCTCTGGTTGCGGAGGAGCCGTCAGTGTAGAGAGTCCACCATTCATCTAGAGGTGCCGAAGGCTCCTCGTCTGTAGCTGACCTTGCCGTGCACTCTGTTACGAAATTCGACAGGGCTTGGCCCTTTATGGCAAGTCTCGGACGGATGTCAATGTTGTACTGGTTAAGGAAGATAGCCCATTTTACCATTCGGCAGGAGCTGGTGGGGCTCCTCATCAAACCGCCAAGGGGTTGATGTGTGAGGACCTGGACCAGATGTGCCTGGAAGTAGTGGCCCAATTTCTTGATGGTCCAGACGATGGCCAGCACCGTCTTCTCCACGGGAGAATATCTGAGTTCCGCCTCCCTGAGAGTTTTACTAACATAGAACATGGCGTGTTGGATGTCGTCTTCCTCCCGGACTAGCACCGAGCTGATGGCAGCAGGGCTAACGTGAAGGTAGAGATACAATGTTTCTCCCACCTTGGGTTTGGAAAGCACATGGGGTGAACATAGATACCGTTTCATCTCGTCAAAGGCCTTTTGGCATTCTGATGTCCATTGGAGGCCGGCGGTTTTCCTCATGATCTGGAAGAAGGGAAGGGATTTCTCCGCCAACTTGGACAGGAAGCAGTTGAGGGCTGCCAAGCGGCCCGTCAGCCTTTGGAATTCCTTCACGTTGCGTGGAGGCTCCATGTTGACGATGATCTGGATTTTTTCGGGGTTGGCCTCGATACCCCTTCGGCTCACCATGTAGCCTAGGAACTTGCCTCCTTGCACGCCGAAGGTGCATTTCTTCGGGTTTAGCCGAAGGTTGAATTTTTGCATGATGGCGAAGATCTCCCGGAGGTCGTCACCGTGGCTTGATGATTGTTTGCTTTTGACGATCATGTCGTCAACATAGGCCTCCATGGTGCGCCCGAGGACGGATTGAAAAACCCTGGCCACCATCCAGGTGTAAGTGGCGTCGGAGTTCTTCAGGCCGAAGGCCATGACTAGATAACAGAATATGCCTCCGGGAGTCATGAAGGCTGTTTTTTCAGCGTCTTCCTCGTGCATGAATATTTGGTTATATCCACGGAAGGCGTCGAGGAATGGCAGTGGGAAAGGGTCCATGAGGCACGCCTTATTCAGATCCGTGTAGTCCACGCACATGCGGAAGGTGGGCGGCTTTTGTGCGAGGACTACGTTAGCAAGCCATGAGGGGTATTTCACTACCTTGATGTGTTTGATGGAGAGGAGCATGACAACCTCCTTCTTCACGAAGTCCCTTCTCTTGGCCGAGAGGGGCCTTCTTCTCTGTTGTACGGGTCTGGAGGACGGGTCCACCGCTAGGCGGTGGGTGATCACCTTTCGGCTAATTCCCGGCATATCCTCCAGCCCCCATGCAAAAACAATGGAGCAGACGCGGAGAGCATCCGTGATGCCGGTCTTCAAATCTTCAGGGTGCTTGGCTCCTATCTTCACGACTCTCTCCGGTTTGGTCGGATCGAGCGCAAAGTCTTCTACCTCCTCGGCCGGTTCTGCCCTCGGCCTCTTCTCTTCTTCCTCCACAGTTCCGGTAATGGTGTCCACTCGGAACTTAGCCTTACTGGCCTTCTTTGTTATTTGGAGGTAGCAAGCTCGAGCGAGTTTTTGATTCCCCCTCGAGTATCCGATGCCTCTTTCAGCCGGGAACTTGAGGCACAGGTGCCTCATGGAGATGATGGCCTCCAAGTCTTCGAGGGCGGGTCGGCCGAGGATGATGTTGTGAGCGCAGTCAATGTTGACGACGACGAACTCCACTTCGAGCTTGGCCCTAGGGAGCCCGTCGCTGAATAGTACCGGGAGAGTTATGACCCCCTCAGAATCAATAGTGTCTTCGATGATGCCGGACAGAGGGGTTCAGATGGGCCGAAGGGACTCCCTCTCCAGATGCAGCTCTTTGAAAGTGTTGAGGTACATTACGTTGACGGAACTGCCTGTGTCAACGTAAGTTCGGTGGATGATGGTGTTGTTGATCTCACTTTGTATTACCAGCGCATCCCTGTGAGGGGAGGAAACCGGGGGGAGATCTGCGTTGGTGAATATGATGGGTTCCTCCCCCAATCGTTTTACGGGGGGCACATGAGACACTTCCCCAACGTAAAGGGATTGTTCCTACTTCTTCCTTTGGCTCGTGGAGTCTCCCTCGTGTTGCCACCGGTGATCATGTGGATGTGGCGTTTCTTTTCTTGGCACTGGTTGTACCCCCCTCTTCTTCATCCAGGTTCCCGATCTCCCTCTTCTTGTTGTTCGGATCTCCGAGGGGAATGGTGTTTGGGTTGATCCAGGCGTTTGCCCTCGCCAGTGGTCCTCGCGGAGCCCTTGAGGCTGAGGGCCCCTGACAAATTGGGACAGATGGCCCGCCTGTATAAGCCTCTCGATGGCTGCCTTCAGCTGGTGGCAGTCATCGGTTCTGTGCCCTTGATTACGACGAAAGCGACAGTACGGTTCGTTGGTGTTGACGGCATATACCTCTAGGGGTGCGCGAGAGTCGCGCTCCACGAGGCCCCTCTCCTCGGCGTAGTCCAAAATGACGCTGATGGGATGCGTCAGAGGCGTCCGAGGGTGCTCCAGAAGGATGGGCTGGGCCCAGGCCTTCGGGTTGTGCTTGTAACCTCCCCTGGGTTTGGCTTGGCCATTCCAGGGGAGATCACCCGAGGGGGTCGGGCCTTTGGATTGATGGAATGGAGCCCCCGGCCCTCGGTTGTTCCGGTCATCTGGTCGGGGGTGCTGCTGGTCGGGGTTCTGGCGACATTTCTCTACCTCCTCAGCCTCCGCATACCGGTCCCCCGCTGGAGGGCCCTTATATAATCGCGAGGGGGTTCAATGATGAGGCTCCTTGAGAAATTCCCGGTGCGGAGGACCGTCTGTAGGAGAGCCAGAAGGGTCCCGTCGTCGGTGCCATCAACTTTGTATGTTTCCAGCCTCCAGCATTCCAAGAAGTCCCGGAGGGTCTCCTTCCTTTGCCTCATCGTTAGCAAATGGGAGAAGTGTTTTCTTGACCGGCGCCTTCCCACAAATTGTGTCAAGAAACGTTGGGCTAATTCTTGCCAAGAGTCGATGCTGCCTTCAGGCAATCGATTGAACCATTCGTACACCGGTCGTTCTAAGGTGGAAAGGAACCAGCGGCACAAATATTCATCTGATGCCCCCACCATCATCATGTTGTTCTGGAACCTGCTGTAATGTTCTTGGGGATCTGTCTTCCCTTCGTAAGGCTTGATGGATTGCCTTCGGTACTTTCCCAGAATCTGGGCCGCCAATACCCTTGGGGTAAATGGCGTCCTAGTTCGGAGTTGGATGACGGGTTTCTCGGAGCCCTCAGCCATTTTCTTTTGCATCTCCTCCATTTTGGCCAGCATGGCGGTGTATTTGGGGTCCGCCTGGGGGGCGGAAGCCGTTGTGCGCACTTGACGGGCCTCCATTTCATCGAGGCGGCGTTGGAGGGCCTCAATCACTTCGTCCCTGGGATCCCTCGGGAGGGCCTCCGCCCCGTGCGAGTGTACCTGAGCGGAGTGAGCCTGATTGATTTGGTGTCGGGCGTCGTCTGCATGCAACAATCCCTTGCCTTTGTCCTGCGGGGGACGTCTCTCGTCTGCCCTCGAGACAGACCCTCCGCTCTGTTGAGGTCTTTGGAATGTTTTACCACCGAGGCGGTCTTGGACCCCTCGGCGATCTTGCACTCCTCCGAGCCTGTCGAGGGTGGAGGCCCGGGGCTTTTCTTTGTTTACCCCATGGCGGTCCCGGGACTGGACCTCCTGGGAGGCGGTGTCCTGGGCCACGACCCCTTCGGCGTTCCCTAGCCGGAGGATAGGATTCACGAAGGGGGGCGGAGGAGGGGGAGGAATGACGTTCTCCCCGACCTGTGGCTGAAGTGGTACCAGAGTGTCGAAGGCACCTGGATTCTGGGTGAGTTTCTGGATGAAGGCGGAAAACGCCGATTGTACGTCAATAGTGAGGACCGCAAGGCTCACTTGGTTTTGCTCCAATCCTTCCTCGAGCTTCGATGTCGAGGCGGGCATCGAGAGCATGCTGTGGAGCTGAAGGCGCAATTCAACAGCAGCATGGTCCAACCCAGCGATGACTCCGCCCTCAGGTGCCTTGTTGGAGGCTCCGGGGGCGTCGACTTCACCGAGGGCCAAGTTGTTGTCCTCAAGGGTTTTGGACTGAGCGCGGGTGGTTCTTCCCATTTCGATATGTGTTTTTGTGTTTGGTGAAGGGGAGGGTTTCTTACTTGATTGTTCGTCCTCTCAACGAGAGCACCAAATGATGGATAGTGTACCCAGGGGTAGCTTATCCGAGGGGTTATTGCGGAGAATAACTAGAGAGAAGTCAGAGCAAATAAGTAAGAGAGAGAGTGTATATTCGATATGTGAACTCCTCTTACTTTACAGCGGAGAATGGGCTGCTATTTATAGCAGCAAAAATGCGATGAGAGTACACGTGTCAACAATCCAACGGTCGAGGGGTCACCTCAATCGGGGTGGCACCGACACTTGTATGTGGCCGCATTAAATGCGGTGGTTGGATGCGACATTGTACTTGGTACGGTGATTCAGGTGCATGTGAAGAGGAGATCCTGTCGAGGAGGACGCCTTCGGCTGAAGGGTGTTGGGCCGAAGGCTCTTCTTACCGGGGGCCCTCTCTGTACCGAAGGCGTCAAGTGCCGAAGGCTTAGTTTTCAAGCCTTGTTCTCCTGTGATGTTTCTGAGCTCGATTCTGTCACTGGTAGCCTTCGGCCATGGGGCCGAAGGGACCCCTTTGCGTATTGTGGGCTGCTTGGAGCTTCATCTTGCTGGGCTTGGACCGTTTGGGCCTGTTGGGCCTGATTGCGGCAGTGGAAGTATGTGGGCCGGGGGTCCCTAGGCCATATACTCCATCATTAATCCTACTAAATATTATGGAATATATTTCACTTTTCGTCCTACGGGTTTTATGTCAATTCCACATGTAGTCCACGTCTTTCACTTTGTCGTGTTTTGATATATGACTATTATTTTTTGCCCAGATATGGTCCTTCCGCCAATATTTTTGGTGATTAAAATCGCCAAAGAAGGACCACAAATGGTCAAAAAACATTAGTCAAGTACCAAAAGTGGACAAAGCGAAAGACGTGGACTAAATGTAGAATTGACATAAAACTTGTAGGACCAAAAATGGAATTAATTCCAACATTACGCATAAAATCACTCCTATTTTAGTCCTATATGAGTAATTAACCCTAATTATTATACATAATACTTCATAGTTTTTTCTTAATACAGAAACTTAGTACTTAATAAAATACTTCGTATAAAACTCTTTGTAATAATAAAAAGATATTAATAAAAGAAGATATTAATAAATTATATTTCCTCTAATATTACTTTATATTATTCAGACATCATTCAAGTTAATTTCTCCAAACGAGACTACTTCATTTAGCTAGTAGTTTAATCGTATAGATTCAGCACTTAAAAATTAAGCTCCAAAAAATAATCTCTAGTTCACACAATCTCAATTCAAACAACAGCCTCCAGTTTTAGTTTGTTCTGCCTCCGTATCACAATAAGTGTCCTGTCCCTGTAGAATTTCCACGTAGTTTAAGGTAATTTATAGGTTTAATAAAGTGTATTGTAACTACTTTTGAGGTGAATTTATTTTCTTACGTTTTATTAGGAGATTTTTTGTACTGTAACAATACTCCTTATTTTATTAAAGTGTATTGTAACTACTTTTGAGGCGAATTTATTTTCTAAAGTCGAAAGGATCTGAGGATTTTATTTTGGTACGAACAAAACAAGAAAGTTAAATACTTTTTGTGATACGGAGGGAGTGAACAATACTCAACAAATATATTCTCCAATAAATTAGATATTGACTACATTGATTAGATACACATACCTAATTTTATAATAATGATATGACATGTTTATGTTATGACTTTCGTAACTTATTGCGAGTAAAAAGTTAAAATGTGTAATATTTGACGCATAATATTGATTATATTCTTAGAATTTTAAAATATTGTATAATTCACTCATTACTATTTATTTATGTAACATGACTTGCAAACAAAGCAAAAACAACCTAACTTAGAGGTTGTCGAAATTGCATATTTATAATTAAAGTAATGAAAAACTCGAATCTGCGCATTTATGTTTAAACTATTGCACACTTGAAATGCACAATTTCTATTTTTTTATATGCACATTTCTGTTTTACATTATTCATAATACCTAAATTCAGCGTTCCACGGTCGTACACTCGTACCTAAATTGTATTCTCATATGATCCCCTTTCTCTCTTTGTGTGTGTGCGCGTATCATTTGTATGATACATGATTACATGAGTACTTCAATTGATGATATGAATATTTCTGCAATACAAAATGAATATTTTTTGTATGTAATTAAGTACTATGTACAATTTTTTTTGCGAAGAAATAATTTAGCTTTCATTAATTAAATCATTGTTCAGAACATGAGAAATAAAAGGCGGGTAATCAAAGAACCAAGAGCGCAAATAAGACATAGAACAAGCAGCCCTAGCAATCACATGAGCTGTCTTATTCGCTGATCGCCTAATATGAGTGAAAGAAATGCTAGAAAAACTCTTCACTATATCTCTTATATCATCAGCTACCAAACCGTAGGAGGAACAACTGGATCCCTTCAAAATCTCCGAAATAGCACGGGCTGCATCTGATTCCACATCCACCGTTCTCCAGTCTGTCCCTTGTAGCTAGCTCAAAGCCTCCCTAATGCCAATTAATTCTACATCCAGTGGGAAGAGTCGCCCCAGCCAAGGTTTCGCCGCCCCTGCCACAAAGCTGCCATCTGCATCACGAAGATACCACCCAAGTCCACATTTATCAGCCCTCACTGCAGCATCTACATTCAATTTAAGCCTCCCAGAATGCTGGTCCTCTCCAGGAAGAAACTGTCGGATAATTATCCTTCTTCCCATTCCTGCGTGTAAGTTGAGCTTGAGACCATCCTAAGACATAGGCTTGAGCTTTCACTATAAACTGTCGGATAATTATCCTTCTTACTGCTTAGCGGTTGATTGTGTGGGTCACCATGGCGGTTTAGCTCTTTTGTGGGGAGAGGGTATGGAAGTTCTTTTGTGGGGAGAGGGTATGGAAGTTCAACTCCTGGGCTCAACTAGCAACTTCATTGATGTCAAAATTAGGTTGGAGGCGGGAGCTCCTGAATGGCGCTTCACAAGTTTTTATGGGCTTCCGGAGCGGCATAGAAGAAAAGAATCTTGGGGGATTCTTAAATCTTTGAGTACGAGAACTGATCTTCCATGGCTTATGATGGGGGATTTCAACGATATCATGGTTGCTTCTGAGAAACGGGGAAGGGTCCCATATCCGACTTGGCTTTTGAGAGGTTTCCGAGAGACTGTGTGGGAGTGCGGCCTTCAAAATTTTGCTTTTCATGGCTACCAGTTTACTTGGGAACGGTGGAGAGGCTCGCCAAATTGGGTTGAAGAAAAATTGGATAGGATTCTGGTTTCGGAGAGCTGGCTTGATATTTTTGGAGAAGCGTCGGCTGAATCACTTGAAGGATCTCCAAGTGATCATCTGGCTCTTTTTATTAAATTAGTTCCCTCACAAAGTGTGGCCAGGAGACGTAAATTTAAATTTGAGAATGTTTGGTTAAGAGAAGCGGACTTTCGCGAGATTGTGGCTCGTAGTTGGGGGCTTGGTCATGAATTCGGTATTATGGGGTAGGTTCATGCTTGCGGAAAGGCAGTGAGTGATTGGGGGTATCGACATGTTGGCTCTTATGGCCGGCGTATTAATTTTTGTAAAAAGCGGCTGGATTATCTACGCATGTGCACTGATCTTTGGAGTATTGGGGAGTTTCAGAGAGTTAAACAAGAGTATATGGAGTTAGTGGAAAAAGAAAATATGTTCTGGAGACAGAGAGCCAAGGAATTCTGGCTACTAAAAGTTCCACCTTGTTTAAAATAGGATATATGGCACCTATTTAAAATAGTAAAAGTTTTCATCAAGAATATTAACGACGGCCTCTTCAAGTGGACCATATTCACCAATGCTTGAATTGTCGCCGGGTTGCCAAGCCCCCGACAATTCCAACTAATGCAACTCAATGTTCCCGACGGGTCTGGAGGCCAGAACCTGCTGATTCCCCATTTTTTGAAAAAGTGATATCCATGTTTTGACATTTATTGTAATGTATTGCACTATTGCTTATTGATTGCCTATTACCGTTAGCATTTTTAAACAGTTAAAAACATAACCATCCTTGTAGAAACAAATGCAATTTTTACAAATACTAAAATTAATTTTATATCACACAGATAAATATGTATATGAATATATAGTGTATGTATTCAAGTAATTTTTACCGTTTAGCTCACCTAACCTCTCAGCTTTGCAGAAACCGTAAACTTGGGCAAGCCCATTCGGGAGTCTGTAAAGTTAAACTATTTGGGGGAATTTCGAGGACACGCTTTCGGACAAATACTAAAATTAATTTTATATCACACAGATAAATATGTATATGAATATATTGTGTATGTATTCAAGTAATTTTTACCGTTTAGCTCACCTAACCTCTCAGCTTTGCAGAAGCCGTAAACTTGGGCAAGCCCATTCGGGAGTCTGTAAAGTTAAACTATTTGGCCATTTTGATGATGCAGGGGACAAGCTTCCTATAGGTCTGCCAGCACTAATGATGTCCCCACAGGCAGTGAACCTAGGGAGGGTGAAACCGGAGCTTGTCCACAAGAGGGACCAGAAATACAACACATTGACGGCGGACGCGCTAAAGGAGTCTCGTGCGGAGATCCCAGAGCCGGAATGGATCAATCCTCAGGCGGACTACTGGAAACAGCACTGCAAAGGTTTCATCATTGACATTGAGACCCCTGAGATGAAGAAGAGGGCCGGAACTGCGTTTCCGTGATCCCTTCGGCCCTTCATTACTATTTTACTTACCCCCTAGTGAAAATAAATCTGTCTCATCAGCAATTTATTTCCCTAATAAGTTTGTAATGGTAGCTTGTATAAGAACGCTCAGAATAAATAATACTCCTCATGATGTATAAACTATGTGCATTACCTTCTCAAGATTTCATGATTTAAAAAGCATCGAACTCCAGGAATCATAATTAATTAATCAGGTATAGGACATCCTGATGAAGCAAAAAAATTGATAATCGGCGCAATCATCACATCATAACATTTAAAACACATGATTTCCACTGTTAAAACGCATGATTAACAGAGGATTTGGGGCACTTGTTAAACCAAGACAAACTACTGTGCAAAATTTTTATGTCACTGAGACACTTTAAACCTAATGAGCATTGTCAGCTGGATGCCGACTTAGTAGCGCAAGTGGATGAAGAACCTATTAGTGTGGCATTGGAGTTATGTATGAGATTTTCCTTGTGATAGTCTTTCATCGCCTTAAACCTCAAATCATCGGCATATGTAGCTGCCTCCGGGATTTCATGCGGAACTGCAAGCTTCCCCTCCAGCATTCCCACAACCTCTGACATAGCAGGCCTCAACGACGGGGTCGCACTGGTGCATGTCAGTGCTACTTTCACAATTATTTCTACTTCATCTTTGTTGACACGCTCTCCTAACCTCGGATCAATGAGCTCTTCAAGGTTCCCGCTCAGTTGTAAATGACAAGCCTGTTACATCATCAACGAATGCAAAGCATGGCATTAGTTTATTTTTTTGTCCTGTGTTTACACAGGGGTAACTTATTATTTTACTGCCTCACTTATGAAACCCCGCCCTTCCCCCATTTAGCTTTTGCAAAACTCCTCGGTAGTTTTACCCTTTAGTGGGTTTTAGGACCTTTATCTTTTCCTACAAATATGATCTGAACTACATATCTTCAAATTTAACCTGTGGTTCTGATCTGAATGTTTTGTCTAGGGATCTTTCAAATTGGGTTTTATTTGAATTTCAGACGTTTCTACTCTTATCCAACTTTTTCGTGCAAAATATAACATTTGTTCTGAATGTTTTTGCTCTAACCTAATTTGAATGCAATGAGGATAAGTAATAAGAAAAAAACAAAGTTGAACCGAACACCACTTTAGTCCTCAGTTGTTGCCGCAGAATAACAACCTTACCACCAAAGGACTAAAACAAAGGATGGGTTTTGCACAAATTGTAGAAAGGACTAAAAACACAATTGACTCTTGTCATTATGCTCAAGTAAACTGGATATAGCATGTGTGTGGGGTGTTGTTGAAGAGAATACCCAATCCAGAAGACATATGCAATTGTGGCTGGGCATGAAAGTATTGTTGTTCTTGCCACTAACTATTTCCAGTAGCACAACCCCAAAGCTGTACACATCTACCTTGTACGTCAAATAACCCCATAATGCATATTCTGGTGCCATATATCCTCTGAGTGAAAAAGGAATAACAAGACCAACAATTACAGACGCAGCAAGAAAGTGAGGCCAAAAATGAATATAATCTAATACTCGTGACAGTTAAATATTTTCTTTGTAGTAGTTTATGAGTGCGCAATGAACTTACATTGTTCCAGCAATTCTCGTGCTGATATGTGTTTTCTCACCTTCATTAAGCCTAGCTAGTCCAAAGTCCGAAATTTTAGGGTTTAGGTCTCGGTCAAGCAGCACATTGGTAGCTTTAATATCTCTATGAACAATTTTAAGGCTTGATTCCTCATGAAGAAAGGCTAGACCCCTAGCAATCCCTAAACAGATTTTGAACCTTGTTGGCCAATCTAACAGCATCGCAGAACCTAAAAAATAACAGACAAATTATTGGGAAAACATTAGTTATCCTTTAATATATTGCAACAGGGTAAATGGTAAACTGTATTTGATATTCATAATATCTCAGTGTTATACATTTTCTGGAGTAGAATGATTCACAAAAAAGTCAAATGCAATGGGACAACATTTTTTCAAGTATTTCATATCTATTTTTGTATTGTAATATGTTGTGTGCCATACTAGATCAGATGCTTATGGGGCTTGAATCTAATATATAAGCCTAGCTCTTAAGAGTCTTTTTTGGAGGTCCTGGACTCCTGGACCTAATCTAATATGATATCAAATTGATAGTAAGGATAGATACTAGAAGAAATAAATAGAATAGTTTGTTGTTAGTTGTTTTCTGTTAGTAGCTATTAACTAAAGTCAGTTGAGTTGTAATACTATAAATAGAATAAAGCTGAGAAATAAGGGAGGCTGTTTTGACTGTTTAGTCTATTCTGGGAAGATTGAGATAGTTCTCTCTTTTGGGGGGCTTCGGCCAATGTATTGCTTTCCCCGATAATAAAGATTCTTGAGTTCTTGATACTATTTCCTGACTTTCTCTTTGATTTTGCTGCAATTTCTGGAGGATTCTATCAGTGGTATCGGAGCACGTTGATCTCTGGATGAGATTTACGCTTGCTAAAATGGAAGGACGATTGAACGAACAGGAAAAAAATCAACGGGAATCAGCTGCAGCTATAGCGACGGATATAGCAGAGCTACGAGCTACGCTAGCGACCTTGGTGGAGAGAGGTCAACATCGATCTGGAAGCCGATCGCATACGTCGGACTTTTCGCATCTTTCTTCGCATCGGAAGTCGTTCCCCAGTTCGCATATTGATTCGTGAACTGTTTCTTCTGTTTCGCACTCACAAAAGGCTTCGTGCGGAAAAATGGGGAAGATCGCGGAAAAGGTGGAACGCGAAAGTTCGCAGACTGAATCGCGACCTTCGTATCTTGGTTCGAAATCGCGAACGGTTACTCTTAGTTCACCATCACGAACAGCATCGCTAAGCGCACAAGTTTCTTCGCTCAACTTATATCGCACTTTGCATCGCAGACATGTGAGAGATTCTGCTACTCCAGATGGTTCAAAAGGTAATTCTGATTACTTACCTTCGCATCAGGAACGCAATCATCACAGGGGCCATCAAAGTTATTGTTAGATTTATCAAGATTTATTGGTAGCTAAATAGACTCCTCTGTGTTTTTCTAGAACTGATCTTTCATCTTCTTTGACCTTTCATCTCCTCACTCTCATTAATGTACTTGTACACTCATTATTATAAATAAAGGAGTTCAAGGTTGTGGACAGACACACAACCAAAAAATTACTCTTCCTTTAACTCTCTTTTATTCAAGTTGGTATCAGAGCCCGATTCTGCCATCTCTATCCAGCCCTGGCCGCTGCTCATCGTCGCAGACCTAACGTCGTTGTTTCCATATGGCTTCCGGTCCAACCCAACTCTTCTCAGGAACTCCTTCTATCACTTCAGAGAAGCTTAATAGGAAAAATTATATGTCTTGGTCAGCTGTTGTGGAACTTTGGTTTCTGGGTACCATGACCATCTTGAAAAAGATGAAAATGAGATTAAGGAAAAACCTGAAAAATGGAAAAGGTTAGATTACCAGTTGTGTGCTCTATTATGGCAATCTGTAGAACCCAATATTTTAGGGACCCTCAGAACCTTCAAAACTTGCAAGATTTTTTGTAAGAAAGTCCAGGAGATCTTTGCAAATGATATTCAGCGCCTATATGATGGTGGTGCCGACAAGTTAGCATCTCTTAAACAGAAAGATCACAATATGATGTCGATCATTGCCGAAGCGCAAGCTGCTGCCGAAGAACTGAAGATGTCCTTAGAAGCTGAATCTGTAGAGGAAACCAAGAAGAAACTGGATAAATTTTATATGGTAATGATCCTCCGCCCTGTTTGTGAATTAGTGTGTAGAAAAATTCCGAGCCATGAACTCTGATTTCGATCACGTTAGAGATCAAATCCTTACTGGATCTGAGGTACCAACCATGGACAGTTTAACAACACGTCTCCTTCAGATTCCCACTCTCAAGGGTGACAAGTCTCAAGAACCTGCAGAGTTTTCAGCCATGGTATTTCATGGAAGAGGGGGTCGTGGAAACAGAGGAGGACGTGCAGGAAGAGGACGTCCCCAATGTACCCATTGCAAAAGAATGGGTCACACCCATGAGAACTGCTACTTTCTTCATGGGTTTCCTAATAAAACCGCCAACTTCTCTAAATCTAAAGTTTCTGAAGTTTCTGATCCAAAACTGTCTGGTGAGGAATACTAAGAGTATTTGAGACTAAAGTCCAACAACTCAGCAGAATCTTCCAAAACTCCGCTTACATCAACTGCTTGCGTTTCACAATCAGTAGAAAGTCAAAATCCATGGATAATTGACTCAGGTGCTTCTGACCACATTTCTGGTAATACTTCTCTGTTCTCTTCTCTCTCACATCTTAAACACCCACATCTTATAACCATGGCAGATGGATCCAAAACAGCTTCACAAGGAATTGGCCAAGTATCCCTTTCTCCTACCTTGAACTTAAAATCTGTTCTTTTTGTCCCCACATGTCCGTTTAACCTCATTTCATTAAGCCAATTAGCAAAGTCATTTAACTGTAATATAACCTTTGATGCTAATTCATTTGTTATACAGGAATGTGGAACGGGTCGGATGATTGGAGAAGGATATGAATCTAGAGGTCTCTACTATTTTGGACGTTTCGGGCATCCACATTTAGAAAAATTAAAGAAAATGGTTCCTGAACTCAGCGGTCTTCAAACCTTAGAGTGTGAGTCTTGTCAGCTCGAGAAACATGTTAGATCTTCATTTCCCAACTATTCTGAGTCTAGATGTAATTCTGCATTTTCTATTATCCATTCTGATGTTTGGGGACCAAGTCGGATTTCCTCTTTTGGTTTCAAATATTTTGTCACGTTCATTGATGAATTTTCCAAGTGTACTTGGGTTTATTTAATGAAGGACCGTTCTGAACTTTTGTCTATCTTTTCCTGCTTTCTTAATGAAATTCGCAATCAATTTGGAACAGTAATGAAAATTTTAAGGAGAGACAATGCCAAGGAATATTTCTCCTCTGGTTTTTCCTCCCTCTTAAGCTCACATGGCATTTTACACCAATCCACTTGTCCTCATACACCTCAACAAAATGGTGTAGCGGAAAGGAAAAATAGACACTTGATTAAGACTGCCCGTACTTTATTACTTGGTGCCAATGTACCAGTTCATCATTGGGGAGATGCTGTCTTATCTGCCTGCTTTCTTATTAACAGAATGCCATCCTCTTCTCTTAATAATAAAATCCCTCATTCTGTCTTGTTTCCTAATGAACCTCTCTTTCATGTTTCCCCTCGTGTGTTTGGTTGTGTCTGTTTTGTTCATGATATGTCTCCAAGATTAGATAAACTCTCGGCTTGGGCTGTCAAATGTGTTTTCTTAGGTTATTCTCGTCTTCAAAAAGGGTATCGTTGTTACTCTCCTGAGAATAAGAGATACTATATGTCTGTCCATGTCACTTTCTTTGAACGAACTCCTTTTTTCTCAGTTAGAGATCAATCTGTCCAGCCAGTTCTCCCTATACCATCTCTTGAGCCCTTTGTTCCGTCTATTGTCAATGACTCCATTCCCGATCAGTCTCCTTTAGATCCAGTAGACGACTCAACCAACCAAAGTCGTCCTCTTATTACCTACCAACGTAGGACCTGACAAACCAATTCAATTCTTCAAAGTGAGCCCTCTTTAGCAGATCCTTCTCAATCATCACCCTCTTCCACAATTCTTGATAATGATGATTTAGCTTGGCCGGTTGCTCTCAGGAAAGGTACTCGCTCTACCCGTAATCCACGTCCAATTTACAATTTCCTTAGCTATCATAGACTTACTCCTTCCTATTGTAACTTTATATCCTCCGTCTCCTCAATCACAATTCCCAAAGATGTGAAAGAAGCACTTGATCATCCTGGATGGCGACAAGCCATGATTGCAGAAATGCAGGCTCTTGAACATAATAAAACATGGGAATTAGTTCCGCTTCCACCAGGAAAGAAAGCAGTTGGATGTCGATGGGTTTATGCCATTAAAGTTGGTCCGAATGGAGAAGTGGATCGTCTCAAAGCCCGGTTAGTTGCCAAGGGATACACCCAGATCTATGGCCTTGATTATAGTGATACATTTTCTCCAGTGGCCAAAATGACTACTATTCGTCTCTTTTTTGCCATGGCAGCGATTTGTCATTGGCCACTTTATCAGCTAGACATAAAAAATGCATTCTTACAGGTGATCTGGATGAGGAGGTCTACATGGAGCAACCTCCTGGGTTTGTTGCTCAGGGGGAGTCTGGTTTGGTGTGCAAGTTACGCCGCTCTCTTTATGGTCTAAAGCAATCTCCACGAGCTTGGTTTGGAAAATTTACTTCTGTTGTTTAAGCGTTTGGGCTGAAACGTAGTGAAGCAGATCATTCTGTTTTTTATTGCCACACTTCTCCTGGTAAATGTGTTTACTTGATAGTGTATGTGGATGACATTATTATTACAGGAAATGATGCTGCAAAAATATCTCGCTTGAAGGAACACTTGGGCAGTCATTTCCAGACCAAGGATCTTGGGAGTCTCAAATATTTCTTGGGTATTGAAGTGGCCCAGTCAAAAGAAGGTGTTGCAATCTCTCAAAGGAAATATGCTCTTGATATGCTAAAAGAAACGGGAATGATCGATTGTAAGCCCGTAGATAGCCCTATGGACCCGAACCAAAAGTTATTGCTAGAACAGGGAGAGGTGTTTTCTAATCCAGAGAGGTATAGACGGTTGGTTGGGAAGCTCATTTACCTCACTATCACTAGACCGGATCTATCATTTGCAGTGGGTGTTGTTAGTCAGTTTATGCATGCGCCATACACTGAGCATTGGAACGCTGTCATTCGCATCCTAAGATACATAAAAAAGGCTCCAGGACAAGGCTTGCTCTATGAAGACAAAGGGAACACTCAAATCCTAGGGTATTGTGATGTTGATTGGGCAGGGTCTCCTGTGGATAGACGATCCACTACAGGATATTGTGTCTATCTTGGAGGAAATATTATTTCTTGGAAAAGCAAGAAACAAAATGTAGTTGCCCTATCCTCCGCTGAAGCGGAATATAGGGCAATGGTGTCGTGTCTCTCACTTGTGAGCTCATATGGGTAAAACAGTTTCTTCAAGAGTTAAAGTTCTGTAAGGTTCAACAAATGAAGATGTATTGAGATAACCAAGCTGCCCTTCACATCGCCTCAAATCCGATGTTCCACGAGAGAACCAAACACATAGAGATCGATTTCCATTTTGTTCGGGAAAAGCTGATGTCTAAAGAAATCAGCACCGAATTTATTGGGTCCAATAATCAACTTGGAGATGTGTTGACAAAGTCTTTGAGAGGTCCTCGAATTGAATTTATTTGTTCCAAGCTTGGTACATACAATTTGTATGCTCCAGCTTGAGGGGGAGTGTAAGATTTATAAAGATTTATTGGTAGCTAAATAGACTCCTCTGTATTTTCTAGAACTGATCTTTCATCTTCTTTGACCTTTCATCTCCTCACTCTCATTAATGTACTTGTACACTCATTATTATAAATAAAGGAGTTCAAGGTTGTGGACAGACACACAACCAGAAAATTATTCTCTTCCTTTAACTCTCTTTTATTCAAGTGTTATAATGGAACTAGGAGGAAGATGGAATTACCCAATTTCAATGGAGATGACGCTTATGGATGGATGAATAGGATGGAACGTTATTTCCGTATCAATGCTACTAAGGAAAAGGATAAGGTTGAAATCGCTGAAGAGGCCATGGAGGATCAAGCTTTTAGTTGGTTTCAATGTTGGGAAATTTATACGAGAGTAAAGACTTGGGAGACTTTGAAGGGAGATACAATTAGACGTTTCCCACCTAAACACAGGCAGAAAACAGAAAGCCAAGAACCATCGAGGTCAAGAAGATATTCTCTCAGTTCGCAAAAGTCGTCGCCAACTTCATCTTTCAGTTCGCAAGCAAATTCTTATGGACCTCTGGTTTCGACGCAAGCAGAAGTCCCAGTTCGCAGGTTTTTTCAATCGCTGGATCTCACAACTCATCCTCTCTTGTCATCGCATCAGAAAAGGGAACTCCAGGGACTCCACCAACAACAATAAACACAGAATTGGAACCGGTTGTACCTTCAGTTAAGAAAATAGACCCTGAAGAGGAATGCAATGAGAAAGTTTCAGTTAATCTTGGACCTGAGTTTGGAGCAATGACTCGTTTCCTCAAGTGTGACAAACTTTCCAGCTTGAATAACAGCAGCAAAGATTGGAGTTCTTTTAGAGAAAACGAATTTTTTTCATCTGACAAGCAAGGATGGAACCAAAGAATTATGACTGAGGTACTTGGTGATGCAAGAACTAGTTTTGTACTCACGCCCACAAAGGGTTGCTTGATTACTATGTTGCTTCATACTAGCAAAGATTGTGCTGTTTTAGAGATAGCCTGGGTTTTTCCAATCTCTGTTTTAAGACACCAGGTGAAAATAGACTCTTCTTTGTATTAGAAAAGCAGAAAATGAATCTTATTGATTTAGGTAAACAGTACAGGTATTTATAGCTAACTAACTGATCAACAGACTGATCAGAAAGTCTACAACTAACTGTAACAACCTAACAATACAATTGGTTATTCATTAGGCTATATACAGCTATATTATTCAATATTCCTAACATTCCCCCCTCAAAATTAGGGTGATTGATTTGGAAATTCAATCACACTAAGTTTGGTTCTCAGATCCAGGAAGGTGGCTGCAGATAATGGTTTTGTTAATATGTCAGCAAGCTGATGAGGAGCTGGGATGTGAAGAACTGCAAGTTGCTTGGATTGTACTTTTTCCCTGACAAAAAATAGATCTATCTCCATGTGTTTGATCCTTGTGTGATGCACAGGGTTGTGGGCTAGCTGAACTGTGCTTAAGTTGTCACAATAGATTCTAGGAGTGTGAAAGGAGACTTGAAGTTCTTTTAGCAGAGACTGGACCCATAACAATTCTGCAGCAGTATCAGCAAGACTTCTGTACTCAGCTTCTGCTGAGGATCTAGCACATGAGTTTGTTTCTTTGACCACCAAGAAATGATGTTTGATCCAAGGAAGATACAGGAGCCTGAGGTAGATCTTCTATCAGTTAGGTCAGAAGCCCAATCTGCATCACAAAAGGCTGATATAGGAAGAGAGGAGGTGGTGAAGGGCAAAGGCTTGACAATAATACCATGTGTGATAGTTCCAGATAGGTATCTCAATATGTGTTTAACAGCTTTCCAGTGATCTTGTAAAGGTGTGGCCATAAACTGACACACCTTATTGACAGCAAAACTAATTTCTGGTCTGGTTAGGGTGGAATATTGCAGTGTTCCAACAGCTGATCTGTATGAAGAAGGATCTGGCAATGGATCACTACCTGATGAGTGAGTTTGCAGGTACTGATCATAGGTGTTTTAACACCTTTTGAGTCTATCATGCCCACTTGATTAAGCAAATCCCTTACATATTTGCCTTGAGATAGATGCAAACTACCATCTGATAGCTTCTTGACCTCTATGCCTAGGAAGAAGTCAATATCTCCTAGATGTTTTAGAGAAAATGATGAATTCAGTTTATGAATGAGTTGTTGGATGACTGCAGAGTTGTTTCCAATGACCAAAATGTCATCAACATATATAAGAATGTATATTTGGATTTCAGAAGACACAAAAATTAGCAAGGAAGGATCACATTTGCTTTGTTTGAAGCCAGCATTGTAAAGAACTGAGGTCAGTTTTTGAAACCAGGCTCTTGGAGCTTGTTTAAGTCCATAAAGAGACTTATGAAGTTTGCAGACCAGGGAGGTATCTGTAGTTTGAAAACCTGGGGGCTGTGTCATGTACACCTCTTCCTCTAGTTCCCCATTTAGGAAAGCATTATTGATATCAAGCTGTTGAATAGACCAATTGCATGATACAGCAAGAGTGAGAAGAATTCTGATAGTTACTGGCTTAACAACTGGGGAAAAGGTTTCTCCAAAGTTAAACCCAAATCTCTGGTGAAATCCTTTAGCAACAAGTCTGGCTTTAAACTTGTTTAAGGAACCATCTGAATTCTCCTTGATTCTGAATACCCATTTGCAACCAACTGCCTGTTTGTCTGGTGGTAAAGGGACTAGTGACCATGTGTTGTTCTTGATGAGTGCATCATATTCTGACTTCATAGCTGCAAACCAGTCAGGAGAAGCAAGTGCTTGCTTAACTGATTTAGGCTCAGTATGAGTTAATAGCAAGGTTGGATTTAGTCTTGGTTTCACAATTCCTGATTTGGCTCTTGTAGTCATGGGATGAGTGTTAGTAATAGGAGGGATAGATGAAGAAGATGTTGAGGAAACAGAATCAGTGGGAGAAGAGGAGAGATTATTGTTTATGGGTTGATGAAGATGAGGTGATATATGACCTGATGAAGAGGGAGAAGAATTCTGAGAGTCAGTGAATAGAGAAACAGATGATGATGACTGGGTAGAAGAGGAGTGTGGTGTGTATGATAGGTGTGGGGAAAGAACTGTGAGAGGAGCAGTAATAGAAGAAGAATTGGGAACAGGCTGTGAATTGGGAGTGGAAAAGAGAGCTGAGTATGGAAATTTTGACTCATAGAAGATAACATCTTTTGAAATGTACACTTTGCCAGAAGGTGAGAGGCACTTGTAGCCTTTATGTTGTGGAGAGTAGCCTAGAAAGACACTCTTCAGAATGAAAGTCCAATTTGTGTTTATTATAAGGCCTTATAAAAGGATAACATGAGCAACCAAAGACTTTAAGGAAGAAATAATCTGGGAGGGATCCAAAGAGTTTGTAGTAAGGACTGAAATTGTGGATGGATGTAGATGGAGTTCTGTTAATAAGATGGACTGCAGTAGCAAAGGCAGCATCCCAAAATTTGAATGGTAATGAAGAATGAGCAAGGAGAGAGACATTTTTCAACAATAGTACGATGTTTCCTTTCAACTACACCATTTTGGTGGTGTGTGTGTGGACAAATCAGTCTATGTGTGATGCCTTTTTGTGTTAGAAACTGATGAAATGACCTGAATTCTCCTCCCCAATCTGACTGAATAGATTTTATTGACACAGAAAATTGATCGAGTACATATTGATAGAAATTTTGAAAGGCTGTGATTGCATCAGACTTCTTTTTAAGAAAGTAGATCCAAGTATACTATGTATAGGCATCAATGAAAGAAATATAATAGGAGTAGCCATCAAAGGATAAAACAGGGGCTGGTCCCCAAAGATCAGTGTAAACTAATTCAAAAAGTGAGTGATATTCAGTGGTGGAATTGTGAGATGGTAATCTGTGTGCTTTGCCTAAACAACATGCAGAACAGAACTCAACATTATTTTTATTTATAGATGTAACATTACAATGTTTGAGTACAGATTTGAGTGCTTCAAAGTGAGGATGGCCAAGCCTCAAATGCCACAGATTACAATCAACTAAAGAAGTACAAGATTGAGGTTTATGACAAGTAGAACTATAGGAAGACATATTAGTAAATTTTGAAACAGGAAGAGTGGACTGCTGAAGACCAAGGGCTGGAAACTTTGTGAACTTGTAAAGACCATCTTCACCAAGAGTGCCATGTAAAAGAACCTGTTTAGAAACCTGTGATTTTACAAAGCACTCATGAGGATAGAATTCAAAGAATACATTGTTGTCTTTTGCAAACTGACTAACACTCAAAAGATTTTTGTTAATAGATGGAACATGCAGAATATTGTTGAGTGCTAGATATTGAGAAGAGTGAAGAGGTGAAGGAAAGGAAGAGTGACCAATAGACTTTATGTCCAAACCTTGGCCATTACCCATAAAGAGCTTCTCAGTTGTTGCAAACGGCTCACTGTGCTGAAGGTTTAGAGGGTCTGAAGTGACATGATGTGTTGCTCCAGAATCTGGGTACCATTGTTGAGGTTGAGGTGAAAAACCTGGTCCAAGTATGGAAGAATGAGCAGTTGCTACAGCTGCAGTTGGTATAGGATTGGATGATTGCTGATTCCAGTTGAAATTTTGTGGAGCAAGGTTATTAAACCTGGATTGAGGTGGGAGATATGATTGAGGATTCCAGTGGTTTTGAAATTGTGAATTGACTGGTGGTGAGGGAAAATGAGTAGGATTAGGATGGGCAGTTGGTTGATGAAGATAGTTGTTATGATTAGAAGATGTCTGCTGATTCCAAGGATTAGAGGATGTAGGATTGGGATTAGTGTAGTTTGAAAAGGATGCAGTATAAGCTGGATTATAACGGTGATAGCAATTTAGGGCATTATGGCCAGGTTTTCCACAAACTTGACAGATGATTGAAATACGACCACCAAAACGACCACCACGTCCTCTGTAGGGTCCTCCTCTACCACGTCCTCTGTAGGGAGGATTTGAGGCGTGATTTTGAAATTGAGCAACATTTGCAGAAGAATTTTCTGAAATTGTTGGATTAACAGCTTCAGTATTTGGAGTCGGAACTTCCGCACGAGCAATATTGGCAGAAAACAATGTAAGCTGAGAAGATTCACGTAATTTCTTGAGACGTAATTCCTTTGCGAGAAGTAGCGACTCGAGTTCAGTAATAGTTACGGGGTCCAGAATGCTTCGAGATGATATAGAAGAAACAAGCGAGACCTACTCTTCTGGAAGTCCTTCGAGAATGACATTGATGTGATCCTTCGTGGATACAGGTTCACCAATGTTCATCAGTGTCAACAATGTTCTGAATGCGGAGGAGGTATTCTGAGATAGATCAATCACCTTTTCCAGTTGAGTAGAGCTCAGATTTAAGTTGTCTAGCCCTGGCGACAATGTTTGCCTGAAAATATTTGTCAATTTCGTTCCAGAGCTGATACGAATGTTGACAATGAATTACTCGAGTATGAAGAGTTTCAGAAAGTGACGATAAGAGCCATGAAAACAGCATCTGATCCTGCTGTTCACAAGTAGCATAGGCATCATTCTCAATTTTCGTACCTTCTTCCGCACCGGCGATGAATTTCTCAGGAATTTCAGGTTTCTCGATAAACTTGAGGAGTTTGTGAGCACGGATTACAGATCGAACGTGATGTTTCCAAAGGAGAAAATTATTCGAATCGAGTTTGATAGGAAGAGGGTGGTTGAATGTGACTGGAATTGTGACATTTCCAGAAGTTTGGGAAGAAACAAAGTTCAAACTTGAGTTCGTCATGAAGGAACGAGTCAGAGCTCTGATACCATATTAGAAAAGCAAAAAATGAATCTTATTGATTTAGGTAAACAGTACAGGTATTTATAGCTAACTAACTAATCAACAGACTGATCAGAAAGTCTACAACTAACTGTAACAACCTAACAATACAATCGGTTATTCAGTAGGCTATATACAGCTATATTATTCAATATTCCTAACACTTTGGAGGAACGTGCAGTGGCTTCCAAGTATGGGAGTTCTATGGGAGTTGTTTGGTGGAATGATGTGGAGTGCACTCCAAGTACGGCGGAGGATGGCATTGTTTTACTGAAAAGCATCATGGCAATCAATCATAATTCAATGGGAGAAAAGTCAAATGGAGTTGAAGCAATTTGTAGTTCAAAAATTTCTGATGAACAGATTAAAGTGGATGAGAATCCTGATGTTCAGGACATGAACACAAATTCTGCTACTGTTGTAAGTATTATACCTCAGGAAAGCACGAAAGTATTTGTGGCTATTGAAGGCCTGAAGACTAAGGAAGAAAATGAAAATTCACCAGAGATAAAATATGCTGCAGTAAGATATGTGAATTGGAAGAATCAAGTATGGAAGCTCTTTTCTGAGAAATCAGTTAGATATTGGGAAGGTAGAAGCGCCAGGATGAAGAGGAAGCAGAAGATCATGGCTACTTCATATTACCCACCTTGAGGGCAAGGTGGATGTTAAGGGGGGAGTATTGATAGAGATATGATTACTTTTAGTATAAAGGATAGATACTAGAAGAAATAAATAGAATAGTTTGTTGTTAGTGTTTTATGTTAGTAGCTATTAACTAAAGTCAGTTAAGTTGTAATACTATAAATAGAATAAAGCTGAGAAATAAGGGAGACGGTTTTGACTGTTTAGTCTATTCTGGGAAGATTGAGATAGTTCTCTCTCTCTTTTGGGGGCTTCGGCCAGTGTATTGCTTTCCCCGATAATAAAGATTCTTGAGTTCTTGATACTATTTCCTTACTTTCTCTTTGATTTTGCTGCAATTTCTGGATGATTCTATCACAAATCCTGGTACGATTACAGTTCATTTGTTTCTTTATGCCTCATGGTTTGTGCCAGTCATATGAGGATCAATTAGGCCTATTTGTCCACTTCACTAGATTTGGGCTAAGAGAAAGTGTGTCGAGTGTCTAAAGTGGACGTTCACCAACTTTAAATCTAGTATTTAACTTTTTTTTACTGTGAGGCACTTCTTGAGTCATCTTGGGATGAGTGCGAACTAATTCAATGGTAATTACTTCAAAATATAAACAACAACAACATCCAAGCTTTGTTCCCAATAGATTTTAGGGTTGGCTAACATGAGCCGATCCATGATGTCGGAGCCAAAAAAAGATAAGGAAAAAAAAAAGATGAGTTAAGATAAAAAAGATAAAGATAAAGATAAAGATAAGATATAAGAGCATAAGAAGGATAAAAGGATACAAATAACATAAGAACATAAGAAAGATAAAGAAGATAAAAAGATAAAAGAAAAAGCCGAGAAAAGAGAGGTGGTCCATCCTCCACACGAATATTCATCCTCCACTTCGCTTTCTCCAAAGCCGCGTATATCTCATCCAACCCAAGAACAGTTGAAAATATAAGCACAATAAAAAATTAGACCAGAACTAGGGTTATCTGGGGCTCTGTTTGGCCCACCTTATATTTGCCGTTGTGTAGGACTTACCGAACAATGCACTAGCAAGGCTATTGTTATCCATGTACTCATAGACAACGAGTAGTTGATCTCCTTCAATACAGCATCCGTAAAGCTTAACCAGATTGGGATGCTGTGAGCAAGATATCATGCCAATCTCATTCAAAAACTCACGGTTCCCCTGCTTTGATTTGGAGGATAATTGCTTCACTGCAATTAAGGTACCATCGCCTAATTGACCCTACAAAGAAACAATTCTATAAGTGGAGGTCATCAAAAAAAATGACAACTTTTCTAGTCATCTAATATGTATCATACCTTGTACACAGGACCAAAGCCACCTTCTCCAAGCTTCTTTGCATCATCGAAGTTATTTGTAGCAGCTTTAATTTGTTTTAAAGTATAGGCTACCATTTGCAACTCTACCCCTTCTGGATCTGTCCAAGGGACAGCAGGGTCAGTCCTCACTTAGTCACTCCCAATACATTCCTCAAACTTCAGAAATATCACTTGAAATCATTGACAAGATCATTAAAAGGACAGAGCAGTTTAATGCCCATTTTAATATTTTATATGGCTCCACCTGGCTTTTGGTATTTATTCATCCCACGATCCTAAAAGCAAAAGTGTTCTACTTCAAAGCTTATTGTTCTACCCAGGTCCCTATCATTATCCTATTTGAACATGTTGGGTTTAATGCACCAAACCCCTTTGTGATATATAAATTCGGCGCATTAGTTCCATGTAATATAAAAAATGCGTCAAACCCCCATGTTATAATTATTCATACACAAAAACCCCTCTATGAACAAATTTAATTGCCAAATAAATGGGGGAAAAACTAGTATTTTTACATAATTTAGATATTTAGAGATCTTGACAAATTTACTTGCATATTCAATCATAATATTAAAATAAGTGATATCCAAATTGCTATATATGTTCTTGGAATGGTTTTGCACATGAATAATTATAATACAGGGGGTTTGACGTATTTTTTAAATCACATAAGGCTAATGTGTTGAATTTACATATCACGGGGGGTTTGGTGCATTAAACTTGAACATGTTAGAGTCCCATGTTCATATATTACAAAAAGAAAGGGACGGATTTGTATGTATAAAATTTGGGTATAATTTGAACCTAGTGCACATTATAGGCTAGTCGAGTGATCTCAACCCAAACTTGAACTCAGTCGTATTTTGTTAAAAAAAGGTGTCGCAGACACATATAGGCTAAACTTAATAAAAGCAACAAATTATTTTAAAAATAGGGAAATCGAAGTTTGCACCCCAGTTTTTCATCAAAATTTGAGTTTCCATTTTGTTTTCGAAATTATTAATATTGGCATAAAAAAGGGCAGCCCGGTGCACATTGACGTCCCCACAAGACTAGAGTTTGAGGAAGGGTCCCACCAAAAGGGTGTGTAGGGGGAAACCTTCCCTTGTCAATTCTGACAAGATACCACCCCCAAGGCTTGAACCCGTGAGGTCGTGACCTCTCGGTCAACATCTTAATCGATGCACCAATGCTCCATATCCAAAAAATTAAAATTTACACCCTATTTATTTTCCCTAATTGGAGGTTGAATTCCAATTTCTAAGAGATTTTTCGAACTTCAGAATGCAAATACTAATGGTCTGGATGGAAAAATTAGGTGCAAAGTCCCATTCCTCCTTACAAATAATGCTAGAGTAGGTAAATATGAATTAAATTTTGGGACGGAGGTAGTAAAATGAATTTTCTTTGACATTAAAAGAAAATGAATGAAATAAGAAGTAATACACTCTGAACGGAAACTCCAGGTTGCTCTATATGATCACAATCATTACCTTTATTTTTCCCATTTCGGTATAACAAAGAGCCTTTCCACCAGCAGAGCAAGCCAATAATGATCAAGACAATGAACCCAGCCACCAGTCCAACAATAAAAGGAACAATAGCTATCTTTTTATCCCCATCCTCATCTTCACAAGTTTTGAAATCTATTTATAATAATATAAAGAAGAGAAAGATTACATCTGTAGAGCTCTTATACTAGGGTATGTGTGGATGAAAGCATTTGGGGGACCAAGGAGATTGAAATATTATACATTCGCATATTATATTCATCAAAAGCCAATATGCTTTGAAAGGGTGCCAATGATAGTGCGATTGAAATGTTATACATTCGCATATTATATCATCCCACTATTTTTGCATATAGTGCGATTGAAATGTTATACATTCGCATATTATATCATCCCACTATTTTTGCATATAGTGCGATTGAAATGTTGTTGTTGTTGTAGTGGGATTGAAATGTTATACATTCGCATATTAGTGCCAAAATCTAGTATCAAACGCTTTTCAATACATATCATCATCATCATTATCCCAGTGCCGCAAGGGCTCCCACTTACGGTGGGGTAAGGGGGGTCGGATGTACGCAGTCTTACCCTTGTACTAAAGCACAGAGAGACTGTTTCCAGATGACCCATAGTGAAATTCGCGTCGAAAATTGCATAGACTGACTACTACTTCATAACAAAGAAGCGCAAGTCATTTTGCTTTATTCCATCGTATTCCCAAGCCAAAAAATAGTTAGTTTTTGGCTCTATTGCAAATGATGGAACTATTTACATATTATATTAACATTTCTAATTTAATGAAATCTCAAACACATATATATCAAGATAATAGATTAAAGAAATGTTTGCCATTGTTTAATAAATTGTGCTTTTGGCCAAAAAAGCTAAAAGTAGTATTTTGAAATAGTCAAATAGGTGCTTCTCCTTAACTTTAGGCAATTTATATCCTGGGATCGACGCAGCATGAGGATGGTGCACCCGATCCCACAACGACGCAGCATCCATTATTTTTTTATTTTTTTTATTGTTAAAAATTGTAAGAACTTTTTTATTTGATATCCGATTTTTATAAATTTTATATCAAATTTTTTTATTTTTCATGATCTATCAAATGAGACCAATAATGCTTATGTAATTTTAACAAATTATTTTGAAGTTACATTTGATAATATATCATGAAGTTACATCTTCTTCTGCGCGAGTTACATCTTATTGTACGCGAGTTACATCTTAATATACGTAAGTTACATCTTAATGTATGTGAGTTACACCATGAAATAAACCCCTGCTACATCTTTCATTTTTATCATTTGAAAAATAGTGTATGAATATGAAATACAATATACTTATTTTATTGGATTAATAAAATTTTGTATTAAATTGGCAAAGAAAAAAATTAATTCAGTTCTAATTGAATTAATTCAAGATAAAGATAAGTAAAAAATCACAAATAATTAGATATAACTCACACATAATTACATGTAACTCGCACATAAAAGTATGTAACTCGTGTATAACAAGATGTAACTCACACATAATTACATGTAACTCGCGCATAAAAATATGTAACTCGTGTATAGCAAGATGTAACTCACACATAATAACTTGTAACTGGAGTATAAGATGATGTAATTTCGTATATTATCAAATGTAACTCCAAGCTAGAAGCAAAATAAACAAACTCAATATCTTAAAAACCTCTAAAAACATATAAAAGTGATAAAAAAAATATATATTATAGAAAAAGTGTATGCATGTAAAAATTTATTACAAAAAAATGTATGAATGTAAAAAATTAGAATTACATAGGCAATATTGGTCTCATTTGAAAGATCATGAAAAATAAAAAAAAATTGATATAAATTTTATAAAAATCGGATCAAAAATAAAAAAATTATTAACAATTTTAAGAAAAGGAGAAATAAAAAATAACAAAGGGTGCATGGTGCTCACCATGCACCGGTTCCACGGTAGAAGCTCTGTTAACTTTATGCACTGTAAAGCTAAATGTTGTAAGCAGGGAAAAGGGTGCTTAAAACTGTTTTTCATTTTTTTACCTAAATAATGTCACTAATTTTACCAGAAATGATAAAATCGGGAACTAAGTAAAATGAGGAACTAAGAACTGGGAATGCTGGAAAACTTGATCTGCCTTGCTCAGCAGTTTATTTACACTTATATAGGCAACATGAGAATATATGTACAAGGAAACAAATCAAGGGATTCTTACAATTAATGCAAGATATCCCTACACTCAATGCCTAATAAAATCTTCCTATAATTACAAAGATTCAATAAGATACAAAGATATTTTTCTACTGATTCCCTGATTGACATCCCCCTCAAATTGATGATGGTTGATCAACAAGCATCAATTTGCCTCCAAGGAATTGATGCCGCTGACGAGGAAGAGCCTTCGTGAAGATATCAGCCACTTGAAGATTTGTGGATACATGGGGCAAGGAAATCACTTGATATTCAAATGCTTCCCGAATAAAATGACAGTCTACTTCATTGTGTTTCGTGCGCTCGTGATAAACTGGATTGGTAGTAATGTGAATAGCACTAGGTGTTATCAACATGCAATGGAGTAGGCCTGGTGGGTGAAAACCCAAGCTCTGCTAGTAAACCTCGTAGCCATATGATCTCTGAACAAGCAAGAGACATAGCGCGATATTCCGACTCCGTAGATGATTTAGAAACCCGATCCTGCTTCTTGCTTTTCCAGGAAACGAGAGCAGGTCCTACAAACATACACCATCCCGTGGTTGATCGACGAGTGTCTACACAACCAGCCCAATCAGCATCACTATAGCCAGATTGTTCAAGAGAAACACCATTTGGAAAATAAAGTCCCTTGGTAACGGTTCCTAGAACATAATGAATAATACGTCGAACTGCAGCCATATGGAGATGACGGCGATTCTGAAGAAACTGACTGACCTGGTGAACAGCAAACGAGAGATCTGGATGAGTAATCGTAAGATATACTAAGCTGCCCACAAGCCTACGATATATTGTTGGGTCCAGAAGAAGATCTCCTTCATCTATTCGAATTTTAACATTTAGCTCCATAGGAGTATCAACTGGAGAAGTGCCACTAAGACCTGCAGAATCAATGATATCCTGAGCATACTTGGCTTGATTTAAAAAAATACCAGTTGAACCCACAGTAACCTCGAGCCCCAGAAAATATGAAAGTCCTCCAAGATCCTTCATATGAAAAGAACTATGCAAATGTTGTTTGAGCTGAGAAATAATTGAGTGATCAGTTCCAGTGATAACAATATCATCTACATAGACAAGAAGCACTACAATCCCGTCTGAAGTATGTCGGAGAAACATGGATGTATCATGCTTACTTGGCTGAAACGAGAACTGCTGAAGTGTAGCACGAAACTTTTCATACCAAGCACGAGGTGACTGTTTTAGTCCATACAAAGAACGGTGTAATTTACAAACCTTTGTGGTGGGATTAGAGAAAAGACCAGGAGGTGCACGCATAAAGATATCTTCTTTGAGATCACCGTGAAGGAATGCATTTTTTACATCCATTTGACATAGAGACCATCTCTGGGAGGCAGTAATAGCAAGAACAGTCCGGATTGTGGTCATTTTTGCTACAGGAGCAAAAGTTTCCTCATAATTGACTCCATATTCTTGATGATTACCGAGTGCCACCAAACGTGCTTTATAACGATCAATACTGCCATCAGATCTAACTTTGACCGAATACACCCACTTGCATCCAAGAGGACTGATATTAGGAGGACAGGACACAACATCCCATGTCTGATTAATTTCCAGAGCCCGCAACTCTTCCTGCATTGCTTCTTGCCAACACTTATGTTTGGCAGCCTGTGAATAACATGAGGGAATAACAACAGATGCTACTGTAGCAGCAACAACATGAGAAGAGGATGAAAATCCATACCGGTCTGGTGGTACTGAACGTCGTGTAGAGCGACAGAGAGGAATCTCCACAGCGCTCATATCCTCAAGAGGAAGCTCTGGCACAAGATCTGATGGCAGGGAAGGAGGTGGCAAAGAGTCTGACGGACGGCGTCTAGCATACACTATTCCTTTGAACCTAGAGCTAGGAGGACTAGAGACACTTTCAAACGTAGGTAATATGACAGAAGATGAGTTGTTAGGAAAATAAGTATGATAGAAATACTGATTTTCAAAGAATATAACATTCCTGGAGACTCGCAACTTGTTTTCTTGCGGATCAAAACATATGAATCCCTTTTGACTAATGCTATATCCTAGAAACACACAACGAGCAGACTGGGCAGAAAGTTTATGACGTTCTGTGGGCGGAAGATGAACAAAACACACACAACCAAAAGGGTGCAGATTAGTGTACACAACCAAAAGGGTGCAGATTAGTCGGCCAAAAAATCGGCCTAGTCGGCCGCCTAGGCGCTAGGGGCCCTTCAACCGCCCGACTAGCGCCTAGCGAGTTTTAGAACAATGGTTTCAATAGATAAAGAACCATCATATTTGCGAATATTATTGAGTCCATGTACTGAATGTGTCACATGATTGGAGGCTCCTGAATCTAGAAACCAATTAAAATTAGGTAAAGAGTTACCTTGAATTCCCAATGCTGAGAATGCAGAAATTATGATCTGATGTACCATTTCAGGTGTAATAGAAGTGGCAGAAGTAGAGACGGGAGTATTTGACACGTTTGGAGAAGTGAGCACAGCTTCTGTGGTAGCCTGATATGCGGTATTTTTCCTGCGGGGTGGACGAATAAAGCAATCTTTGATGATATGTCCGAGCTTCTTGCAATAACTGCATACCTTATTAGGGCAATGCTGCGCAATGTGACCGTAATTCTTGCAAGAATAACACTGTGTGGCACTCATATCTCTAGGGTGAGGCTTAGCTTGAGTGACATAAGCAACAGGAGTGTGACCTTGTTCCAGGGTAGCCTGGTAAGTAGACGCTGCTCTTCTCGAAGTAGCTCCCGAAGGCAAACTTCCAGAGACGGAACTGGATTTCTATTCAATAAAGAGGAGCGAGTGTTCTCAAACTCGGAGCGCAGTTTCATCAAGAACTGCCTGCGCTGCCGTGCTTGTAACATATCCCGAAGAGGCTCAACAGCAGTTTCAGGGACGTCAGCGAGACATAAGTCGATATATTCAGTCCAAAGCTCTAAAAGACTGGAATAGTATTGCTGAACAGTTAAGGAACCTTGTTGAAAGTTAGAAATATCCAACTCCAACTGAAACTGATGGGCTGCATTATCATGATGATAAACTTGTCATAGATAAGCCCACATGGCTTTAGCTGTGCGCTGGGGGCGTAGGTTAAGAATAATATGAGGATCGAGTGACCCTAATATCCAACTGTGAATTTGAGCATCTTTCACCTCCCAAGTGTCATCCTGAGTGGCAGAATTCTGTGTGGAAGAGTCATCCACGTGAGCCCACAAATCATTTCCTTTCAGAAAGGTTTCAAATTGAAACACCCAAGTAACATAATTCTTGCCATCAAATCGAACACACAAGTTTTCTAATTTATCCATGATAACAAGAGAACAGAATAAATCTGAGAAGGAAATGTGTTGATCTGAGATAGAAGATGGCTGGAACTAAGTGCTGAGATGACAGAATCTGAGAGGAAACCCTAGGGTTTGTGTGTAAAACAAAAAATCTGAGACGTCGAGCAAGAACTCCAAGAACAAACCCAACTGGATTTTAGGGTTTGCTGAAAAAAAAAATGCTTATGGCTCTGATACCATGTCACTAATTTTACCAGAAATGATAAAATCAGGAACTAAGTAAAATCAAGAACTAAGAACTGGGAATGCTGGAAAACTTAAGCTGCCTTGCTCAGCAGTTTATTTACACTTATATTGGCAACATGGGAATATATGTACAAGGAAACAAATCAAGGGATTCTTATAATTAATGCAAGATATCCCTGCACTCAATGCCTAATAAAATCTTCCTATAATTACAAAGATTCAATAAGATACAAAGATATTTTTCTACTGATTCCCTGATTGACAAATAATGCACCAAAAAGTACTTTTCTACCAAACACTGCAACTTCAACTTTTAAAAAATCATGTTTATGTTCAAACATTACCAACTTTTAGATTTAAATACTTGTTCTAGAGAATGTACATGGCAAAACCAAACACTACGTAGCCATCCAAGCCCTACATCCAAACAGACCCTTCCTTCATCTTGTCACATATTAGTACTTTTGTTCATAAAAGAAAATCACCTAACCAATATCCACATGTTAATAATAAAGGGAAAAAATGTGATTGGCGAGTCTTACTTGAATCAACTGAAATAGCTGATATGAGAGAGCCATAATGTCCTCTAAGAGGAATGCGAGTGGTCCCTTTTCCGGCCCAATAAAGCCTAATCTCCAAGATATTATCAGTTACACTAACATTAAAATGCTTGACGACAGGCTTTAGAGCTCCTTTAGCCTCATCTGCAATGTTGAAGCTCTTCCAAACTAAGTTATCCTGGTAAAGAAATTTATGTAAGCAATCTACATCATTTAAAAGGTACAGTTGTGAATGTCAAGATTCACGCATAAACACACCCAAGAGAGACATGAGTTTATGAGGTCTTGGATTGGACTAGCTAAGCAATTGGACCTGTTCTCTTAGTATCTTTTTGGAAGGAGGGTTTTGGGGGAATTTCAAAAGAAAGGCTTAGGAGGGCATAGTTTATCTATCGGTAATAGAATGTTACGAAAAACTATTAAAAGGTGGTTGAAATGCTACACAATCACATATCATGTTAATCTTTCAATTCCCATATTAATATGTCTATGTGTATATATATAAATATATCCTACGTATATATAAACACACAACACTACACACAAGTAGGTTCAAACAGGAAAGACATCTCAAGGGAAGAAATGTGAATGAATGTGGTGTATGAGTGTATCTTGTTGAAGTTCTAAGGGCTCTAAAAAGCAAATAATGCATCAAAAATTGATCAAAATGTGATGAAAATCCTGCAAATAAACCTAACTTTTTATGGCAGACCAAACAAAGAACTTGGAACATAGATGTGCACCACAAATAACCAAAAGTATTGTTCTCAGACTTGTACCTTAAGTGTCAATCTCACCGGGACCACACCCTACACACACACTAAACCCTTCTACCCAAAACCTTCAATCCAAACAGACGTTTAGTATCATTTCATGTGCACTATGGTCCAGTTACCAATTACATCACATTAGATAAAAAAAATGAACAATATAACCTGGATATATATGTCAAAAACACGCCTCCCGAGATTGTAATATGTGTCATTGTTTGTAAAAATGATCTCCGCGAAGTGGAGGGCAACATCGTAGCTCCCGTTCTCCAAGCAATAACGGAAATAAGTGAGAGAAAGAGGAGAGACACGAGCATTCTTGTACAACTCAGGAAGACCATTTAATTGTACAGTCTCAACGAAACGTGTATTTTGATCATTAGAATCATCCATGAAATCGCCTGTGCTACTGAATCCCCAGTTTCCGTTGCTACTACTGAAATATTTTGCTGAACCACCTTCAACTCCCGCATCCCCTTCATAACTGATATCTTCATTTCTTGCATGGGTAGTTACATAATTACCTCCCGCATTTACATGAAAGGAACAACCATCTGTCATACATCAGAAACATTTTGAACAAAAAAGATGCATATAAGAATGATATCCCACATTACAGGAGACCGTAGTGTTCCTTTTGGAACCTGGCAAAATTTAAAGAAATATCAAAAACAAGGTTAGAACTCCATCATTTTCAATGGAGTCGCTATTTTTGGTAGGAAAATGATTGAATAAAGGAAAATGATTGAACTGTTTGCGCTTCTTGGTTATGAAGCGGTCATATATCCATGTAATTTTCAACGCGGTTTTCATCATGGGTCATCTGGGTAAGACTGCTTTAGGTGGGA
The DNA here is from genome assembly GCA_945859875.1 of Cuscuta europaea. Classification (NCBI taxonomy): domain Eukaryota; kingdom Viridiplantae; phylum Streptophyta; class Magnoliopsida; order Solanales; family Convolvulaceae; genus Cuscuta; species Cuscuta europaea. Next base: position 1,634,339 of record CAMAPE010000003.1, on the reverse strand, counting down.
GCCTTTGCGGCACTGGGTAATGTTATTGTTGTTGTATTAAAAACAAGGTTAGAGCTGTAATGTCATAGGTTGATTCATGTTAGCTGATCCCAAACTCTTTTAGACTAAGGCTTGGATTTTTTGTTGTATTGAAAACAAGGTTAGAATAAAATAGTTCAACATATTATTTGTTAAGACTCAATATATGTTTCTTGTAATGAAGATTAACAAATACTCCTTCCGGATTGAAAGGTTTGCTACAATAGGGTTTGGCAAAATATTTAAGGGAAAAGTATTAGGGATAATGAATAGTGTAGAAAAAGTATGAAAGTGAAAAGTATGGAAAAAAGATAAAAAGTAGAAAAAGTAAGGGTAGTTGAATATTTTTAAAGGAAAATGTAGAAAAATGTAACATATTCTTGTTATTTTAATTACTTGTACATCCGGAACTGTGTAGATAAGAATTAGAGTAGATAGGACTCTCTAATTAGTAGATAAGCTCACAGAATAGATAGAATAGATAGATCCTATTTTTTAGGATCTGTAACAACTTGATTTTATCTGTAACATGTATATATACCATGGCCGGATGGCTCAATAATATCAAGGAAGTTTTATTCCTAAAACTTACATGGTATCAGAGCTTCGGTTTAAACAATGGTAGAAACCAGTGAGGCTGATTCCTCACACACTATCAACCCTAACTCCCAAATTAGCTATATGACAAATTACCAGTCTCCTATTCATTCATCTATGATAATCACTAGTCATAGATTGAATGGAACAAACTATCTGGAGTGGTCTCAATCTGTCAGACTTGCAATTGATGGGAGGGGAAAGCTGGGTTACATCACAGGAGAAATCCAACCAAAACTACCTGCAGAAGAAGGGTACAGTACATGGAGGTCAGAGAATTCACTCATAACAGCTTGGCTTCTCAACTCCATGGAGCCCTTAATTGCCAAACCTCATATGTTTATGAAAACTGCAAAGGAGGTATGGGATTCTATTAAGGAGACTTATTCAGATCTTGAGAACTCTTCTCAAATTTTTGAACTCAAAACCAAACTGTGGCAATCTAAACAAGGAAATAGGGATATTATTTCATACTACAATGAAATGGTATTTCTGTGGCAAGAATTAGATCAATGCTATGGTGATGAAGAGTGGGAGAGTGCTAAGGATCTGGCCAGACATAAAAAAAGAGAAGAAAATGATAGGGTCTATATGTTTCTAGCAGGGATCAATAGGGACCTAGATGAAATTAAGGGGAGGATACTTGGAAAAAAAACCTCTACCCTCTATCAGGGAGGTATTTTCTGAAATCAGGATGGAGGATAGCAGGAAGAAGGTTATGTACAGCACTCCAGTACATAATGAGGAATCTGGGGACTCTTCAGCAATGGTGGCTAGGAGTAATGACAAGAAAAAACCCTGGTGTGATCATTGCAAGAAATTATGGCACACTAGGGAGACTTGTTGGAAAATTCATGGCAAACCACAAGAACCACAAGTCAAGTTCAATCAACTTTCATTCACTCAGGAGCAGATAGGGCAACTTCTTAACTTCCTTAATTCCCAGAAAACCCAAAATTCCCAGAAAGAATCCAAACCAGAATCTTCCTCTTGCTCTTATGCCCAAAATGGTACTTATTCATCATTTTTTTGTTCTGGGAAATCTAAAAATACCTGGATTATTGACTCAGGGGCTACTGATCACATGACTTCTATTTCAAACCTTTTTTCTTCATATAAACCTAGTGCAGGAGATAAAAAAGGTTAAGGTTGCAGATGGTTCTCTATCAACCATTGCAGGGATGGGAAATATTAGTATTTCTTCATCACTGAATCTATCCAAAGTCCTTCATGTCCCTAATCTATCCTGCAATCTTACTTCAGTTAGTAAAATAACTAAAGATCTACAATGTTGTGTCATTTTTTATCCCTCTCATTGCATTTTTCAGGACCTAGCATCGGGGAAGATGATTGGCAGTGCTAAGGAGGAGGATGGACTCTATATCTTTGATGGAGAAACTCAATCTAATAAAAAAGGTGTAAGAAATGCTTATTTGCAAACTGTTTCTTTTTCAAATAATAAAGAGTTGTATTTACTTCATTATAGACTAGGACATCCTAGTTTCTATTATTTAAAAAAGATGTTTCCTCAATTATTTCTAAATAAAGATGCTGCTTTGTTTAATTGTGATATGTGTGCTCTTGCAAAACATCACAGAAACACTTATTTACCCCACAGTTATAAACCTACTAGCCCTTTTACCTTGGTACATAGTGATATTTGGGGTCCATCTAGAATACCAACTTTAAAGGGAAAGAGATGGTTTGTAACTATTATTGATGATCATACTCGTGTCACATGGGTATTTTTAATCAAAGAAAAATCTGAAGTTGAGAAAATATTTAGAACATTTTATGCTATGGTCCAAACTCAATTCAATACCAAAATTAAAATGGTAAGAAGTGATAATGGCCGTGAATATTTTTCTCAAACTTTAAACAACTTTTTTTCTGAAAAAGGCATTATTCATCAAAGCTCTTGTGTCAATACACCAGCTCAAAATGGACTTGCAGAAAGAAAAAATAGACATTTACTTGAAGTCACTCGTGCAATCATGTTTTCAACAAACATACCAAAATATTTGTGGGGAGAAGCAGTGTTACATGCAACTTATTTAATTAATCGCATGCCATCCAAAATTTTAGGATTTAAAAGTCCTATTAGTTTACTACAACACTTCTTTCCTACAAATAGATTGGTAAACACCCTTCCTTTAAAAATTTTTGGTTGCACAGTGTTTATCAAAAATCCAGATAAATCTGCAAGTAAGTTTGATCCTAAAGGGAAAAAATGTGTTTTTCTAGGTGTTTCTGCCACTCAAAAAGGGTATAAATGTTTTGATCCTACAACCAAAACAATGGTTGTTACTATGGATATTATTTTTATGGAAGAACAACCTTTTTTTGATTCTCATCTTCAGGGGGAGAAATTAAGTGAAGATGTTCCTATAATGCCAAATATTCATGAAAATTTTAATTTTCTTGATATTAATCAGGATGATAATGTCTTTTCAAATATCAGTACACCTGAAAATGATCAAGGAATTAAAAATAATGAAGTAAATCCAACTGAACCAATTGAAAAGGATCAACAGACAAGTCAGTTCTTTGAAAAAACTTATGAGAGAAGGGTTAGAAATCAAAGAATAGAGGAAGTTCAAAAACCTACAACTGTCCATGATTCTGCCTCAATGTCAGGAAGTGAAAAAGGTAATACTTCTAGCAACTTTGACCTTCCTATTGCTCTCAGAAAAGAGAGAAGAACATGTGTTAAATACCCCATCTCAAACTATGTTTCTTATTCTAAATTGACATCAGACTTTGCAGCCTTTACTTCCAGTATCTCTTCTATTTCTATTCCTACAACCATACAGGATGCCCTATCTAAACCTGAGTGGAAGAAAGCTGTTTTGGAGGAGATGGAGGCTCTTGAAAAGAATCAGACATGGAAGCTTGTAGAGTTACCTAAAAATAAACCTACAGTTGGTTGCAGGTGGATTTTCAACCCCAAGTTTAAGGCAGATGGAAGTTTGGAGAGATATAAGGCAAGACTAGTTGCCAAGGGGTACACACAGACCTATGGAATTGATTACAAAGAAACCTTTGCACCAGTTGCAAAGTTGAACACTGTAAGAATTCTTTTATCTCTTGCTGCCAATTTAGACTGGCCATTACAACAACTGGATGTAAAGAATGCTTTTTTAAATGGGAAACTTGAAGAAGAAGTGTACATGGAACCTCCACCTGGGTTTGAAAATAAGTTTGGGTTAAAGGTTTGCAGATTAGAGAAGGCTTTATATGGACTTAAACAGTCTCCAAGAGCCTGGTTTGACAGATTCACAAAATTCATAAAAAAGCAAGGATTTAATCAAGCTCAAGCTGACCATACTTTATTCATGAAGTTTTCAGGTAAGGGGGAGATTGCAATCTTAATTGTCTATGTAGATGATATTATCCTCACAGGAAATTATCACACAGAGACTAAAAGATTGAAAGACAAACTTGCTCATGAATTTGAGATTAAAGACCTAGGAAATTTAAATTTTTTCCTAGGAATGGAGATAGCTAGATCAAAGAAGGGTATTGTTGTCTCACAAGAAAATATGTTTTAGATCTTCTACAGGAAACTGGAATGAGTGCCTGCAAACCAGCAGACACTCCAATTGACCCAAGTCAGAAATTGGGAGATATCAAGGAGGGAAATCCAGTTGATATTCACCAATATCAAAGATTGGTAGGAAAATTAATATATCTGGCACACACTAGACCAGATATTGCATTTGCAGTAAGCATGGTAAGTCAGTTTATGCATCATCCTTTCCAAGAACATCTTGATGCTACTTACAGGACTCTAAGATACCTGAAGAGCTGTCCAGGGAAAGGATTGTTTTTCAAAAAGGGAAACAATAGGAAAATTGAAGCTTTTACTGATGCAGATTATGCTGGCTCAATATCTGATAGGAGATCTACCTCTGGATACTGCACCTATGTATGGGGAAATCTAGTAACCTGGAAAAGTAAGAAACAAAATGTGGTTGCTAGAAGTAGTGCAGAATCAGAATTCAGAGCTATGGCTAATGGAATATGTGAGTTACTCTGGATCAAACGAGTAATCACAGAACTAAAGATGGAGATTGAGCTGCCTATGAAGTTATATTGTGATAATAAAGCTGCTATAAGCATTGCTCATAACCCTGTGCTACATGATAGAACTAAGCACATTGAAGTGGACAGACATTTCATTAAAGAGAAGATTGAAGCTGGAATCATTTGCACACCATTTGTATCCACTAAAGATCAAACAGCTGATATCTTCACCAAAGGGTTATTTAGACCTATATTTGAGCTACTTATAAGCAAGTTGGGAATGTATGATATATACTTACCAACTTGAGGGGGAGTGTAGAAAAATGTAACATATTCTTGTTATTTTAATTACTTGTACATCCGGAACTGTGTAGATAAGAATTAGAGTAGATAGGACTCTCTAATTAGTAGATAAGCTCACAGAATAGATAGAATAGATAGATCCTATTTTTTAGGATCTGTAACAACTTGATTTTATCTGTAACATGTATATATACCATGGTCGGATGGCTCAATAATATCAAGGAAGTTTTATTCCTAAAACTTACAGAAAACTTATCAAAAAGGGAAACAACAACAACATTACCCCAGTGCCGCAAAGGCTCCATACCTACGGTGGAGTAAGGGGGAAAAGGTTTTCCTTAGGCTCCCACATAAGAAAAACTTATCAAAAAGGGAAACAACAACAACAACCTCCAAGCCTTATCTCAAAAGATTTTGGGGTCGGCTAACATGAATAGATCCATGATATCAGGGCCAAAAAGAGAAGAATGATAAGAAAAATAAAAAGATAAGGTACAATAAAATGGATAATAGAAAGATAAATATAAAAATAAAAAATAACATAAGAACATAAAAAATAAAAGATAAAAAGATAAAAGAGCATAAGAAAGATAAAAGATAGAAATAACATAAGAACACAAAAAAATAAAGAAGATAAAAGATGAAAGAAAAAAAGAGAAAAGAGATCTATCGTAGCAAACGTTTCAAAAAGGGAAAGTGTATCAAAAATTAAAATACACCCCAAAAGGAACATGTAGCAAACATTTCAATATAGAGGTAGTAGAATAATACAACAACATTACCCCCATACTTGTCACGACGGTAAGTCGAGTCGCGGCGCCACCCGGCCGCCATATCGCCTAGGCAATAAGGCATAAAAACTATTATATTTTATTATATATATAACTATTATATATATATTTATATATAATACAGGACTAATTAAATTGTATTTCTTTATATATTACTAATATATTACAAAAAGTAAAGTACGCATTTAATTATTTTCATTTGTCATATATTTTCCATCATTTGCAATGGAGCCAAAGATTCGTTATTTTTTGGCTTGAGATTATGATGGAATAAAGCAAAATGACTCACTAAACTGTCTGCGCTTCTTTGTTATGGAGCAGCCGTCAGTCCATGCATTTTTAGACGCGATTTTCACTATGGGTCATCCGAAAATCGTCTCTCTGTGCTTTAGTACAGGGGTAAGACTGCGTACATCAGACCCCCCTGTTAGATATACATTCTAGAATAGTTTATTGTACTTAATCTGTGTTTGTTAGAGTCGGTTAGAGTTAGTTAGTAGTCTGACCTAACTGATTCTATATATATCTTGTAATGCTGCTCCAGATTAATTAAGTAATAAGAATAAGCTTCTTCTCTCTCTGTACGATTTCTATTATGGTATCAGAGCTGTAGCTCGAATCCATGGTGATCTCAGATGATTCCTCCCATTCTACTGCCAATTCTGGCAATTCGAATTCTCCTGTTACCTTCGCACATCCACTACCGATCAAACTAGATGCAAATAATTTTATCTTCTGGAAGCATCACGTGGAAGCTGTTGTTCGAGCGCATAAACTCCTTCGATTCATCGTGAAACCTCAAATTCCGAAGAAATTCAACTCTAATGACGATGAAGCAAGTGAAAATGTCAATGCGGAGTATACTATCTGGGAGCAACAAGACCAGATGTTGTTCTCGTGGGTGCTTGCGTCGCTTTCAGAGTCATTTCATGCTCGAGTGATTCACTGTAGATACTCGCATCAACTGTGGAGTGAGATCAACAGTTATTTCAAGTCGCAAATCCTTGCCAAAGCCAGACAACTCAAATCCGAGTTGTATAACACTGCGAAAGGAGATCGATCTGTTTCTGAGTATCTTCTTCGCATCCAGACCATTGCTGACAATTTGTTATCAATTGGAGAACCTATTTCAGCGAAAGAGCACATTAATGTCATACTTGAAGGCCTACCGGAAGAATATGAATCTCTAGCCTCTTCAATTTCTTCACGTAGTCCTTCGGATCCTGTCACCTTATCTGAAGTTGAATCTCTTTTGGCTGCTAAGGAAATGAGACTGAAGAAGCTTCGTGAATCCTCACAATCAAATATGTTTTCTGCAAATGTTGCGCGTGTTGAGCCATCACTCCCAAATCATACTCCAACTCCTGAAAACTCCTCAGAAACTCCTTCTGTACAAGTTGCACAGTTCAATTCACCTCCCACCACTGATTCCTACAGAGGCAGAGGTCGTGGAGGACCTGGACAAGGTAGTGGTGGCAGGTATGGTGGTCGCAGCTCAATCATATGCCAAGTCTGTGGCAAATCTGGTCATCACGCTCTAATCTGTTATCACAGGTTCAATCCTTCCTATAATATTTCAAACACTCCATATAATTCCTATCCAAACTCTCAATCCTCTCCCAATCCTATTCCTTCATCAATCCCCTATCAACCAAGATTTCCTGCACCTCAGTTCAATACTTCAACCTCCACTCCACGATTCCCAAACTGGGAACAACAACCATACAATTCACCTTATACTGCACCTCATCCACAACAATACAATACTACCCCTACCACGGCCCCTACTGCAGCCTGGGCTTGTGCTACCCCTTCTATTTTGGGACCTGCTCCACAGCATCAAACATGGTTTCCTGATTCTGGAGCCACTCATCATGTAACTCCAGATCCTTTAAACCTGCAACACAGTGAGCCACTTGTTACTACTGATAAGCTCTTTATGGGCAATGGTCAAGGTTTGGATATAAAGCACATTGGTTCTACTACTTTTCCCTCACCCTATCAGTCCTCTTTATCTCTTTCTCTTAACAATATTTTGCATGTTCCCTCTATAACTAAGAATCTAATCAGTGTCAGTCAGTTTGCTAAGGACAACAATGCCTTTTTTGAATTCTATCCTTATGAGTGTTTTGTTAAATCTCAGGTTTCTAGACAGATTCTTTTATATGGTGTCCTTGGAAATGATGGTTTGTACAGGTTTCACTCAGTTCCAGTTCAAGCTACTCCACAAAGCAGAACACACTCTTCTTTCCCTCCATCCAGTCTTAACTCTACATCTTCTACTACATTTCTATCTACTTGTAATAATGCTAAGCCATGTAATGTCTCTGAAACATGTAATCTTTGGCATTTAAGACTTGGTCATCCTCATTTTGAGGCTCTCAAATGTACTCTTCAACAATGTAATGTTCCTTTTGTTAATAAGAATGATGTTGAGTTTTGTTCTGCTTGTTATTTAGGCAAGTCACACAGGTTGCCTTCATCCCCTTCCATAACACCATACAATAAACCTTTTGAACTTGTTTTTACTGATTTGTGGGGACCAACTCCTATTTTATCCTTTGATGGCTATTCTTATTACATAGCCTTTATTGATGCATCTACCAAATTCACTTGGGTGTATTTCTTAAAAAGAAAATCTGATGCTCTCTCTGCTTCACCAATTTCTATAACTATGTCCTTAATCAATTTTCTGTCTCCATCAAGTCCCTTCAATATGACTGGGGAGGTGAATTCAGATCCTTTAATCAATTGTTGTCTAAAAAAGGAATCACTCATAGGGTCATTTGTCCACACACACATTATCAAAATGGTGTTGTGGAAAGAAAGCATAGAAATATTGTTGAAAAAGGTCTATCTCTTCTCTCACATTCTGCCTTCCTCTTAAATTCTGGGATGCAGCTTTTGCTACTGCAGTCCATCTCATTAACAGAACTCCATCCAAATCTATTTCCAATGTCAGCCCTTACTTCAAACTGTATGGCTCTCATCCTGACTATTCTTTTCTCAAAGTTTTTGGTTGCTCTTGTTATCCTTTCATCAGGCCATATAACAAGCACAAACTTGGGTTTCACTCTGAAGAGTGTATCTTCCTTGGATATTCTTCTACTCACATAGGGTACAAATGCCTATCTCCTTCAGGAAAAATATCTCTCTCGGGATGTTATTTTTAATGAGTCCAAATTTCCTTACCTCACCCTCTTTCTCTCCTCACCACCTACATCACCTGAATTCCCACTGCCTATTTCTGTTCCTATATCCATCTGATTTCCATCTAAAACAACTGAATCATCCTCTACAGATCAATCAAATCAGTCATCTTCTTCAGAAACTCAACCTGGTTCAAACAACCAAAGTCAACATTCCTCTTCAGCATCAGATTCCTCAAATCCCTCCACTTCTGCTATCCAATCTAACACTCAGATCACATCTTCTTCTTCTCCAATCTCTCTTGATCCTGTCACCAACAACCATCCTATGAGGACTAGAGCCAAATTTGGGATAGTAAAACCAAGACTTAATCCAACCTTACTGTTGGTTCATACTGAGCCTAACTCAGTAAAACAAGCCATGGCTTCTCCTCACTGGTTTGAGGCTATGAAGTGTGAGTATAATGCATTGATCTCCAACAATACATGGTCTCTTGTACCTCTTTCTCCAGACAAACAAGCAATTGGCTGCAAATGGGTTTTCAGAATTAAAGAAAATGTTGATATGTTGATGGTTCTCTGAACAAGTACAAGGCCAGACTGGTGGCTAAGGGTTTTCATCAAAAATTTGGTACTGACTTTGGAGAAACAATTTCTCCGGTTGTCAAGCCTGTGACAATAAGATTTCTTCATACTCTTGTTGTATCTAATAAATGGTCTATTCAGCAACTTGATGTTAATAATGCTTTCTTAAATGGTGAAATTGATGAAGAAGTTTACATGGTGCAGCCTCCAGGTTTTCAAGTGCAAGACACTTCTCTTGTCTGCAAGTTGCATAAATCCTTGTATGGGCTTAAACAAGCCCCACGGGCTTGGTTTCTCAAATTAACTTCAGTTCTGTATGAAGCTGGCTTCAAACAGATTATTAAAACTCTTGACTCCTCTTTCTCTTTGAAGCACTTGGGAGACCTTGACTTCTTTCTGGAATAGAAACACATAAACTACCTGATGGCAGCCTACATCTCTCCCAAGCCAAATATATCAAGGATTTACTTAACCAAATTGGTATGCTGGATTCCAAAGCAGTAAAAACACCTATGGTCAGCACTTCAAAACCCACTAAAGAGGGCGGTAACCATCTCCCAAATCCTTCTTACTACAGATCAGTTGTAGGAATTCTGCAATATGCCACTCTTACTAGACCTGACATATGTTTTGCAGTCAACAAGGTTAGTCAATTTATGGCAGCACCAGTGCAAGAACACTGGCTTGCAGTTAAACACATTCTCAGGTATCTATCTGGTACCACCAATCATGGTCTCATTATCAAACCTCTACCTCTATCCTCCATACCTCTTCCAATCTCAGCCTATTGTGATGCAGACTGGGCATCTGACCCTAATGACAGGAAATCCACATCTGGCTCATGCATATTTTTGGGTTCTAACATTGTTTCATGGTGGTCAAGAAAGCAGGACAGAGTAGCAAGATCTTCAGCTGAAGCTGAATATAGAAGCCTAGCTGATACCACTGCAGAGTTATTATGGATTCAATTCCTTCTACAAGAACTTCAAGTCCCTTTTTCTGTTCCTAAAGTCTATTGTGATAACCTCAGCAGTGTTCAGCTTGCTCACAACCCTATCTTACACTCTAGGATCAAGCATATGGAACTTGATCTCTTCTTTGTCAGAGAAAAGGTCCATCTGAAGCAGCTTCAAATCTATCACATTCCTTCTCCCTATCAAGTTGCTGACATCCTAACAAAACCACTCACCAGCTCCAATTTTCTTGATCTAAGGACAAAACTCAGTGTTGCTGATCAATCACCTTCATCTTCAAGGGGGGAATGTTAGATATACATTCTAGAATAGTCTATTGTACTTAATTCGTGTTTGTTAGAGTCGGTTAGAGTTAGTTAGTAGTCTGACCTAACTGATTCTATATATATATATTGTAATGCTGCTCCATAACAATTAAGTAATAATAATAATAAGCTTCTTCTCTCTCTCTGTACGATTTCTATTACCCCCTTACCCCACCGTAGGTGGGAGCCTTTGAGGCACTGGGGTAAATGAAAATGAAAATGTCATATATTTATATACTTTACAAAAAGTTAAACTACGTAAACTCAGTAAAGTATATAATATATTTGTAATTTGTATATGTCATTATATATAATAGTTTTTGCTTTTATTAATAGTTTAACAGTTTATTATTTTAAAACATATATAAAAAATTAATAATTATGGAGTAATAATTAATAATGTACTGAAAAGCAATTCAACACCTCAGTATCATCACAGTATATGTGGGCATAATTACGCATACCATGTTTGCAAAATGCTCTGTATATACATATTTATATAAATATACAACTTAATTAATTAAAATATTACTCCACTAGACCAGAAAATATAGAGCGTACTGGACGTCTCCTCAGCGCAAATATGCTTACGCGAGGGACTGAGGGAGGGTGAGACGCGCAAGCTCTCCTGCTTCCTGGAGTTGCTGCTGTTCGTTTGAATCCTCCGACTTGTCTGGCTAGTCTCTATGACTTGAGTTTGAAGGTGGAAACAAATAGCCCGTAAGATTATCAGATTCCTTTGGCCTTTGTTTTCAATTAAAAGCCTAAATCTATTTTTTTTTTTTTGGCTGCCGACGGTTGTTGACTGGCAAAAAAGGTGACGACTTGTCGCAAAATCGCACCAAGGTGACGCCTGTAGAATGCCTATCGCGACTATTCTTATTCTGGCAAGGCGAGTGAAGACGGTGAGAACTCCCCAGCGTCAGGACGCCTAGTCACCGACTGGGCGACGCCATGACAAGTATGATTACCTCAGTGCCGCAAAGGCTTCCACCTACGGTGGAACAAGGGGGTCAGATGTACGTAGCCCTAATTTATAAAAAAGGCACAGACGGTTTAGTGAGTCATTGTGCTTTATTCCATCATATTGCGAGACAAAAAATAATGAATCTTTGGCTCCATTGGAAATGATGGAAAAGGGAGTCGAAGCATATGTAAAGAAAATAAAAGTTCTAATTAAATTTGAGTTTCCTTAGTATTTCTCCTAAGAAACTATTTTTCTTGGTTCTTTTTCCTATCACTTTTGCCCCTTCCAAAGAAGCGCAGACAGTTTAGTGAGCCATTTTGCTTTATTCAATCATATTCCCAAGCTAAAAAAAATAGGGAGTATTTGGCTCCATTGGAAATGATGGGAAAGGGAGTAGAAGCATATGTAAAAAAATACTACTAAAAGTTAAAATCAAATTTGAGTTTCCTTGGTATTTCTCATAAGAAACTATTTTTCTTGGTTCTTTTGTTCTTTTCCCTATCACTTTTTCCCCCTTCCAAACATTCATATAAAGGCATAATGTGCGGAATTGGAGACACATAAGTCAGGCATCACATTAAATATTATATGTATTATATTATACAAATTCTTTTAGGAAGTTAAAATACTCAATGAGTCTTCCATTCAAGATAAACTTCATTTCCTTAACTATTAAATCCAATGTCTATATTAGATTAATTAATATAGAGAATAGGTTGAAGGGTAGAAACTCACATCTAGGACAGCTGAAACCATTCATACATGGAAGAACTCTCTGTCTGTGACAAGTAAGGCACTATGTTAATTGCCTCAGTTGTGCTTTCAAATGGAAAGCAAACTACCACCGCCTCCACCCCACTTAATTTGTAAACTTCCTTTCTATAAGGATTTCCACTAAAACTAACTTATCAGAAGCTTAGTACTTGCAAGAAAAATGATGGCCTCTTACATGGAACTTCCTGTTGAAGAGCTCTTGTACAAGTTTACGTATAGATTCCTAATTGAGAGGAAAATTACAAAAAAAAAACCATTTATTTCATGAATTCAGGACACAATTTCCATCCACCCGCAAACAAATACTCCGTAATAGTAATTAATGATAAAGAATATGCAAACATGTTCTGTTGGCAGGCTGGCTGATCAGGACCTTGCCGAGTCAGATTGTTGTAGGAAAGATCACTGCACAAGGTACATGACATCAGATGACATGATAATCCACGAACTTTGCTAAAATATAACTTAATTGTAACAAACTAACATGCCAAACATAGTAAATCTTAAATATGTTCATGCCAGGGTAGCTAGTGAGCATACAGATTTATTCCGTCCCTCAAAATTGACTCAGTCACATATCCGCTGAGAGAGTTCCCAGTCAAAAATCTATAGAGAGAATTGTTATTCAGTTAGTGTCTTATGCGTGTCGACAAGGCCACTTGCCGCAACAAATATGATGCCTGTGAAAATCCTTGATCAGAATTCCATAAAATTATAGCAACTTACATGAATTTTAGCATACTTCTTACGCTAATACTGTTTGGAATTTCTCCAACTAGCTTATTAAAACTGAGATCCCTGTACAAAATGAAAAGTATATTATTTTTCTTTTCTTTAATGAATACTACTGGCACATTCTGCATACAAACAACTAAACTTTATACTTTAGTTATATATTACTTCATAATAGATTATAGGAGGATTATCAGAGTGTTTTATATGTTGGTTTGCATTTTTCATATTTGTTTGATGTGGGATGGTTTAACAACAATATTCAGTAAAGAAGTCTCACAAAGTGAATGATAACACCATTCACTTTTCACTCACAATGTTTGCAGTGTTCTCGAGTTCCAAATATAGGCAGGAACTTCCCCAGAAATGTTGCAATTCCTCAACACACTAGAACCAATCAGAGCCCATATTATGAGGTGCTAGGTGTTTTTAATGAAAATCCAATTTCATGTACAGTAGGGTCACTCAACTTACAGTATGATTAGGCCACCCATATCATTAAGTAGAGGAAATCCCTGAGAAGGTCCATTTATATCACTTATTCTCCTTCACAATAAAATGCACCACGAAAATTGTTATTAAAAACAAATAGCTATAATATCTCTTTCGTCCTTGCAAATATAGCATTTTATGTTTTAGGTCCATGAAAAACTTTCATTCTGGTTATTCATATACGTAGTATATCATTTACATTGTTTTCTGTTTTAGTTCCTCTCAGCCAACCTCCAATGAAAAATTGAATGGGAAACATTTCAACTTTTTGTAACTCATGGTCAACTAGGGGGGAGGTAGAGCTAAAAAATCTCACCCTTCCAATTTTCAGTTTATGCCACTCTAACTCTTTTTATATTAAATATTAAGCATTATAAAAAATCTAGGAAATTCATACTAGAGTTCTATAAGTCATGTCATTTATTTTTAACGGAGGTTGATGGAGAGGGATTAAAAAGAAAACAAGATAAATAGGGATGAAATGATGAATATAAAAAAAATAGGGACACATTTGCATGGACGAAAAAACATAGTTTAGACAAATAAAAATGCTACTTAAACATAGCAGAAACCATAACATAGTGTAATGAGTTGAAAATTTCAATTTCTAATATGGAATCATACTTACAGGTCAGTTAATTTGTTTAGAACAGATACGTTTCCTGGAACCGGCCCCTCAAGTCCAGTCGCATGTAACTCTCTTAATTATTTACCCAGACTAAATGTTAGTTACCTAAAATTAAACAAAAAAAACATATGTTGCTCACAGAACTTAGATATAAGTAATGGCGTGGATACATACAATTTTGCAAGTTGTCGCCAGTTCTGTACATAATCTGGAATAGGCCCGCTCAAGCTGTTGTCATTTATTCTACTGCATTGTAAAGAATACAAAGTCAAAATTTCAGAGAAGAAAACTAAACCATAATACACAAATTCATAAATACGCTTACAAATCTGTTAAGTTTGTAAGCCCAGAAAACGTTTCTGGTAACTTTCCCGTCAAAAGGTTGGAGGATAATATCCTGAAATTCAAATATGGAGTACTAGTGGATTATTAAGGTGGATGTTATTCCTTCAGTGCATAGACACAAAGTGCAATCACAAAGGAAGAAGAAAAGATCTAACAGATTTTGCAGGCTTATAAGTTTCCCGAGTTCGGAAGGAATCATTCCTGAAAATCGGTTTCCTTCAAGATTCCTGGAATTACAAGAAGCAAGAAAATTGGAAACTGTTTTTCCTCTGAAAATTGATGAATTTGAGATTCAGAAAATACTAGGGAAAGCATATAGGAAGTTATTGAGGAAAATTAGAAAAAGAAACGTGGAGGAAACCGAGGAACATTTAATTTAGATAAGCTAAAACTCAGTAAGTTTATTTTAGATATTTGTTAGTTCTCAGTTCATTTATTCATGTCAACTATAAAAAGACAAAGAATGCAACTAGATGTTTTAAATAAATCATACTTCATTTCCTTTAGAGACTTGCTCTTCTTCGTGATCATAGGACTCAAGATATCAGAAGAGTGAAGTGTGTGAAGGATGCCGATCGAAGGCTAGTAACGGAAGATGGGGAAATTAAAGAGAGGTGGAGGTCATACTTTGATACCTTGTTCAACGAGAAGGATCCAAACGAAAAAAGTTAAAAAAGCTCTAAGAAAGTTGGGGCGAAAGAAAGCAGTGGGTCGAGATGGCATACCGATCGAGGCCTAAAGAAGTTTGGGAGAAACAACAAAATGCCAAAGTTGACGAAAACAACAAAACCCCAAAATCTTATGGGAGTAAGGCTTGGATGTTGTCGTTGTTCATTTCCTTTGCATCATCAAAGAACCAAAAGTAAAACCAAATATTAGAGAGAGAAAATGTCCTTGGCATAGTTTTCCCTTTCCCTATCATTTTCCAACAATCAAACATAACCGCGTAAGGAATGAGGAGGGAATGGAGGAAAGAACGTCCCCATGGAAAAAGTTGTTTTACGTATAGCATAGTAACATAAGGGAGTGTTTGCAATTGCTTCTACTTTCAAAAAAGTGATTTTTTAAAAAGATTTTGGAGAAAGTGCTTAAAACTAAAAGTTGATAGTGTTTGATAACAAGTGTTTTTGAAAATGTAAAAGCTAATAGTATTTGGGAAAATAAGTGTTTTTTGGGTCATAGAAAAAGTGATAAGAAGTTTAAAGCACCTCTCCACCTGCTTCCAACTTTTATCTTTTAAGTGTTTAATTTAAGTAAAAGCTGACACTTGAAAACACTCATTTCAGTTTTTTTAAGTCAAAAGCTGAAAAGCACTTTTTTTAATTTTTTGCAAACACTCCCTAAGTCTTCTTCGGTCCGTCCCAAGTTATCTTCACTTTTCTATAAAGGAAAGGATTTTATGTTTGATACAGCTTCTCTCTCTAAAGAAATTTAAGCATATAGTTCCCACACAAAAAAGTGCTACATAAAATTATTACCTCTCTAGAAAAGAGAAAATCAGCGTGCACAAAGTTCAAAGATCGAGGAAAATATTATGTAACAATCCATTTAGAACCCAGAATATAGTAGGGAGAGAAAAAGTGGAGTAATAAGCGGAAGGAAAAGTTGAGAGAAAATAAATTATCCAATCAAACTCAATAAATTATTTTATATCGAGGAATTAAGCTTATGAGTCACACCATGAAACTTTGGGAGCGAGTGATTGAGCAAAGACTTCGAAAAATTGTGAAGATTTCAGAGAATCAATTCGGTTTTATGTCTGGTTGCTCAACAACTGAGGCCATTCACCTTCTTCGGCAACTTATGGAGAAGTATAGAGACACTCATAAGGATCTGCATTTGGTGTTCATTGACTTAGAAAAGACATATGATAGGGTACCTCGAGAAGTTCTTTGGTGGGCCTTAACTAGGAAAGGCATATCACGCAAGTATATCAGCATCATCATGGATATGTATGAGGATTGTACTACAAGTGTCCGTACTAGTGTAGGAAGGACTGAAGAGTTCCCTATTACTATCGGAGTGCACCAAGGATCGGCTCTGAGCCCTTTCTTATTTGCCATAGTCATGGATGAACTTACGAAGTCAATTCAAGACGATATACCGTGGTGCATGATGTTTGCCGACGATATTGTATTGATTGATGAGACGCAATCAGGTCTTAAAGCAAAATTGGAAGTATGGCGACAAACATTGGAGAATAAGGGTTCCAAACTAAGTCGGAGCAAGACAGAGTACATGGAGTGCAAGTTTGGTGGAGGTAGAAGCAATGGTAATAGCGGAATTACTCTGGATGGTAAGGAGATATCAGTCAGCGATATGTTCCGTTACTTGGGCTCCATAATTCAGAAGGACGGCGAGTTAGATGAAGATGTATCCCATAGAATCAGAACAAGGTGGATGAAATGGAAGAGTGCGTCAGGATTTCTATGCAATCGAGGTATGTCGACTAGACTGAAGGGTAAATTTCATAGGACGGCAATTAGGTTTGCATTACTGTATGGCGTAGAGTGTTGGGCGGTGAAACAATGTCACATTCTGCGTTGGATGTGTGGGCATACTAGGAAGGATCGCGTGAGGAATGAGACAATCAGACAAAGGGTGGGAGTAGCACCTATTGAAGACAAGATGCGGGAGTCGTGCCTACGGTGGTTTGGTCATGTGCGTAGAAGACCGAGTGATGCACCTGTCAAACGAGTTGAGATGTGTGGAGAAGAGGCAGAGAAGAGAGTGAGAGTAAGACCCAAACAGACGTGGGTTAGGGGAGTTCGAAGTGATATGCTTCTTCTGGGGTTGGATGAGGGCATGACTTTGGAGAGAGCTAAGTGGAGGGCGGGTATTCGTGTGGAGGAGTGATCTCGTATCATATTTTTCCCTCATCTCTTTTCCTTGTTTTTTATCCTTATATATATAAGCATTATTTTTATCCTTTTTATTTTATCACTAGCTTTCAAGCCCGTGCGATGCACGGGCAGTATGTAATTTAGCTAATTTGATTTAAAAGAAAAATAAACTTAGTCTAATATAGAGTCTGTTTGATAATACTAAAGTAAATAGAATTAACTTATTTTGCTGAAATTGATTGAATTCTGGTTAAATAGGTGGAATCTTCTGAATCATGAAAAATATATGTGAAATATATTCCATTTGTGAAACAAAGAACAAAATATATGAAAAAAAAAAAGTTAAATTGGTCTTCTACATAAGCATCTCAAGTAAACATAATTGTTATGAACCCAATAATAAAAAATTCTATATTTCTTAATTGTTAGATCTTACAGTTTACTCATTAATAAGAACGTTTTTATTTGAATTAAAATTTCGGGTTTGATTTGGTATGAATTAATATGGTCTATTAAATGTCTGTTTTTTATGTGACTTATTGTTATAATTATTAAAGTTTGATCTGATCTGATTTAATCTAGAACTGAAATCAATCCAATTAAAAACATTCTATTAAAATAAAAGTAGGAATTCGTAAACCTATAAAGATTTTCTAATTTGGATTAGGAATCTATTTCAAAAGTGAAGGCATATTTGAATTTTAGGTGTAAAATAAAGAAACAACCAACAAAATTTACTTATTTGGCTAAGCTAAACATATTTACTTGTGAAAATATATATACTTTATGTTGGTTATAATTTTTAATTTCATTTTTAATCATTTACTTATTTGAAGCTTTTTAATTTATTAATAGGTGTCAAATTAATAAGTAAACTAATTTGCATATTTGTTTCTATTTAATTCGGTGTACTAAACTAATATAAATTAGTTTCCATATCAATAAACGTTATTAGAATTTCACTTTGATAACCAAAAATTATTTTACTTATTTGAAGATTACCAAATTAATTAAGGTGGATTTATAAGGATTTTTGTTTCCATATCAATATGCAATCAAAAATAGAATCTAATTAAAACAAAAGGTATAAAAATAAGTAAATAATTGTTATATATAATGTCATGGCAGGATTATGTGGCGCTTTGTATGCTCTTAAAAAGTTCCTCTTTTATATATATATATATATATATATATTGATTTTTATGTATATTCATATCTTTTTATATTATCTTTTTATAATAGCTTATCTTTTTTATCTTTATGTCCTTTCTTTTCCTTTTGGTGATGATATCATGTATCGATTCATGTTAGCCAACCCCAATATCTTTTGGGACTAAGGCTTGGATGTTGTTATTGTTGTTTATTTGTTCAAGTTCTTTTTATTTATTTGTGCCCATCATATTTCAAAGAGAAAAGGGGCAAATAAGCCCACGTACTAACCAAAAAAGGTCAAATAAGCCCTTATATAGGAGGCTATGTCCGGCCGTCGTCATTTGGGGCGGTTCCCGGTGGAAATATTTGATGCAATTTTTTGAGCATATTATTCATTAAGTCTAGTTTACTCATACCAAATTTCAGCTAAAACTTCAATCGGGAAGGCATTCAAATGAATTCTTGAAGATAAATGTGCAGTTAAAAACGCAGTTATCTTCAAGAATTTATTTGAATGCCTTCCCAATTGAGTTGTTAGCTGAAATTTGGTATGAGTAAACTAGACATAATGAATGAGATTCTCAAAAAAATTCATCAAAAAATTCCACCGGGAACTGCCCCAAATGGCGATGGCCGGAAAGAGCCTCCTATATAAGGACTTATTTGACCTTTTTTGGTTAGTACGTGGACTTATTTGCCCCTTTTCCCTATTTCAAATAAACTAAGATACCTGCACATATGAAGATAGAACTTCAAATAAAAGCAAAGCCTAAAACAAAAACAAAAAAAAAACTTAAACATAAGCTAAAACTTTTGGTATTTCTCGGTACACCATTTGTGAACATCTCGGTAAACCATTCATGCACATACCATAAAAATTGATAACAGGATATCTGGAAATGTAAACTGAATACCTTCATTATAAAAAAAATACTTACAAGTATGTGAGGGTGGTAATATTTCCTAAAAATTTTGGTATTTCTCCTGACAACCGGTTTACAAGAACAGAGCTGGAAAAGAAATTGGAGTTAGTATTTTTCTACGCAGCATAAAAAAAAATTGTTTAACCAAAGACGATGAAGCTCACATGGACTTCAATGTTAATGATTCCCATTCTACTGGTATTGAACCGGTGAGACAATTGTACGCAAAATCTCTGAAGTAAGAAAATTTACGAAAAAATTGAGTCTACATCAATTTAAAAAGTAGTGTAGATGCATATGAAAAAGGCTCTTTCTTACACTTGTTGAATGTAGGGAAGTTTTACCAATTCATGAGGGAGAACTCCATGAAGACTGAAACCCTTTATTGCACTGCATGGGTAAAAATCATTGTCAATCCTGGAATTTGTAAATGAGAGGGGAAAAAAACTCTTGATAATAGATTTGTTAATCTTTTTTCATCAGTAATAGTCAAATTCTGACCAGAAAATATAGCTACATTTTGTCAAAAATGTGGATCAATTCAACTTTAGGGTCTATTTGAAAAATGCTAGAAAAAAATATCAGAGAAATATCATTTTCATTATCATTTTCATTTTCATTTTCATTTACCCTAGTGCCGCAAAGGCTCCCACCTATGGTGGGGTAAGGGGGGTCAGATGTAATACAAAATATCGGAGAAATATGGAAGGGAAAAAACATGAGGTAATACAAAATATATTTGAGCCTAATAAATTTATTGTTTGCATTTCTTTAAACACAAATATCTATTTCTATTAAATAAAGACTGAGATATTAAAAATATATTAAAAAATAAAAAATAATCATATGTTATTTTCTTTTGTATTTTCCACGGTAAAACCAAAGTTACCAAACACACCAAATATCTATCTCTAGCATTTTTTTTCCTTTCCCTAGCACTTCGCAGGATCCAAACACAACCTTACTCTATGCTCATTTCAGATTCATAGAATGCTACACATATTTGCTAGGAATTTATAGAAAATAAAAAACTAGATGCTACATGGAAAAATTGACTCTTCACAACTTTCTTTTTGTGTTAAGATGATTATAAAGGAATTATAGAATAATAGCATTTGAGTATGCTGCATGACTTAGGAGTATGCTGTAAAATCCCTGTCTAGTCGCTAGCATGTTTTAGGCGGTTTATTTATTTTTCCCGCTTAGGCCAACCTAATTCCACAAAGGTCTGACTTCCCCTACCTGACCCCAATTAATGCTCTATTTCTTTCCTAGGCGCTAGGCTCCTTAATCAGGGCATCAGGCACATAGAGCATGTAAGGCGAGGAGTATTATGAATCTGCTGAAATTTATGAATGAAACAAAGTTTGGTAAAACTGCAAAATCTATTAGAGCCAAAATAATAAGTCAGAAGCTACTTATTCTGCCGATAAGCAGAATTAGGTAGAATGGTAGATAAGCCACTTTTAGTTACCAAAACAAGATTTAACCATATTCTGAATATGAGTATATAGTATATACGGGATAGGGAAGCATTACAGTTTCTGAATATGGCATAATGAATCATTTCCAATTGTGCAGTTGCAGTCAACACTATTATCAGACCAATTTGGCTGTGGTGTTACCACCCCGACTATTGTACTTTCACAAGGATCAAGATCGAACGTCCAGTTTTTTGCACCCATTGTAGTGGCAATTTGTCGTAATGCATCCACTGACAAGTGAAAAAAGACATCATATAAAGAGGCTGTACGTGTGGAAAGTTGCTGAACAAGTCTACATTTGAAGATAAACTCTACTTATTTACACGTAAGATCTTATTCGACAATTGCTACATTGCCATATGATTAATGATGGGCAATTCTTAAGAAGTGGACTAAGTGTGGAGAAATTCTCATTGTTTACTTCTCATGAAAGTGATTGTTCTTCGAAATCCCAAACAAGGTACTCAGTACTCACATGACCCCTGCACATGCAGAGGGTGCACCCTTTATGTAAGTACATTGGTGGGACCCACAATTGGAATTTAAAACCAACATGGAGGTAGAACACAAAAAAGGTGTAACGTAGGACTACATTCTCTCCATGTTGGGAGGACAGTCATAGGAGATTTTGGAAGGCTACTTATACATGTGAGATTTTTTTAAAACAAAATAAAGAAATAACATAATTAGTAATAAAACAATCATTTTTATTACTAACCAAATAAACATTCGTTTTTAGAAACATTCTATTTATCAATATATACAAAAACCGTCCAAAATGTTACCCTCAATCAAAATAGACCCGTACGTTTTGTTTGGATGGGACTGTTTTTGAAGACAGTGTGTATCATGCTTAAAAAAATGTATATAAAACCGAATAAAAGTTCATAGAAATATTATATGGTTACATGTCTTGTTTCTTTCATTCTTCTCATAAAATCTCAATTCCACGCACACATACACACACACTTGTCAAGATATGGACTAAGCGCTCCAACGATTTCCTTACAAAACCTTCCATCCAAACAGACCCTTAGAAAACCTAGCTAAAATTGTGTAATGTCCCTAGTGTGGTAGTCCCTACAGCCAGGACATGGGAACTGATCACTATGGAAATTCTAAAGATAGAGGCAGACCAGTGGCCAAGCCAAAATATATTGTTAAGGGAGCCGGTTTAAAAAATTTACATTGCGGGGGCCAAAGCTTAAAACATCAATATATTTTTCATAGATTAAAAATATCTATACACATATATACATTAGAATTTTTTTCTTGGGGGGAGACGCCCCCTCTATCCCTTCCCTGTCTCCGCCCCTGAGCCCTGAGGCATACATATAACAGCTATCTTTACCTGTTAGATATTATTCTTGGGGGGAGAATAACATGATAATATCAAAAGTTCTGAAGTTGTGATTAGCCAAATAAACCAGATGTATGATAGTAAGAAACAGAACAGTTATAGTAAAAGTATCCTACCAACTGAGGAAGAGTATAAGGGATCAAAACCTTGACCAACTTTGACCAATACATAAAACTCACAAATTCATAGTAAAAAATGAACTATTCCCCACTATGACCAAGCATTAAAAATCCATAAAACTCTCAAATTCCTTGTTCGGGTTCCTGATAAATCTCAAGGGAAATGGAAAGGGGAAGGAAAACATGAAAATTGTCACCTTTGAACTATTTGCTATACTTGTAAGCAAATACCGGGTCTTAAAAAGTTCACAAATCAAGGACGGGGAGATCAGATTCACCTTCATCTGGGGCGGTTCTAGATTCAGAAAACGTCAACAAGATGAAGCAGCTAAGTGGGACGATCAATGAAACGACAATTCTTCTCCTGAAGGACATACTTCTTAAAGCTTCAATTAATGTGTGCAACAGAGGACCATAACATAATATGAATAAACAACCTGAGCGAATACACATCGTGTAGTATGTGTATCGGGTTCTTTTTAAGTTTCTACCTGTAATTTGCAATCCCACTGTGAAATGTGAGAATAGACCAATACTCTTTCTTGGAAAGAGGGGTGTGTAAGGTCCAAATCAATTTTGGACTCTTAATTAGTTAATTATTATGCCTAATTTAAATGAGGAATTACCAAATTAAAAGTGGGAATAGGGCTGAGACAGTTGTTATATTGTGGGAGCGGCGTAGCATGAGCATGCTCCCAAAGTTAAATGAAATGTATATCGAGTGAACAAATATGTAATTTCAGGTTAATCAAAATGTAAATTACATTAATTCAAATGTAACTCGTTGAAATGTAAACTGCAAATATAACTTGGAAACAGGTCAAATGTAACTTAGGAAATACGATAGTATAACTTTAATCTATTAAAATGTAAAACGTATTTACAAAGATGTAACTTGCCAAATTAAAATTAAAATTCAAGAGAGAGGACGTCATCGTTGAAGGATTGGTCATCTCCTCCGCGATGGTGCACAGATTGTCGTCGCTCGGTTGGAAAGGAAACGGCTTTAACCTTTTTTGTTCTTCTTTACTTAGCCAACGAGTTATTTTGAAAGAGGCGAATAAAGAGCCATTAACATCTTGTTTGGAGGATTTCAGGGTTTTTTGTTCCAGTTCATCATATGAAGATTCTATTTCGGAGAGCTTTGGTATGTCTCATCTATGATTTTCCAGGAAGACTTGCTCAATATGGGTTATCTTTCTCCTCTTGAAAATGACAAAGACAATAGGGGTATTCCTTTGCTCAATGAGGATGTTCAAGTGGGAGCCATAGCAATCAAGACGAGAAAGATGTTTTAGAGAAATACAACGTTGATTATGCTATTGGGACCGTCAATGGGGAAACTCCTCTTCAAGCTTTCTTCCCTTATCAAGATAATGTTATACTCCAGTGTGAGTCTCATTTTGAATGTGGTGGTGCTTCAGATTCTTCGGGTGATGATTCTGACAGAGAACTTCTCAATCGCCTTAGTGATCCTAACTGGAAGACAAGATCTCAACTTAGAAGAAGTGCTCATATTCAAGAGAAAATGAAGAGTTTGTTGGACTGAGCTTTATGGTTACAAAGTTTAATCGGGCAACGAGATATTCCAAAAGATTTGTGATTTGTGTGAGGTTATTTGGAATTAGAGAATAAGGGTTTGGGTGTATTTGATGAGTTGCTATTTACTTTGGGGGTGCTGAAGACAATTTCTCCTCCGAGTGCTCGCAGCGAATTGTTACCCTCATTAGATTTTGCATTCATTACCTTTGTTCTCCTTAAATTTTCATTGTTCTTTAGATTTCTTCTTTCATTAGCGATTGTAACTTTTCATTGAGAATTTTAATAAATGTCTCTTTTTTCCAAATATATATAGGGGATGGTTCAAATACAAAGAGTTCTTCACATGCAAAGTGAGAATGAATCTTGTGCATTCATTTCTACATCTAA
The DNA here is from genome assembly GCA_945859875.1 of Cuscuta europaea. Taxonomy (NCBI): domain Eukaryota; kingdom Viridiplantae; phylum Streptophyta; class Magnoliopsida; order Solanales; family Convolvulaceae; genus Cuscuta; species Cuscuta europaea. The sequence continues at coordinate 1,609,843 of CAMAPE010000003.1, read as the reverse complement.
TGGCTCAAAATGAGCCAAAAATGCATGAAATTCGACCAAAATCGCGGTGGCAATTTCGTAAATAAACCACACTTTTTTGCCACCGCGAAAAAGTGCAGCAGAAACACGAAAAAGTGAATGTGAAACATGAAAAAGTGCATATCTTCGCACTTTGCACAGGAAGAGGTCTTTTTAGTTGAACTCTTCCCTATATATGTTTAGGTTCAAATGAGAAAACCATCTTAGGAGAGAAATAAGAATGAATTACAACCCTTGGATTTGACTTTGTTCATTCTTTCGTTTTTCTTTACATTGAGGGCAAATCAGAGATTTGCTTAATTCATTAATTAGCACTTATCCTTTCAATATCTTCAATCCCAAAGTTTCCGTTAGCATATTATTTCGTGGATTGATGCAGCACCCTTATTCATCTTCTTTCTTTTAAAAACTCTACTAGAAAATTCTTCATCTTTTTCATAAAAACCTCTTGCATTCTTATTTCTTTTTTCTTTCTTTCTTTGACGATCAGAAACAAGTTATGCATGCACTTTAATATGTTTTCACATTTTTGAATTTCCTCTTAACCACACAAAATTAGAAGAAGAAGATGTCTTTTATGTCTTTTGGTGCACTATAAAAATTGTGTTGTGCATAATTTCTAATTTCTAATGCACTTCAAATCTATATTAGAATCATACTAAATATGACGGTGCACAATAATCAATATAACAATGCACTATAGTGCATGATATTTACAAGGTGCATGATGCTCCTTAAAAGTTAAGCTCGTACGGATTTAAATGTGGATGTGCAATAATTGTATCTTAAAAGTGGATAGTTGATTAATTATAGGGTAAGTTATCTAAATGTGTACCTAGCATGATGTTATAGTGCAAATATGTAAAATTGCATAGCTATTTAAATAATATTGCATTTAGTGAATAACTGAAGTGCATAGCTATTTAAATAAAAGATGCATAATATTTCAAACAGAAGTGCATAAAACGTATTTTTTGTTCTGCTATAACCAATTCACTATATACAATCATATTTATTAAGGGACGCCCCTAACACAAAATGAATAATTACATCATAAATAAAGTGCATAGTTATTTAAATAATATTGCATTTACTGATTAAGTGAAGTGCATTTTCAAAACTTCTAGTAAGCATAATTAAGTTAACTTCTCAATAGTGTCGGTTATCCTAAATATGTTTTTGGCTATCGTAGGTGAGATCAATTAAACTAAGGAACTTTTTATGGAAAATAATTTAATAATAAAATATTACAGGATAAGGAAACTAACCATATCCATGACATAGAAATTCTTTAACATACATGTCAATCATTCCCATATAACATATTACTAATGAGCCCCTACATAATTATTGAAATGAAGCTTGAAGCATTGCCTTTCAAAACTCTAGCACGTAGCCGCAAATAACGGATGGATGTTGTAATTTCATTCCAACACAAGCCGTAGGATAGAATTGATCGATGGTGAAATATTATTCTTTTTTCTCTCCTAAAACACCTTTCTCACATGAACTGTTCCCTGTGTCTTGCAATATTATTCTTTGCAGTTTTTTGCAAGAAAATTCACAAGCCGTAGGATAATATATATATTAAGGTTCAAATGAGAAAGACATCTTAGGAGAGAAATGAGAATGATCTATAGCCTTTGGATCAAATTTTATTTTTGATTGCCGTTTTTCTTTCTAAGAGCATCCACAATGCTGGAGCTTCTAGTGCTAATAAAGTGTGCCAAATGTCAATTAAACAAAAGGCCTTTCTATCTAAATTTTACATAGTGAAGTGACGTTACATTGAAACATCTAAAATGCTTCCATTGCATGTAGTACGTCTGTACAGTTCAAATGTCCACTTGGAATTTTTTATTTTAATTATTGCGGCACTATGAAAGGATATGTGCGTACGTGTTCAAACTTGATTTTAGGATGTAGGTGGGCGAGTGATTTCCGCCGAAATTTTGGCTATTTATTTGTTTTGGTACACCGTATTTTGTTTAAATTTGTTGAGTCAGCAAGTTCATCACACATTCTACACTTGAAAAGCCTCCTTCACGGTGTGCAGTTATTTTTTTGCCAACTCAGCAAAGACTACACCCATTGGAGAGAATAAAAGATACACAATGTCTAGTTTTATGAGGTGGCATATAAAATCTGCACTAGACGGTCATGCATTGCGGATGCTCTAAAGGGTAAATAAGATATTTTAATGTCTCCTTTATTGCATTTATTACATCCTAATCTATACAAGCAGCTACGTATAATTTTCTTTCCTTTTTCAAATTTTTGCTCTCTTTCATATGCATTACATTACTTTCACTTTGTATATTATTATTTTACTTAATTCACATTTTAACGCATTAGAAGTTTAATTAGTTACAGTCATATTTTCAACATATTTATGCGTTTATTTTGATTTATTATTTGTTTATTAATGCCATATTATTTATCTATATGCTTTCAACCAATTTAACTATGCACTTTTAATATTTGAATTTTGTCCAAAAAATAATAATTTTGCAAATAAGGGAATATATCATTAATATTTCTATTATGCTTTTAGAGGTCTTATATTAATAAGTATCACCAATTTATATATAATATTTGCATTACCGCTATATTTTATACTTTTACATGATGCAAGTTCACCTACAATTTGAACTTGTGTCCACTAAAGTTTAGCTTCTTACAAATTTAATTATGCACACCAAATCTGTACCTAAAGTGACTATGGTGCATAGTTGTAGAAGCTATGTGCAATATAAAAGTACACATTTTTTTTATTCATATACATGAGTAGAAACTAAAATTTAAAGTATGAAATATTAATGGTACAGTGCATAGCAGAATGCACAAAAGTGCAAGAAAGTTTAGAAAGTTTATTCTAAGGGGCATCATATATCCATTATAAGTGCATACACATAAATGTTAAAATACAAGGTGCATCATATATCCATTATAAGTGCATACACATAAATATTAAAATATTATAACGTGCATGATATTTGGAGTAAGAGTGCATTTGATAAATCACCGGAGTCGATTATTGAATAAAGAAGCATTTTACGACATATGTTTCCAAGATAGCCAATATCAATGCATTTATGTATACATCCATAATGCACTTTTTAGTTATTAGTTTACAATATTATACACTCAATTGTTATGTAGTGTCCGTGCACTTTTAGCTAAAATGTGTATATAGCTCAAAATTAATTAATTTGAATTTACTATAAACCATGAGTTTCCAATACATAAATGTGGAATTTCAATATCCAATGCACAAAGAACAATATTTGACACACAAAATTAAAACCTAATTAATTTTTCACACATAAGGATTTCACACAACTTAAACTAATATATAACACACAAGAATCAATACCTAATGCACAATACGAATATATGTCCAAGAAATGAAAATAGAGAGTCGCAACAAATACATCATGCACAATAACCGGTATCTAGCACACAACGCCAAATACTGCATTTGAGTGGCACAATAGTGCAGTTGTGAATTGTACAGATGCAAATGTTAAGATGTAAAGTATGTTGATCCAATATCTAGTACACAACCCGGTCCCCCAATATGTAATGCACATGAACCGGTATCTAACTCACAATTGATATATATGACATAAAATGAAAATATGTGCTCATAGATATACAATTATATATGGTGAGCAATGAAAATAAACAAGAGCAATTGTGCATTGAAATTATAAAATAGTGAGAATAGTGGTTCTGAATAAGGTTGTTCTTTTAGATGAGTGAGCATTAACATCAAAAGTCAAATCACATGGCAAATCAAATGCTTTATTTAATTATATATGGAACTTGAGTTTTGAAATAGTGGAACAGATGAACTGCTTTATTTAATAATATGGAATGGAACTTAATTTTTTCAAGTGGAACCGACGAAAATTGCGGCTAACATCATGGGTTACAAAAACGGCCATTAGAAAAATACTTAAATGCCCTTTTGTTAACTTCATTTGATCGCAGATGGCGTATATTAATAGATGGCTATGATTCGTTCTCACGTTCTCACGTTAAGACTTGTTCTCATTTGAACCAATATATATATAGGAAAATTCTCAGGTCCAGCACCTCCCAGTCTGAATGCTGTCCGAACACCGCCGTTTGGGGCAGTTCCCGGTGGAATTTTTTGATAGAAATTTTTTGAGCATGTTCCTCATCAAGTCTAGTTTATCCATACCACATTTCAGATCAAAATTCGATCGGGAAGGCAGTTAAATAATTCGGTGAAGTTAACTGCGTTTTTCTATGTATAATTTGGCACAGTTAACTTCAACGAATTATTTGACTGCCTTACTGATCGAATTTTGAGCTGAAATTTGGTATGGATAAACTAGATTTGATGAGGAACATTCTCAAAAACTTTCATCAAACAATTACTCTGGAAACCGCCCCAAACGGCGGTGTTCAGACGGCGTTCGGACAGAAAACTGCTAGACAGGAGAATGGCTCTATATATATCTGTGTGTGTATATATGTAGGTTTCCCTGTATATGTATATATTGTTAGGAAATTGATGTAACGTACCTCGAAAGTACGGCAGCGGAAGTTTAAAAATTTTCCCAAACAGATCTTTCCTGATTATGACAAAATAACGAATATGATAATTATAACAGATCTGAGTTAGAACTTACAGATCTTCCAGCCTAGCGGTGATAATCCTTGACCTTAGGTATCCACGTGATTTCTCCTCTCCGAAAGAACGATTAGATCTCCCTAAGAGAAAAGCTAGGAAATCTCTTTGCGGGGAAATAAACTGGTAATACTGAATCTAAAAACTGGTCTTTAAATTATGAAGGAGGAGGGTGTATTTATACTAGTTCTAAACTAGTTTCCCAATCACAATGAAAGTCTTTCTCATTAATGAGTTCTAGTCTAACTAGGACCATTACCATTTATAAATTAAATAAAAATATACTCCATAATAATAATAATAAAACGTACGTACATACTTAAGAGGAATGGGGAGATCCACCACCTCATTCTCTTTATGTACATTTGTTATTAGTATTATTATTGTATTTGTATTTTCTTGAACTCATTTTAATTCTAAATTTTACTCAAGAAAATATCAACTTTATTTAATTATAAATACGTTTTAATTAAGTATAATAAATCTAATTTATCAGACTTAATTAATTCTATCAAATAGAACTCTCCTTCAACATTACGAATTAAATATGTTTAATCTAATTAATATTTAATCCATTTTCAGTATTATGAATTAAATATTATTTAATCCAATTAATGATATTTAATTCCTTCTAACAATTCATTCGGAAGGTATAATCACTTGTTGTGTGACCCATAGGGCCTTATATATTAAGCACTAATCAAATTAAGGTCTTAGTAGAATCCCTAGACGATTTACCAGACAAACTTAATATATAAGGACGTTTGTGAGGACTATTCAAACTCCCTGTAATATAGAGCTCATAGTGATACGGTCCTTTCATTCAACGAACATTCAACTAAGTCTAGAACATGATATTGTGTCTATCCCAATAACTCAGTCTCTGTCTCTCAATCTTTCTAGATGATCCATAACGATCATATTCGATATCCAAAACTAATATATCTTTGCATTGGCCAATGACTTTATGATCCATCTAGATATGAGAAGTAGAATGTTCTCTCTTAATCTATTATGAGGAATGAATCCTTTCTTGGCTCAACTACTACTCCATGTGCTTCGTGATGCACCCAACACATGCCGTATCTACCCCGATTGGAGTGCAAGCGTTGGTCATGGTCAAAGTACATCACTCCGCACATGTAGTACGTATTGACCTCAAGTCGGAGGACTATTACACTACTCTATACGCCGATAATCCCATAGACACATGAATAGAACTTATCAAATGGTTTCTCGGTGGGTATGCCAATATTCTCTAAAATATCTATGTGACCATCATGAATTGCAGGAACTCATAGTTGTGAGATCAACTATACTTTCTAAAAGTATGATGCAGTCCACATACCAATCTTATCGCATATCATCAATATCCCATTCTTGATGATCATTGATTGGGGCTATTTTAGGACCTTATGTTATATCATATAAGCTCCCACTTACTCATTGACAACATAAGTCCAAGGGAACACACTTATGAATAAGATATTGGCAATCGAAATACTTAATCATCAATGTGTAATACCGTATATATCAAATATATAAAACTGGATGTGATCATGTACATATATCTCTAAAAAGTGATTGTCGCTAGGACATATATACTAACAAGCTCCCACTTGGCCTAGTGCCAATCACCAATGCGTCTAACACCTAGACTTTCAAAAGCCTACAATGTTTCTTGCATCTCAAAGGTTCGGTGAATGGGCTAGCCAAATTGTCCTCTACGGGAATGCGTTCTATTGTAACTTCTCATCTTGCTATTTGTATCAAAACATGATAACATACTGGTATTTTCTAGTTCCTTACTTTGCATCTTGGTTCCTTGGCTTGTGCAAATACACCGCTACAGTCACAATAACAATTATTGGATAACTGTCGCTAGGTACTACCCCTATTTCTTTAAGGAACTAACGTATCTGAACGCTTACCAATGTTGCATCAAATGCAACAATTTACTAGACTCTAGTTATCGAATTTATAGTAGTTTCTTACTTGCAACTCTTTCAGCACTACTATTACATTGAGACTAAAAACATATATTGACTGTGACTCGTAGTCTTTCTTATCATACATGAAACTAATGTTAGAATAATTAAATTCTACTAGTTCTTTCTATCTACCATAGACAAAAAGATATTCATGAAGATTTTGGGTGATCATTCTTTCACGGACTTCAATGAGGGGATATCATTCTCTATGATCAACATATATGATTATAAAGACCACGCTATCCTTGTTGCGCACTCTAAACACGCAAGCACCCTCATTTCATTTGATGAGGTCAAATGATTTGACTATTTCATCAAAATTAATATTTCAACTCCCAGAGGCTTGTTTTAGCCCATAAATAGATTTCTCTAATTAACATAGTGATTTATAATTTGACTTGGATGCAAAAACCTTCAGGTTGTACCATGTACACCTCCTCCTTGAGGTTTCCATTAAGGAAGTGGGTTTTGACATCCATTTATCAAATCTCATAATTATAGTATGCAGCTATCACAAGCAAAATCCGAATGGACTTGAGGTTTGCAACTGGCGAATAGATATCACTATAGTCAATTCCTTCTCTTTGACTATAACCTTTAGCCACTAGCCTAGCTTTGTATGCTTGCACCTTACCTTTAGCATCAATTTTCTTCTAGAAAATCCTTTGCATCCAATGGGTCTAACCCAACAGGCAAGTCAACCAAGTTCCATACTTGATTGATATACATCAAGTCCATTTTAGATTTCATTGCTTCTCGCCACCTCTCTATATCAACATCTAATATTGATTTAGTGTAGGTCTTCGGTTCATCCTTATTAGGAATCTCAACATCATCATGATCCTCCATGAGGAAGTCAAACCTAGTTAGTTCATGACGAATTCTTGTAGACCCACAGAGTTGAAAGTTTTGCATTTTGTTCAGGCTATTCATTCTGATTGTGAAGAGGTTCTCTTTCATTGGACTATCCAATGCTCGGAGAGTTTTCTAGTGCTACACTTTTAAGTGTTTCCAGAGAAAGAGAAGTGGGTGCAGAAGGAATGATAACCATGTCACTCTTTCTTTAATAAGAATCACTTGCTGGTGCAAGGTGATTCCTATGTTACTCCCACTAGTTGAAAGACATCCTCCTAAAGACATGCTTCCATTCAATTCTCCCACTGAATCCTTGTTTTGACCATCTAACAAGTCTTCGTCCTCTATGTTATTTTGTGATTCTTGAACTTCATCAAGTTCTATCCTCCCACGATTACATTCCTTAAAGACCAAGTCTTGTACTAGGAATCTCTCTTGTCTGGAAATAATGATTTTATATCCCTCGGGAAGATAAATTAGTATCCTCTAGTTTCCTTGGGATACCTCACAAAATAATATCCCTCACTTCTAGGTCCCAACTAGTCAATGTCCATTTTCTTCACATATGTAAGGCAACCTCACACTTTAATATGTGTAAGAATAGGTTTCTTATTACACCATAACTCATAGGGTGTCTTTTGGATTAACTTAGATGGAACTCTATTCAGAATGTATATTGAGGTTTCAAAGGCGTACCGCCAAAGAGATGTCGGAAGAGACGTGAAATTCATCATGGACCTAACAATGTCCAACAAAGTTCCATTCTCCTTTCAGAAACCCAATTCAATTGAGGTGTTCTTGGAGGAGTCCATTGTGACTGAATTCCTTGACCTTTCAAGTAATCAACAAACTCCTTACTCAAGTATTCCCCTCCACGATCAAATCGTAAAGTCTTGATACTCTTGTCAGGTTGTTTCTCTACTTCAGCCTTATACTCCATGAATTTCTCAAAAGCTTCTGATTTGTATCTCATAAGATACACAAATCCAAACCTAGAGAAATCATCAGTAAAATGATGAAGTAAGAAAATCCTCCTCTAGCTTGAGTTTGGAACTATCCACACACATATGTGTGAATTAACTCAAGCACTTCTTTGGCCCGCAATCCTTTTCCAAGAAAAGGTTTATTGGTCATTTTAGCTAAGAGACAGGAATCACAATTACCATGTGATTCAAAATCAAATGGTGTTAAGTAATCTAATTTACTTAACCTTGTTATTCTTGTTTCACTAATATGGCCAATTCGCAATGTCAAAGATAGGTGGTATTTTTCTGATTACTTAATCTTGGTCTCTTATTTTGTACATTTAATATGCCATGCCTACAAGTAAAATATATAAACCATTCATAAGAGGGGCATTCCCATACACAATGCCATTTTGTCAAAAACAACAAGTGTTATCAGCAAAATGGAAGGAAACCCTTAATGTCTAACATATGAATGGAAATTATATTCTTTGTTATAGAAGGAACAAAATAACAATTATTTAGTTCTAAACTATAACCGCTGGGTAAATCTAATTTATAAATGCCTACATGTCTTACAACAACTATTGCTACATTTTCTATACGTAAGCCAATTTCACCCAGCCTAACTGCTTACTGTCATTTAGACTTTACACATTATTCCAATGTGTAAGCCACAAGTTGTATCTAATACCCAACAGTGAGAGTTACTTGTAGACATATTAATATTAATGACAAAAATACCTAAGCTAAAAGCACTCGGTGCTTTGGCTAGATTAGCCCTACATAGCTTAAAACCTCTCTTCCAATTCCCTCTCTTTGTTGTAGAGGCATACGTTCTTTAGTACCTTAGATTTCTTTTGAATCCTACCTTTAGGTTTCAAAGCTAGAGGCTTAGGTCCAACCTTATTTCTCTTCTTCTGTTTGTTCTTTCCCGTAAGAAAAGATTCAGCAGTAGAGCTTACCTTAGCAATGTTATTCTTCTCAATGTCCATGTCAAACATAACTAATTCAGAAGAGTTGACATTAGGAACCTCGGGTACACATGTGTCAAACACATTCTTAATATTTTCTTGCCTAAACACGAAACACACATTTTGTTCGAAGTCTAGAAAGTCTGATCGAGTCAGATTATTTTTATCCAAGATACTTCTCAATGATAAATTCGACATTCTTAAAAAAAACTAGAGAAGTTCAAATAAAACGGGAATTAAAATCATATAATAATTCCTATGATCACATTTAGTTAACTAAATAATTCGGACTTTTAATTATTTAGCTCCCACTATTTTTCATGTTCTTTGACCCCAATAAAAAGAACATAGATTGTTTACACAATCATAGTGGCCAAGATCCACATTCATACTATAACAGCCTCAGCTTGGGCTGATCACTGCAATAATATAATGGGTAGGTCCCTAGACCAATTGTGTCCAAACAACTCTTGGTTGATCAATTTTTAAATTGATCGACATCCCTAAATTAACACTGACGCTTGGGCGACTCGAGCTAATTTAAGTAAGTCAAAACCATCACACGATCACAAACATATGTATCTATAAATTAGTTCTATATTTTGTCGAATGGAATAAACACTTTGGTGAAATATTCTTCAACGAAAAAATATTTCTACTGATTTAATTATGATGGGTGATGTCGTTATCCCAGATAAGACTTAAATTTTAAGTTATGGGGAACATTTAGCGGGGTATTAAATTACTCTATTTAATCAAGATGCTAAAACATATCATCAAATAATATGTTAACGAGATCTAACTCAAACATATAAAATTAAAGCATGCAATATAAATCTAATTTATAAACAGATACAATAATCAAATAATTAAAGTAAAAGCATGCTAAACAATAATAACAACAATGATTAAATTCAAATTAATCTTTCACAATCTCAAATCTCAAAGATGTTTAATCTAATTAAGAAGATTAACTTAAATTTAAATCAATCATTATTACGACAACGTACTCGGTATTACTTTCCGAAATTTTTCAAAATAGACTTTTAGTTTAACCCACTATGTATTTTCCAAAATCAGGAGTCCTAAAAGAATACTCTAGGTACAAGCTGATGTTCAATTTCAGAATTCCTTGCCGTGGATTTCGTCGGAAGCATTTTATCTATTCTTCTAGATATAGGATAATAACCATCAAAATCTTCAATTATATCTTACGCAGAAGATAGATATACCAATCGATCACCAAAATCTTCTGTTCTAAAAATACTACTCGTATATGATTATAAAATCAAATCAAATCCGTAAAAAAAATTACGAACTAGCTACCAGATTCAAACAATATCAAAAATCAGATTGGGGTAAAATATGATATCTTAAAAATACACACTTTTACCCACGAATATGTATCAAAATCCGTATAATGTCATTAAAATCAGTTTGGCTCTGATACCACTGTTAGGAAATTGATGTAACGTACCTCGAAAGTACGGCAGCGGAAGTTTAAAAATTTTCCCAAACAGATCTTTCCTGATTATGACAAAATAACGAATATGATAATTATAACAGATCTGAGTTAGAACTTACAGATCTTCCAGCCTAGCGGTGATAATCCTTGACCTTAGGTATCCACGTGATTTCTCCTCTCCGAAAGAACGATTAGATCTCCCTAAGAGAAAAGCTAGGAAATCTCTTTGCGGGGAAATAAACTGGTAATACTGAATCTAAAAACTGGTCTTTAAATTATGAAGGAGGAGGGTGTATTTATACTAGTTCTAAACTAGTTTCCCAATCACAATGAAAGTCTTTCTCATTAATGAGTTCTAGTCTAACTAGGACCATTACCATTTATAAATTAAATAAAAATATACTCCATAATAATAATAATAAAACGTACGTACATACTTAAGAGGAATGGGGAGATCCACCACCTCATTCTCTTTATGTACATTTGTTATTAGTATTATTATTGTATTTGTATTTTCTTGAACTCATTTTAATTCTAAATTTTACTCAAGAAAATATCAACTTTATTTAATTATAAATACGTTTTAATTAAGTATAATAAATCTAATTTATCAGACTTAATTAATTCTATCAAATAGAACTCTCCTTCAACATTACGAATTAAATATGTTTAATCTAATTAATATTTAATCCATTTTCAGTATTATGAATTAAATATTATTTAATCCAATTAATGATATTTAATTCCTTCTAACAATTCATTCGGAAGGTATAATCACTTGTTGTGTGACCCATAGGGCCTTATATATTAAGCACTAATCAAATTAAGGTCTTAGTAGAATTCCTAGACGATTTACCAGACAAACTTAATATATAAGGACGTTTGTGAGGACTATTCAAACTCCCTGTAATATAGAGCTCATAGTGATACGGTCCTTTCATTCAACGAACATTCAACTAAGTCTAGAACATGATATTGTGTCTATCCCAATAACTCAGTCTCTGTCTCTCAATCTTTCTAGATGATCCATAACGATCATATTCGATATCCAAAACTAATATATCTTTGCATTGGCCAATGACTTTATGATCCATCTAGATATGAGAAGTAGAATGTTCTCTCTTAATCTATTATGAGGAATGAATCCTTTCTTGGCTCAACTACTACTCCATGTGCTTCGTGATGCACCCAACACATGCCGTATCTACCCCGATTGGAGTGCAAGCGTTGGTCATGGTCAAAGTACATCACTCCGCACATGTAGTACGTATTGACCTCAAGTCGGAGGACTATTACACTACTCTATACGCCGATAATCCCATAGACACATGAATAGAACTTATCAAATGGTTTCTCGGTGGGTATGCCAATATTCTCTAAAATATCTATGTGACCATCATGAATTGCAGGAACTCATAGTTGTGAGATCAACTATACTTTCTAAAAGTATGATGCAGTCCACATACCAATCTTATCGCATATCATCAATATCCCATTCTTGATGATCATTGATTGGGGCTATTTTAGGACCTTATGTTATATCATATAAGCTCCCACTTACTCATTGACAACATAAGTCCAAGGGAACACACTTATGAATAAGATATTGGCAATCGAAATACTTAATCATCAATGTGTAATACCGTATATATCAAATATATAAAACTGGATGTGATCATGTACATATATCTCTAAAAAGTGATTGTCGCTAGGACATATATACTAACATATATATGTGTGTATATATATGTAGGTTTCCCTATATATGTATATATATGTGTGTAGGGAGCGGTTTCGGTAAGAACGGACTCCCAGGAGAGAAATAAGAACGAATCTAGACCGTTGGATTGTATTATGTGGAACGGAAATGTGCATTTGATGAAACTGAAATGTGCAGAATAAAAATTTAAACTCAATTGTGCATTTGGTGAAACTGAAATGTGCGGAATAAAATGTACAAAAATAACATCACATCTTACCTTTTATTCTGCACATTTTAGTTTCACCTAGTGCACATTTCAATTTCACATAATGCATAATTCAACTTCACTTAATGGCATTGTATCATACGCTTTGTGTTGCACATTTCAATTTCACCTAATGCAAATTACAGTTTCATCTAATGCACATTGAATTTCACTTAAAGCAAATCTAACAGTCCAGCTTCGTTCTCATTTCTCTCCTAAGATCATGTTCTTATTTGAACCAAGACCTATATGTGTATATATATATATGTATATGTGTGTGTGTGTATACTTTCTCTCTCTCTCTCTCTCTCTCTCTCTCTATATATATATATATATATATATATATATATATATATGTTTTGGTTCAAATAAGAACATGATCTTAGGAGAGAAATGAGAATGAATCTGGACCGTTAGATTTGCTTTAAGTGAAATTCAATGTGCATTAGATAAATCTATAATGTGCATTAGGTGAAATTGAAATGTGCAGCACAAATGGTACGATACAGTGGCATTATGTGAAGTTGAATTGTGCATTAGGTGAAATTGAAATGTGCACTAGGTGAAACTGAAATGTGCAAAATAAAAGGTACGATGTGATGTTATGTTTGTACCTTTTATTCCTCACATTTCAGTTTCACCTCATGCACACTTGAGTTTAAATTTTTATTCTGCACATTTCAATATCATCTGATGCACATTTCAGTTTTACCAAATGCACAATTCAGTTTCACATAATACAATTCAACGGTTCAGATTCGTTCTTATTTCTCTCCTGGGAGTCCGCTCTTACCGGAACCGCTCCATGCACACACACACACACACACACACACACACACACACACACACACACACACACATATATATATATATATATATATATATATATATATATATATATATATATATATATATATATATATATATATATATATATATATATATATTTAGGGTGCGGTTCCAGTGAGAATGGACTCCCAAGAGAGAAATGAGAACACATCTCATACCTTGATCTTATGTTTTTAACGGCCTGAAGTAATTGATGCACGCTTCTTATGATGCACATGATTACATGATATAACTTCCCTAAAAATTGAATGCACGTGTGTCCAATAGAGGAGGGCATATTAGTAACTCTAAGATTAATAACATTATATACGAATACCTACATTTTAGCTTGAATTATCATTATACCTACATTTCCCTATTATTATGTAACCGCCCACTTCTAAGTCCCTAAACTTCCGTCTACTCATAAATAATATTGTTGCTTGAATTATCATTATATAATTATAATACGAACAATTATTAATCATTCACTTACATTTGCATTTCTATTAACATACATATGTGCAATTTTGTTTGTTTAAGCATGCAATATGTTCACAATAAAAGTGCACTAGTAAATAAATTGAGTCATCGTTCATTTAGTTAGCTCAGATCAATTATAATTTGAATTTCTAAATACATCTAGAGTGACTACTTGAACATGATGCACTCGTTAATAATGCTTTTTGTGTGTTTTGTGCATAAAATTGGATGCATGGTGCATGAAATTATCAAATAGGTGCATTTTTTATGTAGACTATTAATAGTAATAAACATTTTTATGCACTTTACCAAAATTCGTGATGCACTTTTATGTATTGATTGTTCACTTTTGAAATTAATTACTCCCTCCGGTCCTTAATTAACTTTACACTTTTCATTTTGGGTCATCCCATATTAAACTTTACACTTCCTTATTTGCCTTATTTGGCAAACAAATCTATACCAAACAGTACAAAACAGTGTCAAACAGTGTACTCTACAGTAAAGTCAAATTTATTTCCTTAATATGTGTGAAGTCAAAGTGTAAACTTCATTAAGGACCGCAAGGAGTATTAGTTATATAAGCATAACTAAAATATGATCTTTGTTCAACTATAAGTGAATATATATTGTAATTAAGTAAAGAAATGTACATTTGTCTTATCGTAAGTGCACTTTTACGAAGCATTAATGCATAGTCTATGACTAGTTCAGTAAAGTGCATTATGTACGAGCATAAGTGCATCAAGTAACATTGACATGCACTATTGTGAATAACACTTTTATGTCATCTACATGCTCTTGTTATCTCATGAACATGCACTTTTATTCAAATTGTTTTTTAGCAAACAAGCTCATACATTTGTGCACAACTATCATACAATCAAGAAAGATGCATTGCACACACATACAGAAACTTGAAGTGAAATAATTGTAAAAATCTAACTATTTAGAAAAACAAAATGTAAAAAACTGAAATATAGAAAAATATAAGCTCGTGCACAAAAACATTATTAAAGTGCAACGTTGAGATATTAATGGTGCATCGAAAAGCTATTGAAAAACGTTGTCTCTATTATGTATTTTTGCAACTTCCACTTCAAATATAATTTTCCAAATTCAATGTCATAGATAAAAGGCAGAAAAAAGGCAGATATTAATTTTACAAACATCAAATTGATAAGACTTGGTATCTATCTTTCTTCTCCTCTCCGATTGTGGCAGAGGTTGTCGTGTGGGTTGAGTAAGATTTAGAAGGTGGTGGGGCCGGATGACGTCCAAGAAAAAACAACGGTAAAACTGAGGAAAGATGATAAATAGACCGTGTAGATGAAGGAAAGATTGCAGGTGGCAGTTATGGAAAGCATCGGTGTGCTAGATTGGTAAGAAAGTAAATACCTGATTTGCCCTTAATGAATGACGCACGGGAAATAAGAAAAAATCAAAATCCAATGGCTGAAATCTATTCTTATTTCTCTCTTGAGATGATATTCTCACTTGAACCTAAATCTATATATATATATATATATATATATATATATATATATATATATATATATATATATATATATATATATATATATATATTGAAAAAATGGTGTTGGGTTTAATTGAATGAGTAGAGACAAGCAGAGACTTGTTTTACAAGCAGGAACACGTTCGTAGGGCTTTTTCAGTTACGCATATATTGAAGCTTTCTCTTCAGGCATCCAGAGGTTGTGAGAAATAATAACAGGCTTACCTAGACTGGTAGCCCTGACAGTATATATATAAGAAATATGTATCTGAGTACAATTAGGAAACTACCTAATAATTAATACTTAATTAATTCTACACTATTACACCCCCTCAAGCTATGCAGGAGGGAGGAACTACGCGTAGATTGTCTCGAAGAAATAAAAACTGCTGAGGTGCCAAGCTTTTTGTAAAAATATCAGCCAACTGAAACTTCGTAGGAACATACTGCACCAGGAGATCACCATGAGCCACACGTTCGCGAACAAAATGATAGTCAATGTCAATGTGCTTGCTGCGAGCATGCTGAATGGGATTAGCAGATAAATAAGATGCAGAAATATTATCACATAGAAGCCAAACCGGACGATGTATAGGAAACCCAAGTTCGAAAAGTATGGACCGAATGTGTAATGTATCTTCCACAGTGTAGGCAATAGCTCTATACTCAGCTTCTGTAGAAGATCTGGAGACAGTGGGTTGCTTCTTGGAACGCCATGAAATCAAATTAGGACCCAGAAAAATAGCATAACCTGAGGTAGATCGACTGCTATCAGGACAACCAGCCCAATCAGCATCAGAGTATGCAACAACAGAGGTGGGTCATGCGGAAGGCTGAAGTTGAAGTCCATGCGTGATAGTGCCCTGAAGGTACCTGAAAATTCTCTTGACAGCAAACATATGTGAAGTACGAGGAGCATGCATAAATTGGGATACCAGGTGAACAGCATATGTAATATCAGGTCTAGTCATAGTCAAATACTGCAATGCACCTACCATGCTACGGTACTCAGTAGAATCAGAAAGTAACTCACCATCAGTGATAGACAATTTAGTTCTATTTGGTAGCGGTGTGCGAACGGGTTTCAGTGTATGAAGATGAAATCTGGATAGAAGATCAGACACATATTTGGCTTGAGATAAGAATAAACCTGATGAAGTACGCACAGCCTGAACCCCCAAGAAAAAATGAAGATCACCAAGATCCTTCATTGCAAAATAATTTCCCAAAAGAGAGATAAATTTCCGAATGAGTGAGGAGGAATTACCAGTAACTATAATGTCATCCACATATAAAAGTAAATAAATGATGCTAGTGTTATGACGAAAAATAAACAGAGAATTATCAGCACGACTGCAAAGAAAACCATTTGTTAAAAGGAAGCTACTGAAACGATAAAACCAGGCCCAGGGAGCTTGCTTAAGACCATAAATGGCCTTGCGCAAGCGACAAATGTGATTAGGAAAATGTGGATGAATGAATCCTGGTGGTTGACGCATGTATACCTCCTCTGTGAGATGACCATGAAGAAATGCATTTTTAACATCAAGTTGACGAATGGGTCAATTATAAGATACTGCTAAGGTGAGAACAATGCGAACGGTGGTGGGTTTAACAACAGGACTAAAAGTTTCAGAAATATCAACCCCAGCTTGCTGCTTAAAACCTTGAGCAACCAGACGTGCTTTATGCCGTTCAATATATCCATTTAGACCCGACCACATTTTTACCAGAAGTAAACGGTACTAATTCCCATGTATTATTAGCAATAAGTGCATTAAATTCCTCAGCCATAGCAGCCCTCCATTTTAGATCTTTATTTGCAACAGAAAAACAGGTAGGATCAGGAATTAAAACCCCAGTATTTAAATTAAAAATTGTTTTGGGTTTAAAAATTCCCGATTTTGATCGAGTTTGCATGGGATGAACATTAGTAACACTCAAATTTTCGCCTGTGGTAACCTCACGCGCAGAACCCGGAGATGTCGTCGACACCGTGCTAGATGGCGACCCCGGAGTGGACACCGCACCCCCTGCCGACGAGGCAGGTGAGCTAGGTTCCGAGGAGGCATACTGCGGAGCCGAGGAGATACCGGGCTGCCGTGGGCTGTTTGACGCGTCTAAAAAATTTGGCGGGGACAGAGATAGTAGCGGCTGATCAGTAGGTGGTGCAAACACCGGAGAAGACATAGAGATGGACATAGAGCTGGACGGAACAGGTGCGGACTCAGAAGAATTGGTGATAACTAATTTATTGTATGGAAAAATATTTTCGTGAAATTTGACATGACGACTGACATAGATTCGTCCCGTTTTAGGATCAAGACACCTGTACCCCTTATACTCAGACGCATATCCCAAAAATACACATTGTATAGACCTAGGAGAGAGTTTGTTGGCAGATGTTGCCGTAAAATTGGGGTAACAAGCACATCCAAACACACGCATAAAAGAGAAATCAGGAGACCGGTGAAATAATTTTTGATACGGAGAAAAACCAGTAAATTTGGTGGAGGGTAATCGATTAATAATGTAAGTAGCTGTCAAAACAGCCTCAACCCAAAATGTAGCTGGTAAACCAGCATCAATAAGCATGGTGCGGGCAAGTTCAATGAGATGGCGATGTTTGCGTTCAGCTAAACCATTTTGTTGTGGTGTGTCAGGACATGATTTTCGAAAGAGAATGCCGTGATTATCAAAAAAAATTCGCATACTGAAATTATCAAACTCACCCCCTCCATCACTTTGAAAAATTTTAATTTTGTGGTCTAGTAAATTTTCCACCAGCCTCTTAAAAGATTGAAAATGAGTAAAAACTTCACTTTTACGGCGCATAGGATATATCCATGTAAAACGAGAGTAATCATCAATAAATGAGACATAATATTTAAAACCATCATGAAGACAACACAGGAGATTGCCAGACGTCTGAATGAATTAAAAATAATGGTGTTTTTGAACAATGAAAAACATCTTGAAAAGGTAATCTGTGAGATTTACCCAATCGACACGAGGTACAATCATGATTAAAAGATGAAAGACTACAAAGCTGACCAGACTTTCTAAGACTATCTAAAACACGAGTGCCACAATGCCCCAACCGGCGGTGCCATAAAGGTCCAGTTGCCGCATTAGAAGCAAGTGCCAGAACAGAAGATGAAGGAACACGAATGGGATAGAGACTGTCGCTACTGGAAGCTTGTAGAAGAATTGCCCCCGTTGTTTTGTCCTTTAGAAAAATAGAATTTTTGTCAAAAATCACCATGCAATTATTATCAGAACACAATTTTTGTATAGATAGTAAATTATATTTTATCTGCGGCACATGATAAACAGATCTTAGATGAAGAGGCTTTGATTCGGAATTAATAAAAATATCACCAACATTTTTAATGGGAAGGGTGGTACCATTTGCAACAGTAACATTTAATGGTCCATAATAAGTAGATTTATTTACTAGTGTACCTTCCTGAGGAGTCATATGGGCAGAGGCACCGGAGTCTGGAAACCAGACAGCGTCATGTGAATCACTCATAGGCGCAACCAGTGCTGGAGCTGAGGGCTGGGAGAAACGAGAGGGACACGAAACAACAGAGTGACCTGGAGAATAACAGATTTGACAGACAATTGGCGGGGGAATAGAACCAAATTGGCCATCAACTAACGGGGAGCCTGCAGATCCATAATTAGTAACACAAGCAGAATAGGGATGCGTATTAAACGATGAATAAACTGTATTACATAATGCTGTACCTGGCCTGCCCGGATGTGAAGGCTGCTGTGGAGAAGGCTGATAATATGGCTGCTGAAAATATCCCCCTTGCGCTGGTCCTGGTCGTGAGTGATAATAGGCAGGAGGCTGAGCTGGAAACCCCTGCTGATACTGGCCGTACCCGCGACCACGACCACGGGAACCCCGCCCTCGCTGTCCGCGTCGACCTCTGCCGCGGTGATTCTGGAAGCCACCTCGGGCGTCGGGCCCTGGAGCAGCAGGTGCTGCCGGGTAAGCAGCAAATGCAGTAGGGCTGACGGCAGCTTCTTGGGATCTAAGATAAAGAATTCGTTGCTCCTGTTGGACCAGTCGCTCGCGTAATTTATCAAAAGTAAGACCTTCGGGGAACGAGGATAAGGTTGTAATGATGGACTCATATTCAGGACCCAGGCCAAGCAAAGTCTGTTCTATAAGGTCTTTCAGAGAAACCGGGGAATTGATAGTAGCAAGAGCATCAACAATTTTCTGTATTTCACGCATATATTGTTCCATAGATTGGTTCTCTTTCTTTTTAATATTAGTAAACAATCGTTTTAACTCCATGGAACGAGCCAAACTGGCTGCCATAAAACGTGACTCCAGATGGTCCCATATAATAGATGAAGTTTTCAGGGTATGAACTTCAACGAGTATATCACGTGACAAAGTAGCAAACAGCCATGAACGGACTGTTTGATCTAACTTTAGCCAGTAATAAAACTCATTGTTAGCAATTTCTCTCCGAAGATTATCAAAAATAGTAGAAGAAGGAGGAGAAATTGTACCATCAAGAATGCCCATTAATCCATGAGATACCAGAAAGGACTCGAATTGTGTGCGCCATGGAAGGTAATCTTCGACAACATCAAGCTTGGTAGTGACAATATTGGTGATGTTGGGGGCTGAAAATCCCATAGATTGAGCAATAGCCTCAAGAGAACCGACTGCCATGGAGGGAGGAGGATGTCCAATCGCCCGGAGAGATGCGGGAGGAGCCAAACCTTGTTGGCCAGTCATGGTGGCACCACCGAACGGTGCCCTGGAGGAATCTGCCGTGACCTGCGGATCGGAGAACGAAACAGCTGGTTGCCGGGAAGGAGTCGGCGGTGACCAGTCGAACGTTGGCGGAACCCAGGCGGACATGTCCGGTGCGCTGCTCATCGGAAAAGGCCTGGAGAGAGACTGCTGCATCACGGAGGAGGAACCAAAAAACGGACCTGCCGGTGCCGTCGACATCACGGTTGACGGAGGCGGGGAGACGGCGGTCTGCGGATTTGAGACTGGCGGAGCAACCGTATTGGTGCTGGCGGCGGCCATGCTCATGGTGGAAGACGGAAAAGAGAAGAAAAAAAAAATTAAATAACCCTAGCTCTTGATACCATGTGAGAAATAATAACAGGCTTACCTACACTGGTAGCCCTGACAGTATATATATAAGAAATAAGTATCTGAGTACAATTAGGAAACTACCTAATAATTAATACTTAATTAATTCTACACTATTAGAGGTGTCAATTCCCGATTCAAAGAAGCGGACAGAGGGAAAACCATTTGGATTGGTAGGGGACTGCTCTGCACGAATCGGGATTCAAGAGGGGCTTCTGACGCTTTTCCATGGCTCCAAATCCAGTCTGCGAGGGGATGAACGGGCTGCCTGACAGTTGGAAAGGAAGAAGGTTACTGATTTTAATTAAAATGACGCCATTTAGGGATCGGCACACCGTGCGCACGGTGGCCCGATCCCACAATATAATTACGTTAAATGTAGATGGGAGTTGACATGAAGGGAAGAAAAAGAAAAAGAAAGGAAGATACGTTTGCGAGTCTACAAGTGGTGGTGTGGATGACGCCATGTTGACGTAATCTATGTGTCATAAAACTCCAATTTTTTAAAATGCTTAAAACTTTTTTATTTGTTTTTCAAGATTCACAAATGCTTATTATCTTTCATATGATGCCAATGTTACACGTATAAAGTATAAAAAAAGTTGAAATTTTAATTGTTCAAATTTACTTCTACTCAAAAATATATGAAACACAAATTTTAAATTCGTCGAGCCTCCCATAAACAATCGAAATCTGTATTTTTGAATTTCACAATTATTCATAAAAAAACAAACAATAGGATTACTTATAATAATTTAATTAATGTTTTAATAAAGTGGTGTGTAAAAAAATATGTTGAGTGTATTTTATTAACAGTGCTGAAATAGAGGGAAAATGATATTGATGGAGTCTAAACTATGTTCTCATATATGCCCTTTAATTTATATTAATACAAATTAAAGGGCTTAATGATTTAATCTTATATTACCATCACAATTATACTTCCTTTCTATTGAAATGTTTGCTACAGCGACGGATACATGATTTCATGTTGGGGTGGGCTGAAAAACTTAATTGATAATACATTGAAAATTTTCAAAATAAGCAAAAAATCAAATATAAGAATTCTCCACTAAATTTGTTCCTGACGAGGCTTTGAAACAAAAAACTCGTCAACAATAGAGTCTACATCTATACTAAGAGCAGAGTCTTTTTCAATTTAAAGTGTCATGCAATTAGCAAGAAAGTCATCATCAATTTTGTTGCAGAATGTTTTCTTTAGAAGATACACGACATAAAATAATCATTCTACTATTGCAGTAGAAACAATAAGATCAATACAAAGCGAATCAATCTGCTCATCATTATAACATATTAACTAGATCTTTTGCTCTTAGTCAACTCCTCACATAATTCAATAAGTGTAGATACTTGAAACTTTGTATCATGAATCACATCATGAACATAGTGTTGCAGCTCGAATTCCAAATCACGAATGTCCTGTCTACTAAAATAATCGGGATAGAACTTCCTTGCAAGAGTACAAATAGCATCGACATTGAACGACTCATGAATTGTTGAGATCCAATGAAGCACTCAAAGAAAGGAGTTTCACTGGTTTATCATTAATTCACTAGAACCAGTTTATTTTATTTTATTTTCATCGCATTTATTTTAAAAAATCAATCTCACACATTCGCATTTAATTCATTTAATCCAAGTCGCTGAAATAAATTGGCACTTGATTCATTTTTTCATCCTTATGGAGATGATATCATACGTACAAAAAATGAGGTCAACTATGAGAAATGGGAATAAATGAATTGATGAAAAAATGAATGACACACGTACAACAAGACAAAGTGTCTGGGTGTGAGAATGGATATTGAAATAATTTCCACACCGATAAAATAAAAATGAAAAAAATTATACATTATGATCTTAAGCTTTCAGATAGAGTATATGGTCTCATACCACGGCCCAAATACTCTTGGATTTAGAGACGACCCAAATAGACATCGGTACCAGAAAGCCCAGAGGAAGAGCCCAGTCCAGAATCAAGAGACGACCTTTTCTGTCTGCACCAGCATCTTGACATCTGCACCTCGGCCAGCAGATGCTTGTCCAGGGACTTATGACACTACATTTTAGGTGCACCCATGCACCTCGGTCCCCATCACCACCAGAGATCATCTTATTTCCTTAGCGGATTAAAACACATGTAAGCGGCCCATTATTGTAATTGGGCTCCCCAGGCCCAAGACCTGGGGTCCAGCCCATATTTCCTCTGTAAACAACCCCCTTGGGGGTAGTTGTAAGGGGTTCACAAATCATTAATTGCAAGCTCTTTCTCTCTATATATATTAGCTCTCCCTTCTCTTTAAGTCATACCCTTAGCGGTTTACCGGGAAGCTATCATTTGGTGTTCTCGTTGAGAGAAAGAACAATCAAGTTAGTACACCTCATCACTACCAGACACAGCTGACACTTTGTAAGATGGGGAAGGACACTAGATCAAAAACCATCTACACCATCTACACATCAAAGGCCCTCCATCAGGAGAAGTCTGGAGATGCCACACATCGAAGAATGCTGAGGAATTCCATGAAACCATCGACCCTGAGGCTGATCTCCGCGGCCAGAACAATGCCAACCAGTCGGGTGCTCGGAGATTCCTCGATAGCAAACACAAAAGCAACAAAACTTGAGCGAGCCTCACTCAAAACAATATACCAACACCACCCACTGGTGGTCCCAAACAACTACCTCCAACTCGGCAACAATGAAAATGTTGTCTCTCTAGAGAAGTCGGTCCACATGCAGCGGGGCCACACCTTAGCCTTCAACAGGTTGGGAAATACTCATCGAAGACCAGTTTTTGAGAGGAATGGTGGTTATTACCGACCATGCTAGATTGAAGATTGGTTTCCTAGAAAACAGGTTGGGGCGCCCGACGGTCAACTACATGTCGGTTAGTACCACCATTCCATTCTCTAGATGGGGTGTGGACCCGATAGGATCTCTTTTGAAGGGAGCCGACAACTGGAAAAGCACCTCGCACAAATGGAAGCGAGGGAACAGCACGCCAGAGGCAGTAACACGGGGATCAACTTAGATCCTGGTATCGTTGCGATGATGTGAAAGATAACGGAACTAGAGAGGCAAATCGCTGAAAGTCGGGATGAGCCCATCGTTCCTTTCAGGACGAGAACCCCTTCATAGTCAGGGTCCTCTCTGTCCCCATCTCGGAGAAATATTATCGTCACACCATAAAGCCACACGATGGTCGAAGCGATCCACATGAGCATTTCATCCGCTATCAAAATAGCATGCTCATGTTGAATGCCTCCGACGAGTACCTGTGCAGATGGTTCCTGATCATCCTGGAGGGACTGGCATACGAATGGTTCAACGCTTTACCGAAGGGTAGTGTGGACTCATGGCAAGATTTGGCGGGGCGTTTCTTGACACACTTTGCTGGTAGAAGGCGCAACAAAAAACATTTCTCACATCTCCTGAGCGTCAAACAAAATAAGGATGAATTCCTCCAGGACTTCCTTGAGCGATGGAGACGCGAGACGGAGGAGGTTGAGGGGGATGATGACAGGACACTGCAAGTCCTCCTTCAGGGTGTGTTGTGCCCCACTCCCTACGCGAGGAGTCTTTTTACAGACCCCCCGAGGTCGTACATCAAGGCACTCTAGCAGGGAGACCTCCAAGCCGCGGCAAACGATGCACTCATTGGAAAGACCAAGGAAGAAACAGTCCCCACCGCCACACAACCAAGTCGGGAAGGCAATCAGCCAGCAACAGAAGCATGCCCTACGTCAACCCCTCAACATAAGGCACCTCGACAGGACAATGCTGGGTATGAGGGGCATCGACACAGAGAATAAGTTGGAGGGCACCCTAGATCCTGGATCAGCCAAGGACCCCCTCACGCATCATGTCACTATTATAATAGATTAGCAGAGGAGCGAGGACTGGTTTAGAGGGATCCGACCCCCCCCCCCCCCAAGAAGTGTGTGTCATACACTGGGGCGGAACATATTGTCATTTTCATTGGAACATATCCCATAGCACTGACGACTGTGTAACACTCAAGGATGCCATCGAAAAGTTCATTCAGAGGGGCCAACTGTCCCAATTTGTCAAGGGCCCCCATGGAATACATGGGTAAACATCAGTCACGGAGGGGGGGAGATCCCAAGCAAGAAAAGGGAGATCGACAACCTCTCCGATGAGGAGGACGAGGAGCTATGACCCTAAAAACAACATATAAATATGATCGTCGGAAGGAACACTGGGGGCGACTGGGCCACCCAACGTAAAAAATGGGCACAATCTTTGTATGTGGGCTAGGTGAGACACGCTCCTTCCAAGAAAAACGATTCAAAACTGACCCCATCACCTTCACCGACAGGGACTACCAAAAGGACCTCCATCCCACTGAGACGCCCTCGTCGTCAGGTCTGAAATCAACAACGTCGTCATCCACCGAACGTATGTTGACACATGCAGCTCAGTCAATGTAATTTATATCAATACGTTCAAAAAGCTACGTCTCGATCAAGGATCCCTGAGCCCAATTCAGACACCTCTCTTCGGCTTCACCGGGGACTGAGTTTTTCGATATATAGAAAGAGAGAATATTCATCTTTTTGAAATCTGCTAGATCATTATAATGATATTCTTCTCAATCTATATTTCATATTGGTGCATCTATAGCTGATAGATAATCTCACAAAACAGGGACCAATAGTACCAGATCGAGATAAAACAGAGGTCATCCATTAAGGGCCAAGCACTTGCTGATTTTTGTCACGGAATGCACTGTCAGAGAAGTCACACCCGCCACCTTGGACGCCGAGGAAAATGATACTTGGACACTCTACACTTATGGCTCCTCGGCGTTCAGACCATGTGGGGGTGGTGTAGTCTTCACATCACTAGAAGGTTTCAAAGCTTACTATGCGGTGTGTTTAAACTTCCGTGTCTCCAACAATGAAGCAGAATATGAGGCCCTCCTCAGCGGTCTGAGACTGGCAGCCAGCCTCAAAGAAAAAAACATCATTATCAAACGCGACTCCAAACTATTGGTCGGCCAGATCACAGGATCGTACAAAGCAAAGGAGGAGCGAATGAGGCAATACAAGCAAGTCACTAAGGAGCTCTTCAAGATCTTTGTGTCACACAACATCAGCCAAATTCCGAGAGGAGAGAATACAGAAGCTGACATACTCTCGAAACTCAGTTCGAAAACGCCCGAACACATCTCCAAAATTGCACGGGTCGTAAAATTCCACGTTAGCCCCCATCCTCTACATCCAGCCACGGCCATCGGACTGGATTTCTGATATCAGCACATTCATCAACTCCGGGAAGCTCCCGGGCGATGAGGAGAGGGCGAAACTTACTAAACTAAGATCACCAAGTTACACCATAGAGGGCGGCAGGTTTTACAAATAGTTCTATAACGGCACCCTTCTCTGATGCCTCCACCCCGATGAAGTTGAGATAGCCATGAAGGAGGTACATTGTGGCGTTTTCTCCTCACACCAAGGACCCTTGAGCATGTCGAGACACCTCCCTGTCCAAGGGTATTTCTGGCCAACGATGCCCCGGGACTGTGCCGAAGTGGCAAAGAAGTGCAGTGCATGCTAGCATTTCCAAAGAGCGTCGGGGCGCCCGGCGGTCAACTACACGTCGGTTAGTACCACCATTCCGTTCTCTAGATGGGAGCGGACCTGGTAGGACCTCTTCCGAGGGGAGCCGACAACAACATATATATTATCGTTGTTGTGGATTACTTCACAAAGTGGATCGAGGTCGAACAACTGGTGAGCATCACAGGCGCAAGGTGAAAAAAATCTTCTAAGAATATTCTCACCCGGTTTGGAGTCCCCAACCAAATCATCTCAAACAATGGCACACAATTCGAGACGACTCCTTTTCAAGAACTTCTCACAGAGTGGGGCATAAAACACAACTTCTCCTCCATTGTGTATCTTCAAGGCAAATAGGCATCAGGCAAGTCGAGAACGCCAACAGAACCATACTGGAGAGGCTCAAGAGAAGTTGGAGCCTTGGAGGCCAAATGAAGAAGATGGGTGGACGAGCTTCACAACATACTTTGGGCATATCGAAGCACTCCGAGATGTGCCATTGGAGAAACCCCATTCTCTCTCAGTGATGTTAGTTTTCTCACACTTAAAATAGATCGTAGTAATATAGTGGTGTAAGTACGAGTATCGTCTCCACAGGGGACGGGAAAAGGGAATTAAGTATTAATTAAATTCAACGATAAATAGAAATAAATAAAATGCAATTGTGCGAGATTTGATTCATTGAAAAACCAAATTGCAACTGAACGAATATAATAAATGGGTTCTTTTGAATTAATGACGAAGGGAACAGGAATTGGTTACGGGGTAATCATATTTCTGACTAATCAGGCTTAATCAAATGAAATTAATTTTATTGATAATTTAGGGGACCGGGCTGATCTCTCATACGACAGGATTCTAACATTATTGCCAAAACGAGCAAGCGTACGACCCCTTAATCGTTACTAATCTCTTAGCGAACGATTAAGTGTGTGTGAAGGTGTCCTAGAATAAATTAGATCTCTCTTAATTTATTCTACAAGCAATTATAATTCTAGCGGCCGTTCTAGGTTACAAAAGATATCAATTAAATCATTCAAACACAAATTAAATACATTCATGCATTCTGAAATCGTAACAGCGATCATCTGGCTTCATCATCAGTTTTCGCCTTGCTCCTCTCAGATCCTCGTCATTGTGTCTTCTTATGATTTGTAGCCCTTGAAGTTGGATTTCATATGTAATTTGAATCGTGTTCGTTGGATGTTTATGCAAAAAGATATGTTTGAATGATTGACAGAAGGTCATCTTGATTGTCGTTTTCAAGTTGTGTTCGTCTTCTTTTGATCCCGTAGCCAATCCTAGAGCTCTTTTGTGTTCAAATCTTCATCGTAAACCTCCTGGTGATCTATAAAACTCTCGGTTCATTCTCAAATGCATCTCGAACCATCTCGATTGCTTCTCAAGCACTGGTGCTGGGTTCAAATCCCAAATTTTGACTCCAAACAATACAAAACTCGAACCAACACCCGGTAACTATGACTTGAGCTAAAATTGAAACTTATAACACCTTAAAGCTAGGAAAACCATTAAAAACCGACCCCAGAAACGCATCAAATGCGTTTTGTAATACGAACTTATCACTCGGCTACGGTTTTGAAGCTAAAGCCCCCACCGAACTACATTCGTACCATATTAGATGTCTTATTTTAGTTTGGCACGATTATTATATAAGTGATTGAAAAATAAAACTTAAAATTGAGATTTGAGTAGAATAAATGCTATCACATATCTTGTTCTAAAACAATAAACAAGACATTCATTTTAGGAAAAGACAAAAAGAAAAAATAAGGATGTTTTTACTTGGACTGTTTTCAGTCCAAGACCAGACCACACCAAACTTGAGCAGTTATAAAATACAAAGACACAAGAAAAGAGCAGATCAAACCTGACCAAAAAATTTCAGTCTAAGTAAAAACATCATAAGTCAATCAAAACGGGACGAAAGGACAACATTTTACATTTGTTGAACTTGGAGTTCATATAAAGTTACTCCCTCCGTCCCTTAAAACTTTGTCATGTTTGACAGGCACGGTAATTAATAAAGTAAAACTGTGTGGTTGAGGTTTGTGCAGAGGAGAAAGAATAATCGAGAACAATAAATTCTTTACTTAAAAAGGAAAGTCACAAAGTTGGTGAGATATCCAAAAAATAAAAAATGACAAAATTTTAAGGGACGGAGGGAGTATGATGTTCAATACTTGAGTGAATACTTTAACCATGGTTACTGAAATCAATACATCATACTCAAATAAAAGACGACAAATGCAAAATTTACAAGGGAAATCTGCATCATCAATTCAGTGTGATTTGACCTGCACATATATATAGATTGAAATGATTCTTTTGCGACAGAAGGGAAAGAACACCCATCTAAGAGAGACATGTATTAAAATATTTAACTCAATAATCTTATAGCTAACTGTTCCATCTATTCAATTTTTACTTCAATTCACCACTGTTAATAGTGGAGGACCTAGGGGGCAAGTGCCCCACTTCCGACCCCGAAATTTAGAATTAGTACTTATGATATAATCGGTGTCCTCGCGTGTTGATATAAAATAATGACTGTTAGATATGTAACAATTCTGTCAAAGAGCATATGCAAATTGTTATAAAACATTTAAACGACTATGGAGTTATGATGAAGCGATTTCATACAATTAGACATGTTCTTGACACGGTCATTCTTTGAAAAGTGGCATTGGTGGTTATTTTTTTGTGAAGTAAGAATTATCTTTTTCCAAACTTAGAAGTCAATGATATGATGAGACTTCTAATATGTGTGATGCGCTTAATGGATTTAAGATTATCTTCAATGAAATTCCATACACAAGATATATCCATTGTTTTCTTACCTATTACAATTAGTTGTTGTGGCTATTGCAAAAAGAAGAAGTTTGTGGATTCTTCCAACAAAAATAACATGAGATCATAAGAGAGTTATTAGAAAAGAATGTGGTAGTAACAAACGGGAGATGATTGAATCAATAAATTAAAGTAGTTTAGCTCAGCATTACATGTTAATGTTCAAAATTTAATCCCAAGTTGATGAAGGAATTTTGGGCACTGTAATTTTGTGACACGACGTGTAACGTTGGGCACTATCCTAGTTCTAAATCAAAATTCTGATTGTTTGTAATACAAAAACAACTTGAATTCTAATCCAAAACAAGAAATGGTGCCAGGATGATTCAATTCCAATTCATATGAGGTATTATGTATTTCTTTCAAGAAATTGAATATTATTGTTTAGAATTATTTTAATGGGTTGAAATTGAATAACTTTTTTTTGTTTAAAAAAATTGTCTACACATTGAATAGATTAGTCTGACACCCGACCCGACCCATCTTTGTCCATACAGTAGTACCCCCGCTTGAGAAAAGTTCTAGGTCCGCCACTGACCATTAATATATTTAGAGGTTTAATCCTAAAATATTAGGTAGTAGTAATAAAATATTTGTGGAAAATGTGAATATAATTTATTGTGAATATAATTTAGAGTTTTATACTCACTTTTATGTAACATTTAAATACAATTATAGTTACTAAAATTATTAGGGTCACATTTTTTGCCACTACTTTTACTGTAGTTATATATTTGGAATTATTTCATATATTTATCTAGCAAGTTTTGCTTAATTAAAGGCTTCCTTCTTAATTAACTTTGTTGTTAATTTATACCTAATTTTGGAAAAAATAACAGAAAGATGTAAAAATTATTTTAACAATGAGATCTTAATATTAACACTTGGATATACTTAATAAAAAATTTGATCATAAATATCTCTAGCAAATGAAACTTCTTGCGTTTATTTTATTAAATTAAATCATATATATGCAATATTAAAGATCATAAAAATGTATGGATCTATATGGCAAGTCTCCTAAATATCAATCTACATTTGGTAGTAACTATTACGGACATTTTTAATTACATTGATTTTTTGTCTTATCTATTTAAGTATTGTCTCGTCTGATTTGGTAAATGTCTGCATTATTTTGGCCATATCATTTATGTACTCCCTCCGTCCCATTAGAAGATTTCCACTTTCCTTTTTTGGACGTCCCGTTAGAAGGTTCCCATTTCCATTTTAAGAAACAATTAACAATCTTAAGTGACAAATTAATCATTAAATACTAAAAATTATACATTTATAACATCACAATTATCAATACTAACTACATTATAATATATACATATTAAAATTATTTCTCAAAATATACTCGAAGTACTTTATTTAATTATTGCCTAAATAACCGTGCCGTTTTGCTATGGGAACCTTCCAACGGGACGGAGATAGTATTAAATAGCAATTATGCCATGCACACAAATATGCCTAAGTTTGCCTAAATTAAATCACCTAAGAAAAGGATTTTTTTGGGTAAAATTGACAAAAGGTTTAGGCCCTAGTTAACTGTCTAACCGATGCTAGGGGCACTTAGGAATGAGGTGTCATCTTTTTTTGTAAAAAGTTTAGGCTAGAGAAAGATACACCCCAAAATTGGCCGCAAAAGAACTGAACTTGGTGATGCAAGCAAAAATTATCTCAGGCAACAAAGAAGCTCGATGGTCAGGTGTTCTTACGGACATGAGCAAAGTGGCAGTTAGGAATAGGGAGGGGTGGGATTGGTCCGGACTAGGTCGGATTTTTGCTCTACCCAGAAATTACCTAAAACTTTTCGGTTTATGAAAAATTCGGACCGGAAAAAAAGCCCACATATTCGGTCCGAGGTGGGTTTTTTGAGGCTCGGGTTTGGTCCGAGTTCGGGTACGATCGGTTAAAGCCCAATAAAAAAATATCATTGTTTTTATTAAAAAAAGTATTCTAAAAAATGTTTGATAATCAATCAAATCGATTCAACTTTCACACCTTCTATTATAGTTAATAAAGCAAAAGTATTAATGGGAAGGAGATTAATGGGAATCACAAATTGCGTAAAAATCAATTCAAAAGCATCATCATACGAAGCTTATAACAAAATGTCATCCAAGACTCCAAGTATTCCAAAATCAATTATGTTCATTAAGTTGTGAAGATTTCATTGCTAAAATACTTTAATGGATGATGAAGCTTGAACACAAGAAAAATCGAAGAAGCTGCGTAACCAATTCACCAGATTGTATGAGAAGAAACTAAGCGGAGAAACCAAAGAAGAGAAGTAGGTTTTGTAGGTTGATTACTCCTTGAAAACATGAAAGATCCATAAATTTACCTCTTCGGAATTCTAAATGGCATCACATTTTGTCCTTTAGACTTCTGAGTTCTCTTTCCGATTCTCAATCGGCTAATGAAGATGTCGAGACTGTTGGTAGCGCTGGCTTTCAGGTTATATTATTTCATATACTTCATTTTTTATAATAAATTATAATAAAATATTCGGGCCGGGTTTTGGCCTGTCCGGTCCGGTTTGTAATTTTTAGGGATCGGATTTGGGCCCAAAATTTCGGGGTCGGTCCGGATTTTTTTAACCGGCCCGTCAAAAATAAAAAAACCCGGCCTAGTAACATTTTTTGGTCCGAGCCCGGATCGATTTTTTTAACAACGCATTATTTAGCTGGTTTGGGCCTGACCCGCTTTACTCAATTCCATCAGGTACATTCTTTGCCTCATTTGGCTAAAAAAGCATTTTATTGTTGATTATTTTGGTATTCCTGATTATCGATGTACTTAAATTGGGTAAGGTCTAGTCCCCCCGACTAAGTTGTTTTTATTTCAGTCTTGTGTTGTATTTGGAGAAGGTAAGCCTTCTCGAGACAGGTTTTGGTCTAGCCCCCCTCTTCACATGTATTTTATTTAATTATGGTAAATGTTCCCCGGCATTTGCCCCGCCAATTTTGGTGGTTTACCTACCGAGTTAAAAAAAAGATACGCAAGCAGAAATCTTAGGGCATGTTTACTAATAGAAATATTCTCCAACTTTCTTTTCTATTTTCCGTTCGCCAATTCTCTGTTTTGATTTTATAGTTTTCGTTTTTCAATTGTTCCATTTTCAAATCAAAAAGCATATTCATCAAATTTTTTCACCCTATTATGGGGCCGACATGATAACCGTAAGTACGGTGCTGGTTCGGAATTGGACCTGGTACAATCCAAATAGGGTATCCGGTTCCGGGTATAGGAAAGTTGGGACTGAAACCGGTCAGTCCCAGTCGATCCGAGGGGTTATCGACCAGACCGGATCAGGATCGCCTGGTGTTGACCACATTGAACATGGACAATCGGATCGTCAATCGAACAAGATCATGATCGCTCGCTCATTGATCAGACTAAGGCTGTTAACGAACCAAGCTTTTATCGAACTATTCGAGTTTGAGCTGGTTTCGAACCTAACGAGCCGAGCTTAACGAGTTTTTGAACTCGAACCCGAGCTGAGTTTTAAGTTCAAAAACTTAATCGAGCCGAGCTCGAACATAGTAGTATTCGGCTCGGTTTGAACTTGAGCCTATCGAACACCTGAAATTATAAATATAATTTATATATATTTCAAAATTTAAATATAATTAGTATAATTTTATGAATTTAAATAAGATTATTAACGAACCGAATACTTGTCGAATCATTCGAGCATGAACCTATTAACGAGCATCACCTAAGTTTTTTAATTCGAGCATATTTATCGAGTTTATCGAGCGCATGTTTCGACCATCGAACACCTATCGAGCCAAACACGAGCCTCATTTGTAAAGCTCGACTAGCTTTGACCTCGAACCCGAACACCACTAATTCCTTATCGAGCCGAACTCGAGATTTGGGTGTTCGGGCTCGGTTCGGCTCGTTAACAGCCCTAGATCAAACCAGACAGGGATTGTCAGGTCATCGACCAGATCGGACCAAGGACCGCCCGGTCATCGATCGGACTAGACCATAACCGAGTTAGAGCGGGACTAGATGCTCGGACCAGAGCGACAACAGATCCACCACTACGCATAAGTAGGCAAATCTTTGCAACAACACTGCAACTTCTGCACGTTTCAAATTTGGAAAACTAATACATGTCACTTCTCTAACTCATTAAAGAAAATAATTTGATAAATGCATTTTTCTGTTTTTCCCTTTCTCAAGTGTTCCAATAAATTTTTTAGATAAACATGCTTTCCAATTTTTCAACTTTTCAAAAAATTAGAAGATATTTATGTTACTCTAATAAACAGACCTTTAACTCTCGGGCCACCTTTTCATAAATAGGAATAGTACTCCCTACTACGTAGTCAATAAATCAAATCAGAATAAATGAAAGATACGAACCGCAATTAGAGCATATGTGATTTGCTGCCGGAGCTCCACACTTGTAGCAGAAGGCACATCCACACCTATTAATATAATCATAACATACTCCGTAATATATAGGCTTTTTTTACAAGAATATTACTAAAATAAAACATATTTACATAAATATGACTATTTATTACTACAATATGGTGTTATGGTAACTTAAGCTCAAAACTTGAACATGAATTGCTATGATTTCATTACTACTCTAGTCATTAGTCATATACTCTAGTCATGCTATGTAAATCATCTTTATTAGCGTCAGTAATTATTTCTAATATATACGAGTAACAATACAATACAATACAATACAATACAATACAATACAATACAATACAATACAATACAATACAATACAATACAATTAGCAAAAAAAATAACAACATATAAGACATTAAATCTCCATGGCTCGAAAGGGAGAACATAAGTGTTGAAAATTAAACTTGTTTTTGGCTCTAATTAATATTTAGTTTTAGTTGTTGTTGGGAAGACCTAAGAGATAAAAAAATGTAGAAGGAATAAATTCTAGAGCTTCTCTAGAAGATATGGTCTCTAGAACTCTCCTATCATTAATCGTATTTGTCTAGAATGCATTACTTATAGAAGAGTCTAGACACTTTTGTACTAGTATAAATAGAGCTCCCCTACCATCAAATTGAGTTGTTCTAATAAAAAGAGTTCTTCCACTTTGTTTAAATTTCTCTTCCATAATATTTCTAATTTAGCCTCCCAATTTCCCCAATCTTCCTTCACTTATTTCCAACAGTGATATCAGAGACGTTCGGTCATCACCCAAAAATGGCCGGTTCTCTTCAAGTTCCACCATTAAAAAGGAGAATTATGATAATTGGAGCATTCACATGATGGCAATATTTGGATCAGAAGATGTGTGGGACATGGTAGAGGAAGGCTTTGATGAACCCGAGGACATCAACACCTTAAATCAAAATCAAAAGAATGCCTTGAGGAGTACTAAGAAGAAAGATCAAAAGGCGCTCTCTATCATCCATCAAGCTTTGGATTAAGTCATGTTCGCAAAGGTGGCATGTGCAACTACAAGCAAAGAAACATGGGAGATATTAGAGAATTCATTCAAAGGAGTAGATAAGGTCAAGAAAGTAAAACTTCAAAGTCTTCGAGGTGAGTTTGAATGTTTAAACATTAACTCTTCGGAATCTATTGACGACTTTCTCAAGAGTTCAAACCATCTTGAATCAACTAAGAAGATATGGAGAAGAATCCAAAGACAATCGTGTGGTTGAAAAAATTCTACGGTCTTTAGATTCAAAATTCGATTACATAGTTGTGGCAATAGAAAAATCTACAAATCTAGAAACAATGACTGTTGATAATCTCTTGGGATCTCTTCAAGCTCATGAAGAAAAACTCAAGAAGAGAATAAAGCAAGAGCCACTGGAGCAAGCCCTTCAAACCAATCTCACCTGAAAAAATAAAGAGATTTTCCAAGAGGGAAGATGTCAAAGTTCAAGAGGGCGCAGTCGAAGCCAAGGCCATGGAAGAGGAGGTTATAAGACTTTCAAAAAAAAGAAGAGAGAAATCCACATTTCTATCCATCAAGAGGCCGTGGAAGAGGAGGTATTTCAAGTTCAATGTTACAATTGTCAAAAATTTGGTCATTTTGCCTCCGACTGTAGATTGGCAAAAAATAAAGTTGAGGAGTGAACGAATCTTGCCAAAGAAGAAGAAGAAAATTCAACATTGTTGATGGCCCATAAAGGAGGAGAAAGTGACACCAAAACGACATGGTACTTAGATATGGGAGCAAGCAACCACATATGCAGAAAGAAAGATATGTTTGTCGAGCTTGATGAATCGGTAAGTGGAAATATCTACTTTGGAGATGAATAAAAAATCCCAGTAAAAGGAAAGGGGAAAATTTTAATCCGATTAAAAAATGGAAAAAATGATTTCATCTCTAATGTCTACTATGTGCCCAACATGAAATCAAACATTTTAAGTTTGGGGTAACTTTTAGAAAAGGGATATGACATTCATATGAAAAATCACACCCTTTTGATGAGAGATAAAAACGGGGGTTTGGTTGCTAAAGTACCAATGTCAAGAAATAGAATGTTTTCATTAAACATTGAAAATGGGGGTCCAAAATGTTTGAAAGCATGTTTTAAAAATTCATCTTGGATTTGGCACTTGAGATTTGGGCATCTTAATTTTGGAGGTTTAAAATTGTTGAGTGATAAAGGTATGATGAAAGGTTTGCCCAAAATCAATGAAGCTAATCAATTGTGTGAAGGGTGTTTATTTGGAAAGCGACCAAGAAATAGTTTTTCAAAGAAAACATCTACAAGAGCAAAACAACCGTTAGAGCTTGTACACACGGATATTTGCGGGCCAATTAAACCATGCTCTATCAGAAATAGTAACTTTTTTGCTCTTTTCATTGACGATTTAGTCGAAAAACTTGGGTTTATTTTCTAAAACATAAGTCCGACGTTTTTGGGGCTTTCAAGAAATTCAAAGCTATTGTTGAAAATAAAATCCGTGAGATCCGACCATGGGGGGAATTCACTTCAAAGGAGTTTGAAAATTTTGTGAAGACAATGGTATTTATCGTCCCTTAACGGTTCCATATACTCCACCACAAAATGGTGTTGTTGAAAGAAAAAAACGGTCTCTACTTAACATGGTTCGAAACATGCTCAAGACAAAAAATATTCCAAATAAATTTTGGGCCGAAGCCGTAGATTGTGCGGTTTATTTGTCAAACCTATCTCCTTCTAGAAGCATGGAGTGGAAGAAAGCCCGAAATTTCTCATTTGAAAGTTTTTGGGAGCATTGCTTATGCTCTTGCGCCGGATAAAAAAAGGAGCAAGTTGGATGACAAATGTGAGAAGTTTATTTTTATTGGCTACGATGCAAGAGCAAAAGGGTACAAGCTTTACAACCCAAGCAATGGAAAAATCGTGATTAGCCAAGCAAGATGTTGAGTTTGATGAAGAAAGCACTTGGGATTGGACTCATAAAGAAGAAGAGTACAATTTCTTGCTTTACTACAATGAAGAAGAAGAGGAAGAAGAAGAGGAAGAACAAGACATAGCCCATGAAGAGCCCATGAGTCCAACTCCACCATCACCGGAGCAAGAAAGATCCACAAGTGAAAATCATTCAAATGAAAGGCCGCTTCGTTTAAGGAGCATACAAGAGTTATATGAGGTAACCAAAAATATAAATGATCTAACATTGTTTTGTCTTCTTGCCGATTGTGAACCAATAGGTTTTGAAGAAGCGACTAACAACAAGAATTGGAGGGAAGACGTGGATGAATAAATGAAGGCCATCATAAAAAATGACACGTGGGAATTGGTCACCTTACCCAAAGGGCACAAAGCAATTGGTGCAAAATGGGTGTTTAAAGAAAAGAAGAATGCAATGGGGAAAGTTGAAAGGTACAAAGCAAGATTGGTTGCGAAAGGGTACAACCAAAGAGTCGGCATCGACTATGAAGAGGTATTTGCTCCCGTTGCCCGTTTGGAAACTATATGATTTTTAATTTCCTTGGCAGCTCAAAATAAATGGAAAAGTTTCCAAATGTATGTGAAATCCGCATTTTTAAATGGGAAGTTAGAAGAAGAAGTTTATGGTTTGAAGCAAGCCCCAAGAGCTTGGAATACAAGTAAATAATTTCATAAAATGTCCCCATGAACTTGCTCTTTATGTCAAAAAGGAAGGAAATGGAGATATCTTGATTTTTTGTCTTTCTGTTGATGATCTAATATTCACGGGAAATAATCCCAATTTATTTGAGAACTTCAAAAAGGCAATGAATCAAGAATTTGAAATGAGGTAAAACAAAGTGAAAGTGAAATTTTTATCTATCAAGAAGGGTATGCAAAGAAAATCTTGAAAAAGTTTAAAATGGATGATTGTAATCCAATCAATACACCGGTGAATTGTGGGGTAAAATTATCCAAGTTTGGTGATGAGGAAAATGTGGAACTCACAATGTTCAAGAGCTTAGTTGGGGAGCTTACGATACTTGACTTGTACAAGGCCTGACATTTTGTACGAAGTTGGTCTCATTAGCCGGTATATGGAAGATCCAAAAACCTCTCATTGGAAGGCCGCCAAGAGAATTCTTCGCTACATCAACGGTACTCTTAACTTTGGCTTGTTTTACAATTCTTGTAAAGATTTCAAGCTTGTTGGCTATAGTGATGGTGGTTGGTCCGGAGACATTGATGATCGTAAGAGTACCACCAGATTTGTCTTTCTTTTGGGTAATACAGCTTTTACTTGGAGTTCAAAGAAGCAACCCATTGTGACCCTCTCCATGTGACCCTCTCCATATGTTGCTGTCAATTCATGTGTTTGTCATGCTATATGGCTTCGAAATCTATTCAAGGAAATAGGCATGACACATAACATTGGGAAAGAATCCAATATTCCATGACCGTAGCAAGCACATTGATACACGATATCACTACATTCGAGAATGCATTGAAAGAAAAGAGGTTGAAGTAAGGATGTAAGGTCCCATGATCAAATCACTGACATTTTCACCAAGCCGTTCAAGCACGAAGATTTTCGAAGGTTGAGGACCATGCTCGGAGTTACAAAAACAAATTTAAGGGGGATGTTGAAAATTAAACTTATTTTGGGGCCTAATTAATATTTAGTTTTAGTTGTTGGTGGGAAGGCCCAAGTGATAGAAACATGTAGAAGGAATAAATTTTAGATCTTCTCTAGACGATATGGTCTCTAGAACTCTCCTATCATTAATTGTATAGAATTGTCTAGAATGCATTAATTATAGAAGAGTCTAGACAGTACTTTTGTACTAGTATAAATAGAGCTCCCCTACCACCACTTTGTATCAAGCAAGTCAAGCAAATTGAGTTGTTCTAATAAAAAGAATTCTTCCCCTTTGTTCAAATATCTCTTCCATGATATTTCTAATTGAGCCTCCCAATTTCCCAAATCTTCCTTCACTCATTTCCAACAATAAGTAGCATT
Organism: Cuscuta europaea; assembly: GCA_945859875.1. Lineage (NCBI taxonomy): Eukaryota > Viridiplantae > Streptophyta > Magnoliopsida > Solanales > Convolvulaceae > Cuscuta > Cuscuta europaea. The sequence goes on along the minus strand of CAMAPE010000003.1, from coordinate 1,571,108 downwards.
TATTTTGTATCACCAAATAGAGTTACAAACACAAATACATCCGGACAAAACAGAAACCGACCTTCAATTTGAGATGCATGATAGAAGATTAATGTGAAAACCAACTAAAGAAACGAAAGTCAATAGAAAATGATCAACTCAGAACAGTCCAAGTCTTCTGTTTGTATTTTATGCTTTTATTGCAAAAACGAACCTAATCATTCCGTTTGTATTTCATGCTTTATGAACAAAATTTAAACACAGAGAAATTTTCCTCACTATGAGTAAAATATACATAAAATGTACAAAATGTACAAAATTTAAACACAATCAACATTGTTTTCTTCTACAAAATGTTTTTATGTATATTTTATTTGTGCTTTTATTCTATTTGGAATAATTTATGTTAGAATAATGGTGAGACTTACCGGACTTGTAACCTTTTCATAATATGTGGTGTTGGGTTAATGGCCCAACGCGGGTTGGCCCATAAACCCTTAAGGTGTGCCCTACGAACATCCCTGGAAGACCCAAGACAACGGGTTACCCTCCCACTTATTCTAGACCAGGCTTCAACACTAGGCCAAGGGGACGTACGTATCCTACGGTGGGTAGGTGCCTTTCGGCCCTCATCTTGCAGGGGAAGAGCCGGACGCTCATCTTGCAGGACTTTCGGCCCAACGGGAAACAGTGGCCATGCTCATGGGGATGAACGTCCCAACCGCTTGGCGGGAAGCCAAGGTCCCAAAGGGGAACAAGAGGCAAGCTCTTGGAACGAACGTCCCAACCCCTTGGCGGGAAGCCAAGATCCCAGGAGGGAACAAGAGGCAGGCTTGTGGGACGAACGTCCCAACCCCTTGGCGAGAAGCCAAGGTCCAAGGAGGGAACATGAGGTAGGCTTGTGGGATGAACGTCCCAACCCCTGGGCGAGAAGCCAAGGTCCCAGGAGGGAACAAGAGGCAAGCTCGTGGGACGAACGTCCCAACCCCTTGGCGGGAAGCCAAGGTCCCAGAAAGGAACAAGAGGCAAGCTTGTGGGACGAACGTCCCAACCCCTTGGCGGGAAAGCCAAGGTCCAAGGAAGGAACAAGAGGCAAGCTCGTGGAACGAACGTCCCAACCCCTTGGCGAGAAGCCAAGGTCCCAAGAAGGAACAAGAGGAAAGCTCGTGGGAAAACAGCTAAGCTCTTAGCTAAAAAGTACCTCCAAAAACAGTTAAGACAAGTAAGATGGCAAGAAACAACGAGAGGAACTCCCAAGATATATCCGAACGGCTGGCCCACAACAAGGGAAGCCGCAACCGAGCGGCAGGGGCCCCGCGTAACAGCTTATGGTCTCGCAGGGACTTCGGGGTGCTCATCGATATGATCCTCAATGAGGTCCGACGAGATCCGAATGTCCTTTGGGAAATGGCATACATCATTCAACGTTTGGAGGACGAACGTGAGGCAGAACGCGAGTGTTTCGCAAACATAGAGCGTACACCGTTCTCCCCTCTTCGTTCCATGCAGATGCTCGGCGAGCGTACGAGCGAGAATGCTGATTCTCGCTCCTCGGCCCGTACGTGGATCACCAGGGACGCCCGGTCCCAGGATATGGCGGGAAACACCGGACGCAGGTCCTTCAGGAGGACACAACAACATGCGGTTCGGGACCACACCCCAGTGATGCCCCCCAATGATCATACGACAAGGTAACAAACCCCCATGGTTAGCGGCCTAGGGCAGGGGCCCCGCATCACCAACAGGCAGCACGACGCTAACGCCGTGCGTATCCAAGATGTTGTGGCACTGGTACCCCCACGGCCACAACTACTGACCCACGAGACATGATGCTCATGGATCTCCAAAGGCAGATCAACGAGCTCAACCGACGGGCGGAAACTGAGCCAGCTCAACCTAGGATTGCCCTATCCTCTCCCTTCTCTTCCAGAATCATGGCATCAAAGATGCCAAGGGACTTTCGGCCATCTGGTGCCCTAACTTATAAAGAGGCTGGGGACCCGAAAGCCCACCTACATTCATTCCAGGGAAAACTCTCCATGTCGGGAGCCTCCGATGAGGCCATCTGCAGGCTGTTTTTTAGCACCCTCAGAGGGCCAGCGCAGGAATGGTTCAGGCATCTCAGGCCCGGATCCATTGATAACTTTGAACAGCTCTCCAGACAGTTCATGGTGCAGTTCGTCTTTAGCTCCACGCCGAAGAGGCACTTCAGTTGGTTGACGAACGTCCGCCAAAGGAAAGAGGAATCCCTGTCAGCCTTCCTCATACGCTGGAGGGATGAAACCCTGAAGGTCAAGTACCTCACGGAGAGCACGAGCATCACCCTCTTTACCAACACACTTGCAACCGGGAATCTTTACCTGGAATTGAAGAGGTGCTGACGAGGGCACATAAATATGCAGCAATCGAGGAAGAAATTTCCCAAAGGGACCGGGTGCCCGTCCCTGCAACCCGCAAAATGTTGGACCGTCTGGGGCCGAAGCCATCGGACTCCCTCGAAATAAAAATGAAGAGGACGAGCAGAGCCTACGCCCCGTGAGCGATGCAGGAGTAGGCCACGTACAGACGACACACGGAGGCCGAGCATATCCCTCTGGCGTTCACGGTGAGCCAAATCTTTGAGGCTATCAAAGATAAGGGAATGCTTGAAGAGCCACCGATTACTGATGAGCCAATGTGCAAGAACCACAAGGCTTATTGCGAATACCATCACAAGACCGGGCACAACACTGATCACTGCCGCAGCCTCAGGGCGGCCATCGATGACCTTATCCAGATGGGCTACCTCGAAGAGTTCACGGAGGGTTCGGGCTCCCAGAACTAGATGTAGCCATACAAGAAACTGCACACCTGGCATTGAGACGAGTGGCGGGAGGGGTCACTCGAGCCGGACGGCCGCATGAAGGAATTGGAGATCAAATGATCTTCGGGGGTGCGGGAAGTAGTCCTCCATCCGACGATAGAGGCTTTAGGTATCAGCCGTTTTTTCTTTGCAAGTCCAAACTAAACTACCGAAGTGGCTGCACCCCAGGGAGGGGCACCCGGATCAGGAGACAAGCTCCAAGCTTCGAGGTTAGTGATGGACGACTGTACGAGAAGACGCTCATCGGACGTTCCTCCTCCACGCAATGGAGGGACGCACCGCCGACATGTGGAATATGGAGCACCTGAAGATTTCTTCCTCCACAAAAATTTCCTTCCTCCCAAAAAAATGGGGAAAGAGGGAGACATAACTCCCGAAATTATACCTTTCTCTTCATCAAGATCACCGACCTCGCGTAGCATAAGACCCAAAGGCCGCACGGAGGACAAATGAGAAGGTGGTCGAGCGAAAGGCAGCGGATCCTACATGACGTACCTGCTCTTCATCAAGATCACCGGCCTCGCGTAGCATAAGACCCAAGGGCCGTACGGAGGACCGCTGAGAAGATGGTCGAGCAAAACGCAGTAGATCTTAGATGATATACCTGCTCTTCGTCAAGATCACCGGCCTCGCGCAGCATAAGACCTTAGGGGCGCACGGAGGACCGGTGAGAAGATGGTCGAGCAAAACCTCAACAGATCCTAGATGATATACCTGCTCTTCATCAAGATCACCGACCTCGCGTAGCATAAGACCCAAGGGCCGCAGGGAGGACCGGTGAGAAGATGGTCGAGCAAAACGCAGCAAATCCTAGATAATGATATACCTGCTCGTCATCAAGATCACCGGCCTCGCGTAGCATAAGACCCAAGGGCCGCACGGAGGATCGATGAGAAGATGGTTGAGCGAAAATACGAACGTCCCCAAGAGGATAGAGCTACTCTTCATGAAGATCACCGATCTTGCGTAGCATAAGACCCAGAGGCCGCACGGAGGACCGGTGAGAAGATGGTCGAGCAAATACAACGAATCCAAGGTGCTCTTCATCAAGATCATCGGCCTCGCATAGCATAAGACCCAAGGGCCGCACAGAGGACCGGTGAGAATATGGTTGAGCAAACAACAAACGTTCCCAAAAGGATAATGCTCTTCTTCAAGATCACCTGCCTCGCGTAGCATAAGACCCAAGGGCCACACGGAGGACCGGTGAGAAGATGGTCGAGCGAAACCTCAACACTTCCTAGGTGATGTACCTGTTCTTCATCAAGACCACCGGCCTCGCGTGGCATAAGACCCAGGGGCCGCACGGAGGACCGATGAGAGGTGGCGGAACAAAGGACAAGGGAGTCCCCAAAGACGAACAACAGAAAATAACTTTCCTCTAGACGAGGGGATGTACGTCCCCAACAGTTACCAAGGCCCGTTCACATAGACGATCGGGTTCGAAGATCCAGAAAGACAACAGATAACCATTGATCAAGGGCATCGACTAAAGGCACTACGGCAGAAGAAGTTCTACTTCAAAGCCCACTGGACGGCCGTCCCCTAAACCCAAACCTCCTGGTGAGACAGGTAGCCGAATGGGACGTACGTCAGGAGACGCAGTGGCTCATCGACTTTGGAGGCGACAAAGTCATGAGCTAGAGACATACGTTAGGAGACGCAGTAGCTCATCGACTTTGGAGGCGACAAGGGCATTATCTGGAGACATACGTCAGATTCAATTCTACTTCCTTATGTCCCACGCACGCTGGGAACATCAGAAGTGGAGGACTTGTGTTGAGTTAATGGCCCAACGCGGGCTGGCCAATAAACCCTTAAGGCGTGTCCTACGAACGTCCCCGGAAGGCCCAAGACAATGAGTTACCCTCCCACTTATTCTGGAGAGGTTCGTCCCAACAGGGCCACACTTCAACACCAGGCCAAGGAGACATACGTATCCTAGTGTGGGTAGGTGCCTTGGAACAGGGGCAGAGCCGGACGCTCGTCTTGTAAGACTTTCGGCCCAGCAAGAAACATTGGCCAAGCTCATGGGGACGAATGTCCCAAACTTTGGGCGGGAAGCCAAGGTCCTAGGAGGGAACAAGAGGCAAGCTCGTGGGATGAACATCCCAACCCCTTGGCGGGAAGCCAAGATCCCAGGAAGGAACAAGAGGCAAGCTCATGGGACAAACGTCCCAACCCCTTGACGGGAAGCCAAAGATCCTGTTGGGAAGCCAAAGATCCTAGCGGGAAGCGCATTCAATGCAGAAGACTTGTGGTTGGGATCAAGCCATCCACAGCCCGCCACGTCAACGCGTCCAAATACCCATTGGCAGTATAAATAGAAGCATTTATTTTATTGTAAAGGGTTGGCGTCTAAGCACTCTAATAGTATAAGATTGTAACACCTCGTAGCATAGGCTAGGGATGAACGGCCTCCCGCCTTTGTATGCTAAGGATGAACGACTTTAAGCCTTTATACCGAAATTAATGTACTAAGACTTCTTACTGGGCCTCTTCTTGCTTGTTTCTACATCTACTTTATTTCTTCCATTCGAAACCCTTGGATCGTGTGTTAGACCTACGGGTTGACAAAATAAACCCCAACACTTGGAGTATTTTCTTTTGAAGCAAAAAAACACCATTCCATTAATCCAATAAATCATTTGTCTACTGGCTTACAACAATACCAGGAAATAAAAATAACTAGTATGGTCTGGTAGTAACACACACTGTATGGTTAACGTATGAGCAACATGATTGGCAGAACTTCTACAATAAGAGAGACTAAACATACTCTTAATTTCTGGCAACCTCTGAATATCCTCAAATATCAGGTCAATATACGACCCATCCTTCAATCCCCACACGCCATTGACAACAAGTAAGGCAGCTAACTCGAACTCCACGCAGTCCCACCCTTCTTTCAACGCATCTTCTACTTCTTCTTTTGCCCCAACTTTGTTAGAGCTTTTTTAACTTTTGTCCTTCTCATAAAATCCCAATTGACCATACAATCCGGTATAGTAAGATCATCAATATCTTATCTCGTTGAACAAGGTATCAAAGTATGACCTCCACCTCCCTCTCTTTTACTTCCCCAACTTCCGTTAATAGCCTTTGATCGACATCCTTCACACACTTCACTCTTATGATGTCTTGAGTCCTATGATCATGAAAATGAGCAAGTCTCTAAAGGAAATGAAATATGATTTATTTAAAACATCTAATTGCATTTTTTCTTTTTATAGTTGACATGAATAAATGAACTAAGAACTACCGAATATCTAAAATAAACTTACTTAGTTTTAGCTTATCTAAATTAAATGTTCCTTCATGTTTCTTTGTCAAATTTTCCTCAATAACTCTGACTCAGATGAGCTCTAACTATCACTCTGAGATCTACTCGAAGCCTTTATGAAAGATCCTTGCTCCGTATGAGCCACCTAGCTCCAAGTCTGAATTTCACCTGCCTCATTAACATCAGCATCAATATTAACTTTAACATTTCCCACTCTAGATTTTTGCTACTTTGTCAATCCTAGAGAACCTCTCTTATCCCCTTCTCACTGTTTCTTTTGAGCCACATCACAAGCCCCTAACATACTGTCAGCACATCTCACTACCATCGTACTACCATAGTTCTCTCCATTCCAGACGATATTGTTTCTCCGTTTCCATATACTCCATAAAATTGCAATAAACCGGTCACATCGAACTCTATCATTCCCCTCTTAATTTGCTTTTATCCATGCCTCAAAATTGTCCGCCGGATTATGCTGCCCCACCCTGTCACTTGCCACACATCCCTAACTGCTGAGCATTCTTTAAAAATATGCCCTACCAACCCCCTCGTCACAGGACCTACAACTCAAAGATGCATTAACCCCCCTTCTGTTGAGATTAACGGATGTAGGGAGTGATCCATCCATCAATTGCAAAAAGAAAATTTTCAGCTTTGGAGGAATTTTACATGACCACATCGCGATCCACCTCATCCAATCTGCATTCACCACCGTCCCTGTTAACAATTTATAACAGCTTTTCATCAAAAAAAATCCTATTCTTTTCCGTCATCCAAGCAACATTATCAGCCCTGTGCAAGGTATTGGCCCTATGGGCCTTGGCTTCCTTCTTCATTCTGATATTGTGACTTGGGCCTGTTTGATACTTGGTATCTACCCAACCCACTTATTCGTTCTTGGGGTTCTCCGTTGTGTTCGGCCTGACCTACTTACCTTGTTGGGCTTGTCTGACCCGCCTACTTAAAGCCATGTGATCACTTCGTCCTGTTTCAGCCGCCTCAGTTGTAACCCTAGTTCTAGAGTCCTCCTTGTAGAGAGAGAGAGAGTTTGGCTTCTCTCTAGCCATTCTTCTTCTTCCATCCCTCTCTTCACTTCGAAAGTGTGTGTGTGTGTGTGCTCTGTGGGTTCTAGGGAGAGGCTTGAGAGGGTAGCTGGGTTGGGTTTGGGTTCAGGTACCTTGGTGGTGGTTCCCTATCCTGGTAGGTCTGTGTGGTGGTTGTGAGTTGTTTTAGAACCCTTGGGTTCGAGTGGCTGAAGACCTGAGCTGGAAGATCTATCATCATATCCTTACAAGCCCTATCATAACGGCTAATCGAAATACTCAAAATTCTCTCGCTCTCCTCCGGTGAGAAAATAGACCTCACTTTGTTGACATTCCAGGCTCCTCAAGTTTCATCTCTTAGGGTTCCTCCAGGTACCTTCCCCAGGAAGTCACCTGTCCGCCCAGATCTGAGTATCTTTACCATTCTCCCACTCTTTTACGAGTATGCATCTTCCAAATAGCCTGTGTCTCCATAATACTTCACCATATCTACGTACAAAGGGTTATTCCCCATATCATTTGAGCATTCAAAAAGGAAGCATTAGGATAATATTTTGCTTTAAAAACTCTACCCACAAGACTCCGCTCATTCACCACAAGCCGCCATGCCTGTTTAGCTAACATGGCTAAATTAAAATCCCTGACTCGTCTGAACCCCAAACGTCATTCACAGCGTGGATGAGACATCCTTTCCCAACTCCTCCTTCTAGTCCATCTCTGGTAAACTTTTATCCTACTCCACCAGTACCCATTCATGAGCCGTTCAATTTCTTCACACAACTGATCAGGAAGCATAAAAACATTCATAGCATAACTAGGCATAGCCTGTATGAAGTTCTTCAACAAAACTGCCATGTCAACCCTAGATACAAATTTATTATTCCAACTTGGAAGAACTACCAAATAAGTCCTTGAACTTTCATTTTCCAGCTTGGTAGACCCAAATAGCGAGACTGATTACACCCCCCCTCACCGCCATAGTCTGGAAAAAATAATCATTTACCGGATCCTCCACATTTGGGCTAAAGGAAATGCTAGACTTATTAAAGTTAACTGTCTGACCAGAAATTAATTCATACCTGTTCAAGATACCTTTAATAGCATCACATTCTCCCTGTGTAGCCTTAAAGAACAAAAGACTATCATCAACAAATTACAAATGGGACACCCGAGGAACCCCCTACAAACACCAACCCCATGGATGTCCCCCCTACTTTAACATGTCAAAAGAGACACACACCCCCTCCGTTACTAAGTTAAATAAATACTGGGATAAATATTCACCCTGTCGTAGCCTACTGAAAGGAGTAATAAGACCAATACAACCATGTCTTTAGCCCGTTGTCGTAAAAAATGTTTTCTTTCTCCAATAAATCAACAAGAGTTGATCGAACATGCAAAAATTCCATACACCATCAATATTTTGTTTAACTTCAACAAATAAAGTCATATGATCACTTACTAGAGCTTCCACTGATTTTGCCGCCCCTGCGTTGAAAATGTCGTCCCACCATTCATCATTGACCAAAACACGGTCAAGTTTTTCCTCAACCCAAAGCCATGTCCATCATCCACGATCCCACATCCACTAGTATCCATCAAAAGGAAAATTCTGAGCCCGCTTTTGTAAACTGTCTCACGAAAGCCTCACATCCTCCATGCCAGGTGTGGAACCCGTCCTCATTTTTCAGATGCATACAAGATATCATTGAAATCACCCACCACCAACAAAGGCAAGTCCGATCTATTTGTGAACTGCCATAGTAGCGCCCACGCCTCCTTTCACCGACTCATTTCAGGGTAACCGTAGTAGCCAGTAAGACGCTATATACGGTTCTCCTTATTAGCCTTGATTTTGCAATCGACAAAAGCAGCCCGCGTATCCCAAACTTCGACCTCAACATCATCACACCAGGCAAACAACAACCCGCCCCGCGACCTTTCGCTATCCACACCTACCGCTAGGGCTACACATGGACGGGTTGGGTCGGGTTTGCTATATTTTTTGGACCTACACGATTTGTTCGGCTTGGCTATTATTCAACACGCGGTACGCAAAATAAGTTGGTAAACCATGCATGAACGGGTCGGGTATTGAAAAAAAAAGCACTTCGGGTTGCATCCTTATGTGGGAGATTAATGTAACCAATTTAAATCTCGATTAACTTGTTTTCAAAACACAGAAACATATACAAGTACTCATATCTTTTATAAGCAAAAACATTAGATAATAGTATTAAAACATCCTTCCATAAAGGAAGATCGTTTAGAAGGAAACATAAATATATAATAATCACCTAGTCAAAATGGTAAATGTTTAATTATAATTCTAGTATCATAAAGTCCTAGATAGAGCTCATTGGTCTTAAATTGAAATTATCCAAAAAATACATTGTAGCATAATAATAGTAAAATGAACTTCGGCCGGGTCGGGTACTATCGGGTTGGAGATTTTAATTCTGCAACCCTACCCATTAGGTTCGGATTATTCTTGTGCAGCCGTACCTGCCGCCTGCTGGAATCCCATTGCACGTTGCAAATGGCATTAATCAACCCATTGAGACCGTTGGTAATGTGTCACTACCTTGTCTATCTCGCTCTCTCTATTTAAACTCTATTTTTGCATGTTTCCAATATAAAATATAATTTACTTTCTATTCAAATCTCATGTGCCGCTATAATTGTTTACTCTAGTAATTTTTTATAAAAATTATATTTTTGTGAAGAACAAAAGCTCGGGTGAACTTCTCATTCAGACATTCAGTAGTGGCAATGTTTATCCTATCTTCTTCTCTAAATTCAAACATACCGCTCTCAGTACTCATGTTGCACACTTGCACCTAGATCACTCTGGCATCGACGGTTGGGTCATTGTGGAAGTCGCGTTTTAGATAAACATTGGACATCCGACTTTATTTTTAGTACTTCTAAGTTTTCTCATGATTGTATTTCTTGCTATTTAGGCAAATCTCAATGATTACCTTTTCAAAAAGTTTTTCATAAATCTACTGCACCTTTTATTTCATTCTCATGAGTGGCAAACTCATGTTTTTTTAATCTAGTTTTAAAATATTACGTTACTTTTATTGGTGACTTCTTTTGTTTCACTTGGTTAACCCCATGCGCAACAAAAATAAAGTTATGTATCATTTCAAAAAAATTAAACTAATAATGGAGAATTTACTTAATTGTAAAATTAAATTTTTTTAGAATGATGGAGGGGTGAGTTTGATAATTCTGGTATTCGTAACCTACTTCTTCAGAGTGACATTTTATTTCGTAATAGTCATGACAAGACAGACACCAAGGTTGTTAAAATCTCGATTTAAATCGTAAAATCAGACGATTTTACAATTCTACATTAATAAATCGATTCAAATCGCAGGTAAAATCGTAAAATCATAAAATCGTACAAAAATCGTGTAGAATCGTTTAAAATCGTAGCAAAATTGTAATAAGTTTTTTTTAGTGAAAATGGTTCAAATTTATTAAAATTAACTACTACAAATTGATACATAATTACATTAATTATAATATCAATAGTGTATTTAAAAAAGTATTGGACTCTTCTATTATTTAATTATTTTTATGTTTAATGTTATTATTCACTACATTCACATTATTAAAATAGTTTATAAGTCTTGTTTTGGACCTTGCAGCCTTGTAGATTTAGTTTTATGTAATGAAATGATATGTTTGCAATTCGATTTTAAGATTCAATTTTCAAAAACATCTAATGATTCGATTCAAAAATATGATTTTAACAACGGACATGCTCATAGAAAATGATGTCTCTGTTAGTGGATTTAAACCCCTCCTCTATTCCAAAAGAATTCCTGTGAGTGGTTGATTTCCATCCCACATCCTTTCATCAATTAAGAGTCATGTACTATTCCAAAACTTCTTACTTAGTAACTATGCACATGACCTAACCAAATGACCCAATTAACAATAACTCTAACCCTAATTGAAGTCTACCTAGTCACTGACTTCAACCCGTACGTCCATCCATAATTTAACAAGTTTCCCCCAACCGAAATGACAGTATCTGACCAAAACCAAATAAGACGGCACTTACATCTATCACTAGTCCAAATTTTGACAATTATCGGAATGACATCTTGGAATGAGGTAGAGTAGTTGTGGCGTATGTACTAACCTGCAAGACAAGAAATCACATCCGGAAATTCTGTCAACAAAGATCCTGCAACTAGGGCACCGCTTCCAGTCCTTCCCCCGCGCAAACTTGATCAACTCCAGATCCTCCCCTTGCCTATCAGTCTCGTTCAAGCTCTGAAAGTCCTGGCAAGATATGTCAGAATGCCACGGAACCCTACACCTGGCGCAAAAGAGTCTCCTGCACTCCGGACACTCCGACTCTTGGATCTCCGCTTTCTCATCATCCAGCAAGAGGGCAGAGCAATCCCTGAAAGGGCAGTAGAACTTGTCTGACGCCTCAATCACCGCCTCGCACAGCGCATCTCCCCACCGATCAAATACCGGCTTGGCCAAAAGCGGGCGGCATCGGAGAGGGTCCAGACAGCCCTGGCATCCAGGAACAGGGCACCGGATGTGCGACATATTGTCTTGCAGCTTCGCATCGACGTACATGCACACGCAATCGGAGCAGTAGGAATGGGCGCAGCCCTGGAGTTTTAGCTGCTGCCGGGTTCTACTCTTCTCGTCGTAACAAATTCCACAGGTGAATAGGTCGTCGTCCTGGTTTGACGAGTGAGCCATGAGGGCTGGCCGGACAATGTGATTGATCGATGTATACCACTTAATTAGGTCTTTCGATTCCAACTCCCAATATATAATATAATGCTTGCTCGGAATCAAAGTTATTTATCTAGTAGTAACTCGTATAATGAGTGATGAGTTTATTGCCGGCCGGCCCTTGGTTTTCCATATGGCGGCGGTTCACATGTCCTTTCCTCTCATATGGAGTATCTTTTTTAAGAAATTAGCCATAATAGGACTTAAACATGCTAAAAAACTCATATTAGGACTTACCAAGTTTTCTCTCGTTGATAGGACTTATACGGTCCTATCTTACGTTTTACTACTTTAGGAAATATCCTAAATACCCCTGTTCGAAGTTGGCTGAGATCGTTTACAGGCACCTAAAATTTACCGGCCTTTTTCGGTTATCCAGTTTGAAGCGGTTAAGAGTTTCCGTTTTCTTGTTAGTTTCCTTATCCGAGTAGTTTCCTTGTTCGTCAATTCTGCATCTTTTTCATGCATTCGTCCATTCTGAGTACGAGTTCATAGCTGCCTGTGTTTCGTTCTTTTCAGGGTATGTTCACTTCAAATTTAAAGCTTTCATAATACTGGCCGTGATTCTGTTTCCGTTCGTCAATTGAGCATTCTTTTTCTGCATTCGTCAATCCTTCTGTGATTCGCTTTTTTCTGCATTCTTTTTCCTGCATTCCTCAATCCTTCTGTTTTTTCCTTCCAGCTCTGTTTTTTTCTTCAATTTCATATTATCGATCCTTTCATCATATGATCGCTTTCAAATTCGTTATAATCAACAATTTATTTCGTATGTCGTTGTACTCTGTTTTATTTCATTAAATTTCATCCGCTAGTTTAGATATCAGTTTGTTTCTACAATTTATTTTGTTTTTGTTAAATTCTCTATTCGTCTACCTAAATTTTGCCCTTCGAACTGTCATTTTGTTTGTTCGAACTGTCATGTATATGCATTTTTTGATTACTCCTTTTTATGTTCTGTAATTGTATATAATTGGTACACATTCTTATAAACTGTCATATTGTTAACACAACTGTCATAATTTTGTCCAAACTGTCATTTAGTTTGTGCTACGTTCCTACCTGTATATGCATTTTTTGATTTCGCCTTTTTATGTTCTGTCATTCAATGGTACACATCCTTATAAACTGTCATATTGTTAACAAAACTGTCATTATTTTGTCCGAAGTGTCTTTTTTCATACTGAAATATTTCTTTTGCTGCATTTTTTTAGGAACCTTTTTACCACAATGGATCCTATTTTACTTGTTATGGTCAAGGTTGACGGTTTTTGGGATTCTAACAATGTGTTCAACAATGTCCACACATGTGGCCTTCATGTTAACTATAATGTTCAATATGCTTCTTTTATTAACTCTTTGAGTGACATCCTTTCTCAGTACAAAGCTAATCATAATTTCAGGCTTTCTTATATGCGAGATGGATTTCCTCCTCCTGTTACTATAAATGATCAATCTACCTTAACATTTTATCTTTATATCAAGTCTCTTCAACCAGATTTTTCATTGTATCCACTTTGTGTTGAGTTTTATCCTGTTTCATCTTCTCCTGCATTTTCTATTGATGTTGGACCATCTGCTTCTCCTTGGTCTGAAAATGTTGTCATTTCTTCACAACAACATACCCCTTATGATGAGAATCTTGTTGTTTCTTCTTCCCATGCTTCACAACAACATACCACTTATGAGAATGTTGTTGTTTCTTCTGCCCAACAACATTCCTCCTCACCTACACTTTCTTTTGATGATGGCCCACCATTTGGTCAATATGAAAATGTTATGCTATCTGGGGTAAGTTGTGGCAAATCCGAAGATATTGTTTCTTGTGGTAACACTGTGTCTGCAACTGTAGAAAATGAATCATCTGAAGACAGTGATGACATGTCAGATGATATGTCAGATGGCCTTTTAACTAAATCATCTGACTCATTCTCATTTCTCCAAAATTTTGAAATCATCACACAGTCCCATCCTACTTGTCTTCTTCTCCATGCTATTTACAAAAATAAAAAAGAACTTATCCACCATCTGAAGATGTATGCTATCACAAACCACTTCCAATACAGAACTAAGACATCCAAGAAAATATGTTTGCATGTTATTTGCTTAGATCCAAAATGTTGTTGGAGTGTTCGAGCTGTAAAACTACATGGCGTAACAATGTTTCAAATCAGAAGGTAACTTCAATTTTCCTTCTTTAATTCACTTCATTGTAAATTCTGGTTTATAAGAATGTCATGTTGTGTTGCCATTCTTATACAGGACTGTCAACTTCATATTATGTATTTGTATACTAATGTCATTTTTCTTTTCAGATTCCGGCCAGTTCACACATGCTCTATTGATTACAGACAAGGCAAACATAGACAGGCATCTGCTAGTGTGATAGCAAATATTATTGCACACAAATACCTTGATGCTTCCAATAAACCATACCCCCCAAAGCAAATTCGTGAGGACATGAGTATGCAGTATGGAATTTCCATGTCTTACAACAAAGCTTGGAAAGCACAGAAGAAAGCAATGCAGCTGCAATTTGGTTCTGATCTTGAATCCTATCAGCTTTTGCCTTCAATGGCTTATGTGCTTGAGAAAACAAATCCTGGCTCTATGTTTAATCTAGTCACAGGGAAGGATGATGCATTTTCTACCTTTTTTATGTCATTCAAACCATGGATAGAAGCTTGGCCCTACTGCAGACCTGTTCTTATATTGGATGGTTCTTTCATGAAGGCTTACTATAAAGGCACTCTCCTTACAGTTTGTTGCCAAGATGCCAATGATCACATAGTTCCTATTGCATTTGGTATTTGTGGTTCTGAAACTAAAGCTTCTTGGAAATGGTTCTTATCCAAAGTTTGTCAATCAATAAAGTACAGACATGACCTGTACGTAGTATCTGATAGGCATAAAGGGCTTATCAAGGCCGTTTCTGAACTCTTGCCACATGCTAGCCACGGTTTTTGTGTTGCTCATCTTGGTCGTAACATAACATCAAAATTCAGATGATCTGCAGCTGGTTTGGGATGGAAGTTCAAAGCTGCCTATATGGCAGCAACTATGAAAGAATATGATGACTACTTATCCATGTTGGATTCTGAAGACCCCAGGATAAGGACTTGGCTAGACAAATTAGGTGCTAACACATGGTCAAAAGTAATGTCTGGCCCAAAGAGATATAATATTATGACATCAAATTGTGCTGAGTCTATGAACAAAGTCAATGTCTGTGCTAGAGAGTATTCTGTGTCTAAACTTGTTGATTTCTTGCGTGAAAGGATGCAGCAATGGTTCACAGAGAGGAAAGATAAAGCTGAGAAAACAAGTATTATACTCACAAAGAAATGTGAGAAACGCCTGGTAGCTTTGCAAGCTGAATCCACACGTATGAAGGTATGTCAAAGCTTATTTTTTGACTTTGAATACCATTAGCCCGTTTTCATTTTTTTCATCTCCTTTTATAATTCCACTTTGTTTGTTAATATGTCATTTTGTCTTTATAATTTTGTCATTTTTTGTACTTCATATTCAAATAGTCTTATTAGCGTTTTTATTTATCATTTCTCTTCTACTTAATATTCATATATAAGTTGACATTTTACATACTTCATAACCACATATTACTGCTATATTCTTTTGCTAATTCTCTTTTTTATCTACTTTCATATTCTTATTTTTTTTTATTTCACAGGTTAAACCATCATGTGCATATGAATTTGAAGTTGTTGACAGTAGATGCAAGTCCTTTGTGGTAAACCTCAACTCTAGAAGTTGTACATGCGGCCACTTTCGATTAGATCAATTTGTGTGTGTTCATGCTGTGGCTGCAATCGGTATACGCCCACACCTTTCATGTTATACGTACATATCTCCATATTACACAACAGATGCTTGGCTTGCTACATGGTCTGGTATCATGCATCCTATTGCTGATCCTGACAGTTGGTCAATTCCTGCTACTATTCAAAACCAGAGATGCAAGCCACCAAGTTGTTTGAAGCGTCCTCCTGGTCGCCCTAAGAAATGCAGGATTCCATCCATTGGAGAATATAGAGGTTCAAAACGTCAAAAATGTTCTAGATGCCATGTGCTTGGGCATAATAAGAAAACTTGTAGAAATCCAATTCCAATTAATATCCAGTGATGTAGATTTGTCCACTCATTTTATGTTGTCTTCTGTTTTTTTGTACTTTTAACAATTCTACTATGTGGTTTGGACTTGGTTATCATTTCGTTGAACGTTTAAGGTTTTGTGCTTTAGCCATTCTTGGCATTTAAGTGTTTATGACTTGTGCTTTATCCAAATGTTTTATCCCAAATGTCATCTCACTAATGTAATGTCATTTTGTTTATGTATAAATGACATATGTGACATTTTATGGCATTTTGTATTCCACAAAATGTCATGTTACTTGTCAATTTGTTGTCATTTATTTACTACATGTAAATGACATTCAATCCTAGTATCCATCTACATGTTACTATAAAAAATGCTCTAGATAAACTTGCCAAGGGGACGTACGTCCCTTTAACAGATAGATTTTTTGAACGTAATTTAATAAAATGCATTGTCACAATGCATTGTCATAAAACATATTTCATACGCTTTAGCCATTCTTGTCATTTAAGTGTTTATGACTTGTGCTTTATCCAAATGTTTTATCCCAAATGTCATCTCACTAATGTAATGTCATTTTGTTTATGTATAAATGACATATGTGACATTTTATGGCATTTTGTATTCCACAAAATGTCATGTTACTTGTCAATTTGTTGTCATTTATTTACTACATGTAAATGACATTCAATCCTAGTATCCATCTACATGTTACTATAAAAAATGCTCTAGATAAACTGGGCAAGGGGACGTACGTCCCTCTAACAGATAAATTTCAAAGTTGATGTCATTTTGTTTTCTAAAAACTGTCATCCAAATGTCATTTATCACGGATTTTCTTCATGTAAAAATCCGTGCTTACATAAATATAAGTACCCTGTGTAATGCATTAACACAAAGTCATCTTTAATGTAAAAATCAAACAGATTTTTTGAACATAATTCAATAAAATGCATTGTCACAATGCATTGTCATAAAGCATATTTCATACATTCAAAACACAATGAAAGTTGCTTTAACCAAGTTTTTCAAAACGAATGTACTAGATGTCTAGATGTCCTGACATGATATTAAAAGTACTAGTAAATATAACAGTCTTCCAAAACAAACATAATTGTTTCATCCTACAATCCCATTTCTTTATAGCTTCATTTCATTCTCTCTCACCCTGCCTCCTCTTGCTATATAGGACCAGTTCAGTTGCCATTTTTTCCCTAAACAAAGGTATTGCTTCAGGATATATGCCATCCATGTCCATCCCCACCATTAGAAATTCAGCCATCTTGAGCATGAACATTCCACAATTTCCCCTGATGCATAACACCAAAAATTAAAAGAAATATTTTTTAAAATAAAAAAGTACACTATTATACAATCTGATTAAGCAAATTTATATCCTCTTACCCATCATCTTGCTGTGGACATCCTTCTACAGGCTCAACTTCCAAAAACCTTTCACCCATAGGATCCTCACCCATCTGTTCGTACACTTTGTGATAGTCCATTATTTTGGGCAGGAGGACTGTTATGCATGCAACATATGACCTGATATCCCTTAGTGAATCACCTCTTCTAGCATTGGAGTTGTACACTCTTACCTTTCTTTGCTTGATATCTAGTACTACCAAAACCCAATGGTTGCCAGTATTCAGAGGGAAGTACACGAAGTCTGCTTTGCTCCAGTGTAGGCTATAGTTGTTCGCACCTATTATGTCACGAAAAATATTTTCTTCTTGTGCTGACTTGTGGTATGTATAGTGCCCCTTTGATATAGTGTCAAGCTCCCGCTTCAGTATTTGCAAGAAAAAAGGCCCAGTTGTGGTGTAGTTTTGTGGCAGTTTGTAATGCACCCGTTTCATGCCCAAATAGTACATTACTACCTCAACATGCTGTAAAAAATAAAACACACATTTAACAATTACAAACTAATTCAACTGACTTTGAATGGCATTCTATACAAACAAACATACATATAAATGTACACTTGGGAGTTAGACTGACAAAACTATAACATTTTTGAATTTACCTTGTCAGTGATCCATTCATGATTCGTAAACATGTCATATAACCATGTTTTTTATTCAACTTTCATAGTGTCTAGCAAGAACGGTTTGTGAACCATTTTTTCTTCTTCCACTTTGTACCTTCTGCCATTTTTGTTTTTTTGAAAATTCTTCAACAATCCAACTTGGAGGTATGCTCTCACCCTCTCTATTTCATGATCTGGTGGGCTCTCTGTTGGATCTTCTGTGAAAGGTCCAACTATTTCCTTCAGTGGAGGCAAAAATTCATTGTCAGCTCTTTTCTTACCCTTTTCTCTCTTCCTCCTCTTTGGCGAATGCTCAGATGGAGTGTACTTCACTGGTGACCTAGCAAAACGCTTTTGTTTGGGAAGATCCTCTTGTTCCTGTGGCATTTCCATAATATATATTATTTATTATACTTTTTTATATTTATTGAAAATGTATAAATACACTCAATGTCATACTAAAAAATAATCATAAAAATATAAGCATTATAATCAATTTGTAAAATATTTTGTCATTCAAGTCAAGACAATATTACATAAAATGTTTTGAGATTCATAAAAATCATATATACAATGGTGATATGTACTACAGAAGTCACCAATTTGTCAGTTTCATAACTTCACATAAACTGTATATCACATAACTTTACTAATTTGTCATTAATACTTCGAATGTCACTTTTATGTCAGTTTCATACCTTCCAAATGCTACTTGAATGTCATTTTATTTTTTTTAGTTACCTGATTAGGCTTCACTATGATTGCTGTACATGGATTGGAAGAATAGCTCTCAAAAGCCTTTTCGCCACTTCATCTGCAGTTTTGCAAATCTCTTTGACAAATTGACTATTGTCCTGTGACCCATCCCCCAACAAGATTCAACAGTTTTGTCCATCTCTTGAGACTGACTCAATATGTTAAACGTAGGCATGTCACAAACTACATCTTCATTGTGCTCGGTCTCTACAACATCTTTATCTAGAACAACATCCTCATTTTTTGCACCACCATCCCCAATATGTAAAATATCATCCTCAGTCTGTGCAGCAATGTACTCAGTCTCCTCTTGCACATGAATGTCAGCAGTATCATCATCCTTTAGCCTAGGTTCCTCATCATTCTCGTAATCTTGCCCAGTCATGTCATCATCTTCTTTTTTATTAACATTTTCTTCTTTTTCTGGACTTTCATTCTTTTCAACTTTCTTTGTTCTTTCTCTTGTGTCCTCATCTTCACCTTTATCACTGCCTTGTGACATCTGTTTGACAATAAGTAGAACTTCTTTTAAAAGATCTTCCTGCTTTTTTTGAGTTTGCTTAATGTTTTTCATTTCTGCCATTAGTCTGGCAGTCTCCTTAGCTTGTTTCCTCATGCTTTTTTGCATACTGTTACTATGTTTGCTCATGAACATAATATATTTCTCTGCTTTTCTTCCACTATCACTTGAATCATCTTCTTCATCCTCACTCTCAGTGCCTTCATCACTCTGTGTTTCCTCATCACTTTCAAATTCCATCTCAATCTTCTTTCTTCTTTTAGAAGTTCCCTCGCCAGATTTACCTTTTCCCTTCATTACTTTTCTTGTTTTCCTTTTCATGCTTCTGGTCTGTATTGCCTTTTTTTGCCTTTTTCTGCAATAGCTTTCATCTTTTCAGCATCTAGCCTCCCCACATTTGGAATAACAATGTCCATTCCATGTCCACCTCTGTCATTGTTTCCTCCAATCATGGCAATCTCTTCTTCTGTTGGTACGATCTGTGTCCACTCAAACTAAACAAGTACACTTTGTTAGTAAAAAAATTGTAATATTATAATCTAGATATATTTAGACTATTAAAACTAATACCTTGTCATTCTTGAATATTATTTGGGAAAGCACCTCCAGTGTAGGTTTTTTCTTGAATTCCCACTTCAGTGTCCTTGGTAAGATGTTTTCTCTGCCCTTTATTAGCTTGCACAAACCACCTTTTGCAAGTCCTGGGAATGTCTCAAATGCCCACCATTGTAAAGCCACCATGTACCCAGGGAATGTAACTCTGTCCCCTTTGCCTTTATCTAATGCCTCACAACTTTGTTTTATTTTGTCAACCAACTCGTTCCAAACATCATCACCCCATGGGTAAGCATTGAATGCATCCAAATCGTTTACCAGGTTTATGTAGTATGCTTTCATAGGCCTGGCAGTTTGATTCCCAAACAAACAATGGGACAATATGTGTAGTAGAGCCAGCTTCACTCCATCCTTTGTCATTCTTCCTTCATCAGTGCTCTCATAACTCTTCAATGCATTTTGGATATCTGCACGGGACACTGTAGCCTTGTTCCCAAAATATCTTCTCCATATATCTCCCTCAGGCTCCTCTGAAATATTTGGCTTCAGACTCCCAAATTTTAAACCACACATTGTTGCCATATCAGCCTTTTGAAAACTGATTACACTGTTTTGAATATGAAATCTGATGACACTGTCATCTGCATTTCCATTAACTTCAGTGACATAGTTTCCAACAAATCCTAACAGTAGTTGTCCACTATTCCAAGACATATCTTCAATTTTTAACATCCAACCAAATATGGTGTGACTGAAATCTGTCAGTTCCTCAGTGCTAAGACATGTCCTTATTCTTTTAAGAACTTCAGCAACATTGCAGTAAGAATTGACACGCAAGTTTTCCAAGTCCACTAACACTGACTTCTTGAAAGCTCTTGTTATTGTCTGTCAAGTTCACACAAATATAGGCATTATAATCAATTTGTAAAATATTTTGTCATTCAAGTCAAGATATTCATAAATAACATGGTAATATTAACTACTTAAGTCATTAGTTTTCCAGTTTCATACTTTCCCATAAATTGTGATAATTCTTGCAATTTCACTTTTCATTCAGAATGCCACCATATTCTTCTCTATTTTGCATTATGTTGTTTTATAACAACATCACAAACTACCAATGATCTGCTAAATTCTCACTAAAATGTCACTATTTCAAGCAAACTGTCATCACAGTAATGATACATACTTACAACCCCACTACATAACCACATATTAGTGGAATGTCACTTTTCATACAAAATGCCACCATATACTTCTTTATTTTGCACTATTTTGTTGTATAACAACATCACAAACTACAAATGATCTGCTAAATTCTCACTAAAATGTCATTTATGTGTCAGACTTTCAATTGCCATTTCAATGTTGTGTTAATTTCTGTTCAATCTAAGACATATTCATAAAATGTCACTATTTCAAGCAAACTGTCATCACAGTAATGATACATACTTACAACCCCACTACATAACCACATATTAGTGGAATGTCACTTTTCATACAAAATGCCACCATATACTTCTTTATTTTGCACTATTTTGTTGTATAACAACATCACAAACTACAAATGATCTGCTAAATTCTCACTAAAATGTCATTTATGTGTCAGACTTTCAATTGCCATTTCAATGTTGTGTTAATTTCTGTTCAATCTAAGACATATTCATAAAATGTCACTATTTCAAGCAAACTGTCATCACAGTAATGATACATACTTACAACCCCACTACATAACCACATATTAGTGGAATGTCACTTTTCATACAAAATGCCACCATATACTTCTTTATTTTGCACTATTTTGTTGTATAACAACATCACAAACTACAAATGATCTGCTAAATTCTCACTAAAATGTCATTTATGTGTCAGACTTTCAATTGCCATTTCAATGTTGTGTTAATTTCTGTTCAATCTAAGACATATTCATAAAATGTCACTATTTCAAGCAAACTGTCATCACAGTAATGATACATACTTACAACCCCACTACATAACCACATATTAGTGGAATGTCACTTTTCATACAAAATGCCACCATATACTTCTTTATTTTGCACTATTTTGTTGTATAACAACATCACAAACTAAAAATGATCTGCTAAATTCAGACTAAAATGTCATTTATGTGTCAGACTTTCAATTGCCAATTCAATGTTGTGTTAATTTCGGTTCAATCTAAGACATATTCATAAAATGTCACTATTTCAAGAAAACTGTCATCACAGTAATGATACAAACTTACAACCCCACTAGATAACCACATATTAGTGGAATGTCACTTTTCATACAAAATGCCACCATATACTTCTTTATTTTGCACTATTTTGTTGTATAACAACATCACAAACTAAAAATGATCTGCTAAATTCAGACTAAACTGTCATTTATGTGTCAGACTTTCAATTGCCAATTCAATGTTGTGTTAATTTCGGTTCAATCTAAGACATATTCATAAAATGTCACTATTTCAAGCAAACTGTCATCACAGTAATGATACAAACTTACAACCCCACTACATAACCACATATTATTGGAATGTCACTTTTCATACAAAATGTAACCATAGTCTTCATACACACTTAAAATGCCACCATATAAGAACATGATGCAATGAAATGTTTTTACATTCAAACGATTTAAACTTTCTAAACTCCTTTAACTGTCAAACTTTTGTCAATTTCAGACATTCCTCTACTCAACGAAATTAGTACTTACTATTTCGGAATTGATTCTGACGGAAACTTTGTTTGACAAATCCATAGCTCTGTCCATCAACTCTGCTCAACGATTCTACTCTCCTCAAATTTGAGGGTCGTCTAAGACGAAAGATTACTACCTCTGTGCTTTGAAGTTTTGAATCGAAGTGCACGTTTGATACTCGTAGAATGACTGGTCTCTTCAATCGCAGCTCTCAACCGTTCCAATACATGTTCATTTAATTTTGAATCTCTTTTTCGGCGGCCATGATCATGCTTGGAAACCGGGAATAGCCGGGGGAGAGAAGTAACCGTCAAATAAGGGAAGAGTACGTGTGTATCGTTTAATGAGGTCATTTTTGGCAATTCAGCGCATATTTGGTCCTATGCGAGTCGGGGGAAAAGTGGATGTCCTATTTTTGAAATTTTGATAAGTAATAGTCCTATTTTGTAAAATTTCTCATCTTTTTTTGCATCTCTAAGACTCTTCGAAGTACACGTCGCCGTTGGCAGTAACCATTTGATATTATGATGATTATGCTGAAACCTCGTAGAATACGGAGTATATATATATATATATTACTCCAACGGTAGAAGAGTTGTGTCTCAAATAGGACTAATAACAAAGTTATTGCACATTTAAGATTATAAACGAAACACAAGTTTCATATGACCATTTTCAAAATAGTTGGACAAAAATATCCCACTTTTAATGTTTTAAATTTTAAAAATGTAAAAATTAAAAACTATTGAAACCCTAGGAGTAGCACTGCCGCCGCCAGAGCCAAACCACCCGCCGGCGCATCCTGCCTCTACCCTCACCGGAGACGGCGTCGCCTGTTGCCGCCCTTGTCGGTGAATGCTCCGCCTGTCGCCGCCCTCGCCACCCTCACCGTCTGTTGCCGCATCCTTGCCGGCGCATCATTGCCACCCATCGCCGCCCCCTGATGCCGCCACTTCCCACACCGGTGTCACCATTCATGTCATCGCCATCTGACCGGCGTCGCCATCTGATGAGCACTTTGTCACGGTGCGTCAAAATAATATTCGATACTAGCACTTATACGTAGTATAGGTGAAGTAGAGTTCGTATCCATATGAAAAAGAATATTTTTCTTTTTGTGAACTTAGTAAATAAAAGGGGATTTTGGTGTTGAATGATTTAATTAAATTAAAAACTAAGATGAACGACTTATATGAAATTTAATTCAAAGATAAAAAGGAATTGACATTGCTATTTTTCACTTGTTGATATATTTTAGTCGATCATTGTTATACCTATAACTTATTCCCTCTTGAATACTCAATCGAGGAGTATATCCAATTCATCGAGGGTAGTTATTAACAACGACCGTTCATTAATAATCCTTACTGTTAGTCAAGTATAGAACACTGCAATATACCGACTTGATAGTAGCATTTAATCTCTTAACTCCTTGATGAAATCAAATGAGATTGATAACCTCAACACAACGGTTTCGGTTTAACCAACAACATACGTTATTTATCCACACATAAAATAGCTATTTTCTTGTAGTGTTAATAAACTTGTAGAATTATGATCACATCAAATTCTACACGAGTTCGGACTGAAATCAGAAACATTTGTGAATATATGGTTAATCTGTAACTTTTAATTAATGCATTGTAAATTAAGTTAGAACAATAGCTTTAGAGCTCCGATCTATATTTCCAACGAGATATAATACGCTTGAAACGGATAAACACACAGCAAGATATGAGTGTCACGAATACTTAGCCTTATCTATATGATTTAGCGTTTTCAGCGAAAATAGAGCACTTTTAGCGTAAATACAGTGTATTTTAGTAATTAGGAAATTATCCCTTGATATTTTGAAACTAGCGTCTGAAGACAAGTTTTAGAACTCGGTAAGAGCTTTCCAACGAGATATTAAACGCTTTCAACGGCACAAAATAGAGCACGATATTGCCGCATCAAATTCTACAAGTTTATTAATTACACTACAAGAAAATAGGTTATTTACCCACACATAAAATAGCTACACATACTATGTGTTGACAATTAGCTACACATAATTTAATTATGTGTAGGTAAATCATTAGCCAATTAGATACACATATAATGTGTGGGCAAAACGTTTTTGTCACGTTGAAATTTGGAGGGAAGTTTCCCTCTCATTTTTTTACTTTTAAGGGAACGTAGTGTTTATTTAAAATGCTGAGGTGGATTTTTAATTTTTAATTTCACCCACACAATTACTTATGTGTGAGTAATAAGTACTCCAGTTTATTATGCACACATAAATAATACACTTTCTAAAAGTGTAGATAAAACTGAAGATTTGTTTATTAGAAAAACAAGAAATAAATTGAAATCACACATCAGACACGTACCACAAACCCTCACCGTCTCTCTCTCACGAATTTGGGCCTGAGTATATACGTGCGCCGTGCGGCCAAGTATTTCGTAGACGGTTATCGTCTTCGTTATTAGACAATCGTAGAGCAGACGGCCGCTTCCTCTCGAGATGAAACAAAGTAGAGAAACGAAATCAAATACAGAGTAAGTTTCTGTAAATTCTTGATCAACTCGAAGGAGAAAGCCCCTTCTTCCCATTTTTAATTTCTCGATTTCTTAGTAAACCACCCTAAAATCCCATTAATAGTCTTCGCTTTCCCCTTTTAATTGTAATCCTTCAAAACTTTGGTTTTAGTTTTCGGCGGCAACCCTAATCTTTTAATACCATCAGTCGACGTCGCTTCCCTTGAGCTGCGATTCCCCTTTGTCTGACTTCCTGGATCGAGTTGTGACCCCTTCAATGTGTAAAAAACAATACACATAATTTTTTAAAATTTGGGTTGGGCCAAGGCTGACCCTCACCTAGTTACGCTCGTGATTATACATATAATAGTATAACTTTTAAATTAATATTTAACAAAACTGATTAGTGCAAAATAATTAGGGCGACCCATGACCTTTTAATTCAAGAATTTTTTTGCATTGAAATGTTTTATATTTTGAGCTTAAAAATTGAGCGTAAAGAACTACTATGTATATGTTTTAAGTAAATCTTTTGATTTAAACTGGTTGAGAATTAAGTTGATTGACGATGCATAATTGCAATTAGTTTTTCACCCCATATGGTCTTCAGATTTTTTTAAACTTTATATATTACATATTGATGTCATATGAAAGATCACAAAAAGTTATAAATTTTGGTATATGTTTCAAAAAAAATGGAAGAAAAATATGAAAGTTATAGTCATTTAAAGAAAAAGAGATTCTTTTTCTAAATTGGCCCCACCTATTTTCACTTAGTCTCTTTACGCAAGTTCTCCATATGAAGGAGAGAATCCCCAAATGGTTTGACGACTTATAAATCGCTAAACGGTTTGACGACTTTCCCCGAGACCAGAGTTTAGTCCAGCAGTATATTGGTAAATACTTTTAACCTAACATTAATTCCGTAATTAATTAATTAATTAACATTAATCTGGAAAAATCCCCGATAAAACATTAGAGAGAGAGGAGAATGAAGGCCCAACGTCCACATGGTTGTTTGAGTGGGATCGGTCGGTAAATGTTGCTAATGCTAATTAATGTCATGTCATATATGAGATGGCAGAGGAAAGTGTTTAATTAAACGTTACGTTGTAATTAGAGGGAGGGAGATGGATGCACTGATACAATTTACATAAACGTTAAAAGGAAAGGACTAGCTACGCCGGCCAGGCTCTCATCTCATCTCATGAATAGAAAAGAAAGTAAAGGCGTGAAGGGAGGCCGGGACAAGATAACTTAATATCAATCAAAACATGTTGCTGCTAATTAATGCTGCTGGTACGATCGAGTTGAATGAAACACAACTAGCTAATTAAAAAAAACTAGGTGCGGCTGGAACCTTTGGTCCTAAGAAAAGAGGCACTTTTGGTGATCTCACGCAGGGGTTTATCTGTGAAGCGGATCACATTGTACACCCAAGCCCCCGATATGGCCCCTGCCGTTGGCCCCACCAAGTATATCCAAATCCCTTTGTACTGCTGCCACACTATTGCTGGCCCCAAGCTCCTTGCCGGGTTCATTGAAGCCCCTGTTATCGGCCTGCACTATTCCAAACAACATTTCCTACTAACATCACAATTAACAAAACCACATTTTCGTATTAATTAAACAATATTCACAAAATATTCCGTTTCAATTTTCAATAATTACACAAACAATCCCACACATATCCTAATTAACGCTTGAATAAAATAAATTGTTATGATTAAAAGTTCTCTTTTCAAGAATTTTAGTTTTATCATCACTTTCTTACTAGATCCTCTCATATACTCTTAAAGTTATACTCCCTCCGTCCCGGAAAATTAGTCCCACTTTGACTTGGATCGGAGTTTAAGAAAATGAGAATAAAGTGGAAATGTATGATTGTGGTTGAGTAAGAAAAAGGTAAATGAATGTTAGTCACATAAAACTTTCCAAAAAGGGAAATGAGAACAATTTTTTGGGACGGCCCAAAAAGGAAAATGAGACTTATTTTATGGGACGGAGGGAGTACATATATAGGTTTCAAATCAAATAAAAATTACCATCAAAATTGTAAAAAATCACTTTTCCCCAATGCGATGCACTTTAAGGTTAGTCTCTTACTCTTTTTGACATTCGGTCGAGTCCTACCAAATAAAAAATGCAGCAACATTTTGATAAGTAAGTTAAAGTTTTTTGTCAATGCAAAAAAGTGCAACATATAAACCTAACATTGTACCTAGTGTCGTAGTATCACATTGGAGAAAAAGTGAACAGTTTACAATTTTCACTAGAAAAATGTTTTTTTTTTGTTTTCCAAGCCCATATATAACATTAATCAATGGATTTTCCGAATATATATAGGAATGATCCTGTCTGGCCGGAGGGACATGAAGTTACGTCCGGACGCCTCCGTTTGGGGTGGTTCCCGATGAATTTTTTTGATGATTTTTTTTGATTATGTTTCTAATCAAGTCTAATTTATCTACAAAAAAATTTTACCTAAAAATTCGACCAGGAAACCAATCAAATAAATTTTTAAAATAACTACGTTTTGTATGAATAATTTTCAATGTTTGACATAGTCAAATGTCCGATGTCAATTCAAAAAGGCAAAAATGATTATTAGACCGTATACCAAATACCTCGAAAATCCACATATATGGCATAGCACAAAAACATTTTACATAAAAGTTTGAATAACACGAGTACATTTGAAAGGTCTATGGAATAGACATATTTATTCATTCAGAAATTATTTTGCGATAAAAAAGGCTTGGCTAAAAGCACAATAATTAATTAATTTGGAACCATGCCAAGGCAGGAAGGAATTGAAGGTTTTCTTTCAAATCTATTAACATGACTGTTTACGGAGTTTGGTTTATCACAAAAAACATGTATTTAATTAGTCGTTCTTATTTTCTTATAATGGGTTGATTTTCATGTTTGTCGAATCACAGCGGTTATAATTAATATATTTAATTTAATTAATACATTATCAGTATAATGGAATAAATCAGATTTTGAAATCCACAGTGAGGCAAATTTAATATATTTAACAATATGATTTCTAAATTCGTTTATGAATAAAATGTTAACAAATATAATATGTGAATGGTGAACAGGTTTAATTGCTGAATCTAATAAAGACACATAATTTAGAGCATGTTTGTTTTTATCCAAAAATCAATTTAATTAAAGGTAATTACTTTCCTCAGAAAATGATTCTTGTATCGCTACCCTTGAAGCATCTTGCTTGACTCGATGAATATGATCAAAATATCCCCAATTAAGTCAAAGGAGTATGATCAAAATTTCCCCAAGTCAAAGTTGACACAAAATGTGGACATTAGTTTCCCTTTTATTAAAATGACTGGAAAGTACATACCCCATTTCCCCAATCTCAAACATACTCAAAAGGAAAATGATACACACAAAGTATGTGGACGGCAATTTATACCGTGCAACGGGCGCACCATGAAGATGGTGCGCCCGGTTGCAAAACAACGCAGCAGTGGTCTGCAGTGGCTTGATTCCATTATTTTTTATTCTTTTTATTGTTAAAAATTGTAATAATTTTTTTATTTGATATCCGATTTTTATAAATTTTATAGCAGTTTTTTTTCATGATCTATCAAATGAGACCAATATTGCTTATGTAATTTTAACAAAGTATTGATGTTCAAAGTATTGTACATTATTCTTGTTAAGACCTGAGGTTCCATCGTTTCCTCTAGGGTTCCATCCTAAAAGGTGAATCTGATAGGAGAAGTAGCTCATGTCTTAATATAGCACTTCGTTGACTCAAACATTTCCGGTGTGGGATTTAACACCCCTCCTCACGACCAGACTCTTTGTCTGGATCGTGCCGTCATTCATTTTTTTTCGTCAATTCGTCATTGTCATTTTTTTATAATCGTGTCAATCATTTTTCATAAGAGGGCCCACATTATGGATCGATTTGGCTCTGATACCATGTTAAGATCTGAGGTTCCATCCTAAAAGGTCAACCTGATAGGAGGAGTATCGCATGTCTTAATATAGCACTTCGTTGACTCAAACATTTTCGGTGTGAGATTTAACAATTCTACTAATGCAATAACAATTGAGCATATTAAAGTTCTAAGAGTTGCTGCATCTGATTTTTTTTGGTATGATACCCTATGATTCCAACCCTTAGATTAATTCATCGGATGACCAAGATGAGTTTGTAAATGAGGACTTTCGGAAACGATAGTAAGCTCTTAAAATATGAGTGAATGAGTCTTACTTTGACAAGAAAAGATACAATAAACTCACTTTAAGAATTTTTTGTCTATTGAATTAGGAATATAATGAACTGACTAAGGAGTATGTTTTTTATGGAGTACTTGGGAAAAATGTTCTATATTCAATTTCGTGAAGCCACTAGTGCAAAGGGATATATATATAAGGATAAAGTTGACTTAGAATCATAAATAAGACTATCAATATTTTATTCTCAAAATAAGACGTATTGATTTCTATTTTGATAAATTTGAATCATATTTTTTCTTTGTATAGGATTAAATAAGTCCTATTTAGGGAATAAAATATACCTAATCTTATTTTTGAACTCTGTGAATATATTTCAGTTCTATATTGAATAATTTATATAATGATTTTAGAATGATTTGGTATAAAGAATACATATTTTTAGTATGGAATTATTCACAACAATTTCGTATATAAAATATGAATTTTTTACCCGTAGGTAGCCGTAAGTATGACATAAGTAAGAAGTTTCGGGAGTACAGCAAATACATACCCAGCAAACATGACATTAAGTAAGATGGTAGCTCCGATTGCAAGGCCAGCAAGTTCTCCAATCTGCAACCAGAATTAATTAAATTTGTAAAATTTGAATACATGCGTATAGTTTCAAGGATTATTATTACATACGGAGTAATAGATAAATGTTCAACTTTATGTCCTGAATCAAGTACTGTATAAAATATTACCCCGCCCCAATATATTTATCCATATTTAAAATTTTGACCAATTATATATTTTTATTAAAAATTATTTATAATATAATAATGATATCCAAATGTTCTTTTTTAAAAGTATATAAAATTTATAATTTCCATAATATTACACTACATACTAATCAAAATCAAAGTTGGGTTGGAGACTTTCTATAAACAAATCCCTTTTATTGTTATTGAAGTTGGGAAGAATTACAGATTTTGTAAATAAACAAATACCCCGTCTCTGAAAATACTTCCAACTTTCCTTTTTCGTCCGTCCCAAAAAGAACTTTCTTTTCCTTTTTTGGCAAAGAATTTGTGATTCACGGCTTTTCCTTTTATTGTTATTGCTGTATAATGATATGGAATGAGTATTATATTATTGTTTGGCTGGTATATATTAATCGAAGTCCGCCCAATTAAATTAGCTAGCTAGATAAAGACCAGAAATGAATGGAGTGTGAATATATATATATATATATATATATATATATATATATATATATATATATATATATATATATATATATATATACTAACGTACAGCTCGATTATCGGTGGCGACGCCGGAAATGACGAACATGAGATAGAATGTGATGATGAACTCAATGACTAGGGATTGCAGATCGGACCCCGTCGGAAGTGTGCCGGCGAAATGATCATGTTTGCCGTTGAATAACAATCGCAGGGTTCCACTTGCTAAAGTTGCTCCAATCATCTGTGCTGATATATACGCAGGCACCTGTACGTCCAAATTAAATAAATAAATTGGGCAAGGATAAGATCGATCGAACAGATTTATTGTAATTTTTTAATTTTAACTAGATGAATAGATCGATCTAAAATACTAGCTAATTAATGCCCAACATTATATTGATGAGATACAGGGAAAATGTTTTTAGTTAGCTTGAAATTTTCTGGGATCTTGTATGATTCGATTTGGTCCGATAAATTTCAATCTCTGTATATTTTACAACTGTCTTTGTCTAATTTAATTTGAACTGATATGATCTGAACTAGTTTGGTCTGACCTATATGAATACTGAAAATGGTCTAAGTAAAAGGGATAATTTAAGTTTGCACCCCTTATTATTGTATAAATTAGACTTTGCATCCCGTTTTTTAAAAATCTTTGTTTTTGCACTCCATCACCATATGCAAAGACAAAAATGCCCTCAATCAGGAATATGTTGAAGGTTAACAGAATTGTTAATGGAGGGGCATTTAGTCTTTTCATATGAGGTTGGGGTGCAAAAATAAAGATTTTTAAAACGAGGTGCAAAGTCCAATTTAGACAATAATATGAAGTGCAAACTCAAATTACCCCAAACTAAAAACATGTCGGTCTCAAGTAATTAACTTGAAGAGCAGAAATTAACAAGTCAAGAGCAGCAGCCTGAAAATATAATAACTACGACAGACAACTAAATGCGCGCGGGCACAGTTGCTACTTGCCATACAGCGGTGCCATAAATTTTACCCAATAACGTCGGCTCCTTCCCCTCACATTTATTCATTTTGACGGTGTGATTGCCAAATTTAGAAATCAGAATAAATATCGATCATGAGGTTAATTAGGTGATATATATATAGGTAAATGTGTGTTATATTATTGACATTAACCAAAACTTAATTAATGTTTGTAACCTTGTGCAAAACAAGGGTGAAACGCATAAATATTATTGTTGCATTTTAGTATCTTATCTTTTAAATGAATTAAAAGAGTTCTTAACTTGCCGAAATTCTATTCATAAAGTCTATTTCACGTTATTTTTGTCCATAGATCATAGTATGGTGACTCTACACATGAAATTTTGATGGCTATGACAAATTTTTTGGCCGCAAATTTGAATAAAATTCCAAGTTGAAACATTTAAAAATTAAGATACCAAAACGTAATAATATCAATAGTTAAGGTATCATTTATGCATTTGATTCAAATCGTCATTTCATCATTTATTTTGCATTTAAAGTATTCAATTGCAATATTTATATTGATCAATGTGGACAATATATGACCTTGAGAGTACCATGGAATTTGTCTTATTAAAATAACTTTGGTACTCTAAATAATAGTAAGGGATAGTAGTAAAAATAATTGTGCAGAAACAAAATAGTCCACAGTAGGAAAGAGAAAGGATCAGAAAGTGGAAAAGTGTGAAATGAACGAAAATGAAGTCAAAAAGCACAAGGGAAAAAATGAAAAAGAAGGTGAAAAGGGGTGTAATAGGTAGATAATGATGATAGAAGGTGAAGAGATGGTCGTGCGTGCCTGTTGGAAGGGGAACCTCTTGCAGCTTGCAAAAGCAATGGTAACGGCAGGGTTCAAATGCGCGCCGGAGATGTGTCCGACGGAGTATACCATCACCACCACCGCCAGCCCCCACACTATGGCCACCCCCGGAAACGTCACGCTGCCCTTCTCGGCGTTGACCACCGCCGAGCCGCAGCCAGCGAACATCAAGAAGTATGTCCCAAGTATCTCTGCAATCAACTACTCACACAGACGTACTGGGACAGTTAATGACATACTATATATACGTATAGTAGTAATAATAATGATATTCGAAATGGGCGGCGGATAGGATGGAGATTCACCTTTTGGAAAAAAGGGAGGGTTAAACCGAAGCCGCCGCATCCTGCATCAGAAGAAGACATATCAGGATTTGACCTTTCGCCATCCCGTATATCCACAGCAACCACTTGGTTTCCTGCCATCTTATATTACTCGATCGATCTCGATCTATCTAAAGGCCAGGCCAGGCCGGAGTGGGATTCAATATCACCTAGCTACCTGCTGCATATAAACCGGATGAGCTAGGAAGCCTCTATTTATATATCTCATGCCCTCTCTCTTTGCAGGCAGGCAGGACCCACAAAGGCACATCCTTTCAGGCCTTTTCTTTTGACCATCCATATAGACTTATCACTTGCGACTTATTTAGGTATATATGCACTGACTCAAAAGTCTTACTACCCGATCACTCCGATCCTTCCTTCCCATTTTGCTTGTTTCATTTTTTACTCCACCTAATACCAAGAGAATGACATAATGAAGAAGTCTTGGTTGTTTCATTTTTTGAGGGTAGCACACCTAATAGGAAGAAAATGTCATATTGGATCGGAGAAGTCTCCAGTTCAACTTCAAGTAATGACTTGAGATCAAAGTTCAATTTATATCTTTCTAGATAGCTGTCTAATCCATTCTAGAGAGCTTCTCAGATGGAGTGTTATCCATTTTTTTGTTTCATTTTTAGTGTGTCTTATAAATTTCTTGTTTTGTTGCAAGAAGTATTAATTTATATCATTTCATCTTATTATATTCCAATTTCAACCACAATTTTTATTTTTCAATCACTCTATTAATAATTGTGTCAAACTAAAATAAGACATCCAATGTGTCATGAAAGTAGTATTGCTTCTTGTCGTTAATTTTTGCTTATACATTACTACTGATGAGGTCCATGAAGATGACGTGTCGTCTACGTGGTTTCAAGAATTTAAGAATCTGCGCCACCTAATAACACTTGTTGAGAGAAAGCTGGATACTTTGATTATTAGAGCACCACTGCAGCCTTTGCTATTTGAGAACCTATGGGGTAGTTGCGTCGGGCACACGACGTTAAAAATAGTGCTTCTTGGGAGGCAACCCAAGCTTATTTCTACACTTTATTTTAGTTTTATTGCTTTCAGAAAACCCCCGGAAAAAACGGATGTTTTCTGTGTGTTTTGAGTGTTTGTGTGATTTG
Source organism: Cuscuta europaea (assembly GCA_945859875.1). Classification (NCBI taxonomy): domain Eukaryota; kingdom Viridiplantae; phylum Streptophyta; class Magnoliopsida; order Solanales; family Convolvulaceae; genus Cuscuta; species Cuscuta europaea. Next base: position 1,537,245 of record CAMAPE010000003.1, on the reverse strand, counting down.
TTTTGCACCTCAAAGTATTCTTTTTGGATGATGGTCACGGTTTACACTCACTACGATTCTGCACCGAACAACGCTTTTTGGATGAGACCAGTCTTCGAATAAATGACCAGGTCGTGCCGAGAGGTCGGTCATGATGGATAGGGTTGTAAACGAATCAAATAATTTGTGCTCGATTTGGGATTCGAGTTCATATAAAATGATTCGAATTCGAAAAATTCAAATACAAATACAAATAAGACTATTAAATTTAATTCGAGTTGTTATCAAATACAAATAAGAATATCAGTGTATTCGATTCGAATATTAATCAAATATATTTGATTAATAATAGTAAATAATAATAATAATAATAATAATAGTAATAACACTATAATAACTTTTAAAAGATAGCAATACCCTCAAAGTGAAGTCCATATATACACTTTTGCATACAGATTTCAAGCCCATTTGTAATGAATCGGAATATAAATATGAACACAAACCATTTTTTTGGTTCTAATGTCTTTCAAATACAATACAAATAACTATGTATTCGATTTGAAGAATAAAATTAGAGTTGTTTGACTTTGACATGAACAATTATCAACTTATTTCACACATTATAACTATAATTTCTAATATGTGTGTGTTAGTGTTTATTTCAAAAAGTTTGAATGGATTTATATTTATCAATTATAAAATTAATTCACTTTAGTATATTGTGCACCATCTAAAAATGTATTGATCCATTAAATTTAAAATCTAAAACACATATTAAGTCATAGCATGCATTTACAACATAAAAAATACGGAGTATAAGAAAAGTTATTTTAGAATGATATTTGACTCATATTTAACCTATGCTCAAATCAATTTGATATTCGTATATGATTCGTTAACTATTCGTATTGTTAGACAAATACAAATACAAATCGAAATTAATATTCGTTTCATATTTGAATTCGAATTCGTATTCAAAAAAATTAAACAAATACAAATACGAAATCTCATTATTCAACTCGATTCGGTTCGTTTATAACCCTAATGATGGATGGACATCGGCAATGAGGGGCTGGTCCACAATACCAATGCAACGGCTCTCATTCGCGCAGTGCGGGGATGAGACCGGTCTTCAAAAGACAATCACGGCGTGCCAAGAGGCCGATCGTGATGTATGGATGTCAACACTGAGGGGCCAATTCGGGATATCCAAGCAGCGGCTCTCATCCGCGCGTGGCGGGGATGAGACCGGTCTTCGAAATGGAAAACATGTCATGCCGAGAGGCCAGTCGTGATATAAAGATGTCAGCACTGAAAGGCCGATCCAGAAATATCCATGCAACGGTCCTCATCCGCGCGGGGCAGGGATGAGTCCAGTCTTCAAAATGGAAAACACGTCGTGCCGAGAGGCCAGTCATGATATAAAGATGTCGGCACTAAAAAGCGATCCAGAAATATCCATGCAACAGTCCTCATCCGCGCGGGGTGGGGATGAGACTGGTCTTCGAAATGGAAAACACGTCGTGCCGAGAGGCCGGTCGTGATATAAGGATATTGGCACTGAAAAGTCGATCCAGAAATACCATGCAACGATCCTCATCCGCGCGGGGTGGGGATAAATCCGGACTTCAAAATGGAAAACACGCCATGCTGACAGGCCGGTCGTGATATAAAGATGCCGACACTAAAAGGCCGATTCAGAAATATCCATGCAATGATCCTGATCCACGCGGGGCAGGGAGGAGACCGATCTTTAAAAGATAATCACACCGTGCCGAGGGGGCGGCCGTGTTGTAAGGACATCGGCACTGGGGGCCGGTCCCCAAAAGATAATCACGTTTTCCCGAGGGGCCAGACGTGATGTAAGGACATCAGCACTAGGAGGCCGATCTGAATACACACAACAACTCTCATCCGTGCAACGCGGGGAAGAGTGCGGTCTTCAAAACGATAATCACGTCGTGTCGAGGGGCCGACCGTGATGTAAGGACATCTCCACTGGGGAGCCAGACCAGAACATCCACGCAACGGCTCTCATCCATGCAGCGCGCTGATGAGACCGGTCTTCAAAAGATAATCACATCGAGCCGAGGGGCCAGTCGTGATGTAAGGACATCGACACCGGGGGCCGGGCCAGTATATCCTCGCAATGGCTCTCATTCGCGCAAAGCGGGGATGAGACCGGTCTTCAAAAATGTGATCACGCCATGCCGATAGGCCGATCATCATACGATATCATGACACACTCATGATTGTGATTTCTTCTCCTCTTTGCTGGCCATGAACGTCTCCGCGACTCATGTCGAACATCATTTAATCTCTCCGCTCGAGCGCGTCAAGCGGCCTAGACTACATAATAAACATGCTAATGGGGTTGTACAGCCCAACAATATATACACATATAAACATCTCTATGTATGCCTTTCTTTTTCAACGTTTACGTTCACCGGCCTACGTGTTACCGTGACCCTCGGCCTGGATCATCGCTCAGGGTTCTTAGACATAACTGTCCACGGCTAGGCCATCTAGTGGGTTGCCGGATGTCACATAGGAACAACTGTCGGTCTGTGAGATTGAAAACTCAACTCCACGCTAGGCGCGTTGCCCTCAGAAAAAAGAGGTTGAGCGCCTCGGTGCCCTCGGGCCCCACATGCCATGATTGGCAAGCGGTCAACTCACACTTGGCAGCGTAGATGGTACTAGGGTACGATCGTCGATCAGGCACTTGGTGCCATGCAGAATCATGTACAACCCCTAAATTAAAATGCATCATCGGGGAATGCCATTCGGAGACGTTCCAATCGCTAATTTAAGCCGATCGGAAGTGGGTTGACGGGGCATCAAAAAACAATCATTAAATTAAAATGACTGTGAATACTACGACGGGAGCTTCGCTCAGCATTATTTAAGGTTGGACATTTACATCCCTAATAAATAATTGTGATAACAACTAATAGTAATAATACTACTTAAAACTAATTAGCAAGTGTGAGAAAGGTGTACTTAGCTTTGGAAAAAAGGCTCAACCAGCTGTGATGTTTGGAGGTCGGATTTATGTTCCTTGTTGCCAATTTTGATCAGGTCAAAATTGCCCAAAAGCCTCCCATTAATCGACATTCACGTCTACAAGTTGAAAGCCACCCCTACGGTCAATACGGTAGCCCGATTGCTACTCAGCTATTGTAGCTTGTCGGAGGGAGCCCATGAAGTGCGCAACGCATCAATGACTGATGATGGCCAGGAAAAATCTTCCTCAGACGGCCTCAGCGGCGGAAAAAGACCGATAGCGTGGTCGCTAGGACTCCGGCATCACCGGCGAAGCTTCCTCAGGCCACAGGGGTGCACTGGTTTACGATTGTCACTCTTGGAGCTCTCAGCTGTCATTAATTACGAACCTTCTCTGAGGTTCGTGAAGCCAGGGGGAGCTGAGTGTAACGAGTGCACCTGTCAAGGGAAATAAAGAAAATATTGTTGGGGCCAAGGATCAAAGTTACGGGACCACAGAGGCTGGAGAGAGGCGTAGCACACGGATCAAAATAACAAACACAAGGCTGAATGATTTTGTCGTTTAACAGCAAGTAATATATTAGCTATGCAAGGGTGATGGTTAGGAGGAAATATCCGACTCCTCTCTTTCTTCTCTAAGAATTTTCTGGCTACTTTATCCTGTAATTCCTCCATGTCTGGACTGCTTTTACTTTCTTGTTCTCTCTGGAACTGCTTACTATAAAAATAATTTACATTGCCCTCATTATATTTGAGTTGTTTTACTCTATTAATCTGCTGCCACCCCCATATCGTAACATTTGGTGCTTTCATCCTTCGAACTCATGGCGGAGGGCATTAGGATTAAAGAGCTTGCCGAAAGCATGAACAAATTGATGGAGATGTTAGAGGCGGACAAGCTGGATAACAGAGCTCGATTTGAAACATCGGAAAATGCAGTTGACGCCTTGCTGAAGCAGAACTTGGAGCCTGGTGTGAATCAGATAGCTAATGTTTCAGGTAACCATTCCGATGGAGGATCTTCTTCGCACCAACCATTTCGGGTGCATAATGTGAAGCTAGAGTTTCCTCGTTTGGATCTGGAGTTTTACAATGGATTTTCAAGGCTGAGCAATTCTTTGACTATTACAATACTCCTGATAATCAACGACTTACCATAGCAACGATTCATATGGAAAAGGAGGTCGTTCCTTGGATCCAAATGACTAATAGGTCTACTCCCTTCCAGTCTTGGATTGATTTTACTCGGGCTTTAGAATTGGAGTTTGGCCCTTCACCCTATGAAAGTCCGAGATCACTGTTATTCAAGTTGTCACAGGTAGGCTCCGTTCAGGAGTATTATACTCAATTCACTGCTCTGGCCAACCGTGTACAAGGCGTCAGTAGAGAAGCTTACTCGATTGCTTTGTTGGAGGACTTAAAAATGATATTCAGCCTGAGGTAATAGCCCAATCCCGACTACTTTGCTTAGATGTGTATCTCTAGCCAGTTTATTTGAGGAGAAATATGTTTCTAATAATAAACCATATCAAAATTCATACCAAAACCGTCTGCAAACAACAAGCTCTACCAACCACCTAAACATATCCCAAACATCCTCACAATCTTTAAAATCTACAAGCCTTCCACCGTTACTTCCAAAACCTGCCACTAAATTCAGTTTTAATGTCCCCAAATCAGCAAATGTGAAGAAAATATCACCGGCTGAAATGCAAGTCAGAATAGATAAAGGTCTATGCTACACGTGTGATGAAAATTTTTCTGCTTCTCATAGATGCCCTAATAAGCAATATCTTTTGTTGCAAATCGAGGAAGAAGAGATTGAAATCCAATCTGATCAACCAATGGCACAAGAGGATGACATGATACAGGAGAGTCTAGAGCATCATTTATAATACAATGCTTTTAAGGGTGCCTCCATCCTGGGTACTATGAGATTTAAAGGTACCATTAATGGCATGGTAGTTCAAATCTTACTTGATAGTGGGAACTCAGATAATTTTCTGTAGCCGAGAATTGCTCATAGTTTGAAATTGCTAGTGGAACCTGCTTCCAATTTCCATGTACTAGTAGGGAATGGTAATTCTCTATTTGGAGAAGAAGTGGTGAAACAGGTTGAGGTTATAGTGCAGGGTCATTCACTAAAGTTCCCAGTTTATCTACTACCTATTGCGGGGGCCAATTTGGTGTTAGGAGCTACCTGGCTGGCCACATTGGGTCCTCATATTTCTGACTGCAGTAAGCTCACATTAAAATTTTACAAGGATAATGAATTTGTCACCTTGCATGGAGATCAACCTAAACTTCCGGAGCCGGCTCAGTTTAATCAATTGAGGAGAATACAACACACACAGTTCATTGCTGTAATATTTATCTTGCAATATAAGGAAGTGGATGTTCCCCACGATAATGTTATGGTCTTACCTGAAGACATGGAACCAGAGTTGAAAAGGTTGTTACTTAATTATAGACATATTTTTGGTGTCCCTATAGATTTTCCACCTCCCAGATCTCAAAACCATGTCATTCCCTTGATGAAGGATGCCAAACCGGTGAAAGTAAGGCCATATAGATATCCTCACAGTAAAAAATTGCAAATTGAAACTATGGTCAAGGATATGCTTGTTTCAGGGATCATTATACCAAGTAATAGTCCATTTCCATCTCCTATCATCTTGGTCAAGAAGAAGGATGGCACACGGCGGTTTTGCCCAGACTATAGGGCTTTCAACGCCACAACCGTAAAAGACAGTTTTCCCATTTCAACTATTGATGAGCTTTTGGATGAATTATTTGGCTCCAAATACTTCTCCAAACTGGACCTTAGGTCCGGGTACCACCAAATCTTAGTCACGGAGGAGGATAGACACAAAATAGCTTTCAGAACTCACCAAGGACATTATGAATGGTTAGTAATGCCGTTTGGGCTTACCAATGCTCCGACAACATTTCAGAGCTTAATGAATGAAGTTTTCAAAGACTTTCTTCGTAAATTCGTTTTGGTTTTCTTTGATGATATACTAGTTTACAGTTATATTTGGGAAGAACATCTTTTACATTTAGAAAATGTCCTCTCGTTGCTTCAGAAACATCAGTTATTTGCTAAGCTGTCTAAATGCTCTTTTGGAATGAAACATGTGGATTACTTGGGTCATACAATTTCAGGTCAAGGGGTGGCAATGGACAACGCTAAGGTGCAAGTCATTCTAGACTGGCCAACTCCGGGTAACATCAAATAGTTAAGGGGTTTTTAGGGCTCACTGAATATTATAGAAAATTCATTAAATCTTATGCTAGTATTGCAGCTCCGTTGACGAATTTGCTGAGAAAAGATAGTTTTGTATGGGGCGAAGAGGCAAATGAAGTTTTCATCAAGTTGAAAGAAGCTATCACTAAAGCCCCAGTTTTGGCATTGCTTGTCACGCCTCGAACCTACCCGAACACGTCAACAACCCACCGTACAGTACAAATAGTCAACCACAGTCCAACTCATCCATACTATACAAGGCGTCTTGAATACCATTCACACATAGTACATCCATAAACAAACATAATGTAAAATATTCATTTAAAGCAGCGGAAATAGTTAATACAAGTGTTCAAGCAACACTTGGCATAATTAGGCATACAAGCCCCCAAAAATAATTATTCTGAAAATAATACCCATGAGCATTATTATAATTGTTTTTGAAACAGAAACAGAGGAAGCACGAACCACGTCTTCTCTCCTAGATTTTCCCGAAGCAACGGGCACTGGTAGCAAGCTCAACTTCTACCTGAAACTGTGAGGTGGCCTCCCCCGTGAAGGGGAGGTCAGTACTTGGAAGCATTTGACAAGTACAATGACAACTATACTAAGTATAATCAACGATTCAATTTCTAAGACCCTCAGTCTAGGGTGATATCATATTATATTATAGACCATAACCCTCGGTTACCCTGTTTGAAAATGTACTTACTTTATGTATAAAGTCAAGCAGTCGGCCCGTGGGCCGTATTCACTTTGAAACGTCCACCCCTGTTTCCCCGTGACTATTAGTCACGATTGTCATAACTTTCAGTAAGTTACTTTTACCGTCAAGGGGAATTTGTCAATTTCATTAATTAGTCATCTTGGAGCCTCGCTCAATCTTATTATTATATCGTGCTAGAGTCTCGCTCTTAGTCGTCCTACGTCGTACTAGAGCCTCGCTCTTAGTCGCTCTATGTTTCACAAGTTCACCCCCCCTTAACAAGAATTCTGTCCCCGAAATTCACGTCGTCATTTCGTTTTAACCGGTGTCAATCTATCCTTAGAGTACACATTTCTCCAAGTCTCTACGTTGACGTAACTAGTTGGATTAAGTTCTTTGGCATGTGAATCCGACAATTCTCACCCAAGGTGAATCATTATTAACAATTTTCATTAACCTTTAACTTGAAGGTTCCCTAGTACCCTTATGGCATATCCCGTTTTAAAACATACCTACTTACATACAATTATGTAGCCGGCCGTGGGTCCGCGTTCATTTAGAAACACCCTTCCGTATTCGCCGTGACTACTAGTCACAATTATCGTAAACTCATAGTAAATCATTACGCATTTCTAGGGCTTACCCTATAGCTGCCGACTCACTGTCTCCATGTTTCCTATTAGCATTCTCTCAACCTAAGCTGGAATTGATCCCAGAATTAAGGAAAGCAGTAACAAAAGATTCACAATTGAGTAGTGTTTTACAACTTTGTTTGCAAAACATGCCACCTAATGCAAATTACTCAGTAGTGGATCAGTTATTGTATCGGAAGGGTCGTCTGGTTTTACCGAAGGGGCATGACTTATTTATGAAGATTATGAGAGAGTTTCACAGTACCAAATTGGGAGGACATGCTGGTTTCACAAGAAAATTACAGAGAATAGCATCTGAATTCTTTTGGCAAGGAATGCATAAGGATATCAAGGATGATACAACCTTGCCAACAGGCTAAGCATGATACAACCTTGCCTTCTGGATTGCTGGAACCGTTACCCGTTCCAACTCAAATTTGGGAAGACATAGCTATGGATTTCATAACTTGCCTTCCAGCTTCCAATGGACATACAGTCATTATGGTCGTCATTGATAGGCTCTCTAAGTATGCCCATCTTGCTAGCTTGAAGTCTGATTTTAATAGCATACAAGTTGCAGAGTTGTTCATTAAAAATATATTCAAGCTGCATGGTTTTCCAAAGTCAATACTATCCTATCGAGATAAGGTTTTCACTAGTCAATTTTGGCAACGGTTGTTTAAATTGAGTGACACATCATTGAAACTTAGCACTGCTTACCATCCTCAAACAGATGGTCAGTCAGAGGCTTTAAATAAATGCATTGAGATGTATTTAAAGTGCTTCACATTTGACAATCCAAAAGAGTGGGTTAAGCTATTGCCATGGGCTGAATATTGGTATAATACTGCTTACCATCACAGTAGCGGACTGACTCCTTTCAAAGTGGTGTATGGGCGAGAGCCACCATCAATAGTAAAAAACAATTGCGACAATCAGGACCCTCCAAGTGTGCAAGAACAATTATTACAGAGAGATGCTACTCTGAGTAAACTGAGGGAGACATGGCATAAAACATAGATGTACATGAAGAAATATGCTGATCAAAAGCAAAAACCATTTCAGCTGGCTCTGGGTGACAAGGTACTTGTGAAGTTACAACCTTATCGTCAGCATTCAGTGGCATTGCGAAAAAATCAGAAGTTGAGCCTGCGATACTTTGGGACATTTCAAGTGATTGAAAAATAGGAGAAGTCGCTTAGAAACTTCTTTTGCCACCGGGTGTCCGAATACATCCGGTTTTTCATTGTTCTCAGCTGAAATTGTGCAAGGGAGATCATGGTCAAGCTTTTATACCGCTGCCCATTTCAACTTCATTACTAGGCCCCGTGTTGCAAGCAGAATCAATTTTACAATCAAGAACTATTATTACAAATAATCAGCAGAAACAACAATGCCTGGTAAAATGGGAAAGGTCTGGAAGAGAATCAAGCTACATGGGAAGATACTACAGCTATACAACTTGCTTTTCCTGAGTTCAACCTTGAGGGCAAGGTTGTGGTTAAAAGGGAAGGTAATGTAACGAGTGCACATGTCAAGGGAAATAAAGAAAATATTGTTGGGGCCCAGGATCAAAGTTACGGGACCACAGAGGCTGGAGAGAGGCGTAGCACATGGATCAAAATAACAAACACAAGGGTGAAGGATTTTGTCTTTGAGCAGCAAGTAATATATTAGCTATGCAAGGGTGATGGTTAGGAGGAAATATATGACTCCTCTCTTTCTTCTCTAAGATTTTTCTGGCTACTTTATCCTGTAATTCCTCCATGTCTGGACTGCTATTACTTTCTTGTTCTCTCTGAAACTGCTTACTATAAAAATAATTTACATTGCCCTCATTATATTTGAGTTGTTTTACTCTATTAATCTGCTACCACCCCCATATCGTAACACTGAGGCTGGCGAACGCTTCGCGACGAAGGCGGAGAACGACGCTGCTAGCGACGGTGATGGCCGGAAAAGCTAGGCGATTTTTATCTGTCCGTGAGCTCTTGGTGGAGCACGACGGTGGTATGGACGGCTGCTCAGGCCATGGTCTGCCAAATTCCAGATCTGGACTTCATCCCTTCTTCTTTTCCCCCAAATCACAACTTAATCACACGTTTTCAAAACATTCGGAGTATCATTTATAATGTAATGTGTCGCATTTAATCATCTAAATATACACTGTACATTAACTTTACTTACAAATTGTTCATAAGTATTGTTGGGATATGTTATCCCAGCCTATTCCTATTCAGGAGTCCAAGGCATTACTTAGTACAAAGCTCAATCAGTGAGGCCGATTTCGACCCATTCAGCTCATTCGGCCCATTTTGGCCCAGCAGGCTCACCTTGGCCCGTTTGGCCCATTACGGTAGAATGCACCCCCTTCCCCCTTTTTCCTATAAATAAATAGGGAGCTTTGTCTCCATTTGAAGGATCCCCTTTTGGCTCCTCATCTCTAGAAACTTAGTGACTCCATTAATGGGAGCTTGTATTTGTGCATTGTAATGGTGAAGAGAGTCTAATGGAAATGAGAGGGCTTGAATATTAGCCTAAAAAGTCTCGTGGTTTTCTCCCTTTCAGGTTTCCACGTGAAGATCGAGAGATCATACAAATTTATATCTATATTTATTATATCGTGTTGGATTAAATTCAACACTGGCGCCGTCTTTGGGATTCTTGTTCAAAAAGTTTCATGTGTTCTACACAAAATTCATACGAAGAATGCCTGAAAACCATTGTGATGAACAAATTTAGAATATAGTAAACTTTGGTGACTTCTAGATGCATTTAGCTAGAGCCCGGAAGGTACAAATATATTCATTTAGATATGAACAATAAGAGTACGTAAGATGTTTTCAAATGACTACGGGAGCGTGTCTAATGCAACAATTGTTACGAGTCATATATGGTAGAAGAGAAATAAGCAGATAAAATTAAAACAAAGATATTTTTATATCATTCTTTCCACTACTAAATTTTTATACTTTTAGTTGGTTTTTGTGTATAATATTAACAACACTATCTGTATATAGACTTTGTACTTCACATATGGTGAGAAAAATACTAAAAAGTAAAAACATAGAAAAATATTAAAGATCAAAGATTTCATTCTAAAAGGTCAACCCGATTGTACGAGTGGTCGAGGATCCTCATATAGCATTAAAACTTTTTTTAAAAACCGGAAGGCAAACTACCGAAATCGGTGGGGGAAAATGTCGGGGAACATTTACCGGATTTTATTAGAATAAAATTAAGTACATAAGAGAGGGGGACTATACCAAAACCTATCAGAAGAGGCATACCTCTTCAAAAATAGAGCATGCAAAACAGAGCAAAAATAATTGGGGGGACTAGACCTGACCCAATAAAAGCAACAAACTGAAAAATTAATATCTAAAGGAAGGAATACCGAAAAGGTCTATGACGTGCACTCGTCGTTAGGTGCACTCAAAATAATTAATCAATACGACACTAATACGTAGTATAGTGTAGTAAGGTTCGTATCCACAGGGAAAGGAATACTTTTCTTTTATAAAAGTAGTAACAAAGGGGGGTTTAGATTTGTTTGCTTTAAAAAAACACTAAGATAAACGACCTATATGAGTTTAATTCAATGAGATGAAGACTTGGTTTTGCTTTTATCCACTTAATGAAATGTTCGTCGATCCCGGTTATATCTTTAACTATCTTCCTCTCGAATACTCAATCGAGGAGTATATCCAGTTCATCGAGGGTAGTTATTAATAACGAGATGCGTTCATTAATAAAACTTACTATCGAGTCAATATAGAACAAGCGCCGTATATTAACTTGATAGTAGCAATAAACTTAAGATGAAAACGATCGAGATTGATAACCTCAACACAAGCGGTTTATTGGTTTAATCAATATAATTAATTCCCCTTGGCATATTAACCATGAGATGCATGCATTAATATTCCAAGTTTACTACCGTTGAAAGAACCGGATTAATAACAAACGTATTAACCGATTGATTCTAGTAATAATTAATATGAGAAACAATACTAGTTGATACTTTAAGTAATGTTTAAGATATTAACATGAAATATGAATAGGAATTAATTAATACTCAAGGAAGAATATTAAAATATATGAATCCTACTATGATTAATATAAACACAAATTACAAAAGAGCATCTTGGGTTTAATGGCCTCCTAGTGTTGTCTTCTTTTCTCCTCCTCTCTTCTTCTTTATCTTGAATCTTCTTATTCTTCACAAGGATACAATGAGTGCCTGCAAGAACAAACATTTCTCTCATATCTCTCATTTTGCCTAGGAGCCTTTTCAGGTTTTCATCCTAGCACCTCTTTTCATTTTTCCATTCTCTCCAACTCACTCATTTTTTTATAAGCCTTTTTTGCTTAGATTGCCCATTTTGTTGGGTTTTCAACCTAACTAGCATTTATTTTCTTTTGTTTATTTTTGTTTTGTTTTTGTGTGTGTAAAAGTTCAAAAGAATTACATGCATAGTGCTAGGTAGAAATGAAAATTACATACCATCATGAGTATCTCCCCCGCACTTGAATCAAGCACTGTCCCTAGTGCCCACCTTCTCCTCCGTAGTAGCTCCCTCCAAAGCCGCTCCCTTGGCCACCATCTCCCATGTAGGTGTCCCCGCCATCTCCGCCGTCGTACCCTCCACCCCCGGAGCCTGATCCTCCAAAGTTACCCCAATGAGTGGGGTCATACCATAAGGGTGGTGGAGGGGGGTTCGCCATGGTATGGAATGATCCCTGTTGTGCCATATAAGAGTACATAGGTCCGTAAAACCTATGTTGGTCTTCCTCATACCGATGTCTATCGGCCTCCCGGAGCTCCTCCAAACGTTGAAAGCCGGCTCTTTGCTCATCCTCCAATCTTTGAAAACCGGCTCTTTGCTCCTCCTCTAATCGGTTGAGCCGGTTGTCCATTTGGTCTATTCCCGAAAGAAGTTGTTGTTGACCCTCCAGAAGTTGTTGAAAGAAGTCGGGTGGTGGAGGGTTTTGGCTCTGTTCTGGGAAGTCCGGGCTCATGGTTGGATGGCTATGGAGTTGCTCATAGGGCTCGTAATCTGGTTGGTTTTGGGGAGGTTCCTGTTCCGGTTCCTGGAGATGTGGTGGGAGGGCGTTTGGGAAGAGGTAATGTTGCTCCGGTCTTCCTGTTTTGAAATGGAGTTGGGGGAGTTCTGGGTTGGGAAAGAGGAAGTATTTGAGGGGTTTGGGGTGGATGTGCCAGTTGTACATATTTCTGGGCCTTTCTTCACCATAAACGGTGTGTGAAAAAGATGTACAGCCCGAGTGGCCCAGCCAAGATATGTTCATCAAACAGTAGTCGGGTATAGGAGAGTCATCCGTATACCCGAACTTTGTGGCCAAGTGCATAATCACCCCGCCCACTACAATAGCACCCTTTGCCACACTTTCTTTTTTTAGATGTGCCCACATGAGATTACATAGGTTGAAGTCTACGTGGATACGGAATAGGGCTACCGATATCAGGCACACATCCCCCATCCTAGTGTGATGGTTGTTGGGACGTCCAAGTAAGGAGTTGGCAAGGAATTTCAAAAAGAGGCGTAGGACGGGATGTTGGACATGACTAATGTAGAGTTGGGAGGAGCTAAATTTAGTCTCCCCGGTCATCTTGGTCCATAGGGTATGACCGAAGGCGGTATTGTCGGATATAGATTTTTGGTACGGGACCGGAATACCAAAGTGTTCGGCGAACTCAAGTTTTGTGATGGTGTGATTGTGATTAAACAATCGAAACCTGAGTTTATCATCCCTAAAGTCCCCTTCATTGTTCTCAAAGTGCACAGAGCTTAGGAATTCATAGATAATTTTTTCATTTGAGTTGTATTGCATTTTGAAAATTTTGTCCATGCTCAACTCATGAAAAAATTTCTTCATCATTTTGTACACTCCTAATTCCTTCAGGACATCAAGGCATAAAAAGCGGGAAGGTTTAACTTGCCTTTCAATTGTGGACATGAAGCGTGTGCGGTGTTCATTGTCCACGAAGAGGATGTCCTCGTAGCCCGGGATGGATGCCCTAGTGCTTGAGCTTTGCCCTTTCTCTTTCCTTGGATCCATTTGGAGTGAATTTGGCCTTTGAAAACCGAAATTGGAAGGTGGGGGGTAGGGTTTTTCGGACCTCTGAAAATTGGGGGAGAATGGGATTGGTGAGTATGAATGTGTAGAGGAGGATGAGGGGAGTGTTTTGGTGTTGAAATGGGAGGATTTGGTGAAGATTTGGAAGAGATATGGTAGAGAGAAGATGTAAAAATGGGGGTTTGGGAGTTTTTGTTCGAGATAAGGTTGGAAATTCGGAGAAGACGAAGTGTTTTGGGGCTGATTTGGGGTTATAATACCCGTATACCCGATCGAGTATGTGTTGGTACTCGGTCGGGTATGTCTGGAAAGTGGCCTTTTTGAGCAGTCTGCCTCCTGTACTCGATCGGGTAGTATGTTGTTACCCGGTCGAGTATGTCTAGAAAATGAACTTTGTGAGCAGCCTGCCTCCTGTACCCGGTCGAGTATTCCTCCATACTCGATCGGGTATGTGCTTTTTCTTCTACTTTTGAAGCAGGTACTCGGTCGAGTGTGGGAGTCAGTCTCCTTCAATTTTAGCATTTCTAAACATACCTGACCGGGTGTATAGTGATACCCGATCGGGTATTCCTTGTTTTTCAATTTTTTTGAGTGCTTCCTCGATCGAGTAATGCCCGGTCCCTTTTCTTTTTGCTCATACCCGACCGAGTATAAGGTGATACTCGATCGGGTATGTCCCCAGATGTTCCAAAACCTGCATTTTTTATTTCTTTTCTTCCAAAAAACCGTGATTAGTGCCCTCCCTTACTGATCTCTCAAATATTTAGACAAAAAAATGAATTCTAAAAAAAAAATGAATTATACACACTTAAATAAAAATAAAATAAACTTGGGTTGCCTCCCAAGTAGCGCCTTAGTTAACGTCGTGACACGACGTTATTCATTTTTTTTGGTTTTGTTTTATGTGGGATCATGAGCATCCCTTGTTTCACTTTTCAAAGTCCTATTTGGCCATTTTTCATTTTTATTTTTCGGCCTTTTCCAGTAAGGCCGGGGTTTCTTTCTCGAAAGACATCTGATTTTATCCGCTTCTTTGAAAAACAGCGGTTCTTGTGGTTCAACAACATGTAAAGAACACAGAGTTGGATTTTGCATTTGTTTTTTCGTAGAGTCCAAGATGTTGAACTCCACTTTTTGATCATCGAACTCTAAAGTTAGTGAACCACTAGAAACGTCAATTTTCGTTTTTGCGGTCTTCATGAAGGGTCTACCCAAAAGGATGGGTGTTGTTTGGTCATCAGTTCCCATTTCAAGGACATAGAAGTCAACAGGAAAAACCATATGTTTTACTTTTATTAGCACATCTTCTACTACACCCTTCGGGTAAGTACTAGAATGATCTGCCAATTGAATCACTACACCTGTTTGATGTAGTGGGCCAAGTTGTAGAGTTTTGTAAACAGAATAGGGGATGACATTTATTGATGCCCCTAAATCCAACAAGGCCTTAGGAAATGTGGTGTTTCCTATTTTGCAAGGGATATTGAACATGCCTGGGTCGTTACATTTTTCGGGGAGTTTCCTCTGAAAAATGGCCGAGACGTGTTCACTAACTCTAACCTCTTGTTTCCCTTTCAATTTATCTTTTCTTTTTGTTTTGCATAATTCTTTTAAGAATTTAGCAAAACGAGGGACATTTTTCATTAAGTTAAGAAGCGGAATGTTTACCTCACACTTTGCGAAGGTTTCATAGATGTCGGCGTCTTTTTCTAGCTTCTTTGTCTCTTTCAGCGCCTCAGGGAACGGGATTTCTTGTTCATATGATAAGGGTGGGGGAAGCTTGGTTTCTGTGTTTTCCTCCTCCGGTGGGACTACTTTTCCAGGGTCCACACCCTCAGTCTCTTCATCGTTCTCTTCTGCCTCTTTCAACGTTGCACCACTTCTCAACGTTATAGCATTCACTTGTTGTCTCGGGTTTTGCTCCGTTTGAGATGGGTGTTTACCCGAGTCTTTTGTTTCAAGTCGGTTCACGCCATTTGCAATTTGACTGACTTGGTTTTCCAAATTCTGAATGCTGGATTTGGTCTCGTGTTGAAATTGAACCATGTTTTGTTGCATGGTTGAGACATTTGAGGTGAGTGCTCGGATCATGTCCTCGGTGGACATACTTGAGCTTGACGTCTGGCCTTGGTGCTTTGGGAAAGTTGGTGGAAAGGACTGATTTTGAGGATTCCCATACCTCAAATTCGGGTGATCTCTCCACCCAGCATTGTAGGAGTTAGAGTGTGGATCATACCTCTTTTGACCTTGAAATCCCAAAGTATTGACTTGCTCGGAATTCTCTTCTTGTAGTGTTGGGCAGGAATCGGTGGGGTGCCCCTGTGTCGAGCATATGCCGCAGACCTTGACTTCTTGGTGTTTTGGATTTAAAAGGAAATCCTTTACCAAAGAAGTCAAGCCGGCTACTTGACTTTCCAACGAGATGTTGGACTCCGCTGCCATGACCCGTTTTGATGATGACCTCCCATTGTAGTGCCTAGAATTCTCGGCCAACTCCGAGATGAGGTTCCTAGCTTGGGAAGGGGTTTTGTTGACAATTCCCCCTCCAGATGCTGCGTTCACCAGGCGTCTATCTTGCTCCGCAAGACCGTCATAGAAGTAGAGGATGAGATCTTGCTCTGTGTAACCATGATATGGGCAGCTAGCACATAACTTTTTGAAACGCTCCCAATACTCATATAATGTCTCATCATCTTTTTGCTCGATGTTGCTTATTTGTTTTTTCAAAGATGATGAGACGGATGCAGGGTAGTACCTTTCTAGGAAGCACTTTTTCATTGATGCCCATGTATCTATACTCCCTGACGGGAGATAGAATAGCCAATCCTTCGCCGTGTCTTTGAGGGAGAATGGAAAAGCCCTCAATTTGATTTGTTCCTCGGTGACTCCATTGGGGCACATGCTTGTGCAGAAAATATGGAATTCCGAGAGATGTTTGTTGGGGTCCTCGCCCCTTAGGCCATGAAAGGATGGCAGTAGATGTATGAGCCCAGATTTTAGCTCAAATGTATTACCTTCATCGAGTGTAGGGAAGGTAATACATAGTGGTTGTTGATTGAGATTTGGAGCAGTGAGCTCCCGTAGTGTTCTTGTCTCAAGAGCCATGGTTATTGACTCTTCGGTCTCGCTAGAATGAGAACTAGCGCTGGATGAATCTCTGATAGATGATTCCTCCGAGTCGGTATTAGAAAATTTACTTTTCAACCGCTCGAAAGTGTGTTCTATTTCTGGGTTTGTTTGGTATGTGATTTTGTTTATGGAGCGATGTTTAACCATAAACTCCACTAAGCTCAGAAATAGAAGAAATAAGAACTCTTTATATTTTTTTATTTAATATTTTTTTTTATCTTTCTTGATATGAAAATAAAAGAAAAATTTAATTTCCTTTCCCCGGCAACGGCGCCAAATTTGACGTGCACTCGTCGTTAGGTGCACTCAAAATAATTAATCAATACGACACTAATACGTAGTATAGTGTAGTAAGGTTCGTATCCACATGGAAAGGAATACTTATCTTTTATAAAAGTAGTAACAAAGGGGGGTTTAGATTTGTTTGCTTTAAAAAAACACTAAGATAAACGACCTATATGAGTTTAATTCAATGAGATGAAGACTTGGTTTTGCTTTTATCCACTTAATGAAATGTTCGTCGATCCCGGTTATATCTTTAACTATCTTCCTCTCGAAACTCAATCGAGGAGTATATCCAGTTCATCGAGGGTAGTTATTAATAACGAGATGCGTTCATTAATAAAACTTACTATCGAGTCAATATAGAATAAGCGTCGTATATTAACTTGATAGTAGCAATAAACTTAAGATGAAAACGATTGAGATTGATAACCTCAACACAAGCGGTTTATTGGTTTAATCAATATAATTAATTCCCCTTGGCATATTAACCATGAGATGCATGCATTAATATTCCAAGTTTACTACCGTTGAAAGAACCGGATTAATAACAAGCGTATTAACCGATTGATTCTAGTAATAATTAATATGAGAAACAATACTAGTTGATACTTTAAGTAATGTTTAAGATATTAACATGAAATATGAATAGGAATTAATTAATACTCAAGGAAGAATATTAAAATATATGAATCCTACTATGATTAATATCAAGATGTTAACTAATTGTCATCTTAGTAACACTCCCCAATATTATCATAGAGGAAGAAATAGCTATTACTATAACCAATGTCAAGATGTTAACTAATTGTCATATTAGTAACACTCCCCAACTTTGATATAGAGATAGTATTTTGAAAGAAAGAATTAATATTCAAGGAAGAAGATTAAAGAAAATAACTCACAACTTACAAATTCATTAAGCTTCAAAGTAGCAAAACCAAGATGGAAGAGTTTAGCTCCTCATTTGGAGACTAAACATGATGAAAAATATAAAGAAAGAGCTATTCTATACTGAGCTTAGATGTACAAAGGGATTGAATATCTTTTTGTGAAGGAAAGGAGGTTTATTTATAGGTTTTTGGGATGGGGTTCGGGTACTCGATCGGGTATATACATGGTACCCGATCGAGTATGTGTGTAACACCCGATCCGAGGCATACTCGACCGGTTTCAGGGTATTTTCTAAGAGTATACCCGATCGAGTATATAAGAATACCCGGTCGAGTATGCTTAGAAAATGGTATTCGAACCATACTCGACCGAAATTCTTTTGAAATTCAAAGGCATACCCGATCGGGTATGTCGGTCTACCCGATCGGGTATAGACATAAAATCGTGGCCGAAATCTTCGCTGCATGTTCCCTTGTCTTCGGATCTGATCCGATTTGAAGTTCCAACCTAATACCCGATCGAGTATAGCTAATACTCGACCGAGTATAGGCCAAAATTCAGGATCTTCTTTTGTCTTTGAACTTTTGCACCTTCTTTTCACTTTTTGGGTTCACCAACTGTACTTCGAGTGACCAAAACCTGCTTGAGCTCAGAATATATCTAATCTAACCTATTTACAAGAATTTAACAATCTAATCTATTACACCAAAAGTGTGTAATTTCCAAAGTAAAAGTCAAGCAAAACTAATTAAAAACATAAACATAAATATGGAAATTACGAACGTATCAGTCTATTAAATAGGCTTGTTTAACAAAAATTGGTAACCGATATGGGCTGGAAAAGTAAGTGAGTTGGGATGCCTGATAAACTGCCAGATAGTGTGTAACCCAATTACCTTCCCTGTACGTATGTCCAAATACAATATGATTCCTAAGCATCATGAGCATCACTTCCTGAATTAGATCCATCCTTCTTCTCATCTCTCTACCTGTAAGATAAGCTAACACAAGTGAACAGTCAGATTCAACCTGAAAATCAACAAAACCTTCATCAACCTCCCATCGAACCGCATAAACAATACCCTGAAGCTCAGCATCTACAGGCGATGAAGCTCATAGCGGAAAGGCAATGGCTCCCGGCAAAACTCCTTTTGAATCGCGCATAATTGCTCCACCAGAGGCTCTATCAGATAAGTACCTTGCATCTATGCTCCTCAAAAAGTATAGAACCAATGGAGCAAATTTTCAACTTTGGAAAGCTAGCTGCCCAGTTCTGTGTATATATTTTAATCTAAAGAATAGTATTATCAGGTGTTGGAATTGGGCCACCATCTCCCATACCCGATTAGAATATATACTCCATATTTGATAGCTAATTATGCCTGACAACTTATGCTTAAAGATGTCCACCAAACTCCTGTTACCTGCTTTAAGCCGCCAGGATCTAAAGACTTGTGTGATTGTTCCATGAGTATAGGCTATACCCATGATCCCCATAAAATAATGTCATACTGGCCATACATTGGACACTGAAGTAGGACATGGTTTTGAGAATCAATATGTTTCATACACAAGGGGCATCTTGATGGATTCAAAACCATATTAAACCTACCTATATTGTCAGTGAAAGGTAGAATTCCTTTTAACACTTTCCATTGAAAGATCATTATCTTTAATTCCTATCTAGCATGCCATATATGCTGAAATGAAAAAGAAGGTGTTAATTGTTCTCTAACTTCCTCAAACACAGACTTCAACGTGAATTGTCCATTGTCCTCTCCATTCTAGGTGATATGTCCAAAGGGATTGACAGTGCAAAGGGAGAAAGCATACTCATCAATTAAGCAAATTCTTCTCCAAGCAACTGAATCAGATACTTTAGGTATCATATTCTCCTCTATTATATCTTGCTCTAATGAAGTCTGCGCAGATAGAATTACTAGTCTTCCACTTCCACCAAATTTTAATAGTGAATGCCTTCTCTATATCAGTTAAGGACCTTATCCATAGCCCCCCTTCACTAGAAGGAAGACAAAGTCTAGACCATCAAATCCAATGATGTTTTTTTTGTATCTGATGACCCCCAGAAAAAAGGAAGCCATTTTACTATTCAGCACCTTGATAACTTTCTAGGTAGAGTGTCCACAGCAAGAAACATGTAAAGGCATTCGGTTTAGAACATGCTTATAAGAATTAGTCTACTCGCCCGCCCGCCCTGTGACAGATTTTGTTTGTTTCCAAGGAGTAAGCTTACTC
Organism: Cuscuta europaea; assembly: GCA_945859875.1. Taxonomy (NCBI): domain Eukaryota; kingdom Viridiplantae; phylum Streptophyta; class Magnoliopsida; order Solanales; family Convolvulaceae; genus Cuscuta; species Cuscuta europaea. The sequence continues at coordinate 1,517,015 of CAMAPE010000003.1, read as the reverse complement.
TCAAATTGATTGATAATATGACCACAATACTGAAATCTATTCACTCCTTTATGCAGATTCACACCAAGATATCACAAAGGAAGATAAGAAATTTTATTCCCAGAAGGTTCTTTATCCTAACCTATCCAACTGATGTAGTTTTTCCACAGGAAAAAGAACTTTTGTCTAGGTTCACTAATTTCCTTGGTGCCTCCTGATAACACTCAAGAAAATGTTAAAAATTCAACAGAGACCTGGCATCCCCATTAAGAAATTAATGACCAAGAGGTCATCTGCAAATCCCATGTGTGAAAAAGAATAATCAAACCTGCCCATCCAGTAAGGTTTAATACTTCCTTTATTCATAATGTTGGTCCCGTTTGTAATAGGAACAGTCTAGAGGGGGGGGGTGAATAGACTGTTCAGGAATTTAAACTTTTCTCCAAGTCAATTCTGACTTAACAGAGATGGTCGAAATCTGGTGACAGAGATGGTCAAGTTCTGATGGCAGAACTAGACCAGGCAGCGGATGAGTTTCTGTCCGGGTAGCCTCTAGAGGAAAACTAAGGCAAACTGCCTTTCTGATAACTCTGAAGGAAGATCTGCTGGACACAGAGTCCAACCTTAAGAGTTAGTCAGTAGAATCTTAAGTGCAGTAATTAAAAGCTTAAAGTAAATGACATCGGGGTTTTTATAGTGGTTCAAGGAACAACTCGTTCCTCTAGTCCACTGTTCCACTAAGCTTGCAAAAACAACAGTTTACAACGCCTTAGTCCCTAGAACTTAAGAAGCACTCCTCGTCTTCTTCAAGTCTAGTTGCCACCCGGGATGCAGTCCTGCTTCCTGATGGCTGGTCTCGTTTCACTGAGTCTCTTGAAGTATCTCCACTTCACTTACTCCAGCTAATTTGAGACGTCCCTTCTTTTTCAAGAAGTGTTTGATATAGAATCAGTTTTCTCCAACGTTGCTTCTTCACAAAAGGTGAGTATATGAAGCTCTCGAAGTGTTGAAGAACTGAGTAACTTTGCCTTTGCTAGTTGGATGAAGGATAGGAATGTTTATCTTCCAACTGTGGCCTTTTCTTGTTAGAATGGAGTTTTAATCTCAAGAAAGTTGTTCACGCAAATTTATCTTGGCAAAGGTTATGGCAAAGTTATCTTCTTAGTTCTTCAGAGTGTATCTTATATACTGGGAGCGGTCTTCCCGTTGGAGTGTAGAAGACTGCTTCATTAAATGCATGTACTGTTGACTTGACCGTTTGGTCCTCCGACTTGCTATTTTGGGGGCGTAAAGATATTCGCATGGTCAATCATCAGCTTTAAATATCTCTTCGTACGTACAGCATTAAATGTGCATTTAATGCGTGTACAGTGCCATGCTTCCGTTGGAAAGGTTCGTAACCGTTAGGGGATTTCCCGTTAGTTTAACGACCGTTGGAAGGGCTTCCGGATTCTGATGATACTTAACAGAGTCCTAAGAGGTTCTCTGGTCCAATCTCTGACGTCCGTCTCTGGTGCCAACTCTGGTATCTTCCTGATAACCAGTTTCTGATGGCTTCTCTGGTGAGCAACTCTGGGAGCAACTCTGGTAGAGGCAAGATGAAACTCTGGCAGGCAAACTAAGCTAAAACTTACAAAAGAAATTCTAATACACAATTTCTAATGGGGTACTTTCAAATTCTAATTAACTTAGCATCATCAAAATCTAAATACATTTATTCCTTACAATTTCCCCTTTTTGATGATGCCAAAACCCTTTAACTATTTCCAGAGAAGTGCCTTTCACCATAAAAGAATAAAGTTAAAAACTTTTCATTAGAATCTTGGTGGGCAGCTTAGCATAGGAGAATAGTAAGAGTGCGATACAATCAGATAGCAATAATCAAGTATGATAACAGAATATACACAAGAAAGTAAATAAGAACAGATATTTGAAAAGAGCCAATCAAACAGAGAGGCAGAGATGGTATCTTATTAAACTGTTAGAGTAAGTAAAGCATTACAGAGTTAGATAAAGAATTTAGAGATCTTCTTCATCTACCTGTGGTCCTGCTCTGTCAATCCTTTCAAGTTCAGCATTTACCTTCGCTCTGATTGAGGCTAAATCCCTTGGATTCTGATAGTCAGCCCAATGAGGTGCAAGTTTGCAATCCAAATAGTTTCTGACAGCTTCTGCAGAATTCTTGCCAGTCAGAATCTTCATTCCGTACCACATCTCAGCTTCTTCGATCGAACCACCATGGTTGATCTGGACAAGTCCATCACTGTCCATGAACAGATTCTCTCTTTGAAGAGGGGTCATCAATTTTCTCATCTGTTCAAACTGAACTCTGTCTGGCCTTGACAGACCACTCTCCATCCAATCAGTGAATGAAAAGGATGAAGGCTTTTTCTTTGAGCTTCTGGGAGGAGGAGGTGGGGGAGGTCTGGTGCCTGTAGCAGCTAGCCTTTTCTTTCTAGATGCATCAAAGTAAGGAGTAGGATCAACAGAGGAGGTTTCTCTGATAGAAAGAGCTCTGGTGCTGGTGCCTTCTCCTTCTCTGGTATCTTCCCCCTTTTTGGCATCACAAAGATCACCAAGGAGAAGTTCAATCTTGGAGAACTCAGAGGCTTGAGCATCTCTGATTTCATCAAGGGTTTCTGGCAGTGTCTGAGTGACAGAGGCAAGACCTTCAATCAGGCTTTGTTGCTTGTCTACTGCAGATTGGAGATCTCTGGTGCTGACCTCTAGAAGCACCATCTTCTGGTACCTTTCTCTGTCAGATTTGAGAAGAGCTAGGCCTTGCTCTTGATGTTCCTTGCATAGAGAGTGCAAGATATTGAGTTTCTGGGAGGAGTTATCAGCAGATATCTGAAGATTGTGAACAGATTCTGAGATTCTGTTGATTGTCTGGTTCTGGGCAAGCAGAGCTTGAGAGTGAGAGTGGAGAACAGAGTTGAGTCCACTAACATCTCTTGAAACAGAATCAATCCTCGAGGTAGACGAATGCATGAAGTTGTGCAGATTCTCTGTGAGAGCAGCAACTTTATCTGACAGGTGTTGAAAACCTATAGTGATTTGCAGATTGGTATGGGTGAGTTCTTCATGTTGTCTGTCATTTAATTCAATAATCTTGCTCAGATCTTGAACCAGTATTCCACCAAAAGCTTCAGCAGACTTCACAAACTGGGTGAAGGGGATTTGGGATTCTTCAGGTGTAAAATCAGGCGTTTCCAATCCTCTGCCTTTTGGTAATGGAGGAGCTCTGTTGGATGGTGGAGGGGAAGGAACTCTGGGGGGTGTCCTTCTCCTTTTGGAGGTTTCATCAGCAGCAATGGAGGAGGTGAGGAATCCATCATTGTCACTAGATGAGGAGGGAACCCTGAAGATGGGTTTCTTCTTTGGTGTAGATGCTGCAGAGTGATGTGAGGATCTCTGAGGTGAGGCAGACATGGATGCAGGTGAGGGGTTCTGGTGCTGTGGTGAAGAATGAACAGGTGAGGCATTCTGTTGAGGGGGGGATGGTGGAGGTGAGGGTGAACGGTTTCTGAAAGGGACAATTGCTCTGCAGGGAGATGCAATTTTTTGTTTGGGTGAAGAGGGTCTTGAGATGGGTTTCTGGTGAGATGGTGTTCTGGTGGAAGGTGGGGTTTTCTGTTCTGGTGAAGGTGTTTTCTGTTGGGGTGAAGGGGTTTTCTGGTGAGGTGGGGATGAAGGTTTAGATGGAGATTTGGAGGGTGAGGGTAGAGTAATAGGAGATTGGGGAGGGGAAGGAGGAGGTGTAGGAATTACCTCAAGTACAATCTCAGAGTACACAGATTCTCTCCACTCCTTGACCAGCTTCTCCATGGTAATAGCAATGTCATTCGCAGTGGATGGCTCTCCTTCCTCAAGAGCACTATGGCGAAATTTGATCATTGATTCTTTTCTCTTCTTCTCCATCAGCCAAGCATCAAAGGTTTCCATTTCTTCTTCTTCCAAGGCTCTGACATGCCTTTCTGGAGATAGGTCAGATGTTGGAGCTTTACCTTGATATCTGTCTTTCTTCTTTTGTAGCACAGAAATCAGAAAGGTAAGGTTGAAGCATTTTGACACATCATCTGTGCCTACCCAGTGAAGAACAGCAACTTCTTCTTCTTCATAGGCATCAAAGAATTGGATGATTTGTTGAAGAGGACCCATTCTCCATCTTCTCCAAGCTAGGACTCTGTCAAACTGCTTCTGCAGAATGATGTTGAAGTCTGTTTCTTGGTCCATTTCTGGTGATGCTTCACGCTCTGGTGAGAGAGCAGAGTTGGGCAACTCTGGTGCAGAATCTGGGTGAGTTTCTGGTAGAGTGCCAGATTCTGGTGCAAGTTCCCCCTGAACTGCTGAATCCTTGGCAGGTGAGACTACTTTAGTCTTCCTCTTCTTCTGCCTTGGTTTAGTGCTAGAGTTGTCAGAATCACCACTTTGCACAACCATCTTTCTTCTCCTCTTCTGCTTTTGTTTTCTGGCAACAGATTTCCTGGTTGCCTTTGGGGAGGGCAACTCTGGTGCAGCCTCTTCTGCTGTTTCCTTCTCTGGTAGTGACAGATTGTCACTTTTCTTCTTCTGTCTAACCTCCCTTACAACCTGTGACTGCTCAGATTGTTTGGGCTTTTTAACAGCTTTCTTGGCAGGTTTGGCCTTGGCAGCCTGTTCTTCCCTTTTCTTTTCCAGTCTTTCCTCTCTCCTAAGTTCAGAAGAGATGGCAATGTTGAATTTTGGAGAGGCTGTGAGGAAGATAGTCTTGGTGTGGTCAACTGGGATAGGATCCCTGAGTTGAACTCCTTTTGCAGCAAGGATGGCAGAGATGAGAAGGCCATGCCCCATCTTGGTTGAGAAAAGACCTATTTCAGAGTCTTTCTTCTTGATGAATTCAGTTATAGAGCCAAAAGTTACCTCGCCCCAGTTGATATTCATGCCATGGTGCACTGCAAAGATTGCCTTGGCATTGCTTGTGTTCATCTCATCAGTTGAGGCAGTTTTGCACCACAAGCATCGGTGCAGAATGGTGACAAGCTTCTCATAATCCTTCTTCAGTAGAAATTTCTTCATGTAGAGCTTGTCCAGTCTGGCAGCCTCCGGACGGCAGTAAGTCTGGACAAAACCTTCAGTGGAGACTTCCACTGAGTCAAGTGCAATGAGATTGTTGGCTTCTTGGTCTTGGGAGTCAAGTTGAACTCCAAAGAATTCATTCAGTGCGTCTGCATTCAAGAAGATGCGTTGACCCTGTACGGATGAGTGGACTCCGGTCCTGGAGATGGTGGCGTTGAGGTAGAACTCAGCCACATCTTTGATGCTAAAATGCTCATAGGGATGAGCAACAACCTTAGAAAGTTGTGAGTCAGTCATCCCTTGGATGATCTTCGTCATCCTCTTCTGATTTTCTGCCAGGAGAGGTAGTGATGACATGTCAACTTTCATGCCGGATACAACGTTGGCGATGAGAGTTTTTGCTTCCTCCTTAGAAAGGTCGTTGATGCTCAGGAAGTTCATCTTGAGTGACGGTTAAGAAAATTTCTGGGTATTGGAAAGTTTTTGGGATCTGAAAGCTTTGAATGCTAGAGCAGTTTAAGAGAGATGAAGTTGCAGTAGGGATTTGGGTCGAAGACGGTGGATATAAAGGAGTTAGGAATAGTGGACGTTTGGTATATTGGCAGTTTCGAGGCAGCATTTAAAGAAATGCGGGCGGAAACGTTTCCGTTAGAAGAGTAACGATCAGGGGTATTTTGGTAAAAGACCGTTTCAATTAATTAGGTCTAGCCCGTACCTCGAAATATTGTCAAGTCCACTTCCGTATCTGTTGTCTTTCGGCTGAGGAACTCTGGTCAGAGAAGGGGAGGTTCTCTGATGTGAGATTCTGATGATCAGAGATAGTGGTTCTCTGATCCGAGTTTCTGGTGCAGAAGAGGGCAGTTCTGGTTCAGTGAATCTCTGGTTCATGCATCTCTGGGAAGATCATCCATCATTCCCAATTCTTCCCTAAGCTTGTTAAACCTTGCCTCAGGTAAAGGCTTGGTTAGAATGTCTGCAAGTTGATCCTCTGTAGGTACATGCTCCATACAGATATGCTTCTTCTCAACATGATCTCTGATGAAGTGATGTCTGATCTCAATGTGCTTTGTCCTAGAGTGAAGAACTGGATTCTGAGTGATAGCAATGGCACTAGTGTTGTCACACAACAGCTTGATCTCCTTTGCTTGAATTCCATAGTCCTTCAGTTGTTGCTTCATCTAGAGTAGCTGAGCACAACAACTCCCAGCTGCAATGTATTCAGCCTCAGCTGTACTTGATGAGATGGAGTTCTGCTTCTTGCTAAACCAGGAAACAAGCCTTCCTCCTAGCAATTGGCAGTGACCAGAGGTGCTCTTTCTGTCTAGTCTGCAACCTGCAAAATCTGAGTCAGAATAACCAATTAGTTCAAAGTTACCTCCTTTGGGATACCATAAGCCTGCATTTGGATTTCCTTTGATGTATCTGATGATTCTCTTTGCAGCACTTAGATGGCTTTCCTTGGGCTTTGATTGGTATCTGGCACAGATTCCAACAGAGAACGAGATATCTGGTCTGCTTGCAGTTAGATACAACAGAGATCCAATGATCCCTCTGTATGTTGTTGCATCTACATCTTTTCCTTCATCATCTGGACCAATCCATTGTGAAGTGTTCATGGGAATCTTCACTGATGATTTGCCTTCCACTCCAAACTTCTTGATCAGATCTCTGGTGTACTTCCCTTGATTGATAAAGATCCCTTCTGGAACTTGTTTGACTTGAAGTCCTAGGAAGTAACTGAGTTCTCCCATCATACTCATTTCAAATTGACTCTGCATCACTTGAGAAAATTTCTTGCACAGTTCTGGATTAGTACTACCAAATATAATGTCATCAACATATATTTGAACTAACAGAATATGATTAGCAACAGAGATTTGAAATAGAGTTTTGTCAACCTTTCCTTTAGTAAACCCATGGTTCACTAGGAAAAGGGACAATGTGTCATACCAGGCTCTGGGAGCTTGCTTAAGACCATAGAGGGCCTTTTTAAGCTTGTAGACACAAGAAGATTGAGTAGGAATGACAAAACCTGGTGGTTGTTCCACATAAACTTCTTCTTCAAGATCTCCATTCAGAAATGCACTCTTGACATCCATCTGGTAGACCTTGATGTTGTTGTAGGCAGCATAGGCTAGGAAGATTCTGATGGCTTCAAGTCTGGCAACCGGTGCAAAGGTCTCATCAAAATCTATTCCTTCTTCTTGACAATAACCTTTAGCTACTAGCCTTGCTTTGTTCCTTACAATGTTGCCATCTTCATCTGCTTTGTTCTTGAATACCCATTTGGTTCCAATGACATACTGGTGCTTTGGTCTAGGAACAAGTTCCCATACTTTGTTCCTTTCAAACTGAGTGAGCTCTTCTTGCATAGCATTGATCCAGTCTGAGTCTGCAAGAGCTTCTTCAACTGTCATAGGTTCCATTTGAGATATGTAGCAGGCAAGCATTGCTTCTCTCCTTGATGTGGATCTGGTCTGGACTCCACTTCTGATTTGTCCAATCACTTGATTAGGAGGATGATCTCTTAACCAAGTTAGATTAGGTTCAGATAAGGGTTGTCTTGGATTCTCTTGATCTTCTTCTGATTCTTCATCACTTTCTTTGTCTTGTAGAATGGGATTCTGATGATGCATTGGTATGGCAGAGTTAGTTAGCAACTCTGGTGTATCCGTCTCTGGTGGATCCAGTTCTGGAGATTCTTCAAGATTCGCTTTCTCCAAGTTTTCAGTTATGCTCTCAACAGAGTTGAGATCATCAAACTTGACATGAATCGATTCTTCAACAAGTAAAGTTCTTTTGTTGAGTATTCTGTAGGCTTTGCTGGTGCCAGAGTAGCCTAAGAATGTTCCTTCATCAGCTTTTTCTTGAAACACCTTGAGGTGATCCTTCCCATTGTTAAGTATATAGCATTTGCATCCAAATGCATGAAAGTAGCTGATGTTGGGTTTTCGTCCTTTCCATAATTCATAAGGAGTTTTCTGATGAGTCTTGTGAATCATGCTCTTGTTCTGGGTGTAGCATGCAGTGTTGATTGCTTCAGCCCATTATCTGTAGGGTAGACCTGATTCAGCAATCATGGTCCTTGCAGCTTCCTTTAATGTTCTATTTCTTCTTTCTGCAACTCCATTTTGCTGAGGAGTTCTGGCTGCAGAGAGTTGATGCATTGTACCATTTTGGTCACAGAAATTCTGTATAACCTTGTTGACGAACTCTGTTCCTCTGTCTGATCTGATGGCTTTGACTTTCTGATTCTGCTCATTCTGTAGTAGCTTTAGCAGAGATGGCAGTTTCTGCAGAGTTTCATTTTTCTTGGTCAGAAAAATAGTCCATGTGAATCTGGAGTAGCATCCACCATGACTAAGGTGTATCTCTTGCCACCAACACTTGGAGTTTCCACTGGTCCAAATAAATCCATGTGGATTAGATTCAGAGGGCCAGTAGATAGGTTTCCAGCAATGGGTCTGAATGAGTTCTTCACTTGTTTTCCTTTCTGGCATGCACTGCACAAGTTCTCCTTTTTGTATACAAGGTTGGGTAGACCTTCAACAATTTTATCCCTTGCTAGCTTGTTGATTGTTTTGAAATTCAAGTGACTCAGTTTCTTGTGCCATTCCCAACTGAGTTTTGAATCTCCTTTGGCTATCAAGCAAATTCCATCCTTTGCAGTTGACCAATCAACCACATAGATGTTTTTCTTCCTTGTTGCTGTTAGAACCACTTCCTTAGTTGTCTCATGCTTGACAAAACATCCTTCCTTGGAGAATTCAACTGTGTAGCCTTTGTCACAGAATTGGCTAGCACTCAGCAAGTTGAATTTCAATCCCTTGACATAAGAGACATCATCAATGATTATCTGGTTCTTTATCAGCTTCCCTCTTCCTTTTGTCTGGCCATCTTTATCATTACCTCCAAAGGTAACTCTAGGCCCTTTGACTTTCTGGAACTCTGATAGGCAACTCTTGTCACCTGTCATGTGCCTGGAGCATCCACTATCAATGTACCAATCTTGCTCAGAGATGGCTCCAGCACACAGTTCCTACAAAATTAAAAGGAAGATTTAGGTACCCAAGCAATGTTGGGTCCTAGGGGGTTATGCAGTCTTGGCAGCCGGTACCACTTTGGTCTCATCAAGTGAAACCTTGGTGGGTGGTACCCATTGTCCACCTGGTAGTCATAGTAAACGGAAGTGTGATTCACTTTGGGCAGATGCTTGTGAGGATCATGCTTCCGGTTTACATACTTCTGCATAGCCTTTTTAGTTGGGTAGAAGTCCCATATACTATCAAGATCAGAGGGGCGATTAACTTTGGGCTTCTTAAGTTGACCAGCCAACCTTTTCTGCCTAAAGTTAATTTTCTCTTGATATCTGCCTTTTTGGTGATCATCTCTGACACGATTATCATGAGTTTGTCTGTTATGGTTCTGTCTTTGATTTTTGGTATTCTGAAAATCTTTCCTGTTGTTAGTTCTTCTGCCAGGTTCATTTATTTTTAAAATGGGTTTCTGTTGAACCTTTATCTTTTCCTTTTCTGGTCTGACATTCTCATGAATAACCTTGGTGCCAGATACACCAGCCTGACAAATGGGGCTAGAAATCAGTGGCACTATGACCTTGTCTGCCTTAGCAACTCTGGTGCTAGGCATTACAGAAGGCTCACCTGATTCTGTTGAGCCATAACCATGACCAAAACCAGTTCCAATTTGTTGGTCAAGTACAATCTTTTCCATGGAAGACTGGGCCTTCTGGTAAGCTTTGTACTTAATCTCAAGAGGCTCTATCTCTCTTATTCTCTTTAGAAGAGAAACATTTTCAGCTTCCAGCTGATCTCTTTCCTTAATCAGAAGATTGATTTTGATCTCAACCTCCTTTCTTAAGTCAAGGATTTCAGCCTTAAGCTTACTGTTTTCTTCTTTAACAGAAGAATAAGTGGTTTGTATGGCTTGAAACTCTTCCCAAAATTCTGACATTGAATCAGAATCAAAGGCTCTGCCTACCGAAGAAAAACTAGAGTTGGAAGTAGAAGATACCTCATCATCAGATTGACCCATAAGACATAGGTCTTCAGTTTCTGTGTCCAGGCAACAGAATGCTTCATCAGATTCTGATTCCGAGCTGGACTCTGTCTCAGAGAGGGGGTCCTTCTCTGGTTGTTCAGTGATGAGTGCTTTCCTTCTTCGGTGCTCGTACTTCTTTTCTCCTTCCTGGCCTTGCCTTTTGGAGACTATGGGGTGTGGGCAGTTGACTTTGAAGTGCCCTGGTTGTCTGCAGTTGTAGCAGAGAAGCTCTCCACTACTTTCTGATGGTTTGGACTTCTGGTGTGGCTTTCTGCTAGAGTGTGGACTTCTGCTATCCTTTGGCTTTAAGAATTTCCTGAACTTCCTAGCAAAAGCCGCCATATACTCATCAATTAAAAGAATAGAAGGGTCAAAATTATTTACCTGAGAGGTGCTGGCAGTGAGGGCAGTAGTTGTTCTGTCCTCAACTTCTTCTTTCTCTTCTTCATTCATCTCAAACTCATAAGACTTGAGATCAGAGATGAGTTTCTCAGTGCTGTAGGTTCTGAGGTCCTTGCTATCTCTCATGGCAGTGACCTTCATCTTCCATGGTGAAGGTAAACCTCTGAGAACCTTCAGATTGATCTTCTTGGGAGTAAGCTCCTTCCCAAGTTCTGATATCTCAGCAGTGAGGGTGAGCAAGCGTGCATACATCTCAGCTATGCATTCTTTGGGTAGAAGTTTGAAATCTTCAAACTTCTTCATGGCAATAGTAAGTTTGTTGTCCTTTTCTTGCTCATCTCCAGCTCCTATCAGGGTGAGAGTATCCCAGATTTCCTTGGCAGATTTGCACTTCTTGATCCTGGTGAAGTACTTGTCATCAATGGCCTTGTAGAGGATATCCTTGGCAATGTTGTCCAGGTTGTACTTTCTCCTTTCTTCATTAGACCATTCATGGCGCAGTTTGGTGATCATCTGGGGTTGACCACTACCAGTGATGTATTCAGGGTTGACCTTGGTGAACTCTGTGAAAGGTCCTGCATCAAGAACTTCCCACATTTCGTCATGGAGTGCGCAGAGGTGAGCTTTCATGCGGATCCTCCAGTCATCAAACTTTGTTACTGAGAACATAAGATTCTTTGAAAGAGTGTTATCCATATTATGAGATTAAAGAGGCTGAAACAAGTGGATCTCTTGTTTAGTAAGTAACCTAAAAGATTACAAGAACAAGGAGGCTCTGATACCACTTGTTGGTCCCGTTTGTAATAGGAACAATCTAGAGGGGGGGGGGGTGAATAGACTGTTCAGGAATTTAAACTTTTCTCCAAGTCAATTCTGACTTAACAGAGATGGTCGAAATCTGGTGACAGAGATGGTCAAGTTCTGATGGCAGAACTAGACCAGGCAGCGGATGAGTTTCTGTCCGGGTAGCCTCTAGAGGAAAACTAAGGCAAACTGCCTTTCTGATAACTCTGAAGGAAGATCTGCTGGACACAGAGTCCAACCTTAAGAGTTAGTCAGTAGAATCTTAAGTGCAGTAATTAAAAGCTTAAAGTAAATGACACCGGGGTTTTTATAGTGGTTCAAGGAACAACTCGTTCCTCTAGTCCACTGTTCCACTAAGCTTGCAAAAACAACAGTTTACAACGCCTTAGTCCCTAGAACTTAAGAAGCACTCCTCGTCTTCTTCAAGTCTAGTTGCCACCCGGGATGCAGTCCTGCTTCCTGATGGCTGGTCTCGTTTCACTGAGTCTCTTGAAGTATCTCCACTTCACTTACTCCAGCTAATTTGAGACGTCCCTTCTTTTTCAAGAAGTGTTTGATATAGAATCAGTTTTCTCCAACGTTGCTTCTTCACAAAAGGTGAGTATATGAAGCTCTCGAAGTGTTGAAGAACTGAGTAACTTTGCCTTTGCTAGTTGGATGAAGGATAGGAATGTTTATCTTCCAACTGTGGCCTTTTCTTGTTAGAATGGAGTTTTAATCTCAAGAAAGTTGTTCACGCAAATTTATCTTGACAAAGGTTATGGCAAAGTTATCTTCTTAGTTCTTCAGAGTGTATCTTATATACTGGGAGCGGTCTTCCCGTTGGAGTGTAGAAGACAGCTTCATTAAATGCATGTACTGTTGACTTGACCGTTTGGTCCTCCGACTTGCTATTTTGGGGGCGTAAAGATATTCGCTTTGGTCAATCATCAGCTTTAAATATCTCTTCGTACGTACAACGTTAAATGTGCATTTAATGCGTGTACAGTGCCATGCTTCCGTTGGAAAGGTTCGTAACCGTTAGGGGATTTCCCGTTAGTTTAACGACTGTTGGAAGGGCTTCCGGATTCTGATGATACTTAGCAGAGTCCTAAGAGGTTCTCTGGTCCAATCTCTGACGTCCGTCTCTGGTGCCAACTCTGGTATCTTCCTGATAACCAGTTTCTGATGGCTTCTCTGGTGAGCAACTCTGGGAGCAACTCTGGTAGAGGCAAGATGAAACTCTGGCAGGCAAACTAAGCTAAAACTTACAAAAGAAATTCTAATACACAATTTCTAATGGGGTACTTTCAAATTCTAATTAACCTAGCATCATCAAAATCTAAATACATTTATTCCTTACACATAAGCTAATTGAGACCCCTAAAGAATCCTTCTGATGCAATTAAAAACAAGAATGGAGAAAGAGGGTCACCCTGCTTGACCCCTCTAGTTGGTTTAAGGAAACCATAAGGCCTGCCATTAACCGTAATAAATAGGATGGTAGATTTAAGATTATTCAAAACAAGATGTATGAACTGGTTTGAAAATCCAAATCTTTGAAGAACTTGAGAAAGATAAGCCCATGACAACTTGTCAAACGCCTTTGCCATGTCCAACTTAATGACCATATTAGACCCTCTCACCTTCTTATCAATGCTATGAATCATTTTCTGTGCAATAAGGATATGATCAGCCATATCTCTAGAGGCCATAAAGCCAGCCTACTCCTTAGATATAATTTTAGGTAAAATAATACTGAGTCTAGAAGCCAGAATCTTGGTACAAACTTTGCTAATAAAAGTAGATAAGCATATAGGCCTGAACTCAGAAAAGGAGGAAGAGTTATCTGACTTAGGAATCAACACAATTAGAGAGCTAGAAATTCCTTTAGGTATAGCTAATCCAAGGAAAAATTCTTGAACAGCTCTCGTGACATCCATCCCTACTATTTCCCAACACTTTTTAAAGAACTTCTCATTATAACCATATGGACCAGAGGCATTATTTTGATTAAGCTCCCATACTACCTGTTTTACATCCTCCTGGCTTGGAATCTTTGTAAGATTGGTATTATCTTCCTGATTAACAAGATTTGGAATATGATATAGGATCTCATTGTGGGCCACATTATCCTGAACAGAGTACAAATTTTTGAAGAAATCAACTGCGGCCTCACCTATCTGATTAGGAGTGCTAACTGTGTTACCTGCCAGATCACTGATAGAGGTAATTGATTGCTTCCTATTCCTTATTTTAACAAAGGAATGAAAAAATTAGTATTACAATTCCCTTCTTTAATCCTGTGAATATGAGCCTCCTGTTTCCAGAACTTTCTTTCAATCTTGTATTTTTGAAATAAAAGACCCCATTTATGAACCCAATTTGTCCTAGTAACATCTCCACGGTTATCTTCAAAAGCTTTTGCAGCCTCAAGAACCTCCTTTTCACAAGTTTTAATATCTTGAAAGATATTTCCAAACATGTCTTTATTCCAAATTTTTAAATCCTTTTTAAGATTTTGGAGCTTGGTTACCAGACCCTTCATTCCACCTCCATACTCATAGGACTTTCACTTGTCATTCACAAAATCTATAAAGGAAGCATCAGAAAACCACATATTTTGGAACCTAAAAGCTTTAGGTCTAGAATATCCTTTATTAGTACACTGTATAAGAAAGGGATTGTGATCTGATGGGGATTTATTGAGTAATGACACCTGAATATGATCAAAATAATCAATGCAACATGATTAAAAAAACACCTATCAAGTCTTCTCCAGACCCTCCCATTTGATCTAACCCCAGTCCAAGTAAAATTTGGCCCAGAATAAGGTAAATCAATCAATTCACATGTTGCAATGCAGTCTGAGAAATCATTTACTCCTCTCAGAAGAGGTAAAGAATTCCCTTTATGTTCACTATATCTTGAGATTTCATTGAAGTCCCCTCCCAAAATCCAAGGATCAGTCATATTAGTAGAAAACACCATAAGAGAGTTCCAAAGTTCTCTCTTAGTTATGTAGCTATGTCTCCCATAAACTCCTGTAATCCAATCTTTGTAAATGCTACTATTAACTTTGAAATGTACAAACTGAGTATGCCAATGTACGTGACTGATGTCTAAGATGTTAGAGTTCCATAAAACCCATATCTTAGTACTAGTGGAAAAATAGCATCACTAAAACCCAACTGAGATTTGTACTGATTAATTTTAGCACTGTCCACCATAGGTTCAATAATTACCAAAAGTACAAGCCTCCATTGTTGCACTAGGGAAGTAAGCCTAGAACTGGAGGATTCCATGCCCCTAGTGTTCTAGAATAAGCAATTCATTTGGAAGATGGTTGATCAGCTCCTTTAGATGCACTCCTAGTAGATCTCCTTAGTGCTGGGTTAATATGTGCTTTCCTCCTTGCTGCCTTTCTGAGTACCTTTGTAAAGCCCTCCCCATCCTCGTTTGATTGACTTGTATTTTCTTTTTCAGGTTGGCTATTTTTTGGAGCATATGAGGTGATGAACTTTGCTACTTCTTGTACTTCAAGTCTTTGTACCATTATATCCACAATATCAATTATTCCAGGATCTAAATCTTGAATTTCACCTACTGAAATTCTTTTAGACTGTTCCCTTTCTGAATGATATTCCTTATTGCTTAAAACAAGATCACTTTCTAGCCGATGTCAAAGATTTAAAAGATAAAAATCATCTTTAGCCATTGTAAGGTCCTTAGGTCTTTGGGAGCTGAAATAGAAATGCCTAGAATATCCATCTACAGTAAGGATTGAATGGCTACTTTTTCCTCAACAGAAGGCTAAACCATGGGATCCAGGAATACCCCTTCCACATCTGTATCACTCGTAACTTGTCCATCCTGATGTATAAGTGTAGACTGCTTTTCATTTTCATGTACCTCTTTAATTTTAGTCTTGCCTTTTTCTGCCGCTGTAAATTTTCTCTCATGTGCACCCTCCTTAGCATTTTTAATTTTCTAGACCCTTCTATCTTTAGGCAGTCCAATGAGTTTACGTTGTTCATGTTGAGCCTTCTTGGGACATTTCTGATGAGAATGACCCAAGTGTAAGCATGATGAACAATATTCCGACCGATTCTCATAGCTGATATTTTGTGAAAAACCATAAGAGCCACAACCTATCCAGACCTTCTGAGGCATTTCCTTAGTTAGGTCTAATTCCACATATACACGAGCAACTAATGATCTAGATAGATTCGCAGTAGCCGTGTCAATTTTTAAAGGCTTGCCGATCAAGCCTGCAATCTCCAATAGTGCTCTTTTGTCCCGTAAGTGAATCGGGAGCCCTTCCATGGCGATCCAATCTGGGATCAACAGAGATTCCACATTAGGATGAAACTCCGGGGTCCATTTGGTTACCTGCATCACATGTCCTTGAATAATCCATGATTGTCTAGTCCAACAATGTAAGAAATCCTCCTCCATTGTAAATCGAATGAGTACATGTTTATTATCCAAAACCTCAAGATGAAATGAACCTTTGAAGCCTATAATCTCAAATGACTTACGAATCACTGATAGCGATGGTTTTCCTTTGAAGAAGTATCCGATCAAATCCCTATTATGTTTTTAGCAAGTACTTTGACATCTCCCTCAGAGAAAGAAATTGAGGGCATCCCTTTAAATCGTGACTGTTTAGCAGAGAGATGTGCTTGTTGTCCTCCTACAACTTCTGTGAATGACTTCCATGCCCAAGGGTTTGGTGGTAGTGGCGGATCCACCACCATACAAGATATCGCAGTCATGTGCCTTCAAAATCGCCAGAGCCTAAAAAAAATTATTCATGAAACACCTTTAACACTGTTAAACCCAATATTAAAGAATCAAACAACCATATCAGTGATAAAGAAGCAGATAGAAAGATATCGAGAAGATGAACCGAATCTGGTATACCGTATAAAATCCCGCTGCTCTCCTTGGAGAAGGAGAGCAGCGGAAACCCTTCTCTCTATCTCGCCTCTACGCTCTCTAAGCCTCTGTCTTTTTCGATCATTAGGGTTCCCGTAAGTTAGCCTCCTTTTATAGGAGAAGTTGGCTAACTTACGAGTTACAAGGAAGCCCCCCCGGGCTGATACACATTTGTGGCCCGTATTACACGTTTAATTGATAACTACACAAATACAAAGATAACTAACTAGATTGAACACCATAAAATATTCCCAACAATCTCCCATTGGTGATCAATCGTGTTAAATCAGCATTGCAGCGCAGATATCTTTGTCTTTGTTGTTTTTCAGCTTCCTTTTCATTTGAACTTGACTTCTGAGGAAGGCTACACGAAGAAATCCTTGCAATCTCCCCTTTGATGTCTTCTTGACAATTTGATCTTTGATGCCGGGGGTTGAGGGACCTTCTGAATATTGCATGTAGTCCTTGCCTTCAAGAAGTTGCTCTTGATCAGCTTGGATGAAGTCCGGTGACGCCTCTAGAATGATAGTTCTGATTTGTTTCAGATGCCCATGGAATTCATCTTCAGAGTTTGATTATCTGACCTCTGTCTCCTCCACAATATAGTCTTTTTGACTCTTTGAAATGAATGCTTTTGAGGAGAACTACGTTCTGCTTTTTTTTCCTGTTTTTATTTCCGCAGAATAAAAGAATAAAAGCATGACGTCCCGATTCATCGGATCGTCATGAGGGGGAGAGTGGTCCACATGCTGTTAACACGGAACAAATCATTCTGGGACACTTCACTCCTCCATCACAAAAATCAACACCTTCTCTGCTATCTCTACAACTCAAATCAAATGGTCAGCTACACTCACAAATCAACAATCATTATGTTCCGCTGTGCCACCGACAAGTTCTCCTCAAAAGTATTCATTTCAAATAGTCAAAAAGACTACATTGTGGAGGAGACAGAGGTCAGATAATCAAACTCTGAAGATGAATTCCATGGGCGTCTGAAACTAATAAGAACTATCATTCTAGAGGCGTCACCGGACTTCATCCAAGCTGATCAAGATCAACTTCTGGAAGGCAAGGACTACATGTAAGATTCAGAAGGTCCCTCAACCCCCGACATCAAAGATCAAATTGTCAAGAAGACATCAAAGGGGAGATTGCAAGGATTTCTTCGTGTAGCCTTCCTCAGAAGGCAAGTTCAAATGAAAAGGAAGCTGAATAACAACAAAGACTAAGATATCTGCGTTGCAATGCTGATTTAACACGATTGATCACCAAGGGGGAGATTGTTGGGAATATTTTATGGTGTTCAATCTAGGTAGTTATCTTTATATTTGTGTAGTTATCAATTAAACGTGTAATACGGGCCACAAATGTGTAGCAGCCCGGGGGCTTCCTTGTAACCCGTAAGTTAGCCAACTTCTCCTATAAAAGGAGGCTAACTTACGGGAGCCCTAATGATCGAAAAAGACAGAGGCTTAGAGAGCGTAGAGGCGAGATAGAGAGAAGGGTTTCCGCTGCTCTCCTTCTCCAGGGAGAGCAGCGGGGTTTTATACGGTATACCAGATTCAGTTCATCTTCTCGATTTCTTTCTATCTGCTTCTTTATCACTGCTATGGTTGTTTGATTCTTTTATATTGGGTTTAACAGAGTATACAATGCAAATGTCATAACGATAAGATGCAGCAAATTGTCTCATACGGTGCACATGGAATCTTACTACTAAAATGCAATACATATATTTGTAAAATGCATGTGTCATAATGATAAAATCATGCAACATATAAACTATTAACATGCAGAAGTCATAACTGAAAGATGCAATATGAACTTCTAAAATGCACATATTATATAAAATGAGACAATTATAGAGGTACAAAGAGAGTATTAAAGTGCACTTACCATCTTACTAAAGTGTAATATACGAACTTCCAAAATGCACATGTCATAATAATAAAATGCAACATGTGAACTAAAAATGCAAATGTCATAACGATAAGATGCAATATGAACTATTAAAGAGCACATATCATCTTACTTAAGTGCAATGTACGAACTTTTAAAATGCACATGTCATGATGATATAATGCAACATATGAAATCCTAAAATGCAACGTCGACATATTTTATAGCTATATACTTCTAATATAAGTTATGTAGATATTATGAATGTATAATGCACATCTTGCATTTTTAATATGCATATCACATGACATTAATATGCACATCATATAACCTTAATATGCGTATCACATAGCCTTATTATGCACTTCAAGTAAATACGTTGTGCTTCAAAATGGATAATTTATTATGAATCGTTTCATTCTATAAATTAACTTCTACAATTTAGACCTCTCCAACGTACCTTTTTTTATTATTAAAAAATAGAAAGTTAATTATGAAGTAATATCTTTCTTCTTTAATTAGAATTCATCATTCAAAAACGGAAGGTTATTAATTGACGGTTAATTAAATAAGAGGTGTGAGAGCATCTCTAATGCAAAAACATGAACGGTGCATACGTGGCATTGCAGATAGTCAATTAAAAAACAACAAATAGAATATCTCTCTCCTTATTTGAATGATCTTATATGTTTTTGGTAAGTTTTTCTCTACAATGTCAAACACAATGTCTAGATGTAGACATTGTGGTTGACATTGTTGAGAAAAACTTATCAAAAACACATAAGGTCGTGGAAAGAAGGAGAGAGAAATGTCATTAATTTAATCTTTTGTGTCTATCTCTCTCCTACCACATGTGCACCGGGCACATTGTAGCATTGAAGATGCTCTGAGTAAAATCAATGATTTCATATCTCAAACCTTCCTAAATAAAAGAACGCATGTTGCTAGAGTACATCATCATTTAATGGGACGGGTTTGTTTTTGTTTTATTAAATTACCTCTATGACCTTTTAATTAACCAAATCATCTTATCCGTTTTTATCACATACGGCTGAGTGCAGCGTTTCAATAATGCATCCCACATGCATCAACCGTCCACATTTTAAATCCAGCGAATGTTTTTGGATTGTAGGTTTGCACCAGAAGCTTGGTTTGCATGGGATCTCCCCCTATATATATATATATATATATATATATATATATATATATATATATATATATATATATATATATATATATATATATATATATAGAGGAATGTTAAGTACGAACATTCCCCGTCCGAGAACCTTTCTAACACCGCCATTTGGGGTGGTTCCCGGTGGAATATTTTGATGAAATTTTTATGGTATTTTCTTCATCAAGTCTAGTTTCTCCATACCAAATTTCATCTCACAATGCGATCGAAAAGGCTTTCAAATGTTTTTTCTAAGTTGACTGCGCCAAATTATACATAGAAAAACGCAGTCAACTTCAAAAAATCCTTTGAAGACTTTCCCGATCCAATTTTGAGCTGAAATGTTTTGTGGATAAACTAGACTTGATGAAGAACATACCATAAAAATTTGATAAAAATATTTGATCGGTAACCACCCCGAACGGCGGTGTTCCGACGGAGGATCAGGTCCAAACGTTCGGACCTGATCATTTGTGTGTGTGTGTGTGTGTGTGTATAGGATCAAATACAAATAGTCCTTACCATGAAAAGTAAGAATAAATTTGTAGCATCGGATTTAGGATCTAAGTGTATGAAAAAAGCGGTGGCATTTTTGTAAATAAACCCAAGTTTTTCCTCTTTGGAAAATGTGGACTTCCTGCGTGCAATTGTTTACCATAAAGGATCAAAAGTGGATGATGAAAAAAATTCAATGTAATAGTGCAACTCAGATGCTCAAAAGTAGAGACGTTTGCATTTTGTATTTTAAGATTACTTTTTATTAGAATGGAACTCTACACACACCACACACATGTGTGTGTATTCGAAATTGTGATCCTCTTAATAAAAATTTACTTAATCTTGGAAACAACTGCATGCTGTCAAATAGACTCCCAATCGATCGTAGTCATACACAGACATCATGAGGAATACATGATACTTGTACCCGTAAGTGTATACATACTCCGTATATTTAGACATGGCAATGGGTAGGGCGGGACATGTACTACAAGACCCAGACCCGTCACGTGACTTGACGGGGCAGGTCCGCCCCGCCCCGCCCGGTGACCTGCACGAGTCTTATCATTCAATCTCGTGATATGTGGTCCAACCTTTGATGCCACAAATTGGACGACGATTTCAATTCTCTCTTTCTCTTGCAATGATTTTCAGTTATATTAAATGACAATGAGGATTCCATAAAATTAGTATCGAAGCATAATTTATAGAGGTTTCCCTCCATGGTACCAAATCCTATTACATTTGAGTTCAAGCTTAATGTCACTTTATTGTATACGAAATTAAATGTAAAACCATCAGCACTTAGTTTCGATACAGACACTAATTTACGAGTAATTTTAGGTACATAAAGAGCATCATGAAGATAAAGAATGAAGCCACTCTCTAAAATTAATGAGATAGTTCCAATGGCATCTACTTCTAATTCTCCTCGGTTGCCCACCTTAATCACTCTTTGCTTTCTTCCCAATGTCCGGATTGAATGGAATCCCTGCAGTGTGTTTGAAACATGAACCATTGAACCGGAGTCAATCCACCAAGTATTAAGGGGAATTGATGTGTTCAATGACTCATAAATTACATAAGTGGTTAAGTTACCTTTCTTAGTCAGCCATGCCTTAAACTTAGGGCACTCCCTCCGGTAATGCCCTTTGAAGCAACAAAACTTACAGTATGGACCGGAGCTCACATTTGCACCTATTTTTGGGACCTTAGAAACATGACCTTTTCCTCCTCCTTGACAATTGCCTTTCCTTTTCTTTGAGTTTGTGATGGTGAGATGAGCAACATCCAGTTTTTCAACTTTTAGGCGCTCTTCTTCTTGAACACACATAGCAATCAACTCGCTCATTGTCCACTTATCTTTCTGCGTGTTGTAATTAATCTTGAATGGACCATAAGATGCAGGTAGAGAAGTCATTATGAAATGAACGAGGAAACCTTCACTTATCTCCATGTCCATACTTTTGAGTTTGTTGGACATATCAGACATTTTCATGATGTGCTTGTTGGAGATTTATTGAAAAATACAACTCAAGTATGAATTTATTTGGTCCTTAAACATTTTATAAAGAAATGTTATTTTTATTTAAAAAATTTAATCGTATTGGTCTAATGGTTGTTATTATTATGAGAATCACACTTGTGCACGTGTATGTATGGTCTCATAATAATAATGTGGCTTTATTATGTAAATGCTCTCTTTCCATTTTAATGGATGTTGCACATTTTTAAATATACGGATGTGTATATTTTGCTTATTTGAATTGGGATTCTTTTATTAAAAGAATTTTAGAATTTCATTGCTTAGTAGACACGTATATTAAAATGGCCGCACCTTTTCAACGAAAGAGCATTTCGTTTGTTTTTTTAACTACCTTTTTCAAAGGGTTCCGTTTTCATTATAAATAGAAGGACCATGTAAAATTGAGAGGTAGGGAAAAACCAGTTTGTCAACCTTACTCTATTTGCCTTACTCTATTACTCTTATCTGCAGTATTAGTAATAAAGTGTTTAGACCACTTCATATATAAAAATCACTTGTTAAGTGTTATTTTATCGGTAGCTAAAATACACTTGTGCACCTTCTTTTTATCCCAAAAGTTCTATCTTGTAACCCGGTTACTGTGATAAGGGTAGATAGTAAACTTTTAGGAAAGCGTATTTTATACGTGACTAGAAGTGATATCCGGTCCAACCATATTTTTACACCCTTATATTTTACTATGTTTATCCGCCAGTTCTAACAATCTAAAAGTTTTCTAATCCGAAAATATGGCCGCTACGCAACGTGATATCAACACCAATTTTCAAAAATTGGAAAAGTTTGAAGGTGTGGAATTTCGAAGGTGGCAAAAAAAGATGCATTTTCTGCTCACTACTTTGAAAGTTGTCTATGTGTTAAGCACCTCGAGGCCGCTCGAGGAAGAAGAAAACGAGTCTTTGGAGACAAGCCGCCGCCGCATAAAGTGGGATAATGACGACTACATTTGTCGTGGGCACATTTTGAACGGTATGTGCGATTCTCTATTTGATGTGTATAAAAATGTTGAATATGCGAAAACGTTGTGGGAATCTCTTGAATCCAAATATATGACCTAAGATGCTTCAAGTAAGAAATTTCTCATTAGTAACTTTAATAGTTACAAAATGGTGGATTCTCGTCCGGTCATGGAGCAATTTCATGAGATTCAGCGTTTATATGAACAACCTTTGTTGGTCCCGTTTGTAATGGGAATAGTCTAGAGGGGGAGGTGAATAGACTGTTCAGGAATTTAAACTTTTCTCTAAGTCACAACTGACTTATCAGAGATGGTCGAATTCTGGTGACAGAGAAGGTCAAGTTCTGATGGCAGAACTGGACCTGGCAGCGGATTAGATTCTGTCCGGGTAGCCTCAGACAACACTAAGGCAAATGCCTTTCTGATAACTCTTGAGGAAAATCTGCTGAACACAGAGTCCAACCTTTTGAGTTATGCAGTCAAGTTCTTAAGTGTAGAAATGAGATAAGTAAAGTAAGTGACACTGGGGATTTTTATAGTGGTTCAAGGAAAAACTTGTTCCTCTAGTCCACTGTTCCACTAAGCTTGCAAAAACAACAGTTTACAACGCCTTAGTCCCTAGAACTTAAGAAGCTCTCCACGTCTTCTTCAAGCCTAGTTGCCACCCGGGATGCAGTCCTGCTTCCTGATGGCTGGTCTCGTTTCACTGAGTCTCTTGGAAGTATCACCACTTCACTTACTCCAGTTAGTTTGAGACGCCCCTTCTTTTTCAAGAAGTGTTTGAATCAAAATCAGTTTTCTCCAACGTTGCTTCTTTACAAAAGATGTGTAGATGAAGTTTTTGAAGTGTGGAAGAACTGAGAAACTTTGCAACTTGCTAGTTGGATGAGAGATAAGAAGGTATATCTTCCAACTTGAGCTTTTCTTGTTGAGGTAAGTGAGTCTTTGATCTCAAGAAAGCTTGGAGGTATTTGGTTCAGAGTAGAATAATCTGAGCAAGTTCGTTGGTAAAATGTTATAGCAAAGTTCTCCTAGTAATTCTTCAGAGTGTATCTTATATACTGGGAGCAGTCTTCCCGTTGGAGTGTAGAAGACAGCTTCATTAAATGCTTGTACTGTTGACTTGACCGATTGGACCTTCGATTTGCTATTTTGGGGGCGTGAAGATACTCGCATGGTCAATCATCAGCTTTAAATAAATCTTCGTACGTACAACATTAATTGAGCATTTAATGCGTTTACAGTACCTTGTTCCCGTCGAAAGGTTCCTAGCCGTTAGGGAATTTCCCGTTAGTTTAACGACCGTTGGTAAGTGCCTTCGAGTTCTGCAAGGTAAGAGCTTGTCTGATGAGGTTTTCTGATCAGAACTCTGATGGCAACTTCTGATGCCAACTCTGGTATCCAACTCTGATGGCTTCTCTGGAGAGCAACTCTGGGAGCAACTCTGGTAGAAGTTCTGATAAGGAAGACCAAGAGGGTTTCTGGCATGTCGACTATTCTAGTACATACACAGACAAATTCTAATACAAAATTTCTATAGGGGTACTTTCAAATTCTAATCAACCTAGCATCATCAAAATCTAATTACATTTATTCCTTACAACTTTTGATTAATACCATGCATGTTAATGAAACCTTTGCGGTCGGTTCTATAATCGACAAATTACCACCTTCATGGAAGGAAGTGAAAAATAGCCTCAAACGCAAAAAGGAGGATTTGTCAATGGAGCAATTTGGTCACCGACTTCAAATTGAAGAAGGCATTAAGTTGCGTGAAGGTGACAACGGTAAAAAGAATGATCTTCCAATTTCCTCTATAAATGTTATGGAGGAGGGACAGTCAAGTGGGACTAAGAAAAATAAAAAACGTCCCGGAAAATTCACCAAGGGTTCCAAGTTTCAAAAGAAGCCGAAAGATAAGAAAGTATGCTCTTGTTGGGAATGTGGTGGTCCACACTTCAAGAGGGACTGCCCGAAGGTGAAGAAGAAGAAAGCTCAACCGAACGGTCATCCAAATGGTGGCCAAGACAACCAAGGTCAGAATCTTTTTATAGTTACAAATGATGTTGATAACAACATGATTTTTGTAGCTATGCTTTCTGAAATTTGTGTTGTGCAGGATGATCAATCTTGGTGGATCGACACCGGAGCCACAAGGCATGCATGTAAAGATAGGCAAGCTTTTAAGACTTTAAAAGAGTTGCAAGAGGGGCCAATCTTATACATGGAAATGACTCTACTGTGCAAATTCAAGGAATTGGGCAGGTAGAGTTGGAATTAACTTCCGGAAAGAAATTAATTCTTGATGATGTGTACTTTGTACCACAAATCCGGAAAAATCTTGTCTCCGGTGGCATCCTAAATAACTTTGGGTTTAAACTTAGCTTTGAAGCAAATAAGTTTATTTTATCTAAGGGTGGTGTATTTGTTGGCCAAGGTTTCTATTGTAATGGCATGTTCAAACTAAGTGTTGTAAATAAAGTTGTTAATTCTGTGTATATGGTTTGTGATTCTTCTTTATGGCACAATAGGTTATGTCATGTTAATTATCGTAGACTTAGTGACATGTCTAAAATAGGTTTAATTCCTCCTTTTAATATGAACATAGAAAAATGTAGAACTTGCATGTTAAACAAAATCACTAGAAACTCTTTTCAAAATGTTGAAAGAAAATCCAACATGCTTGAATTAGTTCATAGTGATTTGTGTGATTTCCATAGCACTCCTTCTTTTGGAAATAAAAAATATGTAGTCACATTTATTGATGATTGTACAAGATATTGTTACATATACCTTTTATTTTCAAAAGATGAGGCAATGGATAAATTCAGAGTTTTTAAAACGGAAGTTGAGTTAGAAACCGGAAAGAAAGTAAAAAGGCTTAGAACTGACAAAGGAGGAGAATATTATGAGCCTAAATTTTTTGAATCCGTTGGAATAATCCATGAAACAACAGCCCCTTACACGCCGCAACAAAACGACATAGCTGAAAGAAAAAATAGAACTTTAAAAGAAATGGTTAATTCCATGTTGTCTATTTTGGGCTTAAGTAATGGATTTTGGGGTGATGCTATGTTAACTGCTTGTTATATTCTTAATCGAGTTCCTAACAAGAGAAATAAAATAACCCCATATGAACTTTGACACAAGAGAACACCCCAACTAAGTTATCTTAGGGTATGGGGTTGTAGGGCAATCGTGAGATTACCGAACCTAAATGAAAAATGTTAGGTGAAAAGGGGATAGAGTGTATATTTATTGGATATGCTGAACATAGTAAATCATATCGATTCTATGTTATTGAACCGAATGACTCAATTGCGGTTCATATTGTTATTGAGTCTAGGGATGCTCTTTTCGATGAGAAGCGGTTCACTTCTATTCCTAGGCCAAAGGATGTCGATCTCAGTCCAAGTAATTCATATTTTCATGAACTGGAAAAGGATCATGAAAATGATCCTGAAGATAGACGGAGTAAGAGGGGTAGAAAAGAAAAGTCATTTGGTCCTGATTTCCAATTATATTTGGTTGAAGGATCAAGAGAGACCCTCGTAACTCAAACACTATATTGTTATAGTGTTGAGAAGGATCCTAACTCTTTTGATGAGGCAATGAAATAACAAGATGCTTCATTTTGGAAAGAGGCCGTGAACGATGAAATGGATTCAATCATGGGCAATAATACTTGGGTTCTAAGTGATTTACCACCCGGTTGCACACCAATCGGTTGTAAATGGATTTTCAAGAATAAAATGAAAGTAGAGGGTACCATTGACAAGTTTAAAGCTAGATTGGTTGCACAAGGCTTTAAACAAAAACATGGTATTGATTACTTTGATACATATGCACCGGTAGCCAGAATAACTACCATAAGATTGTTAATTGCTTTGTCAGCCATTCACAATCTTGTGATTCACCAAATGGATGTCAAAACTGCATTCTTAAATGGTGAATTGGAGGAGGAGGTGTATATGAAACAACCCGAAGGGGTTTGTTGTTAAAGGAAAAGAAAAGAAAGTTTGTAAACTTGTCAAGTCCTTGTATGGTATGAAACAAGCACCTAAATAATGGCATCAAAGATTTGATGAGGTGGTGCTAAAAAATGGTTTTAAAATAAACCAATCAGACAAGTGCGTATATAGCAAATTTAATGAGCATGGTAATGGTGTCATTATCTGTCTATATGTGGATGACATGCTCATATTTGGGACTGATTTGAGGCAAGTAAATGAGACAAAGGCTTTCTTCTGTTCAAACTTCTCCATGAAAGATATGGGTGAAGCGGAAGTTATCCTTGGAATTAGGATAATCAAGCAAGGTGATACTATCACCTTAACACAATCTCACTATATAGAGAAAGTGTTAAAAAGATTTGGGAGTTTGGATTGTTCACCGGTGTCCACTCCCATGGATCATAGTTGGAAATTAGTTCCAAATAGTTGGAACGATGTATCACAGCTTGAATATGCTAGGGTGATTGGGTGTTTGATGTACGCAATGACTAGCACCCGGCCAGATATTGCATTTGCGGTAGGAAAGCTAAGTAGATATACTAGTAATCCTAGTATATTTTATTGGCAAGCCTTGAGGCGAGTGCTGAAATATCTAAAGAAAACAATGAGCTTCGGCTTATGTTACAAGAGTGAACCCTCTATATTAGAAGGTTATACGGATGCGAGTTGGATAACTAATCAAGAGGATTATTCATCCACAAGTGGATGGTTATTTCTTCTTGGAGGATGTGCTATATCATGGACATCTAAGAAACAAACTTGTATCACGGACTCTACCATGGCTTCGGAGTTTATAGCTTTAGCATCAGCTTGTAAAGAAGCGGAATGGCTAAAGGATTTAGTGTTAGAAGTCCCAATATGGCCTAAACCTATGGCTCCAATATCAATCCATTGTGATAGTGCATCAACTCTGTCGAAAGCTTATAACCATGTGTACAATGGTAAGTCAAGGCACATAGGAGTGAGACACAGCTATGTGCGGGAACTTATTAGTTCTGAAGTTGTTGTGATTGATTTTGTACGAACACATGTGAATTTGGCTGATCCTTTTACAAAAGCGATGCCAAGGGACATGGTGTACAAAACGGCAAAAGGGATGGGGTTAAAGCCCTTGGAAAATAATCACAAGTGAAAGAAAGCCCAACTCAACGTCTAGTAAAACGCTAGATCTTGAGTTCAATGACGATGAGTAAGTCACTCCGTGATTGAAGCACTTTTGAATAATAACCATCCCGAGGTAAGTGCTTGAGTCTGCAATGTGTAATGAGGTTGACTATGTCTTAATAGATCTTTTGATAAAGTGTTTAGTTGCAGAACACAGTTGAAAAGACCTACCTATGTGAGCTAGAATGGCGACTGATTCACCAAGTTTAAGGCTTTACTTGTTGGAGCTCATGAATGTATATGGACACAAGTTCATTAGTTGTGTCGAGTTTCTAAGTGAAATTGTATAGAGATTTATGTGTGTAATATCTTCAGTATTTCAAAGAGGTTATATAGTTCAAAGCTTAGTCTACTATTTGATCCGAAATATTGTAAAGAATATTGCACTAAATGGAAGTTCAATCTTTAAGACACTTTCAATTATGCATAAATCTTGATAAGTGGTCTATTTGGCAAGAATTGAGTATGTTTATTTTTCAATAAATGGAGGAGGATTGTTGGAGATTTATTGAAAAATACAACTCAAGTATCAATTTATAAAGAAATGTTATTTTTATTTAAAAAATTTAATCGTATTGGTGTAATGGTTGTTATTATTATGAGAATCACACTTGTGCACGTGTATGTATGGTCTCATAATAATAATGTGGCTTTATTATGTAAATGATCTCTTTCCATTTTAATGGATGTTGCACATTTTTAAATACACGGATGTTTATATTTTGCTTATTTGAATTGGGATTCTTTTATTAAAAGAATTTTAGAAAATTTTAGAATTTCATTGCTTAGTAGACACGTACATTAAAATGGACGCACCTTTTCAATGAAAGAGCATTTCTGTTGGTTTTTTAACTACCTTTTTCAAAGGGTTTCGTTTTCATTATAAATAGAAGGACCGTGTAAAATTGAGAGGTAGGGAAAAACCAGTTTGTCAACCTTACTCTATTTGCCTTACTCTATTACTCTTATCTGCAGTATTAGTAATAAAGTGTTTAGACCATTTTATATATAAAAATCACTTGTTAAGTGTTATTTTATCGGTAGCTAAAATACACTTGTACACCTTCTTTTTGTCTCAAAAGTTCTATCTTGTAACCCGGTTACTGTGATAAGGGTAGATAGTAAACTTTTAGGAAAACGTATTTTATACGTGACTAGAAGTGATATCCGGTACAGCCATATTTTTACACCCTTATATTTTACTATTTTTATCCACCAGTTCTAACAATGCTCACGAATACCACTCACTCCATCATATTTACTCGTCAACATTTTGAGAATCAAGGTACTAGCATGTGCTTTAGAAGTGCCCTTAAACCGTTCTTCCACAAATATATATTCTAGGTAGGTTTTCGCATTTTCTGAGTCTGGAATGGCTCCGCGAATAGCTACAGATATGGAATTCTTGATCACCATGAGGCACATTCGATTGGACCTCTCCCACTGTTCATAAGAACGCTTCTGCTCCACAGTGCTCTCAGCGTTAGGAGCATCCGGTGGATCCATTCTCAGTGCATGGTCGAGGTCCATCATGCCAAGTGAGAGTTTTACAGATTCTCTCCATGTTAAGAAGTTTGTACCATTTAGAGGTTCTATCCCATAATTGTACGGGATAATAGTAGATGCTGAAATAAAAGTTTTAGCAGAAGTAATCATAGAAGCTATTTATAATATATACAAGGGAATACAATAAGGCATGTCAATTATTAGTAAATAAGCCTATTATTAACACCAAATAGTAAGAAAAATTCATGTCGTGTTTAATAACTAACATTGCGTTGACTAATGCTAATTATCAAACATTATGATATTAAAATTAAAATTAGACTGCAAATTGTGTCACATATCACCTTTGGGCAGAAATATAACACATTTGATTACGGTAAAATTTCATTATACAAGTTATCAAATAACACACCTTTGGGTTTGTTAAAAGAAAACTCATATAATTGTTTAAGATAGTCAAAACAAATAATTTTCCGTTGGGCCGATTATTGAGTTTGACACTAAGATAATCAACCAATCCATATTATAACTTTCAATATGTCATAAAATTGAAGTTGATGCAGTATTAATCCTAAACCATGGATAATAATTTAAGCATCTTGCAAATAATTAAATCTGTCAGTTTCTAATGGGTATTAACTAGAATATTTAGATAACTAATTTTCCTTGTACAAAATCAAATGTATAGGCACTATCTAAATGTTATCTCCATTTCAATTTCTGGAAAATTAATTATAAGGAAGAAAAACACCAACAAATAAGGGCATCCTCATTGGGAGGATTATTATGAGATTAATTTGGTGACATGGAAGTTTTTTTAGGGAATTATCATTGAGTGACATAGATTATTTAATGAGATTATTTGCTACAATAATCTGGGATCAAAATATGAATCCGGATTATTTTAAGATTATTTGAAAAGTATATGTAATAGAGATTAATGCAGGACAGAGAAAAAATAGATTATTTAAAGATGATGATTGAGAGACATAAACGAATTTTGAGATTATTTTATAATTAATTATATAACAATATTTAAATGGTAAGAATCATAGAAAAAATTGATTATTAGAGATCATGAATGGAGATGCTCTAATTAACGTTGATGTTCCTAAAAGTAACTTATTCATGACAAAAGTTAGCATTTAGTTTTCAGATAATCCGCAATCGCAAACAATCGAAAATTGGTTTTGTCAAATCAGTTTTAGAGCAATGAAAAGTATCGATCAAATACCAAAAACATAATTTTGGGTAGTGCATGTACTTAATCCACTCATACAGCAGATACAAAACTATGATATTCAGAGACATCACTTTAGATGGTGGTTCACATCACAACTTCAGTTTTAAAAGAATGATTAAGCACCGTATTGAATTAAGTGCTACATGTCAGCATATACACATATGAAAATCAACCTAGTGGCAGACCCATTGACTTAGATGCAGGGACAAAATACGTTACTTAATTCTATCTTGAACCACCGAAAAGCATGAACAAAAATTGATTCAAATCAAAAGCAAGTTTTAAAAGGAAGAATATGATGATTGAAATATATATCAATCATGCTACTGGCCGATTAAGTGGTATCGGCACCGAATATATAAAACACCTGAATTACATAATCGTTATTAGAGGAAAGAACAGAAAATTATACGCTTGAACATTCAGTTCAGAATCAGCTGAACTAACATTCGGCAAAAACTAATAATCAATTAGTCGATTGAAAATTTCGATTTTTATCAAGGTAGGTGAGAATTAAGGATGTTTTTACTTGGACTGTAATTTGCTGGTCTGGTCTGATCTAGTCTGGTCTGAACTGGTCTGGTCTGGTCTGGTCTGGTTTCTTTGTATTTTTATAACTATCCAAGTCTGGTCTGGTCTGGTCTGAACTGGTCTGGTCTGATCTGGTCTGGTCTGGGACGAATTACAGTCCAAGTAAAAACATCCTGACATGCTCTGACACCAATTGTTGAGAAAATCAGTCCCAAATAGGATCTAATATCACTAAACATGATAAAATTCATATAATCAAACAATACGAACACTAACTAGTTGAGGAGAAACCGAACGTTGATGGTGTCGTAGAAGATGACGAAGCCATGACGTTTAGATTCTCTAAGGATACAAGAGTATTTGATGGATTAAACGATCTCCCTTGGGTCTCCTAATATAGGTGTTCTTGAGACCTTTGGGAAGAGACGTGTCTAGCCGTTTTAGTCGTAAGAATGGAAACGTACGGGCGTTTTTATCTTGTATCAAAGAGAAACTCATTTGGTCCCTTATGTACTATCCTCCATTCCATAAAAGTTGTAACAATTTGACTTTCACGTTTGCCAACGCGTAACTTTTACTGTAATTATATTTATTTACGTATTAGTAAACATTAAAAAAGTTAATATATTGGAAATTTACATTAATACAAATTTATTAATATTTTATACATAATATTTTTATTATATATATTATTAGAAAATTGTAGTTAAAGTAAGGTGTGTGAATAGTGCAGAAATTCCAATGTTGCAACTTTTATGGAACGAAGGAAGTATTATTTAATGTTAAAACATACTCATCATATGTTAACTATACATAAATACAGGGACCAAATTTGTTATATGACAAACTTAATGGTAAGACATAAATGTTCCCAAAATATATTAAATTATATAAATGGTCCAAGAGCATTTAAATGGAATATTTTCCAACATTTTTGACATCCTAAGTATATTCGAATTGAACTTCTGAAAATAGAAAACGTACCTTGTGGTCAAAACACTTTCCGCAATATACTCCTTTACTAAAGTCGTTTGTGAGAGGTAGGTGAGAACAAAGTCTTGAAGCGAACTTCAAAAGTAAAATACTCCCACTTCTTTTTAATACTCCGTACAATAGATGCAATAGGAAAAATACTCATTTACAACACAAATTATTACTTACAATACAAATATACAATTATACAAAACTACAAAAGTCTTCATGCTTGCAAAATGTGATAATGTTTTAAAAGAAAAGTAAATAAAATACATAAACAACTAGAGTGCTTCTTAAAAATACTTTTTAAAGTAATTTAAATACTGAACAGTTTTAAACACTTCTCCTTGCTTACAACTTTTAATTTTATACTGATTATACACTAGTTTTAGATTTTGTGTATAATGCCCCAGAAAGTTACTTCTAACAAATAGAAATAAGTCTTTTTTGTTCATTTTTAGTTGCAATATTTTCATTTCACTTTTGGCAACATTCAAATTTAATTGTCATTATATTCAATTCTCTATTCATAGAATTTAAAATCAGATTAAGAAAATTTGAAATGAGACGAATTTAACAATATTTCAAAAAGAAAATTCTCATACACTAATAAATAAAATTATCCATATCATAACTAAAAAGAAACGAATGTCCATTCTAATATCCATGTCGGAGGATAGTACTTTTGTTAGGTTAAAATTATGTAGACAAAAAATATACATTCTAATATACTTCTTTTTTTTTCTAATTCATATTGGTAGTTTATTAAAGGGGCCTATATTATACGACATCACTTATATATTAAAAAGAAATTATCCAACTTTATACCTTAACCAGCTTTAAAATAACATGTTTCTAGGATCTCAAATAATTTGATTTTTTATATCAATTACTTTCTGTTCACTGTTACATAATTAGTTTTGAATAATTTTGATCCTAATTAGTAATTAAGTATTCTGATAAATAATGTCACCTAATAATCACTTTTCCACAATAATGCAATTAGAAAAAAAGTTGCCACATCCCCGCTTCACCCCAC
This sequence comes from Cuscuta europaea, assembly GCA_945859875.1. Classification (NCBI taxonomy): domain Eukaryota; kingdom Viridiplantae; phylum Streptophyta; class Magnoliopsida; order Solanales; family Convolvulaceae; genus Cuscuta; species Cuscuta europaea. The sequence goes on along the minus strand of CAMAPE010000003.1, from coordinate 1,484,245 downwards.
TTCATCCCCTAATAGCCTCATGGATAAGCATACTGTCAAACTATGTAAAGTTAAAAGCAAATTCTATAATACGTTTACGGTTCCGTGTGGTGTCTTATCCACATTGACCAATTAGATTATTGCAATTGGCCAATTAGATTATTGCAACTTAGTAGGGTATTTTTTAAAGGAATTGCAACTTAGTAGTTAAGCATAAGTAATTGATTATTTTCAGGTTTATAAAAAAGAAAATAAATATGTAATGATATGATGAATCATATGCATTTTAGGTACGATATTCTTATTTATTGATAGAGTTCCTTACAATTCACCAAAATTATTTGGGACAAATCTGATAAAACGATCACTAGTTATTTATGAATTTAAAGCCCCTTCAATGTGAATATGTGAACATGGCATACAATATGAGGGAGGAAGAGACAAAGAACATCTCTCTCCCCCAATATGAGGGAGGGAGAGATAAAGAACATCTCTCCCTCTATTTAAATGATTTTTGTTGAAGTTTCAAACTAGTAAAGATGAAGTAAAAAAGTTCTATATCAACATCCTAGGTTACTCCACATATCAGGCTGACATTTTAGGATTGAACATCTGATCTTAACATGATATTAGAGTCAAATTGATCCATAACCATTTTATGCCCCCCCCTTATAAAAATGAAGACGTGATTATAAAAAATAACAATGACGAACTGGCGAAAAATGAAGATGGTATGATTCAGACGAAGTGTCTAACCGTGAAGAAGAGTATTGAAGTCTCATGCAGATAAAATATGAAGTAATAAGTTTAAGTGCTATATGGTGTTTGTTTAACCCAATATTAAAGAATCAAACAACCATAGCAGTGATAAAGAAGCAGATAGAAAGATATCGAGAAGATGAAATCGAATCTGGTATACCGTATAAAACCCCGTTGCTCTCCCTGGAGAAGGAGAGCAGTGGAAACCCTTCTCTCTATCTCGCATCTACGCTCTCTAAACCTCTGTCTTTTTCGATCATTAGGGTTCCCGTAAGTTAGCCTCCTTTTATAGGAGAAGTTGGCTAACTTACGGGTTACAAGGAAGCCCCCGGGCTGATACACATTTGTGGCCCGTATTACACGTTTAATTGATAACTACACAAATAAAAAGATAACTAACTAGATTGAACACCATAAAATATTCCCAACAATCTCCCCCTTGGTGATCAATCAAGTCAATCATCATTTTCCGCTGTGCAACCGACTGGCTCTCCTCAAAAGCATTCATTTCAAAAAGACTACATTGTGGAGGAGACGAAGGTCAGATACTCGCATACTCAGTTTCTAAGTATTGTCTAGTAACAACTCTATATACTTTCTGTTGAATTAACACACATTTTATTTTCCGTTTCCAAATATCAAAATCAGTCTTACCATAGAGAGAGAGAGAGAGAGAGTAGTTTCTGGTGCGTCGCACCAGAGAGGCCGTCCGGACGACGGCGTTTGGCCGTTTTCCCATTGGAATTTATTGATTAAAATTTTATGACATGTTCTTCATGAAGTCTAGCTTATTCATCAAAAAATTCAGCTAAAAACTCAATCTTGAAGGTCTTCAAATGATTTTGTGAATTTAACTGTGCAAAATTACACACAAAAAACGCAGTCAACTTCAAAAAATGATTTGACGACCTTCCAGGTTTAGTTTTTAGCTGATTTTTTTATGGATAAACTAGACTTGATGAAGAACATGCCATAAAAAATTCAACAAACAATTCGGACGGGAAGGCGGCCAAACGCCGTCGGCCGGACGCCCCCTCTGGTGCGGCCGGCCGCACATGAATATTACTCTCTCTCTCTCTCTCTCTCTCTCTCTATATATATATATATATATATATATATATATATATATATAGGGGTGAGATCACATACAAACCATGCTTAACTTACTAACCTACAAACTCAATAATATGCAGCACTTTGAACTTCAATATGCAGTACAAATAATGTAAAGTGATGCATATATATATATATATATATATATATATATATATATGGGAGGTTCAAATACAAAGTAGTTCTTATATGAAAAAGGAGAAGTAATCTTAGCCGTTAAAATGAGAAAATGAGTGGATCAGATCAAATTTAAGGTGTAAAATTCGGTGCCAAAACTGTAAATATTAGAAAGTTTTTTGAAAAATAACGTGATAAATGTGTATGACTGTGGACGAAAAGTGCAACGGACTAACACAAAAGTGCATCACGTTTTGAGAATAAAACAAGTATAGAAATCGTTTCGTGATATTTTTTAATGAGTTGAATATGCAGCCTTACATATCACGTATGCACTTTTACTATTATTTATTACACATTTAGGTTTACCGTGAGTTGTGATCTATGCCATCCATTTTTAAGTGATCAATGGCTTAGTTCACTTCTCACTTTTCATGGGAAGACCTCTTTGTATTAGGACTCACCCATATATATATATATATATATATATATATATATATATATATATAGGAAAATTCTCAGGTCCAGCACTTCCCGGTCCGAACGCCGTCCGAACACCGCCGTTTGGGGCGGTTCATGGTGGAATTGTTTGATTAAATTTTTTTAACATGTTCCTCATCAAGTCTAGATTATCCATACCAAATTTCAGCTCAAAACTAGATCCGGAAGGCAGTCAAATAATTCGTTGAAGTTAACTGCGTGTTTCTATATATAATTTGGCGCAGTTAACTTTAACGAATTATTTTATTGCCTTCCTGATCGAATTTTGAGCTGAAATTTGGTATGGATAAACTAGACTTGATGAGGAACATTCTCCAAAAAGTTCATCAAAACATTCCGCCGGGAACCGCCCGAAACGGCGGTGTTCAGACGGCGTTCGGACAGAAAAGTGTTGGACATGAGAATGACTCATATATATAGGGTGTGGTTCCGGTGAGAACACTTCTAAACGTGAGAAATGAGAACGCTCCAAAACGATGCACTTTATCATTCACGAAAATGCACATTTATAATTAAAGTAATGCAAAATTCTAATTTGCACGTTTACGTGTAAACTTTTGCACACTTGAAATGCACATTTTCCAATTTTTTTATATGCACATTTCTGTTTTACTTGATGCACAATGCCAAAATCCAAAGCTCCAGAAACATTCTCATTTCTCACGTTAAGAACTATTCTCATTTGATCCTTACTCTCTCTCTCTCTCTCTCTCTATATATATATATATATATATATATATATATATATATATATATATATATAGGGAGCGATATGTATATATAGACTCCCATGAGAGAAATGAGAATGAATCTGGATCGTTGGAGTGTATCATGTGGAATTGAATTGTGCATTTGGTGAAATTGAAATGTGCATTAGATTATATTGAAATGTGCAGAATTCCACATTTATTGCCATATTTTGTAAACCAACCCACTTTCTGAATATGAGATTATTGTGTTGATTATGTTTGATGATGTACTTTTTAAATATAAAATGATTATGATTGTACCTTTTAATTCCAAATAAAATAGTTGGTAGGTGCTTTCATAGGGCCTCTCTCTTTATATTCTTCATTATTGAGGAGTTGTTCATTTGTCGGTAATATGTAACAAGTTGTGAAAAGAATAAACAATCTGTGTACATATTTCTTTAGGTGTAAAAACTATAAGCAACTGAGCATTCAATACTATTGCATACAAAGTAGGAAAAAACTTAGTTCCCAAACCTTATTAGGATTTAGCATTGATTGACAAGTATTCTTCCACCCCAACGACTTGGATTTCAATACACAAAGCTTCTCCAATAATAGACTAGTTCAATCACTTCAATTCCCACAAGCGGTGTTGGAGTTACCTTAAATCAAGCGGTTAAATTGAATCTCTCTAAACAGAATGAGAGAAGGAAGATGCCACGGACCACGGTGAACATTTCCGTTAAAACGGAAAGTTAAAATAAGGTGAGATGTACAACAAATTAAACATAATGTATAATGACCTAATGCATTAAGAGACATCAACATTTTTTTATCACTATTATACCCCTAACAATATTTCCTCTTATAGTATTGTATATAGAGATAATTGAAATTTAGTTAATGCAATTTTACATTTTAAAGTTTAAATACAAGATTAATATTAAAATTATTTCACTAAATAACATGACTTCATACTAACTTTATCGATTGTCAAATACTCCTCCGTCTCAAAATATCTGCTGACATTGAATTGGCACACTTATTTTTTTTTGAATAAAAATGTATGACTATTCCAAGAGAAACGGAATGATGAATATTAACTACACAGATCATTCCAAGAGAAAGCCAAAAAGAGTAGAAGTGAGGAGAAATTTTTTACTCCCAAAAATAAACTAGTAAGGAAATTACGAGTCCGAGGGAGTAATACTTCTACATGGCTAGTTTGAACCAAATTTAAATGTTTGTGGGACGACATTGAAATTAACCAATTCTGATCTTTCTACTATTTTAAAAAGAACTTTTTTTCACAAATAATAAACTTTAAATTATTCTAGCATTAACACAAATATAATATGTACAGTCTATATAAATAAGCAACATAATATTATTTTAAAAACTAATGTATATTAAGAAAACTCTTCGTCATTTACGAACATTCTTGGTAGACAAAAAGTGTAATTAAAAAATTAATACTTTAAAATAAGATTCATGTGGTTAGATAAGGCATAAGTTATTGTAAATGTATTGGGAAGTGTACCTCTTAGACTCTTTATCTTCGAACAATGTGATAAAATACTAACCTTTTTTATTACTCCCTCCATCCCTTACAACTTTGTCATCTTTGAACTTTTTGATCAAATATATATTTTTATAGGAAATTATTTATGATATAAAAATTATATGACAATGTTCATTTTTAAAAGTAATTTCATAAAAACATAAAACATATCACTTTCATGATACTATACTAATCAAAATCATGGTCCAAATTTTATCACCATTGACTTGAAAAGTCATAGATGGTAAAGTTTCTAGGGATGGATGTAGTATAATTCTTTTTTCCTTTGATTTGCCATTTATTAGGTTTTAATTCTTAAATATTTTTTAAGATTTACCCAAATAAGAGTAAAAAAATCAGAATTCAAAAATAGGACTGTCATGCTTTTATTCTCTAAATAGGAGTGATTACGGTCACGTTTTGGCATTACCAAGCTTTACGCATGGCAGTATTTTCGAAGTTTGACAGTAATTACTCATATTTAGAGAATAAAAACATGGCAGTCCTATTTCAAAATTACAACATTTTTATTCCTATTTCTTGAAATTTCCTTTACTTTTTCTAGAGAATTTCTGTTAGGTTGGGCCAATTTAATGTTAGGGGCTCATTTCTCTATTATGCACACCTATTGTAAACGTGCTCACCCTACAGACGTATAAAGTCTGGAGGTTGAGACACATAACCTTTGGCATCCTAACAATAGACTAGACATTCGTGCGCATTTGTAGAGTGAGAGAGAGCAGCGGCCATTCATATCTTATACTAAAATTCTATATCATTGTGATGTTGAATCGAAGCTGTATTTCTTCTCAACTCAATTATATTCTGAGTTTGATTGTTGGAATATGTTTTACAATTGGTATCAGAGTTGAGGCGTGCATCAGGTCTAATTTTCTGCATTTTTTTGGATTTGCCATTGACGAGAAGACCAAGATGTTCGAAAAAACTCATTTGCTGATATTTTTTGTGTGGTTGACCTGCAACCGAAGTTAATCTATTATTTCTGGAAGATTTTGGTCGAAATCCGATTCAAAACTGTTTGAAATATGGTTCTAGAGAAGTCGGTGATCCCTGTTTACAGGTTCTATGAACAAGAGGACCTTCTCAAAGTCTAGGAGTTCGAGCTCACGTTCTCGAGCCTCAAGTTTCGAACTCAAGATGTCAAGACTCAAGTTTCGAACTTAAGATCTCGAGCCTCAAGTTTCGAACTCAGGATCTCGAGCCTCAAAACGTCGAACTGAGGATTTCGAACTCAGGATCTCGAGCCTCAAAAGTTCGAGGTCATGGTTCACGAAGTCAAGAGTTCGAGCTCAAGGTTTTTGAGGTCAGAAGTTTGAGCTCAAGGTTCTTGAGGTGAGGAGTTCTAGCTCAAGGTTCTCGAGGTCTGGAGTTCGAGCTCATGGTTCTCGAGGTCAGGAGTTGGAACTCAAGCTTCTTGAGGTCATCTGCTCGAGAAAGCTTCTCGAGGTCTAAATTCTCAGTGCTTCATTTCAAAATCAACTTCTCGAGCTCCAGTTTTTCAAACTAAAGATTTGAAAACGTCTTCACTTGTTGGGTTAATGACCCCGATGGCAGGTCGGTCCATTACCCACTAAGCATTAGGGCCGTCTGGGGCCAAAGAACTTTCACACGTCGTGCGGATCCACGCCCATATTACAAAACCCAAACTTGGTTGCATGAAGGACGCTCATCTAGATCCCATGGAACACGAGCGAAGGCACATCCTAAGCCCATCGACGATCTCCAATTGGGCACATCAGGATGCTCGTCCGTGATTATGGCGGGAAACCAAAATATTGACGGGAGACGCATTTAATACAGTAGATTTGGTGGTTGGGAGCTAGCCATCCACAATCCTCCACGTCAGCAGCACTACCTACCCCTTGGTACTATAAATAGTATCATTTATTTCACTGCAAGGGGTTGGCAACTTAGCACTCTTAGCAAATAGCAATTGTATCAACTCATATCATAGCACTAGACGAACGACCTCAGTGCTTTGTAAAGAAGCGTGTTGTATACGGACCCTTATTATTATTTAATAAGATACGGCCCACTTGCTACTGAAATAGTGTGTTGTATTTACGCATTACTCCCTCCGTCCCATAAAATAAGTCTCATTTTCCTTTTTGGGCCGTCCCAAAATATTGTTCCCATTTCCCTTTTTGAAAAGTTTTGTGTGGCTAACATTCATTTACCTTTTTTATACTCAACCACAACCATACATTTCCACTTTATTCCCACTTTCTTAAACTCCGATCCAAATTGAAATGAGACTTATTTTATGGGACGGAGGGAGTATTATTTTAGAGAAAATTCCCAGTTTAGGAGTAAAACTTATCAAATATGCAAAAGTAGGACTCCTATCTAACAGTGTAGTTTGCCAAACGGAAATTATAAGGGATAGAAATGCTCTTAATGAATAGTCAAACTTATTTAGTAAAAATACAAAATAGAATAATAAACTAGTTAATGCATTACACAACAAGTCAACAACGTATTTTTCCTTCCCCAACCACAAGTTGCTTCCGGTACCATCCAGGGTCAGCACCTGCACCAGTAATCGCCGCCCCTAACCACCGCCCTACGCCGCCACTTGACGCCGCCGCCAGATGCCGGACGTTGCCTCCGCCGGACGCCACCAATCTCTGCCGTCGCTGGACACCGCCAGTCTTCACATTCGTCAGACGCCGCCGGTCTCCTCTGTCGCTTGACGTCGCCACCACCACCATCTTCGCCGCTGCCTTGTTCCAGGGCCACCACCGGCCATCTATAATTCGGACGCTGCCATCTCCATCCCCTAGCCTTAAATCTGAAAATTAAGAATGTTGTAGAATGACAATCTGATATTTATTTGATTATTTTTCATTTTTTAATTTAAAATTTTAAATTTAATGAATTTGGATCTGAAAAATACTCCCTCCGTTCCTAAATAAACTTCCAACTTTCCTTTTTCATCCGTTCCAATTAAAACTTCCACTTTCCCTTTTTGGTAAAGAATTTGTGGTTCACAACATTTCTTACACATTTCTCTCTTCTCTGCACAACTCTCCACCATACAATATCCACTATCTTAAATTTTGTGCCAAACTCATTTGGAAGTTAAAATGGGAACGGAGGTAGTATATAATAATGATTATTTTTCTCTATGAAAACATAAAGTTCTATAAAGCTGCACCGCCGATTGAATTGAATTCAAAGAAGAGAAAAAAAGGGGAATTGAGAAGAAAAGAAAGAGGAGAGGAAGAAGAAGAATGAAGAGCAAGAGATTAAAACTTACATGTGAGGATCGCCGTCATCCACCGGTGGCCGGAGTTGGAGAAAAAAAATTGTTGTTTGTAATTTGCCGCATCAGAGATGGAGAAGTGAGAGAAATTAGATCTGAAAATGAATGAGGAGGAGGAACAGGGAGATGAAAAGTGAGAGAGGTTGGGGGTTGCGTACCAACGTGAGAAAAGCCTGACAAAGAAAAAGTAAGCTGACAAAATAAAAAGGGACTAAAATTGGCAAAAGATACGGACCAAATAACCGATAGCTCCTATTTAGGGAATCAATCGATCAGAACTCCTATTTTGGAATTGTATCTATGTTTTACTCCCTTTTAGGGTAATTACTTATTGTTTTACTAACAAAGATGCTCAGTGAAGTCAAAGGGCGTGTTTGGCATTCAGCGGTTATCAGTTTATGTAACTATGTTAGCGGGTTGTCAATAGCGGATTCGGTCAACGGGTTTGGTAAGCGGAATAAATTGGTAGGTTGTCAAAAGATGTTTGGTAATTTAGCTGTTTGACCATAAAATTAGTAGAAAATGTCATTTTTCAAAACGTCAACCCAAAACCCTCCTATTAGCAGCGTTTTCATTTCAGCGTTTCCGTCCATAAACGCTGGTGCCGAACAACTATTTACCAAACAATTTTTTCACTCATTGAAAACACTAAAGTAGTCAAACCATCAATTTTTTCAATCATTTTTTCACTCATTTACACTAAAGTAGTAAATGGCTGAAATGCCATTTACCGAACACTACCAAAGTGGAGGGGAAGCAAATATGTGGCTACAAGAAAGAACTCAGGCGGCTGCGGAAAGTGGAGACCAACTTCTTCCCTTGTAACAAGGTTAATTCAAATATTTTAGTTATTTTTATATATTTTTATTTTAATTAAATGGCTGCAAATAGTAATTTGGAGGTTGTAAATAGAATTATCTTAAAGTCTGGAGATTGAGACCCATAACCCTAGGCATCCTAACAACAGACTAGACATTCACACACATTTGTAGAGTGAGAGAGAGCAGCAGCCGTTCATACCTTGTATTGAAATTCTATATCATTGTGGTGTTGAACTAAAGCCCGTATTTCTTCTCTACTCAATTCTATTCTTAGTTTGATTGTTGAAATCTTTTTTACAACTTCAATTATAAAAGAAATTATTTTTCTCATTGTGTAAACATAGATTATAGCAGATTTAAATGTCATGTATGTACTCATGGAATTTTTCAAATAAAAATTAAGAAAGCCTACATTGCGGAAAAAAATTCATCGCTTATAGTTACAATTATTAATATAGAAATAAATATAATTAAAAATGTAATTACAACTATAATTATAGCTATAATTATAATTAGTGTAATAGGTATAATAGTAATTATACATATTATAATTTTAAGTTTAATTATAATTATGATTATAACTATAATTATATTCATTATTACAATTATAATTATAATAATTGTAAGTATAATTATAATTTTAGAAATATTCAAATCAAATCAAAGCAGAAAGATTCAAACCAGATCAGAAGGATTCAGATGAGATCATAAGGATTCACATCAGATTAGACCAAATCAAAAAGATTCAGATCCGAAAAGATCAAATCAGAAAAACTCAGATCAGATCGAATCAGAACTTAAAAAATATAGATCAGAAACATTGAATCAGGTGTAGAGAACAACTTCTAAATCTTGGATCAATCAAGAAAAATGTATAATATTGTTTTTGTCATTATTTGTTAAAAGTACCTATCGGAAAAGACTCCAAATAATAAATGCCTAATTTCGAGGTGACAAATTTAATGCCTTGACTGAGTATGTATATATAATACTAGTACTCGTATTAGTTAATATACTCCGTATTAATTAATGTATAACAATAATGGAGGACTCAGTCACTAAAAGGAGAATATTACAAAAAAAAAAGTCACTAAAAGGAGTAAAAGAGATGTTCCCAAAAGACTACGGACTCTTCATGATCTATATACGAAGTATTCAACAAGATGTATGCGTGTTTATTCCTTTCACATAGTTAAATGTGACTACACCCTATACTATTCACATTGCTCCTTCTCCGAACTCGCGCGTCCATCATTAAAGATCAACAATTTAGAGTCCATTTGGAAACACTACAATTAGCTAAATTGGTCGATTCTGCTGAAATTTATAAAGTTCTGTCTGAAGTGACTATATTGGGTGATTCTGCTGATTCTTGAAAATTTTATATTTAAAATATTTGTTAATAATAAATAAAGTAAAAAATTATATGAAAAAATTGTTAAAATGATATTATACAGTAACTTCAGTCAATACAGCCAGAAAAGTAACTCCAACCTTACTTTTTTTGCTTATTACACAATTCAGCGCGCGAAATCGAAAGTTACGTGTTTGGTGAAAAAGCTGACTGATAAGCCTGATATGCCGAAAAAAGGGGTCACCAAACGGGCTCTTAGTATTTTTTTAAAAAATAATCGAATTCCCGAACTTTGAAAAAACAATCACTTGAGTCCATTTGCAGGAAATTTGTCATGTCAGCAGGTCACCCATTGACGTGACGCACACGTGGCAGCCCAATCATCAATAATTTTGCTGATGTGGCACTAATGTGGCAGTTCGTATACCGTGGGAGCGGCCCATATTGAGCATCCTACTCCCACGGCCAAAACGACGTAGCATTTCATTAAAGCATTTAATTAAAAAAAAGCGCACACAAACCAACGGATCCTTTCTCCCACCTTTTCCCTCCAGCGGTTATGCTCTCAACTCCCAGTTCGTATAGCGTGGGAGCGGCCCATATTGAGCATCCTACTCCCACGGCCAAAACAACGTAGCATTTCATTAAAGCATTTAATTAAAAAACGCGCACACAAACAAACGGATCATTTTTTCCACCTTTTCCCTCCAGCGGTTATGCTCTCAACTCCCGATATTCTACATTTACGCCTCTTCGAAAAACAAAAGTTTACTTTCTGAAAAATCTCTCGCTCTACATTTCTTCTGAATCAAGCAAGTTCGACGAAGTTTTTTTTGAAACAAATCTCTGCAAAGAAGACAAGAGATTAAGTAAAGGATTTCACCGGAGCAACTTGCGCATCAAGTTTAGCAGCAAGTACAACCAAAATGGTTAAGGTTAAGGAAAAATCGGCTGTAAGGTATAAACTATAACATTGACTCAAAGATTACTCGATGTGATTGCTTTTTTTTTATGAAAGCATGTGTATTATGCCCTGAAATGTGTATTATGACCTTAAATACAAGCAAAGTAATTTTTGTTTCATAATCTGTTAGTACCCAATTTTGATAAGATTTTGATGATGCCACTATACATAACACGTGTACATTGTGTCTCAATTTAATTTGCAATAAGTGACAAAATTAATGTACAATTTTTATGACTGATAAAATACTACCGGAAAAATAAAAATGCAATAAGGTAATATTTATTTACCTTAATAGGATATTTACATCCTACCGGTATATTTTATTAGCCCACAAAAATTAATTGTCACAAAACAAGGCCAAGTTCGAAAATAAATGTATATGATTAGAGACAAGTACTTGACCGGTATTTAATACTGAATCAAGTACTGGGGACTACAACATGGGACTCAAACCTGGAAGAAGATGCCGCGGCCGAATTATTTACAGACAAAAACACCAGCTGCAATTAAAGCTCCAGCACAAGAAGACAAGAGTACTACTTGTACTCTTCAAATGTTCAACGACAGAGATCAATCTATCCTAACTAACGGATAAGATTGATTAGCCAGAAAGCCTATAAATAGAGGCTGAAACGCAAGTTTCTAACCAAGCATTTGAGCATCCAAAGAGAGAATTTCTATCAAGAGCATTTACGAGAGATCTAGCAAAAGAGAAAGTGCTATTCTAAACTTTACTCTCTGCTTGGACTCATGCTTCACTAAACTTCCAGTTTACAAAGCTTTTTCATTGCCAAATTATAGAAGTTTAGTTCCTAGTTGGAGGTTAGAACTTTATTGAAACAAATCACATATTGTTGTAAACACTTAGGAGAACAGTTGTTCGGATCCTACAGTGTAAGTAGATAGATAGAGTACCTTTTGATCCCCACTGGGTCATTAGAGAAAAGTCTAAGGACTGAGTAACTTTGAGTGGTGCTATACTCACTGTGAAAAACCTTCAATCTAGGCCTAAGTGTTGTAAAGGCTAGATTGGCACTAAGTGTATTGAGCTTAATACTTTAGTGAAATCCATCTGAAAGAGGGTGGGACTGGACGTAGGAGGATTACACCACCTCTGAACCAGGATATACTGTGTGTTGATTTACATTCAGTAGACAAAGCACACACTTAGCACTTCTCACAAAAAGATTGAAGTTTGCCAGCAGAATCTTAAGCAGTTGTCTTAACTGACCCAACTGCTTATCCTACTGCTTAATCACTTGCTTTCTTTGAGACCATTTTCACACCTGAGACGCACCTCACCATCACTAAAAGGTCTGCTCTACCATTTCCCAGTAATTCACCTTCTAAGTATAGCAGGTGTCTCAGCAGTTCCCTGAGACCACCCAACTGCTGAGCCCTCTGCTCACATAAAAGTCACTTCCTGTGACCATCTCAGTTTCACCAGCCTGCCATAAATATCATTGTCAAAAAGTACGTTCAAAAATCAATCCCTGAAAGTCAGATCAAAATCTGAGCAGTTGCCTCAGCAGTTCCCTGCTACCTAGCCAACTGCTAAGCCAACTGTCAAGCCAACTGCTAGCTATCTAAGTCCAATCTTCCCCAGATCAGAAAGTGATTAAAACATCCATTATATAAAGGGTAAAGACTTCCGCTGTGCATCTATTAATCTCCCAAAAGATTATAGATCAACTCCTCTAGAGGGAAATATTTGTAAGGGTCGAAAAGATTTAAAAGTCTATTTACCCCCCTCTAGACTTTTACCCTATCCGGGACCATCATAATCTGCATCTGACTGTATTTAAAAGTCAAAATCCCTGATGTTTACATAAGTTAACAAGTATATACAATCTATAAGATATTATTTGATTGAATCTATTGTCCAGAGAACATTCTTCGAAGTACTTGTGCATGGTGTAACTTCATTGAGTTATTACCACTTATAGGGGAATGATTGGTTCGTTGCTGTATCTGACCTCGAGTCGACCAGATATTATGTTTGCTACTTGTCTCTGTGCTCGCTTTCAAGCAAATCCAAAGGAATCCCATCTGCTTGCTGTGAAAAGAATTCTACGTTATCTGAAAGGAACTCCTAATCTAGGACTCTGGTATCCTAAGGAGATTGTATTTGATCTGATAGCATTCACTGATGTGGATTTTGCTGGATGTAAAATGGATAGAAAGAGTACTTCTAGTAGTGCTCAATTTCTTGAAGAAAAGCTGTTCTGTTGGTCCTCAAAGAAGCAAAATTGTGTGTCTACATCTACGGCAGAGGCTGAATATGTTGCTACTGCTAGTTGTTGTTCACAAGTATTATGGATGAGGACTCAACTACGCGACTTTGGATTCTATTTTGACCACATTCCGATTTACAGTTACTCAAAAAGTGTGATTGCAATCTCATTGATATTCATGTAATTTCCGATTGTATGTTTGTATTTTTGACTAGTTTTTATTAGTTCTAGTTGAGGAAATTACACACTTTTGGTGTAATACTTTATTTTCACATTTATTTTTAATTTGTTTAGATTAGGACTTTTCTGAGCTAAACAGGTCAAAGATCATCCAAGGGATCAAGATTGGACCTTAAAAGATCAAGGAAAGTGCAAGGAGGCAAGAAAGATTTCGATTTGGAAAAAATACTCATGTACCCGGTCAGGTATTGCCTATACCCGATCGGGTATTTGCTTGATTCGATTGTCCAAATCAAATCCGGGAACAAATGATCGTGGGAGAAAGATTTCGTTAAGATTTGTCACATACCCGATCGGGTATGCCGACATACCCAGTCGGGTATGCCCAGAAAAGTGACTTTCTGGGAAATTTCCTAAGATACCCGGTCGGGTATCCTATATACCCGGTCGGGTATCAGCCCCTGCAGCTCCCAAAAGCCTATAAATACACCCCTTTCCTTCACAATAAAATAACCAATTCACATATACTTTTTAGCTCAGTTTAGTTAAGTATTTCTTTTATATTTTTAGCATGTTTAGTCTCCAAATGAGGAGCTAAACTTCCATTCTTGGTGTTGCTCCTGAATCTTGTTGATTATTAAAGTTGTGAGTTATTTTCTTAACTTCTTTCCTTGAATATTAATTAATAGTTCTTTCCTTAATACCATCTCTATATTAATGTTGGGAAGTGTTGCTAAGATGACAATTAGTTAACATCTCGACATTAGTAAGAATGGTATTTTCTTCCTCTATATTAGTGTTGGGGAGTGTTGCTAAGATGACAATTAGTTAACATCTTGATATTAATTATAGTAGGATGCATCTTCTTTAATGATATTCTTCCTTGAATATTAATTAATCCCTACTCATATTTCATATTAATATTTTGATCATTACTTAAAGGATCAACTAGTTTTGTTTCATATATTAATTATTACTAAAACGATCAACGAACCGATGGTTAATCGTTGATGGTTTCACAAGTAAGTAACTTCAGTTTATTAATGCACGGTAGTGGTTAATAAACTTAAGAGGGATTAATTTTGTTGGTTAAACCGAAACCGTTGTGTTGAGGTTATCAATCTCAATTGATTTCATCAAGGAGTTAGAAAGATTAAATGCTACTATTAAATCGGTATAAGGCATTGTTCTATATTTGATTAATAGTAAGGGTTATTGATGAAACGGTCGTTGTTAATAACTACCTCGATGAAGTGGATATACTCCCCGATTGAGTATTCGAGAGGGAATAAGTTATAGATATAACAATGATCGACTAAAATATATCAACAAGTGGAAAGTAGCAATGCCAAGTCCTTTTTATCTTTGAATTAAATCTCATATAGTTCGTTCATCTTAGTTTTTAATTAAATTAAATCACTCAATCCAAATCCCCCCTTTATTTACTAAGTTTCATACAAAGAGAATTATTCCTTTCCCTGTGGATACGAACTCTACTATGCTATACTACGTATAAGTGTTAGTATTGAAAATTATTTTGACGCACCGTGACAAAGTGCTCGTCAAATTTGGCGCCATTGCCGGGGAAAGGCAATTATTTTTCTTTTTATTTTATCTCATAAAAATCAAAAACAAAAAAAAACAAAAAAAAATTACTTTTCTATTTTCTGAGCTTACATGAGTATATGGATACCAACACATCATCCTTAGAGAGTCAAATTTCCGTTTTGGCTTCTCTCATAAAGGAGTTTATCTTAAGCTCAGAAATTCAAGATGCCAAGACCTGCGATATTTGCATGTCTCACAGGCATATTGCGGATTTTTGCACAAAGCTCCAAGAAGAATACCTCGCACAAATTAATTATGTACCTCACATGAGGTATGATCCATTATTCAACTGTAACATGTCTACGGAGGACATGGTTCGGGCTCTTACTAACAGCGTGACCACCATGCAACAAAACATGGTGCAATTCCAAAATGAGACCAAGTCTAGCATTTTGAACTTGGAATCTCAAGTGAGTCAAATAGCCGGAGCCATGAGTAGGCTTCAAGCAAGGAATTCGGGAAAACTTTCCTCTCAAATAGAATGTGATCCTAAACAGCAAACTTTTGCAATCACATTGACAAATGAGAAGGAAATGCAAGAGGAGATCCAAAATCCAGAAGAAGTAGAAGATGAAAGAGACACGGAGCTCGAGCTGGTCAAAGAAGAGGATGAACCATGTTTCAAGGTCAAATATCTATCCTTATCATTCGTTGAGGTACCCCCAACAGTTCTAAAAACTTCGAGGGAAACTCATAAAATTGAAAAGGATAAAGATATTCTTGAAATCTTCACAAAAATTAAGAGATCAAAACATTTTCCATTGATCATGTTAATCGATAATTTCTTTTCCTCACTCTCACCACATGAATCAATGGAAATCTGGATATTTGATCCTGGAAAGATTTTCGAAGTGAAGAGTCAAAATAATTATCATGATCCAAGCTTGAACGATTGAACACAATGATGGCGTCGTGCCGCGACGTTAAACGAGGCGCTTCTTGGGAGGCAACCCAAGCAAAGGTACATATTCTTTTCTCCCTCGTAGTTTTCATTTCAAAAAAAAAAATACCAGGGGCACCATACCCGATCGGGTGTCACGTACTACCCGGTCGGGTATAAACAAAAATATAAAGGGTGAAGCTTGGGTAACCAAATACTCGATCGACTCAGGGGTGGAAAATTATGAAGTACCCGATCGGGCAGCTCCATATACCCGGTCGGGTATGTTAAATTTTTTCTGGGAATATGTTCGCACCAAAACGCCCGATCGAGTATACCCCAACTCGATCGGGTAGGACCCCGGATTTTGAAGAAACACAGGCATACCCGATCGGGTATGTCAGGGTACCCGGTCGGGTACACGGTCTCTAAACCCGAATTAGCCACCCAAAACACCCATTTCATCTTCCCCAAACCTCCAATTTCAAAGTTTCTTTCTCCCATTACTCCCTCGAATCTCCTCCAAATCTTTCCAAACCAACGCCAAAATATTCACCACATTTCCCTCTACACCCCATATCCATCAACACCACATTTTCCCCCAAAAAACTCAAGTCCAAAATAATGCCTTACGCCCTCTCCCAAGTCCGAAATTTGTTACTCAAAATTCAAAGCATCAAGCGAAAATGGCACCAAAGAGAACAAGGGGCGAGAGTATTTCATTTAGAGCACCGGTGAGCCCGGTTATGATGGAGACAAGCACTAGGGACAGTGCTTCGAGCTAAGTGAGGGGGAGTCACTCATCGGTGCGTACTTAAGTTTGATACCTTGTAAACTAGCATTATTTTCTTCGCAAAAAAAAATGAAATGCTAGTTAGGTTGAAAACCCAAAAAATGGGCAATCTAAGCAAAAAAGGCTTACAAAAAAAATGATGAGTGAGTGGAGAGGTGGAAAAATAAAAGAGATGCTAGGATGAAAACCTGAAAAGGTTCCTAGGCAAAATGAGAGATATGAGAGATATATATTTGTTTTTACAGGACATCATTTAATCTCTTGAAGATGAAAAGAGGAGATGACCATAGAAGGCCATGAAACCCAAGAAGATATTATTCTTTGAGCTAAACACTCAATGTAAAACTCATATGTTATCCTTGGTGGTCTTTTGCTTTTTCTGGTTGATTGTTGAACTTTTGAGGACTTGGAACGGTTAAACATTTGACTTTACTAGAGGACGAGTAAAGAAGTTAAGTGTGGGGGAGTTGATATTCATGTAATTTCCGATTGTATGTTTGTATTTTTAACTAGTTTTTATTAATTCTAGTTGAGGAAATTACAGACTTTTGGTGTAATACTTTATTTTCACATTTATTTGTAATTTTTTTAGATTAGGACTTTTCTGAGCTAAACGGGTCAAAGATCATCCAAGGGATCAAGATTGGACCTTAAAAGATCAAGGAAAGTGCAAGGAGGCAAGAAAGATTTCGATTTGGAAAAAATACTCATGTACCCGGTCGGGTATTGCCTATACCCGATCGGGTATTTGCTTGATTCGATTGACCAAATCAAATCCGGGAACAAATGATCGTGGGAGCAAGATTTCGTTAAGATTTGTCACATACCCGATCGGGTATGCCGACATACCCGGTCGGGTATGCCCAGAAAAGTGACTTTCTGGGAAATTTCCTAAGATACCCGGTCGGGTATCCTATATACCCGGTCGAGTATCAGCCCCTGCAGCTCCCAAAAGCCTATAAATACACCCCTTTCCTTCACAATAAAATAACCAATTCACATATACTCTTTAGCTCAGTTTAGTTAAGTATTTCTTTTATATTTTTAGCATGTTTAGTCTCCAAATGAGGAGCTAAACTTCCATTCTTGGTGTTGCTCTTGAAGCTTGTTGATTATTAAAGTTGTGAGTTATTTTCTTAACTTCTTTCCTTGAATATTAATTAATAGTTCTTTCCTTAATACCATCTCTATATTAATGTTGGGGAGTGTTGCTAAGATGACAATTAGTTAACATCTCGACATTAGTTAGAATGGTATTTTCTTCCTCTATATTAGTGTTGAGGAGTGTTGCTAAGATGACAATTAGTTAACATCTTGATATTAATTATAGTAGGATTCATCTTCTTTAATGATATTCTTCCTTGAATATTAATTAATCCCTACTCATATTTCATATTAATATTTTGATCATTACTTAAAGGATCAACTAGTTTTAATTCATATATTAATTATTACTAGAAACGATCAACGAACCGATGGTTAATCGTTGATGGTTTCACAAGTAAGTAACTTCAGTTTATTAATGCACGGTCGTGGTTAATAAACTTAAGAGGGATTAATTTTGTTGGTTAAACCGAAACCGTCGTGTTGAGGTTATCAATCTCAATTGATTTCATCAAGGAGTTAGAAAGATTAAATGCTACTATTAAATCGGTATAAGGTATTGTTCTATATTTGATTAATAGTAAGGGTTATTAATGAAACCGTCGTTGTTAATAACTACCCTCGATGAAGTGGATTTACTCCCCGATTGAGTATTCGAGAGGGAATAAGTTATAGATATAACAATGATCGACTAAAATATATCAACAAGTGGAAAGTAGCAATGTCAAGTCCTTTTTATCTTTGAATTAAATCTCATATAGGTCATTCATCTTAGTTTTTAATTAAATTAAATCACTCAATCCAAATCCCCCCTTTATTTACTAAGTTTCATAAAAAGAGAATTATTCCTTTCCCTGTGGATACGAACTCTACTATGCTATACTACGTATAAGTGTTAGTATTGAAAATTATTTTGACGCACCGTGACAAAGTGCTCGTCATTCATGCAACCTGGTTCATCATTCTCGCACTAAGCACATTGACCTGAGATTCCATTTCATCAAAGATCATATTGAAAAAGGTCATGTGGACCTATACTTTGTGTGCACTGAGCTGCAATTGGCTGATCTATTCACTAAAGCTCTGGACGAGAAAAGATTTCAGTTCCTGGTCTCTAAACTGAGAATGCTGAATTTGGAATTTTAATACCGTGCACAAGTATAGGGAGAGTTTTTAGTTTAAGTTTGTTTAATTTTTTTTATCTTTTCTGTCAGCTTTTAATTTTTTTGAGTCAGTTTCTTGATCTGTCATTATGTTTCCCTAATATGTGCAAACATTGAGGGGGAGCAAAATTTGTCTGGTCTGAGTGCTACAATTAAGGGGGAGTAATTTCATCTCTTTTAGTATCCGCATTTTTTCATAAAATAGAAAATCACAAAAATATTTTTCTCTTTTATTTTAGTCTGTTTCGTATTTTTAGTCAGTCAAATTGAGTCAGTTTCCAAAAATCAGAAAAATCCAAAAAGATTTTCCCTTTATTTTCTCGCGGGTACTTAAGAGAGAAACGTTGAAATTTTGTTTCATCTCCCTCTCTCATTCTCAATTTCTCAACAGCACTCACCCACTCAGAGCCCTCAACCGTCAAATCTTTCAAACTTATCTTCTTCGTCGATTTTCTTTCTTCTTCTCAAATCCTTCATCAAGGTTGGTTTTCTATTGCATATGGTTGTTTGTTTATATTTGCAGGTACTCCTTAAAATGATGACGAGTAACAGGAAAAACCACCGGCCAGCCTCCTCGCCGTCGTTAACCACCCCTCTTCTCGCCGGCAACTCATCCCCTTGAAAAAAAAACCTCCATAGCCATAAAGCTTCAAGCCACCGAAATCACCTTTGAACTCCATAGCCACAAAGCTTCGCCTCATAGCCGAAATTCCTCTCAAAAACCAAACCGAAATCATTATCTCGGGAACCGACCTTGCCGAATTTGCCTTCCCGAGATATCCTCCGAAATCATTATCCTTATCCGAAAAAGTGGGCTACCGAAATCCACTCCCGAGATCTACCCCAAAAACCCTTATCCGAAATCACTCTACCGAAATCTCAAAACTCGGGCATCCGAATTCCTTTATCGAAATTCCTTCATCCGAAGTTCTTAAAAGCCGAATCATCAAAACCTAAGCCCAATTTCCTTTTCGCCCACTTACCAAAACCAAAACCCTTTTCCCAAACAATAGCCCAAAACCAAATTTCTTTAAACTTAACTGTTTTTTTGTACAATTCAGGCAATGGCTTTCATCACAGAGGAGGAAGTGTATCCTAAGGAAAGTTGGATCGACATTAAAGACAAGAACTATTTGTTGGATCCAACTGTGCTCAAATGTCAAGACAAAGTGATGATCTCAATTCTCAAAGGGCACCCATTGTGGCCAGCACTCACATTGTCTGTCAAAGCCTCGAAAATCTACCTGAGACAGCTCTGGGGTACCATGCATACCACTGACAATCCCACACCCACTCTCAAAGCCACACTAGCCAACTCCACCATCATCATCACCCAAAACACATTCCGTACCCTCCTTCACCTACCCATATCATCTGAATACGACCTGTTCCCTGAGCCGCCTACAATCTTCTCTGACATGCTAAAGATAGGTCATCTACCTCCATTGACCTCATCTTCTTAATTCATAAGCAACAAGCTGCCCAGGCCGTGGAAAACACTCTTTGGAATTCTCAACAAATGTCTCTCTTCCAAGCAAACAGGCCACGATCAATGCAACATCCACATTCTAAAGCTGGTCCACGGAGTGATGTTTTCAAAGAATTATGACTGGGCGCAGCTGATATGGCTCCAAATCTTAGAGCAACTAAACACACGGGCATCAAATAAGAAGACCAAGTACATCCCATATGTACGTTGGTTCTCAATTCTGATCGACCACTTCATGAGAGAAGATGCCAACATTCCACAAAGGACACCAACAGAGCTGTAAGTTATTCCTCAACTCATTCACTTCAAGAACTCTGAGAACACTCCTGAGATGCAGCCCATGCAAATTCCTGATGCTCTTCTCAACCTTGATGCTCCAAATGATCCGCACGTCACTGAATACAAGGTTAGTATCTCTTCTATCCCTACGACGCTGTCAAACCCCACTGTGTCTACCCAAGGGACTTCAAAGCCGAGTGAAAGTAAGGGTTCGAGAGTGACTAAAGCAAAGAAGAGGGCAGGTGAGACTCAGTCCAAGAGAGATGATGTCTCCTCCTCTAATGCTTTAATTGTTACATCACCACCAGTCACTGAAATACACCGAACTCAGCCCATAGGTACAGGTTTTGACGTTGTCAGTTCCCGAGTATCAGTTCCCGAGTAGAAGTCGCTACATTGAGTTCAATAGCGCAAAATGAGCTAAGCCTAGACCACTCAACTGTCTCCCAACAGATGGTTGTTTCAATCCCACAAGGGGAACCCATCAGTGAACCGCCCCACACTGCTATCCAATGCACGTTAGGTCATGTGTCCACATTCCCAGAAGTTTTATCATTTTCTAGGGCACAACCTTCTACATCTGCACACACTAATACAGGCTCATTACCACCTGTCATAACAACCAGAGGTATGCCAGTGATGGTTGGAAGTCCTGCCACACTGATCTCCCCAGCAGGCCATGGCACCGCTATTCTTAGTGATGCTGTGAGAACTGATACTTCTTTTAGGTCAGGTTTTTCTTCCTTCGCTAGTTTAACTAGGGAGGATCTAAGGTCTGAACTTCTAGCCTTCAAGCTTTCACTTTTACAAGACCTATGCCCTGTAGTCCCAACAGACGTAGCAGACCAAGGATCACACCCAACTCCCTGCATAGGAACTCTTCCATCTACCATCACACCCACCTCAATAATACCCACATCCGCTCCATCTCCATCTCACCCTGACCCAAAACAAATGAACATTCTTGATTTATCCGAGTACTTCCTTGATAGACTCCTATCCGAACCCATCCTCCCACCTCACCTAATTCAAGTACGAAACATCCTAGCCCTCACCCCTCCATTCATCCCTACTACCACCTGCCGTGATCAAGAACGCTTGCCTAAGCATAAACATGATGACACCGATGATTCGGATCATCATGAGGGGGAGAAAAGGCAACGTGCTTGTGAGCAAACCACATCTCAATCCATCATTCCATCCTCCACTAGCTCTGAACCATCTACATCTTCTCAGCCTAAACCCTCAATCTCTACCGCACCAAACGACTCACTAGCCTTAACCGTTTTTCACCCTTCCGAGCCCATAAACACTGAGCCTGGACTTTGTGTCCTCTCGAGAACTTCTATAGACTCATCCTTCATGGATGTTGACCAAGGATTGGAAGGAAATCCTGACAATGCAACATATGAATCACCATTGTCTTCAGGCCGTCAAAACGAGCTAGTCTCTAGTATGATGAAAATGGTAAGTCTTTGTGACTCCGGTGTTATGTTACCCACTGCTACGATTTTTGTCCCAAATGATCCACAGGTCCCACATGCTGAGAGAGCTACATATTCTTCTAAGACCGCTTCTATCCCAATTCCAGCAGATCTACCATCGTCATCCAAGAAACAAGGTTCAAAGAGAAAAGAAAGAGATCTAAAAGAGAAAGCTGTTGATCTGATATTACATGACTGGATAGAAGATAATGAGAAAGACGAACTTCAAAAGATGAACAAAGAAGAAGCTCTCAGCCAGCTGAATTTCATACGAGAAGTCAAGAAGACTGCTGCTGAAAACTTAATGGGACTAGACTCTGAAGAAATAGCTCAAGGAGAATTCTACGATGATCCACTTCCTGATTTTCACTTAGTCAAGGATCTGATCAAGACGCACCCAAAGAAATTCAATACAGAAGACAATTTAGAGACACCTTGGAAAAACGTCAAGATAATTGTGCCATATCAAGAAGATCTGAGACCCAGAATTTGGAGAAGTGAGAAAAGAATCAAGAAGATTGACGAGCTAGAACTCAGAGGACTTGAACATTTAGAAGGAACTGCTGCTTCCGGACATATATGGATGCTACGAAACATGTCTGCCGATCAGAATGATCCTTATGGACACCGCAAAAGATTAGTCAAGTATTCTGATTCAATGATCATAGCTATTCGAGCTATTGAGATACATCATATTGGAAAAGATACGTTCGATCCATCCAATTTATGAGTTTGAACGACAAAATGGCATAATTCAAAGAGCATCTGAAGCTGACCTGTACTACTTGGTTTCTACAGATTTGATCTAATTATTCTACGAGTACAGATACGTCAACTTCAGAGAACTTTCTCAAAAGGACAGAGATCTAGGCCTTAATGCACTCAAGAGATTCATGATGCGACAAGTCAAATACTATTCACTCCTCGATCTGCAAATGGCCATAGAAAATAACTTTCCGAAAGTGAACATGTCTGCACCAAGAAATAGAGCTTCCTGGGTCGAGAATTTTGAAGAAGGCACCATCGTCACACAACCAGAGATAGGACTAATCTACAAAGACTACAAAGGCATCAAGCGAGTCCTTCTCATGAACGAAATTCACAAGTATTGCGATGGTACACTGAGAATCATTGAAGACCATCTGGGAGAAGCTGCTCTGAAGCTACAAAATTCTGAAGATCCAGATGACCCAGTACAGATTGCTCTTATTGCAGATTTTCACGAAGCCGTAGGAGTTAGACTTGATTTCAGAAGTACTCTCAGACATTATGAAGTCATCCTAGGCTATCGGAAGTCATTGTACAAGACTCAAAGATAATCCGCGCTTCATCGACATTTGAACACAAAGGGGGAGAATGTTAGAATATTATTTTATTGTGTTCAAATTAATTGTAATTTAATTAATGAGTCTTTGTATTTAATTAGATTAGCTGAGAGATAATTAGGCCTGATTTCAATGCTCTACATAGCCCACACGCCCGGCCCATATTATTTGCTAATTGTATTAGGCAGTTCGGATATCTCTCCTATAAATATAGGTTGAGATGACCGAATCTAAAAGACAAGTCTCCACACATTCTATTCTGAATATTATTCTCTGTAGAGCCAGTAGATTAGAATTCTCTCTCTAGCCTGTTCGAGTACCATGTATTGTTCTTCATCGAATCATCATTATGAATACACGGTATAAGTTGATGTTGAATTTCTCTTCTACTGTTTAAATTCTTATCAATATTCTTAGATTATTCGACTGTTGTATCTGGGCATATCTCACACAAAAAGAGATATGCCTCCTGAATAATAAAAAATTGTCTTACGCTGCCTAAATACTCTATTCTCGTATATTAGCTCTCGTAGTTAGAATTAAACTCCATCATTTGGTGCTCTCGTTGAGAGCCGATTTACGATTAACACGATGGTTGGGTCACACGTCACAACCGAGTTGACAGTAACCAAGGCGATGCTAGAATGAATCAAATCGTGATTGAGGACGAAGGATCTCAATCATGACGCAGCGATATTCAAAGAATGAATTGAACGACAACGTGTTGAAGCCAGGTGATTTGTGGAATTGTCTGCATGGCATGGGTAGTTTCAGGCACCCTATGACTCGTCCATCACAGTTCCTAACACCGGCAACAGGGAATCCCGTTCCATGTGTGGATCCCACACAAGCTTTGACAAGTTTGGTGACTTTTCAGCGGGCAGTGGAAACCTTGACCACAACCTTCCCGGGATTTGTTCCCAATATGAATGAAACACAACCTTCTACCAATCGTGTGCCATCCGTACCACACCGGGAAGAGGTGGAGGCGGTATCCGCGCACCGCTAGAGGAATTCACCTCCAACGAGTTCTCAAAGGTCACATCATTCCCGTCAAACACCAAGGGCATCGGTTATGGACCGTATAAGAGGATGGAGAGTTTCTGGCCATGACAGGCTCTCTTCCAGGGTCGAGAGAACTGAGGAAGCATCCTTTGCAGTTGTGTCCTCCACCGTCGCAGTGCGCAGGGGGGGGGGGGGGGTCTATAACATGAGATCCCTGGATATCGGCGAGCCCAAATAGATTATACATCCCAGCCCCGCGGTCAGGCCGGCCGAGATGTGGATGACCTCAGAAGGCGCTTTGATTACCTGAGGAGATTAATGGATGGTGGGGCCAACCTCACCCATAATGTTAGGATTCTCGAGCCATTTATCCAGCGAATGATGGATGCCCCACTATCTTAGGGGTATAAGCCCTGCAACATTGAGGCCTATCGAGGAAAGACCGACCCCCAACACCATGTTTCTAGGTACATGGCCTACATGGTGATTATGGGGTATGAAGATGCGATCCGGTGTCGGTGATTCTCTATAATTCGGAGTGGTATGACCGACCTTTCCGGATGAAAGAATATAGAACTTCCGGGAGTTAGCCCCAGCTTTCATAGCTTGATTCGCTAGTTCGAAGGATTCGAAGAAGAACTTCTCTCACCTCCTGCGAGTCAAACAAAGGCTCCATGAGACCTTAATTGCCTTCCTCTGGCTCGTTGGACAGATGAATTGGTAAAGGTTGACGGCCTGGATGACAAGGCAATCGTGACCATATTCACCAATGCTTTGTGGTCAGGTGAATTGCACAAAGAATTCGTACGACAACCCCCAACCTCTCATGAGGAAGCCTTGCGATGAGCTGACCTACAAGCGGAAGTGGAAGAGGCGGAGTAAAGGAAGAGAGAGGAAGAAGATGGAAAGCAACAAGCCAATGATGGAAACAGGAAGAATAACGAGAAGGAGGCCCATGACCAAGACAAAGGAAACGGGTTCAAAAGAAAGAAGAAGGTCTAGAGCAAAGGCAAGTCAGGGGCACCTGACGGACCTTTATCCACTCTTCCACATTAACACATTTAGTGAGCACATTCTTGGATTATGCCATGAAGCAGGGCTTGGTAATGTTTCACGACACCTGTGACGTTATCAACGACCAGGCTAGTATGTAGAAAGGCTCATTCACGACGACCTGTTGGATCTGTTTGTGAAAAAGAACCGGCAAGGGCCACCCCCTCAAACGCAAAGTGTCTGGATCAAGGGAAAAGATGACCAGGCCTCAACCTCCAAGAAGAGGGAGGTCGGAGCCCGATTCAAGGACGATGATGATGGGGAAAAGTCTGGTCGGTAGAAGCGCCCCCATATCAACTAGATCTATGGTGGACTAGTGGGGGAGATACCACTAGTGAAAGGAAAAAGTGGAGTCGTCAACTATTCATCAGAGAGACCAACTGTTTCCTGGCGGACAAGAAGCAGAAGCGGGACTCCATCATTTTTACCGATGACGACTTACCACTTTGCCCTCCCCCACATAGGAACGCCCTGGTGGTAAATATGGAGATTATGGACACAATTGTCCATAGAGTCATGATAGGCAACAACAGCTTGGTGAATATCCTCTACCTGGATACCTACCTGGAGATCGGCCTCTAGAAAGAAGCCTTGAATGAAGCCAGTCAAAACCCCCATGTCAGGATTCATGGGAGATATTATGGAACCGGAGGGGGTGACTACCCTCACGGTTCAGCTCGGATCTGAGCCTTGCTTGCGGTTAGTTGAGGTTGATTTTGTGGTGGTACGATTACCAGGTGTCCACAAGGCGATTCTTGGTCGGCCTCTGTTAGAGGCTTATTAAGTCTTGTTCGTAGATTATCATTTATGTAAATGTTTTGTTTTAAATGTTTCTAATTACGAGTACTTGATTTTGTATTGTACATACATATTAATTTTTCAACAGTATCAGGTAATAGTTGTCATTTTTTATGCCTTCGGTTCTATCAGGTTTTAATTCCTCAATGTATATACTTAATTTATGGGTTTGAAAAATGAAAAACTAGAAAATGAGAACACGTAACAAAAACAAAAACAAAACTGGAGAAATAAGTAAATGGACCCGTATATTCTTTACACAAAAAGAAGTGAAATTAATGTAAAATTTCCAAATTAAAGTACATATTTATTAATAATGTCATATTATTGCTTTTCTTGATATCATTTTGAGAGCATAGTGCAATATGTTGACATTAACATTGATATGACAACATAAATTACATAATTGACATTATTTTCTCATACTTTAGGAAAAATCGTTGCAATTGTATTTTCGAATAACATTATGGTCTCTCAATGGGGCATGAAAGGCTCTTGTTGGGAGGGGGTTCATTGAACCCTTAGATATATGTCATTAAGAGCAAAATGAGAAGCAAAGTAGGAACCCCATCAAATTTTGAAAGCAGTTGGTGGAAACGACCATATAAATTAAAGGCTCCATTTCGTATTTTCGACTTATTAGCCTTATCGATCATTTTTTAATCAAATATGTAATTTTTGATTTCGTTATTGAGTTGTGTAATAATCAATATAAGTAGGGAAATTTCCCTAAATAGGAGTAAATGAGATTTGGAATACTAAAATAGGAAAATTATGTTTTTCTTCCCGAAATAGAAGTTGTTACTGTCATGATTGATAAATACTGTCATTAATTATAATAAATACAAGATGACATTAAATACTGTCATGTTAGTCCTATTTCGGGAATAAAAACATAGTAGTCCTATTTTGGAATTTCAAACTCCATTTACTCCTATTTTGGGAAATCTCCTATAAGTAAAGTTGGAATTATTTTTCTGACCAGATTGGATGAAGTTACTATATAAGATCATTTTATCTATTTTATCATTTAATTTTTTTTATTTTATTAATAAAAAACATATTATATTTTAGGGGGAGAAATAATAAAAATACCTCAAACTTTGAAGGTGTGTGAGGTAAACACCCCCAACTTGCATATGTAATTTAAATACCCCAAACTTTATATAAAAAGTTATTTTCGCACTATTGTCATGTATTATTTCTTTCAAAAATGTAAATTTATGGGGTTAATTGCATAATTTAAAATAGCAAATTAAAAGTGTTGCAATTACTCCCTCCGTTTTTTAAATTATGCAATTAACACCATAAATTTACATTTGTGAAAGAAATAATAGTGAATATGGTGCCAAAATAAATTTTTATATAAAAGTTTGGGGTATTTAAATTACATATGCAAATTTAGGATGTTCATCTCACATCGTTTTAAAGTTTGAGACATTTTAATTATTTTTCCCTATATTTTAATACCACATCTGTCCCTTAAAATTTTGTCATCTTTCCTTTTTGGGACGTCCCAAAAAACTATGTCAGTTTCCCTTTTAGTCAATTATTTTGTGGTTTCTGTTATTTATCTTTCCTCTGCACAAACCTCAACCACAGTTTTTACTTTATTATTCTCCGTACCGGTTAATTTTGGCAAAGTTTTAAGGGACAGAGATAGTATATAATTTTTGTAAAATTCAATGAAATCAGCCAATTAAAATAATTCATTCAGAAATTTATAAATTTGAATAGAATGAATCCAGTTCTTAATAAGGGTTTCATCCCAACCTGCAGCTACGGTACCTATCCGAAAACTTTGTTGACCGTTGCCACCAATCCTAAATTTCAAAATCAAATTACGAAACCGCTATGTGACCCATAAACTTCTCTATTTCTCTGCAAATTTTCTTCGCAACGTGCAGGCGGGAGACATTAGAAAATGGTGTCGAAGGTTTTGAAGAAGACCCCAACAAAGTCTCTCAAGGCGCACAAGAATCATCTCCGACGAGGCCGCAAAAGGTCTCCGATAAAGAATCCGGCTACAGCCACAGTCAGATCCGTGGTGGTTGCCTCCATCAACAGGTCTTTCTACACCTGCCGTGGCCGCCTCGTCAAGATCTTCTCCAAACTCACCTGCATTTCCGGTACCCCAACGAGAACCCCAAGAAAAAGAGGCTATAAGATCCTGGAGAAAGTCCCTGATCTCCGGCGGCCTCTGTTCGATGAGGAAAACCCCCTCCCACCCTCTCAGTCCCCTGAAAAAAGCACCATCTTTCTTGACTTAGACGAAACTCTGATCCATTCCAACAGCAACCTCCCACCGGAAAAGTACGATTTTGTGGTACGTCCGGTGCTGGACGGCGACCGCGTGGAGTTCTACGTGTTGAAGAGACCCTTTGTGGATGAATTTCTGGAATCGTTGAGCAAGAAATTCGAGATTGTGGTGTTCACAGCTGGGATAAAGGAGTATGCCTCTCTGGTTCTGGATAGGCTGGACAGGAAGGGCTTGATTTCACACAGGCTATACAGAGATTCTTGCAAGGAATTGGATGGGAAGTTTGTGAAGGATTTGTCTGGATTGGGGCGGGATATGAAGAGGGTCGTGATTGTAGATGACAACCCGAACTCATATGCTTTACAGCCCGAAAACGCAATTCCTATTCGGCCATTCACTAATGATCTTGGGGATGGCGAGTTGAAGAGGTTGATGGAGTTCTTTGATGGGTGCGACGGTGTTGAAGACATGAGAGTTTCTGTCCAGCACTTTTTGGCAGAAGATAATCACAAGGGGGGGCTGGTGGTGGAAGTTTGATTTCCATTTCAGATTTTGTCATTATTTTATTCACTCTTCCACTTCATTGTTGGTTTTAATGGCTAAGCGTTGAATGTGATTTCATTCAATCTAAATGATACACAATCATTTATACTCAGCAAGTGTTTATGAATATCAAGCAAGCAAGTGAAGATTATCGGTCCGTTTCTACACTATAAACGTATGAAATGAAGTAGTAGTACATTTCAACTACTTGCAACTGAATTTCGAATTAGGGAAAGTTGGACATGATTTATCATGCATGTGTTATTTATTTGAACAAAAATGATGTTTGTACCCACTCTTGTTCCCACGCATGTTTACGGGTATAAGGTGAGTATAAGGGTATGTACATCAAACTGTACATTATCTAAATGAAAATGTGCATCACTTTGCATCACACTCATTTCTCACATGAACTATTTGGAACTGCACCATATTTTTGGGCTGCAATTCACATTTCAAATTGACAGAAAGAGATTGTGAATTTCTAATTTGCAATTATAGCCATTAAATTTTCCAATCACATGACAAAACAAATCAACGTTATACATTGGCTATGGGCTTAACTAGAACGTGGAAGAGAGGTGGGCCAAATTACAATAAAAATTCATTATCATCTCAAATACTAGTATATGGAAGCGTGTAGCTAGAACACTAGAACTTGTGGAAAGGTGTCAGGCATATCATAGTGTTTTATTAAGACTTATTACTAACCATTATATTATTAACCTTTACTTAATTTTATAGTACTGACTTTCATATTAAAAACAGTTTATCCTTCAGGTATACCAATGACTTTTTTAATAAATACTACGGTATAATTTGTTATTACTCACAATTTTCAGGAGATTGTGGGCCTTCGACTATGAAGAAGCTGAATAAGAAACATTTTAGCAAGTAGAGGTTTGCTTGTTGACTTCAATGTGGATGACGGTTATGAGATAAGGAAAGGGAGGCAACAGTTCAAAGCTAGTCTTAAAGGTAGAACATATTCTTGTAGAAGATGGGGTCTCTTTAGAATCGTTTGTCCGCATGTCATATGTGTCCATCTTTTTCAATGGAAGGATCTATAAAAATAGGTGGACACTTGCTCCTACTGTAAGGAACTCTATAGAAGGATTTACTCATATACCCTACAAGCAATTAATGGTGGGCACTTATGGCCAAAATCAGAGAATGAAGATATTATACCTTCCCTACTCAAGAAAATGGCTGATAGGCTAAAAAGAAGAAGGTAAAATAAGAAAGTGAATCCACCACTAACTGGTCCACAATTGAGGATAATGACATGCTCCATTTGTGAAGAGGAAGGACACAACAAAGGTTCTTGTCCAAACAACAACCACACCTAGGGAAGAAAGAGTAAGAACAAATATAAAGAAAAGAGGGAGATGAAGATCTACTGATTCACCAGAGCCATGTGGTGTGGGTGCTGAAGGTCAAGAAGTCGTGTGGATGTTCAAAGACAAAGTGATGACCAATGGGAAGAAGGAGACAACCAATGGGAGAGGCAAGGAGAAGGAGAGGAGTCAGAGGACACATGGTTAGAGTAGAAAGAGGATTCCATCACTTGTTCCTTCTAGATGTTTTTTTGTATGTAATTTTATATGAACATATGTGATTGTTATGGAAGAATTGATCATCTCATTATATTTCTACATCATTGAAGTCTGGAAGAACATGATGAAGTGTTGTCCATGTAAATTTTAGAATAAGTGCTACTGGTTTTTACCTTTAAACTAGTGGTTATTGTGGCCCAGAAACTTGTGGTTGTGTTGACTATGTTGTGTCAGTACAATTCTGCTTCTTGGTCTTCTATGGTGGGTTAACTTGTTGGCACTAAAAAGTGTTTTTAGTACTAAAATTAGTGTATTGTGGATTAATGTCATGATGATGGTGTCATTTGTTTTATCTGCAACTCTAATACTAGTGGAGTAAAACTTAAGCTCTGGCCGTCTAGTAGTAAGGTCATTTTACGAGTTGCATTTACACTTCTATTTGTCGACCATGTCTTCCAATGCTTAAAATAACAAATCGGATTTGATACTCTTTGCATTAATACGTCATGTACTTGTTGACTTTAGAAGCAAAAATGTGATCCTACGTATAAACTATAGGACAACCCATAAATTATTACACCCATGTACAAACCGGTACTGGACTTGAAACTTGAAAGGCACACATGTGAATATGTGATCCCTGTCAAATAACATAGATGCATTCCACATCATTCTTTTAAATGAGTAAAAAAGCCAGTACAAAAGCTCATTATTGCACCAATGCAACAGTTTAAACACTCAAAATAAACAATGACAACTAAAACAAGTACTACAATTACAGCAAACCCAAACAACTTCCTAAACGTTTAGGCGTCCTTGGCTTCACTTGACCTTTCTAACACCTTCAAGTTGTCCTTGTAGATCAGTTAAGTGTTCAACAACTATTGAGATCATTCCCTTCACTCCACTCTATTTTCATTCATCTTTTCACCATTAACTATGTCTCTGGTTTCCATGGCATCCTTCCACAAACAAGTCCACACCGACACACCTGGAATACAATGTTATTACTTATTAAAGTTGATTCATATAAAAAAAATGTCCTTCAGTTCATCTTTGTTAACAAAAAGTTTAAACTTGTAATTAATAAAATCGAGATTAAATACTCAAGCTTCCATTTCTTACACCCAATTGAAGTAAAAATAACAATTACATCCATTTTTTACACCTATGGAAATTTCTCCCACTCTCCTGTAAACAGAGGGTTTCAATCCACAACAACAGTACAAGGGCAGATCATAATGAACATTAAAGATTAAGATTAAGATCAAACTTACGACTTGAGACTACTACGATTGATGGTCAAAATAGATTGATGAAGATGCAGATGACATTTTTTTTGAAAGATTAAGATCAAACTTATGACTTGAGACTATTACGGTTGCTGGTCAAAATAGGTAATAATTGTTGATTAGGGTCAAGAGGAGAGAGACTATTAATATTAAACAATGTGGAAATGAATAAGGAATTAACGACCACCACGTAGGCATCCACATCAGCAACTAATTGGTTTACTAGGTGATTACTACTGCATAAACGGTAGATTTGGTTGTTTTTTACACTTCGTGGACTTGATTTATTCATTTGAGTACAAAGAGTCAATTAACTTTTTCATAAAGGTACGAGGGCCTATTGACATTTTCCACTGTTAACTTTTTTTACTATGATCATGTTCAGGAGCGGATTTGGCTTAAGGACAGGGAGGGCCTAGGCCCACGCTCAAAACAAAAAAATGTATATATATATATATATATATATATATATATATATTATGTATATATTACTCGTAATACATAGTATTGCAGTAGTTATGGTATAATAACAACTAACACCGAATTGTTAACACAAGTAATGTTGGCCCGATGGAAGTAGACTGAGTGTGCAACGCTGCATAAGGATCCGAGTTCGAATCCCCTAGGCACCAGTGTTTATAATTTTCAGTGCCACACCTAGTAAATTTTTTTCTGTCCAAAATCTTTGTCCCACACGGAAGAGAAGAATTATTCCTTCAAGTCCATCTGCATCAGTTTTTTACTACCTGCGTTCCCATTTTAACTTCCAAATGGGTTTGGCACAATGTTTAAGATAGTGGATATTGTGTGGTGGAGAGTTGTGCAGAGGAGAGAGAAATGTGTAAGAAATGTTGTGAACCACAAATTGTTTACCAAAAAGGGAAAGTGGAAGTTTTCATCGGAACGGACGAAAAAGGAAAGTTGGAAGTTTATTTAGGAATGGAGGGAGTACATTGGGTTTTGAATGTTAGTATAAAAAATGAATTACTTCAAATCATTGGAATTTTGAATAGGGTTTTTTACAAGAATATTACTAAAATAAAACATACTCCGTATTTACATAAATATGACTATTCATTACTACAATGTGATGTTGTGGTAACTTAAGCTCAAAACTAGAATATGAATTACTATGATTTCATTACTACTCTAGTCATTAGTCATATTTTTGTAAATCATATTTATTTTGGTCATATTTATGTAATTATTTCTTTTGAATATTAGTCTGAAAATTAACTAGGTCAATTCATTAGGCTTTTGGATATTGGCCTGAAAACTTAATTAGTTCAATTTATTGGGCTTTTGAGTATTGGTTTGAAAAACTAATTAGTTCAATTCATTGAGCTTTTGAATATTAATTTGAAAAATTAATTAGTTCAATTCATTGGACTTTTGAATCATTTTCATTTTCATTTACCCAATGCCGCAAAGGCTCCCACCTACGGTGGGGTAAAGGGGGGTCGGATGTACGCAGTCTTACCCCTGTACTAAAGCACAGAGAGACAGTTTCTGGATGACCCATAGTGAAAATCGCATCCAAGATTGCATGGACTGAATGCTGCTCCATAACAAAGAAGCGCAGACAGTTTAGTGAGCCATTTTGCTTTATTCTATCATAATCTTAAGCCAAAAAATAATGAATCTTTGGCTCCATTGCAAATGATGGAAATAAGTTCAATACATTGTGCTTGGTGAGTGAAATTTAATTAGTTTATTTTTTACATAGAGAATAGACTATAGAGTCGAAAGAAATTTGGTTTTGGAGAAATTGACTTGAAAATTGGTACTGAATATTTCAGTAAGACAATTAAATTGTCGGTTCGGTAATATTTATTTTTTTCTTTGACATTTCTGTGATATTATTTAACTATATTTTGCCATTTTGACATTTTTTGCAGTATATCTTATTTAATTAAATTTTGGCCCCGCCTGAATGCAAATGCTAGATCCACCATTGATCATGTTCAATTTTACATATAATGGACATGGAAATATACACATAGTAACTTTAGTAAGTTTTTTATCCACAAGTTTATTTTAATAATATTCTAAGAAAACCCCTATATTCATTGCACCAAGTTGATTTTGATGTTAAAAATTCATTTTCTTACACCAAGGAAATCTCTACTACAAGTCTACAGTGTTCCTTCAAATTTTCTGTGTGTTTTGTTTGATTTTTAAAATCCTTTGGCTAGGGGATCATGAAATCGAAAATTCAAAAAGTGGAACTGCAATCAAAATAAATCAAACTACAAAAAAGCAAAACGAAATGCAATAAAACCAATTGAACCGTAATTGTTCAGATCATTTTTTGTTTTAAGCTTTCAAAGTCAAATTGAACCGAATAATCCAAACTAATAAAAATATGAAGTTTTATTTATTGAAAATTGTTCATTAATCCTAATATCATTGTTATTCCTTTATTTTCTAGTAATAGAAAATTAATGTGTGGTATTATATTTATTAAGAGTTTCTTATTTAAGATGTTAGGTTATATTTATTGCTCAACTTAATTTTAAAACTTCACACACTTTTGTTCCCTACTCCAATAATACAACTATATTGAACTACTAATTTTTTATTTATGTGTTTGTTCTTTGTTGTATGTGGCATGATCGTGGTGTGTCTTTGCCGCTAATTCCTAATAGCTTTTGTGTTTTTGTACCCTACAAGTTTGTTTAGAGAACACATAAATATGAACCTCAATTGTACATCATAGAACAAATACATTTGTGTACTTTTCCAAACCAAACACAAAAGGTGGAAGAACATATATATATTGATGTCTAGAAAGGATATTTAATTTTTAAAGTTATAGCACCAAACAAAAAAGTCTTTTCATAAACGAAAAGATGGAATTACCAAATATATCTTTTTAGAACAATTTTTTTTGTGTGAAATAGGAATTTTATTAAGAAAAAACAATAAAAAGTACATCAAAACACAAATTAAGGAAAAGAGAAAACAAAAGCAAACAGAAGTGAACAAGTAATAATGTCTAACCCCAAGAGGTAGTAACTAAATTAACTATTTCCTTCCTAAAACTCTTGCACCATTAACAAATCTTCAAACATCACCATGTGTTTAAGATCTAGTCCTCGTAAGTTGGGATTGCTTATTCGTCTTTTTCGAAGGTAGGGGAGAAACTAGTGTTGTAGTCAAACACTGTAGACGATTCGCAAATTGTGCAACCCAAGCGGCCATTTCACATATGAATGGTAAAATATCTGATAATTCTATTCGGGGTTGTATATGTAATCATGTGGTGAATGACTCCTTGAATTAATATAGTTAGGTAGTTTACATTAAAAAGAGATTTAGTATACAAAATTTTGATATACTCCGTATATGAATACCGCACTTGCAATTTTGATTTGATTCATACGAGTACGAACTTACTGCACTTAAACTTGGGTATACTGAAATTTTGATACACGAGCCTTATAATAAGGGTGGGATACCAGTAGATGCAGTTTGAAGGTTCTCATAAATAAGGTTTTAGAAAGTTCATTACGGCTCTTCAAGATGAATCCATTTTGTCAAATCCCCAGTTTTTGGTCAAAAAAATGCTTTCATAATAGTGAAGTCAACCCAAATTAAACCATCCGATGGTCATACACTCACACTGGACCCTAAGGGACTTTATACACTCTGGGGATTGAGAGAATAGAAAATTAGATAATGAGAATGATAGAGAGCGGGAAGAGCATGGGGCGGGACAGAGCTTGGCCCCACTTCCGTGGGCCGGGTTAGGGCTGTCATTAGAGTTTATTTATTATTATTAAATTAATGTTATGTTTTAGTTTGAGCCTATTATTAGTAGAGTACTTAGTAGAGTTAGTATGGGCTTAATTAGGATTTAATTAATTTGGACTTGATTAGGGTTTCTCTTAGAAGCTATTTATACCCCTTGCCAACGGTATAATTTAGTTTGAGCCTATTATTAGTAGAATAAAATTTGTTTTAGCCTTTGGGTTCTAGACAACGTTATTTTTATCTTTGATTATCTGGGCAACGGTTTACCCCGTTGACTTTATTTTTTTGTTACACAACAAAGAAGTCGGTCATGGATTGGATAAGTATGATTTCTAGGAAATCAGCGAATATAATCTTTCCCACCAGCTGTAAATAGGTCATGAAATCAATTTACATGATCAACTATGGATTAATCTAAAGCAAGGCAATATAAACTTCTACTTATATGCATATGCATACTCACCTGCATCTCAATCAATCAGTAACAATGGGATAGATTTTGCATGTATATAATTTCTTTAATTTTAATTTAGAAAAGCTAAAAACTGAAAATTAATGAAATCCGATGCAGCCAAGAAACAATATTAAAAATTACCCGGACATATTGAGGCAAGTGCAAATAATAATAGGAAGGTCAGTCAATAGCAATGGAAGAGGTTCGAGGGCAAGCGGGAAGCTTCGGATATGGAGAAGCAGGAATCGTCAATGGCGTCACTCCGGCACCACTGGCATTTCTGGCTTTGAAGGCACTCAGATCTGGACGCGATGTCGCCGCAGTCGGGCAGCGGGTTACGGTGGACGCTCCTGCGGATCCCCAGAAGTCTCCTGCTTGGATCGGCGTTCACTGGAAATAGAACGGCGCGGTAGAGAACAATAAAAAAGATAAGTTTAACGGCGAATGACATTTTTGTAGTCTTTGCAGAAAGAGGAAATCTAGAGTGGGGGAATTGAACTCCTCTCCAATTTGCTTAGTAATAATTAGCGACAGCTTGCGAACGATCTAACAGTTTAAAAAAGTAGCAAAACGAAATGGCCCATGCAGGTCTCGAACCTGCGACCTTCGCGTTATTAGCACGACGCTCTAACCAGCTGAGCTAATAGGCCGTTATGCTTCCTTAGTGCTGAAGCCATTATATATATAAAGTGTTTGGAAATAAAGCAATTATATCAATCATACTACATTAATAAAAACTAGTATCGTACCCGTGCGATGCACGGGACAATAATATATTCATATTTAGCGTTTTTTTTTCATTGAAAGAAAAATGTTTTTTATGATTCAATGTATGGTACCCGTACGATGACTTAGAAAACTGGAAAACTGATGATAGGAGTACAATAGAAGTAGGCACTTAAAATGAAGGCATCGTAAAATCTGACTTAGTTCAAGAGAAGAAATAGAATGTGGTGTCAAATTACGCATGATATAGTAGCGTTTAGAATATCGTTTAGAATATCTTTTGTGATTTGTGAGTTTACCATCAATGGGATGAATATCTTCTATGCTTTCCTTTCAACACATATATACTTCGTATAGATTGTTTCAAGTACTATTTTCCGAACATTAAATATAGAGTTAATTAAACTTTATAAAAATATTTGGTGTCAAAAAAAACTTTATAAAAACATTACTACTAAGAACAATGCCTTTTAATTATATTCAAATTTAAAAAGTGTACGTGTATCTTCGAAGAATTTTCAAATTTAAAAAGTGTACGTGTATCTTTCAGGTATAATTTTTTATACATTAAATATAGATTATTGGCTTAACTTTTATAAAGATATTATTAACAAAATAAAAGTGTATTTTTAATTATTTCATATAATTTAAAATTGTGTGTGTGTTTAAATATTATAAGAATGGATACTTTTTAATTAGTGTCTCAAAATTCATAAAAACAGAATACACCATTTGAGACGCCCCATTTAAAATATTTACAAATTTTCACTTGAAAATAAAATTTTACTGTTCGGTGAAATGAACAATTCATTGTTAGTTTTTTTTTAAAACACTTCACTGTTAGTTACACACTGAATTCTAATATTTAATTAAATACAATGGCTTTTACTACAATAGTTTTATTTTAGGATTCCATTTTGTAGATATAGTTTTTTTTCTCAGTATAATAATACAGAGTATTTAAATTTTGAAGTAAATATGCCTCATACAACGTATTATCTTTGGCCCATATTATGTTGCGTAGCTCACTCCCTGCTCCAAAAAGTTCTTTTGGCCTGTGAGCTCAGACCTTACAATACCCTTCTCACCGTCTCTGAACATTTTCCGCCTCCCACTTCTCCCTCGGTTCAACCTCGCCATCCAAACCGACTGAGGTCTCTCCATACTTTTCTAATTACCTCCCAACTTCTCCGTCTCCGATTCCATTCATTGCCGCCGTAAACGCATGAACTCTATTGAATCTCTCTCCGTTTCGTTTCTAACGGAGGTCGACCGGTTGCCGGGTGGTTGTTCGTGTAATACCCAGAGGTCCGTAGTTTTTCCATATCTTTTCCCAATTTTTTCAATTCTTTTGTAGATCTTTCTTACTCTCTTTGATTTTTTATCAGCACCAAATATATGAAGTTTAGGTGTTGTCGATGTCCATTCTTCACCATCTCTCTAATTTTCTGATTTTTTGTTTTTAGCATCGATTGTGTGAAGATTGTGTGTTTAATTTCACTAATTTTTTGCATTTGCAAAATGATACGTGTCTTGTATATGGATTCCGTCCATCTGCCTTGTCGTTAAAGTTTGTTTCTAAGTTCATATATGATGTTTTTTCGTGTTATATTGCGATAGACTTTGTGCTTGTGGAATTTCCATTACAGGGTATTGTTTTGTTTTTCATTTATGTTAAATATACTCAATTGTGTAAATGGTCTATTCCCTGAATAGTTAATATTGATTTTTCTTTCCCACACATTCTTTTCTTTTCCAATGGAAAGAGTTCTATTATGTTGCCTGCAAGATACAGAGTTCTTTTTTGCCTCAGATAGCAGTTGAACAACTAAGTGGATGATCAATAAAGATTAAGGGTAAATACTAAGAAACTCATACATATGAAACTTATGAAATTCTAAAATAAATTTATACCTATTAATCACTGTTTACAGCCCTCTTGAAGCAGAAAATACAACATAAGACATGACACGGAAAACACAATTTAGAGAAATCGTAATATAGGAATAGACAGAAACTTAAATAAGGGTAAACAACTTTAGTGTTGCAAAAAACAATTTTGGAAAATGATGTATAGAAAACACTGTACTTTAGTTATAAATAGAAGTTGGATAAATATCCTAAAGGGTTAAACTTCACAGCTTCACAACTTTTCAACCTTCAATCATACGCTTTCTTTGCTTCTTTTATGCCTTTTGCAATATCATCATCTTTGACAGCCCTTCAGCCAGACACAAACTTACCTCACATCTTCAAGAACAATCTCTATGAAATTTGGTATTCCCCATTTAATTCTCGTGGACTGGGGTGGGGGTATGGTCCATATGGATGTCTCATGGATCTTATGCTTCAAATGACATCAATAATTAACGAATTAGTTTCAGACGAAATGTTTAGAAGATTTGAACTACTTAGAGTTTAAAAAACGTACTTGTATTGCCATGTAAAGTTCAAAATATTAATTATTCTGCATAGTATCAAATTGTACCTCATCGTCATGGAAAATTCATTCCATTCGATTTCTAATACCCTTGTTGTTGTACCCTGGCAGAGCATTAAAGTGGATGAGGCTCACTCTCTTTGCCCAGTTTGGTTTTGAGGAGGTGAGATCATAGATTTTGTTGAACAACATGGTCACCTGATGTAGCGGCAACTCTGA
This sequence comes from Cuscuta europaea, assembly GCA_945859875.1. NCBI lineage: Eukaryota > Viridiplantae > Streptophyta > Magnoliopsida > Solanales > Convolvulaceae > Cuscuta > Cuscuta europaea. The sequence continues at coordinate 1,444,454 of CAMAPE010000003.1, read as the reverse complement.
AACAAATTGAAGCAATATGAACTTATTAATTTTAAACGGAAATTGATACTCCATAACAATAAACCTATATCGAAAAGCACTTTTACAACACTTTTGAATCAATTTATATCTGTCGTTTTGAGTCTGAGGTGAGTGTTATTTATATAGGTTGATGAAGCAGTTATTCATAGTGAGTGGGCTGGAACGTGGAGGGTTTTTTCCAGAACTGTAAGGATGCAACCGCTTCAGAAAAGTGCCATGTTTCTCACAGGATTTTCACGTTTTATTTTTTTAAAGATAATATGTAACGCCCCTCTCAGGGTTAAAGGAAACGCTACATAAACTTACAACTAAAAAAAACTGCAATATAATGGCTGTTTGTTTAAGAAATAACCCTGATAAAAACTCAAATATAACTAAAATATAACTCCAAATAAAAACTCAATAAAATCTAGTTATCACCATCAAATGTGATAACCACCTGGATCCAGGAATTTATTCAAACTTCAATCCTCAAATAAAATAAAGTAATAATAATCTTTTATTCTAACAACTGAAATACTGGAGTAAAATAAAAACTAGCTAGAAGTCGCCAAGGTCGTTCTCATTAACTCATCTTGGCATGCGTTCCATTCCCTCATCATCTTCCTAGGCCTTGGCCTTACCCTTAGTATCTGTAAATGCGAAGAAAGAAAACTGATAAGCTTTACGCTTAGTAAGTCACTATGAATTCACAAAATATCTGAGAAGTCTGTGCTAATTTATCAATAGATAAATTTAGGCTATAAGCGTGCACTAAACAAACAACTAACAAATAGCTTCTCAATTAAAATAAATTCTAAGAGAGGTTCTAAAAAAATATTTTCTAAAATAATTTCTCAAAACTACTGGAGAGATCTCAAAATTTCTTTCTTAAAATACCTCTGTAAAACTTTCTGAAAGAGATCTCAAAAGCAACTTTCTGTAAAACTTTCTGAAAGGGAATCTCATAGACTTTCTGTAAAACTCTTTGTGGCTAATTTTAACTGTGGGCCCGTGATATGTACTCAAAGGCGCCAATCCGACAGCTCAGGGGAGCGACTCACTAAACATATCGGACTCTCTGAAACTGATAAACTGATAATCTGAGGGAACTTATTCCCGAGTACATATCACCTGATCTTTCACTTTAAATGTTAGTTCTTTTTGTAGTGACGTTTGGGTAAAAACATCATTAAAATCTTGAAATAAAGTATTGACACAATCTTGACTATGGCAGATAATAAACATAACTTAATACAACAATTACAATAACTCATCAAATAATTCACTAAGCTCACATAATAGCAAATAGTCTAAAATCATCTAATAAAAATCAACCAGACTTCTTTCTTTCATTTGGTTGAACAAACATGTACAGGTGGTAGTGAACTTACCTGTCAAAGCTGAACTTAAATCACTCAGATATGAATGGCACCTTGATAACGTCTTCCGGTAAACTCTTCTTTGAAATCTTTAATTAGATAAGTAGTATAACATTACAATTAAAACCCGTTATTACTATAACCCAAAACTTTAACTGTATTATTGTAAGCCAATACTCTAAAATCGAAGTTGTCTTTCTGAAATATCCGACCAACCACTCAATTAAACGGCCTTTGCTAGATATCAACTTTTTTTAATAAAAAAGAGTCCCTAAACTGATTGACTTCTTCTGGGACAGATTTAAAGTTAAATTATATGCTAAAAAACTAATGGGATGTAAAATATACTACTGCTGCGTACAAGCTTCAATTAAAATTTGGAATGACTACTAACTATATCTGTGAAATATGCACTTTAAGAAAAACCTTACTAACTAAATATGATACAAAATTTCTGGATATAAAATGAGCTTCTAAATATTTTTAACTACTAGTTTATTATACTGGTTTTTTTTGCTCTGCCCCCCTAGAGATCCAACGAAGGATGAAAGCACTCCTCAAAGTAAATAAATAAAATTAAACTAACTGATTATATTAGGGAATTGACTAATCCATAAAGTTGCTAGATACGAATGATTGGAACTTGAACTTACCCGACAAGAGTTTTGCTACAACGGCATGAGAGCTTTTATGATTAAATGGAAAGTTTCTCAGAGGAAGGAAAAGGAAAACAAAGATATCAGGGAGATGGGAGAAACGGTCGCGGCTGCAGAGAGGAGGAAAATAGAGTAGTACTCGGCTCTTATGGAAGAAAGTGGCGTAACTTCTCTAGGGATTTAGTATAAAAGAGACTTATTTGGGCTACATTGATTTGGGCTCCTAATATTCTTAAAAAAATCCAACATTAAAAGTATTCTCTATTTCAAAATAAACTGATTAAGCTTTAAAACATTACTTATTTCTTCACTTAAAATTATTCGAGCTTACCGGTCAACGTTACCTCCCAGAACAACACGTGACCAAACAATAAATCACTTTAGTCATAGAAGAATCTTATTTAATCGACTAAATAAAATAAAAGATTAATATAAGTAGATCGCTAAAATCGGGGTGTTACATAATATGCATGAATAAGTAATTGGTTGTACAGGCAAACGTGATGATGTGGCGGGGATTATCCTAGGCGGGAACAGTTAATTGATAGACGATTCCATCATTAAATATATTAAGATAGGCCGTTATGCTTCCATGTGACAATCAAAATGCATTATCCCCCAAATAATTCCTTATTATTCTTATGCGAAATTCACAAGAATAATAAAAATAATTCAAACTAGTAATAGTATCTACGTTAATAAATTGGGGGTGAATTCAAATCATCGCCCAAATTTAAATAAACCTAGAATAATGGGAGTAGTTCAGATGTTAATTCAAATGATTCGTCATTAGTAAATGAAGAATTGGATCAATTTTTTTATTAGTTTTATACTTGCATTAATTAGAGATTACAGATATAAAATGGTAGGGACCTCGTGACTCCGATTTTCTAGGTCCGCCACTGACTATTGCTAGTTCAGATTATTTTTTTAAACACTCAATACAAATTATTATTATAAAATCCCTAAAAGTAAGGATTAGTTCTTATGAATTTTGCCTTATTATTATTATTATTATTATTGTTGTTGTTGTTGTTGTTATTATTATTATTATTATTATTATTACTAGACTACATAAGTACATATCAATCAGTGCGATACATAATAATATGTGATAACCAAATTTTATTAACACAATTTTAATGTATAACATGTATTTAAAAAGTAAGATAAGTATAATTAATTGAGTATTGTAGCTAGTAGTTCTTTCCCTAATACAAAGTAACTTTAGTAATTCCATTTTCTTTTCGTACATATTTTTTCATATGCATAATACAATTAGTTTGTACTACAACATTAAATCTGTTTAGTGACACCAGTTATTGTTATTATAAAATAAAAACCTATAAAATAATAAATATAATTTTCAAAGTAAGTCGTGTGGATCGTCTTATGTTTCTTTAGTAAAAAGATTTCAGTGATTAGTTTTCCCATACGATCCCAATAAAATTATTAGATTCTATTACAACATAGAGAAAAACAATTCAAACTCCCCAAATTTGAATGGATATAGGATATGGGATACACACTCCAAATTTACATATGTAATATAAATATTTTGAACTTTATATAAAAAGTTATAATAATAACACAATGATCATATGTTTTTTCTTTCACAAATGTCACACATTTAGTATAATTCATGGTGCTATGATAACTTTTTATATATATAAACTTCGAGGTATATATACTACGTATACAAGTTTAGGACATACTACGTGCTATAAGTCATGGTGCTATGATAACTCTTTGTAGACCTTTTTATATCCATCAGTACACCATATATAAGGCCCAAAGAAAAAGAAAAAAATTACCCCCCTTTCCCCACCTCAACCCCACGTGCGGTAGTCCCTCTCCCAAAATCAAACTTCCGCTCTCAACTCATTCTGCATCCCCACAAATACTCTCATTTGTCCCACAGTATTTCGGAAATCCTTCCCCATGAAACATCACAGCCATCCCTTGCATCCCAACCGCCCATCGGAGAAGGTGACATGTAGTCAAACGACCTGTGTAGGGCTTGGACATCGCAGTGGGTTGAGAACGAAGACATGTGAGCAGTTGTTGCATCAAAGAAGAAACAACTTTGGTGTGAACTCCAATCACGACAATGGTGGAAAGGTTAGTACCATTTTAATTAATTTTAAACCACATTAAATTTTGAAGGTTATTTGGATTGTTAATGAAGGCCCCATTGTCGATTAAGGTGTTCATAAAGGCTAGGGATTTTGTAGCGACATTAATTTTAGGCGTGTTTGTGCGTGTTGTTTTTTGTGTCGGATGTTAATGGGCATTTTTGTGTTAACCTTGGATTTGTCTATGAGTTGGGAGATATTTTTGGGCGTGTTGTTGTTTTTTCTGTGCGGATATTTTTAGGTCTGTACATTGTTTTGTATTATCTGTGACTTGTGATTCTGTCTGTGACAGGGCTCTAAAGTTAAAAGTTCTGCTTAAAGACCATTTCCCTGCTTAGTATTCAGTGTGCGAAAAATATAATGAAGCATCCAATCTACTATAATCATTCTTATCCGCCAATAAATTGCAACTGTTCCGCAAGCTACCATGGGGCCATCTTGTGGATGTCCCAAAGATTCAATTTTCTGCCCAAATAGTTCATATGCTGCTTTTACGCCTTGTGGAGGAACAACCAGAAGATGAACTTTGGTTTCGCGTTCAAGGAAAGCTTTTAAAGTTTACCTTTGATGATTATTGTCACATCACTGGATTACCCTCTACAGGCCAAATGCCATCCTCACCAGAGGAAGATGAATCTGGGGAAAATGAAGTTGAAGATGAAGTTGAGGTTGAAGAGAAAGAACTTGGGCGGTGGCAGACATGTACCTTGGTGGCTCAGTGGATACTACCTTTGAGAAGTTCAAGGAAATACTTCAAAAATTGAGGTCTTCCAGACGAGGTGATCCAACTGATGTTGTGAAGTTGGCCTCTTTGTACTTCGTTCAGTGTGTATTCCTAGCCAAAGACAGGACCACAAAGATAAATCCCGACTTCGTAAGATTGGTCAATGATTTCGACAAATTCAAAGATTACTCGTGGTATAAGGAGGCTTACAAGTTATTGGTCACCCATTTGAATGGTTTAATGGTTGGGCAACCAAAGAAGTTTAAAGAATGCAAGGCAAAGTTCACTATCTATGGTTCTCCATTAGTTGTACGGGTATCACAAATGAAATTATGTATTTATTTATTAATTTGGTTATTTATTTATTTATGTGTTTGTGAGGTTCATCTAATTGTACTTCTCAGACAATATATATTTTACACACACACTACATATTGGTCACAGACAAAAAATGGCCTATAAACAGACAATGTTGTTCTGTGTTTGGTGTTACTTATAGGTTTGGGCGTTAAATATTTACATGGACCATAAAATGAGACAAACCAGACAGTTAAACAATAAAGAAGATGGCAAAGAGTGCTTATTTTCATTCACACGTCATTTAGGGGCATCTGCTACAATTTCAGTTACAACATATTATCCCCGTTCTTTAATTCTTGCAACAGTTTGACTTTCATGTTTGCCAACACACAACTTTGACTGTAATTATATTTAATTATGTATTAGCAAACATTATAAAAGGTTGATATTTTGGAAATTCACATCGATAGGAATTCAATAATTAAAGAACGGAGGAAGTATAAGTTATGAACTGAAAGAGCAATACCAATCCTAAACCATATATCTACAGAAGGAGTGGAAGCTTCATCATAGCCATTAGCCACTGTGAAATCATAAGACAAGTATCAAATTCTACAAATGAACAAGTAGTTCATATAGTTTAATATTTACATGTACACGGAATGAGACAAACCACACAGTCATATATAAAGTAGTTTTGGTCTCAGAATGCTTATTTTCATGCACACAGGATTTAGAGGCATTTGCTACTATTTCAGTTACAACATATAAGTTATGAACAGGAATAACAATACCAATCCTAAACCATAATTTTAGTACTGAAGGAAAAATAACAATATCAATTGTTATCAGGATTCAGAAACTGTTTTACCATGCAAATAGCCAAGGGACAAGGGGCCAGAGGCAACCGGCAGCATACCAGTATGCCAGAATGTGCATGCGTTCCATAACCACATAACCATACTCAATCAAATGGAAAAAACAGTCAACAAGCACATCATATATTAGCTTGACATGTATTATATAATCAACGTAAAATGTAATAATTCAAACAGAAAATGTACACTTAATGGGACAACAGAAGATCCAGTAGTAGTGCCCACATTTCCATCTGTTGATTCTATAAAAAAAGACCATTGTTAGAATTTAGAAGTTTAACCAATAAATTAGAAAAGAATTAAACAAAATTGACAATACACAACATTTATACCTTTTCCAGCCTCTCAACATCATCAATGTTTTATTCAACTGAGATAGGTTGGTTAGCCATTCTCAACCAATCTTGTGCACAAATAAGGACTTCCACAATTTTTGCACTTAATGAACTCCTAAAACGCTCCAAAACCCTACCACTGGTACTGAATGTGGATTTAGAAACAACTATGGAAATAGGAATACCAAGTACATCTCTAGCCATTTTAGAAAGAATAGGAAACCTTTCACTATTTAACATCCACCACCTCAATATATCAAAGTCCTTATCTTCCTCAATTATTGACTCTTCAAGATACATATCAAGTTCAGTTTTTTTTATTCCTAACTGGCCACTCTCCAGCTTCTTTTTTAGCTCAACTTTAAATCTTGACACTGGCCTGTTCTCGGCATTATCAAACACCATAGATGCACCAGAATGTAAACTTGAAAAAGAACTTCCACCAACACAGTCAGAGTACATTTAGATCAGAAAGCATGCCATAATTATGATCTACACAAGTCATGAATAATAATACCTTATTCAAGACTTGGGAATAAAGCTTCCACATATGAATATACAATTACGAAGATATGAAAGCATGCCATAATGATTTAGTTATGAGAAAACATGTGATAGGCTTAAACTTGCAAGTGTACAAGTGCCAATGTAGTAATAAAATCCGGTAAAAATACCGGGTCGAACACGAAGAAACGTTGTTTATATGATTCAAAAGTTGAGAATAGAATTTGTAAACGACTTAGTAAAAGAGTATAGATTTTTGGTTTTCAAGTGATAATAAAAGCAACCAAGGGTTCGGGATTACTCCTAAACGACTCCTAGTAATGAATATATGTTCTTTTCACCAATTCTTATGAGTGGAATGTCACTAAAGTATTCTAACTCCTGTTACGGCAGCGAGATTGTGATTAATTCTACGTGTGAATCCCGTCACGGTTCACATTCATCTAAAATTAATCCCATTGAGGATTAAGACATTATAAAATCCACCATATTCAATTGAGGTATATTTCTATCCACAATTAGAATATGTCTAAACCTTTAAGTGCACGGTTTATAACTCAACGTTAATTGCTCAAATAAACCCAACGATATAATCATACGTTGTACACCGTAGTCATACACATTAAAATATAAAGGAAAGATCATAATAATTTATTTGATTGAGAACATACATCAAACACCTAGAGTGCGTAAAGTTTCATCCCTAACCTTGGCTATGGAAAATTAGCTAGAACAATTCATAATGAAATTACAGATATTGAAATGATAAAATACAATGAAATACATAAGAAATTGATACCACAACTCCAAAGCTATGGTGGATAATGTTTTCCCCTATTGAAGAACTTCTCCCAAGACCAAGGTGTTGCTCTTGAGATACCATAGTAGAAGTGTAGTGAGTAGAATATGGAATATCTTGTTGAAAGGGTTTCAATTCTCTTAAATAATGAGTCCTCAACGGCCATTTTTGGACAAGGAAGCAAGTTCCTTAATGAGGTTTGGAGTTTCTCCCGAATGATTGTGATGACCGTTGCTTGTTTTAATTAGTTCCAGACGAAAGGCGGGCGACAATCGCGAAAACCGGGTGGCTTTCGCGTGTTTAAAATAATCATCTCCGCTCCAGAGGCCGAAATCCGGGTGGCTTCTGGAAAAAGTCGGGCGGCTTTTGGCTAAAATCAATGATTTAATTCTACTACGCCCAAGGCCGGGCGCCTTTCACGAAAGCCGGGCGGCTTTCGTCGAATTTTGTTCCGGGTCCTTTTCTTCATCTTTGGACGGCAACTGAGTGGCTGGCTGGTGAAGACCGGCCGTCATTGGTGAAAGCCGGACGGCTCTCACCCTTTTTGTGCATTTTTCTTCGTTTCTTTTGTTCTTCGGGATGCGTTTGATTGACCTTTTTCCGTCGGTTCCTTCGTGTGTATTCTACCATCCTTGTATGTGATCCAATCACCGATTTAAAGTACTTCTAGCAAAACGAGGCATATGTGTGAAGATTTAATTGTTTTAAGTATAAAAGCGTTTATAAACGATCGTATAAAACACGTTAATAAAACGCTTATCTGTCACGCCCCGGACCTACCCGGACACGTCAACAACCCGCCGTACAGTACGAATAGTCAACCGTAGTCCAACTCGTCCATACTATACAAGGCGTCTTGAATACCATTCACACATAGTACATCCATAAACACACATAATGTAAAATATTCATTTAAAGCAGCGGAATCATTTAATACAAGTGTTCAAGCCACACTTGGCATAATCAGGCATACAAGCCCCCAAAACAATTATTCATAAATAATATCCATGAGCATTACTTAAATTGATTTCAAAACAGAAACGGAAGAAGCACGAACCAAGTCTTCTTCCTTTGATCTCCCCGAAGCAACGGGCGGTGGTAGCAACCTTCAAGTTCTACCTGAAACTGTGAGGTGGCCTCCCCCGTGAAGGGGAGGTCAGTACTTGGAAGCATTTGACAAGTACAATGACAACTATACCGAGTATAATCAACGCTTTAATTTCTAAGACCCTCAAAATAGGGTGATATCATAATATAAATAATAATTTATATTTCTCACTTATTATCTCTATAATAAGTAAATTCATTTATTTGTCGGCACACGGCCCTTCTCATATATTCTTTTGTATTTATCATTCGTACAACCCAACCCGTGGGTCTTATTACTTCTACGGGATTTGCTACCGATGTCGGAGACCTCATGAGGCTCTCGGTTCGGATTTCAACATCCCGCCCCTGGACTCATACCCATCATCCCGTAGGAAGGTAAGGCCCTTCGGGGTCCTATCTTATGTGTTACCGCTACCGGAGCCTAGTTAGGTCTCCGATTCGGATTCCACCCTAACCCGTGATCACAATGCAAGTCCATGCTATCCAACCCCGCTCTCTAGAGTCGGAGAGGGCCATGGTCCTTACTTATTTCCATAACTCAACCGGCTATCCTCAAGAACTACCGAACACGCCCGTAGGCCAATCCTATACCTAGGATCAAGTCAACATACTCATAACACATGATCATACATAATTTATTCTTAAATTTGTATATCATCCTCCTTTTCGCATAGACAATAATCTTCTCATTTTTAGGCATTATTAATAATTAATAATCCATAAAAACACATTTAATTACCTTAAGTAATCTCATGAAATTAACTCACTAACTATGAGCAACATAGTCAGCCATCCTCACCTTGTGATGTGCTACAATAGTTGCCTTTGATAAGCCCTTCGATCAATCCCCATTCTAGGCTGATTGAAAACGAAAAAGTGGACTTCTGGGCAAAAGCCGTCCGGCTTTCAAGAAAGCCGCCCGGTGTTCGTCAATCTGCAATTTCGGGCAGCTCCTATTAAGTGGCGGTTTCCGGTGATTTCGACTCCTATCGATTCACCAACTCTTATAAGTTAATTAACACCACTTTATATCAATATTCTACACTTTTTAAATGTGTAGAACATCATATTTAATCCAACATATAATTTCTAAAAATCATACAAGAATAAACTAGTTAAAAGAACTATTTGTGTTCTCACCTCAATGCCTAGCTTTTTCTCTTTGGATTTCTTTTCTTCTTGCTTGTCTCAAGCTCCAACCTTTGTGAGAGACTTCCTGGAGCTTATTCTATCCTTGTGAGGTCCGAATGAATGCAAAGGGATAGATGATGGCATCAGATTTTCAATTAAAGACCAATGCACATGCATTGAGAGGATATGGGGTGTATTTCTTGTCCTTAGGAGGCTTCCTCCTCTTTAGGTCCTCACACACACATCCCCTCTTTCCCCTTCCAGCTCTCACTCTATCAAATAGAGCACATAAAAACGTGGGGTGGCCCCCACTCATGTAGGAGGTCATCCCATTATGTTCCGGTGTGTGTAATCGGCCCCGAAAGTTGTATTTCTCGGACTGTTTTAATTATATTTTATTTTATCGGGACAAATAAAATATATCACATGTTCCTAATAATTATAGGCCTTTAGAATAGATGTACATTCCCCAACATTAATTTAGGAGTTTCCGAAATTCATTTCGGGCTGTTATCTGATAAATTACCAATACTGGTAATTGGGCCTCGTTTGATCAACAGGTCAACTACATGCCCCTTTCCATGGCCCAAATAAAATATCCACCACCATATAGATATTATCTAGACCAAGATGACTATAATATGTGATTCTAGAATAATCGGACGGGCCCCCGTTCCCAACGTGGACCCCACATACAATTTACTATTCACGTAAAAGAATTAATAAAAGTTTACAATTACGCAAATTCATAAATCACCCTTCAAGGTTTATTACATAATTTACTAAAAGTAAATATGCTTGGGGACGGTGTTACATTATCAACATGCATTCATCATCAAAGATTCAATAAACAATGATTCGAACTTGTATAAGTATTTTATACCTCAGTGGTGCTCAGAGTTTCAGACTATGGGCTTCCACCAGTCCACCACCACAGAACAAATACGCACCGAGGAGTCGGAGATGAAGAGAGAACTAGAGAAGTGAAATACTCAATCGGCTCACTGGCTCTGTGGTTCAGACGACAATGGTGGCAATGACGGTGAAGTCTAGGAGTCAAGTTTTAGAGAGATAAAGAGAAGTTAGAGAACTAAGAAAGTGAGAAGGTGGCGTTTAGGGTTCGAAGGGAAGACAGAAAGAGGCGCTGAACGATTAGGGTTAAGGGGACTAGGGGAGCAGTCTAAATGTCTAATATGTATATATAAATATATATATATATATATATGGACTATAGGAATCAGGTTGTCGGGCGGGTCGGGTAGGAACATTAGAAACCGTACCTGCTACCCGTTATCCGCCCAACTCCCCTTTCTGGTTCGGGTTGGGTAAATTCGGGTCGGTTAATCCGACCCATAGTCCAAAAATCGTATAAATCTAGTTGGTTCATTCGGGTAGGGTCGGGTTTGCTCCCCCCTGCTTTGAGCATTTAGGATCTCCAATCACAAGTGGGACCTCACCTTCGCCTTGCACACTTGTGGTGGGGTGTTGTATGGGTGTGATGGTGCCACCTATAGAAGAATGACAAATCGGCGAAGTATATGTGGATAATTGGGTCTCCAACCAAAGGAGGACACTATTGTACTTCTCTTCATCATCCGCAATAATGTTAACAAGCGATTCAAACGTCTTTCATAACTTGTCAAACCGTTTTTGTTCCACTGTTGTGATCCACCCGTCGTAATCGATTTTCACTCGTTGGAAAGCTCTCTTCACATCTTTCCTCCATCTTTGGAAGATGTATGCATCGCGTAAGAGTTTCAAACCAACCCGAAGTAGGACCACAATGAAGTGTCCACACACCATACCCCGAAGTTCAAATAAGTGACAACTACAAACTCCAAAATTACTTTATGGGTCATACTCCACAAAGAAGTTCACACTCTTATCCAACCCATTAATTTTATCCTCTTTCACCATGAAATTTTTACCATCCTCGCATAGCAAGAGATCACAATAAACCTTGCCAACCATTTCATTTTGAATCTCCTTGAACTTAGTTAGGGTGTAAAATCTTTGCATTGTTTTTCCGTGGCATGTGTAGTAACGCATGGGATCATTTTGGTAAAAGAATTGGTGTCGGCATGAAACTCTTTTCCACCTTGTTTCACAACGCACGTCCGTATTGCTCAACCAATTGTTTGAGAATTATTTTGGAATTGACATATGAATCGAAAAAAGAATTCATGCTCTCACTTCGTTGCGTTGTAGACACGACCGCCCACCCAAAATGTTGGCTTTATATAGCACGGTACCCACCACGTTCTTTCATTGTACATCACATCAAGCCATCCATGATCTTAAAGTGGATACCTGAAATGAAATCATCAACATTTTACAAATGATTACATACATTAACTTCACTGCCGCAAACAAATATATGTCTGTGAAGTACAAATATATGTTTGTGAAGTACACAAACTTGTACCTTTGCAACATCTCAGTCCACTTATGCTCAAATCCTTGCATGTATTGGGAGTCATAAACGCACTCATGTAGAGCATCCAAGATGTCATCTTTTTGTGCAAGGCCTCTGAGTTTTTCGGGTACCTTTTTCATTATGTGCCATAGGCACCATCGATGCTTCGCATTTGGGAAAACAATTTTAATGACGTTTTGCATTGCACGATCTTGATCCGTAAAAATTCCGATTGGAGCACATCCCTCCATGCAATCGAGACATGCTTTAAATAGCCACACGAAAGTGCGTGTATTGACCCCGACAAATGGAGCAAAAGGCATGTCATACCTATTCGTAAGGTAAGTTGTGTCAAACGTGATGACATCTCCAAAAAATTTGTAAGCATACCTACACCGACTGTTGGCCTAAAACACATTCCACAATCTTGACTCCTCATCTAAGTCAAGGCTAAAGAAAAATCGGGGCAATTGGGCATGCATAGTAGCAAAGAACCCTTGAATTGCCATTGCATCACCACTCCCTAACCTAAGTTGCATCACCTTATCGATGTAGTTCCTACAGTCTTTTTCGATAAAGGGAAGTTCATCATATTCACCGGCTTGAACAACGGTCGAGTTGAATGTTTTATGAAGTCGTATTCCCGCCACATCATTTATTTCTAGTTTTCTCCTTATTTGAGGAGTCAACCTCCTATTGCACCAGAATATGTGAGCCTTTGTTGGACTCATAGGATGGGAATGTTGTAGAGATACTTTTGAAATTTCTCATGAGCCATTATAAGTTGTGTGTTCCCGTATTCTAGCTCTGCACCCGGTTTGCATTGAAGGTTGGGGCTTCAATTGATTTTGTGCCTTACTACCTCGACTCCCTGCGCGTGAACACTCCATTACCACCACAATCTCTACTCCATTTTTTGTCTTTGATTGTACTCCTAGTTCTTATGGGAAATCTCATACTCTTCGCGTATGTCTTGTAAAAATCATACACAGCTTCTTTCGTATCAAACTTCATACCAACATTCGGAGCTTCAATATCCTTTCTGACCATGTGCATCTGTCATGGTACAATATTGAATTCAAAAAAAATAATAAATAATTTATTCATGCACACAACTTAGTGCTACACACAGGCAATATATGCACATACAGACAACTTTAACTGTTTCACAGACTAACATGTTCACTTGTCCCAACATACACAGACAACGTTTCATACACTACACAAACAAACATGCAGTGTCTACAACCCACACAAGCACGACACTAAGAACTTGCTTGTGTGAACAAATGTTGCTTGTGTGCACAAATTTATTTTGACGCTATAACAAACTACACAAACGAAATACAAACAAGATGAAGTCATACCCCGTTCATACACGACATCCATGAAAGCCTCCAATGTCGTTTCGTTGCCTTCTCCAGTTTGGGCCTTATTTCCGTCATCTTCTTCATGTCTGGCCATCTGTCCGTCAAGTCCTGCAGCTCCGGGGGTCTATCCATCACCTTTTCCAGCTACTACCAGCGTTCCTTCAGTTTGGTGAGCTTCGACGTCTCCACCTCCCACAGTTGCATCCCAGAAAGCCCAAAAATCATCCTCGTTAACATCTCCCATGGTGTCTTCCAAAGAGCGACGACAATCGATTCACGACGCCAAAAAACAAGCTTCACCGTCATCCTTAGCCAGAAAAGCGGAGAAGACCACTTACGAGAGAAGAGCGGAGAAGAAAATGGGGGAGTGAGTGCGTTAAATTTTATTGGGAGAGAGACTAGCGCACGTGGGATTGAGGTGGGGGAAAGGGGGGTAAATTTTTCCTTTGGACTTTATATACTCCCTCCGTCCCGGAATTATTTTCATACTTTCCTTTTTGGTATGTCCCAAATTGATCTCCTCTTTCCCTTTTTAGCAAAGAATTTGTGGTTCACAACCATTCTTACATATTCTTACACATTTCTCTTTCCTCTGCACAACTCTTCACCACACATTTTCCACTATCTTAATCCGTGTGCCATTTGTACTTCAGGAGCTAAATATGGGACGAAGAGAGTATGATGTAATGGGTATAAAAATGTGTACAAAGACACTTTTTGACTCAAGTTAGGCAAACACATCGAGAATGGGTACGGTGAGGTGATATTAGCCATATAAATTGTTTGGTGGAACCTTTTTTTTATCCTGTGACTCATTAATGCCAACATTACTTTGTTAATTTAAATATTTTTTTCGATTTATATAAGAAAATTATATGTCCAATATTTTTCGATAATTCAAAGCATTGGTCATATCACCTTCATTTCAGCACATTCATCAATTGAAGCGATTTCAATTTGGGTGAATTCTCTAAATAGAAGTAAAAGAGTTTTGAAATTCCAAAATAAGAGTATCATGTTTTTTATTCCTTGAATATGAGTAAATCTTTGCCAAGTTTGACATTACAAGGCTTAAAAATATGGCATATTTTTCCAAACTTGACAGATTACTCCTATTTAGGGAATACAAAACATGATATTCATATTTTGGAATTTTTAAACGTTTTTGATGCTATTTAGAGCAATTTCTATTTCAATTTTCAACTAACTTTACCCCACAAAACGGGTATTGAAACCTCAAGAATAAAAAGAAAAGGGCATTAATAATTGTAAATAACAACTTGCATAGCCAGCAGCGCCTACGTTGATACGTAGTACTTCATAAACGCGCGCACATAGACTTGGTCTCTTTGATTGGAAGTTGATGCATGGCACTCCCAAGTCCCAACTTGTATATGTACCGTTTGTTGATAAAAAAAGGAAAAATGGAAAATAATAATCTCAACTATCGTCGTTCCGCTACTAATAATCCCAACTATCGATTATTCCTCGGTGATCCCAACTACATAGACCATTTTCCAAAAATAGTCCCTAACCTGCTACAACCTGGTATAGCAGGTCAAATTTAAATGTGAACTATGCGTAAGCTATAAATAATCTCAACTATAGTCGATCTTCTTTTATTAATCCCAATTATCAATTCTCAGTTTAAAAAAAATATAATAATGTTTTTATAAATTTCCAAATTAAATATTTTTAAACATGTAAAAATAATTATGAAAATTCTACAAATGTATCGAAGTTAAATAAAAATATTTTTAGTCATTTTTTATTTATTTTCACTAAAATTTCTTTTTTTCTTTTTTCAATTTATTTTTCCTAGTTTTGTTAACACGTTATGATTTTGTATTATTTTCCTTTATTCAAATTTACATTTTGTGTTTTTAAAAAGTATATTGTGATTAAAAAAATTGCGATTTAAATCTTTATTTTAGATTTTTTCATGAAAATCAATTTTATTAAATTGTTATGTTATCTTAATTGTAAAAATAAAAATTCTCTATTTTTTCAGTTTTAGAATTTTTTATTTCTTTCTATTTTCTTTATTTTATGTTATTATATTATATAAATTATATGATATAGTTTATCATTGACTTCTAGTGATTCGGGACATAGGATTTGGTGGTTTTGGCTATGTTAATGAAAATGTATTAATATTTTAATTTTAAGCGATACACTTTTAATTTTCTACATGATGGATGGTGTACCCGGGGGGTAACTTATTCGAGGGGTTATTGCGGGGAATAACTTAGAGAGAAGTCAGAGCAATAAGTAAGAGAGAGAGAGTAGATATTTGATATAGAAAGTTGTGTTACAATGGGGAAATTGTCTGCTATTTATAGCAGTTATAAATGCTAGATATAATCAGTGAGGGTACACGTGTCAAGAAACCAGCGGTGGACGGTGAACTCAACTAGGGTGGCGCCGACCATAGCACGTGGCCGCATTCAATGCGGTGGTTTGGGTGTGACGTTGTACTTGATGTGGCGATTCAGTGCATGGGGAGAGGAGATCTTGTCGAGAATAGTGCCTTGGGCCGTACCTGCCAGGGCCGAAGGCCCTGCACACCGGGGGTCCCTAATGCCGAAGGCTGTATGTGCGGAAGGCTCTTATTTCAAACTCTGTTCTTTGGTGATGTTTCTAGACTAGGTTTCCTGAGTTTAAAGCCTTCGGCGTGTGGGACCGAAGGCACATCATGCGTATGTTTGTTGGGCTTGGCCCATCTGGACCTGCCGGGAATTTCTGGGCCATATATTCCATCACTACATATTTTACGATTTCCATTATATCATTTAAATTTACAATAATAATACATTTTCATTAAAACAGCCAAAACCTCCAAAACCTATACCTCAAATCACAAAAATTGAACGATAAACTATTTCATATAATAATATAAAAAATAGAAGAAATTACAAATACTAAAATGGATAAAATAGAGAATTTAGATTTTTTGAAATAACATAGCATAAAATTTAAATAAAATATATTTTTATGAAAAAAAACTAGAATAATGCTTTCAATCATAAAAAATTTAGTCACATCTTGCTTTTTGAAAACAGAAATTGTAAAATTGAATAAAGGAAAATAATACTAAATCATAACTTGTTCACATAATTGGGAATAATAAATTGGAAAAAAGAAAAAAAATAGCGAAAATAAATAAAAAATGACTAAAACTATTTTATTTAACTTTGGTACATTTGTAGAATTTTCATAATAATTTATACATGTTTAAAAATATTTAATTTAAAAATTTATAATTTTTTTTATATTTTTCTAAAATTGAGAGTTGATAATTGGGATTAATAAAAGAAGATCAACTATAGTTGGGATTATTTAGAGTTTATGCATAGTTCGCATTTAAATTTGACCTGTTATACCAGATTGTAGCAAGTTAGGAACTATTTTTGTCAAATGCTCCCTATAGTTGGGACCACCCAGAAATAATCGATAGTTGGGATTATTAATAGCGGACCGGTAATAGTTGGGATTATTATTTTCAATTTTTCCTAAAAAAAATCAAAACAATTCTTTTTTAATGTTACAGACAAAAATAAAAGAGGCGCCCCATGGAATTGAACAATGTATGAGAGGGATGGGTGGTACGGTTAATTATATAACAGAAATGGAAATCGTGACCGAGACATCGCTGGCAACAAAACTCGTATCCCTCTCCGAGTTCGCGCCCCCACCGCCGTAGTGCATCATCCTTGCCGTCGAGCCATGTTGTTCGCACCGTTGGAAGACTCTAGCAAGGGACGCAGCCTTTCTCCTGGCCCGTTTTGTCCCCGTGAAGAGCAATGACTGAAGCGATCTGGCCAATGCCGGGGCCCTCAACATCCTCTCTGCTGCCACATTACCCCCTCCTCGGCACAGCTCCAGCAGAGCTACAACTGCATTCTCCTTCCCTTTTGGGCTCCCACATCTCATCGTACCGATCAGCCCGGAAACCGCATGCTCCTCTCGTCCCACTACCACCGCCCCAGCCGGTTGCCTCACAACCAATGCCAATGCACCCGCGGCTTCTTCCGACACGCCTTCGATCCCCAAAGCCATGACTAAAGCACTCACAGCTCCGGAATCTATCAATCTACCGCAGTTCTCCGTGTGCGTGGACAGATTAAATAGAGCAGTCACCGCATCCTTTTTGCCCCTGGGTGACCCCTCTCTCAACAGACCCACCAACGCCTCCAATGCGCCTTCCTCTCTCCCTATTATCTTCTTGTAATCATGAACGGCCGAGAGGCTGAACAAAGTCGCGGCGGCATTCTCCCTGGCCTCCGGAGTGTGCCCGGACCTGAGAACCCCAACAATCAGCTCCAGACAGCCCTTCTCGCCCATGATTCGCCCTTTGTTCTTTTCGTGAATAGACAGGTTGAGAATGGCGGTCACCGAATTCTCTTGAGCTACCGAATCAGGAGAAGAGAGCAGATTCTTCAGGAGAAGGATTGCTCCGGCCTCAGCAATGTAGGCTCGGATCTCCTTTCCCGTTTTCGCTAGCAATCTGATCTCCTGGGCAGCGATGGTCTTGGCTTTCTGGGTTCCTTCTCCAAGCTGTTTTATTAGATGGGCTGCGGTGGCTTTATTGGCTTCATATGTCGCCCTTCCTGGTGAAACTGCCCCAAAGCCTTCTCCACTGCATGATTCTCCCGTCTCGGGCTGGTTGTCATATGGAATTCTATGGGCAGCACACCACTGGGTGATCAAATTCTTGAGAGCCCTGTTGGGCACAAAGTGGGTATGGACAAGAGTTTGTCCCGTCTTTGGGCAGTTGCAGTGCCCCTCCTCCATCCACCTAAGTATGGAAGGGCGGTCATACGTCTGCCCGGTGGATACAATGATGACCGGGTCCTTCATTAAATCCAATGAAATGGGACAGCAAAAATCCTTTGAAGCTGATGAAAAACCAAATGTCTCAGGTCGGATTTCTTGGGAGATGGATCCTAAACTGTAGTAGTGTTGGTGCTTAGAATGACTTCCGCCCAGTTCATCATCATCATGCTCCTCCTCAAATCCAAACAGCAAGAAACTGGAGTATCGGGTCATTGCCACAAACCCGCTTAACACAGACGCAGTTGGATCAATATCTCCTTCATGATTCATAACCTGTTCCTCCAAGAACTCAATTTCAAACCTGCAACTCCTGGCATCCCGAATCTCCAACTTCTCCGCGTACAATGAGTATAATTCACGAGAGTCTGGGATTTTACCCTTCTCGAACTCGTTCAAGAATGAGTACAGCTTTAACCTCAAGAGCTCATCCTGCTTGTCGATGAAAAAAATGGACTTTTTGGATTGTTTTTGCAACAATGTTAGTTGTTCCCTCACATCTTCCGGCAGGTTCAAACACTTTATCGGCAAGACATCCAAGAGTGTAGAAATCTCTTGGTTCAGATCGAGGAAATGACCCGAAATGGAGTGGTTTTGCAACAAGAGCCACAGTTTACTTGAATGTACACAGTAATCCAGTAGTATTTTAGAGCGGTAAAGTATAAGGTACAACTCTTTGAAGCACATAAAAGCATTAGAAGGATATCTCGATGAACCTCTGTTTTGTCCGAGCCATTCCATGGCTACTGAGAGAATTCGTATCTTCCGGAGCAGAATTTTGGAATTCTTACGTTGGTAAGCCGGCTCAACTTTGCCGGAAAACGATGAAATCAGCTCCTTAGCCAAGGCAGCCACCGCCTTCACCAACGCCAGGTCCTCCAGATCTAGCGGGACCAAGAACGCCTGCAGCGATGGAGACCTCCGCCGCCTCAACGACGAGAATACAGCCGCGGAAGCCATTCCGATCAACACCCCCACCTCAGTTCACGCCCAAATTTAACTCCAAGTCGCGGGCTTCGTTCGCTTTCTCCACTGAAACTCCTGGAGGAACCTTTGCGTTCCCGTGGAAGATAACTGTGTACACGTCAATGGTAAATCAGAACTAAGACTTTGATGGTATTATATAATTTGAAGGCCACGCCTAAGAAAAGAAAAGGAGTACATAGTCATGAATCCGCGTAAGAAGACGACGATGGGAAACGAGTGGAAGAAGTTGGGAGTATTTATTGACTGAATTTTCAACCATTTCTAGGAAGTACTCCCTCTTAAATTATAGTGTACTAAGAGCATCTTCAATACTACAATGTGCACGGTGCACATGTGGCAGGAGAGATAGACACAAAAGATTAAATTAATGACATTTCTCTTTCCTTCTTTCCACGACCTTATGTGTTTTTGATAAGTTTTTCTCAACAATGTCAACCACAATGTCTACTTCTAGACATTGTGCTTGACATTGTAGAGAAAAACTTACCAAAAACATATAAGATCATTCAAATAAGGAGAGAGATATTCTATTTGTTGTTTTTTAATTGGCTATCTCCAATACCACGTATGCTCCGTTCATGTTTTTTCATTAGAGATGCTCTAAAAGTATTCACTCACTCAATCTTGTTTTTCCTTGCAACTCAACACTTTTAATATATTCACTCAACACATTCTTTTTTTGTTAAATCCTTACATTTATTATTATATATAATTTTTTTCGCAAATTCTATTTTTGCAAATAATCACTCCCTCCGTTTTCAAAAGAAAGTCACGGTTTGATTTCACGATTATTATTGCAATAAATTGACTTTACTGTAGAAAACGCTGTTTATACACTGTTTGGCACTGTTTGGACATTGTTTGACACTGTTTCGTACTGTTTGACACTGTTTATATGTAGATTTCTTTGTCAAATAAGGAATAAGGGAAGTGTGACTTTGTTTTTGAAACATCTCAAAAAGGAAAGTGTGAGTTTCTTTTAGAAACGGAGAGAGTACAATTTGATATATCAAACATTTCGATGTAAAAATAAATAAATATGGAGTGAAATTTTTTTAACTAATTTTTTTAATGTTAAAATATCAAACTAGTTTTTGTAACTGTATATATCCATTACTGGTGTCATATGAAAGATTATAAAAAGTTGGGAAAAGTGTCAAATAGACCCTCTTACTATACTCAAAATGTCAATTGAGTCCTCGAACTCAAAAAACGCCCAATTAAACACCTGAACTATGAAAAAACGTTCAAAACAGCTTTTATCAGGTAACCAACAAGTTACTAAATAAATTTTGACACATGGCGACACGTGGCGCCACGTGGAACACCTTATCTTTTTTTTTTTTCTTTCTGGTTCTTCCTTTCTCCCTATTTCGTTCGGTCTTCTCTAGCCGGCCCTCTTTAGCTTTCTCATCCGCTCCAAGAATCCCAGGTAAGCTTTGGTTGGCTTTTGATTTTAATTTTTTCTTTTTGTTTCTTCCCATCGTAATATACTTCTGGACAACTAACTTCATCGTCTTCCGCAACGAGGTCTCCGTCCAGGTTCGATCCATCTTCTTTTCCGTCCATTTTGTATCTCCCGTCGCAGTACAAGGATGGATACGACGAACGATGCAAGCGTAGCACACGACAGGGAGTTGCGATGTCGATTTGGGTCTAAATCTGGAGACCATGTACCAGGCGAGCATGGTTAGCGGTGGCTGGGAGGGCTGTGCTGCTCGGATTTAGAGGAAAGGTTGACCAGATGGATGCGACCGTGAGAGGAAGAAACAGGTCTGGGAAGAGAAAGAAAAGGACAAGAAAGAGAAAGAATGAAAAAAGAAGAAAATGAGGGGAGAAGTAGCAGGTGCAGAGAATAAGGGGATTGAGAAAGAAAGAAGAAAAGGAAGGAAAGAAAAAGAAAAAAGGAAAGAAAATGAAGTTATGCCACATCAGATGCCACAAACATGATTTCAACTGGGAACCGGAAGAATACCTACTACAAAGATGATTTGCCTCTTTTTTTATTGTTGGTGGGTTTAATTGGACGATATTTAAGTTCGTGGACTTAATTGACATTTTCGTTATAGTAAGGGGGTTATTTGACACTTTTCTCTAAAAAGTTATGAATTTTGATATATTTTTTATAAAAATTTGATCTTTAATAAAAAAGTTATATCATTTTAAAGAAATTTGGGATTTTGAATTTTCATGGAGCCCACTTCTTTTTCTTTGGTGTGCACACCAAGTGCATCTTTTTCTCTCTCTCCAAGAGTGGATCGAGCATCCAAATTCCCACCCCAACGGTTCTACCAACCCACTATGAGACCCTAGTATATTTGGGTTGCACATCAATTTCGGGTGAAAAGCTCAAATTTGGGTTTCCACCCCTTTGCATTGCGGACAGCCTAAAGGTATTGTATATTGGAATTTTATCAATTCAGGACCCGAAAGATAGACAAATTATCAATCTGAGACCTGAAAGATGAAATGCATCAATATAAGACCCGAATGATGAAAAACTATCAATTTAGGACCTGAATGATTGAAAACTATTACTTTAGGACCTAAGTTGTCATAAATTTTATTTTATTTTTTATTTTAACTTTTTTAAATACTATTTAGTTTTATTTAACTAATGAACTTTTGTGAAGAAAAGTTTATCAAAAATTAGTGATGGAATTAATAAAAAATTAAATAAATCAAAACCTATGGAACATTAGGTTCTAAAACATAGTGATTGAAAACTATTACTTTAGGACCTAAGTTTGCATTTATCTTTGGCTACTTCTTTGAAATTAAAACCATATATATATACAAACAATTAAATTGATAAATTTGGATATTATGAATATAAAAACAACTAGAAACATAAAGAAACAAAAAAAAGTTTAGAAGTTCTCAACAAAAAACACACAAAAGAACAATAGGCATATGAAACTAACAATAAAAGATTATAAAAGTTAAGTACCTTAAGAAATACTCTGTATTATATAATAAAATTCGTGGTTTTTTAATTTATGAATTTCAAAATTTTCAAGTTCATTATATTTTTCATGTTGTTATTCTGTGGGATCATTTTAGTTTTACCCTCATTTGGATTACTTTAATTTTTTGAGTTTTTATAATTTTATATAATATAATTCTAATATTTATACTATTATATAAATTTAATTTAATTTTCGTTGTTCATAAATTGTATATATTTATTTGATTTTTATGTTTTTTAATATGTATATTTTAATAGAGTTTAGAAGAAGAGAGAATTGCAAACTGAATTGCTTACTTTAATCTCAGGCATACATTGGTATTTATACAATCATTTGGAGTCTATGCAATAATTATAATACTAATTACAAGGATATGTAACGGTAAAAACTGAAATTGTAATAATTGAAAATATTATAAATTAATATTTTCTGGATTCTTCTACACGCCCTTACAAGACAGGTATTCTGTTACTCCCAAGAATCCTGAGCTTGTCTCTTAGTAGAGTAAATTGTTGCCTTGAGAGTGGTTTTGTAAGAGCATCAGCTAACTGATCATGAGAAGAGATGTGAAGAACACGAAGAAGCCCATGTTGCACATGTTGTCGAACAAATGAAAATCAATGGCAACATGTTTTATCCTGGAATGATAAACCGGATTTGCTGAAGAAGTTGTAACGCCTTTGTTATCACAAAGTAGGAGCGGGGAAGCGGGGAAGCGGGAGGCGGATGTCGGAGTTCATGAAGAAGAGACTCAATCCAAAGAATTTCTGATGCAGCAGTAGAGAGAGCCTGATACTCTGCTTTTGTAGATGATTTAGCAATGGTTCGTTGTTTAATGGACTTCCAGGAAACAAGTGATTCACCAAGAAAAATGGCATATGCACTAGTTGAGGAGCGATCATCGAGATTCCCTGCCCAGTCTGCATCGGCATAAGCACATAGAGAAAGAGATGAACTGCGGCGGAGATAGAGACCATAAGAAGTAGTGCCTTGAAGGTACCGTAATAGGCATTTGATATGCTGCTAATGAGTAACCATCGGTTTGTGCATAAATTGAGCAAGTTTGTTGACAACGAAGGCAACATCTGGTCTTGTGAGACTCAAATATTGAAGTGATCCAATGACCTGATGATAGAGAGTCACATCGCAAGACCCCGAACTATCAAACCGTGTTAATGATGCCGAGGATGCCAAGGGTGTGGATACCGGTTTTGCCTCATCCATTTTTCAACATATGTAATAAATCGGTAATGTATTAGTGTTGGTCAAGAAAGAGCCCATCCTAATAGAGAATAATGTAAGGATCCCAAATCCTTAATAGAGAATTTTTGCACTAAGGAATCAATAGTCCGACGAACCAAAGTAGGAGTGGAACCAGTAACAATAATATCATCCACATACACCAACACATAGATATAAGATTGATGTGAAGAGAGTATGAAGAGACTCACATCCGACACAGATTGATGAAATCCAAGGGAAAGAAGAAACCCACTTAAAGATTGATACCACACCCGGGGTGCTTGTTTGAGACCATCGATAGATTTACGAAGACGACAAACAGACCTGGAACCATCATTGAAACCAAGAGGTTGTTTCATGTATACTTCCTCGTGAAGAGTCTCATGCAAAAAGGCATTATTAACATCAAGCTGATGGATCTGCCAACCATGAGAAAGAGCAATAGTCAGGACAACTCGAATGGTGACCGGTTTGATTACTGGGCTAAAAGTTTCGGAATAATCAACTCCTAGGCACTGATGAAAGCCCTTAGAAACCAACCGAGCTTTGAAACGATCCAAGGAACCATCCGGCTTGTACTTCACAGTATAAACCCATTTGCAACCAACAACATTTTGACCAGGACAAGCTGGAACAAGACCCCAAGTTCCCTGTTTAACCAAGTCTTCAAATTCTGCTGACATAGCATCCTTCCATTGTGGTACCTGTAAAGCCTAAGAAGCACAAGTAGGAATAATATGATGAGGTAAGGCGGATTGAGTGACGAGATTAGCTTGTTTACGAGGACGAAGAGTCATGGGATGAGTACGTTTGGGAGGGGAATTGGTCGGGGTGATAATGGGTGGTTCATTGAGTGAAGTTTGAGGAAATGTTGGGGTAGATGGTTTTTGCTTAGACCGACGTTGATAGGTGATGATAGCAAGTGGATTGTGTGGAGGTGGGGGTGTAGGGGGCGTCGTATTAGAGGTAGAGATTGAACTACCATGAGTGTTTTGCTGAGTGGGAGTATGAGAAATAGGAGATGCCTTTGCCGCTGGTGTACCTGAAAGGGGAAGATAAGAAATAGGCGGTTGAAGCCAATTATCAATCTCTGAGGAGAGATTAGTAACAGGTGTTATGGTCTGAGAGAAGGGGAAAACAGAGTCATTGAATATGACATGCCTGCTAATAAAAATACGATGGGTAGTTGGGTCAAGACATTGATATGCACTCTGCTGATCACAATACCCTAGAAAAATACATGGTTTGGATTGAGGTTCTAATTTGTTGGTTGTGTAAGGACGCAACCGCGGGAAGCATTGACACTCAAAAATAGCAAGTTTTGTGTAATTAGGTGCTTTTTGAAAAAGCTTTTCAAATGGAGTGCAGAAATTGAGATACGTTGCAGGTTGTCTATTAATGAGATACACTGCAGTTTGAAAAGCATAAGACCAATATTTAAATGGCATGGAGGCATGATGAAGTAAAGTGATCCCTGTTTCAACAATATGACGATGTCGTCGTTCAGCAAAATCATTATATTCTGGAGTATAGGAAGGGGTTAATAAATGGGAAATACCGCAGGAACTCAGGAATTTCCCTAGGGCGACATACTCACCTCCCCCATCAAAGTAAACCATTTTAATAGTTTTTTGAAAAAAGTTTTCTACAACTTTTAAATTGTTGAAAAATTGAGGTCACTTCAGACTTATGGTTGATGAGATAAAACCGAATGTATTTGGTATAGTGATCAACAAAAATAACATAGTAACAAAAACCGTCTACAGAAGTAATGCGAGAAGGACCCCAAACATCTGTAAAAATTAGGTCAAGAGGGCCAGAACTTGAAAGTGAAGATTTAGCAAAAGGTAACTTATGACTTTTATTACTTGCACATGAAGTGCATAAAGAGATATCCTTAGTAACATTTTTAAATGAAACACCAAGTGAAGAAATAACTTTTTGAGTTATAGGGAGAGCAGGGTGACCTAAACGGCAATGCCATTTATTAAGAGAATATTTTGTAGTAACATTAGCACATGTAGACGAAGGAATCGGTACATCCGGCAGACTGTAGACATCCTCATTATTCATACCCCGTAACAAAATTGCTCCCGTTTGCTGGTCCTTTACAAAACAGAAAGAGGGGTGAAATTCAATTAGCACATCATTATCACGACATAATTTGGCAACAAAAATTAAATTAGTATGAATTGAAGGAACAAAAAGAGTATTAGGTAAGGAAAGAGAATGAATATTCATATTTCCAACTTGTGCAATCGTAAGACCTTTACCGTTACCAATAACGAGGGAGTCTGTGCCAGTATAATCTGAAGCCAAGGTCAGGTTATTGAGATTATTGGTGACATGATTCGAGGCTCCAGAGTCGAGCAACCACCCATTTCTATTGGTCACCACAATATTGGCTTGAGGAGGGTAATTTTGTTGTTCAAATCGGTGCCAACAGTTAAGAGCGAGATGGTTTGGTTTGCCACATATTTGGCATATAATTGTACCTCTAGAATCATTATCGCTCCTGAAATTGTTTATGCCTCCCATATTATTACCTCCGGGATTATTATTTCCACGTCGGTTTGGGTTGTGGAAATTATTGGGCCCCTGGTTTTGGTTATGCCTCCTGGTGTTATTTAACAAATTGGTATTGGGCCCGTTAAATTGTCTCTGAAGTTGTGGTGCTGGTCCTGGGCCCAATATAGAAGGGTTTTATGTCTGATTACCTCTTAGGCCATTTGCACTCCTTCGAACGGCCAAGGCAAGAGACCCTCACGTCTCCGCGATAGCTGAATTAGCGGTCAGCACGAGATTGGAGTTCAGCACCTCCTTCTGTCGAAGCTTGTCATCATATCCTACGAGCAGCGTATGGATGGTTCCAAATCAAGTGTCGCCTGAGGTCTGGATGGAGTTCGCGATTGCTTCGAACTCTGGCCGAAGTCCTTCCAGAGCTTGAATGAGGAAATCATCATCGTCGACGGGTCATCCTGCCAGCGTCAGTTCATCAGCTAGGGTCCGGAGTTTGTGAAGGTACTCCCCCACTGGTTGATCTCCATGTTTCATGTGTCGGAACTGGTCTTTGAAGTTTCTAATTGCGGATGGTGACCGAGTCCCATAGAGCCGCTCAAGTGTCTTCCAGACATCGGCATAAGTGCGTGCAGAACCAATTAATGTTTTGCAAGCGGAGCTAAGGGAGGAGACTAGGGCGTGGTGGAGGAGTTTGTCCTGTCGGTTCCATCTGAGACGGCCGATTGTGTCACTTTCTGGTGGCAGCGTAGCATCCTCCTTGATGTACTGGCTCAGGTCTGACCCAAACAGAAGGTCAAGAACCTGGTCACGCCAAACCGGGTAATTAAAACCGTCTAATTTTTCTGGGAATTGACTGGGGTTAAGCATTATGAGTCCATCAGGGGTCAAGGGGTTGTTGGAAGGGGTAGCCAAGGTTTTAGCAAGCGGATTTTCGAGGTCTCCTTGTTCCTGGAGATTCTCTGTCTGGGTGGCTGTATTTTCTTGATTAGCCATGGGTAGAGGGGCTGGTGAGAGCTCTTACGGCTCTGATACCATAATAGAGTTTAGAAGAAGAGAGAATTCCAGACTGAATTGCTTACTTTATTCTCAGGCATACATTGGTATTTATACAATCATTGGGAGCCTATGTAATAATTATATTACTAATTACAAGGATATGTAACGGTTAAAACTGAAATTGTAATAATTGAAAATATTATAAAACTTTTTTAGAAAATTAATATTTTCTGGATTCTTCTACATATTTTCCATTTGTATATAATTACTTATTCATAAAAGATTCTAATTACTTTGAATATCATTAATAGTCTAAAAAAGTTTTTATCTTATTTTACATATTTATAACTTTAAGGCTATTAATTGTTTTAACTATTTTATACTTTTCTATTAAACATGCGATTGTTTAAACTTTTTTTATGTAATTTATTTGTAATACTTAAAAAATTAAAACTTTTTACCTTTTTACTATTTTCCCACACTAGTTTCTATTTAAATATTTTTATAGATTTTTTTTCGCATTTTGTATTTTAAATTTTACCATATGTGTTTTAGTATCCTGATATGTTCTAAAAATTAAATTCATTTTCTTTTAGTTTTAAAATTTGATTAACAAGTTTCCAATTTTTTGATTTTTTTTATAATTTTTCCTTAGTTCTTCATTTTTAAATTCTAATTTCATCTTTAAGAATACTAAAAATATAATTTTTGAATCAAATTTATAATTTTTTCTACTTTTTCATTATATTTTACACTTCTTTTTATCATTTAAAATATAATTTAGATATTCTGGGAACAGGTTTGCTCAAAGTTTAGATTTTTTTAACATTTTGTAGTATTTTTACATTAGTAAGATTTATTATTATGATTTTATTTTGAGTGCATCATGCCTAAGGTGTAGATAAGTATCAAGTACAAACCATTAACCGTACAAAGTTAAAATTTTAATGGTACGGTGTTCTTTTTAAAAGAAAAACGTTACCGTATTAAACGGTATGTGTAAGCCTTAGAGTCTATCATACGGCTGGTCCATTTTTGAAAACAAATTCCTAGACTGTCTATTTTTGAGAAAAAAAATTGAAGAGTGATAAAAAGTGATATTATTTTTAGTTTTGAGTCTACTTGTGAAGTTTTCCCCATTATTTTCATTGTTATTAAATTATTATTAGTAGGCCATATGGTGAACTTTTTCAGGACAGAGAATACTAAAAAAATTAAAAAATTGAGGCCCTTTAAATCAGTGGGCTCTGTTCTCTAGAACTGGTTTAACCTCTTCAAAAATTCGTGTGATCCCTGGTAGTGAGGGTGGGGAAGAGGAACCCCCTAGTTAATCTTTTTGTGTTTTAAACGTTTTTAAACACATACTCCTGCCTCCTGGGGGAAGGGGGTGGGAGTCCTAGAGTAATCATGACTGAAACTCACTTCATTGAGTTTCAAACCCTTATATGCCTAGCGGGTTTCGAACTCGAGACCTCTCATTAGGCACGGTAACCTCACAATCAGCTGGGCTGGAATGCTTGGTTAAACACATACTATGTTTTTGAATAAAACAACGCGTTTCAAATGAAAAATAATATTGGTCCATTTAAACAGGGAAAACTCCTACTTCCCGTATAAAATGTATATTTATCGTATTTTACAAAAATGAAAACATGAATTGATCAATTGAATGAATACATTAAATGAATAAGAGATCAACAATAATTTAAAAGCAAAAAGGAAAACCTCCTCCCTTTGACCTTATGTCTTTGTATTGTTACAATACAAAATATGCAATTATTAAATACTAAAATTAAATACATGGAAACTAAAGATAGCATCCTAAAAGACTAAAACTTAAAATACTACAAGATTCCTGATGTTTTTTCAAACAAGCATATCAAAATAAAGATTTTTCTAAATTTTGACATTTTTAGTATAAACTTCTACGCATAAATAATAATAAGCGTAGCAATCACACAACTTTCTTACATGACATCCGCCATCTTGATCAAATGATGCATTTGATGATCATATAAAGATTAACATACTAGCCCCACCGCCCCACTCCCCAAACTCCCCTAACCACTCAGCCCTACCAGCCTAGCAGCCCTTAAAATTGAAAAAAAAAGCCCAGACCGGTCCACCTTTTCAGCAGCCCAAAGCCCGCCCCCAATACCCCCGGTTCGGGCCCCCAGTCCTGGTCCCGGTCGGCCAAGCCGGGCCGGTCCCGCACAGTAACGGGCCGGGCCGGGCCGAACCAGCCCATCCCATCCCTTAGCTTTGTATTTACCCTTGAATGAATAGATGGAGACATGGAGTATTGGAGACTTGGACTCTTGGAGTATACCATCACCCAAAAGGTATTGTTGTCGATCTATTCAGAACCTTTCATTAATTGACTCCCTACTGCCTACTAATATTACTTCGTATCACTCTTTTAGAAAGGCATGCTGCTAACAGTACTGTCGACGAAACCATGATCTGCTTGTTCCAGTTGTCCACCCAAAAATGGCAACTTCCTATATAAAGACAACTACAATGTGTAACAGAGAATCCAATTGAAAGAGGCCTAAACCTTAACAAGTAGAAGCTCTAATCTCCATTTCTTACCAACGGTGTTTCTACCTCTAGAAAATGTAGTTAACTAACAAAATGTTTAACTTTTCACAAGGTATGCATTAAAACAAAAGAAAAGAAAACAAAAATACAATGGAAATCTGCACCTAAGCATTCAGGTGCCATCTGGTAAGTTGTTCTATGGTGTTTACCTTGAAGACCTGTCAGAGAGACACTTCCCGCAAGACACCAACTTCAGTAAAGCTTTTGGTCTCCTACTTCTGGTTCTCAACCGCTTAAGCTGCACATTTGGAAGTACGCATGTAAGCAAAAACTATACAATAAGGAAACCATTCTAAAACAACAACATCCAAGCTTACTCCCAAAAGATTTTGGAATCGATTAACATGAATTGATCCATGACATCAGAGTCAAAAAAAGAAAAAAGAAGAAAATAAAAAGATAAGGTAAGATAAAATTGACAAGATAAAGAGTAGTACTCCCTCCGTCCCGCTAGAAGGTTCTCGTTGACGGTTTACGATGCTTGACTGACGATAAAGCAACTTAATCCCTGTTCACACTCTTATTAATTTTAGTAAATAAAACTAACATATTCAGAAACTACATTAAAACCGCTACAAAGCCTGATAAAAAATGTAAATTTGATAAAAATTTGATTTATAAAGCAAAAGATTAAAAATGATTTTAGTTTATCATGTGAATAGTGGACGGGATTATTATTTGCAATGGAGCCAAAGATTCATTATTTTTTGGCTTGAGATTATGATGGAATAAAGCAAAATGGCTCACTAAACTGTCTGCGCTTCTTTGTTATGAAGCAGCAGTCAGTCCATGCAATTTTGGACGGGATTTTCACTATGGGTCATCCGGAAACAGTCTCTCTGTGCTTTAGTACAGGGGTAAGGCTGCGTACATCCGACCCCCCCTTACCCCACCGTAGGTGGGAGCCTTTGCGACACTGGGGTAAATGAAAATGAATGAAATGTGAATAGTGGACGGGAACCTTCTAATGGGACGGAAGTAGTATAAGATAACAATAACATAAAATACAAGAAAAATAAAAGATTAAAAGATAAAAGAACATAAGAAAGATAAAATATAAAAAAAACATAAGAACAAGATAAAAGAAAACGAGAGAATAGAGATCAAAAGTTCATACGAATATGTGTCCTCCACTTAGCTCTCTCCAAAGCACTACTTTCATCCAAGTCAAGAAGAAAAATACTAGTTATGACTTCTGATTCCTCTAATCCGAGTGTGTTTGGGTCTTTCTCTCCATCTTCTCCCCGCCTCCTCTCCTCACCTCTCAACTCGTCTAACTGATGCAAAACTCAGTCTTCTACTCTTCTACGCACATAACCAAACCAGCGCAATCGAGACTCCTACATATTATCTTCTATAGGTGTTACTCCTACTTTAATTCGGGCAAATAATCTCATTCCTCAAGCGGTCTTTAATTCAAGCAAATTGCTTTGGAAAATCTTTGTAAATACGTATTATTAAATTTAGAGCCTACTTAGCAACCCCTATTTTCAGCTTATTAGCCAAATTTTTTATCAAACACGTAACTTTAGATTTTGTGTGCTCAATGATCAAAATAAGTAATGTTGTAGTTACTGAATTGGCTGAAATTGTTGAATAAGACTATTTTAGCTACTTTCATATAACATTATCTTTATTTTATTAATAAAATATATTTACATATTCTATTCATAATTCAGCAGATTGAGCCATTTCACCCAATTTCAGTGTTACCAAGCAGACTCTAATTAAGTCAGCCCACATCAGAGCTAGAGCATGAGAGTCAAACCTTAAAAGGTAGACAATAAGGTAAGGTGAGTGATACATGGGTAAACTCGTAAGATTGACCCCCACGCGCAAAACATGCAAGTAAGCGAGCGAGCAAGCCAAGCAAGCCAACCAAGCCAACCAACCAACCAACCAACAAACAAACAAACAAACTAATTAATTAACTAATTAATTAATTAATTAATTAATTAATTAATTAATTAAATAATGAGGGTATAAACTGATTTTACCTTAGGACATGATACCCTTCCAGACTTCCAGCAAAGCAAACTCCTATATCTGGGCTCTAGTCTCCTGCACAAAGAAAACTTCTGATGACTGACTTTCATTTGTTCCACATGTTGTACAAGACTATAATTTCATATCATTTTAGGGCTCTGCCAAAAAATAAAGAAATGGAAACCATACAAAAATTGACCCAAAAAATTGGTCAGATGATGATGAAGATAAATCACTTAAATAATTTCGGAAAAAAGGTCAAGCGACAAATGAAATTTATGAGTCAAAATGTCAAATGTGATATGCCATCTTAAATAAAAAGTTAGGAAAAGAACGTACAGATTTTCATGTTCGAGCTTTTCAGCAACAGAGACCGCCATGCGGTGTGACCATATGGACTGCGGCTGCTGTGCACATCCTTCTGCCAGTTGCAGCACTTGAGCAAGAGACACCTTCCCTCTCACTAGGCTCATATTCTTCTGTTCTATGTTCCCCGATTGTCTCACTTCAAGTTGGTTGGCTACTCTCGAGGGTGTACTTTCTAATTCTACAATCTCATTTTCTGCTGTTCCGGAGGAGTAAAAATCTCCAGGCAAAGCTCCTACTCTTTCTTTTTGAAGCCTTGTGTGATGACTGAAGCTTGTTTGAATGTGAGATGATGAACCGCCACGAGATGTGGGAAAGACGGTTAATTCTGCCTTTAGATCTTTCCTTGATTCATCTCTGATCTCGAGCATCACAGGGGATGATCCAAGAACAGATTCAAATGCTTGTGAAATATGTACTCTAAATTTCTCTGCCTTGGATTTCAATACATGTGAACGGAAAACCAAACGTACCTTTGGAGCTGCAGATAGACGTCCAAATAAGAAACTTTTGGTACAGGATTAAGATACTGTTTAGTAGGTTTCATTTTCAGTTTATCAACATTTTTTCACCAAA
This sequence comes from Cuscuta europaea, assembly GCA_945859875.1. Classification (NCBI taxonomy): domain Eukaryota; kingdom Viridiplantae; phylum Streptophyta; class Magnoliopsida; order Solanales; family Convolvulaceae; genus Cuscuta; species Cuscuta europaea. Next base: position 1,411,638 of record CAMAPE010000003.1, on the reverse strand, counting down.
CACTAAATTATTCCATTGGGCTCCCTAAATGGCCTTAATTAGTGAATGAGTTAACTTTGGGATGAAAGGTGTGAAATTGATACTTCTACATTTCCTTCAGATTTTTTTAGCTTTTTTAAATACTTCATATGTGTTTATAAATAATTAAATATTTAGAAAATTCAACCCAAACTCCAGCAAAATCAGCCACATTTGTCATGATAAGACGCCATTTGGTAAGCATTGTGAATTGAGGAAGAAATAATAATGATGATGACGATGATGATGACGACGGCGACGGCAACGGCGAGGGCGGCGAGGGCGGCGATGGCGGCGATGGCGGCGAGGGCGGCGAGGGCGGCGATGGCGGCGATGGAGGCGACGGCGGCGACGGCGATAATGATAATTGTTGAAATATAAACTAGAATAATATTGAAGAGAGGAGGAAAGATTTTATGTGTATTTCATTGAAGGGTAAGGCCCTATAAATATAGATTACAAAGATAGAATATTCCTATAAAAGATGCTATACAATAATACTATATATGGTATATTCCTAATATATTCTAAAGCATATTCTAAAGTATATTCTAATATACTTTGACACTCCCCCTCAAGTTGAAGCATAGATATTTATCATGCCCAACTTTGTTACATAAATAACCAACTCGAATTCCATTTAGTGCTTTAGTGAACAAATCTCCAAGTTGTTCCCCAGTCTTCACATATCCTGTAGAGATCAATCCTTTTTGTATCTTCTCTCGAATAAAATGACAATCGACCTCAATATGCTTTGTTCTCTCATGAAATACAGGATTGTTTGCTATGTGTATAGCAGCTTGGTTATCACACCACAATTTAGCAGGCATTGATGTCTTCAGTCCGAGATCGGTCAATAAATGGCTTATCCATATGATCTCACATGCAGATTGTGTCATAGCTCGATATTCTGATTCGGCACTCGAACGAGAAACCACATTCTGCTTCTTACTCTTCCAAGATACAAGATTATCACCAACAAAGACACAATAATCAGATGTAGATCTTCGATCATCTTTAGAACCGGCCCAATCAGCATCTGCAAACATTCTATTCTCATGTGATCATGGTTTTGATAAACAATACCTCGTTCTGGTGCACCCTTTAAGTAACACAATATGTGTTCTACTGCAGCCCAATGATCAATGGTTGGAGATGACATGTATTGACTCACTACACACACAGAATAAGCAATATCTGGACGAGTGACTGCGAGATAATTAAGCTTTCCAACCAGTCTTCTATATCTTTCTGGGTCTTCAAATGGTGTGCCTTCTTGAGTGAGGTGCACGTAGGGAACCATGGGTGTTGTACTTGGTTTTGCCCCTAATTTCCCTGTCTCAGCTAGTAAGTCAAGTACATATTTACGTTGAGATAGAAATATGCCTTTCTTACTTCGTGTTACCTCAATTCCCAGAAAGTATTTCAAAGAGCCAAGATCTTTCGTCTGGAATTGACTATGCAGAAAATTCATAAGGGCCAAAATATCTGCATTATCACTCCCTGTAATCACAATATCATCAACATACACCACAAGCAATGTGACACTTGATTCTGTTTGTTTGTAAAAGACAGAGTGATCTGATTTGCCTTTTATCATTCCAAATTGTTCAATTGATTGACTGAATTTCCCAAATCATGCACGAGGACTCTGTTTCAGACCATAAAGAGATTTGCGAAGTCGACAAACTTTACCATACTCCCCCTGAGCAACAAATCCCGGAGGTTGCTCAATATAGACTTCTTCCTTAAGGTCACCATGCAAAAATGCATTTTTAATGTCCAACTGATGTAAGTGTCAATCATGAGTTGCAGCGAGTGGAATAAGTAACCTGACAGATGTTAATTTAGCAACAGGAGAAAAAGTGTCAGAATAATCAACACCATAGGTTTGAGCATAACCCTTCGCAACTAATCGGGCTTTCAACCGAGCAACAGATACGTCTGGGTTAACCTTAACAGCAAAGACCCACTTACATCCAATAGATTTCTTCCCTGTAGGCAAGTCAACCAAATCCCAAGTACCATTAAGATCTAAAGCATTCATTTACTCTACCATGGCATGACGCCATTCAGGATGAGACAAAGCTTCTTTGACAGATTTGGGAACAGAAATAGAATCAATAGAAGCAAATGAAATATAAACTAGAATCATGAAGCAGGAGATAACTGATTGTACGACACAAATGAAGAAATAGGATGAGTACAAGACCGTGTACCTTTACGTAGAATGGATGGCTCTGATGCCATGTTGAAATATAAACTAGAATAATATTGAAGAGAGGAGGAAAGATTTTTTGTGTATTTCATTGAAGGGTAAGGCCCTATAAATATAGATTACAAAGATAGAATATTCCTATAAAAGATGCTATACAATAATACCTATTGATGGAGTATTAACTCCTAGAGAGAAGGGAGAGCTAGAGAGAGAAGTGAGTTGTATTAATTATTTTCGAACCCTTTACATGGCCCCCAAGGGGAGTATTTATAGGAAAAAGTGGGCTGGGCTCCCAAGTCTTGGGCTTGGGAGGCCCATTACAATATAGAGCCTCTATTGGGTTGATTACATTAGAAGTCTAGTCCTGTGAGTTCCTTCTGGCCGACGGAGGCGCATGGACGACGGAGGCGCTCGGTCGATGGAGGCATGGACGACGGAGGCGCTCGGCCGATGGAGGCATGGACGACGGAGGCGCTCGGCCGACGGAGGCATGCCGACGGAGACGCTCGGCCGACGGAGCCACTGGCCGACAGAGGACAAGTCTTCTCCTTGGCTTCTGGAGCGTATTCTGGGTTGACTCTTTTTCGGCCGATGGGGTGCCATCTGGCCAACGAAGGGCCCACTGGATGACAGCTGTGCTCCTCTTAGTCTTCTGAGTATGTGGGTCATGGGGTCTGGACCCATATACTCCATCAGAAGTCCCCCACTCTCTGAGCTGAGATGCAGACGAAGTGAAAGGGAGTAGATCCTTGTCGTTCTGACGCTTTGGCCGACGGAGGGTTACCTGGGAATTGTAGTGTTTCCTGGCCGAGGCGGTGCCATAATTGTTGGCTGCCTTGTCCTTCATTTCGGGGACGATGAATGTTCTTCATTCCGAGGACGATGAATGACCTTCATTTCGGGGACGATGAATGCCCTTCATTTTGAGGACGATGAATGTCCTTCATTCCGAGGACGATGAATGCCCTTCATTCCGAGGACGATGAATGCCCTTCATTTCGAGGACGATGAATGTCCTTCGTTTTGAGGACGATGCATGTCCTTCGTTTTGAGGACGATGGACGTCCTTCATCTTGAGGACGATGGACGTCCTTCATTTTGAGGACGATGGACGTCCTTCATTTTGAGGACGACGAACGTCCTTCATCTCGAGGAGGAAGAATGTCCTTCATTTTGAGGACGATGGATGTCCTTCATTTTGAGGACGATGAACGTCCTTGATCTCGAGGACGATGGATGTGACCCTGCGCAGCCGATGAGGCATCACAATTGCTTTCGGCGCTCCAGGCCGAGGCGAAATCACTCGTAGTTGGTTGTCAATGGCTTTGAGGATGATGAGGGTCCTGGACCAGAGGACATTGGGCGCCCTTGGCTCTGTGGACGATGAATGTCCTGCCCTTGTGCCTTTGACTTTAGTTGATGGATCTTACGCTTGCGTTTGTTGTGTTCGTGATATGGTCGATGAATGTCATTGTCCTGGAGACGATGCGTGCCATTGGCCTTGAGGACGAGGAGTGTCTTTGACATTGAGGACGATGTGCGTCCTGCCTTGAGGACAACAAGGGACGTTGAGATACCATTGTCATAGGCTTGTCTTCGTTGCATTTTTGAACTTGTTTATCTTTGCGCTGGAGGCCGATGTAGTCCACCAGACCTTCGTCTGGCCGATGGAGGCATGGCCGACGGAGGCATTGGCCAACGGGGGCACTACTTGGTAGTCCTTGCTTTGTTGTTTCTTTCTGGATGTTTGCATGTATGGGGAGGCCGGTGTAGTCCCCCAGTCCCCCACTCCTCGAGGCTCATGTAGTAAGGTGAAGAGGAGTAGAGCAATGCACGTCTTCATATAGGGGGCCGAGGGTCGACACCTTTTTATCCACAATGGGGCGATGCCTCGTTAAAAACATCATTAGGAAAAACCCTGTGGGAAAAAATCCTAATGAGGGAAAAAGAGCACACCGGATCCCCCAAAATGAACTCCAAGGGGTGAACCCTTCGGCCTAAGTGTGGAGTTGCAACCGTGTCCGTCTGTTGGGGGGACGCCTGCCTGGTGGTGAGGACGACGACGTTGATGAGCCGGTCCGAATATGAGGATGAGGCGATGGGTGCCTGTCTGAATATGAGGACGACGGTGGTAATGAGTCGTGCGTCATATGAAGGCGACGGTTGCTATCTAGGAAGGGAATGGCGAGCCCGGTCGCTATAACAGTACCTCAACGTTAGGAGCCGATCTTAAGATATGAGGACGACGGCACTAAGGGGCCGGTCCGAAATCCATGCAACGGTCCCCATCCGGTAAAGGAATGGCTAAGACCGGTCTTTGAGATACAGGATCATGCAGAGGCTGAGGGGTCATTCGTGATCTGAGGACGAGGCGATGATGAAGCCGTTCGTCAGGTAGAGACGACGGTCCCCATCCTGGAAGGAATGGAGAGCCCGATCATTGGCTCAAGACACTCGGCGCCGAAGAGGCCGGTATTGAGATGAAGGATCACGTCGAGACTGAGGGGTCTGCCGTGATCTGAGGACGTACGGCAATGAGGAGCCGGCCCTATAATATGATGACGAGGTGTTGATGAAGTCGTTCGTCATGTAAGCTCAAGGCTCTCGGCGCTGAGGAAGCCGGCCTTGAAATAAACAATCACGCCGAGGTTGAGGGGCCGGGTGTGATTTGAGGATGACGGCGATGATGAAGCCGCTCGTCGCATGAAGGCGAGGGTCGCCATCCAGGAAGGGAATGGTGAGCCGGCTCACTAGCTCAAGACGCACGGCGTTGGGGAGGCCGGTCTTGAGATGAAGGACAAGGCGTTGGACGCCTGTCCAAAGTTGAGGACGATGACGCTGATGAAGCGCGTCCTTGGATGATGACGACGCTGATGGGGCCGTTCGTGACATGGAGGCGAGGGTCGTCATCCAGGAAGGGAGTGGCAAGCCCGCTCGCTAACCCAAGACGCTCGGCACTGAGGAGGCCGGTCTTGAGACGAAGGACAAGGCGTTGGACGCCTGTCCAAAGTTGAGGACGATGACGCTGATGAAGCGCATCCTTGGATGATGACGGCGTTGATGGGGCCCTTCGTGTCTTGGAGGATGAGGCTTTCACCCTGGTTTCGAAGATGAGGGGCGGCATTGGACGCACGCCCCTTGATGATTATATCGTTAACTGTGGTTCGAAGATGGACGTCGCCGGGGACGTTCGTCCTTTGATGACGAAGGCGTTGATGACGTCGTACGTCATATGAAGGACCTGGCCTTGGCGCCGGTATGAAGATGAGGACAACACTGATGAGCCGTCTGTCCTTTGCTTGAGGACGAGGCGTGGGCACTCGTCTGAAGATGGACGGCGTTGGACGCTCGTCTGAAGATGGACGGCGTTGGACGCTCATCTGAAGATGGACGGCGTTGGACGCTCCCCTGAAGATGGACGGCGTTGGACGCTCGTCCGAAGATGAGGAACGACGCTGATGAAGCCGGTCCTGTTTAAGGGCGAGGCGTTGGCATTCGTCTGAAGATGGACGGCGTTGGACGCTCGTCTGAAGATGGACGGCGTTGGACTCTCGTCCGAAGCTGAGGAACGACGGTGATGAAGCCGGTCCTGTTTAGGGACGAGGCGTTGGCGCTCGTCTGAAGATGGACGGCGTTGGGCACTCATCTGAAGATGAGAGACGGCGCTGATGAAGCCGTTTGTCTCATGAAAGACGACGTTGGACGCACATCCTTTGATGATGATGGCGTTGATGAAATCGTTCGTCATATGAAGGACCAGGCTTTGACGTTGTCCTGAAGATGAGGACGGCACTGGTGAGCCGTCTATCCTTTGATGAAGGATGGCGTTGGATGCCTGAAGGTGAAGGACGGTGTTGGATGTCCGTCCCCTGATGACGACGGTGCTGGTGAAGCCGTTCGTCTCATGAAAGACGACGTTGGACGCACATCCTTGATGACGACGGCGTTGATGAAGTCGTTCGTCATATGAAGGACCAGGCTTTGACGTCGGCCTGAAGATGAGGACGGCACTGGTGAGCCGTCTATCCTTTGATGAAGGATGGCGTTGGATGCCTGAAGGTGAACGACGGCGTTGGATGCCCGTCCCTTGATGACGACGGTGCTGGTGAAGCCGTTCGTCTCATGAAAGACGACGTTGGACGCACATCCTTTGATGACGACGGCGTTGATGAAGCCGTTCATCATATGAAGGACCAGGCTCTGACCCTGGCTTGAAGATGAAGGGCGGCGTTGGACGCTCGTCCCCTGGTGACGACGGCGCTGAGGAAGCCGATCGTCTGAAGATGAAGCACGGCGTTGGATGCACGTCCTTTGATTACGACAGCGTTGATGAAGCCGTTCGTCATGTGGAGGACCAGGCTCTGACCCTAGCTTGAAGATGAGGACGGTGTTGGACGCTCGTCTCCTGATGATGACGGCGCTGATGGAGCCGGTCGTCTGAAGATGAAGGACGGCGTTGGACGCACGTCCCTTGATGAAGGATGGCGTTGGACGCCTGAAGATGAAGGATTGCGTTGGACGCTCGTCTCCTGATGACGACGGCGCTGATGAAGCCGGTCATCTGAAGATGAAGGACGGCATTGATGATGCCTGTCCTTTGATGACGACGGCGCTGGTGAAGCCGTTCGTCACATGAAAGACGACGTTGGACGCACATCTTTTGATGACGACGACGTTGATGCAGCCGTTCATCATATGAAGGACCAGGCTCTGACCCTGGCTTGAAGATGAAGGGCGGCGTTGGACGCTCGTCCCCTGATGACGACGGCGCTGAGGAAGCCAGGCGTCTGAAGATGAAGGACGGCGTTGGATGCATGTCCTTTGATGACGACGGCGTTGATGAAGCCGTTCGTCATATGGAGGACCAGGCACTGACCCTGGCTTGAAGATGAGGACGGCGTTGGACGCTCGTCCCCTGATGACGACGGCGCTGATGGAGCCGGTTGTCTGAAGATGAAGGACGGCGTTGGACGCACGTCCCTTGATGAAGGATGGCGTTGGACGCCTGAAGATTAAGGACTGCGTTAGACGCCCGTCCCCTGATGACGACAGCGCTGATGAAGCCGGTCATCTGAAGATGAAGGACGGCGTTGATGACGCCCATCCTTTGATGACGATGGCGTTGGGCGCTCGTCTGAAGATGAGGGACGGCGTTGGGTGCTCGTCTCATGATGAGGGACGACGCTGGGCGCTCGTCTGAAATGAGGGACGGCGCTGGGCGCTCGTCTGAGATGAGGGACAGCGTTGGGCGCTTGTTTGATGATGAGGGACGGCGCTGGGCGCTGGGCGCTCGTCTGAGATGAGGGACGGCGCTGATGAAGCCGGTCCTTTGCTTAAGGACAAGGCATTGCGCCTGTCTGAAGATGAGGGACGGCGCTGGGCGCTCGTCTGATCCACATGTATGGTCTTGCTTCGTCCATAATGCATAGTATTTGCCTGATATGTACTTAGCCAAATATGTGGCTTGATTTGTGGGGATTTTATTTTTATCGCTCGCGACCGGCGAGTGCGCGGTCATCGGGCTTCCCTCTTTCTATTTGTGGGGATTTCGCTTGAGGTCGGCGAGTGCATGGTCCTCGGTTGTCCCTCTTTTATTTATGGGGATTTCGTCAAGGCCGGCGAGTGCACGGTCCTCGGCTGTCCCTCTTTTATTTGTGGGGATTTCGTCGAGGCCGGCGAGTGCACGGTCCTTCGGCTTTCCCTCTTTTATTTCTTCCTCTACTGCTTTGAGCGAGGAGTGGGGGTCCTTCTTTCAGGCTCGACCGAGGGGGTTGCTATTCCCTCGGCCGATAGGGAGTCTAAGAGGGCAGCTGTCCGGCCTCTGGCGCTGGATAGTCCCTTGATCTTGGGGGTCCCGTCGTCTATTTACGGCGCGGGCTAGGCTTTTGGTCGGTTACCGACGGCTGCCGTTTCCCAACCCCAAGTGTGGGGATTTTGTTATCTCGGTCATTCTTTCAGGCCTGTCGTAATACGATTTAGCGCGAGGACGACGCGATGAGCTTCCCGTTTCAAAACGTGGGCCATTTTGCGGGCCCCTCATCCTGGGACACCGTCGGCCATGCCTGAGCGTTTCTCTCTAAGGGGCTGAGACGATATGCTATTTTGTGTGGTGGCGTCGGCCATACCTGTGCGTTTCGTTCGAAGGGGCCGATGCGACGTGCTTTGTTTTGTGGCATCATTTACTTAAACTTTACAAGAAATAAGCAGAACACATCATGTGTGTTTATATAAGTGGCTCATGGCCGAGGGTGGTAATCTTCTTTAACAATCCGTACACGAGTTAGTTTCTCAATGAGCTTCTGACCTTGGGGTGGGGGCTCCGCCGTCTGCACCCTCTTCGGATTGTTGATAGAACTTCATCGAGATGTAGGGCCCTTCGTATTTTGAGGGATGAGCCGTCCGTCGGCTTGCTGGCTCAGCCGTCTGTCGGCTTGCTGGTAGAACTTCACCATGGAGGCCCAGCCGTCGGCCATGCGCCCTTCGAAGAAGGACACAGTCAGCGGATGTGACGCTTCTTCGGCTGGGGCTCCTCGAAGTCCTCGTCGTCGCTGAGCCTCCCAATTTCATGCTTCTTCGTCGAGGTGTCCCCTTCCTGATTGTCGGTGGAGTTCTTTGGGGTACCTTTGACAAATTGGTGGAGTTCACCCAGTTGAATCAAGCGCTCAATGGCTTTCTTCAGCGCGACGCAGTCGTCTGTATTGTGGGAGGTGTTCTTGTGGTAACGACAATGTGTCGCCCTGGTGGACGGCGTAGACTTACGTGGCCGACCTGAGATCTCTGGAGATGAGACCTTGCTCCTCCGCATAGTCGAGGATGGTATCCACCGAGTGCGTGAGTGGAGTCCTTAGGACGTCCATCCTCGGCTGCCATGGGCGCTCCTTCCGGTTATGGCGGGCATGGCCTCCGGCCGAGGATGCGCTTGGAGCCGACACATTGTTTGTCTTCTTTGATGGCCGGCCTCCATCCTTCCGGCGAAGTGGGTGAGGAAGCGTTGGGCAAGATCCTGCCACGCATCTATGCTTCCTTCGGGGAGCGCGTTGAACCACTCGTACGCTGGCCCTTCAAGAGTGGAAAGGAACCAACGGCAGAGGTATTCATCCGATGCGTTCACCATCAGCATGTTGTTCTGATAGCGGCTGAAGTGCTCCTGAGGGTCGGAGCGGCCGTCATAGGGCTTGATGGCGTTTCCCCTGTACGTCTCGGGGATAGGGGCCGAGAGTACCTTGGCAGTGAAGGGAGTCCTCGTCTTGACTTGGACGATGGGGTCTCCTCGTCCTTCGGCACACTCCCCCTCAAGGATGCTGACCTAGTGTAGGAGGGCGTTGAAGACGGGATCCCTGGATGAGTTGCCCGTGGGGGTGGCAGCGAGCTGTTTGGCCTCCATCTGGGCGACTCTTCGCTCCAGCTGGGAGATCATCTCGTCCCGGGGGTCTTTGGCGGCCATGGTGGCGCCCTGCGTCTGTAGGCGGGCTGCGTGAGCCGTGTTGATTTCGTGGCATGCGTCACCCTCGTGCAGCTTACCCTTGCCTTTGTCCAGGCGAGGCCGATCCGGTGTCCGGGATACGGGCCCAAAGCTTTCCCTTGGTGAGCCAGGCTCACGTTCACCAATCCATCCCGCCATCCTCTCCGAAGCAGGCCGACGGCGCGTGTCACCTAGCCTAATAAAGGCTGAGGCTTTTCCACGCGCCGGGGCCGGTCCAGCTCGAAGTGGGGAAGCAAGGTGGGAGTGGGCTGACGACGTGTCCTGGGGCACCACCCCTTCGTCGTTGCCTAGCTTGATGGCCAACGGCTGGGGCTGAGGAGGCGGTGTAGTGTTCTCCCCAGTCCTTGGCATGAGTGCACTGAGGATGGTGGGGTTCTGGGCCAGACTGGCGATGATGGCCGAGAGAGCGGCTTGGAGCTGAGGGTCAACGGCAGGAGAAGCCGGCTGCCCCGAGGCATTGTCGCCCTTCTCCAGGCGCTTCTTATCCAGGCTGAAGCGGGCGTCGGGGGCGCTGCCGTTGAGCTGATGGCGAAGATCATTCTTGAGGTCGATGGCCTCCTGGAAAACATCCCCGCCCGCGGCCTTGTCGGTTGTAGCTTCCTCTTCGTGTTCCCTGTCCTCTTGGGCCTCAGGGATGGCCTTGCCGAGGAGGTTACGGTTGGACTTAGTTCTTCCCATGATCAGTTAGCTGTGCTTGGTAGCGACGAAGGATGCTAACTTGATTGTTCTAGCTCTCAGCGAGAGCACCAAATGATGGAGTATTAACTCCTAGAGAGAAAGGAGAGCTAGAGAGAAGTGAGTTGTATTAATTATTTTCGAACCCTTTACATGGCTCCCAAGGGGAGTATTTATAGGAAAAGGTGGGCTGGGCTCCCAAGTCTTGGGCTTGGGAGGCCCATTACAATATAGAGCCTCTATTGGGCTGATTACATTAGAAGTCTAGTCCTGTGAGTTCTTTCTGGCCGACGGAGGCGCTCGGCCGACGGAGGCATGGACGAAGGAGGCGCTCGTCCGACGGAGGCATGGAAGACGGAGGCGCTTGGCCGATGGAGGCATGGACGACGGAGGCGCTCGGCTGACGGAGGCATGGCCGACGAAGGATGCTAACTTGATTGTTCTAGCTCTCAGCGAGAGCACCAAATGATGGAGTGTTAACTCCTAGAGAGAAAGGAGAGCTAGAGAGAAGTGAGTTGTATTAATTATTTTCGAACCCTTTACATGGCTCCCAAGGAGAGTATTTATAGGAAAAGGTGGGCTGGGCTCCCAAGTCTTGGGCTTGGGAGGCCCATTACAATATAGAGCCTCTATTGGGCTGATTACATTAGAAGTCTAGTCCTGTGAGTTCCTTCTGGCCGACGGAGGCGCTCGGCCGACGGAGGCATGGACGACGGAGGCGCTCGGCCGACGGTGGCATGGACGATGGAGGCGCTCGGCCGACGGAGGCATGCAAGACGGAGGCGCTTGGCCGATGGAGGCATGGACGACGGAGGCGCTCGGCTGACGGAGGCATGGCCGACAGAGACGCTCGGCCGACGGGGGCACTGGCCGACGGAGGACAAGTCTTCTCCTTGGCTTCTGGAGCGTATTCCGGGTTGACTCTTTTTCGGCCGATGGGGTGCCATCTGGCCGACGAAGGGCCCACTGGATGACAGTTGTGCTCCTCTTAGTCTTCTGAGTATGCGGGTCATGAGATCTGGACCCATATACACCATCACCTATATATGGTATATTCCTAATACTCTCTCCGTTCTTTTTTAGTTGCAACGGTCAACATTTCACATTTGCCAACGCACGTCTTTGACCGTAATTATATCTTAATTCTATTAGTAAAAAAATATTAAAAATCAATTTTTGAAAATTTGTAATGAGATGAATTGAACAATATTTTTTTTAAAAAAAATAATTTTCATAAAATAATAACGTAAAACGTAGTCAAAGTAGAACATGTGAATAGTGTAAAATTCAACATGTTGCGATTAAAACGGAACGGAGGATAGTATATTCTAAAGCATATTCTAAAGTATATTCTAATATACTTTCACAATAATGATCATGATGATCATGACGATGATGATGACGATAATAATATTGTGTGAATTTCGAGAAAAATTGAAAGATATCAAATAATTCAAAACACTCTTTCATTGAAAACAAACACGTGTATTACGAGAAGTCGTCCATAAAAATAACAAAATAGAGAATCCTAAGGTAGACATGACTCGATACAGACCTCATATATTTGTAGTCTATACATACTAAATCAAATGGGAGTGGGTGCCCGCTTATTCACCCGCCTTGAGAATGACTAACAAGGTTGCTTTCCAAGGTGACACGACTCACAATCGAAAGAGAACGTATAATTTTACTAATTGTGACAATGTTAAAAGGGCTTTTAAGAACATATAGGGTTGAAGTCAGATGGTAAGGATGAAAGTTGGAGTGGCCAAAGTTTGAAAACCATAGGCTAGGTGATTAAAGGAAGGTTTTGGTGCTTAGTAGTAATAGATGTGGATTATCACAGAAAAAGGTCTTAGGCACTTGAGTCGATGATCCATCGGCCGTCTGTGTTTGAAACAAGTTTTACTAATTGAACCACATCTCCACTGAAATAGCCCATGATTAAGAATTAGCACTTACAACCAGACGATTATTAGTGATAATTGGAACCGAAGCAAACAGAAACCAATAGACTTTTCTCTCTATTTTTCCTAGTGTGAATAGTATTAAATCAGCAAGAGGAAAAATACCAGCTCCTAATACAATGCACAGAGTTTCACCAGAGAGCAACGATGAGTGATAAATATTCCATTCCAGCAACACAATTTGATGAAAAACAGCAACTTGATAAGAAATTCAACTGCAGCAGAACAAGCACAATTTTAAACAGACTTCTTTGCGCGTGGCTGCGGTGGCGAATGGCAGGAGCGGTACCAGGATAGTTGGTTTGGATTGCCAGAAACTCAGGATAATGATAATATTGGCAGTATCAATTCCAGATGAGCGGGGGGAGAGATCTGCAAAAGTAGTAAAACTGCAATGGCAGACATTGACGGTGTGTGGTTTGTGCAGCGGCAGTAAGATTGACGGTGTGAATACCGAAAGTACTCCAATGTAAATTGCAGCCACTGTTTATGCCAGAATTTCTCGGCGGAAGAACAACAAGAATGCCTAGGGTTTTCCATATATGGCTTTGATACTGATAGGATTTCCGTGTCTCTGTCAGATACCATGTGAATAGTATGAACCTTTTATTATTGTTCTTTGTATCAAACACTATAATAGTAGCTATATTTGAAGCTATAGTTAGAAAATTAGGATTTCCTATATAAAATGGGCTAGGCCGAATACAACTAGGATTTCAACAATTATCACTATTATCATTATTATAATCGTTATTATTAGTATGTTGTATCTTCCATCAAACATGATTCCAAATATATATATAGAGAGAAAAATAGTGCATCAAAGAACAAAATGACATATCAAAGATCAATTAGGGAATATAAAGAATTAATACACATGCTTGAAACTCTACTCGAGTTATTTGGTGAAAATGGTTGAATGCTATGTTGCACGAAAATGTGAGAAACATAGTGAAACGTGAAATAGAAAACGCTAGGGGTGCAAACGAGCCAAGCCGTTCGCGAGCCGCTCGTGGATCGCTCGGGAAAAGCTCGACTCGAGTTCGGTCATATTCAAGTTCGGCTCGAGTTCGGCTCGACTCGTATACTAAACAAGCTCGAGTCAAGCCTCTTAATTTTAGGCTCGTGGCTCGCGAGCCGGTTCGCGAGCCTACATGTTGTATAATAATTATATATATAATATTTTTGAAATAGTTATTCTATTTAGAATTACTCTATTTTTAATACTTATTACTACGTATATTTTAATAGATATAATAAAATATAGCATTATATATTATTATAATCATTATCTATAATAATTATAATACTACACATATAACACGAAGTAAGTATTAGTTTATTCGTAAAAATAAAAAAAAGTATTAGTTTTTTCGTTAGTTCACTGGGAATAAGAATAAAACAATTTGACATCAAAATTTACACAAACAGGTTGGTAGACGGGTTGGAATTGCCCTCTTAGGATTCGTAGTCAGCCCAGGTTCGAATCCCCTCCAAGGTATTCTTTTGTGTACTCCTTCGGATTTCAACACTCAAACTTGTTTTTAGTTTCTAATTTCTATGCTTCCCACACCGGAAAGTGATAAGTAGATTCCTCTACCAGCCACCTATAAAGTAGCTCATATCCATCCCAATAATTGTGAACCAACCGAGCAGCATGCCATCAAAGCTTAATAAAATGGCTAAGCTTTCGAGTTTCGAGTCAATCTCGAGCGGCTCGTGAGCTCAAGTAAAGCTTTCGAGTCGAACTCGAGTTTCAATTTTTAAGCTCGATCGAGCTCGAGCCGAACTCGAGCATATAAAAAAATTTCGAGCTCGAGTTTGAGCATATGTGAGTTCGGGCTCGGCTCGGCTCGTTTACACCCCTAGAAAATGCCATCATTTAATAGAAAAACAAGTGTTTAAAATGTTTCTAAAGATCCATGTAGAGTTCCCGAAACAGAAATGTACTCTTTTCTACAAGTTTTCATTCTTCATAGACTGAATTGACTTAATTGCCCGAAAGGAAAAGCATTTCAAAAAATTTATTTCAGTCAAACAAGTAAGTCAGAGACTACTAATTCTGATTATAATCAGAATAAGCTGATTAATGCTACTAAATGGGACCTAAGTCTTGCCAAACAGGCTATAATTGTTAACAATTCAATTATGTTGTTTGAAACCATAATCATGCCATACAAGTTGTTGAAACCCTAGTTCTATTGGGCTTAGCCCATCTTGTATAGTAACCCTAGTGTTCTAGTTTTTGCTATAAATATAGCTACTTGTATAGTTCTTCACATCAAGATTCATTATAATGAAATACAGTTCATATAATTCACATGGTATCAGAGTCACTGTTTTTCATTATATGGCGGCGCACTGTAGTTAGGACACTGTTTTTCCGGCGAGTATTTCCGGCGTGAACAGTAGCCGCGCTAGGTGTTGGAGCACTTCCGGTAGTGATTTATCAAATCTACGCCTACCGCCTTGCTCAGCGCACCATCGCGACCAACCCGCCGGAAACCGTACCAGCTCGGACTCATTCACGCGCCTACACGCGCCGCTTCTCTACCCACGGTTTACTGACCGATTTTGCAGATCTACTCCGTTTTACTCATCTGCGAGCGACACCGCCAGTGTTTTCAGACACCTAGGTCTCCGACGACCTAGAAAAGTCAGTCTGGTACGTCTAGGCTTCTCCACGTGCCGCCGCATCCACACGCGCCGCCGCCGCCGCATCCACACGCGCCGCCACCGGGCGAACTGACCGCCAGAAACGCGCCGCCGGTCCAGACGCTCCACCACCGTCACTGCCTTCTGAGCAGACTTCTGCTGCTGCTTGTTCCACTGGTCACAATAGTGGTTCTTCCATTTTGTTTTGTTTTTGAGCTTACTGTTCCGCTTTACTGATTTGCCTAATCTTTTATTTGTTAAAAAAAAAGAAAAAAAAGAAAAAAAAAGGAACAAAAAAAAATGTCAAGTTTCTCTTTGTTTGCTTCAGTTCCAATCATCACCACCGATCGACTCGCCGGAAGTATTAATTATCACTCATGGGCTATTTCCGTGGAGATGTGGTTCAAGGGTAAAGGTCAAATTGATCACTTGAATGTTGATGCAGCTACGATCAAAGACAAGCGGAATGAATGGGAATATGGATGCCTTATTGTGTAACGTGTTATGGCAATCTATGGATCCAAAACTTCATCCTACTTATCAATCATACCGCACATGCAAACAGATTTGGGAAAAAGCGAAGGCCAACTACACAAATGACATCCAAAATCTGTTTTCCTTTGGTTCCAAAATTGCTACGCTCAAACAACAGGATTTGGACATTCAAGAGTTTCTAGGACGGGCTGAGGCATTACTGTTTGAATATAATAATATCCAACCTATCACTGAGGATAAGGAGAAACAACTTGAGCAAAGACAACAACTTGTTATGGTTTTAACCTTAGCAGGTCTTCGCCCAAAGTTGTTATGAATCCATGAGCAAATTCTCTCCAGTTCTTCTGTTCCTACAATGTCTGAAGCCTTTTCCAGAATTCTTCGAGCCGCCCCAATATCTGTTGACGCATCTTCAAGTGATTCTATCATTCTTGCATCTCAAGGTTCCGGGCATGATGGGGGAAATCAAAAAGGATATCCACGCCGTAATCGTCCCAAGTGTGATTTTTGTCATAGGATGGGTCATACTAAAGATAGGTGTTGGAAGTTACATGGTAAACCTCCCAGCTCTGCCAATGTTGCCCAAATCCCGCAAGTTCCAGTTGTGCTGCCTCCTGACGAATATGATGCTTATCAGAAATTTAAGCAGTCCACTTTGACTTCGTCAACATCAGGTACTTCTACAGCATGTGTGTCAAACACAACTAGCTCATGGATCATTGACTCAGGTGCTTCCGACCATATTTCTGGTAATCCCCATCTTTTATCCCATATTACAAAATACCAAAACCTTCCATTAATCACCCTAGCCAATGGTCTTCACGGTCTTCACACTTCGGTTACGGGTATTGGGCAAGCACTCCGACTTTCATCCTTACCATTAGATTCAGTTCTATATGTTCCTCATAGCCCTTTTAACCTTGTCTCTGTTAGCAAAATTACACGCTCTCTTAATTGTTCTATAACCTTTTATGCTGACTCTGTGACTGTGCAGGACCGTTGTACGGGGAAGATGATTGGGGTCGGGCGTGAATCTCAGGGCTTGTATCACCTCCAACCTCTTGATCCAGTTGTTTGTGTGTCTACTGAACCAGCACTTTCCTTACATAATCGTTTGGGTCATCCCAGTCTTTCCAAATTTCGACATATGGTCCCAAGTTTCTCCAGTATTTCCTCTTTAGATTGTGAGTCGTGTCATCTTGGAAAGCAACCTCGTCAGTCCTTTCCAAGACGTCAATAACAGGGCTGCGTCCCCTTTTGATTTAGTTCATACAGATGTATGGGGTCCGTATCGAGTCAATTCTAGCCTAGGGTTTCGTTATTTTGTCGTTTTTTTGGATGACTTCTCCCGTCACACGTGGTTGTTTTTAATGAAAGAACATCTTGAATTGTTTCATATCTTTCAAAAGTTTTGGGCTGAAATTCACACCCAATTTGGGCGTTCTATCAAGATTGTACGTAGTGATAATGCTAAGGAATTTTTTACCAGTCCCTTTAATCAATTCATGACATCACGAGGTATGTTTCATCAGTCTTCTTGTGTTTATAGTTTATACACCTCAACAAAATGGGGTTGCTGAACGCAAGAATAGACATTTAATTGAAACTGCCTATACTATGTTGTTACATTCACATTCACCACCACAGTATTGGGCAGATGCCGTTCTCACTGCATGCCAACTCATTAACAGAATGCCTTCATCGGTTATTGGTAATGTCATTCCCCATTCTGTTTTGTTTCCTACTCAGGCACTGTTTCCATTACCACCTCATGTGTTTGGTTGTGTTTGCTTTGTCCATGATACCACACCAGGAATACCCAAAATGTCTGCTAGGTCAATCAAATGTATCTTTCTTGGATATTCCCGTCTTCAAATGGGGTATCGTTGTTATTCCCCGGTACTTAGAAAACATTTTGTGTCCGCTGATGTCACTTTCCTTGAGTCCTCATTTTATTACCCATCTCCCCTCCATGATACCCCCTCATGTGTTGACTTTCTTCCATATCTCAGACCCATCTCCACCCCCCTTACCGATGCTCCTATCGACCCATCTCCACCAACAATCCGTCCTTTACAAGTGTATCAACGACGCCCTCGCCCTCCACCCAATGAGTCCTCTGAGGTCACACCAGTTGATTCCCCTACTTTGGATCCCACACCAGCACAGTCAGCTACCCAAGTGCCAGAGAACAATCATGATGATTTGCCCATAGCCCTCTGCAAAGGTACACGCTCAACTTTGAATCCTCATCCCATTTATAACTTTTTTAAGTTATCATCACCTCTCCACCCCTTACTTTGCCTTCACTTCACATTTATCTGGTGTCTGTATTCCTAAAACCACACATGAGGCATTATCACACGCAGAGTGGCGTCGAGCTATGTTAGCTGAAATGGAGGCTTTACATTCTAGTGGGACATGGGACTTGGTTCCCCTTCCTATTGGGAAATCAGTTGTTGGGTGCCGCTGGATCTACACAGTCAAAGTAGGACCAGATGGCAACATTGATCGTCTTAAAGCACGTCTGGTTGCAAAGGGGTATACACAAATCTATGGATTAGACTACACTGACACTTTTTCTCCTGTTGCAAAAATTGCATCCGTTCGTCTAATTTTATCCATGGCAGCAATGAGCCACTGGCCATTGTTTCAATTGGATATTAAGAATGCATTTCTCCATGGTGATTTACATGAGGAGGTTTATATGGAGCAACCAGCTGGTTTTGTTGCTCAGGGGAAGTCTGGTTTGGTTTACAGATTGCGTCGTTCTTTATATGGCCTGAAACAATCCCCGCGTGCATGGTTTGGGAGATTTAGTGTTGTTGTTCGTGGTTTTGGCATGACTCGGAGTGATGTAGATCATTCCATATTCTATAGACATTCTGCCGGCAATAAATGTATCTTTCTTGTTATATATGTTGATGACATTGTCATTACAGGTAATGATGACCAAGGAATTGCCCAACTCCAGGAATATCTTTTTAGCAAATTTCAAACAAAAGACTTGGGAAAACTAAAGTACTTTCTTGGTATTGAGGTTGCCCAATCAAGAAATGGAATTGTGCTCTCACAGAGGAAATATGCATTGGATATTCTTGAGGAAGCAGGTATGTTGGATTGTAGGCCAGTGGATACACCAATGGATCCAAACGTCAAACTCGTGTCAGAACAAGGTGACCTCCTGCCCAATAAAGAGAGATATAGAAGGCTTATTGGGAAGTTGAACTATCTTACCATCACAAGACCAGATATTTCATTTGATGTCAATGTGCTTAGTCAATTTCTTGATAAGCCATGTGATGGACATTGGGACGCAGCTATCCGAGTCTTGAGATGCATCAAGAAAACTCCAGGACAATGATTACTCTTTGAAGATCGAGGGCACCGTGACATTGTTGGATATTGTGATGCAGATTGGGCTGGATGTCCAATGGATAGACGTTATACTTCTGGATAATGCATTTTGATTGGTGGGAATTTAATTTCATGGAAAAGTAAGAAACAGGATGTGGTTGCCATGGTTGCCAGGTCTAGTGCTGAAGCAGAATATCGTGCAATGGCCCTTACTTCATGTGAGATATTATGGTTGAAGCATCTCCTCCAAGAATTAAAATACGGAAGCATGAAACCAGTGTTGTCAATCCCGGATAGCGGAGCGTAGCGGCGAGCCCTAAAAACGCTATAGCGGTATAGCGGATAGCGGGATGACCGCTATTTAGACTACTTTCAACATAATAGATAAGTAACTACGGGAAGCATATACTCCATATAATACATTACATACACATTTTGAATTCAAAAAGTATGATATATGCTAATGAAGGTTGAAAACATCACATTCATAAATCCTAAATTACTTAAAAATACTCTTTAGTTTCATGAGCAAAACACAAGATGCTATTAAAAATTAAAACATCTTAAGTCAAAACATTGAGTCAAAAGCAAGTATCTAGTGTAAGAGTTTAAGCCTTGATAAATTAAAAGTCAAAAAAGAGAGTAGACTGACTAGACTCCATATGAGAAGAAGAAGAAAAGAAGACCGCAGGTCTGCAGCAAAGGTTGGGGAAGAAGATGTTGCAGCAGAAGGTAGTACTACTGAAGGCAGAGGAGGGCAGCATGTGTCGTTCTTGGAGAAGAAGCCATCGCAGAGCAGCATAAATAGATGATCGTCGTTCTTGGAGAAGAAGTCATTGCAGAGGTTCTGAATATTTCAAAAGTTGGCTTCGTTTTGAGCTTTTAGAAGCCTTTAACGTACGTATAAGGTTTTAAGTAGGTTAATATTTTGTTTTAAAAGTCTAATTTACCCCTTCTATGTCTGCCCTAAAAAATTAAACGCTAAAAACCATCCCAGAGTGCGCAGTAACCTCTTTAATATAAAACGCGCCGCTTTAGCGGCCGCAAAAGGCTTCTCCGCACCAATACGATAGCGGGCGCTATGGCCGCTACACCCAAACGCCACGCTAGAGCCCTCCATGTAGCGGCTTCCATGTCTGCCGCACCGCTATTCCGCTATAGCGCCGCTATTGACATCACTGCATGAAACCCGTCAAGCTAATGTGTGATAATCAAGCTGCAATGCACATTGCTTCCAATCCAGTGTATCATGAGAGGACTAAACACATTGAAGTTGATTGTCACTTTATTTGAGAAAAAATCACAAATGGACATATTACTACTCATTATGTCAAAACAACAGATCAACTTGCAGATATTTTAACCAAGTCTCTTAGAGGACCTAGGATGCAATATATTTGTAACAAACTTGGTGCATATAATTTATATGCTCCAGTTTGAGGGGGAGTGTTGAAACCCTAGTTGTATTGGGCTTAGCCCATCTTGTATAGTAACCCTAGTGTTCTAGTTTTTGCTATAAATATAGCTACTTGTATAGTTCTTCACATCAAGATTCATTATAATGAAATACAGTTCATATAATTCACACAAGTAATGGTACTGCTTTTACTAAAAAGGGTTAAAATGCAAGTAAAGTACCTGCACCAAATCTAACCAAGACCAGCCTTCCTTCCTGATACAAGAACTCCTTTAAGCTCGTTACATTAATCCTTTTTATTACATCCATCCAAATATCTGCAATACTATGTTGTTTTCGTTCAATAATACCTCTCTTCTCAGTACCGTCATTGTAATTGCTCATTGAACTCCCTGTTTGAACGTTTTCTGTTTTCAACAACTCTGTTTCTCCTCCATAGTTGAACAATCCAAGGGGACTTTGATTAAAACTTGTGTCTGCAGAGGAAATGAGAAGTTGATCTTGCTGATCTGGCGCAAGTTGAAGTAAAGCTGCCGTAAGCCATGTGACTCTGTCATTTGATACTCTCAGCTGCTTTTCAGCTTCTGATAATGTTTTCAGAGCCTGCCGTAATTTTTCCATATCGTCTTTGGTTACTGAAATTGAATTTCAAACGAAAAAAGCAGATCATTCAATTAAAAAAAAATATCAAACATAGCAACAAGTGGGAGTCATTAAATCAAGGAAAAACGGGCTGGACTGGAAGTCAAAAGTAATTTTCTTTTCTTTTGAATTTGAATTTGAATAGTAAAGAGGTTATACTGCAATTCAAATGCATGCGAAGTTGACTAGTCGCCTGCAAAATGATAATTAACGCCCTCAAAACTAATTATCCATCAATAAGTAATTCGTTTGTGCATTCAATTCTCGATAGTAAGCAGAATCAATTTGAGAAGAATAGAGAATATGCCCGAGCATCGAGTTATGAACAGAATGTTCACTTCCACCCTTAGAATCTTACCATTATGACGTACAAGAATATACCTAGAAGGATAAGAAACATGTGAATACATGAGTCATGAGGATGATATAAATTATTACACGCATACATGCATGGCGGCGAAAGAACTTCCTCCTCTGTGACCTATCTTTTGAGAAGTCATAGCTACCAGCAAGAATGTCAGTTATAACAGTAGCTAGTTGAGACATTAAGGCCAAGGGCTCAACCCCGGCTTCGATTATCCCCCGTAGATTTCTCACAGTGTTGACCGTGTCTGCTGATAATGCCAGGTCAAGTAGATCTACCAATTTCTCATCAGAAATTAGCCCGACCTGAAAGCAATGAGAAAAACTGTTTTCTAAATTTCTCATTCAGAAAACTCAATTGTAAGAAAAAGTTTTACATGCATCACTTGTGAATGTCTCAGAGAAAATATGACTGAGAATAATGACCCGGTAATCTAAATGTATGCAACTTTGAATTAAAAAAGAGTAGTACTTCACATTCCTTTGCATTTCCACGGTAAAACCACTAAAACATAAACAAAAATAATAGTTTTCCATAACATTTTGTTTTACTTTGCCTAGCATTAGAATGAAACATATCTTTCACTGATAATTCTAATTGCATAAGATTCAGCTGCTCATAAAAAATGATATTTATCACCAGGAAGAAACTAACTTGGGAGGAGCATTAAGGTATATATGTTATTAAATGGACTACAATTTTCTGGTCTCGTCTATTTAAATCTGGTTTGGTTTGATCTAAATTGGTCGGGTAGATGTCTAGTCTATGATATTAGTGTTAACATTTAACCAAGATTTCTTTTCATGTTCACAGTTAGGTTATCTGTCCTAAATTAGTTTTCATTTTAAAAAGCTACACACAACTTAATGATCCAATAGAGTAATTATCCAATAGGTTAACATTTAACCAAGATTTCTTTTTATATTGCAAAAATCAGTCCCAACAGAGTAATGATCCAGTCAGGCCTTTTTGACCGGAATCCCAGTCCGGCCGCCTCCATTTGAGGTGGTTCGGGTAGAACTTTTTTTATGAAACTTTGTGAGCATATTTTTCATAAAGTCTAGATTATGTCCACAAAGTTTCAGCTTAAAATTCAATCGGGAAGTCAGTTAAATAAATTATTGAAAACACTGTTCCAAATATATACATAATGCAATGTTTTTCATTAATTTATTTAACTGATTTCCCGATTGAATTTTGAACTCAAATTTTGTGAACATAATAATCTACACTTCATGAAGAACATCCTGAAAAAAATTCATCAAAAAAACTCCACCGGGAACCTCTTCAAAAGGAGGTGGCTGGACGGAGGGGACATGATCTTTTTCCTATATATATAACACATATATACATACACACACACACATATATATATATGCTCTTGCTTGGTAGGCTAGTTCAGCTCACAGAATTAGCATAATGACAAACGGATTAAGTAACTCTTGACTTACTTATTTAGTTAATTGGCTGAATTAGATTGTATGAAATGTTTTTCCTTTCAAAAAATCAAGCAGATTCAGCAAGCAAAAAAAAAACTTTTGCAAGATTAAATATCTCTTGTGAATTCCTTAAATAACAAGTATTTTGAGACACAATGAGCCATAACATGTAAAAGCACAAAAGTGCCAAATTCCACACCCAAACACAACAAGAAACTGAGAAAACTACTCACTAGTTCTTGAACCAAAGAAACAGTAACTCTCTGCCCAAGCAAACTCAACTGCTCAAGAGTCATCTCCCCATCCCTGAGAGATCCATATGCTCTTGTTGCAACAAGCTTCAACGCATCCTCGTCAATCTCCACTTCCTCTTGAGCAGCAATACGTCGCAATGTACGGATCATATCCACATCTCTCAACTTTGGGAAAAAGAACTTTTGACACCTGGATATGATCATATGAGGCAAAGCATCGAGTCTTGAACAAATAAGAACGAAAACAACTTTCCTAGGTGCACGATCTATAAACTTCAGAATAGCATTCCATGAGCGAGTGGCTAAATTATCACAACCATCAAAGATAAATACTCTGTACTGAGAAACACTCATCATTTCAAGAAGGTCCATAATATCCTCAAAGTCGACATTACTCACTGGCCCTATTTCTCTTACATTTAGATTGTTGATGCAAGAACTGCAAGCTCCACAAGGCTTGGAATGATGGTCACAAGATTTGCAATTTAAAGCCCGGGAAAATATCTGTGCACAGCAAGTCTTTCCCGTACCGCTTGGCCCATAGAACGCATAAAGTGACCCGACCTTCCTCTTGTGGACGGCATTGGAAAGAGCTTTTACAACCAAATTTTGTCCAACCAAACCCCGGAAGGTCATAGGCATGTATTTATTAGTGAGACTCCAGTGCCTCAAACTGTTACCATTATGACCTAGAGAACAGCATCTACCGCAAAACCTTGCTTCGGAAACAAGTACGGAGTCAGTATCGTTGTTTAGCAGATTATTGCCTGCAAAAATACCCAACTCTCCAGAAAAATCGTCATGGATTCTTGACCTTGTTGACTCGGAAAACCCACAGTACAAGTTTTTGCCTGCCAGATCAAGAAAGGATTTTCCACTACGGTGAATTCTTGACCAGTTCCAGGGAATGCCACATCTATTCTTGGAGACATCCTGGTTTTGACATTGGCCAAAAGAATTTGAAGCCACAGACAACTCACTCCCATCCAATGTTGTATCAGATTTTCTACGTCTTCTCCTGTTTTTGACATTTATACTCCTATGTGTTGAGTTTCCAGAACCATTTCCATGGATGAAATCTTTAAATTCATCTTGAAGCCTGTTCTCATCCGCTGACGTTCCGAAACGGACTTGGAGCGGGCTTGTAGAAGGATCCCTGAGGGACCTTGTTGATCTCTGAAGGACAGCAAGGTCTCTCATGAGGGACCTATTGGCAGCAACCAAAATGGGACTCTGCTTACTACGCATGTGGTGGTTCTTTAGATGAATGCAGTTTGTCAAATGCATGTGATTTCGAAGATGGTCACTGATGTTATCATTTACATCTTTGAGTATGATGCGGTTACGGGCAGGTTTGGTCATGATCAGCACATGAATTGATCCAAAAGTGGTAATTCTCTTGAACAACCTTAGGAACCAGGAAAATCAGCAATCGATAACCAATGATAAACTTTCCATGATTTCCTCTCTAATATCAAATCAATGAACTACCAGCTTCACCAAATAAAGAGAAACCCCCAAATAATCAAATATTTGCCTTCCCAAAATCGCCAAAATAGCTATAACTGCACCACTTAGCATATACGGTAATTAATTACTAGCCGAAAACCAATCAACCAACTTTAAACCCAAAATTGATAAGTATCAGATGCTCAGGCGAAAACAAACATACCCCCACAGAGAATATCTCAATTAGGAAATACCACAAGAGCATTGAATACTTCAACCACAAGGAGAGAGTGAAAAAAGTTGCTAGCTTTTCTTGAATGAAATCCTTTCAGCTCAAATGGGTGAAACACATCCACCTGAATCAAGAGGCTACTGCTAGTCTTCAACCCTCATACATATAGCTTAGTTCTTTTTAAGCTGTCATCAGATCTCCTCGTGCACTGACCCATACTGCCGTGGGAACTTGACGACAGTCGGTATATTTTTCAAGCAAACGGTGGAAGCAATATGCCAAACACTATCACGTAAAGAAGAAGAGTGAGGTGAACAACTGAGCATACTGGTATGTGCTGTTTTCAAAACGAGTCGCACTTTGGGCAGGCAGCGGTGAGGGTGGGGGCTAGAGAGAAACGTGGGGTGGGGTATACTATACATAATCTTTACAATTATATAATGTTAGGGATACAACGGTCTTAGAAAAAGTGTTAGTGTCTCCTTTTGCATTGAAACATTGCACGCAATGCATAATAATGTAGTACTCGTGCCTACTTTACCCCTAAATCATATGCCCCAAAGGAGTGACAGGATCCTTCCGATTACACAATGGTATTTTCCGATGTTCCTGCTCAATTTGGCATAGTTGCATCTCCCCCTTTATGCTCAACTAGTTTTTCAACGCGTGTTGCGCGAGCGAGGATAATGCCCAATATCATATAATGTGTACATTTCACGGAGTGAGATGATGATCCAAAAAGGCTATGGTGTTTTATTACTTGAATTTTGAAAGCACAAGAGGAGACCTTTCCCCCGGGAAGAAGCTCGCTATAATTTAAGAAAGAGAAAAGTTGAACCTAAAATCTACTCAAATCATCAAATGTAGTATTAAAACGGAAAGAACATACTCCACCTCACAATTGTCCCCATTCCCTATCAATAAATGACTATGGAGTACAACACATTTGTGGGCAACTCCACACTGATGTTAATTTCCATACATGCAACAATGTTGTCATTATCTTTCATGCTCATTTGTTGTCCAAAGGCAGGCATAAAGTGATCACATCCTATAATGAGCAACACAGGCACTAGAGTTATACTTTCATAGCTCAATTAGCACAAAGATGGAAAAAAAATGCAAACCTTTTGCAGCATCATGCAAGTGGCCTTCAGGAGGAAAGGTCGTCTTATCTTGAAAAACAATCAATAGTTCACACTATCAAGGAACAAGAATGGACCAACATACATATAATTAGACAACACAAACACCGTAATATCCTGTAGAATTTAATGAGAACCCATCATGCATATCGTGTTCCAAGATCAAAAATCATTTGAGGACCACCACTGATTTCAACAGTCATAACTCTATCTATCTTTAATGTATTAATGACATCAATATTAGTATGAGGAGAAACAGGGAAAGAAAACAAAAAAATTGAGATGGGAGGTATAGGTTGCCCCATAGCTCCGCCAGTAACAGCGAGATCAAGCCCAGATCAGCCTTCAGACTTTTCTTAATTATAGCAGTCGTTTTTGTATACATAAAATGATTAACATGTCCTAAAATACTATCTGAGACATAAGCCTAACTCAGCTATTAATGACACCATAATTAAAAAAATATGTGAAGCTTAATGAAACCATAGTTAATTAAAATTTAATGCAAAACATGTGTGAAGCTTCTTGGCTATCGGTAGCCATTTCATCTCCTTTACTCTTTCATAGCAATATTTTACTTTACAAAATCCTTCAGTAATGAAGTAGACATGCTTAACAACTTAACCTTAGTTCCAGCTCCTGGATGATTTTGAACTTTTCGAATGAACAGTTAAACTTGAAAAACCTTCTTTATTATGGAGTAGTATATTTTCCATTTATAATTTTCAACTTTTTTATATTTAAAAATGGCGTTCAGAATAATTGATATTCAATAATATGTCATCTTTTTATTGTACTTAGTTTTTGCATTAATCAACCAATTATTTTTCTAGAAAAATTAAATATTATTACGTGATTTATCATAGTATAATCAGCTAGTTAAGTTACTTTTTACTTATTGAAGTATTTATTTAAAATTTTAGATTTTGTTGATGTAATTTTTATCACTATGAATTGCCTATTTATATTTGTTTTGTTTTAACTGTATATTTATGCGCTACGGATCAAAGAATGGTTTATGCAATGAAAGATGTCACTCCGTAATAACACGGGAAATAATATTTTTAAAGATTAGTTGATGATCAACATTATATTGAATGAGATCTTTTAAGAATATAGATGTTGATTCTCTTATTGAGGATTTTGTACTTAGAATTCTCATGACACTGAATATTAAAAATAATGATAAAATTTATAAAACTTTCTAAATTTTAGAAAATGTGATCGTCATAGATACAATGTATGAAGTATATTACCAATATGTTTCTATAGAGTTAAAGAGAGAGAAAAATAGAGTTAAAGAGAAAATGACAAATCTTCTCTCAAATACATTTCTTAAACTGAGTTAAATTTGAATACTTAACAGTCTCACCCAAGAAAACTGAAAAAAAAAGACAAACAGGTGGTTATGCGCAGGGTCACGTGTGTGTGACTGAATAGATGCACATATATTGTCATGAATTAAGTCGAATTATCTTACCGAGCTCGCTCCGTAAGTCTCTGTTTTTGCAAATCTTCTAGAAAATACATTGAAGTCAACAGATGATCGCATATTTGGAGCATCCTCTTGACTAGCATCCTCTTGACTAGTTGTAAAATACTTTGTGAAAAGTAACTCTGAAGATTGTAAAAAGTAAAAAGTAACTTAACTAGTTGATTGTACTATGATAAATCACGTAATAATATTTAATTTTTCTAGAAAAATAATTGGTTGATTAATGCAAAAACTAAGTACAATAAAAAGATGACATATTATTGACTATCAAAATAATTTGATTGTTCATGGATTTCTATTATTCTAACAAATATCAATATTTCATCAACTTCCTTATGAACGCCATTTTTAAATATAAAAAAGTTGAAAATTATAAATGGAAAATATACTAGAAGGTTTCTCAAGTTTAACTGGCCATTCGAAAAGTTCAAAATCATCCAAGTATGGAGCTGGAACTAAGGTTAAGTTGTCAAGCATGTCTACTTCATTAGTGAAGGATTTTGTAAAGTAAAATATTGCTATGAAAGAGTAAAGGAGATGAAATGGCTACCGATAGCCAAGAAGCTTCACATATGTTTTGCATTAAATTTTAATTAACTATGGTTTCATTAAGCTTCACATATTTTTTTAATTATGGTGTCATTAATAGCTGAGTTAGGCTTATGTCTCGGATAGTATTTTAGGATAGGTTAATCATTTTATGTATACCAAAATGATTGCTATAATTAAGAAAAGTCTGAAGGCTGATTTGGGCTTGATCTCGCTGTTACTGGCGGAGCTATGGGACAACCTAGACCTCCCATCTCAATTTTTTGTTTTCTTTCCCTGTTTCTCCTCATACTAATATTGATGTCATTTATAAATTAAAGATAGATGGAGTTATGACTGTTGAAATCAGTGGTGGTCCTCAAATGATTTTTCATCTTGGAACACGATATGCATGATGGTTTCTCTTTAAATTCTACAAGATATTACGGTGCTTGTGTTGTCTAATTATATGTATGTTGGTCCATTCTTGTTCCTTGATAGTGTGAACTATTGACTGTTTTTCAAGATAAGATGACCTTTCCTCCCGAAGGCCATTTGAATGATGCTGCAAAAGGTTTGCATTTTTTTTCATCTTTGTGCTAATTGAGCTATGAAAATATAACTCTAGTGCTTGTGTTGCTCATTACAGGATGTGATCACTTCATGCCTGCCTTTGGACAACAAATGAGCATGAAAGATAATGACAACATTGTTGCATGTATGGAAATTAACATCAGTGTGGAGTTGCCCACAAATGTGTTGTACTCCATAGTCATTTATTGATAGGGAATGGGGGTAGTTGTCATGTTTTAATACTACATTTGATGATTTGAGTAGATTTTAGGTTCAACTTTTCTCTTTCTTAAATTATAGCGAGCTTCTTCGCGGGGGAAGGAAGGTCTCCTCTTGTGCTTTCAAATTTCAAGTAATAAAACACCATAGCCTTTTTGGATCATCATCTCACTCCGTGAAATGTACGCATTATATGATATTGGGCATTATCCCCGCTCGCGCAACGCGCGTTGAAAAACTAGTATACTGTATATGTATATACTCCGTCCCTCCGCAGACATTGTTCTCTCTTTAGGTATTCTCCTGTATTCTCGTAAACGGTCTAGAAACGTGAGATTATCTCATACACCCCCATCCCACTTAAAAGGTCTCCCGTTAATGTGCATTGCTCTTAATCTTTTATTTTATATACTTACCTTTTATCAATTTTAAATTTTCTTGATCAAGCTTTGTAGCGGTTTTAATGTAGTTTCTAAATATGTAAATTTTATTTACTAAAACTAATTTTACTAATGACAGAGATCAGTTAACTTAATGGTCAGTCAAACGTCGTAAACTGCGTGTGAAAGTTTAAATGGGACGGAGGGAGTATTAAATTTCATAAAGATTGTATATTCTAAATCATTCTTATTTTATTCTCTAGAGTACTCTCGATCTCATAAAATTTCATCAACTTTTCCTAATTAAAATATTTTAATTGCATTGAATTTTTTTGGGTTTTTTTACAAAAATATTACTAAAATTAAACTTATTTACCAAAATATGACTAGTAGTTACTACAATGTAGTGTCATGCTAACTTAAGTTTAAAAATTAAACATAAGTTATTATGTTTTCATTATTACTCTAGTCACTAGTCACATTTGTGTAAACAATCTTTATTTTAGTAAAAAGTATGTAATTATTTTAATTTTTAGAGTCTGTTTGATAATATTAAAATTAGCTAAATCAACTGATTCTATTGAAATTTATGAAATTCTAGTTGAAGTAGTTTGGTCGGGCGATTCTATTGATTAATAAAATTATTACATTTAAAATAAATTTAGGGTTATTTAGACTTTGCACCCTCTTTTATACCCCTAATTAGCCTTTGCACCCTAATTCGAAATTTGTTAGTATTTACACCCTAAACTAACCAGGTCTGTTAGTTAGCCTTCCAAACAATTCGAAAGGACATGAATACCCTCCTGGCAGCTTGGTGCTACACATCCTAAACTTCCCAGACAGCTCCCAATCCATCCTTTATTAACACAATACCCTCCTGGCATCGTACCCATCCTAAATGACATAAGCCTTCCCAGACAGCTCCCAATCCCATACTTCCCAGACAGCTCCCAATCCTTAAAAAATGCACACTAATGACATTACCCAGAAGTGAGTCAAACACAAATCCCAGAACACCAATCTCGGCAGGCCTATTGAAAAAAGAGATACAACATGAAGATAAAAGATAAGAACATAATTTAAATCTAAGAAAGAAAAAACAGATCATATGTCAACAACTCCCTTACTAATCAAAGTACAATAAATGTATACATCAAACCATAAAATGAGTCATAAATGCTCATCCAATAATATGTAACTACCCTTCCACATTACTCCCTATAAATCAATACACATTTTAGGTTGGAAAAAACTGCTTATTACCCTTCTTGAATACTCATATGGCTGCATGGGAAGGGGGAAGAAGTTGGAACAAGGTATGAGTTTTGTTCATTTCATTTGATCTTGCTAACAAGACTAACATATTATCTTTTGTTTAGTGTTTCCGTTGTGGAGAACAAGATCATTGGGCCAAGTCATGCACCTATAAACACATTCCTTGTATAGACGGCTGCCCAAACAACATGGACTTATACACATCTCAACAATCAAGAAGCTATGGATGCAGGTTCCTAAGATGCAGAAGTCAGCCCCAATGTCAAGCATTCAAATGGGTAGATTTACCAAAACAGAAAGAAATAGCAAGAGATGTACCAACCAAGGAAACACCATCCACAAGTGAAGCAATAACAACCAGTCCTAGCCAAAACCATAATGTTAAAGTCACTGTAGAACAAGATGGGGGGAAAGTAACATATGAAGGTCAAGTATGTGAAGTAATTCAACTTATGAGTAAAAACTCATTATATAATATAACTGTTGTGGTAAACATGCAAAAAACTAGTTAGCTCTAGTACTTATACAAAAAGAGTGAGCTTCATGTCTAGAATTTACAAGGAGCAAAAAACCATGTTGGACCACATATATTGCATCTGTGCAGTGAGCAAAACCGATTGTAGCAACAACTAGTTGTGGTAAACACTAGTTGTGTCAACAACTCTGCAAAAACATATATATATATATATATATATATATATATACACACACACACACACACACACACACACATGACTTACTGGTGGTAGGCAGTAGTACTTCCACCACCTCTTCTACCCCTTGTACCACCTGCCCTTCCAGCACCACGCCCATTTAGTACAAAACCACCCTTTCACCTGCCCTTAAATCAGCCCTAGAACCAGCCCTTGCACCTACCCTTGAACCAGCCCTTCCATCAGCCCTTGCACCAACTGTAGCACCTCTCCCACCACCTCTAGCAACTGGCCCTCCTTGACATGATCTTTTGTTGTGCCCAAAAGATTGGCACTTGGTGCGCTTCCTCTGACTACTGCCTTGTGTTTCTGTCTCATCATGCCCCTTTACTCTATTATTTTTAGGCCTCCCGGGGGCTCTGGAAAGCTTAGGTGGAAGTAGAAGTTCATTTCCCTGCACAATTTTCAAACAGTGCTTAATATGGTTAGTATTCATGCCTAATTATTCTGGAATGTACTGAATATATATATATATTGATTTCATACTACCTCTGGCCAATCACTTTCATGTGATATTGGTTTGATATTAGTTTGATAACATGCTTTATATGTAACACCGACCCCGAGCATATTTACTTTTAGTAAAATATGTAATAAACC
Organism: Cuscuta europaea; assembly: GCA_945859875.1. Classification (NCBI taxonomy): domain Eukaryota; kingdom Viridiplantae; phylum Streptophyta; class Magnoliopsida; order Solanales; family Convolvulaceae; genus Cuscuta; species Cuscuta europaea. The sequence continues at coordinate 1,380,042 of CAMAPE010000003.1, read as the reverse complement.
TTGAAAGATGATTTATGAATTTACGTAGTTGTTAAATCTTATTATTTCTTTTACGTGAATAGTAAATTGCATGTGGGGCCCACAGCGGGAACGGGGACCGCCCGATAATTCCCGAACCACATATTGTATTCATCTTGGTCTAGATGACATCTATATGGTGGTGGATATTCTATTTGGGCCATAAGAAAGGCATGGAGTTGACCGGTTGGTCAAACGGAGCCCAATTACCGGTATTGGTAATTTAGCGGATAACAGCCCGAAATAAGTTTCGGAGACTCCTAAATTAATGTTGTGGAATGTACATCTATTCTAAAGGCCCATAATTATTAGGAACGTGTGATATATTTTATTTGGTCCGATAAAATAAAATATAATTAAAACGGACCGAGAAATACAACTTTCGGGGCCGATTACACACACCGGGACATATTGGGATGACCTCCCACATGAGTGGGGGCCACCCCACGTTTTTAGGTGTGCTAGCTGACTAAGTGAGGACTGGGGGGGACAAGCCAAGATGGCTTGTGCGGACAAGAAAAGAAGAGGAAGTCTCATTGAGACAAAACCTCATGCCAATGCCTCATTCTAGGCGTTATTGGCATTCTTGATTGAGGAGGAAACATCCCCCCTGTCCTCTTGCCTTCCACGACCAAAACCAAAGGAGGAGGAGCTCTGGTATTAGCTCACACCAGCAAGGACCTTGAAGGAAGCAAAAGAAAGGAAAATCCAAGGAGAAAAGCTAGAAGAAGAGGTAAGAACACGATTTCTACTCTTTTAACTAGTTTTTCAGTGTATGATTTTTAAGAAATCATATGGTGAATTAAACCATGAGTTCTACACGTTTAAAAGTATAGAATATTGTTATAAAGTGGTGATATTTAACTTAGAAGAGTTGGTGAATCGATAGGAGTCGAAATCGCCGGAAACCGCCACATATAGGAAGCTGTTCGTGCTGCAGGCTGACGAACATCGCCCGGCTTTTGCCAAAGCCGGCCGGCTTTTGCCCAGACAGCCCAGTTCCATCTTCTTATCGATTTAGAACGAGGATTGATCGAAGGGCTTAACAAAGGCAACTATTTCAGCACTTCATAAGGTGAGGATGACTGACTATATTGCTTATAATTAGTGAGTTAATTTCATGAGATTACCAAAGGTAATTAAATGTGTTTTTATGGATTATTAATGATTAATAATGCCTAAAAAATGAAAAGACTAAATGTCTAAAGAAAAAGGAGCATGATATACAAATTTAAGAGTAAATTGTGTATGATCATGTGTTATGAATAGGTTGACTTGAAAGTGGAATTAATTATGAAACATATGTTGAAATATACTTTCTCTTCATATTTGAATATATGAGTGATTAAAAGTGATATTTTGAATATTGAGATAAATGACATTTTCAAAGGAAAATCAGTTGGAATTGTCTATATGACTATGAGTTGAGAACTTGGTTTATTGGTATGAATTTGACTAGTATTAAGATACTAGTTGGACATTAAAATGAAATGTTGTTAAGATTGATCCTAAGAGTGGATTGTGAAATGTTATGCCTTAAGTAGTCTTAAGAGATGCTTTAAGGTAGGAAAGTATGAACTCTAAGTTATACTAGGGGTAGGCCTTAAGGGATACTCAAGATAAAGTAAGTAATAAATTGATCCTAGGTATAGGATTGGCCTACGGGTGTGTTCGGTAGTCCTTGTGGATAGCCGGTTGAATTATGGAAATAAGTAAGGACCATGGCCCTTCCCGACTCTAGAGAGCGGGGTTGGATAGCATGGACTTACATCGTGATCACGGGTTAGGGTGGAATCTGAATCGGAGACCTAACTAGGTTCCGGTAGCGGTAACACATAAGATAGGACCCCGAAGGGCCTTACCTTCCTACGGGATGATGGGTATGAGTCCAGGGGCGGGATGTTGTTGAAGTCCGAACCGGGAGCCTCATGAGGTCTCGGACAGCGGTTGCAAGTCCCGTAGAAATAATAAGACCCAAGGGTTGGGTTGTGCAAATGATAAATGAAAGGAATAAATAAGAAGGGCCGTGTGCCGACAAATAAATGAATTTACTTATTATAAAGATAATAAGTGGGAAATATAATTTATTGTTTATATTATGATATCACCCTATTTTGAGGGTCTTGGAAATTAAAACGTTGATTATACTTAGTATAGTTGCTATTGTACTTGTCAAATGCTTCCAAGTACTGACCTCCCCTTCACGGGGGAGGCCACCTCACAGTTTCAGGTAGAACTTGAAGGTTGCTACCATTGCCCGTTGCTTCGGGAGGCTCAAGGGAAGAAGACATGGTTCGTGCTTCCTCCGTTCTGTTTTAAAAACAATTACGTTAATGCTCATGGATACTATTTTCTGAATAATTACTTTGGGGGCTCGTATGCCTAGTTATGCCAAGTGTGGCTTGAACAATTGTATTAATGCTTCCGCTGTTTTAAATGCATGTTTCACATTATGTTTGTTTATGGATGTACTATGTGTGAATGATATTCATGACGCCTTGTATGGTATGGATGAGTTGGACTGCGATTGACTATTCGTACTGTACGGCGGGTTGTTGACGTGTCCGGCTAAGTCCGGGGCGTGACATTGTAGGCCTTCACATGTAGTAATGGACTACAAAATCTATAACCAGCAACAACATGAAGTGAAATACAAAACAAGCATTCAATTCCAATATAAAAATTAAACAGAAATAAAGTAAAGTTAATAGGAACATACTGAGGTAGTGGAAGTCTCAAATGGCTAATCAAATGCACTGCATGTACACATGGGATGCCTGTGACCTGCCACTCACAACACTCACAGTCTTGTTTGTTTAAGTTAATAATCCAATGTTCCCCGGTAAATTTTCTCACACAGAATGTCCCTTCACCTGAAGGGCAAGTGACATAATCATTTTGCTTCTCTTTATAAGCTGCCAGGATGCTACCAACTCTAGGTACAACATCATTCTCATTCCAAGTACTACTCTGAACTTTCCTATCATACATAATCTTCATTAAAAGGAATGATATACCTATTATCATTGAACACATAGGTTTATCCCTTTAGCTTAATATAAAATTGTTATAGCTCTCTGTGAAGTTATTTGTCAACTGATCACTCTTACAAGTTGTATCAAAATGTGCTCTTGACCATAACTCTGGACCTATCTCCAACGAATACTCCTTGATACCAACTGCAGCCTCATCCAACTTCTGAAAACATCTTTGAAAGTGAACCTTTTTATATACTGAAGCAGTAGCCCAGGCCAGTTCCTGTATGTGTTCTCCTTTCCACCACTTACTCATATTCTTGAAGATGTGTCTAAAGCAGCTCCTAAGATTCCAGCCTCCCAAATGTGTCTGAATACTTGTTATAATAGCTTGAGCCCTATCAGATGTGACAGTAAGTGGCAAAGGGTGTTTCTTCAACTCCGGAGCTATTAATGCCAAAAACTTGTCCCAATTCTCACCATCTTCTTTTCTACAAATGAAGACTGCTAGAGGAAACAATCCATTATTCCCATCCATGCTAATAGTTGTTAGGCACACTCCTCTATATTTTCCTTTTAGGAAGCAACCATCCAACCCTACTAGTGGCCTGCAGCCAGTCCTCCACCCTTCCAAACTACACCTAAAAGCAACACATAAATACTGAAACTTATTGTCGGAGTCATATTTGCACTCAACCAAACTACCAGGATTGGAAGTTAGAATCTGTCTGCACAATTCAGGAACTTTAGTATAACTTTTCTCATAATTGCCATGCAGCTCTTCAAGTGCCATTAGCCTGGCATTCCATGCTTGCCAGCAACTAATGTTTAAAGTCCACCTATTCCAAGCTATAGCAATGATATCTTGGGGTGTGTAACTGTTGTGGTGCAGTCTCATATCCTCAGCCAGCATAGTAGCAATCCATCTAGCATTTGCCCCTCTATTCTTGTTCCTGCCATCATTCTCACAATTATGTTCTTCTTGGATAGACTTCACTTCAGTTGTGTGCCCATCATTTTTTCTAATTACATAACACCTCCAAGGACATCTTTCCCTTTTACATCTCAAAATCGGCTTATCTGCACAATTTTTCTGAAATATGATCTAAAAGTTATTCTTGATGGCATACATTCTAATGTACTTTCTGAATGCATCCATAGTAACCCATTGTTTTCCTATTGCCAAGTCTAATTGGTATTCCCATTGCACAGGACCTGAAGTAATAAAATCTTCCTCATTGCAGTCATAAGCTTTCTGTGGTATACCATTCAACACCTCACCTATATCCTCCCCATTTGTTGTGCCTTTAACATAATCCCTATCACTCCCTTCTTCTGTATAAGAACTACAGTCATGTAATTCCTCATCTGATCCATTCATATCATCTGATTCATTCAGATCATACCCATCTAGTCCATCAACAATTTGCTCAAATTGGATACCTACATAACACAGTACAATAACATGTACATCAGCAATATAAATAAGTCATTTACTTTAATACATATACAACACAACATAATTTCCTTATATTGAACCAAGTAATGAGCATATACCTTCATAAAATTGTGAGCTATCCTCTACATTTGGCACATTCAGAGAGTTGTTTAGTGGAGGTAATTCAATGAATATATAACCAAAACCATCATTATTTGTTCTTTCATCTATGCTAGATTCATAGAATGGTACCCTAACTCAAATCATTCAAATAACCCATCTTAATAATAAAAAATTAAAAAATATGTATCACAAACTGAATATAACATACTCTTCATAAAAGAATCTTCATAATCAAATATGACAAACTAAGCATCATTCAACTTACTTGGAGCCGGTAAAGAATCCATCTTTCTATTCACAGGAAGCTTTGATGTCCTCTGAATCCTTTGCACACCACGCTGTATAGGTACTCCTGAATCCACCCATACGTTGTCACCATCTTCCATTCTATTTCCTTCGTTCATCCCAACCCTAATTCACTCGCACCAAGCCAATTGGGAGGACATTCAAATTGACGCTCTTTGAAAAAGAAGTCTGCGAACGATTGTGAAAGTTAGTTTCATCAGGGCATTGGTGTCATTTTACACCTCTGTTTACCTATTGACCGATAACTAACGGATAGAGGGTGTAGATACTAACAATTTTCGAATTAGGGTGCAAAGGCTAATTAAGGGTATAAAAGAGGATGCAAAGGCTAAATAACCCATAAATTTATTAATAAAATAAAAATAAAAAATTATATGAGAAATAGATACAATAAGTTCAACCAATTCAATTAGATAAGTAATTATAACCTTTCTTATTTTGATAATTACACGATTCAACGCGCGAAAAATTGTTTGATAAAACTGATAATCCTAAAAATATAGTCACCAAACGGACTCTTTGTAACACTTGAGATTTAATTTAAACGGATTAATAGTACTACTCATACCAACAAGATGCATCTCCTTGTAAGGGAGCTCATACCAACAAGTTAAATGTGCTTGCATGTGAGTAGTCTTGGGATGGGTGACCCCCGGGAAGTTTCTCAGGGCGCGCACGAATGATGATAAAGTGCGCGTTAAAGGCTAGTGGAGGTTTGTGAGGATAATACTAGAGATCCGGAGGGTGTGTAGGAGTAATTACCTTGGGTCCTACGGGGCGGGGTGTTACACTCTTAGGCTTATCTAGCCCATTCAAATTTAGTTTGATTTAATATGTTTAACTTTAGTCTAGTCTAGCCTTAATTGGTTTGGTAAATACCTTTTTATGTTTATTTTATTATTATCTAAGTCTGATATGGACTAGACAAATAGGTTTATAAAAATATTTAGATCTCGTTTGGTAACACTCAAATTGGCTGAATCGGGTGATTCTACTTAAATTTATGAAGTACTGACTGAAGTAGTTGTATTGGTTGATTCTACTGATTTATGAAAAAAATTAAAATATTGTTTAATAATAAAGTAATAAAAGATTATATAAAAAATAGCTAAAAAGATCATTTACGGTAACTTCAGCAAATACAGTCACAAGTAACTTCAACCTTATTTTTTCTTATTATTACAAAATCCAGCGCGCGAAATCAAATATTACGCGTTTGGTGAAAAGTTGGATGATAAACCTAATAAGCCGAAAAAGGGTCATCAAACGGACTCTTAGTGTAAAAACAGAAAATAGAAAGTCTCGCGCATGCTAAATAGGATGTTCTTACTTGGATCTATTTCAGTCTCAAGCCAGACCCGACTTAAACAGACCAGACTAGATAAAGCAGATCAAATTAAAAAATTTAAATTCAAGTAAAAACATCATAAGTATTAGGATTGTTTTTTTATGATTGAAGATTTACGGTTTAGAGTTTAGGATTGTTTCAAAGAGCAAAAGTCATTTTCTAAAAATGTGAGCTACTCAAAGCGGAAACTTTAAATAAGGGCGGGGGAGGAAGTATAATATAATGTAGCAAGGTAAGTGACGATTTTGTAATTCTTATTTTCAGCATATCTTTATCTTCATATTATACAAAGTTTTGATTTAGCTACACTTTTTGATTTCGGTGTTCCCGTGCATTATAATATGGTTATCAATTTGGTATATTATGTAAGAGATGACTCCCTAAGTAAGACTAAAACAATTAAGAAATTCATAAATAGAAAAATCATGCCAAGCATTTTGTGTTTCGGTGTCATCATTGTGACACTCCTTAGGAGTATGTCACATGTTCGAAATTCATCTCAGATGATGATTGCATTAACATTGAACAAATACTACAAGAGATCAGAAAGTTTAGCAAAAAAAGTAGGAAAATCATGATTATATTCTCAAGATATGACTCATTCACTCCAATTTGGGAAAGTTTTAATCAACTTATTTCTTTAATAAAACAAATAAGTCAAATTTGAATAATAAAACATACTTAGTCCTATTTTAAAATTTAATCATGTTTTAATTCTATATTGAACAACTTCTAATTACGTAAAGAATAAGTAACATATGTGATTTCTATGATGAATATATTAGAATTATCATAAGAAACATGTGTAAGATTAGGAACTAATCAACATTGATTTAAGAAATAAAGACTTGAATAAAAAGACTAGAAAATCATATTAAGATAACTACCTTTCAATTGAGTATGAAAGCGGATTATTTAGAGAACTACCTTTGAGCATGTTTAATTTAAATATTTAATAATCTGTGTAAAAATTAATAATAAAGCTTAGTAATTTGGTGATGTCATCAAAACTTAACCAATCGTCTGAATTTGGTAGATTTATGGCTTATTTTAAAATCAAATAACTAATTTACTATTAAATGATAGCAAAGATACACAAGAATGAATAGCTTAAGGCTAGAATGGGATGAGACATAGAATAGAAAAGATTCCTTCCGGTTCGCTAACCCCGCAATAATGTAGTCTAGTCTAACAGTCTTGCTGCTCTTCTTGTTACTCCAAAGAGAAATTAAAAAAAAAATACAACTCAAAGATCCGGCTTCACCAGTCACCGAAAAGAGAGAATTGGTTTGACCAGCAACCAACAATGCAAACTCAATTGAACAGAAATTGTATGGATCATCAGTTTGACCAGTCACCGAAAAGGAGATCCAATTCAACACTATCTTTTTCTTTGAGTGAGGCGATGGTTCAAGAGGAGGGCGAATACTTGAAGGCTCAGAAAAACAAGGTTCAACAAACCTTGCCACACATGCACAACAAAAATTCACCACCCGATCGGTTACACCGACGAAGAATACACAGCCTCTAGACATTGCTAGGACAAGAACATATTTCACGCTCACTTGAAGCGGACAAAAATCTCGACTAAAGAAGAAGTCAGACCAAAACTAATTCATCAAGGTGGAAATCAAATAGCACTGGAAGCACAGTAGAACCCCTTACTTTATTCTCCAAGGAAAGATGTTAAAGATATTAATGGTGATTACCAATCATCGCTCTTGGCCTCCGATTGGAGAGAAGTTGGGTCGTCTCTTAGGGTTTAGAGTCGGCCGACTCTCAAACTTGCGTTATGTGAGTTGATGTATAGATTTATAGCCTATAAATCATAAAAAAGTAAATGTTATATTTTTAAGTTCGTGCAATTCCAGACTAGGTTGTTTGTTTGAATAAATAACACCTTTAATACTAATAAACTAATTGTCTTCTATTTCATTTCTCTAACGTATCGCAAAAGTGGAGGGCCCAACTATATCAAACTCAATACGCGCCATGCTGATTTCACATTAAGGCGATATATGTATATCTTTGGGCACACGTATATATATACACACACGCACACACACATAACTAGCTAATAATGAGGATTCTGTCAAAAAAGCTAAGGGAAGCTTCATTCAAGTTTCTAGAAAAAAATTGCAACTAAACACCCTATTTTGAATACTAACCTTGCAGCTTAATAGTTATACACTAAGAGCACTTAATAGCTTTCATGAAATCAGGGACTTCCCCACCTTATAGCTTCATGTGAACCAATACACTTGGCATGGTGTTCACAACAACGATAGATCTTGACAAACATTGGATCACTACCACATCCTGATGAGATATTCTCTGTCAAACAACGAGGGACTAAGCAATTCATATTTCTGAATATGTGGTATTGTGGTTGTCTCATCTACCTTTCTCAAACGTGGCGGTGGAATGACATGGATCTTCTGCAAACTCCAGAGGCTTAAAAAGACCTTTGAAACTGGAATGATGCAATATTTGGCAAGTAATTTGAGACTTCTATAGTTCTATATCCATTGTCAACACTCCAATTATCAAAGCGCCGCTAAAACGCCCAATTCTCTCACTCATGATCCCAAGGGAGGAAATCATATACATGTTGATGTCAAGCTCCCAATCGATGACCGGAACAATCCCTATTCTACACAATCCACCGATTCAAATGTTGATCTGCTCAAATAAATCTTCCACTTCCCTAGCCGTCGAGGCCCAATCTGCGAGATCCCAATCCACAAGCCCTTCTCTAACTTTACAATGGCCAAACAATATTAGAATGGCTTCGATGCCTTACTTCATCTTGGTGATGCCAAAGTGTTGGGTATGCCTAAATGCATAATTAACCCATCCTGGTGCTTCCATTACCGTGTTCCCCTCCTACACCCCATCCTTAGATTCCCTATGCCCACAGCTGCCATCATCTCCTGAAGTCTGGTCTTTGAAAACCTTGCGAGTAGCAGCACTAAAACAGTCCAACGGAGTATGTAAAATTGCGGAAGGCCGGCAAGGAAATGCTCAGGCAACAGGGGTGGAGACAGGGGGAGGCCGGCGAGGGCCTTTGCCCCTGCAAAAAAAAAAATCATCGCGTATAACATATGTATAAATATTTATAAGTAGTAAAAAATATAGTGAAAATTTAAGCTTTAGCCCCTGCTATATAAATTCCTTAAGTCCCGACCTCCACTACTAAATCCAGTTTTACAGACAATGTGCCTGATACAGATAAAAATGTATGTCTCAAGTCATTTTTATCAATCATAGACAAGCAATGTCTATGAATAAATAACTATGTTTATGCACAAAATGATTTTTGTACAGTCAGACATTTGACATCTTTATTAAAAAGAAAAATAGATGCGAGTGGTACACAAATTACACAAACATTAATTGAAACACTTTCTCAAAGTTTTAAGTATTTCTTCAGGGACAATCGTCCAACACAGTCCAACCCATGTATTCAAAAAGTTGGTGCACATAGTTGGTACTAATATCATTTTCTTTTTCATCAAGTATATTGGGCAAGATATGGGTTGGTGTAGCCACCAGATACTACCATCAAACATTACACAAAAGTAGAATTGCTATATTCAAATCATAGTTGATAACATCAGAAACACCAAAAACGAATTACAGGACTACATTCCATTTTTACATACACACACGCGCATACACCACCTCAAGCATCACCAAACTTATCTCTCTTCTTCAGCTATGTCTTTTCACCTTTCAAGTTCGTTGGTTCACTCAAAACGTACTTCGGTAACTCATACTTGGCACCTGTAATATATATATATATATATAAGACAATTCCCTGTTAGACTCAGTTTCTGGTTGCAGAGACAAATTTAAATTAGGAACCCCATGGGAATAATCAATTTTGGATGGAGAAAAAATGGCAAAGACAAGTAGTGGCAAACCAGATTCCTGAAACTTACGAATGTTAACTTCTAAGGATCAACTTGGAACTTAGAAAATGATAGGGAAAAAATGGGGATTAAGAATAGGGAGATTTTGGAAGGTAAGGATATGCTTGGAGATGGACTGGGTGGGGAATAAATTGTTGGTCCAAACTCAAATAATTTCTTCTTGATATCTGTTCAAGTAGGCATGGACTGGGCCGGTTCGGCTCGGCCTGGCCCGCTACTGTGTGGGACCGGACCGGCCCACCGGGACTGGGGCCTGAACCGGGGGGTATTATGGGCGGGCTTCAGGGTGCTGAAAAGGTGGACCGGACCGGCCGGTCCGGGACCGGTCCGGGCCTTTTTTTATTTTTTCCATTTTAAACAAATTTAAAAAAAAAACTTGACCCAACCCGGCCCGGGCCTGGGCCGGTACCGGGCCTGCACCCCAACTAAATAAAACTAAATAAACAAAAACAACTTCCGTTGGCACTATTTTTACTTTCCCAAGATCTTTTATGGATCCATGCATAGCCCCCGAGTTTCCTTGCATTATAGGTAGACGTACACATAAATGCAAAAAGGATGTTAGAAATCAATTTTGGAACCTCTCTCATCATAGCATATCGTCATGTCAGGGGAGTGGACAATAATGCCAGCACTGTTCACAATAGTTCGCGCAAGGGTAATATCCGTTGCCTCAGTTGCAGCCTGGAGAGCATTCCAGATTTCTTGCAAGATTGTTAAAACATGTTATTAATGTCTTGGAGTACAAATATGAACACAATCAACACATACTAAAAAGAAAAGTAGCGAACTTGCCACTTGAAAAATAAAATCTCTCAGTTCATACCAAAAGTTGCTGGAGAATTACTTAACATATGTAAAGCACAAATAGAGTGATTCAAAGAAACTTCCCACTTGTCTTTTTAGTCTGAAAACACAAAGTATGACTTTTTTTTACACAGCCAAGTTCTCATATAGTGCAAGCTTGCCATTCAGTGTCATCAATCAACATATAAGATTCATGAAACTATCAATGAAAACCAAATCCATCTAACTTCTGCTGTTAAAAAAAATCATACCAAATGGTATGCATGGCTTCACACCCTTACGGGCTGTTTCAATTAGCATTAACCACTAACGATCTCTCATCCATAGTTGCACTGCAATCACTAACTTGTATTCCAAATATTGACCAAAATGAGATTATGCACAAACAGTGAAAATGAAAGGAAACAAGCGGGTTATAGGCTTTATTTTCTCTTTTCAGGTTGTTTTCGTTTTACAATTCTCCATGTCTTTTTTCTCTATTATACTATCTAAGAACAACAACAACAACAACATGTCCTAAAAGACTTTGGGGTCAGCTAACATGATATCGGAATAAAAAAGAAAAGAAAGATTAGAAAGATAAAAAAGATAAACTATGATAAAAGAAGATGGTGTAAAAAGAGATGGGTTATACATAAAAAAGTAAGAATAAAAAGGATAAGATGAATATACTATATACTCCCTCCATTCTTTTTTAGTTGCAACGGTCAACATTTCACATTTGCCAACGCACGTCTTTGACCGTAATTATATCTTAATTGTATTAGTAAAAAATATATTAAAAATCAGATTTTGGAAATTTGTAATGAGATGAATTGAACAATATATTTTTTTTAAAAATAATTTTCAGAAAGTTCTTATGGATGGTCGGCTATTCCAGAAAGTTTATTGAACACTATGGCGAAATTGCAGGACCTCTCACGCAAATGCTAAGAAAAAGTTCCTTCAAATGGACACACAAAGCAACCCAAGCATTTGAGACACTTAAGAGATGACTATCCTTGCCTCGGTACTCCAATTGTCAAATTTTGATAAAGCATTCATTGTGAAATGCGATGCTTCGGGTTCAAACTTTGGAGCGGTTTTACACCAGGAAGGTCATCTTATTGCCTACTTTAGTCAAAAAATTGTTGATAGACATCTTAAGCTCGCAGCCAGTGAAAAGGGGTTGATTGGCTTAGCCAAGGTGGCTCATTGAGGACCTTATTTATGAGGATCCAAAATATCAGTTCTGACATATCACTCCAGTTTGAAGCATTTATTGGATTAGCGATTAACCACTTCCCCATAACAGCATTGGTTGAGTAAATAAATGGTTTGTATTTTCAGGTGGAATACAAGCCTGACCGCCTAAACAGTGTCGCGGATGCTCTAACTTGACAAAAATGAAGACGAAATCAGGTTGGCAGCCCTCTGTGCTCCTTACAATGACTTACTTCGTGAGATACGTGCAGAACAAGTAGCATCTCCTATCATTGGCGAACTCATAATTGGCAAACGTGGATCGGATTGGGAGATTCGAGATGGCCTAGTTCATTTCAGAATTGAAATCTAGATGCATTTGCAATCATTCCAACTTTGCTCTCGATTTTTCATATTATGGCTCATGGGCGTGTGAAAAAGGCTTTGCCACGGCTTCAGCGAGAGTTTTGTTGGAGCGGCATAAAAACGGGAGTGACAGCCTTTGTTCGCACTGTGAAACATGTCACAAATGGCTGATATTACAACCAGTTGGATTACTTCAGCCTCTTCCAATTCCACATCATATATGGGTTGATATATCCCAAGAACTTGTGGAGGGTTTACCAAAAGTTTGTAGAAAATCTGTTATCTTTGTGGTTGTGAACAAACTCTCTAAAGTAGCAAAATTTATCCCATTGTCTCACCCTTAAATTGTTGTTTCAGTCACAGGAGTTCTCTTTGCTGAATATTTCGTCTTCATGGTCTGCCTGAAGCCATTGTTTCTGACCTGGATAAAATCTTTGTAAGCACATTTTGGCGCAAACTATTCAGATTATCAGGAACCAAGCTTGCTACTCATCACCTAATCACCCGCAGATAGATGGCCAAACGGAGGTAGTCAACCGTACCACAGGATTGTTCTTACGTTGTGTCAGTAGCACAAGCCCAACAATGCATGAAAGATCAATTTGATAAAAGTCACCAAGACTTATCCTTTGACCCGATGCTTGGGTCTAGCTCCGCCTCTGGCCATATCGCCAGCTCTCGTTCGGTCAAAGAAATCACAAACTATTACAGAAATGTTTTGGTCCATTTCAAGTGTTTGAACGCATTGGCAACAGTGCAACAAGCTTAAATTACCTACCGATGCTTGTATACACAATGTCTTCCATGTCTCCCTTCTCAAGCCCCACAAATAGCATCCTCCAAATACAATGGGCACTTTTCCTACAGTTCTTAGCAGTCTTAGCGCCAAAGTTCCCCTAGCAATAATCCAGAGTCTGACTTATTCAAGGATGTTGGGAGCTCTTAGTAAATTGATAGGAGCACCAACTGGATGAGGCAACCTAGGAGCCCTTGGACTCATTCCAGACGAGAATTCCCGGTTTTGAGCTTGACAGCAAGCTCTTTCTCAAGGAGGGGAGTGATGTTACACACCAATTCTATGGTCGTACATATCAATGTAGAAGTCAGATGATCACGAAGGATGAATCCGGAGCCCAAAGTGGATTATTATTGTTATTATTATTATTATTATTATTATAATTATTATTATTATAATTATTCCTATTCTGCTTTAGGCAACTTCTTAATTATCATTTATTTCCTATTTTGCTTTAGACAACTTCTTAATTAACATTTATTTCCTTTTAGTTGGGACTCTTGTAATAGCTATATAAAGGTCGCCATTTTTATTCAATAAACAGCTTTGGAGAATTAATTCTTGGATCTCTGGAATACTTCCAAGATCAAATTAATTCCATTAAGCCTTTCTTTTAATTCCTCCAGTTAATAAGTTCACCATAGATTCTAAATTACATACTTCTCATAACTATCGTTCATTGCCAGTCTCTCATTCTCGTCCGTGGACGAGGTCTTGTACGTCTGCCCTTAACACAATACCAATGGTTGATATGACACTAATGGTTGTAATTCTCGTAGGAATTGTGTTGGTGTTACCTAGAGACATGACAGGTGGGTAAGAATGAAAATTGGTGCCTGAGATCATTTACGGTGGTAAAGAAAGGTCGCTCTATTACGAGGCTGATTGTGAGAAGAGCACAACGACCAGTATTCAGCAACCATAAAACTCATACTCCCTCACTCACAGCTCCTTTTACAATGCACGTACATTAGGAAAGAGAAAATTGTGAGGTTGAAAGTTGTTCAGAGAAAAGGGAAATAATGTGAACCACAAAATCATTACTATAAAGGAAAGTGGGGTTTATTTTAAGATAAACTGGTTTATCAATATATGGGCTGTGGTCATTGTTGTTATAGGTGATTGTTTTTACTTTAGAGCAGTTTTATGCATTGGAAAACATACAATATGTTTTCTAGTGCTTATGAAAAACAAATAACGGAAAAGTAATTTCTCTTTCAAAACCAAAATTGGTAAAGTAAAAATGTTTTCTGTTATCTAAATTTAGAAAACCGAAAAAGTGAACACAATTTTTGCTTTTCGACTTAACTTTTTCAATCAGTATACGCCTCCTTAACATTTTAAGGAGCATCACCAACTAAGAAAGTGTTCTCTTCTCTGATCTGATGTTTCAGATCTGAATTTTTTAAGATCTGATCTGATCTGAATTTTTTAAGATCTCATCTGATCTGAATTTTTTGATCTGATCTGATCTGAATCTTTCTGATCTGATCTGAATCTCTCTGATCTGATCTGAATCTCTCTGATCTGATCTGAATCCTTCTGATCTGATATTAACATTTCTAAACCGGTATATAATAATATTAATACTAATAATAATATCAATAATAATTATAATAATAATAATAATAATAATAAATAATAATATCAATAATAGTTATAATAAATTAATTATAATAATAATAACTATTATTAATACAATTATAATTATTTAATAATAATAATAATAAAATAATAATAATAATAATAATAAAATAATAATAATGGTAGTAATAGTAGTAAGAGTAGTAAGAGTAGTAAGAGTAGTAAGAGTAGTAACAATAATAACAATAATAATAATAATAATATCGATAATAATAGAATGTTTCCAATTTGCTATGAATGTTTCTGATCTGATCTGAATGCTTCTGATCTGATCTGAATGTTTCTGATCTGATCTGAATGCTTCTGATCTGATCTGAATGTTTCTGATCTGATCTGATCTAAATTTTTCTGATCTGATCTGATCTGAATAAAATAAGAATAAGCAATAAGTAATAAGAATAAGACGAACAGAACAACACCTAAGTAGTTAATTCGCTACTCGGTAACAACTCGATCAAGGACTGAGTAATGAGTAGGACCAAGTACTCCATGATTGCTCGGCCTTTGTTAAATTAAATTTGAAAATATAGATTCCCTAAATTCTAGTACGTAGTAATATACTGGCCTTATAATTTTTAGATATACATAAAATAATAATAATCCTAATGATGAAGTAGCAAAAATCATAAACATTCTAGGTTTCCAAGAAAATCAATCATCTAACTTGTATGAGTCGATCTGTGAAATACTTCTAAATCTAACTTGTATGTTACTTTTCGAATTTTAAAATACCCATTCATTATTTATAAATTCCATAGTATCCCAGTGTAGATTAAACTTTTCAGATTTAACCCAAAAAACATTTAGTGGTTGCCGAGTAACTCGCCAAGTCAAAATTCTCACCGAGCTAAGAAACTCGCCAAGTACTCAAAGAGTAGCTAAGAAAAACAGAACCGGCTGAGTCATAGTGCTAATCGGATCGGCGACCTCCCATTGTGAGTACTTACCGAGTAGTTAACACAGATCACCAATGCTTGAAATACTTGACGAGTTGCATTACGTTGTTATCAATATCACAATTTCTTTTCTACAAGTCCTCACTTAGGAGTTAGGAGAAAACTACATGTGGTCAATGAAATCAAGACTAAGAAGTCTCTTAAATTTGAAAACATAAGCATCAACTGAGCTAGAAACCTATAAACTTTAGAATGCTTGAATGATGCATTTTAGAATGAACATGTCTTAATTCTTAGGTGATAGACATGATAAAGATATGTATTCATGACATGGTGAATGCCAAACGTTCCACCATTCATAAATAATGTCATTCCAGCAATATGGATACTTTCGGAGAGTGGCTTTGTGAGGGTAGGAGAAAGAAGGCTAAGTGCAAATCTTGACATATATATTTGAGATTTTATAACAATTGAAACATTAATACCATATGTGAATGTAACATTACAATCACCTTTTATTAGTTTCTAGAAACATTCTAAAAAACAAAAGGAGATTGAAATATTACATTATCATATACTTTGTATTTGGTTATTCCTCCAACTTTAAATTAAATCTCAAATATATATATATATATATATATATATATATATATATAGGGAGCGGATCAGGTGAGAAGTGCCCTTAGGATGAGAAGCTGCGAAGTCTAACTTATAAGAAAAAAACACGAACTTTTAACCAATAAATCATAACTTATAGACCCCTTCAAAAATAATCACGAAAATAAAAAAAATTCCAGGTTTCTGGAGTTATTTTGACGCGGTGGCATTTTCGTAATTTTTTTGGAAGGGGTCTATAAGTTATGATTTATTGGTTAAAAGTTCGTGTTTTTAGCTTATAAGTTAGACTTCGCAGCTTCTCAGCCTAAGGGAGACTTCTCACATGATCTTTTCTCTCTCTATATATATACTCCCTTCGTACCATAAAGTTCTACCCACTTGCCATTTTGGGACATCCCAAAACATTCTTCACATTTCCTTTTTTGGAAAGTTTTGTGTGGCTAACATTTATTTACATTTTTCTTACTCAACCAAAACCATATATTTCCACTTATTCCCACTTTCTTAAGCTCCGATCCAAGTCAAACCGGCAAGAATTTTATGGGGCGGGGGAGTATATATTGAGATACAACTATTCCCTCCATATACTACTTCATAGCCCACAACAAGTATGCTCTAAAGAGAATGGACATGCCTTCGAATTATGGCATAGATCATTAAACTTCATGTGCTCTCTAATCACTTTAAGTATCATTTGTTTTATGGAAACGGCTTTGAGTCTAGGAGGAATATAGAACCATTACCCTCCTATAGGTATTAAAGAAAATAGTTTAATTTGAAGGCATTGCATGGAAAACACGGATATTCAAGAAACACGGTCTTTTCGCAATCTTATTATCCAGCCAAAGGTGAATGATGTGTTGCACAAGGATGCACATGTGTCTGAACTCTAAAGAATTATTATGAGAAGTAAACACAATAATGGCAGCAGTTTTAATCAAGATAAAATGGTACCTTTCTGCCCACCATAGTGTGGGGCAGTGTCCCAAAATTCTTCACGCATGTTTAGAAGTTGATCCTTTGTTATTTCGGTCGAATGCTTCCACGGTTTTGGCTTCCGTATCTTGACAGCATCTGCACTTGTGTAAAACATTGAAAGTTTAAATAAGGTGAAATGTGCAGTGAAACATGATCTACAAAGTGTGGTGCTGATAGGAATCAGGCCCATTAGACTAAGAATAGAAATAATAACAACAATAAATGTAAAGAGAGTATAAATAGCTCGGAAAGGGGAGTTAATAAGGAGGCTGTTTTTAGACATATTGTCTTGGGACTGGGAAGATTGAGATTACTCTCTCTCTTTGGGGGCTTCGGCCATTGTTACTGTTCTTCTTCACTAAAGTTTGCAGTTCTTGTTCTTGATATTTCTTTGTGAATTTTCTGTAACATTGGTTAGTTCTATCATTGGTATCAGAGAACATAGATTCTGTGGATGGTATTGATGCGTACGAAGATGGATTTATGGATGAACGAACTGGAGGAAAATCAAAAGAGATTGAGGGAAACATTGGAGAGAAATCAAAAACAGATGAAGGCGATGCTTAAGATGATGCAGGCTACGATCACGAAAGTGGCGGAGCAAGGCCAAAGTCGTTCGCGAAACAATTCGCACCCTTCACATACGTCGCATCGTTCTTCGCATCATGGAAATGTGAGAAGTTCCGCTAGAGCAGATGGATCAGAAGATAATTCCAAGTATTTTGTTTCGCACCAAGAGCAGAAGCTTTGCAAGGGACAGGGAGATCGATCGAGGAGTAAGCATCATCCGCTATCACATACGGAGTTCCAGACGAAATCGCGAACTTCTTCTTTAAGTTCGCAATAGCGAAATCCTTCTGAGAATTTGCAGACTTCATCACCGGCCATCTGTTCGCATCCAAGAAAGGCGCAATTGAGAGGAGGATCTTCTTCTTCGCCTGAGGATCTTAACTGTTCGTTTTCTTCATCTAAAGTCACCTCTCGGAATTCAGCTAATTCTAAGACGGAAGAATTACCGCTATTCAACGAGGATGAAGTATACGATTGGATAGATAGGATGGAGATACTTTCGAATCCAAGCTATTGCAGAAAAATTCAAAGTGAACGTTGCAGAAGAGGCGATGGGGGAAGCCGCGTGTGGCTGATTTCAATGGTGGTGGGAATATCAAAAGAGAGAAGATAGTTGGAAGGCTCTAAAGGAAGACTTGATTAGGGATTTTCCACCTAAACACCGGCAGAAGAAAGGCAGGACAGAAAAACAGGTATCATCAAGGTCGCCAAGAACTCCTCTTAGCACACAAGTTCCTCAACTTGCACAAGATTTTTTCCAGTCAATAAGGAAAAACCAGATGGAACCAACTGAACCTGTAATCAAACAAATGAATAATAGAGATGAAATCAAGGAGAAAAGACAGGTTATTCAATGGCCAGACTATGTTTCTCCTAGTCTTGTAGTCGATGTGGATTTCATTCCCAGCCAAGTTTCTATTATTGATCCGCTTATCCAACCATGTTCATTTGGAAATAGAGTCCTAATGACTTCTGAAACTAGTACAGAGGCTCAGGAGGAGGAGGTTGAGATTATTTCAGGAGAATCTGCTATTATATGGGGAAACCACTCACAGGTTCAGGATGATGACAAGCCTAGCCATTTCCAACACCTTGGCAGAAATTCACCGCAACTTGTAACTCTAAATATCAAAGACTTAGCAGGTTCTTTACCTGCTGAGGTATCCAAATGGGTACAAGTAAGGTGGGCAAAGTCTTCAGGGTTGGGTAAAATATTGCAGCCAGGGGTTGAGAGCATGTTAGGCTACTCCCAGCTTGACTTACATGATTCATTTAAAGCACCTGGAAATTATCTCATGTTGGAAGACATCTCTGCAAAGACAGCTCTATTCTTTCTTGATGTTTTTGAATTCGTCACAAGGTTAATACAGAGAATGACCCTTAAGAATTACCAGCAAGCTCTAGGCGAAGTTGTGGATACAACAAAATTTTCAAAGAATCTCTATGGTGATCCGTTCCATTCTATGGCAAGATTTTCTGGAATGCCAGGAAATTACCTGGGACAGAACAACCCTGGTTTTTGTTGGACTTATGATCCTTTGGTAATTGTTATTTCTTCTGATTTTGCATTGGAGCTTTCTGATTTTCAGCTGATGGGTGCATTACACAAAGAAAAAAAGCCTAATCTTAAAGTTGACAGCAGGGTGTGCAGTATAATGGAACAAATGTTACTTCGGGGTCATGATGGGGGAATACAATTGGAGATTGTTGAAGTCTTAAATTCAGAAAGAGAAATACCGCATGACTCAGGTTCTCTTAAACTTTCTTCTGACCTGAGAGTGGATGAAGTTCTGTATGAGCTATTCAGTGTGAAGTCTCACTCAACAGATAGGATGAAATCAGAGGCAAATGCTTTGCTAAGGCTGATCAAGGATTTTTCATCTAGAGGACTAGAAGTATGGGAACTGCTGATACCGTCATACCGCCATCAGCGAGGTACTGGGAAGGGAGAGGAACCCGGAGGAAGCTGAATTCCAAGCCTGGTTCTTATCTCCCCACCTTGAGGACAAAGTGGATGTTTGGGGGGGGGGAGTATTGATAGGAATCAGGCCCATTAGACTAAGAATAGAAATAATAACAACAATAAATGTAAAGAGTATAAATAGCTCGGAAAGGGGAGTTAGTAAGGAGGTTGTTTTTAGACATATTGTCTTGGGACGGGGAAGATTGAGATTACTCTCTCTCTCTTTGGGGGCTTCGGCCATTGTTACTGTTCTTCTTCAATAAAGTTTGCAGTTCTTGATATTTCTTTGTGAATTTTCTGTAACATTGGTTAGTTCTATCACTTTCCATCGTTTGCAATGGAGCCAAAGATTCACTATTTTTTGGCTTGAGAATATGATGGAATAAAGCAAAATGACTCACTGTCTGCGCTTCTTTGTTAAGAAGCAGCAGTCAGACCATGCAATTTTGGACGCGATTTTCACCATGGGTCATCCGGAAACAGTCTCTGTGCTTTAGGATAGGGGTAAGACTGCGTACATCCGACCCCCCTTACCCCACCGCTGGTGGGAGCCTTTGCGGCACTGGGGTAAATGATGATGATGATTGGTTAGTTCTATCAGGTGCACTTGCTTAGAGTGGTCGTGTACTCATGTTCCATCATGTGCATGCTAGTTTTACAATATCATTCTTTAGAAGAGAAATGGTCTTCGAACCTATCTCAATCATCAACATCCGTGCAAGGGGAAAAGACAGATGACGATGATCGTTCTAGTATTTCATCTAATAATTAGTTCGCAAAACGCTTGTCTGCATTAATTTTTAGTGTTAACTAAGTTTACACAAGGAACTGACACATTAGTGTTCTAATCTCGCACAATCACAACCAGTAAAAACTACTCAGTGTATATGTGAAAAAGTACATGTAATGTACGATGTTATAATCACACAATGGAATCGGATAAGGCCCTATTTTTCACACAAAGAGAGTATGTGTTACACAGCAGGATCATTTTCATGAGACGTCAATGAACTGAGATACTTGTTAGTTTCTTTTAAGTATATCTCAATTTCAAGACTAATCACACATGACCAGATCCAAACCACTCAGTATGGGACCAAATTGTTCATATTGACCACAAACTTTGTGCTAAACTGCACATGATGTTCTAGTCAGAATAGCCACTTTTAATGTTAACTTCTAATTTGTTTTCCTGCAGGGGCTTCCTTTTTGGTTTATTTTAATCAGTATCTTTTTCATGCCAGTTTTTATAGAATCTTTTCTATGGTCTTTCTTTAATGTTTTTGTTTTACTATTGTTTCACTTCAACTTGACACTCTTTGTGTGAACGCGCTCTGTAACATTATCTTAAGAGAGATTGCAGCAAAATTCGTATCAGCACTTGGTGAAAGAGTAAGGGGTTACCAACAGTGAATTGAGATTTTGAGAAATAATAATGTGCTTCTAACGCATGTGAACATCATTCAAAAATAATAGCCAGTCATTCTCATTAGTCAGACCCAAGATGGTGCAATGTTTCATCCAGTAAGCAAGCAAGAAAGAAATCCCCTTGCCATTGCCACATCGAAGATTATCACTACAGCGAAACCATGAAAATATTTATGATCTGACAATTGCAATTTCAATACCCAAAAGCCCAGCATTCTATCAGTGAAACTCTACCACCACCATATAACAATTCAAAAAAACTTAGGGCTTCTCCAATTCATATTCAGTCTGCATAGCTGAAAACCACTGAGGAGATGAGAGAGCTTGCTTAACTGACTTAGGCTCAGTATGAGCTAACAGTAAGGTAGGATTTAGTCTAGGTTTGATAATTCCAGACTTTGCCCTTGTTTGCATAGGATGAGTGTTAGTTGGAAAAGGAGAGGTTGAAATAGAGGATGATGAGGATATGGAAGGAGACTGACTGAGAGACAGATTAGGAGAAGTGATAGGCTGATCTTGGAGGTCATGAGAATTGGGAGAAGATGAGTGGAATGAACTGTGTAGTTCAGAGGCAGTTGATTGAGATTTATTAGAATGAGAAAGAGAGGATTCAAAGGAAGATTAAGGTGATTGAGGTTGAAGAACAGTTAAAAGAGCAGAAAGTAGAGACTGAGAGGTAGTAGAAGCAGAGGATGAGGATGGAAAAAGAAGAGAGTAAGGAAATTTGGTTTCATGAAATATGACATCTTTGGAGATATATACTTTTCCAGAAGAGGAGAGGCATTTATAGCCTTTGTGTTGAGGGGAGTAACCTATAAAGATACACTCTTCAGAGTGAAAAACCATTTTATGCTTGTTGTAAGGTCGAATGATAGAACAGGCTCCAGATATACAGAAAATTCACACAAGGTATTAAGAAAAACAATTGAAATCTTGTTGAAGAAGAAGAGTTCCGTAACAATGGCCGAAGCCCCCAATGAGCCGTAGCCCCCCAAAAGAAAGAGAAAGTTCTCGATCTTCCCAAATCCCAGATTAAAATGTCTAAACGGCCTAACATTCCATTAGGCCCAATTCCTAACATTCCTAACATTCCATTAGGCCCAATCCCTAACAATACTCCCCCCCTAAACATCCACCTTGGTTTATTAGGCCCAATTCCTAACATTCCATTAGGCCCAATCCCTAACAATACTCCCCCCCTAAACATCCACCTTGCCCTCAAGGTGGTTGATAGGACACAGCTTCAATCTTTATCTTTTCTTTCATCCTAGCACTTCTTCCTTTCCAATACTGGCATGATTTCTGCACCCTTAGCTTGGCTGATTCCATCTTTTTCCTATGTGTTTCACAGCAGAATTACACCACTGCCATGACATTTTATCCAGAATTGACTTGAAAACTTCAGGGTACTCCTTTATAAGCTCGTTCCTTGTGCCTTCAATTATCTGTACTTGCTTCTGCTTTGTGCTTTGTCCTTCACAGTACAACCAATACCCATCACCTTGAAAAACATGATTCAGCCCTTGTTTCTTCCATTGTATGATCTGGTTTTGGAAATTAACTTCCATAACACCTAGATCAGTCAACCATTCCAATCCTAGCACCATGTCAGTCCCACCAAGCTCCAACATATAAAAATTCTGTTGAATTTCATTTCCCTGTACATTCAGCTTCATTCCTTCACATCTACCGTAGTTAGGAATCAATTTTCCATTGCCTATTTGTACCATATATGCCTTGATACTTTGGAAAGGTATATTCCATCTTTCTACCAGTTGCTGGAAAATAAAGTTGTGGGTAGCACCACTATCAATGAGTACATTTACTGTGTTTTCACCTTCATGCCATTCCAGTTTACCTTTTACCTTAAAGGTTTTCACAGGTGTTATGACTTTCTCATCATTTAAAGAAAACTGCATGGTCTTCAATTCTAGCGGTGTGGTCTTATCCCTACCAAATTCCAGTGATTCAACTTCAGAATCAGCTTCACCCTCTGAATTCTCCACTAGGATCATTTTATAGTTCCTCATCTTGCAGACATGTCCTCTTCCCCAATTTTCACCACATTTAAAACAGAGTCCTTTCTTGCTTCTGTTTAATAGTTCTTCTTGGGATAGTCTGGGACTTGCCTCATTAGATACGCAGCTTGGACCTTCCTTCCTGCTTTCATCTCCCCATTTCTGGCCTGAAGATTGGATGATAGGAGTAGTCTGCCATTTCCTCCTTCCTTCATCCTTATTCTTCATAAACAAGGTTTCAGAATTCTTGTTCTCAATCGCGGATGCAGTATCCATAACTTCTGCCAACGTTCTAGTACGATGTAACTTCAATTCTGCTCTTATATCTCTTTTCAACCCCTTAAGAAAAGCTCCTCTCAAAACTTCTTCAGTGTTAGGTTATCGCTAATCTCAACAGTAATTCGAAGGTAGAAATGGCAAAGAAGATCAAAAGCAGAAGTTTATTGATTATCGTTAAGAGAAGAATACAGTCCCAAGTCATAAACAAAGTTCCGACTCTCAGTCCCAGTCCAATCCCAATTTCTGCCTGCATATTCCTCCCTTTTTCCCCCCTTTTATACACTTTCTATTCTTAAGGGCCGGCCCATACCCTGAATTACATGGCCCAGAACATTTAGTTATACAATAACACTATTTAATAATAGTCTATTATTCTTATTATTATTGGCTGTCCAAGTCCCTATCATATCTCCCCCCTTGAACAACCACCTTGTCCTCAAGGTGGGTGATAGGAAACAGCCTTGATCTGCAACTTCATCTTCTTTCTGGCACCTCTTCCTTCCCAATACATCCCGGGTTTGTGAATCTTTAACTTCAGTACTTGAAGCTGCATCTTATTTTTCTTTACTTCAAAATCGAGTAGAAACAAAGTCATGGTGGCAGAGTGCTCCCTTAGGTTGCAAAAGTTTGAATCTCCCACCAACTGTGTCTCTTCCCTATAGATTTCCCCATCCAACATGGTACTCCCATGTTGTGCTTGTATTTGAGTTATCTCTGGTATTTCTAGTTGGAATATTTTGAGCATTGGAAAACTCATTGGAGTTGGTTGCTCACGCCGTTGCATGCTGAAACTTTCATCAGGCAAGGCTAAAACGTAGCTTATGGAAGGTGAAAGCAACGAATCAAATATGTCAACAATCATATGCATCTGATGGTCAAGCACAAACACATGTTTTCCCATCCCCTGTGTCAATATTAGCAGTATTTCTGGAGTAAAGTTCATTACAGGGAACTGTTTAAAACAATCAAGGTGAGACTCGAAGGGGCTGTCAAACGTGCCAGTGAAGTACCTAACCCCAGCAGCTTCCTTTATTCCTACCCTTTGCTCAATCACCCCCTGACCATGAGTTGAAGCATCCAGGCAGTTTCCATTAGAACCCTGCTGATACAAATGTACAACCTGTCTTTTTCTGGCATCATATTTCAACATAGACAGTACACATAATCATATTTCTTCCCCAAAAGCATGTAATGAGTGCCACAGATAGCATAGAATGTGGATAGGTTTGACTTCCTTTTTAATATAGAAGATAAGTGTTTGTTTTCCAGCTCCCATACCATAGGGCCTTCCATGTTGTTCCCTCCAACTGCTTTCAGCATACCATCTGTGGTCCCCATAGTTAAGAACTGTTGAATAGTGTCAGAAGGATTCCAGCACATCATATCATGATAGACATACAGCTCAGCAGCCCACTCAGTATTTTAATAAACTGTATTAAAGGAGGAGCCGGAAGATAGTTAGTTAATTAGCTAAGTAACTATTAAATGTTACTTTATCCCTGCGTGGATAATTTTACTATAAATAGAATAATAGAAGCGATTGTCAGTAGGCTGTTATTTGGTTGTGAACTTGGCTTTTGGAGATTGGACATCTCGAATAGTCCCTGAACATTGTATCCCTGTGAACTGTTCAGTTGGAGAATAAATCATTCGATCTGATCTTCTACTTTGTCATTGAATTCTTACTTTTCTGCTTGAAAGTATCTGTGATCTAACACTGGTATCAGAGCACTCGTTCCTGGTGATCGGAAGTGTTCCGCGATCCTCAGCAAATATTACGTACGGTGGTGGATGGTACGGACGAGAGCCAAAATGGAGTTTCGCGTAGAAACTGTGGAACGGAACATCGCTGAGATACATGGAACACTGTTGGAGGTACAGGAAGGAGTACGATCAGTGGTTGCTGATCAACGTGTTGCATTGGATAATTTGGCGGCAAACATGGCGGCATCCATAGCCGCGTTGACTGATCAGCTGCGATCCAGAGAGAGATCGCGATCGCAAGTCCGAGTTCACACGCGACGATCTTACAGCCCTGCGACTTCAGGAGGTAATCCAGACCACTCTTACATTCAAAATCACAGAAGGAACGAGGATATTCATAGATTTCCAGTATACACAGGCAGAAAAATTGATTTACCGGTTTTTAATGGGGAAGGTGCGTATAACTGGATTGTGAGGATGGAGAGATACTTTCGATTGAATCATATTAATGAAGAAGAACAGGTGGAAGCTGCATTAGTTGCGATGGAAGGTAGGGCTGTGAACTGGTTCATTTGGTGGGAACATCAGACGGAAAGAAAAAATTGGGAGAATCTGAAGGCTTCTATGATTCGAAGGTTTCAGTCAGATTTGATTCAGAACCCTTATGGACCCATGCTTAGTTTGAAGCAAACTGGAACTGTTAAGGAGTTTAGAGATGAGTTTGAGATGGTGATAGCTCCTCAAATCAATGTGGATATGGAGATCCTTAAAGGAATTTTCCTTAATGGTTTGAAGGAGGAGATAAAAGCTGAGCTTAAATTACATAATTCCACAGCCTTGAGTGAAATTATGGACAGAGCCCTACTAATTGAGAGTAGGAATGAAGCTATATATCAGAAGAGAGGAAGAAGACCGGGTACTTGGGAAAGAGAAGGGGACTGCAGCAGTGAAATCACAAGTCTGGACTGAGGGGTACAAGTCCAAATTTAGCAATACTGGACCTCATAGTACTGAGAAGAATGGGGCAGACAGTAAGACTAACCAGCCTTGGTTCAATTCAAGGGGGGCCAGAGTTACAGAGATTCATCCCTCAGGTATCAGAAGAGTGGGTCCTCAGTTGTCTCAGGATGAGTATCAGGAAAGGAGCAGAAAAGGCTTGTGTTTCAAGTGTGGAGAGAAGTGGAACAAAGAACACACTTGTAAACTAAGAAACTACAAATTAATACTGGTAGAAGACTCAGATAAAGAGGAAGAAGAAGGAATTGGGGCTGAAATTTCAGAAGAAGAAGAGCAGGTTATGGAATCTAAATCTATGCAATTGTCTCTCATGAGTAAGGAAGGTATTCCTTCTATGAGAGCTTTTAAGGTTCAAGGATGTCTAAGATGGAGCAAGGGTGAAAAGGAAGTGGAAGTTTTGATTGATAGTGGGGCCACTCATAATTTCATATCACAAGATCCGGTAGAGCTCTTGAAACTGCCTCATACCATTGTTTCAGGATACAAAGTCCAAATTGGGAATGGGGAGAAGATTACCAACAATGGCAGATGTGAAGATCTGATTTTATCTATGCAAGGGACTGATGTAAAGCAGAAATTTTATATTCTGAATTTGGGAGGGACTGATTTAGTGCTGGGAATGGAGTGGTTAACCAGCTTGGGAGATGTGGAGATAAATTTCCAGAAACAAAGCATTAAATGGAAAAGTGAGGGGGTGGATCAAAGCATACAAGGAGACCCCCAACTCAATTCTATAGAGGTTTCCTTGAAAACAATGTCAAGGATACTGGGGATGGATTTATTGTATATCCTGAAGGGGGTTCAGTGCTAGTTGAAGGAGAAAAGGTGATGGATCAGATCTAGAAGGATATTGTGGCTGAGTTTCCAGAAGTTTCCAGACCCATACAGGGTTTACCTCCAAACCGAGCTTGCAACCATGCCATCAACATTAAAGAAGGAGCTGAGATCCCCAACATTAGACCCTACAGGTACCCACAGTATCAGCAGACAGAGATTGAAAAGATCATTAAAGAGATGCTGAGTTCTGGAATTATACAGCACAGTAACAGCCCTTACAGTAGTCCTATATTGTGGCGTTGAATAAGATAACTATACCAGACAAATTCCCTATACCTATAATTGAGGAGTTATTGGATGAGCTAGGAGGAGCTACTATATTTTCCAAGTTAGACCTCAAGTCTGGTTACCATCAGATCCGGATGAAGGAATCTGATATTCAGAAGACAGCTTTCCGAACACATGAGGGGCACTACGAATACCTAGTTATGCCTTTTGGGCTTACTAATGCCCCATCCACCTTCCAGGCCCTCATGAATCGGGTGTTAAGGCCATTCTTAAGGCAGTTTGCCTTGGTATTTTTCGATGACATCCTGGTATATAGTAAGACTGAAGAAGAACATCATATCAGGAGCATCTGAGAAAGGTTTTCAGAGCATTAAAAGAGAATGAGTTGGTGGTCAATCTTAAAAAATGCTCTTTTGGACAGTCACAGTTGGTATATTTGGGGCATATCATTTCTGGAAAAGGAGTGTCAGCAGATCCTGCCAAAATTGAAGCCATGGTTAGCTGGCCTGAACCTAGAGATTTGAAGGGACTGAGAGGCTTCTTAGGGTTAACAGGCTACTACAGAAGGTTTGTAAAAGGGTACAGCCAAACTGCCTTACCTCTTGCACAACTTCTGAAAAAAGACAATTTTTGTTGGGGTGACAAGGCTACTCAGGCATTTGAACAATTAAAGAGAGCTATGATTTCAGTACCTGTGTTAGCTACACCTGACTTTAATAAAATGTTCATTTTAGAAACAGATGCATCTGGGACAGGTCTGGGGGCAGTCCTAATGCAAGAAGGAAAACCAATTTCATACATGAGCAAGGAATTATCAAAAAGGAATCAGAATAGATCAGTTTATGAAAGAGAGCTCATGGCTATTGTTTTGGCAGTACAGAAATGGAGACCTTACTTACTTGGCAGAGTTTTTGAAATCCATACTGATCAAAGGAGCTTAAAGTTCTTGACAACAGAAATGGACTTCAAAATTGCTGGGATACAACTTTATCATCAAATACAAACCTGGGAAGGAGAATAGGGCTGCAGATGCCTTATCCAGAAAGTTGACACTACAATCCTTATCCATTGTCACATGCCAAGAGTGGGAAGGGTTAGAAGAGGAATTGAATTTAGATTGCAAATGCAAGCACCTGATTCAGAAGGTCATAGCACAACCAGATGAGTACCCTGATTTCCAGATTATAAAGGGGTTATTGTATTACAGAAAGAAGTTGGTGTTGCTAAGGAAGTCCCCAAGGGTATTAAAGATTATGAAGGACTATCATGAATCTGCAGTGGGAGGTCACTCAGGGTATTTTAGGACTATGAAAAGAATCTCCAATTTGTTCTATTGGCATGGTATGAGGGCTGACATCAAGAAGTATGTGGAAGGATGTGCTACCTGCCAAACCAACAAATACCAGGCTCTTAAGCCAGCAGGGTTGCTACAGCCCCTACCAATTCCCAGCAACATATGGACAGATATCAGCATGGATTTCATAGGGGGATTGCCTAAATCTCATGGGAAGGATACGATCTTGGTTATTGTTGACAGATTAACTAAATTTGCCCATTTTTTGGCCCTCTCTCACCCCTATAATGCAAAAGAAGTAGCTGATTTGTTCACAAAAGAGGTGGTCAAATTACATGGTTTCCCTAAAACTATTGTAAGTGACACAGACAGCCTGTTCATGAGCTCCTTTTGGTCAGAATTATTCAAGTTGGCAGGAACTCAGTTGAAATACAGTACAGCATACCACCCTCAGACTGATGGGCAGACTGAGGTGGTTAACAGGTGCCTAGAGACCTATTTAAGGTGCATCACTGGTAGAAAACCAAAACAGTGGAGTCAATGGTTGCATTGGGCAGAGTTCTGGTACAATACAAACTACCATTCATCTCTGAAACTAACTCCTTACAGGGCTTTATTTGGGCAAGACTCTCCTGCCATCATCAGAGGAGATGCAACACTTACTGCTGTAGAAGAAGTGTCCAGATTAACAGCCCAAAGGAATATTATGTTGGAGGAATTGAAGAAGAACCTAGAGATTGCTCAGAACCAGATGAAACAACAAGCTGACAAACATAGAAGAGAGGTAAAATTGAACATTGGGGATCAGGTCTATTTGAAAATTCAGCCTTATAAACTCAGAAGTTTGGCCAAAAGAATAAACCAAAAGTTGAGCCCTAGGTTCTATGGACCTTTTGAGATTATTGACAAGATAGGCCCAGTAGCATTCAAGTTAAAGCTGCCAGAAGACAGTAAAGTACACCCGGTTTTTCATGTTTCCCTACTGAAGAACTATCACCAAACACGTCCTACCAGCCTTTACCTAAGTGTTTGGGTGAAGACCTTGAATTGCAGGTAACACCAGAGAAGATAATGGACTCCAGAGTGAATAAAGAGGGCAACATTGAGGTGTTGATACACTGGAAGGGGCTACCAAGTTTTGAAGATTCTTGGGAATTGGTATCAGTGATGAGAGAGCAATTCCCAGAGTTTCACCTTGAGGACAAGGTGAATTTTCGGGGGGAAGTAATGATAGACATACAGCTCAGCAGCCCACTCAGTATTTTAATAAAGTGTATAAAAGGAGGAGCCGGAAGATAGTTAGTTAATTAGCTAAGTAACTATTAAATGTTACTTTATCCCTGCATGGATAATTTTACTATAAATAGAATAATAGAAGCGATTGTCAGTAGGCTGTTATTTGGTTGTGAACTTGGCTTTTGGAGATTGCACATCTCGAATAGTCCCTGAACACTGTATCCTTGTGAACTGTTCAGTTGGAGAATAAATCATTCGATCTGATCTTCTACTTTGTCATTGAATTCTTACTTTTCTGCTTGAAAGTATCTGTGATCTAACATATCACCACCAAAGTACCGGTTATAATCCATGCCAAGATAACCACGGACCTCTAATTTGTCTTATGTGGCCTGATAGTGGTGCAGTACCTTTTCAGCATCCCGGTTGTTAGCTACTTTCATGAGATCAGAATTATAACCGTGAACATAGCTCAAACTATCAAACCCCGCAGAGGAATTATTTTGGTTTTGCATTTCAATTTTGTCCTCCTTTTTCTCAGACTTTGATTCATCCTCTTCTATTTCCCCAGTTTCCTCTATACTGACAGTTTCTGTAGAGCTTCCCAAGTATTTGAACCAACAATTTTATCAACGCCAAATTTATATTCCATGGCAATGGATTGAATCACCACAGAAGTTTTCTCCTCTGGTTCCTCATCACCATTGATGAATGTATCTTCAGAGTTAAGTTGTCGCTGACTCACATACTGCTGCGGGAATGAAACTGACTCAACTTGCGGACTGTGAGAAACGGAAGTATTGGATGAAACCTGCGGTGAGACCTGCGAACTGAGATAAGTCGCTCTTTGAGCCCTGCGAACTGGTAGACACTGTGTGCGACTGCGAGTGCGATGATTTCCGGTTTTCTGTCTTCCGCCTGCGTGTAGGTTGGAATCTCCGAATTGTAGCTTCCTTCAGAACTTCCCAATTCTTTTCTCTAGTTTCAATTTCCCACCATTGGAACCAGTCTAACGCCCTTTCCTCCATTGTTTCTTCTGCTACTCTAACCTTATGTTTTTCCGCAATAGCGTTGAGTTGGAAGTATAGTTCCATCTTAATTATCCATCCGTACACCTCATCCCCATTGAATACTGGTAAATCTACTTTCCTTCCAGATTTCTCCATCCACTTGCTATAATCATTGTTTCGTGAAGAATAATGATTACCTGAAGAAGACGAAGAAGATTCGCTACTGTCATATTTCTTGCTCCGCTTTGTTGTTTTAAATTTTCCGCTTGAGTGGCGATCATTCCTCTGCAGAATTAATTCACGTAACTCTTCGTTAGTGCGTCTGGCCCCTTCGCAATTCTTCTCCCGCTCCATGTTCTCTCTGGAGTATGATTGCGTTGGACTGTCATGTCGTTTGTCGCGAGTTGAGGTTCTTGACCTTCCTCGCTCATGTCCGTCGTTCTGCTTTAACAACAGTGCACGCAACTCAGCCATCTCATGCCGCAACTCTTCGCGATGATGTTCCAGCTCGCGTTCGAAATTGTCCGATTTTCCTTCCATCGTTCCACGCATCGCAACCATGGACATGTGTCAGAAACGGTGCTCTGATACCAATGTTAGGTTATCGCTAATCTCAACAGTAATTCGAAGGTAGAAATGGCAAAGAAGATCAAAAGCAGAAGTTTATTGATTATCGTTAAGAGAAGAATACAGTCCCAAGTCGTAAACAAAGTTCCGACTCCCAGTCCCAGTCCAATCCCAATTTCTGCCTGCCTATTCCTCCCCTTTTCCCCCCTTTTATACACTTTCTATTCTTAAGGGTCGGCCCATACCCTGAATTACATGGCCCAGAACATTTAGTTATACAATAACACTATTTAATAATACTCTATTATTATTATTGCCTGTCCAAGTCCCTATCATTCAGTTAAGTGGCCTTGTGAAGCGATAGCCTTTTCAAATTTATTTCGATACTCCTGAATCGTCCCCTTCTGCTTCAGGCTAAACAGAGGCCTTAGTGGATCCTGTACCATATCAGGTTGAAATCGCTTGGTCAAAGCTTGAGTAAAAGAGTCCCAGTTTTGATGCGTAGCCTGCCTCCATGGCCACTACAGCGACATCAATTTTCTGTCTCTCTTCAGTTTGATTCAAGCGGAAATATCGGTTCATCCTAACCAACCATCCAGAAGCATCTTCTCCATTGAAAATTGGTAATTCAATTTTCCTTCCTATTTGATGATGACGATGTTCCCTGTGATGATGGCGATGGCGATGTGGAGGAGAGTAGTCGGTGTTTTTCGATCCTTCTGTACTCGCTGACTGTCGCGAATAATGTTGATTTGGTGTGTGAGGCGAGGTGCGAGGCGAGAAATGTGACGCATGCGATGTGCTACGCGATCTGCTCAGGATTCTTCCTTCCAGGTTTGCGATGCTCGCTTGGATCGCAGCTAAGGCCTCAGCCATGGTAGCGGATGCTTGTTGCTGATTTCGTTCCAATTCATTCAATATGGCTTCCATTTTTGCTGATCTCTACTCTGATACCAATGATAGAACAGGCTCCGAATATACAGAAAATTCACATAAGGTATTAAGAAAAACAATTGAAATCTTGTTGAAGAAGAACAGTTCCGTAACAATGGCCAAAGCCCCCAATGAGCCGTAGCCCCCCAAAAGAAAGAGAAAGTTCTCGATCTTCCCAAATCCCAGATTAAAATGTCTAAACGGCCTACTGACTACTCCCCAAATTTGTCTATTTATGCTAACTAATACACTTATTATTACTCTTGGTTTATTAGGCCCAATTCCTAACATTCCATTAGGCCCAATCCCTAACATCGAATAAATGGATAGCAAGAACAACCAAAGACTTTAAGCATGGAGTAGTCTGGAATAAACCCAAAGAGTTTGAAGTAAGGACTGGAGTTAGCAATGGATTTGGATGGAGTTCTATGTATAAGGTGAACTGAGGTTGCAAAGGCAGTATCCCAGAATTTGAAAGGCAAGGAAGAATGAGCTAAAATAGACAAGCCTTTCTCCACAATAGTCCTGTGTTTTCTTTCCACAACACCATTTTGGTGATGTGTGTGTGGACAGATTAACCTATGAGTGATGCCTTTTTCAGTGAGAAAGTTGGTAAAGGATCTAAATTCCCCTCCCCAGTCAGATTGAATAGACTTGATAGAAGTGGAAATCTGGTTCATAACATACTGGTAGAAATTTTGAAAGGCTGTGAGAGCATCAGATTTCTTTTTCAGAAAATAGATCCATGTGTATCTTGTAAAGGCATCTATAAATGATATGTAATATGAGTATCCATCAAAAGACAATATGGGTGCTGGCCCCCACAGGTCAGTGAAGATTAGTTCAAAAGGTGAGTGGTAGACAGTGTTAGATGAATGTGTAGGTAATCTGTGTGCTTTTCCAAGACAACAAGAAGAGCAGAAAAAAAATCACTTTTATTGATCGAGGAAGCATTACAATATTGGAGTACAGATTTAAGTGCTTCAATATGTGGATGCCCTAGTCTTAGGTGCCACGAAGTTACAAGAAACTGGTGCATTACATGTTTGAAACTTATTACAAGTAGAAACAAAGGAAAGGGGATTAACAGCTTTATTTGTTGAAGACTCTACAAAAATAGGAACAGGCAGACTAGCAGGAGGAGGTTGATATGAACCAAGAGGAGGTATGGACTGGAACTTGTACAGACCATCTGGACCAAGAACTCCATGTAAAAGGACTTGTTTAGAAACCTAAGATTTGACATAGCAATCATGAGGATAGAATTCAAAATACACATCATTGTCTTTGGCAAATTGACCAACACTGAATAGATTTTTGGTTATTGATGGAACATGAAGAATATTATTGAGTTTAAGATACTAAGAAGCAAGATAGGGTGAAGGAAAGGAAGAAAAACCAATAGACTTTATATCCAAACCTTGACCATTGCCCATAAAAAGCTTGTCAGTTGTAGCAGTTACATGATGTGTGGCTCCAACCATTGTTGGTTGGATGGAGCTGGTCCCAGAAATGAAGAATTAGCACTGGCAAAGGCTGCAGAAGGTCTGGAAGAGTGTTGTTCCCAAGTAAAAGTTTCTAGACTTGGATTTGAAGTGGAAGATTGCTGGTTGAAGGGATTAATAGGATGTGTTGGAGGATTGTTACGCTGATATGTGTGGTGTTTGGGATTATAGAAAGGCTGGTAAGGAATCTGAGGTTGATAGTATGGATTTGGTGACTGCTGATATGAATTTGATGACTGTGAGTTCCGGTGGTTAGAAGGTACTGAGGTAGAATAAGCATAGGTTGGGTTAGGATTTGGATTGGAAAAGGCAGGATTATAGCGGTGATAGCATATTAAGGCATGATGGCTTGGTTTTCCACAGACCTGACAGATCACAGAACCACGTCCTCCAAAACGACCACCTCGACCTCTGTTGGAGCCACCACGACCTCTTCCTCATTAGGAATTTGTGTGATTAGGGTTATTGAACTGCGCAATATTGGCAGATGAGGTATCCGAAGATGAGGTATCAGATGTTGTAGGAGCTTCGGAGTTGGTATTTGGAGGCGAAGCATCAACACGAGCAACATTAGCGGAGAAAACATTTTGTGAGGTGGCTTCACGAAGCTTTTTCAGCCGCATTTCTTTGAGTAAAAGCAGAGGTTCAAGTTCAGAAATAGTTATCGGATCTAGAATGCTGCGAGACGTTACCAATGATACAAGAGACTCATACTCCTCTGGAAGGCCTTCGAGAATTACGTTAATGTGGTCTTTGTTAGATATCGGTTCTCCAATTGAGATGAGATTATCGACAATTGTCTGAATTCGAAGAAGATATTCTGAAATCGATCAATCGCCTTTTCCAGTGTTATAGAGCTCAGATTTGAGCTGTTTGGCCCTTGCGACAATGGATGACTGGAAAAATTTTCGAATGGTACTCCAGAGCACGTGTGAGTGTTGACAATGGATGACTCGAGCATGGAGTGATTCAGATAGAGAAGAAAGCAGCCATGAAAATAGCATTTGGTCCTATTGTTCCCATACAGTATACGCATCATTGATCGTCTTGTTTTCTTCATCATCACCATCGATGAACTGATCAGGAATCTTCGGATTTTCCACAAACTTGAGCCGCTTATGTGCTCGAATAACTGATTCAATATGGTGCTTCCAGAGAAGATAGTTGTTTGAATCAAGTTTGATTGGGATCGGATGTGTAAAAACTGCTGGAAACGTAATGTGTCCGGTAGCTGGAGAAGAGGAAGAGGTCGAGCTTGAGTTCGTCATGGTAGATCGAGCTAGAGCTCTGATACCATATTAGAAATGTAACAGACTGAAATGAAGAAGAAGAAGAAGAATGATTCCATTAATCATCTGTTAGATACCTCCAGATATCCAGAACAATTTCAGAATTATTAACAAGAACCAGTGAGCACTTTATTGATGATGATGGACAATTACAGTAGCGAACAAGCAGTTATGGCCGAAGCCCCCAATGAGCCGAAGCCCCCCAAAAGAAAGAGAATAGCTCTCGATCTTCCCAAGTCCCAAATGACAAAGTCTAAAACAGCCTACCTCTCCCGCTCGAGTTTATTCTATTTATATCCTCCCAGCCCCAACCGAAGGAGGTTATTAGTAAAGCAGATCAACAACTAATAACAACTAACTACTTCTTCTTTCTAGAATAAACTTGGCCAAATCTATTATTATTATTGATAGCCGAGTCCTTATCAATACTCCCCTGCTGAAGAACAAGCTTGTCCTCAAGCTTAAAGTCTGGAAACTATGCTTTCAACATCTGTACATCTTCCCAAAAGTTCTCAAATTCAGGGAGGTCCTTCCATTGAATCAAAACTTCTGTGACACCATTCTGACCTTTCCTCATATCCACCACTTTCTCAGGAGACACCTGTAGCTCCCAATTCTCATTCAAACACTTAGGTAGAGGCTGGCTAGAAATATTGGAGACTAGAGCTTTCTTAAGTAAAGAAACATGAAACACCGGATGTACGAGACAGTGATCTGGTAATTTCAGCTTGAAAGCTACATCATTTTTCTTCTCAACCAC
Source organism: Cuscuta europaea (assembly GCA_945859875.1). Classification (NCBI taxonomy): domain Eukaryota; kingdom Viridiplantae; phylum Streptophyta; class Magnoliopsida; order Solanales; family Convolvulaceae; genus Cuscuta; species Cuscuta europaea. The sequence goes on along the minus strand of CAMAPE010000003.1, from coordinate 1,343,974 downwards.
TTCAAATGGCCCATAAAATCTAGGACTCAATTTCTGATTGATCCTCTTTGCCAAACTTTGCAGTTTATAGGGTTGAATCTTCAAAAATACCTTCTCACCTACTTCCAATTTCACTTCCCTCCGATGTTTATCAGCTTGTTGTTTCATCTTGTTTTGAGCAATGGTCAAATTCTCCTTTATCTCAGCTAACATTCCATTCCTTTCAGCAGTTAGTCTTGCCACTTCATCAACCGCAGTCATGGTGACATCCCCTTTAATCACTGCAGGTGGATCTTGTTCATAAAGTGCATGATAGGGAATTTGCTTTAATGATATATGGTAATTGGTATTATACCAATATTCTGCCCAAGGTAACCATTTAGTCCATTCCTTCGGTTTCTTCCCGGTAAGACACTTCAAATAGGTCTCTAAGCATCTATTAACAACTTCAGTTTGTCCATCAGACTGAGGATGATAAGTTGTGCTATATTTCAGTTGTGTCCCAGCCAATAGATTGGATAATTCTGACCAAAAAGAACTTAGGAAGATGTTGTCTCTGTCACTCACTATTGATTTTGGAAATCCATGAAGCCTTACCACATCCTTGATAAACACTTCAGCCACTCCTTTTACATTGTAGGGGTGGGATAGAGGTATGAAGTGAGCATGTTTAGTCAATCTATCCACCACCACCAACACAGTATCCTTCCCTTGTGCTTTAGGTAATCCCCCGATGAAATCCATGCTAATGTCAGTCCAAATCTGCTCTGGAATGGGTAACGGTTGCAGTAAACCAGCAGGTTTCAAAGTCTGGTATTTGTTTCTTTGACATACTTCACAGTTCTGTACATACTGTTGAATATCTTTCCTCATTCCCACCCAATAAAATAGTGTAGCTTTCCTTTTCATGGTTCTGAAATTTCCTGAGTGTCCACCAGTAGCAGAATCATGATATTCTTTCAGGATTCTGCCTATCCTGGGAGAATTTTGAGGTATCATCAACCTCCCTTTGTAATACAAAAGTCCATTCCTCAATTTGAACTCAGTCATGTGATCCGGGTGACTGATAATTCTCTGAATAGTGTCAAAACACTTAGGGTCTGTCAACAACTCTTCTTCCAGACTCCTGACAATTCACTATAGATAAGGCTGAAAGACTGATCTTCCTAGACAAAGCATCTGCAGCTTTATTCTCACATCCAGGCTTATATTTAATAGTGAAATTGTATCCCATGAGTTTGGATATCCATTTTTGCTGGTCCTCCCCCATGATGGCCTGCTCGGTCAGATATAGGCTCCTCTGATCAGTGTGAACCTCAAATTTTCTCCCCAGCAGATATGGTCTCCATTTTTGAATTGCAAACACAATTGCCATCAACTCCTTCTCATAAACTGATTTGCTTAAATGTTTAAGAGATAGTTTTTTGCTCATAAAAGCAATTGGGCCTCCATCTTGCATTAGAACAGCCCCTAATCCTCTCCCTGAAGCATCAGTTTCAACAATAAAAACCTTAATGAAATCTGGAACTCTTAGGACTGGTAAAGTAGACATAGTTGTCTTTAATTCTTCAAAAGCTCTGTGAGCCTCCTCATTCCATTTGAACCCATCTTTCTTCAAAAGATGTGTTAAGGGTGTTGCAATGTGAACAAACCTCCTGTAATACCCCGTAAGACCCGAAAATCCTCTCAACTCCTTCAGGTTTTTTGGTACTGTCCAATCCTTCATGGCTTCAGTTTTACTAGGGTCAGTTGTCACCCCTTCTGTAGATATGATATGGCCAAGATAATTCAGCTGTTCTTGACCAAAGAAACACTTCTTTTGATTTGCCACCAAATTATTCCTTCTTAAAGCCTCCAAAACCAACCTCAAATGCTCTTTATGCTCTTCTCTAGTCTTACTATAAACTAGAATATCATCAAAGAACACTAATGCAAATTTCCTGAGAAAAGGCCTCAAAACTTCATTCATAAGGGACTGGAATGTTGAAGGTGCATTAGTCAACCCAAAAGGCATAACTAGGTATTCGTAATGACCTTCATGTGTTCTGAAAGCAGTCTTATGTGTGTCTTTTTCATTCATCCTAATCTAGTGATAACCAGATTTGAGGTCCAGTTTAGAGAATATTCTTGCACCACCTAATTCATCAAGAAGTTCTTCTATAACAGGTATAGGAAATTTATCAGGTGTGGTTATCTTTTTTAAAGCCCTGTAATCACCACAAAATCTCCAACCACCATCTTTCTTTCTAGCCAGTAAAATAGGACTACTTAGGACTACCGTAGGGACTGTTGTTGTGTTTGATGATTCCAGAAGATAACAGTTCACCTATTATTTTTTCTATTTCATTTTTTTTATCAAAAGTATACCTGTAAGGCCTTAAATTGGGTATACTGGCTCCTTCTTGTATGTTTATGGCATGATCACAGTTTCTTGCAGGAGGAAACTTCAATTTATCCGTGAAGACTTCTGAAAATTCTGCAATTATGCTGCCCCAGTTCTCCTCCTTCTGATTACCCTGTTCCATTGTATTCAACTTTCTTTCATAGCAAAGAAAATATCCATCCCCATCCTGTTGCAGGATGTTTAACATAGTCTTCAGAGATACTTCCCAATTATTCAGAATTTCCTCTCCTTTTATGGTCTGCTTCTGCCCATGTTGCTTCCATTGAAGTACTTGTTTCTGAAAATTTACCTCCACATTTCCCAAAGCAGTCAACCACTCCATCCCTAGGACAGATTTGTCCCACCAAGCTCCAAAATGTAGTAAGATTGTTGAATCACATTCCCCTGCACTTCCAATTCTATCCCATCACATCTGCCACCATTAGGAATTGAATCACCATTACCAATCTGGACTTTAAATCCTTGGATTGGGACAAAAGGAATCTGCCAACTGTCTACTAACATCCTTGATATGAAATTGTGGGTAGCACCACTGTCAATTAGAATATTCACTGTTTTCTTTCCTTCAGGCCACTTCAGAACCCCCTCACTTTGAAAGTTTTTATGGAAGGTATACCTTCCTTGCTTAAAACCGACAATTGCATGGTTTTAATCTGCTTAGGTACCACTCCCTCCTCTTCAGAATCTGTTGTCTCCACTTCAGATTCATCATCTCCATCAGAATGTTCTACTAGGATCATTTTGTAATGTCTCATCTTACAAACATGTTCCTTACTCCAATCTTCACCACATTTAAAACACAAGCCCTTCCTGCTTCTTTCTTGCAACTCATTTCTAGATAATCTGGGACCATTTCTATTCATATTTTGTGCTTTCCCTTCATTATTACTCTGGTGGTCAGATGAAACCTTGCCAACCATTGCAGGAGTATTAGGTGAACTTTTCCATCTATTTCCATCACCCCAATTTGTCTGTATGTTCTGAATGCTGTATTTTCCTGATCCTTTCTTCTTCTCCTCCCGTCTGTTTTTCACAAACATGGCTTCATTGTTCTTATTTTCAATAAGAGAAGTTGTATCCATGACCTCAGCTAAGGTCCTAGTACGATATAGCTTTAATTCCGCTCTGATGTCGCGCTTGAGACCTTTTAGAAAGACTCCTTTCAATACTTCTTCAGTTAAATGGCCTTGAGAAGCAATGGCAGTCTCAAACTTATCTTTGTACACTTTTATATTCCCTTTTTGCTTCAGACTGAATAGTGGTCCCAGCGGATCTTGCACCAATTCCGGTTGGAAGCGTTTAGTCAAATCTCTGGTAAACGACTCCCAATTCATGTGTTGAGCCTGTCCCTCCCACGATTGGAACCAACTTAGGGCCTGGTCTTCCATTGCTAACACAGCCATATCAATTTTATCTGCTTCCTCTGTATTGTTCAGTCTGAAGTAACGGTTCATCCTTATTAACCCACCAAAGGCATCGTCTCCATTGAAGATCGGTAAATCGATTTTCCTTCCTGCGATCAGGATCAGAATGAGCCTCTGAATCGTCCGAACTCTCATTACGTTTCGCACGTCGGTGGTGAGACGAACGATGCAAGGTATTGGATTGATGCGATCAACTTCACGATCGATCGGGAATTCTTCTCTGCATGTCGACGATGCTAGCCTGCATCGCTGACATCATCGCGTGCATTTCACGCTGATTCCTCTCCATATTAGATTGTATCTCCTGTTGAGTACGTTCCATTTATGTCAATCTGTTCTCCATCTTCGCGCGCGTAACAGTCATCCAGCTATCAAACGCACTCTGATATCAATGATAGATACCTCCAGATATCTAGAACAATTTCAGAATTATTAACAAGAAGCAGTGAGCACTTTATTGATGATGATGGACAATTACAGTAGCGAACAAGCAGTTATGGTTGAAGCTCCCAATGAGCCGAAGCCCCCAATGAGCCGAAGCCCCCCAAAAGAAAGAGTAGCTCTTGATCTTCCCAAGTCCCAAATGACAAAGTCTAAAACAGCCTACCTCTCCCGCTCAAGTTTATTCTATTTATATCCTCCCAGCCCCAACCGAAGGAGGTTATTAGTAAAACAGATCAACAACTAATAACAACTAACTACTTCTTCCTTCTAGAATAAACTTGGCCAACTCTATTATTATTATTGATAGTCGGGTCCTTGTCATCATCCAAATACCAGTACATGAATATTTATAACAGCTGAACTCTAACCGACTTATAACAGATAACATTACAGCTTAACTAACTATAACATGTAGACTTTAATACTAGGCTATTACAGAAGATCGTGCATATAGTATTCCTAACACAGTCTAGTCGACATACCACGATCGTATAGAAATCCTGATGCACTCTTCCATTTCATTCACTCAACTCTGATTATATGGGATATATCTCCATCTAATTCATCATCTTTCTGAATTATGAAACCCAAGTAACGAAACATATCACACACCGGTATCTCCTTACCATCAAGAGTAATTCCACTGTTGCTACTACTTCTACCTCCACCAAACTTGCACTCCATATACTCAGTCTTGTTTCGGCTCAGTCTGAAACTCTTGGTCTCTAATGTTTGTCGTCATACTTCCAACTTTGCTTTAACACTCGATTGCGTCTCATCAATCAATACAATATCGTCAGCAAACATCATGCACCACGGTATATCGTCTTGAATTGACTTCGTAAATTCATCCATGACTATAGCAAATAAGAAAGGACTCAGAGCCGTCTTTGATGCACTTCGATAGTAATAGGGAACTCTGCAGTCCTCCCTACACTAGTTAGGACACTTGTACTACAAGCCTCATACATATCCATGTGATAATGTATCTCTATCAAATTTTATCTTGTTTAATATTCACCCATCACTGATGGGTGGTGAAGCCAGAGTTATATGGTTCAGGGTTTAAAGAATTCGCCTATTATAAATATTTGTACATATATATGTAGTATGTACAATTAGAATTTTTTCCTTGGGGCCCCTCCCGTCTCTCCCTGCCTCCATTAAGGCCATGAGATCATGGGCGGAGCTAAGGGAGAGTCACCGTGGTCATACGACTCCCTGAAAGTTTGAGAATATAGAGCACTAAAATACCTTTGATTTAACATATTATGGCTCATGTAACTCATTACGAGTAAAAAATTATGTTTCATGGAAAATCAGCACTATCAATTATATTCTCGAACTTTAAAAATAGTGTTTCGGATTACTTACGTGAAGTTTATAATGTATATGACATATATATATATATATATCAAACCAATAAATCTATTAGTCTTATTTCAACTACCATTTATCTAAGTTACATGTGAAACATTCAACTCAGATATTGTTTAAAAACGATCCACCTTTTTATTCTGTATTGAATTAAGTTTCAACCCTCGAGTCATTTTTCTGGCTCTGCCACTGCATGAGATCACCTCTATTCTTCCATGATTTGTTTTTCAACTAAATTAATAGCCTCTCAACAACAACGCTATCCCACTGCCACAAAAGCTCCCACCTACGATGGGGTGATAGAGTCGGATGTACGCAATCTTACCACAATAAAAATTGAGTCGAAAATTGCAGACATTGTAGTATGCTATTTTGCTTTATTTTATAATAATTCATCTCCCATATAAATCTATGCTCCCGCATTCTAGATTACTTGCTTCACTTTCCTCCTCACTTTATTGTTAGAGTTGTTCCATATTCTTACACGTGATTCTTTTTCTGGTAATTAGAGTAGATGATAAGATAAAAAAGGATCAAGAAGATAGATACATGATAAAAATAGTACAAAAATGCAAAATAATGAACAACTGACGGAAACACTTGTTTCATACTTGCAATGAGATGGCATCAGTGGATACAAAGATGGATCTTTAAGGGCAAAGAAACGCATGAGTAAACAGAAATAATTGGAAATAACAGCGCGATGGTATCAATCCAAGAAGAAGAACGAAGCTAGAAGAGTACCATCTCCTTCCAACGGCAATGATCCAGCGCAGCCCATGGTATTGACTCACAGAAAATCTTGGCTATCTATCTAGCTGAGTCAGGAATATATACACATGCGTATTAGTATACATCAAAATAGAGACAGAGAGACAGTATAGGGAATGAATTCCGTGGCAGTTCTTATAAATTTTGCGTTCTCGCGACTCTACCTCATTCCAGCTATATGATACGGAGTACAATTTATATGCTTTTCGATATAAATATGTCACTTTTGATAGTTACCGAAGACGTTCGGTGAAATAGAGTGTTCGTTTCTGGATAGAAAGAGAGATCGGGAGGAAACGGATAAGAAGAAGAAGAAGAGTCTACAGCGATTCAACTCTGATTCTGTGTGAAGGGTAGGTAGAATAGGATGGATAATATTTTGACATGATTTGAGAAAAAATACTCCCTCATATTTTGCGTCATGTGCTGCTTTGGACGGAGAAGCGTGTCCTTGTACGAAAACTCTCGAAGAAATGTCGGGATAAGCGAAGATAATCCTAGAATTAATTGAAAAAGTGTAAATAACTCTTTTACAGGAGTTCTGTTCAGCCGTTGTCATTTGGGGAGGTTTCTGGTGGAAATTTAATATGAAATTTTTTGAGCATCTTCTTTATTAAGTCTAGTTTATCCATATCGAATTTCAGCTAAAAATTCAACCGGTAAGACAGTCAAATGATTTTCTGAAATATACTGTGTTGTTTAACTGCACAGCTATCTTCAAACAATTATTTGACTGTCTTCCCGATTGCATTTTTAGCTGAAATTTGGTATGAGTAAACTAGACTTAATGAAGAAGATGCTCAAAAAAATCCTCAAAAAATTCCAGTGGTAACCACCCCAAATGGCGATGGACAGACAGAAACTCCTATAAAAGGATTATTTGCACTTTTTCGATTAGTTCGAAAGCTTATTTGCCCCTTTTCCCGAAATGTTATGATCCGGTTCGGTTCGGTTCCAACATTTATTAATTACTCTTTTCGTCCCTCATATTCCCGTTTTCGTTTTCGGATCGTCCCAAAAAATAGTTCTCATTTCACTTTTTGAAAAGTTTTGTGTGACTCACACTCATTTACCTTTTTCTCACTAAAGCACAACTATACATTTCCACTTTATTCTCACTTTCTTAAATTCCGATCTAAATCAATGCGGAAACTATTTTATGGGCCCAAGGGAGTACTTGTTAATGCTTTGATTCTCATTTCTTATTAATTGTTCGTTTCTCGGTTCTTAAAAAAGTATGTACCTGTAATCATTAAAAAATTGTTACGTATAACAATTAAAATTTTGTATATTTCTTATTAGTGTGTGTATATATACATATATATTACGGAGTAATATATTAATGTATATTAACATTATATATATAGGGAGTGGTTCCAGTGAGAAAGGACTCCCAGGAGAGAAATGAGAATGAATCTTGACCTTTGGATTGTATTATGTGAAAATGAATTGTGCATTTGACAAAACTGAAATGTGCATTACGTGAAATTGAAATGTGCAGAATGAAAAATAAAACTCAAAATTGCATTACATGAAATTGAAATGTGCAGAATAAAAGGCACAAAAATGTCACTGCATCCTAGTTTTTATTCTGCACGTTTCAATTTCACGTAGTGCACATTTTGGTTTTTCATAATGCACAATTCAGCTTTACATAATACCACTATGCCTTACATTTTGTGCTGCACATTTCGATTTCACCTAATGCACATTTCAGTTTCACCTAATGCACATTCAATTTCACATAATACAATCTAACGGTCCAGATTCATTCTCATTTCTCTCCTAAGATCATTTTCTCGCTTGAACCTAATTCTATATATATAGGTTTTGGTTCAAATAAGAACATGATCTTATGAGGGAAATGAGAATGAATCTGGACCGTTAGATTTGCTTTGTGTGAAATTCAATGTGCATTGGATGAAGCTGTAATGTGTATTAGGTGAAATTGAAATGTGCAGCACAAATAATACAATGTAGTGGCATTATGTGAAGCTAAATTGTGTCTTAGGTGAATTTGAAATGTGCACTAGATGAAACTAAAATGTGCAGAATAGAAGGTACGATGTGATGTTATTTTTGTACCTTTTATTCTGCACATATCAGTTTCATCTGATGCACATGTGAGTTTAAATTTTAATTCTGCACATTTCAATATCATCTAATGCACATTTCGGTTTCACCAAATGCATAATTCAGTTCCATATAATTCAATCCAACGGTCCAGATTCGTTCTCATTTCTCTCCTAAGATCCGTTCTTACCGGAACCGCTCCCTATATATATATATATAGGGTAAGGATCAAATGAGAATACCATCTTAGGAGAGAAATGAGAATGATTCTGGAACGTTGGATTTGAGCATTGTGCATCATGTAAAACAGAAACGTGCATATAAAAAATTGGAAAATGTGCATTTCGTCTGTGCAAAATTTTAAACGTAAATGTGCACATTAGAATTTTGCATTACTTTAACTATAAATGTGCAGTTTTATGAAGGATAAAGCGCATCGTTTTGGAGTGTTCTCATTCCTCACGTTAAGGAGTGTTCTCACCGGAACCGCACCCTATGTGTGTGTGTGTGTGTCCATATATATATATATATATAAACAGCGCAATCATTTACTCCTATTTTGACTGTCTTCCCAATTGAACTTTAGCTTAACTTTAGTGGGTACAAACTAGACATGGAAGAACATGCTAGAAGAAATTTTCATCAAAAAATTCCACAAATAAGGGCCCCAAACGGCCTCGACCGGACGGCGGTTCCCATCAGGCTGGACATGAAAGATTGTGTATGATGGATAGTGTACCCGGGGGGTAGCTTATCCGAGGGGTTATCGCGGAGAATAACTAGAGAGAAGTCAGAGCAAACAAGTAAGAGAGAGAGTATGTATTTGATATGAATTCAGTGTGGTCTTAAATGGGAAAAAATGGGGGCTATTTATAGCAGCAATAAATGCTAGACAGGGACACGTGTCAAGCATCCGACGGCCGAGGGTCATCTCAATCGGGGTGGCACCGACACTCGCATGTGGCCGCATTAAATGCGGTGGTTGGATGTGACGTCGTACTTGGTACGGTGATTCAGGCGCATGTGGAGAGGAGATTCTGTCGAGGAAGGTGCCTTCGGCTGTAGATGATAAGCCGAAGGCTCTTCATACTGGGGGTCTCTCAGTGCCGAGGGCCCTAAGTGCCGAAGGCTACTGATTTCGCCGTTTTCTTAGTAGCTTCGTATGCCCAAAACCAGTTGTCCTGTGGGATTTCGAGCCTTCGGCCTAGGGGCCGAAGGCGTCCATATGTGCAACGTGGGCTCCTTGATATTTGGGGCGCGGTGATTTGGGCCCGTTATGCTTCCTGGGCTTGTTGGGCCTATGTCAGAGTAGCATGAGTCTATGGGCCGGGGGTTCCTGGGCCATATACTCCATCAGGAGTCCCTCACTCCTTTTGCCGAAAGGTACTTGAGGGAAAAGGAGTAGTTGTGTTTGTCCACTGATGCTGCCTCGCTGTGGTTTGTAAAGTAGTGAGGAGTCTTGCGTTCGTATGTTCTGCCGAGGGCAGTCCCTCAGTCCCCCACTTTTTGGGACTTGGAGGATTATGTTGATGTTTTTGGGGAAAGTTAAACATTTTGTGATTTTTCCCGGAGGGGTCCTCCAGTCCCCCACTCCTTGAGGCACTTGTAATGTGGTGAAAAAGAGTAGAGCAGTGCCTGTTTTATCATAGGGCCGAAGGCTTGTGCTTTTCGTTTCATTTTGGGGGGATGCCTCGTTAAAAACCTCATTAGGAAAAACCATGTGGGAAAAAATCCTAATGAGGGAAAAAGAGTGCACCGAATTCCCCCAATGATGAATCGAAAAGGTGAACCCTTGGTCTGAGATGAATGATAATGTTGATGCTGAGAGGTGTCCGTGAGTTGAGGGTCTTCTTCCTGGTTTAGCCGAAGGCTGATTGTTGATATCCTAGGGATGCCGAGAGGAGTCCCTCAATCATTGGGGCTGAGGGCGTGCTGACATAGGCGATAGCTCCTGTGTTGCCGAGGGGGGTCCCTAGCTCTTGATAAGTTGGAGGCTGAGGGCTCCTGAGGGGTCTCGTTATTTTATGCCGGAGGCTAACCATTGATGAGGGGGTTTGAAGGTGTGTCCCGGGGGGGGGGGGGGGGTTCTCTGGTTCTCAATGTGTTGAGGGCTAAGGGTTCCCGAGGGGTACCCATGTTTGTGGTGGGGGCTTACCCTTGATAAAGGAGTCTGAAAGAGTTAGCCCGAAGGCGTGTGAGTTAATGCCTGAGGGGTGCGAGCTGAGGGCACCTCTGTGTTTTCAGAAATAGCCGTTGGAATATGACCGTTGGAGAGGGCTTCCACATGGCGCGTGCTTGTTGGCTCCCCGAGGGCGGGTGTCACCGGTTGGCTGAACCCACGGTTTGTAATGATGGCTTTGGCAGCCGGGGGCCCGGATTTCGGCCCAAGCCCGGATTGGGAGGCTATAAATACCCCTTTCCAGAGTCCATTTACCCTTGCGCGATTTCATATTGAGGCGAAGCTCTGCCAAATTTTCTAGAGAGAGAAACTCTTTGCTTTCGATCAAACCCTAGCTTTCGAGGTCAGTTGTTCCTCTTGTTCTTCGCTTCAGAACCATATTTAGCTTTGTGGCCTTAGATCTAGCGTTAGCAATCCTTAGGAAAATTTCTTTCCTCAGACCCTTCGAACACCTTACCAAGGATGTCGTCTCCGAGTGACTCTCAAGATATCTAGAGGGAGCCGTCTTTCCAGGCTGAGAGCTATTCAGACGTTGAGTCTTCAAGTGAGCAGCCTTCGGCGTGTGATGATACTGCCCTGGCCATGGAAGTACAGAAAGACCTCACTGCCGAAGCCGAGGCTGAGGACTTTGAACAGGTAGAGGAAGATGAGGAGTTGGCTGTTGCGATACAGACTGCCGAAGAAGAAGAGAAGAAGGAAAGGATGCAAGCACCTCTCGGCCTCTAAACCCGACGCCTCTCAGGGTCGCCCCGGGGAAGAAAAGAAGGTGAAGACTGTCCCCAAGAAGAAGAAGCAGGATGCTGTTGATGTTGGGCAACCGGTGGGAATACCCGAAGGCCACTCGTATTTGGACACTGCTGCTCTTGAGGTAAATACGAGGGCGTCCCTTACGGAGTACCAGGCCACACAAATCCTTGTCGGCCCTTCGGCACGCGTGGTGGAACCGGGGCCGGATGATTCGTTACTGTACGCACCCGAGGGATGCTTCACCGTCCATATTTTATCAGTGGAGATGGGGCTCCGATTTCCGCTCTATCCTTTCTTGCTGGAGTACCTAAGGTTCGTGGGGCTGGCCCCCTGTCAACTAACGCCCAACAACCATTCTTATGTGTCTGACTTTCTTTCTCTGTGCCGGAGCCGAGGGGTCCAACCTACCCTCGACCAGTTTTGTCTGTCCTTCAACCAATGTCGGGGGGGCATTCAAACACAGGAGGCTTTGCCAACCTACAGCAACTCCCGGAGTTCAGACTGTTTGATGATGTTCCTTCGTCCCACAAGGGATGGAAGGATAAGTGTTGTTACGTCCGTTTGGAGGAGAACCTCTTTTCGGCCCCGCTTCGCAATAGCTTTTGGTGGCATCCAAAGGTAGAGGGCGCAGCCCTCGAGAAGAATGGCAGGAAGCTTACCAAAAAGCCGGAGGATTCTGATAAACATGTGTCAATCAAGGAAGCCACGCTCCCGGATGACCTGCACAATCTGTGCTTCCGGCGCTATAGGCTGCTGGGGTAGGAAGATGAGAGATAGCCCTCATAGATCGCATCTACGAGAGTGTTAGAGGTGCATTCCGAAGGGTTTTGTGTTTTGCACTTAGAATTTTTTCGTGATTCATGTATGTTTTTCCTTGACCCCTTCGGTCTCATACTCTTCATGTTTTTTGCAGGTGGTAATATGGATGTCAACTCTCTTTTTGCCCTGAAGAAACAAAAAGGGAAGAAGAAGGACCCCTCGGGTCAGAAGCCGGTTGATACTTTCTTCCAAAAGGGGAGGGAGGAGCCCTCTACAGTTGCTGCCGCCGGTGTTGGGGCGTGGAACTCCCAGGGCCAGGGGGCCGTGAAGAAGAAGAAAGGTGATAAGGGGGTTGAGCCCCCGGCCAAGAAGCAGAAAGTTGTCGATTCCGGCAAGCAAACGGCCCCTGACATCGTGGTTACCGAGGATGAGGGGCATACCTCCGGCCCCATCCCTCAGGAGCACCCCAATCAGGACTTCTTCGGCCGGGAGAAGTTGGAGGCAATTGTACCGAAGGGATCCTCCGTCCTGGATGGCAGCCTCAGCCCTTCGACGTTGATGTGCCAAGTGATGCCCTCGGCCGACCGACTGGCCTTTGCCAGGATGAGTGATGAGGGCCTCAACTCAAAGATCCTCCTAAATAGCGCCTCCGTAAGTTACTCCCCCTTTTTCATATTTATTTGCTTTTGCGGGGGTGTGATATGTTCAATGTGTTTGACCCTTTACGTCCTTATTGTTGCCTCTGTGAGCAGCTCCGGAGGGTGGATCAACTGAGGGCGGCCAAGATTGCTGGCGATGAGGAGACCGCAAACCTTAGGAGGAAACTGGCTAAGGTTGAGGACACCCTCCGACTGGCGACAGAGGGCGTGGAGCTGCGGGTGCAAGCTGCCAGGGCCGAAGGCAAGAATGAAGGCCTGGACGAGGCTGGGGAGGCTGCTGCTGAAGCCGCCCGGGTTGCTGCTGAGGAGGCCGAGAGGGCGAAGGCCGAGGAGGTGGCCAAAGCTGAGAAGGCCGCAGTGGAGGCTTTCACCGCCGGGGGCTGGAGGGCAGAGGACAGGGAAGGCTGGGTGTCCTCGGTGGTGGAGGAGAAGGTTGACTCCTGGGTCAAAGGCCCTGGTAGAATGTGGTTGGCTGAGAAGGGTGATTCCTACTATCAGGGCGGAGAGTTCTTCACCCAGCGCCTCATTTACCGAAAGTTGGCTCAACATTTCCAGGTGTCTCCGGAGGATTTCAAGTCGGAAGCCTACGACCTTCCCCTTAGGCAGCTGGACGTCCGGGTTCCCCTCCCCCTAGGTGAAGAGAGGCCTGTGCTGGAGGATTCGGAAACCATGAGGGAATGCGGCCTCGGGGATGAAGGTGAAGCTGATGGTGGTGCTACTTCCAAATCCGCCGAGGGAGACCACGTTGAATGACTTGTACTTAGAGAATCTGTGAACAAACTTTTGTAATAACTTTTCCAGAGCTTTCGGCTTCGGCCCTGTTGTATAACGATTTACTTTTCTCTTTTTTGAATGAGTGAATGGGTGCCTTCGGGCCTTTGATGTTGAATTCGTCTCTTTTGATGTATGAATGTCTTCGTTTCCTTTATGCCTTTTTTCCTTCGTGTACGTATGTTTGTATGGTGAGTTGGCCGAGGGCCAATCAATTAGGACTTAGAAGATTTTTCTAAGTGTTGTTTTACCACTTGGCTTTCGCCGCATGGTGATTTGACTGAGGGCCAAACATCTAGGACTTAGAAAATTTTCTAAGTGATGTGCGTCACATGGCCTTCGGTTGATGCTTCCTTCTTGGTCTTGTGTAGCTTGTCATGTGTTGACCGAGGGCCAAAAATTTAGGACTTAGAAAATTTTCCTAAGTGTTGCTTACAACTTGGCCCTCGGTTGACATCTTCTTTCGTGTGCCTTGTTTTGTGTGAGTTGTAAGCCCTCCTTCATTGGTGGCCGGGGGCGAATAGTTTAGGACTTACAAAATTTTCTAAGTAATATTTACTGTTGGGGCCCTCGGCTGATGTCTCCCTTTAGTCCGCGTGAATGCCATGAGTTGACCGAGGGCCTAAGATCTAGGACTTAGACACTTTTCAAGTGGTGCCATGAGTGTGCCCTCGGCTTGTAGCAGTCTTAGGCAAAGGTTTCCTTTTTGGCAAAGGATGGTGATGTCGGGGGCCCTAAGTCATGGACTTAGAGAATTTTGTATTGGGTCTGCAACCAGCAGCCTCTGGTGCTGACTGTGGTGCCTTTGGTGAGGCCGGAGGATGCAGCAGTGATAGTCAAACTTGGCCCATTCCTAGCATAGGAACCTCCGGTGATGTTGGATTCCAAAGTGTGGACTTAGGAATTCTTGAGTTCAATGTATTATAGGATTTATAGTCGGTGCCCTCGATCCCTGTTGACTTCTCGAAAGATGTACAATAGGTGCCTTCGGCCTTATCTTTCAAACTGTAAGCTTAGATGATCTCAGTCTGAAATATGAGGGCTGGTGCCTTCGGTCCATGTTGAGATGGAAGGTGCTGCATAGCAAGAGCCTCCGGCGTTAATCTTCAAAATGTAGGCATAGCAAGAGCCTCCGGTATGTGTTGGAATGTCGGGGGTTGGCAGAACGTGGACTTGGCCACATTTTGGTAATACTTTGGTGGATAGTAGCCTTCGGAATAAGGGCCAATGCCAAAGGTGACTTCCCCAGGGGAGCCTTCGGTATAATCTGTAATGCCTTGTGAGGAGCATTCTTGGTAGCCGCCGTTGGGTGTTTTGTTGTGAATGTTGAAACTTGTACTCATTGATTGCTCGCTGAGTCTACTCCCCTTCACCCCATTTTTTTATAGTGAAGGGAAGGCTTCAAGAAACTTGGTTTCTTGGTAAGGTTTGGCCTATCGGGAGGCAACAGTATACACCACTGGCTCCCCCATCGGGATTAACCTTCCGGGTTCCGAGGGGATCGAGGGTCGTTTCCTCGGCACGAGACAGTCTGTTGCCTGCTTCCCCTTGGGGGACGACACAGAAAGCGCCTCGGTTTTGAAAGTCGTTCCCTCAGCACGAGACATGGTATGTTTCCTGCCATTCCCTTGGAGTAATGGCGCGAGAAGCGTTTCGTTTTTGAAAGTCGAATCCCGAGGCATATTAGTTGACTGCCATTCCCTTGGGGTAATGGTGCGGAAAGCGTTTCAGGGAAGGGTTTTATTTGCATATTAGCTGCAATGGCCGGGGGCATTTGGTACCCCCGACACCGATAGGTGGCGCCTTCGGTATAGTTGCGTCCTCGAGGGGTACAACTTTATTTTTAACACTCGGTGTTATTTTGCATACAATGCCCTCGGCACTTGGTACCGAGGGGCGTCTTCAAAAACACTTGGTGTTTTATCTTCGTAGTTGATTGGAGCGTCCACCCTTGGCACTTGGTGTTGGGGGGTCTTGTGGGAAGGCCTTGGGCCAGGAGCTCGCATGAGGGCTTGGCCGCTCATGTGTGTTGTGTACTTGTACTTGATGTTTTCAACGTATCTTTATTCTTGAAAAATTAGGGCCTTGGGCCGTTGGATAATACAGTTGTGAAGCCTGAGGGATTGGCCGCTCAGGTGTCATTGATAAAATTTTACCAGGTGGTGTACATTCCAATGTCTGGGGACCTCAGTCTCATTGGGGCGTTTGAGATTGTAAGTCCCTGGTTTGAATATAGCTGCAATGATGTAGGGGCCTTCAAACTTTGGTGCCATCTTTCCGCCCTCGGTTAGTTGGCTAGCTTCCCTTCTCCGGAGGACATAGTCCCCCACCTGAAATTCTCGGGAACGGACCATGGCATCGATGTAGCCCTTTACTTGCCTTCGGTAGTTTTCCGTCCGTATGAAGGCTTGCTCTCGGTGTTCTCAGATTAGCTGAAGGTCGAGGGCCATGTTGGCGTCGTTGACCTCAGGTTCATATTGGTCTACCCTTCGGGTAGGAAGGGTTACCTCAGTTGGAGCTTTGGCCTCGAATCCGTGGCAAAGGGAGAAGGGCGTTTTGCCTATTGCCCGCCGAGAGGTGGTGCGGTAGGCCCATAAGATGTTGTGAAGCTCTTCTACCCAGCCTCCCCCTTCGGCTTCCAGTTTCTTTTTTAGGCCTTCAAATAAGTTCGGTTGGCATTCTCCACTTGACCGTTGCCCTGAGGGTAGGCAACGGACGAGAAAGTATGTTTGATGCCCCACGCCTCTAAGAGGGCACAGAAAGGGGCAACTTCAAACTGAGTCCTGTTGTCGGAGATGATCTGTTGGGGGACGCCAAACCTCGTGAGGATGTTCTTGAGGACGAAGTGGCGGCATCTGTGTAACACCCCGGCCCCGCAGGCCCCGAGGTAGTTACTCCAGACCTCTAGTACTGTCCCCACAAACCACCACGAGCCTTTACCGCGCACTTTGTCCTCACTCGTGTGCGCCCTGAGAAACTTCCCAGGGGGTCACCCATCCCAAGACTACTCCCGTGCAAGCACGCTTAACTTTGAAGTTCTTGGGTGATGAGCTCCCTTAAAAGGAGATGCACCTCTGTTGGTATGAGTAGTACTATTAATCCTCTTAAATTAATCTCGGGTATTACAATCACCCCCACTTAGGAACGCAACGTCCTCGTTGCGTCCATAAACCAATCTCAATCACATCCCAGAATCTTTTCCCCTGCTAAGTGCCCGTCCGATATCCAACGGATCATCACACTGTCGCAAGGTTGCTCTGATACCACCCCATAACCAATAACTTACTAGTCCAACAATCTCAAATGTTCTTCTATAAGTCCAAAATACTCCTTAAATAAGTCACTTAGGATATATCCAAAACCCAAAAGAATATCTCAAACAATTCAAAAGAATCACATACTCAACCAAAAACCAAAAATCCAAATCTCACAACCTCACCGCGGCCTAAAATTTTATTTTAGTCCTAGAAACTCTTAATCATTCTTCAAATATTTTAGAAAAGAAAACAAAAAAAACATATTGAAAGCTCCCTTGAAAAATTGTTAAAAGAAATGTTTTGAAAACCTATTTAGAAACCTAACAAAAATAATAATAATAATTATTTATAAAACTTTTTAGATACTTCTAACTCTAGTTGCCGCCATACCAGTTGCTAAGGGTACCATCTTAACAACCAGAGACTTTGCAACCCGAGTCTCAAAAGCTCTGATATCAATTGTAACACCCCGGCCCCGCAGGCCCCGAGGTAGTTACTCCAGACCTCTAGTACTGTCCCCACAAACCACCACGAGCCTTTACCGCGCACTTTGTCCTCACTCGTGTGCGCCCTGAGAAACTTCCCAGGGGGTCACCCATCCCAAGACTACTCCCGTGCAAGCACGCTTAACTTTGAAGTTCTTGGGTGATGAGCTCCCTTAAAAGGAGATGCACCTCTGTTGGTATGAGTAGTACTATTAATCCTCTTAAATTAATCTCGGGTATTACAATCTGGCCTCTGTAATGCTGGCGAGGGGTTCAGCCTTCACCCATTTGGTCAATCCCCCACCTGGAGAAAGGCATTGCTGTGCTGATGGGGGCGAGTTAACCGCAGGGCTCCCGGGAGCCTTCTGAAAGTGCTAGCAGGCGGCGCACCTTCGGGCGAGGTCTGCACAATCTCGGGCCATCGTAGGCCAGAAGTAGCCTTGGACTATGAGCCTTCAGGACATGGAGAAGGGTCCCTGGTGGGCTGAGCAAGTGCCGCTGTGCACTTCCTCCATTGCAACTTCGGCCTCATCCTGGTGAAGGCATCGGAGCAATACCGTTGTAAGATCGCTTGTAAAGCCTCCCGTCTTCAATGGTGTAGCTGGGAGCCCTCAGCCTTGCTAGTTTTGTGTGGGCTTCATCCTCGGGCAGTTGCCCTGAAGAGATGAAGTTCATGATATCTCACACCCAATCTTGAGGTCTTTGTTGTATGTTCATAATGGGGCTGGCGTGTATGCTTGAGAGGCTGCGTTCCTCAATTCTCGCGATCTTCGAGAGGTGCTCCGGGGATTCAGTCGAGAGCTTTGATAAGATGTCGGCCTCAGAGTTTTGAGCCCTCGTTATTTGAGAGAGAGAATGTGCCTCAAATACCTTAAGCAACTCCTTGGCCGCTTCCTTGTACTGTTTCATTCTTCCTTCCTTGGCCTCATACTCCCGTGAAATTTGGCCGACGACTAACTTGGAGTCACACTTCACGTGGATCTGTTTGGCCTTCATGTTAGCTGTCAGCCGAAGGCCACTGAGGAGGGCCTCATACTCCGCTTCATTGTTAGAGACTTTGAAGGAGAAAATTAAAAAATGGATACCTAAGTTTTTTGTTTTGCAGTACTACATACCTGAGCTTTTTGTTTTGTAGATGATACCTGCAATACCTACTTTTAACTAAATAGTATTACAAACCTCTTTCAATGGTACATTGATGGCAACCTTCTAAGGTCCCAAAACTATTCCTATTACATTTTACTAAATGGTAATCATATAAATACTCTTCCACCAGAAAATTATACCTGCAAGAATTATGCTACAAAGAGTTAATGCAAAGCCAAAGTCATATCCTAACCGTACTCGTGAAGATTTAAAACAAAGGGTTAAAGGGTATATACTTAAGTATAAAAGAGTATTATTATTGACAGTACTTTCAAAAATACAATTATATAAGATTTTAAAATGTGAACTAAAAAACCTCCGATTTTGTACTTAAAAGAATCATTTGCTAAAATGTCAATGCATTCACCAGGAATTTATAACTATTTACCTGAGTGTATGCCACACAGAGAAATGCATATATTTATATATATTAAAATGTTAAAATATGTTTTATAATTATTTAGCTGAATATTTTTTATTTGATTAAAAAAAAGAGTTAATACACTTAAAATCCTTATGAATCAATATGAATTTGAATTTATTAAATGAAGAAAATATTATTTAGATGGTGTGCATGTATTGAAGAAACTGGAGGAAGTGTTTCAAATTATGCTTTAGAAACAATCAAATAATTTAGAATAAAAAGTGATTCTCAAAGTATAATATTTGATTAAAAAATCTGAGATTTAATACACTTTAAAAATCTTTATAAATCGTATCAATTTTAATCAGTTAAATGATGAAAACAATATTAAGAAGATGTGCATTTATTAAAGAAACTGGAGGAAGTGTTTCAAAATATGCTTTAGAAAGAATCAAATAATTTAGAATAAAAAATGGTTTTTAAAGTACTTTATTTGATTATAAAATGAAGAGTTTAATAAAAAAAAATGGTTCTTAAAGTACTTTATTTAATAATTTTGAAGACAACAGGATATGATATTTAAAAAAATCAAAATGAGTATGATAATTTTTTTGTTTTTATCTAATAATTATGTAATAGTAATAGTAAATTTTAGAAAACGAAACTTACATTGCATAATGAAACAAAGCATTCCATAGATGGTAATCATTCAAATACTCTTCAACTTCAAAATTACACCTGCAATATATAAGGCAAAAAGGAGTCATTATAACCAACTAACTAATTCCAATCACAAACCAACATTGAAATTCATTTTGAGTTATTGAATGAAAAAATAATATATAGATGATGTGCATATATTAAAAGAAAATGGAGGAAGTATTTAAAAAATGCTTAAGAAACAATATTATAATTTATAA
Source organism: Cuscuta europaea (assembly GCA_945859875.1). Taxonomy (NCBI): domain Eukaryota; kingdom Viridiplantae; phylum Streptophyta; class Magnoliopsida; order Solanales; family Convolvulaceae; genus Cuscuta; species Cuscuta europaea. Next base: position 1,324,215 of record CAMAPE010000003.1, on the reverse strand, counting down.
TAAATTTTGGTGCTCAAGTATTTTGTTTGATTTATATAAAGAAGAGTGAAATACACTTTAAAAAACTTTATGAATCAATAAAATTAAAAAATCGATTCACAGAAATAAAGCAATGTTGTACTGAGAAAATAAGTAACAAATAATGTGGGCTCATATTCAATTTGAAGTGCAGCTCCCATACACTTCAAAGTGTAACCAATGTACTTCACTTTAAAGTTCATGTACATTAATCTATATGACTAAAATATTTAGAAATATAAAATGCAGTTTAAAGTATTTACGTGATGCGTGTTTAATAGACAATCACAAACAAGTATTTTAAAAATGTCTTGAAACAAATTAAATCAATTTGAAGTACATGTTTACACATTAAATTTACAGGTTTTATATGTCATGTAAGAACTGCACCCAAATAGATGACTCATTGAAATTCATAGGCGTAATGAGGACTACCCCTCCTCCGCATGCTTTGGTTGCTGAGGAGCCATCGGTATAGAGGGCCCACCATTCGTCCGAGGGTGCCGAGGGCTCCTCATCCACCGCTGATCTTGTCGTGCACTCCGTCACGAAGTCCGCCAGGGCTTGGCCCTTTATGACAGGCCTCGGACGGATGTCAATGTTGTATTGGCTAAGGAAGATAGCCCATTTTACCATTCGGGAGGAGCTGGTGGGGTTCCTCATCAAAGCGCCGAGGGGTTGGTGTGTGAGGACCTGGACCGGGTGAGCTTGGAAGTAATGGCCTAGTTTCTTGACGGTCCAAACGATGGCTAGCACCGTCTTTTCCACGGGAGAATACCTGAGTTCCGCCTCCCTGAGAGTTTTGCTAACATAGAAGATGGCGTGTTGGATGTCGTCTTCCTCCCGAATTAGCAATGAGATGATGGCAACAGAGCTGACGCCAAGATAGAGGTATAGGGTTTCCCCTACCTTGGGCTTGGAGAGCATCGGGGGTGAAGATAAGTACTGTTTCAAGTCGTCGAAGGCCTCCTGGCACTCAGTAGTCCATTGGAAGCCGGCGGTCTTCCTCATGATCTGCAAGAAGGGTAAGGACTTCTCCGCTGATTTGGATAGGAAGCGGTTGAGGGCTTCCAGGCGGCCCGTCGGCCTTTGGACTTCCTTTACGTTGCGTGGGGGCTCCATGTTGATGATGGCCTGAATTTTTTCCGGGTTGGTCTCGATGCCCCTTCGGCTCACCATATAGCCCAGGAACTTGCCGCCTTGCACGCCGAAGGTGCATTTCTTCGGGTTTAGCCGAAGGTTGAACTTTTGCATGATGGCGAAGATCTCCTGGAGGTCGTTAGCATGGCTTGATGATTGTTTGTTTTTGACGATCATGTCGTCCACATAGGCCTCTATGGTGCGCCATAGGACGGCTTGAAAGATTCTGGACACCATCCGGGTGTAAGTGGCGCCCGAATTCTTCAGGTCGAAGGCCATGACCAGGTAGCAAAAGATGCCTTCGGGTGTCATGAAAGCAGTCTTCTCTGCGTCCTCCTCGTGCATGTAGATCTGGTGATACCCGCGGAAGGCATCGAGGAATGACATGATCTCGCAACCCGCTCTCTCGTCTACCAGTTGATCAATATTTGGCAGAGGAAAAGGATCCATGGGGCATGCCTTATTCAGATCCGTGTAGTCCACGCACATGCGGAAGGTGGGCGGCTTTTGTGCGAGGACTACATTAGCAAGCCATGAGGGATATTTCACCTCCTTGATGTGTTTGATGGAGAGGAGCATGGCAACCTCCTTCTTCATGAAGTCCCTTTTTTCGGCCGAGAGGGGCCTTCTTCTCTGTTGTACGGGTTTGGAGGAAGGGTCCACCACGAGGCGGTGGGTAATAACCCTTCGACTGATGCCCGACATGTCCTCCATCCCCCATGCAAAAACAATGGAGTAGGCGCGGAGGGCATCCGTGATGTCGGTCTTCAAATCTTCAGGGAGCTTGGCTCCTATCTTCACGACTCTCTCTGGCTTGGCCGGATCGAGCGCGAAGTCTTCTCCCTCCTCAACTGGTTCAACCCTCAGCCTCTTCTCTTCTTCCTCAACAGTTCCGGTGATGGTGTCTAGCCGGAACTCATTCTTACTAACCTTCTTTGTTATCTGAAGATAGCAGGCGCGGGCGAGCTTTTGGTTCCCCCTCGAGTACCCGATGCCTCCTTCAGCTGAGAATTTGAGACATAGGTGCCTCATGGAGATGATAGCCTCCAGGTCCTCGAGGGCGGGGCGGCCGAGGATGATGTTGTGGGCGCAGTCAATGTTGACGACGACGAACTCCACTTCGAGCTTGGCCCTCGGAAGAGTACCGGGAGGGTCACCACCCCCTCGGAATCTATGGTGTCTCCGGTGAAGCCGTACAGGGGGTCCGGATTGGCCGAAGGCAGCTCCTCTCTAGGTGCAGCTCCTTGAATGTGTTGAGATACATTACGTTGACGGAGCTGCCTGTGTCAACGTAAGTTCGGTGGATGATGGTGTTATTGATCTCGCTTTGGATTACTAACACATCCCTATGAGGAGAGGAAACTGGGGGAGATCGGCGTTGGAAAACATGATGGGCTCCTCTCTCATCCGCTTTACGGGGGGCATGTGAGTGACTTCCCCCACGTAAAGCGATTGTCCCCACTTCTTTCTTTGGCTAGTGGAGTCTCCCCCCGTGTTACCCCCGGTAATCATGAGGATGTGGCGTTTCTTCTCCTGGTACTGGCTGTACTCCTCCTCCTCATCGAGATTCCCGATTTCCCGTTTCTTACCCTTCGGGTCACCGAGGGGAATGGTGTTTAGATTAATCCAAGCATTTGCCCTCGCCGGCGGTCCTCGCGGGGGCCCTTGAGGCTGAGGGCCCCTGACAAATTGGGACAGGTGGCCCGCCTGTATAAGCCTCTCGATGGCTGCCTTCAGCTGGTGGCAGTCATCGATTCTGTGCCCTTGATTACGATGGAAGCGGCAGTATGGCTCATTGGGGTTGACAGCGTATACCTCCAAGGGCGCGCGAGAGTCACGCTCTACGAGGCCTCTCTCCTCGGCGTAGTCCAGAATGACGTTGATGGGATGCATCAGAGGCGTCCGAGGGTGCTCCAGAAGGATGGGATGGGCCCAAGCCTTCGGGTTGTGCTTATAACCTCCCCCGGGCTTGGCTTGGCCATGCCGGGGGCGATCACCCGAGGGGGTCGAGCCTTTGGATTGATGGGATGGAGTCCCCAGCCCTCGGTTGTTCCGGTCATCTGGTCAGGGGCGCTGCTGCTCGGGGTTCTGGTGACATTTCTCTACCTCCTCGGCCTCTGCATACCGGTCCCCCCGCTGGAGGGCCCTTATATAATCGTGAGGGGGTTCAATGATGACGCTCCTTGAGAAATTCCCGGTGCGGAGGACCGTCTGTAGGAGACCCATGAGGGTCCCGTCGTCGGCTCCGTCAATTTTGTCTGTTTCCAGCCTCTAATGTTCCAAGAAATCCCGGAGGGTCTCCTCCTTCCTTTGCCTCACCGTTAGCAAATGGGAGAAGTGTTTTCTTGACCGGCGCCTTCCCGCAAACTGTGTCAAGAAGCGTTGGACGAGTTCTTGCCACGAGTCAATGCTACCTTCGGGAAATCGGTTGAACCATTCGTACACTGGTCCTTCTAAGGTGGAAAGGAACCAACAACACAAATATTAATCTGATGCCCCCACCATCATCATGATGTTTTGGTATCTGCTGTAGTGCTCCTGGGGGTCAGTCTTTCCTTCGTAGGGCTTGATGGGTTGCCCTCGGTACTTTCTCGGAATCTGGGCCGCCAATACCCTTGGGGTAAATGGCGTCCTGGTCCGGAGTTGGATGACGGGTTCCCCGTAGCCTTCGGCCATCTTCTTCTGCATGTCCTCCATTTTGGCCAGCATGGCGGCGTATTTGGGGTCCGCCTATGAGGCGGAAGTTGTAGTGTGCGCTTGGTGGGCCTCCATTTCATCAAGGTGGCGCTGGAGGGCCTCGATAATTTCATCCCTGTGATCCTTCGGGAGGGCCTCCGCCCCCGCGATTGAACACGGGCCGAGTGGGCCTGGTTGATTTGGTGTCTTGCGTCATCGACATGTAGTGGTGCCTTTCCTTTGTCCTGAGGGGGACGCCTCTCGTTTGCCCTCGATACCGACCCCCCGCTTTCTTGAGGTCTTTGGAGTGCCTTACCACCGAGGCGGTCTTGGACCCCTCGGCGATCTTGCACCCCTCCGAGCCTCTCAAGGGCGGAGGCCCGAGATCTCTCTTTGTTCATGCCACGTTGGTCCCAGGATTGGACTTCCTGGGATGTGGTGTCATGGGCCATGACCCCTTCGGCGTTCCCCAGCCGGAGGATGGGGTTCACGAAAGGGGGCGGTGGAGTTGGAGGAACGACGTTCTCCCTGACGTTCTCACGAAAGGGTCTTGGACCGAGCACGAGTTCTTCCCATTTTTGTTGGTGTTTTGTGTTTGGTGAACGGGAGGGCTTCTTACTTGATTGTTCGACCTCTCAACGAGAGCACCAAATGATGGATAGTGTACCCGGGGGTAGCTTATCCGAGGGGTTATCACGAAGAATAACTAGAGAGAAGTCAGAGCAAACAAGTAAGAGAGAGAGTATGTATTTGATATGAATTCAGCGTGGTCTTCAATGGGAAAAAGAGGGGCTATTTATAGCAGTAGGAGTGGACTCGGGCCGGGCCAAACGGCCCGGAATCGGACCGGCTCACTACTGTGCGGGCCCGGACCGGCCCGGTGAACCGGTTGGTGCCCGGTTTGGGCCACCCGGCCTGGTGAGGTATGCAGTTCGGGCCCGGGCCTGCTAAATAGTGAACCGGCCTGGCCGGTTCGGGCCCGGTCCGGGCCATTTTTTTTTCTTTTTTTTTTTTTTGAATTTTTTTAAAGTTTTTTGGTTAGGCTGGGTATGATGGGCCATTTGAGGTGAGTTGGGGTGGTTTGGGGTGACGGGGGAGGGTTGGGGTTAATTAGGAAAAGCCAAAAAAAAATTACATGAACCGAGGCCCGGACCGAACCCGGGAGTTACCTGGGCCGGTTCCAGGCCTCCCCTTTCATGAATCGAGGCCCGGCTGGGCTCGAACCGGAACCAGTCCACCCCTATATAGCAGCAATAAATGCTAGACAATGACACGTGTCAAGCATCCGACGGCCGAGGGTCATCTCAATCGAGGTGGCACCGACACTCGCATGTGGCAACATTAAATGCGGTTGTTGGATGTGACATCATACTTGGTACGGTGATTCAAGCGCATGTGGAGAGGAGATTCTATCGAGAAAGGTGTCTTCGGCTGTAGATGATAAGCCGAAGGCTCTTCATATCGGGGGCCTCTCAGTGCCGAGGGCCCCAAGTGTCGAAGGCTACTGATTTCGCCATTTTCTCAGTAGCTTCGTATGCCCAAAACTAGCTGTCCTGTGGGATTTCGAGCCTTCGGCCTAGGGGCCGAAGGCGTCCATATGTGCAACATGGGCTCCTTAATTTGGGGCACTGTGATTTAGGCCTATTATGCTTCCTGGGCTTGTTGGGCCTATGTCAGAGTAGCAGAAGTCTGTGGGCCGGGAGTTCTTGGACCATATACTCCATCAATGTATATATAAATATATAATATAATTAATGCCCAAAATTAAGGTTAATAGAGATTTCCATTTTAAACCGGGTCATCTCTTTCAGTATTCCAATGTATACAAAATGGCCACTGTGCAGAAGATAAAGTGTACAAGGTGGATGCACAATAAAAAACAAAAATTACTAAATTACAGAAGGTGGAAAAAATAGTAGAAGTAGAAGGAAGGAGCAAGAGGAATGGTTGAATGTGAATCCACTCCCTTCCATTGGGATAGTAATAATAACAATCATACTATAATGTGTTAAAAGCATATCATGTGGCATAAACGCCTAACGCTTGAATGAACCACGATCAGATAAAGAATAGTAATGCCTTCCACACCAACCCATGGAATACAACGGGGCCAAAATCACTTAAGCACAACCATCTTCTGATTCTGCAACATGAATTGATATGTTAGAACTTAGAACTGCAATAAGAACAAGAAAAGATCACTTAACAGTGGTAAATTCAGCCGGTCTAAGAATTTGCATTCTAGAGACAGGATCACATAGTAATTAAAGCTTAACACGATGCACCAATTGCAGGCATTATCATTATCACATGAATCCCAACTAAGGACCTGGTTATCTTAGACGTATTTCAATCATATGCTAGACCAGGAGCAACAGAAAATATTACAAGAAAAAGCAATCCATACCCAACTTCAACTTATGAGGCCGGCAACGATCATTCCAAGAACATATCCTCAGTTGGAGTTGCTTTATTAATGCATCTAAAAGTCAGTTTGGCAAAAACCTAAGTAGCACGGAAACAGGAAACGGGAAACGTCGGAAACGCCATTTACCAAAAATACAGGACATGAAACGCGGGGGAAACGCGCAAATATTAAAAATATAGGGGTTATTTTATAAATATTATATACTTCCTCCGTTCTTTAAGTCTTGCAACATTATGATTTTTGCACTATTCACAAACCATAGTTTGACCACAATTTTCTACTAATATACATAATCAAATTATTACGTATAAAGTGTTATCAAATTCCTATCAATGTGAATTTCCAAAATATCAACCTTTTATAATGGTTACTAATACAAAATTAAATATAATTACAGTCAAAGTTGTGCGTTGGCAAACGTGAAAGTCAAATTGTTGCAAGAATTAAAGAACGGAGGATAGTATATATATATACTACGTATATATATTTGTGAATTTTTTTTATATGTATATATGTAAATTAAAGTAGCAACTTTTACTGCGTATAGTACTATAGTACTCCAGTACTGCCCTATCCCTATACTCCATATATCATACACTTTTTTTTTTATTGAATGAAAAATGATTGAAAACAAATCACACACATTTATATGTTTAAATGAATGAAAAATGTTTAATAAATTTCATAATCACTTAGTGGACAGCTGGACGTCATCAAGTTCACCTACTAGGCCAAGTCTACAACATTACTCATATTACTCGTACGTTTAATTTCAACCCCAAATCCCACCTACCGACTCAGGGGAGAACTGTGCTGTCGAGAAACCAAACCAGACCCAAGTACAAACAGAGCCGGACAACTTGAGACGGCAGATAACACAATCGACATAGCAGAAGGAGAAAAGATTGTGACTTTCCTTGACCTGATTAAGACGAAGAGCGCAGATACTAATATGATCTTCACTGAAGACGGCCAATCACTGAAGAAGAAGAAGTCCGCAGATATTCCGCAGATAGATTCCTAATTTCTTTGGTTTTTCTTTTTCGGTGAAACTCTGTTTTGGGGGGAAACGGGTTTCCAAACTTTTGAAAATTAAGAAACGGGCCCGACACACGTTTTGGACGTTTCTCGCGTTCAGAAACGTCAGTACGTTTCCGATACGGGGAAACGCTGGCCTTTCCACGTTTCCAGGCATTATAGGCAAAAACTAATATGAGTTGACATCTGGAAGTATATTCCAGTTTTGAACCACTAGTTTGAGTTTTTTCATTCTGAATACCATGTTTGGTTTACATTCCAAACAGCTTCTACTTTATCAAATTCACTTTTCAAAAATGTATCCACACATAAATTAAACTTCATTACCCTAAGTAACTTTTACTGAACTAACTTTTGAAATATGAACTTCCGCTGAACTGATTTTTGGTTAAATGCGATGAGCACACACAATACAATTAGTTATGTGCCAATGCTAAATGAATATTGGAAAAATCACCATGGCACATTATGGATAACATGACTTCAATGAACCCATATATGTGCTATAGACCAGTGACGGATCTAGCAAGAAACAATTGGGTGTTCAAATAATTTTAAATAATAATATTGTTTGACCCAACAATTTAAAGAATACTATTTGGTTCAAATAATTTTAAATAATAATATTGTTTGACCCAACAATTTAAAGAATACTATTTGGTTCAACAACAAAATAGGTAGTAAATATTGTTAAAAGTAAGAAATAATATATAAAAACACAACATATGAATTATTTCATCAATTATATACATACTTGATACTCCGTATATTTTTGCATTTTTTGTTCAAAGTTTTGGATGGTCATGTGAACATCTTTGAATAGAGTGGCTCCACGACTGCTATAGACATACAAGATAATACTCATAAGAGTACCGTATATTGCTTGATTGCTTCCATGTCCGACACATGACCCTAATGAACCCATATCGATTATATAGCCATAAATATAATATTCAGAAGAGTACCGTGTATTGCTTCCATGTCTTCCTTGTAAACCCCGAGGGGGGAACCATGTACTGATAAAAGCATCTCCCCGTGTTTGGGAAACCTCAATGTTTTTGGTGTTGTACCAACAGATAACCGGTTGTTATGTACCTGAAACTAAACCATGGGTAAAGATGATGGTCAGATTGTGTGGCTCAGGTAAAATTGTTTACACCAAAGAATAATAGCACTTCATCACATGTAGAAGCTACTTTTCTGTAAAGTCTGAAAGTTTCACAACAACAGGAATTGAGAACTCTGCTCCTTTTCTTTATTCGACATCTTCCCAATTCTTTCTGTGTTGGGCACAGCAAAAGCATTTTTATTGGCTCTTTAGACTTCTGTGGAAAATGACTTCCCGTTTTGAAAATGAGGGGTCATTTTCCTGAAACAGATTTATATTTTCTACTCCCTCCGTCCCGAAATTAACTTCCGGGTTTGACTTCACAGGTTTTTAGGTGGGAAAAAAAGTTGACTTTCCAAGAGTACTTTTGCATAGTAAAGAGAAGTGGTGGTCCAAATTAATTAAAAGAGGTAAGTGAATAGTAGAAGTAAAGGGTAAATGGGTACTTTGAAAGCAAAAACTTACCAAAAGTAGAAATAAAGTAAAATAGGAAGTTAATTTTGGGACATCCCAAAAAGGAAAGGTGGAAGTTAATTTCAGGATGGAGAGAGTATTTTTGTGTGTTTCAAACAGATTTATGTTGTCTGTTTGTTTTTCTCTTTCAACTTTCAAACATTAAATTATACGTAGTACATAGAACAACTCATGTTCGAGGAAAAACTTCTAAAAGAAGACTTGCCCCCACAAAACAGTTCCCCAAAATATGTTTTCCACAGCATTTGATTTTCCTTGGAACAACAGGAGCCTTCTTATCAAATTTACAATGTAGTGACTGTGATTGTAGTGACTATGATGATATTACTCATACTAGCTTTGGTCACATTTTATCCATAAATTTTGAATCAATTGCAATTACGGAAAAAACTCAAAGAAAAACACCGCAAACAATGCTTGTTTGCTTATAGATAACACCAGGTACTTACTGCCGGAGTTTGGAGAGGATCCTGCTGATCAAACAGTAGAGTCTCAACTGGTTCTTCTAATACCTATAAATGATAGATCGAGAGCATGAGAGAAGAAAAGTATTCATAGATTGTCCAAGAAGATAAATGCAAGTAAAAAAGGCACATGAGGTACATGGCATAAAGAAACATACCAAACCCTTAATTTGGAGATCTTTTTCCCCAAATACATTGGTCACTGCCGATATTTAAAAAACAATAATATATCAGGTGATTTTAAGTTTAACACTACTTTAAATTTTCTTATGTCAGCATTATCAACTAAACTTAGTCATACCTGACTTATTTGAAAACTCAAACCCACCAAAAGATGGGATTGCAGTAGAGCAGTTGGGATAAATAACTGATAATTTCTGTAGAAGCGAAGTGTGTATATTTCTTCCATCTAGTTGGTCCATTGCTAAGGTACGCCCATCTTTTCTCCATTGCACTTCATACGTACCATCATTCTCGTTTCTCAAGACTGCCAGATTTGGGAGGTTTTCTCTGAAAAATTGCAAGACTGGAACTTGAAGCTGTTCATTGCTGAAGTTAGAGCATAGCAAACGTATCATGGTGCGTAGTTGTTCAATCTCAACATCGCGAAGAGCCCTAACTGCTGCACTCTGGCGTTCAACAGAATCTGACAATTAATAAGGAACAATAGAACCTTAAGAAAGTAAAAAATCATTGAACATATTAACTCCTGGAAGGGTGGGAGAAACACAACACTTCCGATTATCCAAGCTGGTTGTGCTAAACCGGTAATTCAGAGAGTCAATCAACTCAAGACGCCGTAATGACCCTGAAAAACAGTGTGAATAACACGAATAAGAAATTTGTATACCTTCATGCTCCGACGCTGCACCCTTCTGGGGCTCCTCCTGGTTGGATTCAGGAGCAGCATTAGCTGGATTATTAACAGTTCTTTTACCCCTTTTCTTTGGCATTTGATCTGTAAGAGAAGGGGAGGAAATCCCAATGCCAATCTCTCTGACAATTCCTCTAGGGTTTGGTTTGTATCCACACAAAAAGAGAAGATAAAAAGCGTAACGATCGCTATCTCCTGCCAGGAGTCGGCAAGTGCGAAGCGAATCAGACGCGGGGGTGGCTTACCGGAGGAGTATTATAATAATTTCATCATTACTTGGATGCTAGTGGATTAGTAACACAGATTAAATAGCATTAGTAACACATATGAAGTAAAGTTAGTGAACAAGAAGACGGCTTAACAGCCGTTTACTAAGCATATTAATTAAACGGCACTTTAAGCTTTTTCGGTTTCCGAGTTACCCTTACCTTTTTACCCTTGCCCTTACTCCTACCCCTAACCCTCTACCTTACCTCGACCCTTAACACCGACCCTACCCTCAACCCCTAACAATCGTACCCCTAACGCATACCTTACCCCTACCCCCGCACTACACGCCCTACCTCATCCCTACCCATACTTGTCCGAGTAAGTGTATCCTACGGCTACCCCCACCCCTAACCCCTTATCCCTAGCCCTTACAACCCTACCCTCGACCATACCTCTTACCCCACCACCCAACATGTCCCCCATACTCGTACCCCTTGCCCATTGCCCCTCCCTAGTTACCCTTACCTTACCCTGCCCCAGCCCCATACCCCAACCCCTCGCCCTGATCCCCACCTGTACCCCTTACCCCTACCCTAGGGTCGGGGTAAGGATAGGGATAAGGTATGAGTTTGGTAGGGGTAGGGTGAGGTGGTAGTAGGGGGTAGGGGTAGGGGGTATGTGGCCTTGGTAGGAGTAGGGGTAGGCAAGGTTATGGGTGAGGGATGGGTGGGTATGGGCAGGGGGTAAAGGTTAGGGCGGGACACCGATAGCGGTAAGGGGGCAAGGGTATGGGTATGCGGGTGGTTGGGGATCATGGCAGGGGTAGGGAAGGGGTAGGGTCAATGGGTGAGGTACGAGTAGGGTGTTAGGGTTGAAATTGGAGGTAGGGTGTAGGATAGGGGTAGGGACCGGGGTTAGGGGTTAGGAGTATGGGTACATGTACGGGGTGACCCCCACGTATTATTTTATATATTACGTACTTGTTTACATGAATGTTTGTGTGCCTGTATATGTATAGGGTTATTTTGGTCATTTTAATATTAAACGGTGCTTTAAATCCTGTGAAGTAAACATGAGCTTATTATAACATTGTTTATTTTATGCGCCGCTTACTAAAACAAGGAGGTAAGTGTCAGTTTGGTCCTAGAAGTTGCATAAAAGGGGTCAAATAAGTCCTTATGACGTCCTTATTGTCCAGCCATCGCCATTTGGGGCAGTTCCCGGTGAAATTTTTTGATGATTTTTTTTGAGAATCTTATTCATTAAGTCTAGTTTACTCATACCAAATTTTATCTAAAACTAAATCGGGAAGACATTCAAATGAAGTCTTGAAGATAACTGCGCTTTTAATTGCGCAGTTACCTTCAAGACTTCATTTGAATGCCTTCCCGATTGACGTTTTATCTGAAATTTTGTATGAGTAAAATAGACTTAATGAATAAGATGTTCAAAACATTTTATCAAAAAATTTAACCAGGAACCGCCCCAAATGGCGACGACCGGACAGTAAGGACGATATAAGGACTTATTTGACCCCTTTTATGCAACTTCAAGGATCAAACTGATCCTTACCTCCTAAAACAAGTCTTAATAACCACCATTTAGTAACTTGTGAAGGAAACGTGTCTCTAGTGTTTGTCATTGTTTCTGCTTTAATAAAGTAATTTTTTAAAGTGATTTTGAAAAAATTACTTAATGATAAGAGTTGGTAACTTGGTAGTGTTTAAAAAAAGTGTTTATGAAAAAGTACAAGTTGGTAGTGTTTGATAAAATAAATGTTTTTTGTGTAATACAAAAAGTGAAAAGCAGAGTTTAATAAAGCACCGCTGAATCCGCTTCCAACTTTTAGCTTTTAGTGCTTCATTTGGGTAGAAGCTGTCACTTGAAAACACCAATTTCTTCTTTTTTAAAGCCAAAATTTGAAACACTTTTTTTGCAAACACTCCCTTAAAACATGCTGACAGTCGGCTCTAGTGTAGGCCCGGTTACCAATTTTTTGAGGAGAAAATAACACTTCCTCTCTTTGTCAAAAAATTATCTTCATTCTTTCCTTTTTCGTCTGTTCCAATATAAACTCTTTTTTCGTTTTTTTAGCAAATAATTTGTGGTTCATAACATTTATCTCCACTTTCTTTCTCCTGCACAACTGTAGTCCACATATCTCTCACTTTTTAATCAAAGTCAAAATAGGATATTTTAGTGGATGAATGGAGTAGTAGAAAAAATAGACAAGAATAATTGCATTTATTGTTTGTTTGCTCTATATAATTCAAAGTATTAATTATTACTATCTCTGTCCCCCTAATATTGGTACGGAAGGGTGTAGTGTGGTTTTTAAGAAAAGTAGAATTATGTGGTTGGTAATGAGTTGATAAAGTGGAAATAAAGTAAGAATGAATTAGAGCCACACAAATGTTACCAAATATGGTATGGGACAATAATAAAGGGACATTCAAAAATGGAAAAATGGGACAATTATAGGGGGGAGGAGAGAGTATAAAATAATCCCAACTACTGAATAAAATATTCAAAATGCTCTGGGAGTTTATATTGACTGCAAATGTTATAAGTCATTTATAGGTTATTATAAGTCATTGGAGCATTTTGCGAATTTTATTCAATAATTGAGATTATTTTCAGATAATCGATTCTTTGGATTATTTAAAGTAGGTCACTAATAGTTGGGATTATTCTTGTCCATTTTTTCGAAATAATTATTCTATACACACCTCATACGCGCCGTTTGTGAGGATATTTTTTTATCTGTGAATGCACTTGATAGTTTCCCGATAAACCGATAGTGGTGTAATAGAGAGAAGTGAGAGCTAACAGTTTAGAGAGGGAAAGTAACTTGCATTAATGGGATTCGAATCCTTGATGGGTGCTTTAGAATATGCTGATTATTTGAGTGGGAGCCAACTCGATAAGACGTGTAGTAGGCGGAAACGTATTTGTTCAAGTCTCAATCCAATTAGTAGAAACTTGAGTGAGTTTTCTATTAAAGAATTGGAGCTCAAACTCTTAAAATTTGGAGGGACACCAAGTTCTTCTGGTTAAACCAAGAATGATTTAGCAACTGAAGTCATCAACAAATATAAGTGCTTATGAGCTGGAGGAAGTTGTCACATCTCCTTTTGGAGGAGTGATGTCTCCAATAAAGATGTTGGTTGTTTAGAAGCACATGAACCATTCTCCCCCTCATGACGATCAGATTCATCTGAGACATCATGTTTATTTTACAGAATAACAAAAAAAAAACAAAAATGGGCAAAAAACTCGAAGACACCATGGTGTTCCATTATCACAACATGAATGAAAAACATTGATATGAGGCATGCAGATAATGATGAATGAGTTAAGACCCCTAGCAAGACTTTTGACCAATCATAACGAAGCATCTAAAGTAGATGTCACTTCATTCATTGTTGTATGATCACAGAGATTAGTAGAGAAAAATGTAGCCTCATGGTCATGTAGAATTTCCATTAACATCGCTCTAGAGAAAACCTCCAGAGGATGGCCTAAACAAGTTGGTGATAAAGAAGTTGCAACGTCAAGACTTCCTTCCAATCCTCAAACTATATCTACGGGATATGAGCCTATGGATGTTCTCGCATGGCTATCAAGACCACCAACCCACTCTAAATGTGTTCGTGTCCTAGAAAATTCAAAACATTTGGGAGCAGATTTACTAGACATGACGTAATCAATGTGAATTCAATGGTATGTGGTTTGTGGACCACTTTAATCGGCATCACCCGTCTCAAAAGGAGACGATGATTGATGATGAGGCCCTGTGAAGATGTTGAAACACGTGTCTATTGGGAGAAATGAGTGGTATATGGTAGGATTGTGCACGCGCTGTTGGAGTACTAGACAGAGCGAGTTCTACCCAAGATATGATTAACTCAGTCTTGTACCTATGAGGATTGTCTTGATTATTTTGAGTGACTTGATGTTTTCTATCGATTGGTAGCACACTTGAGGAGGCAGATGTCATCAATATTGTTTTTCTCTCTCACTTGAGTTGGTATTCTACAAGTGTAGACCTTCATTGAATGCAATGGGGACACATGGTAGCAAAATTAATGCTAGGTGAGTTATGCTATAGCCCTTGGAGTGGAGTCCCCTCGACTACAAACGGGGTCGCAAACACCAATGAGGTGATGAGCAATCCCTCATTTTAAAGTGGTGTGGACAAGGGGGTTTAATCATTATCCGTATGTTTTCAAGAGTGTTCCCAGTGACTACTTCATGTTCTGCTATCGTTGGTGACCCCACGTCTAACAATGGTGTTAGAACATATTTTATTGTGTTCAATTTTGTTGTATTTATCTTTGTCTATTATATTTAATTAGTGGGCTTTGTAATTAATTAGGGTCATTTAATTAGAGCCATTCGTCACATCCTATTGTAACTAGGATGTTCGGCCATATATACTCCTATAAATATAAGATGTATGGACCGAACAAGGAGAGAGTTTCACAATTAGAATAGCCACATCATTATTAGAATCTCTCATGCTAGAGAGAGAAGATGAGTGCTACACATAATTTCCGCACGTACATTATTCTAATTAGCGCTCCCACTTTATTCTCTCTCTCAACTTCATACGTATATCAAGTACTCACTGAATTATCATTATGAATATACGGTATATTGATAGTTTTTTGATATTCTATCTTCTACATCTTTTCTACATATTAATCGTTTAATGTTAATTGACTGTTGATTAGGGAATTCGCAATTGGTATTGTTGGGATTCAAGCAGAAAAACGCAACGGAATAAACGAAAAATTACTGCCCAAAAGTAAACAATCGGATCTGAGGTTCTTACTATAAACGAAATTACACGACATAAGAGGGACTTACATAGTAATCTTAAACAAGGATGTCAGACAGTCCAAGAAAACGATCCCGAGCTCTACCGATACTAGCGTTCTCTTCTCTCTCTCTCTCTAGGTTTTAAGATGTGAATTTTAACTTTTAAAATTCGTGGGTATCCTTAGCCCTATTTCGAAATAGGTTTTCGAATGACTGTTGGAAGTATGCTCTAGGACAATCATAGTTTATGATTTGTCAATGAATATTTAATGCTCATTAATTTATAAAGTCACATACTCATTTTATGTTCATTATTATTGTGAGTTTTCTTTATTAATATTTAGTCCTTGAATATTATGTTTAGTAGCTAATTAAGTACGTAACTTAATTGTGGAATGCTGCACTTTAAAATAAGCATAATATTCTAATTGTCCCTGGTCTAATATTATTAATTTGGGACATTAATAATTAATAGATCAGTATGTGGATTAACTTGTGGTTATATTCCACTAGTCATGGGTATAGACATATCAAGTTAATAACATAGATGCTTCTTAGTGAACAAGTTCATTGGACAAACCCAACTTGAGGACACTGTTAGGTTATATATCATCAGTGTTGTCCTCACTACTACAAGAATGACATACCACGTCACTCATTTAACGTCTGTTTTTGAAAAACCGTCGTAATAAAGTTATTTAAAGTCGGTTATTTTAAAAACAGACGTTATATCTCTTTTAATATTTTTATTTTATTCTTCTAACGATGGGTTGCTAAACAACGGTCGTAGTAAGGGGGTGGGCTTTTCAATTGTTACCTTCAACAGAGATGCTTTACTTTTTCTTGCCTCTTTTTAATTAAACAAACGAAATAAAAAATCTTAGCCGCCCCCTCGTAGACGGATCTGAATCTTCATCTTCTTTTCTGCGCACAAACCTTTCTCCGTCTCGACCTACGCACTGCTCTGCTATTCTGCCAAATTCGTTTGACCTCCTGCTATAATATAATACAGAGTATTCTTCTTCCATTCAGATTGGGACGATTTCCTATCGGGAGAGAAAAGCTCATCGATGTGGAAACAAAATTGGGATGTTTTATTCAACATTTTTATAGGTGGGGAGTCGCTTCAGCAGCGGTCGTCCGACGCCAAGGATTGCAGCGGCGGTTGTCCTCCAGCTACTGGTGGGACGCATCAGAAGGGCTCGTCCGGCGGTTACAGGGGGCGATGCTAAAGAGAGTCGGAGACTGCGTTTGGTAAGTAAATTATCTTTTCAAACTCGCCTTTGTCAAACATCTATGCGCAAATTGTTCTCCTATGCGAAAACTTCTCTGCTCTGCTGACTCTGCGCACACAACCTGGGCATAACGAGTAAGACTCTTTTCTCTCCTGAATATAAAATATTCCCCTTTTAACTATATAGCTTCATGTAGTCACCGGTGAAGAGAAATCAGCCATTGCAGAGCTCCTAACAAGTACTTCGTATGTTTTTTCATAAAGCCTAAACAGATTTGTTTATTTTTTTGAAATTCTGGGTTTTCTTTGATATTTTAATACTAGTATATAAATTTACTCTCGTTGTATTCAACTTCTTTACCATTTAAGCTTGTTGCTGTTGGTGATTTTAGTTTCACCGGCCGTTTTGTGTAATTGGAAATGACATGGATGCCAATAGGGATTAGAACCATGTTCTAATACAAGCTAGGAGGTATGTGGTGCACACTTGTATATAAGAATGAGTTCTATTCCAAAGTGTCTACGACAGTGGAACTTGCGGTAGAACACTCAGTAGACCAACTCTGTGGATCTAGACCGAGGTCTAGAGCGGTTGGGCAGTTTCGTGCAGTTTTTCCAAAAACTGTCACGGTTATTCTAAAACGTGTTGCAACTGCCTGGGACGTGTAATATGGATATATATCACCATATTTCTTACAGAGAACAGAGATGAGAGATATACAACATATCTTGATCACTTTTGGCATTCAAATTAAAGATAACAATCCATATACTCGACTAGTTTGGCTCTAGTTCTTGTGCCTAAGTTCTAGAGTGTCCTTAAGGATTATCCTAGATTGAATTTCTTGTAACCCAGACATAGGGGAGAAATATCAGTTTGGAAAGTGAACTTACACGATCCTTAAGCAATCCAAGTTCTCGATTATCACCCATACGTGATATACTCCAACAGTTGTGTGTATGGTAATATGGATTTGTTTGATTATTTGAAATTAGTAATATTTCTTTTTCTTAGTAATTATTATTATTGTTATTTAATTTACTGTTCATATTAAGGGTAAGATATTTAGTATCAATTCTTTGTTTATGATGTCAATTATACGTACTTTGTATAAATTCAAACAAACAGGATGCCAAGAGATATATTCATGTTCTTATTTCTTAAATCGGATAAGTTTATACACTAATTAAAGAACCAGATTGAAGTGTTGTGACTATTTAAAGGCCGTCCCTTAAAAGAAGAGAAATAGAAGAGGAAGATGGGTTGTTGTGTGGCAGCTACATAAAACAACATGGCAACTCTTTTGAATAATTGCTTGTATGTTTTAGAATTGAGTCAGTTAGTACTTACTGTATACAATAGACTCATTTATGTCTAAGTTGGATTTTTTGCTTCAGAAGATATGAATCCAAATGTTATTTTGTTTGGCGTTTCTTTGGGTCAAATCTATATTGTAGTCAAATTTTTTTACAAGAAATACATTTTTCGTTATTGTGTTACTCTTTGAGTATTACACTCTAATTTTTTTGTTTGAAAGAGCTCTAAATCTCATGTGGTCTATAATATTTTGAATTGATAATATCAAAACTGATTAACAAGCTAGGTGAATAATTAGGACTTTTAGACTTACTGCTGAAAAGTGAGGTATTGCTTATTCCTCAAGCTTGATTAATAAAAATTACTTCTAGGTTATGGGTTTTATTCTCTAATAGAAAATTCAAAATATAAAAGAAACAGTTGATACTTGAAACCAGTTAACCTGATTTTAGACGTAGTTAATCTACATTTAAGCATAGTCATATGACAGCATTTCATATGCCCAAAAATGCTTACTCATGTAGGTCCTACTTTCTGGTTTCTTATAAGGAATTCATCAATGTAATTTTAGCTCTGATTTCTCTTAATCACAGTGCAAAGAAACGTTATGCTAAATAAAGTTTACTCATGCAGATTCTTGATTTCTGGTTTCACATTTCAAAGAAACATTATGCACAAAAATTGCTTACTCTTGCTAATTTTTGCTTTGATTTGAGTATTCCAGATGCACATTGTTTCATTGCTCACCCATGTCTTAAAGATTTAATTTGGAAATACCAATCTGGCTACTTTAGCAGCCTCACTGTATTGCAATTATTATTTGTTTAAACATTGGGAAAATGACAATAGTCTTCCATTGTCATCTGAATTTCATGATATCATCACAGGTCCCCGTACATATAAATTCTACTGTTTCTATTAAATCTAGGCCTTCAGTGCAGTGGTGCCTCCACTTGTAACTATAATCATTTTACAGACGTTGATGTTGTATGAGTAAGTTTAGATGTAGATTAACTACTTCTTTTATACAATAGACTCCTTTTATTCTGTCAAACAATTTTCCCTACTGATTTTTTCAGATTTTGCTGTTGTATGACTAAGTTATGGATACACAGTGACATGCAGTCACTCGGGGATTATTACCTAGTTCATGGCAAGTCTAGTGGCATAGTAATGTCTTCAGGAATGCTATAGAAATAGTCACATTGGTAGTATTTACACCATTATTTTTATAAACATTTTCATTCCATGAAAATTTGGTTTTCTTTGAGGTTCAAAATGTTTTTGTCTTTGATTTGCAGTATGCTTTGTTTCATGCTTTGTTTCATGCTTCCTTAAACTCTAACTCATTGGTTACATGTCATCCCATGTAGGTGAGACGTCCTTATCTACATCTTGTCTTTGTGCCTTTTTTCTTTTATTCTATTTTTTGTTCAATGTCATATTTATGATATACGTAGTAGTATATGATCACAAAACTACTGGTATAAAATTCAGTAATTCTTAGGATTGAATGCATTTTCTGAATGGTTTTTAAATTTGTAATTCTTGAGCATGTGGAGGATAAGAAAGTCTCAATAGAAGTTATTATCACAAGAAGATTGTCCCGAGTTATCTTTGAATCTAATGGTGATGTATTAGAAGTATGACATTGAAAACTATTGAAACTTCGTATAATAATTTATAATTGCATCAAATAGTTTTTTATGTAGTGATGTGTATTGAAGCAGATAGTATTTTATTTATTTATGTGATGTCATTGTATTGTAAGTTTCTTTTGTTCTAACTAGTTAATGTGTTACTTCGAGCTAACATGTTGCCTTGGTTCATTTATTTGATATAAATATTAAATACATGTTTTGACATCAAAGAGTTATTGTTCAAGGTGGCCAGGCTTTCTCTTCTATAATGATGTAAACCATTACTTATAGGCAGTTCGAAGAATTTAGAATAGAGCAAACAGAAAATCTATATCACCTTATAGGTAGTAACATTCACTTTCTATGTCTATAGTCTGGTATTTTTCCAGCAATAGGAGGTTTTGATGAACGTTGGTTTTGATGAATGTTGTGTTGATGACATAATTGTCTTGATCTCTTGTAGTTTATTTTGTATTAGTTCCTTGATAACTGCTCTATTATCTCATGAGAGAATTCCCTAAATAGGATTAAAAGAATGTAGAATTGCAAAAACAAGACCACTATGTTTTTTTGGACAAAAATAGGACTAAAAAGAGTTAACCTGACAAAACTACCCGTAATGGATAAAATTAGAAGTTCACAGGGTCGTGCGAGTTCCCTGTGCGCAGGTGTGCGTCTCCAACTATCCAAGCCTCCACAGTTCAGTCGATGCCTCCACCAATGGCGCCTCATCCACCCTCTATCAAGTCTGCCACCACCTCATCCCCTCAACGAGTACATTGTCATCATTCTTCGACAAGCATCTGCCCTCTGGTGACTCTGTGCAGACCTCAATGAGAATGCCACTTGACATGCGAGATGTCACTTAATATGCATAATGACACAATAATGACAATTTTGTATAGAAACATGACATTTTCAATATGGCATTTCCAAATATTGTAATGACATAAAAGTGTCATTTTGTAAAAATACCCAATAATTATGACATTTTCTTATTCAAAAGTGACATTTTCTGAAATCTTTAGTCATGGCATTTTGAAATTCAAATTAATCAAAATTTGTTAGTACCCAATTTTGATAGATTCTGATGATGCCACTATACTTTGCACTAGTACATTGTGTCTTAATTTAATTCGAGCAATAGTGTTCATAAGTGACAAAATAAATGTACAATTTTTGAGACTAATGAAATATTACCGGAAAAGTAAAAATGCAATAAGGTAATTTTTATTTACCTTAATAGGATATTTAGATCCTACCGGCAGATATGATTTAGCTCAAAGATTAAATAAAAGTCACATTTTTGGATTAGCTCGAATATCATATTCACTGAATGTGTATGATTGGAAGACAAAATTGACAAACATTAAATGCAAAATAAGTACACTGACCTACAACATGGGACGCTTTTTGGAGTGAAGTTGCAGCGGCTGAATTATTAAAGGATCAAATATTGTCTATGCCGCGGCCTAATTATTCAAGACAAGAAGACAGCCTCATTAAAAGCCCCTGCACAAGAAGATGAAAGTACAAGCTCATCATTGAAGACCTTCAACGAACAAGATTAATTCATCCTAACCAACGGATGAGATTAATCAATAGAGAAGCCTATAAATATAGGCTGTAATGAGTTTCTAACCAAGCTTTGAGCATCCAAAAAGTAGAGAAATACATTGAGCATTCACGAGCTATCTAGCAAAAGAGAAAGTGTGAAACTATACTTTACTCTCTGCTTGGACTCATGCTTCACTAAACTTCGAAGTTACAAGTATTCATTGATAAATCCTAGAAGTTTAGTTCCTATTTGGAGGTTAGAACTTTCTTGTAACAAATCACAAATTGTTGTAAACACTTAGGAGAACAGTTGTTCGGATCCTAAAGTGTGGATTAGATAGATAGAGTACCTTTTGATCCCCACTGGATTAATCGAGAAAAGTCTAAGGATTGAGTAACTTTGAGTGGTGTTATACTCATTGTGAAACACCTTCAATCTAGGCCTAAGTGTTGTAAAGGCTAGATTGACACTAAGTGTATTGGGCTTAATACTTTAGTGGAAATCCATCTGAAAGAGGGTGGGACTGGACGTAGGAGGATTACACCACCTCTGAACCAGGATATACTGTGTGTTGATTTATTTTCAGTCAACAAAGTACACAACAAACACTTCTCACAAAAGATTATAGTTTGCCAGCAGCATCCTAAGCAGTAGTCTTAATTGACCCTACTGCTTATCCTACTCCTTAATAACTCACTTTCTTTGAGACAATCTTTCCACAAGAGTCTTGCACAATCTTTCCAAAGGTCTGTTCCATCAGATCTCAGGAAATCATCTTAAAGCATAGCAGTTGCCTCAACAGTCCCCTGGTGACTACCCAACTGCTGAGCCCACTGCTCATACAAAACTATTTCCTTTGAACATCTCAACTTCATCAGACCTTCACAACACTATGACCAAGGAGTCTGTTCATCCTAATCTCTGAAACTCAAGTTGTAACCCAGCAGGTGCCTCAGCAGTTCCCTCATTGCCACCCAACTGCCGAGACCACTGCTCCAGTAAAACTCCCAGTTACTTGTACTAAAGCACATCTTCAGAAAGCCCTCATCACCCTGAGCAATATTATATAATCAATCTTCCCACACCTTCATTTTCACTTAAGCAGGTACCTCAGCAGTTCCCTGGTAACTACCCAACTGTTGAGACCACTGCTCTCATTAAGGTTGATTATTAATCCATCTACATCATCAGAAAGCCCTTTTCATCCTGAGAAAGATTCTGCTTGCACTTTCACCATACACTCAGTATTTCACTAGCAGTTGTCTCAGCAGTTCCCTGCCTTCCAGTCAACTGCCAAACCAACTGCTCACTATATAAAGTCCAAATATCACCCAAGTTAGAAACGTGTCATACATTAAACATCTAGAGGTTAAAGACTTCCGCTGTGCATCTATAAATCTCCCAAAAGATCATAGATCAACTCATCTAGAAGGGAAAAGTTTTTAAAGTTGAAAAAGCTTTAAAAGTTTATTCACCCCCTCCACCCCTTTAGACTTTTACCTCTATCCGGGACCATCAAGTGGTATCAGAGCGGAGTGTTCCTAGAGTCAGTTTTTGACTAATTTGAACTAAAGATCCAAAACCACTCTACTTCTCAAATACTTTCTAAAAATGGACAATCAGTTAGCAAAGAATCTTTTGTTCAACTTGAACAATTTTGATGACTGGAAGATCAGGATGAAAGCACATCTCAGTGCCCTACATGATGAAATGCTGGAAGTGATTACAGCTGGACCTATCAAAATCATGAAGGTCAGCACATATAAAACTGGTGATCAAGAGGATGTGTACATTCCAAAACCCAAACTGGAATGGACAACTGAGGACAGGAAGAAAAACAATCTTGACAACATTGTTAAAGACATTCTCTTCAAATCTGTTGATGAATCCATATTTCCCAGAATCAGGAAATGTGAAACTGCCAAGGATGTCTAGGATGAGCTCATAAAGATTGGAGCAGGTGATGAACAGGAAAAGGACAATAAGCTGACCATAGCCCTCAAGAAATTTTAGGATTTCAAGATGCTGCCAAATAAATCTATCCATGAGATGGAGTCAAGATTCCTGAAAATTGTGGCAGAGGTCTCTAACCTGGGGAAAGAACTATCCCAAATGGAGATCTCCCTCAACGTCTTGAGAGACCTACCCTCAAAATGGGACATGAAGGTGACTGCTATCAGAGATCTCAGAACTTTGTCAATTGACAAACTCTTTAGTGATCTTAAAGCTTATGAGTTTGAGATGAAGGAGATTAAAGATGAAAAGGAAGATGAATCCAAGACACTAGCCTTAGTGTCTGAGCCCAACACATCAAGATCAAATGAAAAATCCCTCAACAATCTCCTCATCGATGAGCAGTTTGCTATGTTTGTGAGGAAGTTCAAAAGATTCATGAGAAAGGAGGGAACTGTCCCAAAGAAGCCGTACAACCAGCCACCTAGGAGACAAGGGAGACCGCAATCAAGTGAGGACATTGTCCTATGCTACAACTGTAGACAGCCAGGGCATTACAAAAATGAGTGTCCATTACCACTAGCACAAAAGTATCAAGGGCAGCAGGGAACTGCTCAAAAAGCTGGATACAAGAAGGACTTCAAAGGCAAGAGACAAGCCTTTGTAAGCGAAAAGAGAAAGGAGGAATCCCAAAGTGATGAGGAAAGCAGCTCAAGTGATGAAAGCTCTTCATCTGAAAGCTCAGAAGAAGCACTTCTATGCCTAGGATCCTGGCAGATGGCTGAAGAAGGCGACAGTTGGCTCACTGGAGAGAGCAGCAGGCAGCTCAATGAGCCTTCCACCAACAGAAGAGAAGATGTTGAAAGCTGCTCCCCTAAATGCCTAATGGCCAAAGACCACTACAATGATGTTGAGGTAACATCATGCTCTTCCTATAGCTCTAGTGATTCTGGACCAACCAATGTCACACTGGAATCTTTACTACAAGATTTCCAAAAAGTCTATGATCACCATGTTCTCTTAAGATCAGAAAATGATAGATTAAAACAAGACATTAAGGCTATTCATGCTAAGTTGTTAGATGTCTTAACCAAAAACAATGTCTTAGAAGAAGAGAATAAAGAGCTGAAAAACAAAATGAATAACTTCAACATGGATAGTAAAACCAGTGACCCTACTGTTGAAGTTGCTCTAAATAGGAAGAGAAGAGGTCTCAGCTATGTATCTCCCACCAGACTCACTCAAAACTCACCCTCCACAAGCCATCAACAAAATACAAGAAAGCTAATCTACCAAAAGACCCATTCCCAAAATGTTCCCAAAAGAAGGAACCTGCCTGCTCCTAAATCAAAATCAAAATCCCTGTATAAACAAAAACTTCCCAACCATCAAAACCCAAGAACCCATTGGCAACCAACCAATAAGAACAACCACAGTGAAAACACTAAGCAGTCCCCTCCAAAAAACAATAATCCATTTCCCACATCAAGAAGGAAAAGGATTAACAAATACATAGCCATCCCCTATGATTACAACACCTCAAATGGTTATAGACCAATCTGATTAGAGTTAAATGGCTCTAGGTGGGCATGGATGCCTAACTTGTACAAGGGAAGTTGCCCACTAACTTGTGGGCTACTGCTCAACAATGATGAATACAGGAAGGTGTTGGAGCAGTTGGCTCACAAATATGGTACATAGACTCAGGCTGCTCCAGGCACATGATAGGCATCAGGCGGCTCCTGTCAAATTATATGGCTAGGGAAGGACCCAAAGTGACATTTGGGAATGTGAAAAAACGAGTAGAAACCAAAGGAGTTGGAGACCTATCAATTAATGGACTTACAATCCAAAACATATCTTATGTTAAAGGATTAAAGTTCAATCTCATAAGCACAAGTCAGCTCTGTGACAATGGCTATAATGTTACATTCTCCAAAGACATCTGCTTGATCAAAGATGTCAAAAATGAAAAAGTTGTGCTCACTGGTAGAAGGAAGAAGGACATGTATGTTGTTGATTGGAGCTCAGCTAGGGAAGGGATCTGCTTGGTGACAAAGGCAGATTCAAATCTAAGTTGGGAATGGCATAACAAACTCAGTCATCTCAACTTCAAAACCATCAACAAACTGTCCAGAAAAGGATTGGTGAAAGGACTCCCAGAAATCAATTTCAAGAAGGACCATCTCTGTGATGCTTGCGAGAAAGAAAAACAAACAAAGGTATCATTCAAATCCAAAGAAGCAGAATCATCAACTAGACCTTTGAGCCTACTACATCTTGACTTGTTTGGACCAGTTGAACCAACAAGCTTAAGTGGAAAAAGGTACACTTTGGTTATAGTTGATGATTACTCTAGATACACATGGACCTTATTCCTCAAGAAGAAGAATGAGACAGAGAAGAAGCTTCCTAAATTGATGAAGCTAATCCAAAATGAAAAGAGCCTCTCAATTCAGAAAATCCGGTCAGATAGAGGTACTGAATTCCTAAACTCTATAGTAATTCAGTACTGCGAAAAAAATGGAATCCATCACCGAACCTCTGCTGCCAGAACACCTCAACAAAATGGTGTTGCTGAAAGAAGGAATAGGACACTCAAGGAGGCTGGAAGAACCATTCTAGAAGCAGCTGGATTGCCCAAAGGATTTTAGGCAGAAGCGATCAATACAGTTTGCTACACCCAGAATAGAAGTCTTATTCATAAGACTTACAAAAAGACACCTTATGAGCTATGGAAAGAAAGGAAGCCAAATTTTAGTCATTTCCATGTGTTTGGATCCAAATGTTTCATTCTAAACAATGGAAAGGACTACCTCAAGCCATTTGATCCCAAATCTGATGAAGGGATCTTCCTGGGCTACTCAGCAACAAGCAAGGCCTTCCGGATCCTCAACAAAAGAACTCTGGTGGTAGAAGAATCAATCCATGTGGTTTTTGAAAACCACCCCACTGCTCATGAAAGGAATGAAGGTGAGCCATCTAAATCAAAGAAGGATACTGGAGAGGCTCCAAGCTGCCTTCCCAGCAATAATATTCAAAAAGATGGAAAGATTTCTGAAGCAGCAGTTGACTTGTATGACAGCCCCCTGCCAGTAGTTGACTCAAACGGCAGCCCACTGCCAGCAGTTAACTCAAATGACAGCCCACTGCCAGCACTTGACTCAAACGGCATCCACTGCCAGCAGTTGCCTCCAAAGACAGACCACTGTCAGCAGATAACTCACCCATAACTGGCCTTCCAGATAAACCAAATTCACAGCACGACATTCCAAATCATCATATTCTACCAGAAGATAGTGAAGAAGAAGAAGAGGAGGATGACCAACAACTCCATACCAAAGCAACTACATCTGACTTTAGATGGTTGAACAAACATCCTCCTCACCAAATCATTGGAAACATCCATGAAGGGTTCGAACCAGATCAGCACTTCAAAGAGAAGCATTATTCTCATGCTTCATCTAACAAACTGAACCCAAGAAAATTGAAGAAGTCCTACTTGACTCTGTCTGGATACAAGCCATGCAAGAAGAACTCAACCAGTTTGAAAGAAACAATGTTTGGGAGCTTGTGTCCAGACTCTATCATCAACATGTGATAGGAACTAAATGAGTGTTCAGAAACAAAATGGACGAGGAAGGCACAATTGTCAAGAACAAGGCAAGATTAGTAGCCAAAGACTACTGCCAGGAAGAAGGTATAGATTTTGATGAAACCTTTGCTACTGTTGCTAGACTTGAAGCTATATGAATATTCTTAGCCTATGCTACCCCTTAGCAATTCACTGTCTATCAAATGGACGTGAAAAGTGACTTCCTAAACGGTCTACTAGAAGAGGAGGTCTATGTGGAGCAGCCTCCTGGATTTGAAGTCAACAGAGAGAAGGATCTAGTCTACAAACTACATAAAGCTCTTTATTGACTCAAACAAGCCCCAAGAGCATGGTATGACACTCTCTCTGAATATTTAGTGAATAATGGGTACACTAAAGGCAAAGTAGACAAGACACTATTCAGAATTGAAGAAGGTCCCCACATACTGCTTGTTCAAATCTATGTTGATGACATAATCTTTGGAAGCTCAAACCAAGCATTATGTGAGAAATTCTCAACTCTCATGCAAAGCAAATTTGAAATGAGCATGATGGGAGAGTTGAACTATTTCTTGGGACTACAAGTGAAGCAAACTCCACAAGGTATCTTCATCAACCAAGCCAAATATACAAGAGATCTCTCGAAGAAATTCAAGGTTGAGAACAAGTCTACCGTGAAAATTCCCATGAATACATCCCAAGGTCTAAGTCAGGATGAAGATGGCAAAAATGTTGATCCTACACTTTATAGAGGTTTGATTGGTTCCTTGTTATATCTTACCACTAGTAGGCCAGATATATCCTACTCAGTTGGTGTATGTGCAAAGTTTCAATCAAAGCCTAAAGAAAGCCATCTCCTAGCTGCAAAGAAGATATTAAGGTATCTAAAAGGTAATCCTAACTCTGGATTATGGTACCCAACAAATGGAGGTTTTGATCTCTATGGATATTCAGACTCTGACTTTGCCGGATGCAAAATTGATAGAAAAAGTACCTCAGGTACTTGTCAATTGATTAGTGGAAGACTTGTCTCTTGGTTCCGCAAGAAACAAAATTCAATTGCTACTAGCACTGCCGAAGCTGAATACATAGCTGCAGGCAGCTGCTGTGCTCAAATACTATGGATGAAACATCAATTGAGGGGTTATGGAGAAGAAACAAAGGAGATTAGTATCCTGTGTGATAACACAAGTGCTATAGCCATCACTCATAATCCAGTATTTCACTCAAGAACCAAGCATTTTGAGATCAGGCACCACTTTATTAGAGAACATGTTGAGAAGAAGACCATCAAGCTAGAGTACATCCCTACAGAGAAGTAGTTGGCTGACATATTCACCAAGCCACTAAATGAAGCAAGATTCAACGCACTAAGGCAAGAGCTTGGTATGTTAGATGATCTTGATCAAGTGAAGGAGTAAACCCATACTAACTCAGGGGGAACCTGATTCAGAAATCAAGGGGGAATTCCAAGCCACCTGCTGAGGGGGAACTATTATAAAGTACTTAGGGGTAGCCACCTGCTAAAGATATGCTACCCAAAATCAACAAGGAATGAAGCATCAAGGTCCAAGAAAGTCTATCTCAGACTTTCAAAATGAAGGAGTCAAAACTCAAGCAGTACGCTCAGCAGGTGACTGCATTCTAGCAGCAGTGTACTCAACAGTTGACTATCATCTAACCCACTGCTACTTGAGCAAAGACACGACTTGCATTAATACTTTCATCAAATGAAAGACAAGAATAAAATAAGGAAGGATCAATGGAAGGGAAAACACTGGTTCACAAAAATCAAGCAGGTGCTTGATAGCAGGTGTCTGCCTCAAGAGCAGAGGCCTTTACCAGTACAACAGTTGGCTCAAACTCTGGCAAAACTACAAGGACTCTCACAACGTGGCATACATCATCTTGATCCTCTCAAATTAAGGAGTCCAAAAAGGTAACTTTTGCTCTCAGAAACTATCAAAACTTACCCAAACTTGAGCCCCCTGCTACCAGTGTAAACACAATTAATGCCAAAAGGAACCAGCCGTATTCTTCAACGGCTATATTCCAACGGCTAGTTCCTGACAGCCTATAAATACTCCCTTTGTACAGTTCCTTCACACCTTTACTTTGCAATCTCTCTCAAACTAATTCTAAAGCTCTCAATCACTCTCAACGCTCTCAAAAAACTCTTAAACACCACCTCCGAAATCACTAAACTTTCCCATAAACACACAAATGGCCTCCTTTCTCCAAATCTCTAAGTCCATATTCACCGGCTCTATCCTCAACACCCCTAAAGTTCTTGAAAGAGCAAACAACATTGATCTCATGAGGGAACTCCTGAGGAAGCTAGAAACAACGGGGCTCATGAGAATGACAACCTACCCCTATTCCTGCTTCTACCCTGAAACAGTAGCAGAGTTCTACACAAACTCCACTCCTGAAACGCTGAAATCCGTAGTACTAGGGATCAAGGTGGAGATACAAGAAAGTGACATCAAGGAACATCTCTCTCATCCTGGTGACGAAGCTCCATCTATAGATGACCTTGTATTAGATGAGCAAGAGTTCAAAGAAAAGGTCTTCCTTCCAAGGGCTCAACACCTCAACACACTCAAGGTGAAGAAGAAGAAGAAGATTCCAGAATACTCTCTTCTTCTGGACATCCTCTACAAGTGCATTGACAATAGATTCACGGTCCTAGACAAAATCAATGCACAAAGAGCACCTCCATTGTCCGCAATAATCTCAGGGACCCCACACAACTGGTCCAGGTATGTTTACAAGAACTGGTGAGATACGTCAATAAATCTCACAAGGATAGAGGGGAAGATGGTACCCTGCCACTACTTGGATATGGGTTCCTAATAGGAGAAATTCTCAAAAAAGAAGGGAATAGCTGGGACAACTAAGGAAGCAACCAACTGGAGAAAATTTCTCCATCAAACCTCCAAGGCAGGGGCTCCACAAATTCCAAAAGCAGATGACTCCTTCGTCTCCAACGACCTACTATTGGCCTCTTTCAAAGTTGACACCAAGACTGCAAAGAGACTACGATCCGGGTGTCACGAGGCTAAAACAAAAAGGCCAAGATCAGCAACAAGGAACTTGCAAGAAGAATTGGAAGAAGCAACATCATATCAACCACTAACTCGCGAACACAAAGCAGTGGCCTCCCCTATCGCCATCATCCAAGAAGAAGCAGAGTTCTCCTCACACTCTTCAAATGCAAGTAATAGCTCTGCCATTCCTCTCTCAATACTCATCCCAAGGTTAACACATCACGCAGAGCAGCCGACTCAAATAGAGGACCAGGTGGGTCAACGACAAGAGCAGGGGACTCAACAAGGAGAGCAGGCGGCTCCCCAACAAGCAGAGCAGGCCACTCAAATCAACGAGCAGGTGCCTCCTCCATCCTCAACAAGCTACTTACCCATACTGACTCCCCTTGAGCAGCTGGATGAAGACTATGTAAGGATCAAAGAATGGAGAAGATGAAAGCTGTCTAGTATCCGTACCCAAGCTGAAACCAAGTCTATGTTCATAGATGAGGAAGACTTCGCACTACAATGGCTTGAAACAGAAGATCTAGCAGAAGCAACCAGACTCTACAAAATAAATCAAGTGTATGCCATAAAAAGGAAGCAACTCACTACCAAGGATGCACTCCAAGACTCAAGCGATGATGATGATGATGCTGACAATGACCCTAAGGGACCACCTAGCTCAAGAGGTAAGCAAATCATCCATTCTTCCTCTTCTAGTGATAAAGAAACTAGGAGAGTCATGGAAAATCCAGGATGGAAACTCAAGGAGGAGGAGAATCCTCTAAGGCCCCTCAAGGGCAGTTGGCTACCACCATCCAGCAAGGGACTCAACTGTTGGATCTTAACATGGAACCCCACCAAGAGGAGGCCCCAGAGCAGCAGCCTACAAAATCTAATGAAATAAGGGAGCAAATTTTCAATGATGGTGCAAAGGACACTCCCACACTGGCAGAGGTCTTCATCCAAGAGAGAAGGGCCACTACCAAATTCATAAGCAACGCTGAGGTAAGGCTACACAAGAGGTTAATCAAAATGAAGAATCATTTTGATTGGCTACTGGACTTGCGTTTTGAAGAAGTTCACAGGCACATCAGAAGCAACCTTATGATCCAACAGGTTTTTATCTCTGAGCAAAAGGCTCAGCTTCAAATCCAGCTTGCAAACCAGCCAGCTCAGTTAGAAGCAATCCACAAGGCGCTTGCAGAACTTCGAGCTCTAAGTGTAGAGCTAGAAAATCAAATTCTAGCATTCCAACAAGCACAAGCAGCAGCAGTGCCCTCCCAACCGGAAGCAGAGCCCTCTGCCCAGGTAAACGATATCCCTGCTTTACCTCCTCACCTTGAGCAGGCCCTTCTAACCGTTCAGGCGCATGAGGAGTTCGTACAACACCTCAAGACCAAGGAGCTTCTGCCATCCTTCATCTCTCACAGAAGGTCATCTCAAAGCAGGTAGAACATTCAGAAGCAATTGAAAAAACAAGGGAGGATGTTGCTAAGCACCTCACCAAACTACACAAAGCCACTCAAGAAGCATTCCTAAAGCAAGGAGGTGAACTTCAAAAACTTGGCCTAAACCTGCAATCAACAAATCAAAATCTTCAGAACTTGGACCGAGTAGTCAAAGAAGATATCAAGATAGATGTAATGGATCTTCGCAACATTGTCACTACAGTAGCCATTGAAGTCAACGACCTACATCCAACACGGAGACGTCAAATAGAAGTTGACTTTGATCCAGAAATAGAGGCTCTATTCAGAGAAAGTCAGACCCCTGATGATGCCAAAAAGGGGGAAAGAGCAACACAAGCAGGCCCCTCAACCAGCAGGTCCCTAGCAGCCAAGAAAGGAGCAGAAACAAGAAAGAAGAACAAGCGCCTGCAAGAAGAAATGGAAATCAGAAAAAGAAAAGCTGAAGAAGCCAAGAAGAAATCAGAAGAAGACAAACAAGAGTAGGCTAGACCTTAAGTCTGAAAGTGACTATAAACTATTGCACTTTAAACTCAGACAAATGTATGTACAATAATCCAAATGAAAATCAATAAAAATATTTCTTTCTTGTGTTGTATAGTTTTGGCATCATCAAAAAGGGGGAAATTGTTAGTACCCAATTTTGATAGATTTTGATGATGCCACTATACTTTGCACTAGTACATTGTGTCTTAATTTAATTCGAGCAATAGTGTTCATAAGTGACAAAATAAATGTACAATTTTTGAGACTAATGAAATATTACCAGAAAAGTAAAAATGCAATAAGGTAATTTTTATTTACCTTAATAGGATATTTAGATCCTACCGACAGATATGATTTAGCTCAAAGATTAAATAAAAGTCACATTTTTGGATTAGATCGAATATCATATACACTGAATGTGTATGATTGGAAGACAAAATTGACAAACATTAAATACAAAATAAGTACACTGACCTATAACATGGGACGCTTTTTGGAGTGAAGTTGCAGCGGCTGAATTATTAAAGGATCAAATATTATCTATGTCGCAGCCTAATTATTCAAGACAAGAAGACAGCCTCATTAAAAGTCCCTGCACAAGAAGACGAAAGTACAAGCTCATCATTGAAGACCTTCAACGAAAAAGATTAATTCATCCTAACCAACGGATGAGATTAATCAATAGAGAAGCCTATAAATATAGGCTGCAAACGAAAGTTTCTAACCAAGCTTTGAGCATCCAAAAAGTAGAGAAATACCGCTCTCAACAGTATGAAGCATTTAACTGTGGGAAATGGATTATTGTTTTTTGGATTATGTCTTCAAGAGGGATTAACAAATACATAGTCAAATCAACAGTACAAGCATTTAATGAAGTTGTCTTCTACACTCCAACGGGAAGACCGCTCTCAGTATATAAAATACACTTCGAAGAACTACAGGATAACTTTGGCTCTATAACCTTGCTAAACTTCTGCTTTACACTTCAGCATACAAGCTTTCTTGAGATTTCAAATTCATTCTCTTCAACAAGAAAAGCTTACGTTGGAAAGATATCAACTCCTATCCTCTCATCCAACAAAGAGCAAAGTTCCTCCAGTTCTTCAACACTTCGAAAGCCTCACTTACACATCCTTTGTGAAGAAGCAACGTTGGAGAAAACTAATCTTGAATCAAACACCTCTTGAAAAAGAAGAGACGTCTCAAACTAACTGGAGTGAGTGAAGTGGGGATACTTCCAAGAGACTCAGTGAAATGAGACCAGCCATCAGGAAGCAGGACTGCATCCCGGGTGGCAACTAGGCTTGAAGAAGATGTGGAGTGCTTTTTAAGTTCTAGGGACTAAGGCGTTGTAAACTGTTGTTTTTGCAAGCTTAGTGGGATAGTGGACTAGAGGAACACGTTGTTCCTTGAACCACTATAAAAATCCCCGGTGTCATTTACTTTACGAATTTAATTCTGCACTTAAGATTTTTACTGTTTAACTCAAAAGGTTGGACTCTGTGTTCAGCAGATCTCCCTTAAGAGTTATCAGAAAGGCATTTGCCTTAGTGTTTTCTGAGGCTACCCGGACAGAAACCAATCCGCTGCCAGGTCCAGTTCTGCCATCAGAACTTGACCTTCTCTGTCACCAGAATTCGACCATCTCTGATAAGTCAGTAGTGACTTAGAGAAAAGTTTGAAAAATCCTGAATAGTCTATTCACCCCCTATAAACTGTTCCCATTATAAACGGGACCAACGAGTGGTATCAGAGCCTCCTAGTTCTTGTAATCTTTTAGGTTACTCGCTGAACAGAGATCCACTTGTTTTAGCCTTTTTAATCTCTTATTATGGATAACACTTTGTCAAAGAATTTGATGTTCTCAGTTACCAAGTTTGATGACTGGAAGATACGCATGAAGGCCCATCTCTGTGCACTACATGATGAAATGTGGGAAGTCCTAGATGCAGGTCCTTTCACTGAGTTCACCAAAGTAAATCCTGAGTATTCTGCTGGAAGTGGTCAACCCCAAATGGTCACTAAGCTTCGCCATGAGTGGTCTAATGAAGAAAGAAGGAAGTACAATCTTGATAACATAGCCAAGGACATCTTGTACAAGGCCATTGATGACAAATACTTCACAAGGATCAAGAAGTGCACATCTGCCAAAGCTATCTGGGATACTCTTACCCTGATAGGAGCTGGTGATGAGCAGGAGAAAGACAACAAGCTGACAATTGTCATGAAGAAGTTTGAAGACTTCAAACTTCTCCCCAAGGAATGCATAGGTGAGATGTATGGACGCCTGCTCACCTTTACTGCTGAGATTTCAGAACTTGGGAAGGAACTGACTCCCAAGGAAGTCAACTTAAAGGTTCTCAGAGGTCTGGCTTCACCCTGGAAGATGAAGGTTACTGCCATGAGAGACAGCAAAGATCTCAGGACCTACAACACTGAGAAACTCATCTCTGATCTCAAATCTTATGAGTTCGAGATGAATGAAGAAGAGAAAGAAGAAGCTGAAGACAGAACAACTGTTGCCCTCACAGCCAGTACCTCACAGGTAAATAACTTTGACCCTTCCTTACTTTTAACTGACGAATATATGGCTGCCTTTGCCAGGAAGTTCAGGAAATTCATGAAGCCCAAGGATGGCAGGAGTCCATCCTCTAGCAGAAAGCCACACCAGAAGTCCAAGCCATAAGAAAGTAGAGGAGAGCTTCTCTGCTACAACTGCCGACCACCAGGGCACTTCAAGGCCAACTGTCCACACCCAATAGTCTCCAAAAGGCAAGGCCAAGAAGGAGAGAAGAAGTATGAGCACAGAAGGAGAAAGGCACTCATCACAGAGCAACCAGAGAAGGATCCCCTCTCTGAGACAGAATCCAGCTCAGGATTAGAGTCCGACGAGGCATTCTGTTGCCTGGATACAGAAACTGAAGACCTATGTCTTATGGATCAATCTGATGATGAGGTAACCTCTACTTCTTCATCTAGTTTTTCTTCGGTAGGCAAAGCTTTTGATTCTGATTCAATGTCAGAATTTTGGGAAGAGTTTCAAGCCATCCAAGCCACTTATTCCTCTGTCAAAGAAGAAAACGGTAAGCTTAAGGTTGAGATTCTTGGCTTAAGAAAGGAGGTTGAGACCAAAATCAATCTTCTGATTAAGGAGAGAGATCAGCTGGAAGCTGAAAATGTTTCTCTTCTCAAGGGAATAAGAGATATAGAGTCAATTGAGATCAAGTATGACACCTACCAGAAGGCAATTCTTCAATGGAAAGGTTATTACTTGACCAACAGATTGGCGTTGGTTTTGGTCTTGGTTATGGCTCAGCAGAATCAGGTGAGCCTTCTGTAATGCCTAGCACCAGAGTTGCTATGGCAGATAAGGTCATAGTGCCACTGATTTCTAGCCCCATTTGCCAAGCTAGTGTATCTGGTACTAAGGTTGTTCATGAGAAGGTCAGACTTTAATAAAGGCTCAACCAAAATAAGTTTTGATAATTAATGAACCTGGCAGAAAACCTAACAACAGAAATGGTTTTCAAAATAACAGAAATCAAAGACAGAACTTGACCAGACATTCTCATGACTACCCCACCAGAAATGATCACCAGAAAGGCAAATATCAAGAGAAGGTAAACTTCAGGCATAAGAAGTTGGTTGGTCAATCTCAGAAGCCCAAAGCTAACCGCCTCTCTGCTCTTGATAGTGTATGGGACCTCTACCCAACCAAAAAGGCTATGCAGAAGTATGTAAACAAGAAGAATGATCCTCACAAGCATCCACCTAAAGTGAATCACACTTCCGTTTACTACGACTACCAGGTGGACAATGGGTACCACCCACCAAGGTTTCACTTGATGAGACCAAAGTGGTACCGGCTGCCAAGACTGCATAACCCCCTAGGACCCAACATTGCTTGGGTACCTAAATCTTTCGTTTACTGATGCAGGAACTGTGTGCTGGAGCAATCTCTGAGCAAGACTGGTATATTGATAGTGGATCCTCCAGGCACATGACAGGTGACAAAAGTTGCCTTACAGAGTTCCAGAAAATCAAAGGGCCCAGAGTTACCTTGGGTGGTTGTATGGAATAATTGTAATTAGATTTTGATGATGCTATATTAATTAGGACTTTAGAGTACTCCCTCTTTAGATTTACTGTATTAGAAATTTTCCTTGTAAAGTTTCTTAGAGTAATCGACTGACAGAAAACCTCCAGAACAGAAGACCTCCTGACAGAAGACCCTCTGATAGGATTTGTCCTAACAGAGGACCTTTGGCTCTCTGCTTCAGAACAGAAGACCTCTGGGTCTCTGTTAGCCTTTACACAGACAGAAACCCTCCTGGTTCTCTGTTGAACATTTCTTTAACAGAAACCCTCAAGACTCTCTGATAGCCTTTTTCAACAAAAGTGCTCAAAACCTTCTCTGATCGACTCTCTGCTGAAGACACCAGAAGGCCTGACACTTAGAGAATTTTACCAAGCCGGTAAACCAACTGAAGATTCCCTCAACGGCTAGGAGTCTTGAACGGAAAAGCTATAGTACACGCATTAAATGCACATGTAATGCCTCCCGTACTCTGTAGAGTAAATGCAGATGATTGGCCGCAATGTCAGGATAGCTTTATCCCAAAATAGTAACCCGCCAACTTTGCCGGGTCCTACTGGTCAAGTCAACTGTTCGCGCATTTAATGCAGTTGTCTTCCTCCTCCTCCAACGGGAAGACAACCTCAGTATAAAAGATACTTTACGAAGAACAACCAATATAGCTTTGCTACAACAGTGCGAATACAACGACATTCAAACAACTAAAACGCACAAGCCTCCTTGAGATCAAATTGATAGTCCCTGTTTCTGTAACAACAATGAATAGCAGTCTAACAAAGAAGATTAAACGTAAAGATGAACACAGATGAATCAATGTAAAACCCTCTTTGATAGACCGTGAACTCGTACACAGAAAGATATGCGCGTAAGGCTATAATGAACAAGTACGAAAGTTAACCTAATCCTGAACCCTCAGCTCCCTTTTTATAGGCGAGGTTCAGGTTAGGCGTGAAAGGCTTTTAGCCTGTTTATATGGGCCTAACACTTGGCCCACATTCTATCTAATACATGCACTTATTTAATACAAGGAATAATAATAAAGCTAATCTATGACAAACTTGATTCACAATTAAATATCTTCAACAATCTCCCCCTTTGTGATCAAGTGCCACTTTGTTATTGCTTTTGTGACTTGAAATAGTGCTTCCTCATATTCAGTGCATGCTCGTATTGCCTTAGCATATTTCTCTTTTCTAGGCGATCGTCGATGGCTTTTAAAATGGTCTCCACTGTAGAGTGCTCCTTTTGAACGTATGACGATGCCTCCTGAAGATTTTCTTCTTGCTGTGCCTTCATCTTTAGAAGCTGTTCTTTGATTATCTTCAGCGTTCCATCACAATATTTCTCAATTTCATTAACTACCATCAGGTGTTTTTCGTTCTTGCGGTTCAGATATGTGACTGGTGGCGGTGTAAAGAAGATGTGGTAAGCTGGGAAGTCTTCGAGTTCTGGACCATACAGTCTTGGCTTTGTAAGGTTTGTTTTTGTCAAGTTGCACTCAATAGCCATCTGTAGGTCGTGTGACGAGTGCACTCTGATTTGTCTGAGCATGAATCTCTTGATTGCTGCAAGACCTTCGCTGTATGTTTTGCTTTGCCTGACTGGAAGGTATCGATAAGCCATAAACATTTGATAGATGTCGTCTGGTTTAAGCATGATGAAATCATTTTCTTGGCAAGTAAATTCACTCCCGTCAGTGTGTTGAAGCCTGTAAGAATAGAATGTCACTCCGTGATAATCCTCGGCCTTCACTTGTAGAATTTGATGAATAGGGAGAATATTGGACTTCAAGTCTTGTTCCATCAGCTCTCTTTGAGTACCAGTTGACCTTTGCAACAACATATGTAGATGACCTCAAGCCTGCTTTCCTTTGAGATGGGTAAGGCCTCGTAGCTTCAGTTCATTCAACGGTTTGACTTTGTCTGTTCTTCGCCAAATACGCTCTCTTATTTCCTCTTGGAAGGGGGCTTTGATTCGAACGTTGTCCCAAGGTTTCTCTATCTTGGGAAGTCTTCCCGCTGATTGTCTGACAACAGATTCAAGTGTTTTCTGAGATTCTTTGTAGTTCTCCCCTTCCTTTCGTTCATCGTCCTCGAGCCTGATTATATCTTCAGCACATTTGTTGATTAGCTCTCGTAGAAACCAGTTCCTCTGCATATCTTCGCACTCTTCATCCTGCATGATTTGATCCATCTCCGTCCACTGTCTGGGCCATTTGTCGTGAATAATGATATCTTCTAGCTGATCATGCATTTCATCTGACGACAGAATGGTAGTGGCAGGTTGACCTTTTGGAGACGGAGGCCTGTTAATCGAAACACCGGGTTCACTAGGATTTCCCGTTGTCATCAGCTTTGAACCAGGTTCTAACTGACGGCCTGATGTAAAAGATGTACCAGTGGTAGCATCATCAGGACTTCCATCCCCTCCTCGGTTGGTATCTCTAGGAGATACGCCTCGGGATGTTGAGTCTAGCTCGACCAGGCTAGAGATTTTGGCTGCGGGTGGTGGCTGTTGGTTGGTAGAGGTTTCTGGTTGAATAGGCTGTGGAGTTTGGCTAGGTAAAGCAGTTTGCTCAAGTGATCGTGGGCGCTTGTTCTCCCCCTCATGAGGATCCGAATCATCGGGGTCCTCATGGGAACGTTTGCGACCACGAGGACTCTCCTTGCATTTGCTTTTGGTCTCCGGGGAAGAAAGGAGGGCTTCGAGAATGGCTTGCTGGTGGAGGGTAAGTTTGGCTTCAGGGATGTTTAGAAGGTTGTCCAGCAAAGCCGATGCCAGGGTTTCGAAGGGTAGTGAGAAGAGATCGATGGAGGGTGTGGTCGGGCGTGGGGAGAATACTAGTTCTGTATCCTGGG
Organism: Cuscuta europaea; assembly: GCA_945859875.1. NCBI lineage: Eukaryota > Viridiplantae > Streptophyta > Magnoliopsida > Solanales > Convolvulaceae > Cuscuta > Cuscuta europaea. The sequence continues at coordinate 1,285,722 of CAMAPE010000003.1, read as the reverse complement.
TTCCCCGAGAATGTGAAGGAACGGGTATTTGGTTTATGGATTGGTGAGATAGAGGGGTGGAGGATACTGGTTGTGTATGAGAGATGAAGGGTTCGAGTGAAGGTTGGGGTGGGGGTTGTTCAGACCGAACCGCTTGGGTGGTCCTAAATTCCTGTGCTAGAGCGGTCATTGCATCTTGCACCCATGGTTTAATGGTGGAATCTAGGAAGCGATTTAGTAGAACGTTGATGTCTTCAAAGGTTGGGTGACCAGTTACGGGAGTTTTAACTGTTGTCACAGCATCAGTGAAGATAGCTGATGTGTGGCCTGCGTGCAATGATGGAATCATTGAGGGCATAGCAGGGCTTCCAACCGTCATAGCTTGCGCTCTGGTTGTTGCTTTCAGGGTGTGTGCACCTGTATGTGCTGTGAATAGTGTAGGTGTCCTAGAAAAAGAAGAAAATGTAGGAAAAGTGACACCTAGACTCGATGTGATTGAAGAAGGGGTTTTGACCTCGGGTGATAGGTCAATAGTACGCTCAACTGATTCAGAAGGAACCAGTGAGGGGGTTGAGTCCCGTGTTTTTGAAACGATAGCCTGTTGAGAGGCTATCGAGTGGCTAGGTGAGGGCTGTGCTTGCGCAGTTGAGCCAGATGCTGCGACTTCTACCCGGGAACCGAAAAGATCGGCTCCTGTACTTAAGGATTCGGCTCGGCTTATCTGGATAAAGGTATCGCAGCCGGCGAATATGTGCTCGTCCGCCTTATCAATGAGGCTCTTTCTGACGCGGGACTGGGGCTTTGACTTAGCAACTTTGTCATTTTTAATCTTGGCCCTTTTCTCCCGGATGACGACGTCTTTGGAATTCTTTATAGTATGAGCGGCTTCATTGTAGTCATCCTTGGAGCAGTTTGTTTCGCTGGGATCAGCTCTTGGTTTAGCCAGCTCTTTGATAGTGAAGACTTGGGGTCTGCCTGCGATTATTTGTGCTGCGTCTTCAGCAGTGATCTTCTTCTTCATTGGAGATTCGACAGACAGCTTTCCTTTTCGGATCAGAGCATAGGTGTGCTCAACATCTTCACTGTCATTATCGTCATCATCATCCGAGCCAGACTCCTCGCTATCCGTACCCACGCTCTCGGATGCCTCATCGTCAGTGTTTTGTTGGGCATCACTTGACGACTCATCGGCAGTTTCCTCAGCGTCTGTTTCGGTGCCCTCAGCCGTCTGACTCGTCTCGAGAGAGTCGTCAGACTTTCCTTCATTGGGCAAACCGGCCACTGGTTTCTGTGGCTTTTGGGTTTTCTTTGGACCCTTACCTACACTCGGCTTTGTCCCCGGTGTATGTCCAGCTGGGTTTTGCTGAACCATAGGGACAGTTCTCTCAATGGCTTCTTTGTACTGTTGAGCTGCCGGATTTGATGATTTGACTAGGTTGAGCAGAAATCCAGGGATCCGCAGACCGAAGACAGGGTTCTTGTCTGCTTTGAAGTACTGCAGCTTCGGTGCGGTGTAGTGTGGATCAGTACTGCGTTTCGGGATGGAAGAGTGCTCTGCCATGCAGTCGTTGATAATCAGCCCGAGCCATCTTGCGTATGGGATGGTACCTGGCCTGTTTTTCTCTTTGGCTTTGACCAGGTCCATTAGCTCTGAGAAGAAGAGCTGTGCCATGTCGTAGTTCTTGTTGAATGCAATGCCATGAAAGATGAGCAAGATCTGCTTGTTGCACTTGTCGAATCCGGCATGCTTCGGCGACAGGCACTTGTTCACCAGCCCGAATAGGCTCTTCCACGGATGATGGAGATAGGCTCCGTTGAAGTTTGATAGCTGTGGCAGTAAGGAGGTGTAGCCGAGAGATGCCACGTCTTTGAGCAGATCGGGGATGGCTGGCAGCGCATCATACGTGTCATGGATTGGCAGCGCTAGTGTAGTACGTAGAGTTGATGGTGTCAGAATCACACGCATGCCGTTCAGTTTTGTCTTTATCTTTGAGCGATCCTTCAGTGATTCCGTATGCATGGGACCCCAAAACTGTTGAAGGTATATCTCTGGCACAGGTTTTGCGTTGTGAAGTGCAGGCCAGAGATAGTGACCTTTCATTATTGCTGGAATGACCGGGTTCTGGCATTTGAAGACTGTTAGGTCTAGCTGGAAGTTGTTGTCCAGCACCTTGATCCACTTGCCCTTGGGGTAGATGGCATCGTCGATCTGTGTTTGAGTTGTTCCTGCCATTATAAACTGTAAAAGCAGGGGTTCAGCATATGAAATTCATCGGTTTGATTTCTCTGAGATTAGATTGAAAGAGTTTGCAGGTTTCAGACAATTTATGCAGGTGGAATTTTTGAAAAAAACAGTTCAAGTCCAAATCTCGAGATCCGAATCTCGAGATCATGATTTCGAGATTCAAATCTCGAGATCAAGATGTCGAGATGCAAATCTCGAGATCTTGATTTCGAGATTCAATTCTCGAGATCAAGATGTCGAGATGCAAATCTCGAGATCTTGATTTCGAGATTCAAATCTCGAGATCAAGATGTCGAGATGCAAATCTCGAGATCTTTCTCGAAGATGAATCGACGATCTCGAGATCTTGAAGAACAAAATCTCGAAATCATAGATTTCGAAGAGACGAATCCACCTGCAAAAACATAAACAAGATATACCTAAATGATAAACAATACGATTTCGACCTACATTCAAACGAAAAACCCTTTTTTGATTTTGAGAAGTTACGATCGTTTGAGAGAATGTTTTTTTTTCGTTTTTTTTCGAACGATGTTTGCGAGAACGTTTTTGCGAGAACGCTTTTGGATTGTGATTGCGAATAGAGGACTACCTTCGTAAGGGTAGTCGAGAAGAAGAAACGGAGAAGGAGAAGTATTTCGGGAAGACGAAGGAGAAGCGGTCTGAGGAGCTCTGAGATGCGAAAGGTCCGTGCCTCTGTTTTTGCGAAAAGATTAGAATGGGAAGAGAAGGGTTTTTCGCGAGGCTTATATACGCGAGAATATTTTGGATCTCCTTCGTAACAGTTGAGCCCGAATGTTTGGGCTAGCACACAATGCCTTTTTAAAAGATTTTCGAGGCCCAATACCAGTAAAAATTAGAGCTCCCCCTCAATCAGTGAAAATTTTCCTTTTTCTCCCCCCCAAAGAATGCAACAAACAATATGTACAAATGCAACGCACACACACTATTTTTTTTTCTTTTTGATTTTTCTCCCCCTCAACACATGCAACTCACACACACTATTTTTTTTGGTCTTTTTCTGATTTTCGCCCCCTCAACACATGCAACGCACACACACTATTTACAGATCACACTCACACACACTTTTTACAAGTCCCACACACACTTTTTCAGACTAGTGGAGACAAAAATTAAACAGGCTCGAGGTTCAACATGCCCAACTTGGAGACCAGGAACTGGAATCTTTTTTCATCCAATGCCTTAGTAAAAAAGTCAGCCAGTTGAAGCTCTGAGCTTACAAAGTACATATCTATGTCTCCTTTCTCCACGTGATCCTTGATGAAATGATAGCGCAGATCAATGTGTGTGGTGCGGGAGTGGTGAACAGGATTGCTTGTGATGACGATGGCGCTTTGAGAGTCACTGTAGATCAGGATGTGGCGGAATGTGTAACCGTAGTCCTAGAGCTGAGTCTTCATCCATAATATTTGTGAACAACAACTAGCAGCCGCGACGTATTCGGCCTCAGCTGTAGATGTTGACACACAGTTCTGCTTTTTGGAAGACCAGCAGACTAGCTTCTCGCCCAAGAATTGGACGGCTCCCGATGTACTTTTGCGGTCCATCCGGCAACCAGCAAAATCAGCGTCCGAGTATCCGACTAGATCAAAGCCTGAATGCTTGGGATACCAAAGGCCTAGATTCACCGTGCCTTTGAGGTATCTTAAAATTCATCGTACAGCGGTCAGATGAGATTCCTTCGGATTGGCTTGAAAGCGAGCACATAAGCATGTGGAGAAGACAATGTCAGGCCTGCTTGACGTGAGATATAACAAAGATCCAATGATGGCCTTGTAATTCGTAGCATCCACTGGCTTCCCTGAGGGGTCTGAGTCCAGTTTATTGTTTGGGGACATAGGGGTCGTCATGGAAGATTTGCCTTCAATGTTGAATCTCTTTAGCATATCCACTGTATTTGGACTGATTGATGAAAATGCCATCAGAGAGTTGTCTTACTTGCAGGCCTAAGAAGAAGTTAAGTTCACCCATCATGCTCATCTCGAACTTGGTTTTCATCAGTTTCTCAAAATGTTGGCATAGACGCAGATTTGAAGAGGCAAATATGATGTCATCAACATAGATCTGAATCAGAATGATGTCAGATTTCTGTCGCTTGATAAACAGAGTAGTATCAATCTTTCCTTTTGAGAAACCTGAATCAATCAAAAATTCGGTCAAGGCATCGTACCAAGCTCTGGGTGCCTGTTTCAACCCATAGAGAGCTTTCTTGAGCTTGTATACATGGTCTGGGAATTTTGGATCTACAAATCCTTGAGCAACATAGACTTCTTCTTCTAAAGTTCCATTTAGAAAAGCTGTTTTCACGTCCATCTGAAAGACGGTGAAGTTTTTGTGCGCCGCGTACGCAAGAAAGAGGCGGATTGCTTCAATTCTAGCTACAGGCGCAAACGTTTCATCGTACTATATGCCTTCCTGTTGATTATATCCCTTTGCGACCAGCCTTGCCTTGTTCCTTACAATTGTTCCTTCTTCATCCCTTTTATTTTTGAATACCCACTTCGTGCCAATGATAGTCTTTCTCTGAGGCTTGGGTACCAGTGACCATACATCCAGTCTGTCAAATTGATTGAGTTCATCTTGCATTGCAATCACCCAATCTGGATCAAGTAGTGCATCGGAGACCTTTGATGGTTCTGACTGGCTTAGGAAGCATGCGAAGTGGCATTCATTCATCGTTGCGGATCTTGTGCGCACACCTTGACTCAGATCACCTATTATCTGATCAACGGGATGTGCTCTCGTCCATTTCCTCTCATGAGCTAGAGGAGTTGGAGTTATGATTGGTTGATCCGAGTCCTGATAGGAGTTTGAGGGCTCTGGAGCAGCTGTGGTGTGCAGTGGAGATGATTCTGGACTTGTAGCAAAGCCGTGATCATCCATACCTCTGAGATGGGATTGAGAGGTTGAGGGTGTGGATGGTACATCGTCTGGACCTGTGAGGAGCAGAATCTCTGCTGTTGGAGTTGATGTTGAAGCTGGTGTGCATGGTGGAGGTGGAGATTGTGAGTTCTCGTAGAAGTTTCTGAACAGAGAATCGAGAATCACATCTTCGTGTTCGGTGTTTGGTTCAGCTTTATCAGAAGCTACTGGTACAACATGTGATGTATCAGCCTGTAGATGTTCGATCACGAAGTCTGCCATTTCATAGAATGTAACATTTACACTCTCGATGACAGTGCACTTGTCTCTGAGATAGACTCTGTAAGCTTTGGACTGCAGTGAGTAGCCAATAAACACGCCTTCTCTGGCTTTGGGATCCAGCTTACTTCTCTCTGTCCGATCATTTAGTATGAAGCACTTGCAGCCAAAAACCTTGAAGAAAGAGATGTCGGGAGTTCTGTTGAAGAGAATTTCATATGGAGTCTTGTCGAAGCGTTTATGGATGGATGTTCTGTTCTGGGTGAAGCACGCAGTATTGATTGCCTCTGCCCACATGAAGTGAGGCAGTCTGGATTGGATTAACATGGTGCGTGCTGCTTCAACAAGGGTTCTGTTCTTTCTTTCAACAACTCCATTTTGTTGGGGAGTTTTAGCTGCTGCAAATTGCTGAGTGATACCGAGAGATTCATAGAACTCAATGAGAGTTTGATTTTTGAACTCGGTACCATTGTCAGTTCTTACGATTCGAACACTGTGCTGTAGCAGTTTCTGGATGGTCCTGATAAAGGTCATAATGTTTTCTGCAGCCTCGTCCTTTGAACGGAGAAATTTCGTCCATGTGTACCTAGAGAAGTCATCAACGATCACCAGAGTGAATTTGCGACCGTTGATGCTTTGAACTCTCATGGGTCCACAAAGATCCATGTGAATTAGCTGCAGCTGATATGTAGATGATGGTACTGTTTTCGACTTGTGGGAGCTTCGCGTCATTTTGCAGGCACTACAATGATTTTCAGCGGAAGACTTTAGCAGAGGAAGCCCCTTGACAAGTTTCTTGGAGGACAGGATTGAGAGATGCTTGAAGTTCAGATGGGAGAGACGTCTGTGCCAAAGGTTGTTCTGTTCTGTTGAAGCTTTGGACAGCAGACAGATGGAAGTGGTGGATTGGACGCTTTTCAGATCAATAGTGTACAGATTTGATGTTCTGTAACACGTTAATAATGTATTCCCTGTGCTGTCAAGAACACAACATTGTTTTGCAAAGAACCTCACTTCCATCCCGCTGTCACAGAATTGTCCTATGCTCAGTAAGTTGTGTTTGAGCCCTTTGACAAATGAAACATCTTTTATAGTGACACTGGCACAGATGACGTCCCCATACCCAAGAATAGGAGATGAGGCATCGTTCCCGAATCTGACATTGCCTCCGTAGCAGTTGGTGTAGTTGCTCAATAGATGTTTTATTCCGGTCATGTGGGTTGAGCATCCTGAGTCTAAGTGCCACACATGACCGTCCTACAAAACAATCAAACAGGTTTAGGTACCCATCTTGGAGTGGGTCCTTCCTTATTAACAAAAAACACCTTTCTAAATCTTGCTTTTAGCTGTGATCCAAGGTCAACAGCTTTTTCAACAAAAGATCTTTCTCTTGTGGACTCTCCAATAGCCAGATCTGCTTTGGCAGTGGGTCTGGTTTTTGGAGCCCACTTAGCAGTTTCCATTTTGGTGGGTCTGATGTTGTGAACCCACCTTTCCGTTTTAGTTCTGGTGGGTCTGAATTTGGGAACTCACCTTTCTGTTTCAGTTTTGGTGGGTCTGCGATTGGGGACCCACTTATCCGTTTCAAGTTTGGTAGGTCTCGTCTTGGGGACCCACCTTTTCGTTTCAGTTTTGATGGGTCTTATCTTGGGGGCCCACCTTTCAGTTTTAGCTTTGGGAGGAGAGTAGACATGCACTTTGTGATTGAATGGTTGTTTCTTAAGTTTGGTTTTAAAAATCTCCTCTTTAGAAAGCCGATTAAGATGTTTCCTTGAATGAACTCGAAGAGCATATTTCATATCAGGTATACAAAATATTCCCTTAGAAGTTCTGTTCTCGGTTTCTCTTTTTGGTTTGAACTTTCTGTGAGGCTTTGCTTTAACAACATTCACATCACATTCATAATTATGGGGGTCTGGAACAGAATAACCATAAGCAATACTTGAATTATGAATAGAACGATGTCTAGAAGAAGTCTCAGAAATATTCAGCTTGGGACTCAAGACTGAACTACTAGAAGTTTGTTTTGTAGAGACAGAATTACAATTAACTTTAGAATAAAAAATAGAACTATATCTAGGACTGGCACTATTCTCAAAAACTTTCTTTTTGCCTTCTGCGATTTCCTTCCTCTTTTTCCTCCACTCACTCTTCTCTTCTCCTTCCTTCTTCACTTCATTTCCTGTAAACAAAGGAGAAGAGAGATGAGTGGACGAACCTTTTAAAAGCTTGGTTTTCTCAGGTGAGGTGTGTGAACTGCCAGGCTTAGAAGTAGAAGAGGCTGTTTTAGCATGATACTTCTCACTTAATTCATTGAACTTTTGAAGAAGTTCCTGCCAGTTGCTCTCAAAACCTCTCTTTTCAGTTTCAAATCTCTCTCTCTCTCTCGTTATCAAGAGTTTTCTGAAGGTTTTTGAGTTTTTGAGCCATAGGAAAAATACAAGGTTCCTCTCCAGTTTTAGAGATACCTACTCTTGGTGGTGGGTCTAGAGGATGTCCTATGTGTGGAATATCTTTTGCATAAGGGTCAAGACATTCACTAAAGCAGGAACTAGATTTTTCTTGTGAAAGTTGTTTTTCATTTACAGAGGGATAATCACAAGAAATCGCAGATTTAGGATTCTTTCTCTTTTCTTCTTCTGCTTCAGCGTTTTCTTCATCACTTCGAAAATACATTTTCTCACCAAACCCTAGTCCCATGTAATCTTTGTTATAGATTTGAAGACAGTTAACTTTCTTTAGATTACATGGGGTTTTTATGCCCAGACCTATTCTAGGATTGTAAAACCGGTCATCCTTTATTCGATTAAGAAAAATTGTCTGTTCAGACTGACCTCTTTTAGCAGCTAGATCCTCTAGTTCTTTTACTTTGTTTAAAAGTGTTCTTCTCTTATTATGCAAAAAATCGCATTCAGCCTTTGTTGTGCTTTTTTCCCGTTCACTATCCTCAAATTTCCTAGTTAATTCAGCTATCTTAAGTTCAAAGCTTTCAAAATCTGAGGACACCTTTTTGACCTGATCTTTTGCAATTTCAAGTTGAACACTTAAATAAGACTTTTGGTCTAGATTCTGTTTCAGTACCCTGTGATTATTGTCTAGTCTCTCCTTTAGTTCTTTAATTAGATTGTCCTTCTCAAGTAAGGACTGTATTTGATTATTTAAAGGAGTCTGAGAGGTACTTACAGAGCTTGTTGAGCATTCACTTTCGGGGATCGCAGCATCACCCTTTCTTTCATCTTCCTCCACTCGTGCCATCAGGGCATAGTTTTCTTCTTCCTCCTCCTCATCAGAAGTATCTTCTACCCAGTTATCATTCTCAGCAAGTGTTGCAGAAGTTTCTTCTTCTTTCTGCACCATCAGCATTTTCTGCTTATTCCACAACATCTTCTGCTTGTAGAAGTTTGCATCCTTTTTCTTTGGGAGGCGGCAGTCTTTGATGACATGTCCAGCCTTTCAACAGTTGTAGCACTTGGGAGCATCTTCAGATGATGGCGCCTTTCTGGAAGATCCTTGTTCATGGTTCTTCTGTTTGTAGTTTCATGAGGAGGTTCTCAGCTTGTTGGAGGAGCTGTTCTTTTTGGCAAATCTCTTAGCAAGCAGTGCCATCTTTTTCTGTAAGTCTGCAACTCAGCTTCTAGATCAGATTTGTCATCATCACTTTCATCATCGTCTGATTCAACCACCACCTTCTTCTTCTTCTTCAGTGGTGTGGTTGTCCTTCTGGGCTGAGCTTCCATCACAAGAGCTAGGGGATTTGTGCTGTGATGATCCTCGGCACAAGCAACCTCATTGACAAATTGCTTCAGATGTTCATAGAGAGTGCAGAGGTCAATTTCATCCAAGTCAATACGAGATCTAACATCCTTCACTGTCTTTTCCCATGCAGGATGCAGGCTGGATAGAAATCTTATATTCAGTTCCAAGTTGGACCTGAATACTTTGATTTTTCTAAGTTCATTTACCAGTTGGACGAGTCTGTTGTAAGTCTCATTCAAAGGTTCTCCTGGTCCTGCTTTGAAGGAGTCATAAGCAATAAGAATTGTAGTCTTCTTGGTTTTAAGGCTAATGCTTGTGCCTTGGAGCAGTTTCTCTATCTCATCCCACATTTCCTTAGCTGTTTGCATGCTATCGATGAGAACGTATACTTCGTTAGGGATTGCTTGATGGAGGTACGTTTTGGCCATGAGATCCCCTCGAAGCCTGAGCCTGTCAGCTTCCGTATATTCAGATGCCACCTTCCTTCTTATTTCTGGAAGAATAGGAGGGTTGTTTTCTGGATCACCACCAACTCAAATCATTAATTCAGCTGGTCCTTCAAGCAACGATTCAAGCATCACAGCGCAGTTCTCTTTGTGCTCAAGGAAATTAAGGAATCGATTCCTCCACATTTGGTATTCTCCTTTTCTGAGACTGGGAGGAGTACTGCTATTCCCTTGCGCATTGAATTCTGAGGCCATTGCTGTATAAAACTGACCGTTCGAGATAATTGATCAAAAGATTTTCAGAGGCAGAATGTCGAAAAATCAGATGTCGAGATCTGAATATCGAGATCTGAGATTTCGATAAAGGAGACCCGGTTTCGAGATTTGAGGTCGAGATTGGGATGTCGAGATTAAGGATCTCGAGATTTCAAATTTCGAGAAGAAGATCTCGAGATTTGAAATGTAGAGAAGTTAAAACTCGAAATCTTATTTCGAGAAATCAAATGTCGAGACCAGATGTCGAAACCTTAAACTCGAAATCTTTGATCTCGAGATATAGATGTCGAAATACTCAATGTCGAATTCCTGCAATCTGTAAAAATCAGATAAGCAAAATCTGAAGGTAGTTTCTTGTAGAGTAGGATGACGAGATCCTCAGGTAAAGTTTTCAGCTCGAAATACCTGGCAGAACCTGCTTAAAACCTAGATGTCGACAAGCCTATTCGAAAAAACTCAAGTACAGAATTTGCGAAAAACGAAATCTGAAGTATACCCCTTGATCGCTTTGAAACGACGATTCTAAGGGTGTAACTTTTACAACTTTTAAACAAGAAACAAGATTACAGAGTAAAAAATCGACAGAAAGAACAACGTAAAGAAAAACAGAGTCTTCTGCAGGCGTTCTTCTGATCGGCTCTCGATCGGCTCTGATACCAATTGATAGTCCCTGTTTCTGTAACAACAATGAATAGCAGTCTAACAAAGAAGATTAAACGTAAAGATGAACACAGATGAATCAATGTAAAACCCTCTTTGATAGACCGTGAACTCGTACACAGAAAGATATGCGCGTAAGGCTATAATGAACAAGTACGAAAGTTAACCTAATCCTGAACCCTCGGCTCCCTTTATATAGGCGAGGTTCAGGTTAGGCGTGAAAGGCTTTTAGCCTGTTTATATGGGCCTAACACTTGGCCCACATTCTATCTAATACATGCACTTATTTAATACAAGGAATAATAATAAAGCTAATCTATGACAAACTTGATTCACAATTAAATATCTTTAACACAAATCCTTATCATCCTCTACAAGAGAAGGCAGATGTTGGAAAGATTCTTACTTCCAACTCAAGCAAAGTTCCATTCGTTCTTCAACACTTCAAACACTTCAATAAAAACATCTTGTGTAACGAAGCAAGTTGGAGGAACCCCTGTTCTCTCTAGAACTCTTCTTTAACAAGAAGGACGTCCAAGTAACTGGAGCAGTGAAGTGATGATACTTCTGGGAAGCTCAGCGAAAGGACCAGTCTTAAAGGAAGCCAGGAAGTGCATCTCAGGAGACATCTAGACTTGAAGAAGACGTGGAGAGCTTCTAAAGTGCTAGGACTAAGGCGTTGTAAACGGACGTTTTTACAAGCTTAGTGGAATAGTGGATTAGAGGAACGAGTTGTTCCTTGAACCACTATAAAAATCCCTGGTGTCATTTTCTTACTGCACTTATTTATCGCTTTTGGTTTGAACTGATTAACTCCAAAGACTTGGTCTCTGTGTTCAGCAGAACGTGTCTTGTGAGTTAACAGAAGGCCCATTGCCTTTGCTTCTCTGAGGCTAATCTGACAGAACCCCTACCAGAACCCCATCCGCTGCCAGTCTGTTCTGCCAACAGAATATGCTATTATGTTAAATCTGGTATTTAGCTTGAAAAAGTTTTAAAACCAATACAGTCTATTCACCCCCCCTCTAGACTGTATCCAGTTCAACCGGGACCTACAAGTGGTATCAGAGCCCCCTTGTTCTAATAATCTCTTAGGTTGTTTGCTGAACAAAGATCCACTTGTTTTCTCTTTGCCTCTGTTTTAAATCTCATATTATGGATCACCCTCTTTCCAAGAATCTTATGTTCTCAGGTATTAAGTTTGATGACTGGAGGATCCGGATGAAGGCACATCTCTGTGCTCTTCATGATGAGATGTGGGAAGTACTGGACATTGGGCCATTCACAAGCTTCGAGAAGGTCAACCCTGAACATGCTATTGACAACACCAGACCTCAGATGATCAATAAAGCCAAATCTGAGTGGACTACTGAAGAAAGAAGAAAGTATAATCTGGACAACATTGCAAAAGACATTCTCTAAAAGTCCATAGATGACAGATATTTCAACAGAATAAAGAAGTGCAAGACTGCCAAGGAAATCTGGGATACTCTTGAGCTCATTGGAGCTGGTGATGAGCAAGAGAAGGACAACAAGCTGACCATTGCCAACAAGAAGTTTAATGATTTCAAGCTTCTCCCTGGTGAAAGCATCTCCAAGATGTATGACAGGCTCCTCACTCTCACTGGAGAGATTTCTGAGCTGGGCAAGTAGCTTACCACCAAGGAGATCAATCTCAAAGTGTTGAGGGGATTGCCCTCAGCATGGAAGATGAAGGTGGTTGCTGTCCAAGCCAGCAAGGATGTAAAGACTTACCACACAGACAAGCTCATCTCAGATCTCAAAGCTCATGAGTTCGAGATGATTGAAGAAAAGGAGGATGTACCAGAAGAAAGGACAACTACAGCCCTCACCGCTAGTACATCAAAGGTAAATGATTTTGACCCTTCAATCCTTTTATCTGACGAATATATGGCTGCTTTTGCTAGAAGATTCAAAAAGTTTATGAAAAATCCAAAAGATGGAAGAAGTCCATCTTCCAGCAGAAAGCCATTCCAGAAACCCAAAGCAACAGAGAGCAGTGGTGAGCTTCTCTGTTACAACTGCAAACAACCTGGACATTTCAAGGCAGATTGTCCACATCCAAGAGTGTCCAAGAGACAAAGGCATGATGGAGAAAAGAAGAGATATGAAGACAATACCAGAAGAAGGAAAGCACTCATCATAGAACAGCTCGAGAAAGACCCTCTGTCCGAGACAGAATCCAGTTCTTACTCCGACTCTGATGAGGCCTTCTGTTGTCTTGACGCCGTAACAGAAGACCTATGCCTCATGGCTCATTCTGATGATGAGGTAACCTCTACTTCTACATCTAGTTTTTCTTCGGTAGGCTTAGCTTTTGATTCTGATTCAATGTCAGAATTTTGGGAAGAGTTTAAAGTCATCCAAGCCATTTACTCTTCTTTCAAAGAAGAAAACAGTAAGTTGAAGGCTGAGATCCTTGACTTAAGAAAGGAGGTTGAGATCAAAATGAATCTTCTCATTAAAGAAAGAGATCAGCTGGAAACTAAAAATGTTTCCCTTCTAAAGAACGTAAGAAAAATGGAGTCAATCGAGATTAAGTACAACACCTACCAGAAGGCACAGTCTTCAATGGAAAGGTTATTGCTTGATCAACAGATTGGCGTTGGTTTTGGTCTTGGTTAAGGCTCAACAGAATCAGGTGAGCCCTCTGTAATGCCTAGCACCAGTGTTTCTAAAGCAGACAAGGTCATAGTGCCACTGATTTCTAGCCCCATCTGTCAAGCTGGTGTATCTGGCACCAAAGTTATTCACGAGGAAGTCAGACCAGAAAAAGGAAAGATAAAGGTTCAACTGAAACCTCTTTTGAAAAATAATGAACCTGGCAGAAAACCTAACAACAGAAAGGGTTTTCAGAATAACAGAAATAAAAGACAAATCATTAACAGACAACCTCATGATAACCATGCCAGAAATGATCACCAGAAGGGCAGATATCAAGAGAGAGTTAACTTTAGGCAGAAGAGGTTGGCTGGTCAACTTCAGAAGCCTAAAGCTAACCGCCCCTCTGCTCTTGAAAGTATATGGGACTTCTGTCCAACAAAGAAAGCTATGCAAAAGTACATAAACAGGAAGCATGACCCTCACAAGCATCTGCCCAAAGCTGATGAAGATGGCAACATTGTAAGGAATAAAGCAAGACTGGTAGCCAAGGGACACTGCCAATAAGAAGGAATAGATTTTGATGAGACTTTTGCACCAGTTGCCAGACTGGAAGCCATCAGAATATTCCTCGCTTATGCTGCCTACAACAACATCAAGGTCTACCAGATGGATGTCAAGAGTGCATTTCTGAATGAAGATCTTGAAGAAGTATGTGGAACAACCACCAGGTTTTGTCATTCCTACTCACTCCTCCTGTGTCTACAAGCTTAGAAAGACCCTTTATGGTCTTAAGCAAGATCCCAGAGCATGGTATGACACATTGTCTCTATTCCTAGTGAACCATGGGTTTACCAAGGGAAAGGTTGACAAAACTCTATTTCAAATCTCTGTTGCTAATCATATTCTGCTTGTACAAATATATGTTGATGATATAATATTTGGAAGTACTAATGCAGAATTTTGTAAGAAATTTTCTCAAGTGATGCAGAGTCAATTTGAAATGAGTATGATGGGAGAACTGAGCTACTTCCTAGGACTGCAAGTCAAACAAGTTCCAGAAGGAATCTTTATCAATCAAGGGAAGTACACCAGAGACCTGATCAAGAAATTTGAGTAGAAGGCAAATCTTCAGTGAAGATTCCCATGAACACCTCTCAAGGAATTGGTTCGGATGATGAAGGCAAAGATATTGATGCAACAACCTACAGAGGAATCATTGGATCTCTTCTCTATCTCACTGCAAGCAGACCAGACATCTCATTCTCTGTTGGAATCTGTGCCAGATACCAATCAAAGCCCAAGGAGAGCCATCTAAGTGCTGCAAAAAGAATTATCAGATACATCAAAGGAAATCCAAATGCAGGCCTATGGTATCCCAAGGGAGGTAACATTGAACTAATTGGTCACTGCCAACTGCTAGGTGGGAGACTTGTCTCTTGGTTTAGCAAGAAGCAAAACTCTATCTCAACCAGTACAGCAGAAGCTGAATATATTGCAGCTGGGAGTTGCTATGCTCAGCTACTCTGGATGAAGCAACAACTAAAGGATTATGACATTCAAGCAAAGGAGATCAAGCTGCTGTGTGACAACACCAGTGCCATTGCCATCACCCAGAATCCAGTTCTTCACTCCAAGACAAAGCACATTGAGATCAGACATCACTTCATTAGAGATCATGTTGAAAAGAAGCACATATGCATGGAGCATGTGTCAACAGAAGACCAGCTTGCAGATATTCTGACAAAGCCTTTGCCTCAGGCTAGGTTCAACAAGTTGAGAGAAGAATTGGGAATGATGGATGAAATTCCAAGAGAAAGTTGAAAAGGAAGATCTTCTGTTACAGATTCTCTGTTGACAGAATACCTGTTGCTGAACCCCTTCTGTTCTCTACCATGAACAGAGAACCTCCGTTACTAACAGAACACCTCAGCAACATAAACCCTCTTTATCTCTGACAGAAGGTTGTGGACTTAGAAATATTTTGAGAAAACCGGGTGACCTAGTAACTTAATGAAGGACTTTTACCCTTTTACCCTTAAAACGACACTACAGCCGCAAAATATTAACTGCGCCCCCATTTTCATTTATTGGTACCTCAGAACCGCCAATAATCTCAAACGTCCACTAACTCGAACCCATATATTCCCGTCTCTTAAATCTAAACCGTTACTGCTCTCAATACCCTCAAATTCTCAAACCTCCATAGCTCTCAAGCTCTCAGAAACCTTTTCCCTGCTCTAATGGCGGTTACCAACTTCAACTCTCTCTCAAAGGCTCAACAGGAAACTTTAACAAAAAATGTGCTCACCGGAATGAAGTGCGACCTCTATGCACTTCCAAAACTGGCAGAAGATGAGGAACTCATGGAGAGAATCCTACAGTGTATTAACGACTCCCAACTGAGCAAGGTGATCACCTACAACTATACTCAGTACAGTACTGTTGATGTAGTTGAGTTTTATCTCAACGCTGACTACGAAGGAGAGGTCATCACCTCCACTGTGAATGGAGAACAAGTCATCGTTGATGCTGGGGCCATCAACAGTTTTTTCAAGATTTTTATTGTCAGTGAATCAAACGGTCTCTTTGACCTAGAAGACGTTGACCTAACTGTTGAGGAATTCGCCATGAACTATGGCAGACCAGGTGCTACTATTCCAAAGCTAACCGGAAAGAAGCACTCCTTGAAGAGAGACATTGAGCTAATGGTGAACATCCTCTACAGGTGTGTATGGTGCAGATACACATCCACTGACGAATTCACCATCTCACAAGCCAAAGCCATCTATGCTGTGCTGCACAAGGCCAACATCAACTGGGGACAGGTCATTGTCAGGTCAATGATTGAATTTGTCAAAGTGGCCAAGCGGAAGAACAAAGACACTGGCATCTACTCTGGGAAAGTAGGCCATGCCCTCCTCATCTCTGAATTGTTAATCCAAGGAAGTGGGCTTCGGAAGCCAATCACGGTGGACAACTCTAAGGTGATTTTCATGTCCACCACAAGCAACAGAGAAGCAGCTATAAGAGCTGAAGTCAAAAGGTTATCCAAGTTGGACCTTAACAGACAAAAGCTCCAACAGAGACCCTCCCAACAGAACACCTCCAACAGTTCTGAGGAAGAACCCCTGGTGAGAAAAGTTGTGAAGAAAGCAGTTGTCAAGAAAGCTGCACCAGAAAAGGTCAAGAAGGTAGTGACCAGGAAACCTAACCCCAAGAGGAAGAAATCCTCTTCAGAGTCCAGATCATCTACCCCTTTTGCACCCCCAGCCTCTAAGAAACAGAAGGTCAGAACCCCTATCCCCAAGGTTGCCCCAGAAACTCAGGGGGAACAAGAAGAACATGCCTCACCTATTCTGGCCAAGAACTCTCTCTGGCAAGGGAAGAAGATTACATTCGAGTCTAGTGACTCTGAGGGTGAATCAGTGGTGAAGGATGCCACAACTCAGGGGGAACCTGAGACATCTGTCAAATCTCCAAATATGACAGAACATCTTGGAGCTGCTCTCTCTCCAGAACACCTAACCTCACTTTTCCAAGAACCTCAAACAGACTACAGAACAACACTTGACAAACAGTTTGAGCGTGTGTTAGCTTGGAGAAGCTGGAGGATGGGACCTCTACAGAAGATCATTCAATACTTCGACTATTATAAGTCTGAGGAAGCAGAGGTACTCAACTGGGTAGGCAGTGATGATGTATCTAAGTGCTTTGCCATGAACTTTCTCATTTCTGTTCTTGAGAAGAAGAAGGCCAACTATAAGGGCAAGGCTGTCCTTATTTCTACTCCCCAGAAGGCCAGTGAAACCTCTTGCAGATGATGAGATTGACACTTTTGAGGCCTGGCTGTTTGCAAAGAAGGCAAAGGAGTCTGTAGATCCTAACCTTGCCTTTGGGGAATCCTCTACACCTAAGGATGAAGGCACTGCAATGATGGACCTCATCTGTGAATGGCGAACATCTCTGGTGGAAGACCACGTCCTTGAGGTAATACCTTCCTCTCATTCTATACATATTCCAACAGAACCCCTCATTCCCAAATCCCCCTCTGTGCAAAAACTCCCAACCCCACAACAGAACACCTCTTCACAACAACAGAAGACCCCATCTGCACAGAAGACCCCCACTCCCCAAAAATCTCCCACCCCCAAATCTAAACCCTCCTCACCCTGCAAACAGCTTACCCCCAACAAAGAACAGATCCCCTTCTCCTCCCCCATCTCCTCAACGCCAAATTATTCTAACCCAACCTCAACAGATCATCCCCTCATCTCAACCATCTCAACAGAACTCCCCTACACCTCAAAAGTCTGAGCATCAGAATACCAAACAAGCTTCCCTTCCACCTCAACAACCTCCAACTCACCAAAAACCAGTCTGGTTTCTGAGAACCTCTGATCCTACAACCGTCTCCCCTGTTTCTGCACCTCAAGGCTATTTTAGGCGTTCTACTGCCTCCAATCCCTCTTTTCACAGAAAGAAAAAGGTGATCCGGAACAGAATCCCAATTTACTCTTCCTATGAGGATTCCTCCAACATGGAGGGATTCATCATCAGCAAGTCCAACCAAGCTACCTCTAAGAGACAGAAGACCCCCCCCTCTGACTCAACTCGGGCGTGAAATGCATGTACAATCTCTCTCCTCTGTCCAAGAACATCACCCTTTGCCTAAGGGAAGAGGCTTAGAGATGCCTAATTCTGCTGGACAAGAGAATCAGATTCCTTTCAACGAGTTTGTGGCTGCAGCAGAGAACTTTGGTGGATAGATGCTGGAAGGAATGAACAAGCTTGTGCTGATCAATGATAAACATTTCGAACATCTGACCCAAGTAGATGCTACCATTGCATCTGGTTTCAAGCATCTATCAGATACTCTAGCATCCTCCCTGCAGCACTTCATGAACTCATCCAATGCAACGGTTGATGCCATCTCGAATGAAGTGGTCAATGTCAAGACAGTTTTATCCGCCATGAATCAAACTCTCAACTCTCAGCACACCTCTATTGCAACCCTCACTCAAGCTGTTCAATCACTACAGAGGTCTGATATCCAACTCCAAGAGAACCTAAAAAATCTTCACACTCTCTGCAAGGAACATTCTGACCAAGGCAAATTACTCCTGGCTGCTGATAAAGACAGGTATCAGAAAATGGTACTTCTGGAAGCCAGTAACAAAGATATACTCTGTGCCATTCAGAAGCAGCAAGGATTAATAGAGGGCCTGACCTCTGTTACTCAAACTCTGCCAGAAACGCTTGAACAGATTGCTTCCACTCAAGCGTCAGGGTTCCAGAAGCTTTCCTTGATGATTGGCGATCTGGATGATGCCAAAAAGGGGGAAGAAGACCCTCATCACCCTAAGCCTCGCCCTACCAGGACTTCTGTCAGAGCATCTTCCTCTGCTGAACCAACTGTTGATTCTGCACCATATTTTGAAGCTGCAATTCAGAAGAAGAGGCTAGCCGACATTCAGAGACCCCCATCTCCTGCTAGAAAGGGCACCAAGAAGAAGAAGGCCTTGAATTTCAGAGAATGGAGACTGGGTGGCTCTCAGAAAATTGATAAAAATCAGTTCGAGGAAATGAAGGAAAAGATGACCCCAATGCAACAGCAGAATCTATATCTTGACAAAGATGGTCTGGTGAAGGTCAGACATGGTGGCTCCTTAGAAGAAGCTGAGTTCTGGTACCTCAACAAAATTCTCCCCGGAAAGGACATTCATGAAGGTGTTCTCAGCTATCTGGATTGCAAGCTCTCACCTATCTGGGCCTCACATCAGAGCTCAGGGAATCTTGTAGGAATTCGAGAAGCTGTCAATGCTGAGCTAAAAAGATTACAAGAACTGGAAGATCAAGCCTTAGCTGCAGCTGAAAGGGAGAACTTGTAAGAGAACACTCTTGTAATCAATTAATAAAAGAACATCTCTGCCTTTCACTTTGTAAGGCAATTCTTTCATATCTATCTGTTTTCTCTGATTATGATTGTGTGCTTGTTTTCCTGATTATTATCTGTTATCTGATTGTACTGTACTCTTACTATTTTCCTATGCCAAGTTGCCCACCAAGATTTTAATGAAAGTTTTAAACTTTAACTCTTTTATGGTGAAGGCACTTCTCTGGAAATAGTTAAAGGGTTTTGGATTCATCAAAAAGGGGGAAATTGTAAGGAATAATTGTAATTAGATTTTGATGATGCTATATTAATTAGGACTTTAGAGTACCCCCTCTTTAGATTTACTGTATTAGAAATTTTCCTTGTAAAGTTTCTTAGAGTAGTCGACTGACAGAAGACCTCCAGAACAGAAGACCTCCTGACAGAAGACCCTCTGATAGGCTTTGTCCTAACAGAGGACCTTTGGCTCTCTGCTTCAGAACAGAAGACCTCTGGGTCTCTGTTAGCCTTTACACGGACAAAAACCCTCATGGTTCTCTGTTGAACATTTCTTCAACAGAAACCCTCAAGACTCTCTGATAGCCTTTTTCAACAGAAGTGCTCAAAACCTTCTCTGATCGACTCTCTGCTGAAGACACCAGAAGGCCTGACACTTAGAGAATTTTACCAAGCCGGTAAACCAACTGACGATTTCCTTAACGGCTAAGAGTCTTGAACGGAAAAGCTATAGTACACGCATTAAATGCACATTTAATGCCTCCCGTACTCTGTAGAGTAAATGCAGATGATTGGTCGCAATGTCAGGATAGCTTTATCCCAAAATAGTAACCCGCCAACTTTGCCGGGTCCTACTGGTCAAGTCAACTGTTCGCGCATTTAATGCAGTTGTCCTCCTCCTCCTCCAACGGGAAGACAACCTCAGTATAAAAGATACTTTACGAAGAGCAACCAATATAGCTTTGCTACAACAGTGCGAATACAACAACATTCAAACAACTAAAACACACAAGCCTCCTTGAGATCAAATCCTTATCATCCTCTACAAGAGAAGGCAGACGTTGGAAAGATTCTTACTTCCAACTCAAGCAAAGTTCCATTCGTTCTTCAACACTTCAAACACTTCAACAAAAACATCTTGTGCAACGAAGCAAGTTGGAGGAACCCCTGTTCTCTCAAGAACTCTTCTTTAACAAGAAGGACGTCCAAGTAACTGGAGCAGGGAAGTGGTGATACTTCCGGGAAGCTCAGCGAAAGGACCAGTCTTAAAGGAAGTCAGGAAGTGCATCACAGGAGACATCTAGACTTGAAGAAGACGTGGAGAGCTTCTTAAGTGCTAGGACTAAGGCGTTGTAAACGGACGTTTTTACAAGCTTAGTGGAACAGTGGATTAGAGGAACGAGTTGTTCCTTAAACCACTATAAAAATCCCTGGTGTCATTTACTTACTGCACTTATTTATCACTTTTGGTTTGAACTGATTAACTCCAAAGACTTGGTCTCTGTGTTCAGCAGAACGTGTCTTGTGAGTTAACAGAAGGCCCACTGCCTTTGCTTCTCTGAGGCTAATCTGACAGAACCCCTACCAGAACCCCATCCGCTGCCAGTCTGTTCTGCCAACAGAACATGCTATTATGTTAAATCTGGTATTTAGCTTGAAAAAGTTTTAAAACCAACACAGTCTATTCACCCCCCCCCCCTCTAGACTTTATCCAGTTCAACCGGGACCTACAGTGGTAATGACAAAGATGGCCAAACTAAAGGAATAGGGAAGCTGATCAGGAACCAGATAATCATTGAAGATGTCTCTTATGTCAAAGGCCTGAAATTCAACCTGCTAAGTGCTAGCCAGTTCTGTGACAAAGGCTACACTGTTGAATTCTCCAAAGAAGGCTGTTCTGTCAAGCATGAGACAACTATGGAAGTGGTTCTGACAGCTACCAGGAAAAGAAACATATATGTTGTTGATTGGTCTACTGCAAAAGAAGGAATCTGCCTAATAGCCAAAGGAGATTCAAAACTTAGCTGGAAATGGCACAAGAAGCTGAGTCACTTGAATTTCAAAACAATCAACAAACTAACAAGGGATCACATTGTTGATGGTCTGCCCAACATTGTGTATAAGAAGGAGAACCTGTGCAGTGCATGCCAGAAAGGAAAGCAAGTGAAAAACTCCTTCAAACCCATTGCTGTAGATGTGTCTACAAATCTTTTAAATCTGATCCACATGGATTTATTTGGACCAGTTGAAACTCCAAGTGTTGGTGGCAAAAGATATACTTTAGTCATGGTGGATGACTATTCGAGATACACTTGGACAATCTTTCTGAAGAAGAAAAATGAGACTCTACAGAAACTACCATCTCTGTTGAAGCTACTACAGAATGAGCAGAATCAGAAAGTCAAGACTATCAGACCAGACAAGGGAACAGAGTTCGTCAACAAGGTCATAAAGGATTTCTGTGACCAGAATGGAACCATGCACAAACTCTCTGCAGCCAGAACTCCTCAACAGAATGGAGTTGTAAAAAGAAGGAATAGAACATTGAAGGAAGCTGCAAGGACCATGATTGCTGAATCTGGTCTACCTCTCAGATATTGGGCCGAAGCAATCAACACTGCATGCTATACTCAGAATCGGAGCATGATTCACAAGACCCATCAGAAGACCCCCTATGAGCTATGGAAAGGAAGAAAACCAAACATCAGCTACTTTCATGCATTTGGATGTAAATGCTATGTACTCAACAATGGAAGGGAACATCTCAAAGTGTTCCAAGAAAAAGCTGATGAAGGCATGTTCTTAGGCTATTCAAGCACAAGCAAAGCCTATAGAATACTTAACAAAAGGACTCTACTTGTTGAAGAATCGATTCATGTCAAGTTTGATGATCTCAACTCTGTTGAGAGCATAACCGAGAACTTGGAGAAAGTGAATCTTGAAGAATCACCAGAAGTGGTTACACCAGAGTTAGTTGCACCAGAGTTGGTCACCAACTCTGCTATCCCTATTCATCATCAGAATCCCATTCCGCAAAACAAAGAAAGTGATGAAGAATTAGAAGAAGAGCAAGAGAGACCAAGGTTACCCTTATCAGAACCTGATTTGACATTGTTAAGGGATCATCCTCCTTACCAAGTGATTGGTCAAATCAGAAGTGGAGTATAAACCAGATCTGCTACAACAAGAAGAGAAGCAATGTGTGCCTGTTACATATCTCAAATGGAACCCATGACTGTAGAAGAAGCTCTAGCAGACTCAGACTGGATCAATGCAATGCAAGAAGAGCTTACTCAATTTGAAAGGAACGAAGTATGGGAACTTGTTCCTAGGCCAAAGCACCAGAATGTCATTGGAACCAAATGAGTATTCGAGAACAAAGCTGACGAAGAAGGCAACATTGTAAGGAATAAAGCAAGGCTGGTAGCTAAGGGATATTGCCAAGAAGAAGAGATAGATTTTGATGAGACCTTTGCACCAGTTGCCAGACTGGAAGCCATCAGAATATTCCTAGCCTATGCTGCCTACAACAACATCAAGGTCTACCAGATGGATGTCAAAAGTGCATTCTTGAATGGAGATCTTGAAGAAGAAGTTTATGTGGAACAACCACCAGGTTTTGTCATTCCTACTCACTCTTCCTGTGTCTACAAGCTTAGAAAGGCCCTTTATGGTCTTAAGCAAGCTCCCTGAGCATGGTATGACACATTGTCCCTATTCCTAGTGAACCATGGGTTTACAAAGGGAAAGGTTGACAAAACTCTATTTCAAATCTCTGTTGCTAATCACATTCTGTTACTACAAATATATGTTGATGATATTATATTTGGTAGTACTAATCAAGAAGTGTGCAAGAAAATTTCTCAAGTAATGCAGAGTCAGTTTGAAATTAGTATGATGGGAGAACTGAGCTACTTCCTAGGACTGCAAGTCAAACATGTTCCAGAAGGAATCTTTATCAACCAAGGGAAGTATACCAGTGATCTGATCAAAAAGTTTGGAGTAGAAGGCAAATCATCAGTGAAGATCCCCATGAACACTTCACAAGGGATTGGACCAGATGATGAAGGAAAAGATGTCGATGCAACAACTTACAGAGGAATCATAGGATCTCTTCTGTATCTAACTTCAAGCAGACCATATATATCAATCTCTGTTGGAATCTGTGCCAGATACCAATCAAAGCCCAAGGAGAGCCATTTAAGTGCTGCAAAAAGAATCATCAGATACATCAAAGGAAACCCAAATGCAGGCCTATGGTATCCCAAGGGAGGTAACTTTGAACTAATTGGTTACTCTGACTCAGATTTTGCAGGTTAGACAGGAAGAGCACCTCTGCTCACCGCCAATTGCTAGGTGGGAGACTTGTCTCCTGGTTTAGCAAGAAGCAAAATTCAATCTCAACAAGTACAATAGAAGCTGAGTATATTGCTGCTGGAAGCTGTTGTGTCCAACTTCTGTGGATGAAGCAACAACTCAAGGATTATGGAATTCATGCAAAGGAGATCAAGCTGTTGTGTGACAACATCAGTGCCATTGCAATCACTCAGAACCCAGTGCTTCATTCCAGGACTAAGCACATTGAGATCAGACATCATTTCATCAGAGTTCATGTAGAAAAGAAGCATATCTGTATGGAGCATGTACCTACAGAAGATCTGCTAGCGGACATCCTAACCAAGCCTTTACCTGAGGCAAGGTTTAACAAGCTAAGGGGGGAACTGGGAATGATGGATGATCTTCCCAGAGATGTATGAATCAGAGTTATACTGGACCAGAACTGCTTTATCTGGACCAGAGAATCGTCTATCAGAGAACCTTCATCTCTGATCACCAGAGTACATCTCATCAGAGAACCCCACTCTCTGATACAAAATCTCCTATCAGAAGTCCATTAGAGATCCTTGTGGACTTAGTTATTTTTCGAGGTACGGGCAAGACCTAATTACTTGAACAGGTCTTTTACCAGATTACCCCTGATTATTATTCCCTTAACAGAAACGTTTTTCCGCCCGCATTTCTTTAAATGCTACATCGAAACCACAAATAATCCAAAACTTCCACTAATCCAAAGCCTTTTATACCCACCTTCTCCAACCTAAACCGCTACTGCTACATCATTGTTCTAAACTGCTTTTGCTCTCAAACTCTCCCAAAACTCTCAAGCACCAGGAATTCTCAAATTCTCTCTCTGAAAATGCATTTCCTAAACATCAACAACCTCTCTAAGGAGGAAGTAAAGAAACTCGTCAACAATGTCGTTTCCGGCATGAAGGTGGACATGTCAGGTCTACCACTGTTGGCCGAGAACCATAAAAGGATGACAAAGATCATCCAGGGGATGAACGACTCAAACCTGGCCAAAGTTGTTGCTTACCCCTACGAGCACTTTAGCACAAAAGACGTGGCTGAGTTCTACCTCAACGCCACTATCACCAGAACTGCCGTCCACTCAAAGGTGCAGGGAAAAAGTATAGCCCTGACCTCAGGTACATTGAATGAGTTCTTTGGGGTAGAATTAGATGCTCAAGATGAGGAAACCACCACTCTCATTGACCTGGAGTCTGTGGATGTTTCCATTGACGGATTTGTAAAGACTTACTGTCGCCCTGAGGCCGCCGGACTGGACAAACTGTATATGAAGAAATTCCTTCTGAAGAAGGACTATGAGAAGCTTGTCAGCATATTACACAGATGCTTATGGTGCAAGACCAGTTCGACTGACGAAATGAATAAAGCCAATGCCAAAGCAATCTTTGCAGTGCATCATGGCATGAATATCAACTGGGGTGAGGTAATCTTCGGTTCCTTAACTGAATTCATTAAGAAGAAGGACAAGGACACTGGCCTGTTCTCAACAAAGATGGGCCATGGCCTTCTCATCTCTGCCATCCTTACTGCTCAAGGAGTTCAACTCAGGGATCCCTTCCCAGTTGACCACTCCAAGACCATTTTTCTGACTGCCCCTCCCAAACTCAATATTGTTGTTGCTTCTGAACTAAAGAGAGAGGAAAAGTTAGAAACGAAAAGAGAACAACAGGCTGCTAAGCCTAAACCTGCCTCCAAAAAGCACATCAAGAAGCCCGTTGTGACTTCAGAACAACCTGAGCAGTCGCAGGTTGTAAGGGAAATAAGGAAGAAGAAGGACAGTGACAGGAAGACCTTACCAAAGGAGGATGCACCAGAGGTGGTTGCATCAGAGTTGGCCTCTCCGAAGCCAATCAGACATTCACCTGCTAAAAAGCAGAAGATGAAAAAGAATGCAGTTGGTTGTACAGAGTGAAGACTCTGACAATTCTGGTACTCAACCAATGAAGAAGAAGAAGAAGAAAGTAGTCTCACCTGCGAAGGGATCAGAAACTCAGGGGGAACCTGAACCAGATGCACAACCCTCATCTGTCTCAGAAATGACCATCATGGACTCTCTACCAGAACCTCAGGTCATCTCTGACAGAGCACCAAAGACTGACTTTAATGCAATCCTTCAGAAGCAGTTTGAAAGAGTTTTAGCCTGGAGAAGATGGAGGATGGGGCCACCCCAGAAAATAATCCAATATTTTGATAACTATGAGGAAGAAGAAGCTGCAGTTCTTCACTGGGTAGGCACAGAAGATGTGTCCCAATGCTTTGATCTGACACTCCTCATCTCTGTCTTGCAGAAAAAGAAAGAGAAATACCAAGGCAAAGCACCTCTGATTTCAACATCTCCAGAAAAGCATGTGAAAGCTTTGGAGGAACATGAAATGGGTGACTTTGATGTCTGGCTCATGGAGAAGAAGAGGAAGGAGTCTCTCATAAAATTTCGTCCCTGTGTCCATAGAGAAGGAGAACCCTCCACTGCTAATGACCTTCCATTGGCCATGGAGAAACTGGTTAAAGAATGGAGAGCCTCACAGTTTGAGGAAACTGTCTTGGAGGTAATTCCTAGTTCCCCTTCTGTTCATAACTCCACAGAACTTCCTCCTCCCTCTCCCAAATCCCTTCCACCTGTTATAATCTCTCCCGTCAACACTCCACCAAAATCTGCCTCTCCCCCTCATTCAACTTCTCATCAGAAAACCCCTTCACCACAGAAAATCTCCTCTCCCCCATCATCACCCACCAGAAACCCAACTCCACAGAAGTCCAAATCTAAATCTCCCTCACCTTGTAAACAATCAACTCCTACCAGAAACCGCTCACCTTCACCTCCACCACCTCCACCACCGCAACCCATTCCTCACCAGAGCTCCTCACATCAGAAAACCTCCCACCAGAGATCCCCCATTCATCAGAGCTCCCCTCACCAGAAAACCCCTACTCCTCATTGCTCACCCCCTCAACAGCAATCCAAGCCCATCTCCAGAGCTGCAAACCCACAGAGTTCCCCTCAACACTCTGTGGCATCCAAACCAAAGAAAGAGCATATCAGTAAGGTTCTTTCTTCAGAAGATGATAATGGTGGATTCCTTACATCATCTGTCGATGCTGATCTTACTTCCAAGAGGAGGAAGACACCTCCCAGAGATACCTCCCCTAAACCCACTGACACAAACCCTCCATTCCCCAAGAGCAGAGGTTTGGAGATGCAAGGGTTTACACCTGCAGAGCCTCAGATTACATTCACTCAGTTTGTTGCATCTGTTGAAGAATTTGGTGATCAGATGCTAGAAAATATGAATCACCTTATCCGGATTAATGACAAGCACTTTGAGCATCTGACCCACACCAACATCAACCTCAACCAGGGTTTACAGCAGATATCAGAGAAGGTTGATTCTCTGACAGAAACCCTGCATGCATTCATAAACTCCTCCAATAACAAGATTGATGCAGTCTCCAAGGAAGTAGATGGAATCAACTCTATCCTCTATTTCCACTCTCAATCTCTCAACGATCAGAACGAGAAACTTAAGGAGATCACTGAAGCCATAGATATTCTACAATGGAATGCTGATCAATCCTCAGAACGTTTTATGGAGATAGGGATTCTCTGCAAAGAACACAAGGAACAAGCCTCTAATATTCTGAAAAATGACAAGGAGTGATACCAGAAGATGGTACTCCTTGAAGCCATCACTCAGAGCATTCAATCAACAATGGAAAGACAACATAGTTCGATTGAGGGACTAGCCTCTGTCACACAGACTTTGCCTGAAGCTCTTGAAGAGATCAGAGATGCCCAAGCTTCAGAATTCTCTAAAATTGAACTTCTCCTTGGCGATCTTGTTGATGCCAAAAACGGGGAAGAAACCAGAGAAGAAGAAGGCCCAAGCACCAGAACTCTATCCATCAGAAACCCTTCACCTGTTGATCCTGCTCCTTATTTTGAAGCTGCAAAGAAGAAGAAGCTAACTACTGCAGGGATCAAATCTTCTCTCCCACCTCCTAAAAGATTCAGGAAGAAATCTTCAAGCTTCTCATTTAATGAATGGATGAAGAGTGGGATGTCAAGGCCAGACAGAGCTCAGTTCACTCAGATGAAGAAGCTCATGACTCCACTACAACAAGAGAACCTTTTCATGGACTCGGGTGGCGGATGGAGGGTCGGAAGGCGAGGAGTTCTAAGTCCGATGTCTAAGGTGAGGGGGGGGGGGGTTGATACCTAGCTTCGGGGGGTTGGGAGTGGAATGTTTCTTTCGCAGGTGTCTGTCCGGTGGAACCTCGTCGGAGTTTGCACACTCCATCTTGAAGGACTGCAAGTGACTCCGGGCGCCGGTTGAGGGGGCTGGGACGGAAAAGAACGAGTCCCTATTGAAGGTTTGGGTGGAGGATGGCTGGGCTAAAGGGTTGGATCTTGCTGTGGGATTTGGATTGGTCATTTTTTCAGCTACTGTCGAGCTGCTTTCTCAAGGCATTCGCCGTTGCCGCCGGGGGTCGCTGGGGTCTGGCGGGGGCGAAGGCGGGGAGGAGGATGTACGGCTTGGCTTTTATTCCGGCTGGTTTTGATGGACTCCACTCTCCGGCCACCGGACTGCTTGGCCGTTGCCGGAGCTGGGTGGGGGGAGGACGGGTGGGTGGGTCTGGGTTGACTGATGGTGGGCTTTGATTGGCCAGCCTGTCCGATGTTGACAGGAGGTTTGACTTTGGGTTTTGGCGGGCTTCTCGTGCGGCGCTGGTTCGAAGAGATGGCCAAATGGGCTGACCCAGGAACTGGATGCAAACCCTAATTGCGGATGAAGGCATGATGGGCTGGGCTATTATTTTGGGCTTCTCTAAACGCTGGATGCTACTTGGGAACACTGGGATGTTGCTGCGCGCAAGGATTTTGCTGGAGTGCGGGGGGTGGGGGGGGGGGGAGTTGAATGATGGATACTATTTTTAGTTAGATTAGCTAGCTAGATAGTTTTTGATACATTGTACTATGTTATTTTTGGGTGTTAAATAAAATTACCATTCATCCAAAAAAAGAACCTTTTCATGGACAGTGATGGACTTGTCCAGATCAACCATGGTGGCTCTTTACAAGAAGCTGAAGTCTGGTGGCAAATGAAGGTCATCACAGGGAAGAATATATCAGAAGCTGTAAGAAACTACCTAGATTGCAAACTAGCGCCTCATTGGGCAGGTTACCAGAACCCGAGATCTAGCTTCCATAAGAGCCAAGGTCAACGCAGAACTCAAGAGAATTGATGAAGTTGATGCACAGGTAGGAGAAGAAGACTTAAATTCTTCTATCTCTTGTATTTATATTCTCTGAATAATAAGATACCAACTCTGCCTCTACTTTGCATGGCATCTTCAATTATCTGTTCTTATTTGCTTTCTGTGGTTATATTAGTTTCTTGCTCTGATACCTTATTCTTTATTGTTTGCTATATGATTGTACCGTAGTCTTGCTATTCTCCTATGCTAAGTTGCCAACCAAGATTTTAATGAAAGGTTTTAACTTTATTCTTTTATGGTGAAAGGTGAGATAATCGCCTTGGGAAAGGTTGGAAAGTCGCCTAACCATGCAATAGACAATGTCTTTCTATTCAAGGGCTTAAAGTTCAATTTGCTAAGTATTTCTCAATTTTGTGATCGAGGTAACAGTGTTGTTTTTTATCATAATGTATGTCGGATTGTAAATAACGAATCACAGCAAGTCATACTAGAAGGAAAAAATAGAACACTGGAGGACATGACTAGAACAATGCTGATTTCCAGTGGCCTAGCCAGAAACTTTTGGGCAGAAGCTCTAAACACAGCATGCTACATCATTAATAGAGCCATGATCCGTCCACTCCTAGGGAAAACGCCATACGAACTACTCAAGGGGAGGAAGCCCAATATTAGCCATCTAAGAACATTTGGATGCAAATGTTTCGTTCACAACAATGGGAAGGATAATATTAGCAAATTCGATACAAGAAGTGACGAGGCAATCTTCTTTGGTTACTCTACTCATAGCAAAGCCTACAAAGTTCTAAACAAACGCATGCAATGTGTGGAAGAAAGTATCCATGTAATCTTTGATGAAGCCCTTGCACTAAAACCAAGGCTAGATGATGATGGAGAAATCAGAATCTCTCGCAAAGAAAATCAGCCTCAAGAAAACAATAGAACAGATCCTAATCAATCTGAGGGACTACCACTCGACAATGAACAAGCCGAGTCTAGAACTGAAGAAGAACCTGGAAGGTCTACAGCCAGTCAAATCGTAGAACCAGAATCTACAGTTCCAGATACCTTGTACGATTTGGTGGACCAACCAAACGCTCCAAGAGGATGGAAGTTTCATCGGTCACACCCCCTGGATAACCTCCTAACAGAACTAAATCAGGGAGTAACAACTAGATCTAAACTTAGAAACTTTTGTGCCTTCTTTGCTTATTTATCACTCATAGAACCGGAGAACCATGAAGTGGCTCTCTCCAATGCTGACTGGGTTCTAGCTATGTAGGAAGAACTAAATCAGTTCGAGAGGAACAAGGTATGACATCTAGAACCGAGACCTAAAAATAAAACCGTGATAGGTCTTAAATGGGTATTTAAGAACAAGCTTGATGAACATGGAAAAATCACAAGGAACAAAGCAAGGCTGGTTGTAAAAGGCTATAACCAACAAGAAGGAATAGACTTGAACGAAACATTTGCACCAGTGGCAAGATTAAAGGCAATTCGAATGCTCATAGCGTTTGCTGCTCACATGGGATTCACACTCCATCAAATGGATGTGAAAACAACCTTCTTGAACGATTATCTTAAGGAAGAGGTATATGTAGAACAACCACTAGAGTTTGAAAATCCAGATCTTCCTAATCACGTTTTTAAACTAGATAAAGCACTTTATGGTCTCAAACACGCACCCTGATCTTGGTATGAACGACTGTCTAAATTTCTTTTGAAAAATGATTTTGAAAGAGGAAAAATAGATAAAACTCTTTTTCTAAAAATAAAGGATCAAGCCCTTTTGGGTCGTTCAAATTTATGTTGATGATATTATATCTGGTGCTACTAATGATTCTCTTTGTGACGAATTTTCTTCTCTTATGAGCTCCGAGTTCGAAATGAGTATGATGGGAGAACTAAATTTTTTCCTTGGTCTACAAATCAAACAAACAAGCACAAGAACCCAAATATCCCAACAAAAGTATCTAAGGAACTACTCAAAAAGTATGGAGCAAATGAAAGCAAGACAATGACAACGCCCATAGGGACAAATGACAGGCTGGATGCAGATGAAAAGGGAACAAGCATAGACCAACAGATGTACCGATGAATGATTGGGTCCCTATTATACCTAACTGCCACTAGACCTGACATTGTTTTTAGTGTAGGTCTATGTGCTCGGTTCCAGGCCAATCCCAAGGAGTTACACCACAAAGCAGTCAAGAGGATCCTCAAATACCTCAAAGGAAGTGTGAATTTATGCTTATGGTATCCACGTAATGAGGATTTTAATCTTATTGCATATTCAGACTCTGACTTTGCAGGTGACTTACTAAATAGGAAAAGCACATCTGGAACAGCTCACTTCCTAGGTCCTTGCCTGGTCTCGTGGAGTTCTAAGAAACAAAATTCAGTTGCTCTTTCAACGGCCGAGACTGAATACGTAGCAGCCGCATCATGCTGTTCCCAATCACTATGGATCATGCAACAAGTAAGCGACTACGGAATTGCCTTAAATTGCATGCCAATTCTATGTGACAATACTAGTGCAATTAGCATCTCAAAAGATCCCGTCATGCATTCTCGGACAAAACATATCCATATCCGTCACCATTTTCTGAGAGACTGTGTGGGAAAAGGGCTAATCACAGTGGAATATTGTAATACCGACAAGCAAATCGCAGACATCTTTACAAAGCCCCTGGGAAGAGAAATGTTTGAATTGATTAGACTTGACCTTGGTCTAATTAATGCTTGAATTACTTGCCTTATTTTTTGCATAAAACATTACCAACTGATTACCTATTCTCTTTATTTTCTTACCGATTAATGCTCATGATTTTTTATTTATACTAATAAGTAAATTTATTGGGAAGGGAAATAAATCTTTTGAGTTAATAATCATATTTTTGAAAAGAGGAAAAATATTATGATACGACTTCCCATTATCGGCGCTCACTATTTCCACCTTCCAAATCTTTCACCTTCCATCTTCCTCCACCATGGTTAAAACAAGAGGAAGTGCTCCCCCAACCGCACTCCGTCGCTCAAGTAGAAACCGCCACACTCAGAAAAAAAACCCTTCCTCTCCAGTCCATATCAATTTGGAACCTACTTCGCCTGTCATGGAGCCAATCCCATCCAACTCCACTACAGCCGGTCCATCATCCCCAAAGTCGCCAATGACCGAAGAAAACAAATCCTCTTCATCTCAGGGGGACGAGAAACAAGCCCACTCCCTCCTTCTAAACCATTAACACGCGAAGGGAAAGTCCTGCCACGGAAGTACACCCGGAAACGGGCCATCGCCAAAGGCATCATCTCTGAAAAAGGCTCCACCCAAAAATATCCAAAAATGGG